>CM038677.1:146161215-147518890 GCA_021605205.1 Aegilops longissima | reverse complement strand
TTCCTTGACCTCCTCCCTAGATGGGAGAAGGGTTTCCCCTCTGGTCCTTGGCTCCCATGGCATGGGAGGCGAGAGCCCTCCGAGATTGGATCTATCTCTCTGTTTACTGCGTTACATTCGCCTGCTTTCACCGCTTGCGTATATATGGAGATATGTAACTCCGATTGGCCTGAAACCTTTGCCATGATTTTTTTTCTGAATATTAGCTTTCTTGCGGCAAAAGAAGAGCATCAACCGCCTTACGGTGGGCTCATGAGGATAGGGGGCGCGGCCCCCTACCTCGTGACCACCTCGGGCACTGTCTCGCGTGGATTTTTCTTTCGGAATTTTCCATATTTTCCAAAAATAAGCTCCGTCCGTTTTTATCCCGTTTGGACTTGTTTTGATATGGATATTCTACGAAACTTAAAACATGCAACAGACAGGAACTGGCACTGGGCACTGGATCAATATGTTAGTCCCAAAAATAATATAAAACGTTGCCAAAAAGTATATGAAAGTTGCATAATATTGGCATGGAACTATAAAAAATTATAGATACGACGGAGACGTATCACAGGGTACCAAGCAGACTCTTTCACACGTTCTTCGTGATATGCATGACATCAAGGCTGTGAGGCACATGGTGGATCTTCCAGTACGGCAAGTCCCAGAAAACAGACCTCGTTTTCCATACCTTTAGCAGCGGCTCTGGCGCCTTTCGCTTCTTTCCCGGCTCTGGCGCCTTTTGCTTCTTTCCCGACAGTGGGCAATATTTCCAATTTTTCAACAACTCGTCTATTTCCTCGCCGCTCCTCGTACGCGCGCGTCTTCGGGGTTCGGTTTCACCATCGAATAGATCCTTGCGTTGTATCCATGGGTCATCGTCGCGAAGTGATACATCTCCAACGTATCTATAATTTTTTATTGTTCCATGCTATTATATTACCCCTTTTGGATGTTTATGGGATTTATTTTACACATTTATATCATTTTTGGGACTAACCTACTAACCGGAGGCCCAGCCCATATTGCTGTTGTTTTTGCCTATTTCAGTATTTCGAAGAAAAGGAATATCAAACGGAGTCCAAACGGAATGAAACCTTCGGGAGCGTGATTTTTGGAACAAACGTGATCCAGAGGACTTGGAGTGCAAGTCAAGAAGCAGCCGAGGCCTCCACGAGATAGGAGGGCGCCCCCCCCTATAGGGCGCGCCCCCTATCTCGTGGGCCCCTCGGGCGACCACCAACGTACTTCTTCCTCCTATATATACCTACGTACACCAAAAACATCCAGGAGCACCAAGAAACACAATTTCCACCACCGTAACCTTCTGTATCCGCGAGATCTCATCTTGGAGCCCTTGTCGGTACTCTGCCGGAGGGGGAATCAACCACGGAGTGCCTCTACATCAACATCCTTGCCCCTCCGATGAGTTGTGAGTAGTTTACCACAGACCTATGGGTCCATAGTTATTAGCTAGATGGCTTCTTCTCTCTTTTTGGATCTCAATACAATGTTCTCCCCCTCTCTTGTGGAGATCTATTCGATGTAAACTGTTTTTGCGCTGTGTTTGTCGAGATCCGATGAATTGTGGGTTTATGAACAGTTTATCTATGAATAATATTTGAATCTTCTCTGAATTCTTTTATGTATGATTAAGTTATCTTTGCAAGTCTCTTCGAATTATAAGTTTAGTTTGGCCTACTAGATTGGTCTTTCTTGCCATGGGAGAAGTGCTTAGCTTTGGGATCAATCTTGCGTGTCCTTACCCGGGATGTAAAGGGTTGCAAGGCACGTATTGTATTGTTGCCATCGAGGATAACAAGATGGGGTTTATATCATATTGCATGAGTTTATCCCTCTACATCATGTCATCTTGATTAATGCGTTACTCTGTTCTTATGAACTTAATACTCTAGATGCATGCTGGATAGCGGTCGATGTGTGGAGTAATAGTAGTAGATGCAGGCAGGAGTCGGTCTACTTGTTATGGACATGATGCCTATATACATGATCATGCGCTTTTCTATCAATTGCTCGACAGTAATTTGTTCACCCACCGTAATACTTATGCTATCTTGAGAGAAGCCACTAGTGAAACCTATGGCCCCCAGGTCTATCTCTTATCATATTTGCTTCCAATCTACTTTTATTTGCATCTTTACCTTTTGCATCTATATTATAAAATACCAAAATATATTTATCTTATCATACGATCTTTATCATATCTCACTTTCGCAAGTGGCCGTGAAGGGATTGACAACCCCTTTATTGCGTTGGTTGCGAGTTCTCAGTTTGTTTGTGTAGGTGCGTGGGACTTTTGAGAAGCCTCCTACTGGATTGATACCTTGGTTCTCAAAAATTGAGGGAAATACTTACGCTACACTTGCTGCATCACCCTCTCCTCTTCGAGGAAAACCAACGCAAGCTCAGAGGTAACAACAAGGATTTCTAGCACCGTTGCCGGGGAGGTCTTCGCTCAAGTCAAGACATACCAAGTACTCATCACAAACCCATCTCCCTCGCATTTACATTATTTGCCATTTGCCTCTCGTTTTCCTCTCCCCCACTTCACCCTTGCCGTTTTATTCACCCTCTCCTTCCCTGTCCCCTCCTCTCTTTTTCGCTTGCTCTTTGCCACTATGTCTGAAATTGGGGAGATTATCGTTGATATGGACAATAATGATATCACAGAAAATCCCGAGGCTCCGGCCGATGAACCCCCTATCTTGCATACTAAAAAGTTTTGAATCGGTAGTGGTAATATCATTAGCAAAGGTGTTATTCAAGATTTCTTTACTTGTGTCGGTGCTTTACCTTCCATGGGTTGTTCTATTCCTCATAGAACTAGTAGTCTTGCTGATGCTATCGCTATGCTTGTAGTTGAACTTGAAAGACAATTTATGCATATGCATCCTTGCATACAAAGAATTTTCCTAGAATTCTCTAATATTGATCATTCTTCTGTTAAGCGCGCTGTTACTATATTTTTGGCTCATGAGTTTAGATTTATTATAAGAGAGGCCAAAGAAATCTTTGCGCACTATAGGGTGGACGCCGGTCGTCCTCCCATAGAGGCGATCCTCTATGATCAAGAGGAAATTAGACGTTTTCAATCTTCGGACTATGTCGCTTTTAATGAAAACATTAGAAAAAAGGTTCCTACCAATGTCTTGGTTGATTGCATTAACGAGATTAATAATGATTTTGACCTTTGGAACAATGAACTAGGATACTCTCTTGGGTATAGGCTCACAAGATTCTGCCAAAAGAATGCTTTTAGTGATGAAATAGTTGTGTACTATGAAGGGCCAAAGGAGGAACCCGTTCCTCCTGTGATTGATCTTGGAGATATTTGTCCCACTAAATTTAGCCATTTTTATTACTTTTGCTTTCCTCAAAGGAAACTTGCTGCCGAATGTAGAGAATATGAGATAAGCTTTCAAGATTTATCTTATTATTACGGCACCACTTAGATCTATCTTCGCTTTTATGCCTAGCTAGGGGCGTTAAACAATAGCGCTAGTTGGGAGGCAACCCAATTTTCTTTATGTTTTTTGTTTTTGTTTCTGTTTAGGAATAAATAATCCATCTACCCTCTGTTTAGATGTGATTTTATGTTTTAATTAGTGTTTGTGCCAAGTAGAACCTATAGGATCTTCTTGGATGATAGTTATTTGATCTTGCTGTAATTTCCAGAAACTTTCAGCTCACGAAAATAATTGTTAGAAATCACCAGAACATGATAAAATAGTGATTCCAATTTCTGCTGATCAATAAACAAATTGAATAGGTCTTCCTATTTTGGATGAAATTTTTGAGTTCCAAAAGTTTGCGTTAGTTGCAGATTACTACAGACTGTTCTGTTTTTGACAGATTCTGTTTTTCGTGTGTTGTTTGCTTATTTTGATGAATCTATGGCCAATAAAATAGTTTATAATCCATAGAGAAGTTGGAATACAGTAGGTTTAACACCAAATTAAATAAAGAATGAGTTAATTGCAGTACCTTATGTGGTGGTTTTGTTTCCTTTCACTAACGGAGCTTATAAGATTTCTTGTTGAGTTTTGTGTTGTGAAGTTTTTAAGTTTTGGGTAAAGCTTTTATGGACTATGGAATAAAGGGTGGCAAGATCCTAAGCTTGGGGATGCACAAGGCACCCCAAGACATTCAAGAATAGCCAAAAGCTTTCGTCTTCGTTCATTGGTAACTTTACTTGGAGCTATATTTTTATTCACCACATGATAAGTGTTTTGCTTGGAGCGTCGTGTATTATATTAGTCTTTGCTTTTTAGTTTATCACAACCATCCTTGCTGTACACACCTTTTGGGAGAAGCCTATTTGATTATAATTTGCTATAATACTCTACGTGCTTCACTTATATCTTTTGAGCTTGATAGTTTTTGCTCTAGTGCTTCAATTATATTTTTTAGAGCACGGTGGTGTCTTAATTTTGAAGAAATTGCTAGTCTCTCATGCTTCACTTATATTATTTTGAGAGCCTTTTAGAACAGCATGGTATTTGCTATGGTCACAAAATTGGTCCTAGAATGGTAGGCATCCAAGTTGGGTATAATAAAAACTATCATAGGAAGTGAATTGGATGCTATGATCAATTTGATACTTGATAATTGTTTTGAGATATGGAGGTAGTGATATTAAAGTCATGCTAGTTGGGTGATTATGAATTTAAATAATGCTTGTGTTGAAGTTAGCAAGTCCCATAGTATGCACGTATGGTTAAAGTTGTGTAACAAATTTGAAACATGAAGTGTACCTGGCTTGTGCATCCTTATGAGTGGCGGTCGGGGACGAGCGATCGTCTTTTCCTACCAATCTATCCCCCTAGGAGCATGCGCGTAGTACTTGATTTTTGATGACTTCTAAATTTTCAATAAGTATATGAGTTCTTTTGACTAATGTTGAGTCCATGGATTATACGCACTTTTACCTTTCCGCCTTTGCTAGCCTCTTCGGTACCGTGCATTGCCCTTTCTCACCTTGAGATTTGGTGCAAACTTCGCCGGTGCATCCAAACCCCGTGATACGATATGCTCTATCACACATAAACCTCATTATATCTTCCTCAAAACAGCCACCATACCTACCTATTATGGCATTTCCATAGCCATTCCGAGATATATTGCCATGCAGCTTTCCACCGTTCCGTTCATCATCATGACATACTTTACTTTTGTCATATTGCCATTGCATGATCATGTAGTTGACATCGTATTTGTGGCAAATCCACCATGCATTATTTTTTCATACATGTCACTCTTGATTCATTGCACCATCCTGGTACACCGCCGGAGGCATTCATATAGAGTCATATCTTGTTCTAGTTTCGAGTTGTAATCCTTATGTTGTAATCAATAGAAGTGTGATGATCATCATTATTAGAGCATTGCCCAATCAAAAAAAAAATCAAAAAAAGAGAAAGGTCAACAAGAAAAAAAAGAGAAAGGCCAAAAAAAAGAAAATAAATAAAAAGGGCAATGTTACTATATCTTTTACCACACTTGTGCTTCAAAGTAGCACCTTGTTCTTCATGTAGTGAGTCTCATATATTGTGCTTCAAAGTAGCACCATGTTTTTCATATAGCGAGTCTCATAAGTTGTCTTTTTCATACTATTGGGAATTTTTCATTATAGAACTTGGCTTGTATATTCCTACGATGGGCTTCCTCTGTAACATCCCAAATTTTCCTATTTGGAATGTTTTACAATTATAGATAAGCATCCTACGCATCCTGTTTGAATTTGAATGCCATTTGAAGTTTCAGAGTTATTTGAATTTGAATTCCAAACTTTGGCATGTGGGAAACAATTCAAAAACTAAGCCTGATAAATACTTGATCAAAAGTATGAGAGGAGCAAACATGACACTCCAAAAATATCAGAGGAAACAATGCCAAAAGAATTGGATTCAAATCTGAAATTTTATTTGAATTTGAAAAAAATGGATTTTCATAAAGTTTGGATTTTGCCTTTGGAAAAATGTTCAAATGAAAGGGAATATTCCCCTGATCATTTTGGTATATATATACCCTATATAAAATATTTATAGTTTAGGTTTTATTTTTGTTTTTGTTTTATTAAAAAAATAAAAGAAAAAACTTTCAAGGCGCCAGCCAGCCACCCAGCCCAGCCAGCCCACCTCACCTCACCCCTCCGCTGCTGCCCAGCCAAAGCCAGCCCACCAGGCCAGCCCAGCCAGGAAAGCCAGACCAGCCCACCGCCGCCCCGCCTCGATTCCCTAGGTTTGGCCGACCGACCAACCTCCCCTCTCTCTCTCGACCTGTGGCCCCACCCCCGTCGTCTTCCCCTCGCCCACGCAACGAGCCTCGCGGAGATCCACCGGATCCCAAGGATCCGGATCCCGACGCCTCGATCCCTTCCGAAGAGGAGCCGAGGCCCTGGCTATAAAGAGCCGAGCCCCGCACCCCATTCCCCGAGAGCTCGCCAGACCCTCACCCTCCCGCTGACGCCACCGGAGCACCGAGCTCCCTCCGCCGCCAAAACCCTCGCCGTCGCCTGCAGGTGCACCCCGACCTTCCCGACACCACCGAACCTCCTCCGAGCTCCCGCGTCTCCCCGACGTCTCGCCAAGCTCGCTGACGTCCCAACGCCTCGAGCACTCTCGCCCGCCGCCGCCGTGTCGCCGGAGTCCGTGAGTCCCGGCATTCCTCCCCGTCTCGATCCCAATCGTGGCCACGATTAGAACCCCAAGGGGTACGTTTTATTAGAAAACCGCCGGCCCGACGGTTTTTATTTTAGTTTAGGTTTTATTTATTAGGCGGTTCTGTTAATTAAACCCTAGGCCCGTTTAGACTAAACTACGCCTAGTGCATGATATAGGCCCATTGGGCTTTTTCTTTTTATTTTGATTTTCTGTTTTAGCGAATAGTTTCAATTTTCAAAATGTATATCTTTTATTCTGTTTAATATTTTGAGTGATTCTTTTTTGTTGGATTGCAAATTTTATGTAGTTTCTGAAAAACATATATTTAGCTATGTTAAAATAATTAAAAATGCTTTAATATTGTTTTAGTCAGAATAGCAAATCTGCTATAGTTTTAGTTAGAAAAATTATTTTTGCATGATTCTTTTGCCATCACTTTATTTTGATATTGCCAAACCCTATAAATTAACTTTGGTATTTTAGGGTTAATAAATAATTAATTCTAGGCAGAATCCTATTAATCCTAATTAATTGATTAGTTCCTGTTTTCCTAATTAATTAATTAGTAAATTAGTTTATTTTAACTTGTGATTAGTTATTCTAGGTTAGTTTCTGTCATTCCATTAGATGAACTTTTATTTATAATTAATAAAAGTCTTAAATTAATTTTCTTAATAGAAATTGGATTAGACCTAAAATGAGTTTTATAATAGCTTTTTAATTAATTCTTTTTGCTCCTAGTTGCTTAGTTAATCCTTTTCTGTTAAGTTAACCTAAAACCATGATTAGGTTATATTAGGAATTTTGTTATATAAAACTATTTTTGTTATTGTTTGGAATAGGGAAAACTTTGAATTTGATTTCTTTGAGTTTTCCTTTTGATTTGGTTTTGATTGTTTTGTTGTGCTATGTTACTTTTGTTATCTTGTGTGATCCTCTTGCTTTGTGCTTATTATGTTATTGTTTGTCTCGGTAGAGTTCCCGGAGTGCGAAGCTTGCTACTACGACTCTTTAGCTTACGAGGATCATCAGCAAGGCAAGTTTTGATCATGTTATTTCTATACCAATGTTTTGGGCATTTGTAGTTGTCACCACCCCACCATTGCATGCAGTAGTGAAATCTTGAAGTCATTAAACTTGAGTAGTATCATGTGGTAGGATGAACCAATCCCCTTGTTACCATGACCCCCGGGACGTAGTAGTTATTTTGCTATGCTCGTAGACGGGATTTGGGGATGAGTGAAGTTCATAAGCAAGATGTGAGAGTCAATGATGATGACAACCCATGGACTACAATGATCAAGATGGACTTCGGAAAATCACTACTGGGTGGAGGACGGTTGACGGGCACCCTGGAGCACCCAGTGGTGGCCGGGATGCATGGAGAAGCGCCATGACATCCTGCGGAAAGCTTCACCCAGCCACGAAGAGAAGGATGGATGCCCCATGACCGAAGCTTACTGTGCAGCCGCAAGCCATTATGGGCTCGGCTGGGTTGACCCTTGTAGTGAAGCTGGCTGGACGGTACTACGAGAAGTAGACGAACGGTAGGATTGGATGGGTACCGCAAGGGCCGTAAGAACTCTTTGGAAGACCCTGTTTATTCGTCCGTCTTCAAACACCATGAAGTGCGAAGACTTTAAAAGGAGGGAATGATTCTTGCGGGGAAAGTGCGCAAACCTCTGCAGAGTGTTATAACCTAATCGATTAGCCGTGTCCCCGGTTACGGACATTTGAGCATCTGGACCTTGGAAGTATTCGGATATCTCAACACTAAAACTAATGAAATAATTTGAGGGTTTATGACTTAATAATTTGGGAACGAGATATTGGTTGGCGGAACCATCTCAATAACTACCAACAATTGTAGTAATTTGCAAGCAAGTCCACTGTAGTAGGATAAAATTTGCTTTTCGCAAAATGATGAAACTTAGAGCTCCACACCAATAATGCATATAGTGTTAGTAACTTTATTATTGTTATTCTTCATGACTTGCCGCTTATTCCAAAAGCTGACCTACATGGCTGCAACGTATTATGTTGCGTAGATATATTCGATCAGAGTGAGGCTATGCTCGCGCTTGGCGATTGCCCTTTGGAGTCGGATGGACTCGCTTACCTTCGACGCTTCCGCAGCATTTGTAGTTTATTTCTCATGAGTTGGCCTTGAGCCAAATTTATTCCCTTGTAATAAACACTCTATATGAGAATCGTTAATGATATTCAGTGTGATTGGACTTTGATTACTTTATCGATGTACTTGTGAGTACCAAAGATGATCTTGGGATGGTATGCATACGTAGATTTGACCGATTTTGGGTCAGTCGCACTGAGAGATGGTATCGAGCACACGCCGACCGTGAGATCGTAACCCCTAGGATCGGAAAGCCATAAGCGAGACCATTTACTTTGAACCCTCTTTTATTCTATAATTCTTCCCCGATCTATTCTCGACTCTTCTCCCTTTGCAACATTCTAGATGGCCGTCGAGTTCACCCCAGTTTTGCTACGGAGTTCTGCCACCCGATGAGACGATGCCCTTTGGAAGAAAGCTGGTCCAGATGGTGAAGCTGCTGAAGATTGCTCGCCCTCTATCACTGGAAACCCACTAATGCACTTCCGACGGACACCCGCCACAGGATTGAGGTGCATATCCTGTGGAGGACCTTTGGAGGACGACGAGCCTATCAACTTTGAGTTCACCGAGTTCAACTGGATCATCGGAAGAGACGTGGCGATCTACCGAGCACTTGGACATCTCCGAGAGGAGTATAGGACTGAGCTCGATCACTCGGACTCGCCATGGTTTCTCGCAGGCAAGGAATGGAGATATCATCCGTACCATCGAGGACGATTCCACCCTCTCAGACATCCAGACTGGAGTGTCTTCTCGAGAAACGGAGATTCAGGCTCGCCAGAACTCAAGACACACTGAAGCTTTTGTTCCGCGAATCGAACTGGAGGAGAAGGCACGCAGACTTCCTTGGCCATGAGGAAGAAATCACGGACTTCATGGAGATAGTCGACGACCTGAAGATGAAGCTTGCCGCGATAGAGGAAAAGATGGACTTGGGAGAGGATCTTTACCCGAGTGGAGATGAAGCACCCCTCGTGAGCAATGATCAGGATTTTGAAGGGAGTACCACCGAAGGAAACCCCAAGAGGAGGCGCCACTGATGAAGACTTTTAGTCGACCACCATGTTATCTTTTACTTTTTCGTCGATCAGTTAGGCCGATGTTTTTCTTTCGATTAGTCATGAGCTTTTGTAATCGAGTTTGAACCATGTTTGAGTGGAATGAATAAATGTTTGGTGTGTTATGATTGTGCATTCATATGGGTAGTGTTATTCTCATAGACCATTGTTCTATTCTAATCTTCTCACCCACTCCAAAAACACCAGATGCCTCCGAGACGTGACATCGGTTTCCGCCGGAGCTCACCCAGCTGCTCCAAAGCAGCAGAATGCATCGATGCAGCTCCCGATTCGAATCGTAACAACCCGCCAACAATCCACCGCCACCACCACCACCCACTGTGGACAATTTGACTCGATTTCTGAGGTTGAATCCGCCAGTGTTCTCTAGTAGCACTGAGCCGATTGTGGCTGACGACTGGCTCCGCAAGATTGGAAGAGAGCTAGTCACCGTTGGATGCACTGATGCTGAGAAGGTGCGCTTTGCCGCGCATCAACTGGATGGACCTGCAGCTTCTTGGTGGGAGAATTACACCGCCACTTTTCCCTTGGGTGGCATCACTTGGGATCAATTCCAGCAGGCCTTTCGCACTGCTCATGTCTCATCTGGAGCCATGAGTCTGAAGAAGCGTGAGTTCCGCAACTTACGCCAGGGAAATCGTACTGTGGCACAGTACGTGGAGGAATTCAGCAAGCTTGCTCGCTATGCCCCTGATGATGTGGCCACTGATGCCGCCAAGCAGGAGAAGTTCCTTGAGGGACTCAATGATGAACTGAGCATGCAGCTTATTGTGGCTACCTTCAACAACTACCAGGAGATGGTAGACAAGGCCACCATTCTGGAAGGCAAGCAGCAGCAGATAGAGAGCCGCAAGAGGAAGTACAGCCAGGGGAAGCACAATTCAGGAGCTCAGCAGAAGCCCCGCTATGCACCGTACTCAGGAGGGCACATCCATCACAACCATGGAGGTCATAACCATGGTGGAAATGGAAACAACCGCAGCCAGGACAACAAGTCAGGCCATGGCAATGGCAATGGCAGTGGTAATGGCAATCAACACCGTTCTGCCCCGGCCCAAGGATCTGAGCCACATCACCGCTTCAAGTGCCGTAAGACAGGCACTACGCCACCGACTGCCCGGAGGCCAAGCAGAGGAACGGAATGGCAATGGAGGCTCAAATAAGAAGCCCAATCCTTTCCTCGTGCTCAAGTGAATCACATCGACGTGGAGAACGCCTATGATCAGCCGACAATCGTGGTTGGTAAGTTTTATTGAATTCACGCTCAGTTTTGGTTCTGTTTGATTCGTGCAACGATTCATTCATATCAAGGGTAGTTGTGGATAAGTACGGATTACGACTAGAACCCTTAGAAGCCCCTCCGCCGGGCCCGCAGAGGAGAAATGATGGCAGGTTTAAGTTGTCCGCAAACCTCAACATCGGGAACCACAAATTTCCGTAGAACTCATAGTGTTGGAAACTCAGACCTTGGATGTAATCCTAGGCATGGATTGGTTGTCAAAGTATGAAGGAAACATTGATCGTGCAAGAAGTCTATTCTGCTCACCACCCCGGAGCGTAAAAGGATCAAGTATGTAGCCCGCACAGCCCGATGAAGAATCAGTGCATTCCCTCACGGAGTTGTTCAGAGGAAGTGCCAGAGTGCAAGAATTTCCGATGTGTTTCCGGAGGAACTACCAGAATGCCACCGGACAGGACATTGAATTTCTGATCGAGTTATTGCCCGGCACAGCCCCAATATCCAAGAGACCTTATCGGATGCCACCGAATGAGTTGAAAGAGATCAAGGATCAAATAAATGAGTTATTGGAGAAATGATATATTCGTCCAAGCTCATCACCTTGGGGAGCCCCAGTTCTTTTGGTAGAGAAGAAGGATGGAAGCTTGAGGATGGTTGTGGATTATCGTGCATTGAACGAAGTAACCATCAAGAACAAGTACCCTCTGCCGATGATCAATGACTTGTTTGATCAGCTTGTTGGAGCCAAGGTATTCTCTAAGATCGATCTTCGATCAGGGTATCATCAGTTGAAAATTCGTGAAAAGGATATACCCAAAACAGCATTCACTACCAGGTATGGTTTATATGAGTATACCGTCATGTCATTTGATTGACTAATGCTCCTGATACTTCATGAATTTGATGAACAAGGTGTTCATGGAATATCTGGACAAGTTTGTCGTGGTGTTCATCGATGATATATTGATATTCTCCAAGAGCGAGGAAGAGCATAAGGAGCATTTGCGCCTAGTTCGAGAAACTTCGAGAACATCGGTTGTATGCCAAGTTCAGCAAATGTGAATTTTGGTTGAAGGAAGTTGGATTCCTCGACATGTTATTTCAGGAGAAGGAATAGCAGTTGATCCCGCCAAGGTTGAATCAGTCACCGATTGGCGCCACCCACCTCGACCAAGGAGATCCGTAGTTTTCTGGACTCGCAGGATATTATCGGAGGTTCATTGAGAACTTCTCGAGATTGCCAAGCCCATGACCGAGCTGTTGAAGAAGGAAGCCAAGTATGTTTGGACCGAGGAATGTGAAGCCAGTTTTCAGGAATTGAAGAAACGGTTGGTCACCGCCCAAAGGTTGATTTTGCGGACATACACAAGGAATATCAGGTTTATTAGACGCTTCGTCAAGGACTCGGAGGAGTATTGATGCAGGAAGGCAAGGTTGTAGCTTATGCCTCCGCACAACTACGGCCTCATGAGATGAATTATGCCACGCATGATTTGGAGTTAGCAGGTGTAGTGCATGCACTCAAGACACAGGAGACATTTCCTCATCGAAATCGCTGTGATGTCTACACGATCACAAGAGTTTGAAGTATATCTTCACGCAGAAGGAATTGAACCTCGATGAGGAGATGGCTAGAGTTGATAAAGGACTACGACATGAGACTGCATTACCACCCCGGTAAAGCTAATGTTGTAGCAGATGCTTTGAGCCGTAAGAGTTATGTGAATACTCTTACAGCAGGAGGATTACCCAGAGCTAGTCGATGACCTCGAGATCTCCGACTAGAGATAGTTCCAAAGGATTTGTTGCAACTCGAAGTTCAGTCCACCTTGACCGAAAGGATTCGTGAAGCCCGTAAGTCGGACAAGGAAATCGATGAGATTAAGCAAAAGATGGAGGAAGGAAAAGCTAAAGGATTCCGAAAGGATGAACATGGAACTATTTGGTTTGAGGATCGATTTATGTGCCCAATGATCCCGAGCTCAGAAGCTAATTCTTCAGAGGCTCATGATTCACCGTACTTGATTCACCCCGCAACACCAAGATGTACCGGATTTGAAGCAAAGTTTCGTGGACCGGTATGAAGAAGGACATTGCCGAGCACGTAGCCGTATGCGATGTTTGCCAACGTAAAGGCGTAACATCGAAGCCAGCAGGTTACTTCAACCTTTGCCGATTCCCGATTGGAAATGGGAGAAACTTGGTATGGATTTCATCACGGATTACCCAGACCCGCTCAGGTTATGATTCTATCCGGTAGTAGTTGATCGTTTGACTAAGGTAGCTCACTTCATTCCCGTGAAGACTACCTATACCAGTGCCAAGTTGGCCAAGATATACATGACCAGGATCGTATGTCTGCATGGAGTTCCGAGGAAAATCGTGTCAGATAGAGGAACACAGTTTACCTCAAAGTTTTGGAAGCAATTGCATGAAACTTTGGGTACGAGGCTGGAATTCAGTACAGCCTTTCATCCGCAGACAGATGGACAGACCGAGAGAGTCAATCAGATTCTGGAGGACATGTTGAGAGCTTGTGTGCTAGACTATGGGTCTAGCTGGGATGATAACTTGCCTTACGCAGAGTTCTCGTACAACAACAGTTATCAATCCAGTTTGAAGATGGCCCCTTTCGAAGCTCTATACGGAAGGAGGTGCAGAACACCATTGCTGTGGGATAGTGTTGGAGAACGATCACTTTTCGGTTCCGATCTTATCAAGGATTCCGAAGAGAAAGTCAAGCTGATTCGAGACCGACTCAAGATAGCACAGTCACGACAGAAGAGTTATGCCGACAGTAAGCGCAAGGAAGTGACCTACGAAGTGGGAGACCGAGCATACCTTCGTGTGTCTCCACTTCGTGGAATCAAGAGGTTTGGAGTCAAGGGAAAGTTAGCACCCCGATTCATTGGCCCCTACAAAATCCTCGAACGTCGTGGAGAAGTTGCATACAAGTTGGAATTGCCGGAAGGATTGTCTGGAGTTCATGATGTCTTTCACGTTTCTCAGTTGAAGAAGTGCCATGCCGACATGGCCGATGTTCCGTTGAGAGACACAGTGCCCCTAGAGGCCATACAGCTTGACAGTGATTTGACTTACAAGGAGAAACCCGTCAAAATTCTCGAGACTGCAAGCAGAGTCACCCGCAGCAAAGTCATCAAGTTTTGCAAGGTGCTTTGTGGAGTCACCACACCGAGGAAGAAGCCACTGGGAACGCCAAGAAGATCTTCGTCGAGACCATCCGCACCTATTCATAGCCAACCCGAATCTCGAGGGCGAGATTCATCTTAAGGTGGGTAGGTTTGTAACATCCCAAATTTTCCTATTTGGAATGTTTTACAATTATAGATAAGCATCATATGCATCCTGTTTGAATTTGAATGCCATTTGAAGTTTCAGAGTTATTTGAATTTGAATTCCAAACTTTGGCATGTGGGAAACAATTCAAAAACTAAGCCTGATAAATACTTGATCAAAAGTATGAGAGGAGCAAACATGACACTCCAAAAATATCAGAGGAAACAATGCCAAAAGAATTGGATTCAAATCTGAAATTTTATTTGAATTTGAAAAAAATGGATTTTCATAAAGTTTGGATTTTGCCTTTGGAAAAATGTTCAAATGAAAGGGAATATTCCCCTGATCATTTTGGTATATATATACCCTATATAAAATATTTATAGTTTAGGTTTTATTTTGTTTTTGTTTTAATTAAAAAATAAAAGAAAAAAATTTTTTCAAGCGCCACCAGCCACCCAGCCCAGCCAGCCACCACCTCACCTCACCCCCGCGCCTGGCCCAGCCAAGCCGGCCCACTGTGGCAGCCAGCCGACCGCCCGCCCCCTCCTCGCCTGATTCCTAGGTTTGGGCCGACCGACCAACCTCCCCCTCTCTCTCTCTCGACCCGTGGCCCCACCCGTCGTCTTCCCCTCGCCCACGCAACGAGCCTCGCTGAGATCCACCGGATCCCAAGGATCCGGATCCCCGACGCCTCGATCCCTTCCAAGAGGAGCCGAGGCCCTGCTATAAAGAGCCGAGCCCCGCACCCCATTCCCCGAGAGCTCGCCAGCACCCTCACCCTCCCGCTGACGCGTCACGGAGCACCGAGCTCCCCCGCCGCCAAAACCTCGCCGTCGCCGCCAGTGCACCCCGACCATCCCGACACCACCGAACCTCCCCGAGCTCCCCAGTCTCCCCGACGTCTCGCCAAGCTCGCTGACGTCCCAACGCCTGAGCACTCTCGCCGCCCGCCGCCGCCGCCGAGTCCGTGAGTCCCGGCATTCCTCCCCGTCTCGATCCCAATCGTGTGGCCACGATTAGAACCCCAAAGGGGTACGTTTTATTAGAAAACCGCCGGCCCGACGGTTTTTATTTTAGTTTAGGTTTTATTTATTAGGCGGTTCTGTTAATTAAACCCTAGGCCGTTTAGACTAAACTACGCCTAGTGCATGATAGGCCCATTGGGCTTTTTCTTTTATTTTGATTTTCTGTTTTAGCGAATAGTTTCAATTTTCAAAATGTATATCTTTTATTCTGTTTAATATTTTTGAGTGATTATTTTTTGTTGGATTGCAAATTTTATGTAGTTTCTGAAAACATATATTTAGCTATGTTAAAAATAATTAAAATGCTTTAATATTGTTTTAGTCAGAATAGCAAATCTGCTATAGTTTTAGTTAGAAAAATTATTTTTGCATGATTCTTTTGCCATCACTTTATTTTGATATTGCCAAACCCTAGAAATTAACTTTGGTATTTTAGGGTTAATAAATAATTAATTCTAGGCAGAATCCTATTAATCCTAATTAATTGATTAGTTCCTGTTTTCCTAATTAATTAATTAGTAAATTAGTTTATTTTTAACTTGTGATTAGTTATTCTAGGTTAGTTTCTGTCATTACATTAGATGAACTTTTATTTATAATTAATAAAAGTCTTAAATTAATTTTCTTAATAGAAATTGGATTAGGCCTAAAATGAGTTTTATAATAGCTTTTAATTAATTCTTTTTGCTCCTAGTTGCTTAGTTAATCCTTTTCTGTTAAGTTAACCTAAAACCATGATTAGGTTATATTAGGAATTTTTGTTATATAAAACTATTTTTGTTATTGTTTGGAATAGGGAAAACTTTGAATTTGATTTCTTTGAGTTTTCCTTTTGATTTGGTTTTGATTGTTTTGTTGTGCTATGTTACTTTTGTTATCTTGTGTGATCCTCTTGCTTTGTGCTTATTATGTTATTGTTTGTCTCGGTAGAGTTCCCGGAGTGCGAAGCTTGCTACTACGACTCTTTAGCTTACGAGGATCATCAGCAAGGCAAGTTTTGATCATGTTATTTCTATACCAATGTTTTGGGCATTTGTAGTTGTCACCACCCCACCATTGCATGCAGTAGTGAAATCTTGAAGTCATTAAACTTGAGTAGTATCATGTGGTAGGATGAACCAATCCCTTGTTACCATGACCCTCGGACGTAGTAGTTATTTTGCTATGCTCAGAGACGGATTTGGGGATGAGTGAAGTTCATAAGCAAGATGTGAGAGTCAATGATGATGACAACCCATGGACTACAATGATCAAGATGGACTTCGAAAATCACTACTGGGTGGAGGATTTGTTGACGGGCACCTGGAGCACCCAGTGGTGGCGGGATGCATGGAGAAGCGCCATGACATCCTGCGGAAAGCTTCACCCAGCCACGAAGAGAAGGATGGATGCCCCATGACCGAAGCTTACTGTGCAGCCGCAAGCCATTATGGGCTCGCTGGGTTGACCCTTGTAGTGAAGTCGGGCTGGACGGTACTACGAGAAGTAGACGAACGGTAGGATTGATGGGTACCGCAAGGGCGTAAGAACTCTTTGGAAGACCTGTTTCATTCGTCCCGTCTTCAAACACCATGAAGTGCGAAGACTTTAAAAGGAGGGAATGATTCTTGCGGGGAAAGTGCGCAAACCTCTGCAGAGTGTTATAACCTAATCGATTAGCCGTGTCCCCGGTTACGGACATTTGAGCATCTGGACCTTGGAAGTATTCGGATATCTCAACACTAAAACTAATGAAATAATTTGAGGGTTTATGACTTAATAATTTGGGAACGAGATATTGGTTGGCGGAACCATCTCAATAACTACCAACAATTGTAGTAATTTGCAAGCAAGTCCACTGTAGTAGGATAAAATTTGCTTTTCGCAAAATGATGAAACTTAGAGCTCCACAGCCAATAATGCATATAGTGTTAGTAACTTTATTATTGTTATTCTTCATGACTTGCCAGCTTATTCCAAAAGCTGACCTACATGGCTGCAACGTATTATGTTGCGTAGATATATTCCGATCAGAGTGAGGCTACGCCCGCGCTTGGCGATTGCCCTTTGGAGTCGGATGGACTCGCTTACCTTCGACGCTTCAAAGCATTTGTAGTTTATTTCTCATGAGTTGGCCTTGAGCCAAATTTATTCCCTTGTAATAAACACTCTATATGAGAATCGTTAATGATATTCAGGTGTGATTGGACTTTGATTACTTTATCGATGTAATCGTGAGTACCAAAGATGATCTTGGGATGGTATGCATACGTAGATTTGACCGATTTTGGGTCAGGTCGCTACATCCTCAAATGCCCTAGGTCTTCATGAGAAAGCAAGTTGGATGCACACCCACTAGTTTTCTTTTGTTGAGCATTCATAGCTCTAGTGCATCCGTTGCATGGCAATCCCTACTTTTCATGTTGACAGCAATTGATGGGCATCTCCATAGCCCGTTGATTATCCTCGTCAATGTGAGACTTTCTCCTTTTTTGTCTTCTCCACACAATCCCCATCATCATATTCTATTCCACCCATAGTGCTATATCCATGGCTCACGCTCATGTATTGCGTGAAGGTTGAAAAAGTTTGAGATTATTTAAGTATGAAACAATTGCTTGGCTTGTCATCGGGGGTATAGAAGTTGGGAATATCTTTGTGTGACGAAAATGAAGCATAGCCTAACTATATGATTTTGTAGGGATGAACTTTCTTTTGCCATGTTATTTTGAGAAGACATGATTACTTTGATTATTATGCTTGAAGTTTTACTATTTCTTTATCAATATGAACTTCTATTTTGTATTCATTTGGATCTGAACATTCATGCCACAATAAAGAAAATTACATTTTGAATTATGCTAGGTAGCATTCCACATCAAAATTCTCTTTATCATTTACCTACCGAGGACGAGCAGGAATTAAGCTTGGGGATGCTTGATACGTCTCCAACATATCTATAATTTTTGATTGTTCCATGCTATTATATTACCCCTTTTGGATGTTTATGGGCTTTATTTTACACATTTATATCATTTTTGGGACTAACCTACTAACCGGAGGCCCAACCCATATTGTTGTTTTTTTGCCTATTTCAGATTTCAAGAAAAGGAATATCAAACGGAGTCCAAACGGAATGAAACCTTCGGAGCATGATTTTTGGAACAGACGTGATCCAGAGGACTTGGAGTGCAAGTCAAGAAGCAGCCGAGGCCTCCACGAGATAGGAGGGCCCCCTATAGGGCGCGCCTGTCTCTCGTGGGCCTCTCGGCGCCACCGACGCACTTCTTCCTCCTATATATACCTCGCACTCGAAAACATCCAGAGCACCACGAAACACAATTTCCACCACAGTAACCTTCAGATCTCATGAGATCTCATCTTGGAGCCCTTGCCGCACTCACTGGAGGGGGAATCAACCACGGAGGGCCTCTACATCAACATCCTCGCCCCTCTGATGAGTTGTGAGTAGTTTACCACAGACCTACGACTCCATAGTTATTAGCTAGATGGCTTCTTCTCTCTTTTTGGATCTCAATACAATGTTCTCCCCTCTCTTGTGGAGATCTATTCGATGTAAACTCTTTTTGCGGTGTGTTTGTCGAGATCCGATGATTTGTGGGTTTATGATCAAGTTTATATATGAATAATATTTGAATCTTCTCTGAATTCTCTTATATATGATTAAGTTATCTTTGCAAGTCTCTTCGAATTATTAGTTTAGTTTGGCCTACTAGATTGGTCTTTCTTGCCATGGGAGAAGTGCTTAGCTTTGGGTTCAATCTTGCGTGTCCTTACCAAAGGATGTAAAGGGTTGCAAGGCACGTATTGTATTGTTGCCATCGAGGATAACAAGATGGGGTTTATATCATATTGCATGAGTTTATCCCTCTACATCATGTCATCTTGCTTAATGCTTTACTCTGTTCTTATGATCTTAATACTCTAGATGCATGCTGGATAGCGGTCGATGTGTGGAGTAATAGTAGTAGATGCAGGCAGGAGTCGGTCTACTTGTTATGGACGTGATGCCTATATACATGATCATGCCTAGATAATCTCATAACTATGCGCTTTTCTATCAATTGCTCGACAGTAATTTGTTCACCCACCGTAATACTTATGCTATCTTGAGAGAAGCCACTAGTGAAACCTATGGCCCCCGGGTCTATCTCTTATCATATTTGCTCCCAATCTACTTTTATTTGCATCTTTACTTTTTGCTTCTATATTATAAAATACCAAAAATATATTCATCTTATCATACTATCTTTATCAGATCTCACTTTCGCAAGTGGCCGTGAAGGGATTGACAACCCCTTCATTGCGTTGGTTGCGAGTTCTCAGTTTGTTTGTGTAGGTGCGTGGGACTTTTGAGAAGGCTCCTACTGGATTGATACCTTGGTTTTCAAAAACTGAGGGAAATACTTACACTACACTTGCTGCATCACCCTCTCCTCTTCGAGGAAAACCAACGCAAGCTCAAGACGTAGCACGAAGCCACCTGTGATGTCCCATGAACATGGTTTTTATAGACCCGACATCTCAATCTAGCTGGTGATACGTTGTGTCATCCATGCACCTGACGCATCCAGAAAATCCGTGGACCACCTGCCCCGCGAGATATCCGTATCCGAGATAGTCGTGCACCGTCGTGAGCAGTGCGGCTCTCATAGGGAAATATTCTTTCTCTGCGGCGTCCCATCTATTGGCTGGCGTTTTCCACAGCGTGTCTAGCTCCTCTTTCAGCAGCCCCAGATACAGATTGATGTCGTCCCCTGGTTGTTTTGGCCCCTCAATTAGCATACTCATGTGAATGTACTTCCTCTTCATGCACAACCAGGGGGGAAGGTTGTACATCCACACAAACACAGACCAGGTGCTATGTGTGCTTCTCTGGCTGCCAAACGGATTGACTCCATCGGTGCTCACGCCCAGCATGATGTTCCTTGGATCGTCCCCAAATTCTAGGTGTTCGAAGTTCAACGCTTGCCACTGGCTCGCATCCTTAGGGTGACTCAGCATCTTGTCTTTTTTATTTATCTCCGGATCATTTCCGTCATCTTCTCGCTTCTTCTCCTCCCTATCCGCGTGCCAACGCAGGAGCTTTGCTAGCTCAGGGTCCGTGAAATACCGCTGCAGACGAGGAGTGATCGGGAAGTACCACACCACTTTTCGACGAGTTTTCTTCCTCTTCTTGTATGGAGTGACGCCGCACACCGAACATATGGTAGACTCCGCGTGCTCGTCCCGATAAATTATGCAATAGTTCATGCACACATGGTATTTCACGTGCGGTAAATCCAGAGGACACACGATTTTCTTCGCCTCCTCGAAACTGGTCGGGCACTTGTTCCCCTTGGGAAGACATTCGTGCAAGAATGACATGTTCTCGTCGAAGCATGCGTCGGTCATTTTGTGTTTTACCTTCATCTCCAGAGCCATGAGCGTTACTTTCAAGCGGGTATCCTCGAGCCTGCATCCTTCATACAATGGAGTAACCGCGTCTATCTCCAGTTGATCCAGCTTGGCTTTCTCTCGGGCGGCAGCTCTTGCATTATCCGTCTGCTTGAGAAGCAACTCTTGAATATGAGGGTCCTGCACCCAGCCCATCGATGGTCCATCGTCGTATGCTCCGGCATCTTCATCTTCATGATCATGCCCTTCGTCTGCTCCGTCATCTTCCTCATCATCATGTCCGGCATCTTCTACATGATGACTGTGTACTGCATCTACTTCGTGATCATGTCCTGGAGATTCTTCTTCTTCTCACCCGCCCTCGCCGCGGTTGTCTTGCTGCCCTTCCTCATTTCTTGCCCGGCCCCCATGGACGACTTCATAATCATCTTCATCACCTTGCCACCGATAGCCATCCATGAAACCATGCAAGAGCAGGTGGTCCCACACCTGTACGGAATCGGGGTCCACAAGGCTCCTCAGCTTGCATCTTTGACACGGACATCTCATCTCCGTCTCGTTCTTTTGAAGCATCTCGGCCTTCGAGGAGCTCAAAAACCTATTCATGATGCCTTCGGTCATCGTGCGGACCATGGTCGCCTGCGGGGTAGAGCAAAACGATATTTTAGAACCAAGAAAAAATTTGGTATGACTTTGCCTAAAAATAGGACCAAAAAGTATGCATAGTGCCAAAATTCTCGCCGAAACGGAAATGAATCAACATTCCGGCAAAATATTGGCAACTATCGCATTTCAAATACCGGTACCTGCAAACACAAACATATATGTACCACCACAAACATATGCAACACCACAAACATACATAGATCTAGCTAGGCCATAAAAAGTGCATGTGCACGTTGTTGGAGGGAGAAAAAAAGTAGATCTACAACATAAAGATAGCTTTCCCCTTACTTACCTATCAAAAAAGGTAATTTAACCACTTAATTTGGATGAATCTATGGTGCAAATAAGGTGAGGAGGAGGAGGCAGCCGAGACAAGCTTGGAGGAGGAGGTGGAGAGAATGAAGTGGGGAAAGTGAGTGTGTAGGTATGGCTGTCCAAAATATCTAGCTGGTCCCAGGTTACTAATGGCGCACCACATAGAAATGCGCCATTAGTAACCTTGGTTACTAATGGCACACCAGCTGGTGGTGCGTCATTAGTAGTTTTGCAAAAAAATAAAAATAAAAAATAGTAGTCGCGCACTTTGTGGCTGTTGCGCCATTACTAGTTAATACTAGTAATGGCGCACTGTGCCCTGGTGCGCCATTAGTAGTTTTGCAAAAAACTAAAATAAAAAATATAGTAGTGGCGCACTATGTGGCTGGTGCGCCATTACTAGTTAAGCGCACTGTGCCCTAGTGCGCCATTAGTATTTTTGGAGAAAAAAATTTGTTACTAGTGGCGCACCATGTGTCTGGTGCGCCATTAGTGTCTTTCACACTAATGGCACACCAACACATGGTGCGCCACTCCTATATAGTAGTGGCGCACCACATGTCTGGTGCGCCATTAGTGGCCATATCATCTATAGCCCTTTTTCCTAGTAGTGCCTTTCTCTCCGAGTGGAACTTGTTTCTTCACTCAGAACAGACTTTTGTACATGTGATGCAGCTCTGAAGAGAAGGTCGCAGACAACCTTCACCTCGTCGTCCTTGCGGATCGGGATGGAGCGTACATTGTATTTGTGGTGCAGCGCCGAGGAGAGGGTCGCAGACGACCTGCATCTCATCGTCCTTGCAGATCGAGACGGAGCATACATTGTATTTGTGGCGCAACTCCGATGAGAGGGTCGCAGACGACCTGCACCTCGTCGTCCTTGTGGATCGAGATGGAGCATGTGGCTAAGACTCCGAGGGAGAGGATTGCTCTTCACTCAGAGGTTTAAAAACTTAGGTGAGTACAAGACTGCATCTAAGCCTCCGAGTGATAGGATTGCTCATCACTCGGTAGGATTTTTAAAACTTAGGCGAGTACGGGACTGCAGCTAAGCCCCCAAGTGAGAGGATTGCGCATCACTCGGTAGGATGTTTAAAACTTAGGCGAGTACGAGACTGCAGCTAAGCCTCCGAGTGAGAGGGTTGCCCATCACTCGGTAGGATTTTTAAAACTTAGGCGAGTACGGGACTGCAGCTAAGCCCCCGAGTGAGAGGGTTGCTCATCACTCGGTAGGATTTGTAAAACTTAGGCGAGTACGGGACTGCAGCTAAGCCCCCGAGTGAGAGGGTTGCTCATCACTCGGTAGGATTTGTAAAACTTAGGCGAGTACGAGACTACAGCTAAGCCTCCGAGTGAGAGGGTTGCTCATCACTCGGTAGGATTTGTAAAACTTAGGCAAGTACGAGACTGCAGCTAAGCCTCCGATTGAGAGGGTTGCTCATCACTCGGTAGGATTTTTAAAACTTAGGCGAGTACGGGACTGCAGCTAAGCCCCCGAGTGAGAGGGTTGCTCATCACTCAGTAGGATTTGTAAAACTTAGGCGAGTACGGGACTGCAGCTAAGCCCCCGAGTGAGAGGGTTGCTCATCACTCGGTAGGATTTTTAAAACTTAGGCGAGTACGAGACTGCAGCTAAGCCCCCGAGTGAGAGGGTTGCTCATCACTCGGTAGGATTTGTAAAATTTAGGCGAGTACGGGACTGTAGCTAAGCCCCTGAGTGAGAGGGTTGCTCATCACTCCGTAGGATTTTTAAAACTTAGGCGAGTACGGGACTGCAGCTAAGCCCCCGAGTGAGAGGGTTGCTCATCACTCAGTAGGATTTTTTAAAAAACTTAAGCGAATCAGGTTCGCATCTAAGCCCCCGGGTGGGAAGATTGTTCTCCACTCGAAGTAGTTTTTGGGACTTAGACGAATCAGGTTCGCAGCTAAGACACCCACTGGGGGATTTGGACACATGCATTGACAGGACAACAATCATTAAGTTATTAAAAATCATGTCTTTGATAAGCAGACTGAACGATCTTTATTACAACTCGTCGACTCGAGTGTTTAAGTGTAAAAATGGCGGAGCAGCTCCGCATTCCAAGCACGTGGCTCGTCTTTCTTGTGTTCCACATTGTAGAGGTGGTATGCTCCATTGTGGAGCACCTTGGTGATGATGAAGGGACCTTCCCAAGCAGGCGCAAGCTTGTGGGGCCGTTGCTGATCCACTCAGAGCACAAGGTCTCCTTCCTGAAATGCTCGACCTCTCATGTTTCTGGCATGGAATCGACGGAGGTCTTGCTGATAAATGGTCGACCGGATCATGGCCATCTCCCTTTCTTCTTCCAGAAGATCAACAACATCCTGTCGAGCTTGTTCAGCTTCAGCTTCTGAGAAGAGTTCTACTCGGGGTGCATTGTGAAGCAGATCACTAGGCAGCACGACTTCAGCCCCATAGACCATGAAGAAAGGAGTCCGATTAGTCGACTGTTTTGGTGTTGTTCTCAATCCCCAAAGGACTGATGGTAACTCGTCCACCCAAGCACCAGCTGCATGCTTGAGGTCCCGCATCTATCGGGGTTTCAGCCCTTGGAGGATCAATCCATTTTCTCTCTCTGCCTGCCCATTCGACTGTGGATGCGCGACAGACGCGTAGTCGACCCGACTTCCTTGGGAGGCACAAAATGCTCTGAACTCATCAGAATAAAAGTTGGAACCATTATCCATGATAATGCTATGAGGGACTCCATATCTGAATGTCATCTCTCTGATGAAACTGATGGCGGTGCCAGAATCGAGATTCTTGATGGGTTTGGCTTCGATCCATTTAGTGAACTTGTCGACTGCTACAAGCAAATGAGTAAAACCACTTCTGCCGGTCCTCAGGTGTCCAACCATATCCAATCCCCAAACAGAAAATGGCTAGACGAGTGGAATGGTCTTCAAGGCTGATGCAGGCTTCTGGGACATGTTGGAGTAGAACTGACAGCCTTCACATTTGTCGACTATATCTTTTTCCATCTCATTTACTCATGGCCAATAAAACCCCGCTCGGTATGCTTTGGCCACGATGGTCCGAGAGGATTCATGGTGACCACAGGTCCCCGAGTGGATGTCATTGAGGATCATTTGACCTTCTTCAGGTGTGATGCATCGCTGGGCAACTCCAGTAACACTCTCTCTGAAAAGCCGTCCACCTATCACGGTGAAAGCTTTGGATCGACGGACAATCTGACGAGCCTCATCTTCATCTTCTAGAAGTTCTTTCCTGAGCAGATACGCAATATATGGCACCGTCCAATCGGGGATGATGACCAAAACCTCCATGATCAGGTCGACCACGGCTGGAATCTCGACTTCAGTCGGATCGGTAGAGCTTTTTGGTTGCAGGGGCTCTTCTGTGAAAGGATCCTCTTGAACCGACGGTGTCTGAAGATGCTCGAGGAACACATTGCTGGGAATGGGCTCCCGCTTAGAACCTATCTTCGCCAAGTCATTAGCTGCTTGATTCTTCTGTCGGGGTATATAGTGGAGCTCTAACCCTTCAAACTTCTTTTCTAACTTTCTCACCGCATTGCAATAGCCTGTCATGGCTGGGCTCCTAATGTCCCACTCTTTCATCACTTGATTGACCACTAAGTTTGAGTCACTGTAAACCATTAGGCGACGGACGCTGAGTGAAATGGCCATACGCAACCCATACAGAAGTGCCTCATATTCAGCTTCATTGTTGGAGGAATCAAAGTGAATCTGGAGAACATAACCGAGCTTGTCGCCTCGTGGGGATACCAGGACTACCCCAGCACTAGAACCATTCGGCATCTTGGATCCATCAAAGAACATAGTCCAATGCTCCGAGTGAATCTGAGTCGGTTGTTGCTACTCAACCCACTCGGCGAGGAAATCTGCTATTGCTTGGGACTTGATTGCTTTCTTTGCCTCAAACTTGAGATCCAATGGAAGGAGTTCAATCGCCCATTTTCCCACTCGACCAGTTGCATCTCTATTGTTCAGAATTTCTGACAATGGAGCATCGCTGACGACTGTAATCGAATGATCTGAGAAATAATGTGCAACCTTTTCCGTGGTCAAGTAAATTCCATAAACAAGCTTCTGATAATGTGGATATCTCTGCTTGGATGGAGTCAAGACTTCAGAAATATAGTACACTAGGTGCTGAACCTTGTAGGCTTTACCTTCTTCTTCTCACTCGACCGTGAGTACTGTACTGACAACTTGTCCAATGGCTGCAATATACAGCAGCAAAGGCTCTTTGCTGATTGGGGCAGCGAGCACCGGCTGGGTGGAAAGCAGGGCTTTGAGCTCTGCAAACGCTGCGTCAGCTTCAGGAGTCCACTCGAACTTATCAGATTTCTTCATCAGTCGGTAAAGAGGCAATGCCTTCTCTGCGAGACGAGAGATGAAGAAACTCAAAGCAGCCAAACAACCAGTGAGCTTCTGAACATCATGCACACGCACAGGGCGCTTCATTCGGAGGATTGCCCCAACTTTCTTTGGGTTTGCATCGATCCCTCGTTCGGAAACGAGGAAACTGAGTAACTTTCCACCCGAGACTCCGAATGCGCACTTCGACGGATTAAGCTTGATATCATATCTCCTCAGATTGGCAAAGGTTTCAGTGAGGTCAGTCAGCAGGTTGGAACCTTTACGCGACTTAACCAAGATGGCATCCATATATGCTTCTACATTCTGACTGATTTGAGTGAGCGGGCACTTCTGAATCATCCTCATAAATGTGGCACCAGCATTCTTGAGACCGAATGGCATGGTAACATAGCAAAAGCACCCGAATGGGGTGATAAAAGCTGTTTTTATTTCGTGGGGTCCATACAGTCGGATCAGATGATACCCGGAATATGCATCCAGAAAAGACAAACGCTCACACCCCGCAGTTGAGTCGACAATCTGGTCGATGCGGGGGAGAGGGAAATGATCTTTCGGGCAGGCCCGATTGATATGCTTGAAATCAATGAACATACGAAGTGAATCGTCTTTCTTGGGGACCATGACAACATTGGCAAGCCACTCGGAGTGGTAAATTTCATGGATGAACTCAGCTGCCAGAAGCCGAGCTATCTCCTCGCCGATTGGCTTTCTCTTCTCCACGTCGGACCGACGAAGATGTTATTTAATGGGTTTTGCTTTCGGATCGACTCGTAAACGGTGCTCAGCCAGTCCCCTGGGTACACCCGGCATGTCAGACGGCTTCCATGCGAAGATGTCCTAGTTCCCACGGAGGAACTAGATGAGCGCTTCTTCCTATTTGCTGTCAAGTGTTGTTGAGATATGAGTCGGAGCAGCAGTGTGGTCGGTCGGGTGAATGTGAATTGGCTTTGTTTCACCGGACGACTGAAATGCAGAATCTGAGGCATTCTTCTGGTATTCTTGCATTTCAACTGCTGCCATTTGTTCATCGGCAATTTTCGAGCCCTTCTGGAGGCACTCTTCTGCTCTCTGCCGATTACCAGTAACTGTGATCACGCCTCTGGGCCCAGGCATCTTCAACTTAAGGTACATGTAACACGGTCGAGCCATGAAACTAGCATATGCAGGTCTGCCCAGAATAGCATGATAGGCACTTTGAAAATCCACAACTTCAAATGTCGACTTTTCCTTACGATAATTCTTTGAATCACCGAAAACCATGTCAATAGTGATCTGGCCGAGTGAATCAGCTTTTTTTCCAGGGATGACTCCGTGGAACCTCATGTTGATCTCACTAAGCTTGGACATCGGAAAGCCCATCCCTCTTAGGGTCTCAGCATAGAGAATATTCAGACCACTGCCACCATCCATCAATACTTTGGTCAGTCGACTGCCTCCCACAACTAGGTCGACTACCAACGCTTGCCGCCCTAGAGTGGCCACGCGTGCTGGATGATCGGACTGGTCGAATGTAATTGTAGTTTGTGACCACTTCAAATACGTCGTTGTTGCCGGGGCAACCATGTTCACTTCACTGTTTATGACTTCTAGTCGACTTTTACTCTCGATGTCAGCAAAAATCACTAAGGTGGAATTGACATTGGGGAAACCATCATCCTCCTCCTTGTCTTCATCCTTATCAGATTCCTTCTCTTTCTCACTGGGTTGTTTTCTCGGAACTGCTGGATAAGGAGTCGACATTGTCGAGTGGTATGGTTGGGGTAAATCAGGTTTCCCTCTTCATCCTTCTTGGTGTGAATATGATAGGGAAAATCTAGCACATCATTTCCTGCTTGATCTTTTACCTTCTTGGGGGTCCAGGGCCCTTAGATTTTCCCTTGAATTTTCCTTGGACCACGGCTGCAGTCTCACCAGGTCCTGCTTTGCGCTTCTGCTTCCGACTGGAATTCCCTCCTTCGGTGTCCTGGCGGACTGGTTTACTCTTGCCACTGCGGAGTCGGTCTTCTTCTTCGCTGTTAGCGTACCGAGTGGCTATTTCCATCATTCAGGTCAGGGTCATATCTCCTGTCCGACCGAATTTCAGGTTAAGCTCTCTGTACCGAACGCCCTCCTTGAAGGCGCAAACTGCTTGATGCTGAGACACATTTTCCACTGTGTGATGCAAAGTGGTCCACCTCTGGATGTAATCCCTCAAAGTTTCATTCGGTTTCTGTACGCAATGCTGTAATTATGCCAACCCTGCAGGTCGTTTGCGTGTGCCCTCAAATGTCCTAACAAACACTCGAGCCAGCTCTTCCCAACTGAATATACTGCCTGGAGTCAACTGATTCAGCCATGCTCTGGCCGAACCCTCTAACATCAAAGGAAGATGCTTCATTGCCACCTCATCATTACCACCACCGATATGTACAGCCAGTCAGTAATCCTCCAACCAAGTGTCAGGCTTCGATTCACCAGTAAACTTGCTCACTCCTCTTGCTAACCTGAAGTTGGGGGGAATCTTAGCAGCTCTGATGGCTCTGCTGAAACACTCTGGCCCGAAGACATGAACTCTACTGCCAGTCGGACGATCTCTGTCGAGTCCTTCTCTATGTGCTCTGTTCCTGTTGACCAGACCTTGAACGAGGATTGACCTCGCATCAAACCCTGGATCTCTTGGGTCGACTGGAACCCTCCTCGCACCGCTGCGCGGGTGCCTGTCATCATATTGCCGGGGCACATATGATCCGCTCCTCAGAGGAGGTGTAGGCACTCGACGGCGATCATCGCGGCCGAGTCGGTGATCATACTGCTCATGATTCTCGATGCCCACGTCCCTCACGCCGCAGGGGCGATCTTGGGCTGTGAGCCGACTGAACTGTGTCAGCCACTACAGATCTGTTGTGGATCCTGTTGTGAGACTGAGAAACAGTTGTGTTTTGCTCTCCTGCTGCCCGGAGCAGCGCCCTGATCTGCATCAAACCTCTTCCAGCCTCTGATTGAGACGGCTGGATCAACTCCGCTATTCGGGCAGCAACTGTAAGATTCTGAATCAGAGTGCGGTATACCTGAGGTTCAGGCGGAAACAACTGCCGCCGTTGACTGGACTCGGGAATCTGCTGCCGAGCGCGCTCGTCGAGTGAATGCTGAAGGTTCTCCAGTCGTGTGCACTCAGACAAAGTGGCTAGGCATGCAGCCTCCAAGGCCCGGGCCTCGGCGGTCTCCCCAACGATGGGGGTGTGGAGAGCCTCCATGTTGCGACGATGCAACTCCTCCCTCTGCTGCGACGTGAGGGCTTCGGGATGATATTCCTCATGAACACGCGATGGATCACCGCCGCCATCGCCGTCATTGCCGCGATGGAAACCAGGCGGGCTGTGCGGCGTGTTGACCACCAAGACTTCTGCCGCAGGGTCACTGCTGTCACACTCGGACAGGGTCTCGACGGAGCCATTCTACAGGTCGAACAACCCGTAGAGCGATTCGTCGGGCTCGATTGCCGCGACCTAAGGGGTGGCCGGCTGACGGGCCACCACATGCTTTATCCACAGCTGGCGTCGCGATCGACCGGACCACTTGCGGCGAAGAACGGCGGGGAGTGAAGATGCCACGGGAGCCGACCAATACTGGGTCGACGGCTGCCGCAGAAGAACGCCACGGACGCAGGCGCGAAAGTGAGTAGCCCCGCGGACGGGGAGCGTCTCGACGTCGAGGGGGGCCTCCAGGAGCCAAGCGGAGTTGTCGGCGACGAAAACGAGCGTGCCGAGATGGATCTCCCGGCCCTCAGCCAATCCACCGCCGGAAACCATGATGATGGGAATCGAAAAAATAGCAACCTCACCGGAGAGTCGCTCAGACACCTGCCCCACGGTGGGAGCCAACTGTCATGGGAGTAAGTCTGACAATAGAATAGGGGGTATGGATGGAGAGGCAAGATCCTGGCTACGGTGAGGTTGTGCACGCAAGGTTTACGAGTTCAGGCCCTTCGCGGAGGAAGTAATAGCCCTACGTCTCGGTGCCCGGAGGCTTGGTCGATTGGATTATGCGTGAAGTTACAGGGTGTCCGAACCCTTGTGCCAGTGGAGGGGTGGCTTATATAGAGTGCGCCAGGACCCCAGCCAGCCCATGTTACAAGGAGGTTCAATGTACATAAAGGTGGGGCGTTACTGGTAACGCCAACAATAAAGGTATATAAATGATCATTAAGACTAGGAGTGAACGCCTGACCTTGCCATTCTGAGTGACTTTAGATTTTCTATACTCCGAGTGACTCCTGATGTGGTCGAGTGAGTATACCCTGGTCGAATGGAATTAGGTTATCCGAGTGGAACTGTTGATCGAGTGGGTTGCACTCTGAGGTGACTTCAGTCGGTAGGTACTGTTGTCCTTTGAATGCCTTTGATTGTAGGGCAGTGTCCATGGGAAGGGTGTCTAGGTCAGGACTGTTACCCTATCCTAGGTACATGTCATCGTCAATGGGATCCCTCTCCACGCTGGTACAATGGTCGATGGTGGTGGTTGGGACATCGCTCCTCGGTTGGGCAAATCGGTGCCAGAGGCCACATGCATGGCGTTGTGCGAGCGAGATCGGCGACGGCCGTCTGTAGCCGCGGGGTTGTGTATCCTCCGGTCCACCGGGATTGGTAGTGGACACAGGCGTGGTTGCCTCCTACGGTGAAGGCGCTGACCCAGACTGCATGGCTAATGCTGGGCTATGAGTCAAAGGAGTTACCCTTTTTACTCTCTTTTTTGAGGAACCTTTTTTACTCTTCCTATTCTGGTGGGTGCTTCTTGAGGGCATGTACAATGGTGCTAACTTAGGAGTGCCACGTAGGATAAATGATGAGGTGGAGGAGAGAGAATTCATAAGAAAAGGCTTGTCTTCTCTTATTTAAGAGAAGACAAGAGATGATCTCTTAGCACAATTTGTCTCACCATGTTCTAAGGAATAACTAGTTATTAAAGATAAGACTAAGATATAACCTATTGTAGACGTACTTTTTTGTCATCTCTAAATTACATGCATGACTTAAGATAAGATTGTCTTATCAACCATTGTACATGCCCTGATGTGAGCAGTGGGCGTTGTCTCGGACATGGATGTCGGGGTGGCAGCCCATGATGGCTATCCGCATGGTTGGCTCTCCGGCGGGGCACCATGGCGGTTTTCCCTCTTGGTTGTGTGGGCGGTAAGAGGTGTAGCAGCGGGTGGCCCGAGCGTGTTTTCTGTCTTTGGCAGTGGCGGCACCCCGATCCAGATCTGGGGATCCGTCCTCATCGCGCGTGTCCTGGAGCCCTCGTGGTGACACGGTGGAGCTGCCGAGTGGAAGCTTCGCGCTTTGACGCCGACGGCGGCGCCGCTCACGGGCGTCGCTCTCTTCCTAAATACATTTTCGCGGTTCTCCTTTTCGTGTCAGGGTTCTAGGTGAAGACCCTTGTCCATGGTGGACTCGGCTGCAGCGACGCTTTGCGCCGTTATCCACCCCGATCGTTGTCGTGGAGGTTAGATGCGTTGCATGGCGTTGTACTCTGATCTCTCTATGCTCTCTCTCGGTAGCGTATTTCCTGTGTTATCTGGTTATCTTGGGATCGGTATTGTATGAGGGCTACTTTATCATCTTGTATCGTTCGGCCGTGTACTATGTTCGGTTGTTGCAGGGTGAAAGCCTGTTTCGAGGGATGTATGTGGCGTGATGAAGCTTTATTAATTACCTTGTGAAGACTAATCTATGGCCTACCTACGCAATTAATGACGTATATGTTCTTCCAAAAAGAATGGGTCATTAATTAATCATTACCTTTCAACGTGGGTCTCCGGTTCGCGGTGCATATGCATTGCATGCTCGTGGCTGCACATGTCTGCGTGGATGCCGCTTCCGGCGACGTGCAGGGTCACTATGTCTCTGTACGTGCTCAACGAAATTGTATGCATACCTTAGCTGATTCATTTAACTTTATTAACGAGCTAGCCTTGGCGACTACCAAGCATCCAAGCACATGCATGCGTTGGGTGCAAAACTGAACTACCAAGGAGGGAAAAACCATGTGTGTATGTGTGTACAGTGTACTTACTACGTGCCTAGTCAAGCACATGTCAGTGCGCCAGCTGATTCTTCCCGGGCGAGCGCTTTTTCAAGAGGATCGGTGGAGACAAGGACAAAGTGAAAGAACCCAAAGGGCACGTACAGTCGATTCATAGTCAATCATACGTGGCGGCCATTACTTAAAAACGTTATGTTACATCAATCTATCGATCAATCGACTTCTCTCGGTTGCTTCGCAGTATTTGCTTTGGTTAAGTAATATACGTACGTGTAGATGCATGGCGTTTTGTTGGTGTAAGACGCATGGAAGCTTCCTCCTTCAAAGCCAGTACATTTGCTAAGCGCAGTTTAATCAATCAATTAGTCCCTTTTGTAGTTTGGTTTGCCGGTTTCACACGTCGGCGCCGTACCTGCCTCTCGGAAATGTCACTTTCAATTTTCTGGTTGCAACTGATATGTGGTTGTTGCTGTTGAAAGTACACAATATCCTATGGTTTATAATGATTAATGTGCTACCGGCCCGGTTGCATGCAGTACTGTGGCAAAAGCAATTGAAGAGCGAAGAGGGCAAATGTACATATGCACCTAGCTAGCTGCCAACGAAAAGCAAACACTTAATGGGTGGTGACTAGATTTGATGATTGGGAGTGATACGCAAAGACGCGATCGTTTAGCCGACAATTAATTTGGCCGGTCTGACGATTTTTTGTTGCAGTGCCAAAGTCAGGTCGGCTGGATGATTAATTGTGTCTCTGGGGTTTAAATTTTACTCTGTAAAATGACACATTGCCACAAATCAGTCTGCATGTATCACTGGCCGGCCGGCCAGCCAGTACGGTAGTGTTTCTACCTAGCTCGCAAATCCAATGGTCAGATATGTGTGATTGTCACGATCGTAACATTCTCCAGCAACACACTGGACAGTATTTCAGTTCTGGTACATGATTCACTCAGAAGGAGTGGATCTATGGTTCGGGAAGAGAAAGGGAAAAGGTACACACGCTCACGCGTTACAGATGTGTTCATCGACCTCCCCTTCCACTACTGCCGTGAGCTACAAGAAGATACCCGATGGACGCGCCTCTGTTCCTTGCTGGGCTTGGGCTGCGCCTGACTTTTTCCTAGTCCTTGCGTGTGGGCCTTCTTGTCCTGTTGGTGTGCCTCAGCGGCCCGGGTCCTCCAGTCTCCGGGGCTGGTCCGTCCGATATAGCCACGTGCGTGACATATCCCTCCCCTTGAGAACTGCCTTGTCCCCAAGGCAGTGCATCTAGTAACTGTTCCTGCATGTCAAACAGCGGCTCCCACATTGCCATGTGATCAGGCAGTCCTGACCATTTCACCAACACCTGACGATGCACTCCGTTGGCCAGCTTGAGCAAACGCCGTTGCAGTATGGCTTCGGGGACAACTGCAACATTAGTGTCAAAGCACACATCTGGTAGATCTGGACATACCTGAATATCTGAAAAAATAGCTTTCTTTAGCACTGAAACATGAACCACCGGGTGTATTTAACTGGACGGTGGCAGGTTCAGCGTGTAGGAAACAGCACCAACCCATTGCTGGATCTCAAATGGTCCAAAATATTTGAAGGATAGCTTCTGATTGGTGCGTCGAGCCACGAACATTTGTACATAGGGTTGGAGTTTCAGATAAACTCGGTCTCCGATGGCAAACTCGCGTTCCATTCTGCCCTTGTCGGCCTGTGCCTTCATTCGCTGACACGCCGCTGAAGTTGATCTTGAATCACTCTGTTCATATCCGCCCGATTTCGTATCCACTCATCCAACTCAGGAACAGACATGGGTTCCACTGCAGAGATGCCAAGCTGGCGAGGAGTCCTTCCATATAAGACCATGAATGGAGTTGCTTTCAGCGCTGAATGGTACGTAGTGTTGTACCAGAATTCAGCAAGGGGCAACCACTGTGACCATTTAGTACGACAGGAATGAACAAAGCAGCGCAATTAAGTCTCCAGACATTGATTTAATCGCTCAGTTTGCCCATCCGTCTCTGGGTGACGAGCTGTAGCGACCAGACCTCAAACAGTCTGATCTCTGTGCTCAAGTGTCATCCCTGGATCAGTAATGCTGACACCACACAGTACTCGAAGTATTTATAACAAAGTAGCAATCACACACTTATTACATCGAATGTCTCAAGAGAGAACTTAACAAAATAAATATGGCTTAAGCCATCTAATAACGATAACAACGGAAGGCTTGTAAGAATAAGCGAGTCCATCAACTCCAACGGCATCACTGAGTATAGAACCACGACCTAAGCACCGTACTCGTCGTCTGAAAAGTCTGCAACATGAAACGTTGCAGCCCGAAAACAGGTCAGCACATTGAATATGCTGGCAATGTAACACATAGAGAATAATGAAAGAATAAGCCTATACTACATGCATATATGGCTGGTGGAAAGCTCTATGGTTACAGTTTTGCGTAAAGCCAATTTTCCCCTACTGCAAAGAAATAAATTTTATTTAACTATCATGGTGGTTGTTGAACATTGAGAATGGTTGACAGCATCCTCAATCCCAATTAAAAATACTTATTAACAACGCAACAATATTAATTAGAGTAACATTATGAGATTCACATGATATTCAAGTACTAGATACTCAAGATGTCCATAACCGGGGACACGGCTAACCATGATTAGTTTATACACTCTGCAGAGGTTTGTGCACTTTTCCCCACAAGACTCGATCTCCTCCGCTTGATTTCTCGCACTACATGGTGTTTGAGAAACGGATGACCGAGACATAGTCTTTCAGAAGCGCTAGCACCTTACGTATGGGTAGACCATACAACCTACAACCCCTACATCAGCTAGTCTACCCGTAAGAGTTCGCACGACTTAGTCAACTATGCTAGAGCCCATAGTAGCATGTGGCTGCACACGGAAGTTTCTAGCATGAATAATCTCATGATCCCTTTGAGCCTGGGTGGCGGTCCGAAGAAAAACAGGCAAGTCCTGGAAACCAGGTACCTCAATCCACCCAGATGTGTGTTTAAGTTGCCACCTTAAATAAACCATTAATTTAACAATCTCACATCTGTCATGGATACACTCACCCAATCTACGTCTACTAGCATAGCATGGCATAATAAGCAAACGTAGAAGTAACTCCCAAAGGTTTGATAATAAACAGGAAATAGGTACTACTTCATCTACTTCCCATCCCACAATTTAATTAGATCCTAATCATGCAATATTTGAAGATTGATCTAATGCAATAAAACTGGGTAGTAGAAAAAGTATGATCAAAGTGTTACTTGCCTTGCCGATGATCCATGAAACCTAGAGACTCAAGTAACAAAGGCGCACTCGTATTCTATCGCAGACAAACAAACAAGCATACAATAAGTACTCATCTAATGCACGGGTAAAACTCAAACAAAAGATCTAACTAGAAAGTTCAACTTAAGAACTCCGCTTTGCAAAAAGAATCAAATCAAACAAAGCAACGAAAGTCAAACGGCGAAATAAAATAGCTCTGTTTTACTAATCTAGATCTAAGTCAAATTTTACAGAGGCAAAAACTTGTTTAAGTTGGTTATTCGGAAAGAGCATTTCGAGACAAAACTCCAGGCGCTTGAATCGCCTGATTCCGATAAACGAGCGAAAAGTTATACTAAAACGAAAATCGGATCGGAAATCGCGATCAGAAAAATCGCGGATTAAATCCGAGAAAAAGAAAAACGACGAACAGGTTAACGAACGAACGTTCGTTAACTAGAGCTAAATTGACGAACACGTTCGTTAAAACGAACGAACGAGCGAACGCTCGCTATTTAACCGAACCGCAAAATAAAAAAACCAATCTAATAAAAAAACGGAAACTAAAAAAAACCGACGAAAACTTAAAAAACCGATCAGGTTTTATTAAAAAAACCAGCACGGATTACGAGGCAGTGGCGAACCTCGGCGGCGGCTTGGCGGGCGGCGGCGTCCGTGGGCGGCGGCTCTGGGAGGCGGCGGCGTCCGTGGCGGCGGCTAGGGTTAGGTTAGGGTTTGGTGCGGTGGCGGCGTCGGGCCGGGCGTGGTAGTGGTGGGTTTGGGCGCCAAGGCGGCTATTTAAAGGCTGCCCCGGCGAAGTCCCGCTTCGTACGCTGACCCGTAGGTCGGCTCGTTTTTTAATAAATAATTTCGCGCAGAAAATCAAACGAAAGAAATACTAAACGGACTCCAAAAATCCCGAAATAAATTTTCCCTGGCTTATAAAATCAAGCCGGACTAGATGAACATTTATTTGGGGCCTAAATGCAATTTTGGAAAACGCACATTTTTCCTAAATTCAAATATAATGGCGAGAAACTCCAAAATAAAATCTTATTTGATTTTATTATTAAATCCTCATTATTTCTTTATTTTGGGAAAGTCATTTTATTCCCTCTCTCATATTTTTGTAATAGAAATAATTGAACATAAAATAATTAAAATCAAATGATCCTATTTTCAAAATTTGAGAAAACTCAAATATGAAAATAACGAAATCCGCAACTCTCTCCGTGGGTCCTTGAGTTGCGTAGAATTTCTAGGATCAAGCCAACAATGCAACAAAAATATGATATGCAATGATGATCTATGTATAACATTCCAAATTGAAAATTTGGGATGTTACAAACCTACCCCTTAAGATGAATCTCGCCCTCGAGATTCGGGTTGGCTAGAAAATAGGTGAGGGTGGTCCTTAAGCAGATCTTCCTCTCGCTCCCAGGTGGCTTCATCCTCAGTGTGGTGGCTCCACTGAACTTTGCAAGACTTAATGACCTTGCTGCCGGTGACTCGGCTGGCATACTCCAGAATCTTAACTGGCTTCTCCTCATAGGTCAAATCGTTATTCAAATGAATCGCCTCCAGTGGCACAATATCTCTCAGTGGTATATCCGCCATCTCTGCGTGACACTTCTTCAACTGAGAAACATGAAACACATCGTGAACACCTGACAAACCTTCGGGTAATTCCAACTTGTACGCAACTTCTCCCATGCGCTCCAAAACTTTGTATGGTCCCACAAAACGTGGCGCTAATTTTCCTTTAACACCAAAACGCTTAACTCCTCGAAGCGGAGATACTCGAAGATAAACTCTGTCTCCGACTTCATATTCTGTCTCCTTGCGTTTTGAATCCGCATAGCTCTTTTGCCTTGACTGGGCTACCTTGAGCCTATCGCGAATCAACTTCACTTTTCGTTCAGACTCCTTAACCAAATCCGGTCCAAACAACTGGCGGTCTCCAACCTCATCCCACAATAGCGGGGTTCTGCACCTCCTTCCGTACAAGGCTTCGAAAGGTGCCATCTTCAAACTGGTTTGGTAACTGTTGTTTTAAGAAAACTCCGCATACGGCAAGTTGTCATCCCAACTTGATCCATAATCCAAGGCACATGCTCTCAGCATATCCTCTAAAATCTGGTTGACTCTCCCGGTTTATCCATCTGTCTGTGGATGAAAAGTTGTACTAAACTCCAGTCTGGTTCCCAAAGTTTCGTGCAACTGCTTCCAGAACTTTGAGGTGAATTGGGTTCCTCTATCTGATACGATACTCCTCGGAACTCCATGCAAGCATACAATCCTTGTCATGTATATCTTAGCCAATTTGGCACTGCTGTAGGTAGTCTTTACTGGAATGAAATGAGCTACCTTCGTCAAATGATCGACTACAACCCAAATCGAGTCATAGCCTGAACGGGTCCTGGGCAAACCCGTGATGAAATCCATGCCTAGTTTATCCCACTTCCATTCGGGTATAGGCACTGGCTGTAACAATCCTGCTGGCTTCTGATGTTCTGCCTTCACTTTCTGACACACATCACAAACTGCTACATACTCTGCGATATCTTTCTTCATCCCGGTCCACCAGAAAGTATCCTTCAAATCCAAATACATCTTAGTATTTCTGGGGTGGATCGAATACGGTGAATCATGTGCCTCTTGCAAAATCAATTTCCGAATCTCCGGATCACTTGGTACGTAAACGCGGTCCTCAAACCATAAGGTATCGTGCTCATCCTCACGAAATCCCTTTGCTTTTCCCTTGCTCATCTTCTCCTTAATAGAAGCAACTTCCATATCTGTCCTTTGAGCTTCTCTGATTTTATCCATCAAAGTAGACTGAATCTCCAGCGCTGCTACATAGCCTCGCGGAACTATTTCAAAACATAGCTCCCGAAATTCCTCGGCTAATTCTTTTGGTAAACCTCCGATCATTAGGATGTTGACATGGCTCTTACGGCTCAACGCGTCTGCTACCATGTTAGCCTTTCCGGGGTGGTAATGCAATCTCATATCATAATCCTTGATGAGCTCCAACCATCTCCTCTGTCTGAGATTTCACTCATTCTGCATGAAGATGTACTTCAAACTCTTGTGATCCGTATACACCTCACAATGATTTCCAATGAGGAAATGTCTCCATGTTTTCAATGCATGCACTACGGCTGCTAACTCCAAATCGTGCGTGGCATAGTTTAATTCATGAGGTTTCAGCTGTCGTGAAGCATACGAAACAACTCTTCCCTCCTGCATAAGCACTGCTCCAAGTCCTCGACGTGAAGCGTCGCAATAAACTTCGTAATCCTTGCTTTGGTCTGGCAGGATCAATACTGGTGAGGTGACCAAACGCTCCTTCAACTCTTGGAAACTAGCCTCACACTCCTCAGTCCAGATGAACTTGGTATCCTTCTTCAATAATTCTGTCATAGGCTTCGCAATCTTCGAGAAATTCTCAATGAATCTCCGGTAGTATCCTACAAGTCCAAGGAAACTCCGGATCTCTCCAACTGTTGTTGGCGCTTCCCAGTTTGTCACCATGGCAACTTTAGGGGGGTCTACTGCTATACCTTCTCCGGATATAACATGTCCGCTTTGAGTAGAACAAAATATCGTCAATGAATACCACGACGAACTTATCCAAAAACTCCATAAACACCTTGTTCATCATGTTCATAAAATAGGCTGGGGCGTTAGTCAGACCAAATGACATAACGGTATACTCATACAGCCCGTACCTGCTGGTAAAAGCCGTCTTAGGTATATCCTGCTCCCGAATCGTCAACTGATGGTATCCTGATCGCAAATCGATCTTGGAAAATACCTTAGCTCCTTGTAATTGGTCAAACAAGTCGTTGATCATCGGCAACGGGTATTTGTTCTTAATGGTCACTTCATTCAATCCTCGATAATCAACAACCATTCTTAATGATCCATCCTTCTTCTCCACTAGAAGTACTGGCGATCCCCAAGGTGAAGAACTTGGGCGAATAAAACCTTTATCCAGTAGCTCCTTAATCTTCTTCTTAATTTCCTCCAAATCTTGGGCTGGCATCCTATACGGTCTCTTAGATATCGGCCCAGTGCCTGGCAGTAGTTCAATAAAAAACTCAATGTCTCTGTCTGGCGGCATGCCTGGCAACTCTTCCGGAAACACGTCCGGATAATCCCTTACCACTGGTACTTCCTCCTGCACAACTCCTGATAAGGAATCTACATGTGCCCTCCTGGCTCATGCTGTGATACATACTTGATTCTCCTACCTTCTGGGGTGGTAAGCAAAATCGACTTACTGGCGCAATCAATATTCCCTCCGTACTTTGATAACAAATCCATACCTAATATCACATCCAATCCTTGGGATTCCAAAACTATTAGGTCCGAGGGAAATACATAGTGTCCAATACTTAATGGCAGTCGATCGCACCATATACGTGCCATATATTATGCTCCGGGTGAGGTTACTAGCATGGGTGACCTATTACTACGTCTGGCTGAGCTTCAACCTCCTCCACGGTAACGTGGTTCACCTGTCCCCTGTTGAAAGGGTTCGGCTTCTTTCCTGAGCTTCCATTGCCGTTACCATTTTGGGCTTCTGGACATTCATTTGCGTAATGCCCAGTCTTATGGCACTTATAACAAGTGATATGGCTCAGGTCTACCTTGGAGGGTGTTGACGGGTTGGTGCGATTTTGTCCATTGCTTCCTCCATTCCCGTTTCCATTCTTTGTGCCATTATGATTGTGCGAGCTACCTCCTCCGTGAGTATGCTGAAATTGCCCTCCTGGCTTCGGGGTAAAGCGTAGTTTCTGCTGAGCTCCAGAGTTATACTTCCCCTGTCCATACTTTCTCTTGCGATTGTCAATCTGCTGCTGCTTCCCTTCAATCATAAGAGCACGGTCTACTAACTCCTGGTAGTTATTGAAGGTGGCTACCATCAACTGCATGCTCGCTCATCATTCATCCTTCTAGAAACTTCTCCTCCTTAGCTGCGTCCGTAGCAACGCTATCCGGGGCATAACGTGCTAGCTTACTAAAGTCATCCACATACTGGCCAATTGTCCGTTCTCCTTGGCGCAAGTTGCGAAACTCACGCTTCTTCATGGCCATAGCTCCTCTTCAAACATGGGCAGACGGAAAGCTTGTGAAACTGATCCCATGTGACAGTGTCTACAGGGTAAGTGGCTGTAAAATTCTCCCACCATGCTGTTGCGGGTCCTTCAAGCTGATGTGCGGCAAATTTCACCTTTTCCCCATCTGTACATCCTGCAGTGGTCAACTCCCTCCCTACTTTGCGGAGCCAATCATGTGCAACAATCGGCTCGATGCTACTAGAAAACACCGGCGGATTCAGCCTTAAGAAACGGGTCAAATGGTCAACAGGTGGTGGTGGTGGTGGGTTGTTGTTGTTTTTGTTGTTGCCTTGGTTCTGTACCAATGTTTAAATCAAGGCATTCTGCTGCTGAATCAACTGAGTGATCTCCGGCGGGAAAACAAATCCGGGGTCGCGTCTCGGAGGCATCTGAGGGTTTATAGAAAAGACGAGAATTAACAGTAGAATGAGGTCTAGGGAGAAAACACTACCCATATGCACATGAGACAAAAGCACACAATATCACTCCAATCAAATCAAACAAGGGCATACAACGGTCTAACTATCGTTACAAAGTGCTGGGACTAAAACTAATTTTTAATGGGGAATTCTACTACTGTTATGGTGGTCAACTAGAAAACTGCTCCGATGAAGACTCCATGATATCTGCTCCGAGTTCATCTTCAAATCATCATCACTAGGATCGGAATCGGTGTCGTCGATGATGATGTAGTTCTCTGGACAGGTGCAATCTTCATCTTCTCCTCCGGTTGCTGAATTTCCCATGAGTTCTTCAATCTTCTCCTTAAGATCGCCGTTTTGTCTCACTAGAGCTACAATCTCCTCCATGTAGTCCTTGTGAGTGGCCTTCAGTTCTCCTTCTAGTTCGATAATCTTGGCTTTTGCTTTCTTCAACTCCATCATGTCTGCGCACATCTGGTTCTCCTGGCGTCAAATGTGTTGATTTAACTCTTGGATGAAAGCTGCAATGGATCGATCCTTCTTAGAGCCAACTATCTCCCATTGTTCATCTCGGCGTCCGCAAATCTGGTAGATAGTATCCTTGAGGTCATCTTGGTAAACTTCTCCAATGCGTCCCATGGTTATGTGAGCTGCCATGCTCTTTCCCAGACTCCAGGTTGATGCATTAAAAACGCACTCTATGGGCTCTGTGACTGGCGCGAACGTGCTTCCGGGAACTTGAGCTTGAATCTTCCAGCGCTCCTCTTCGGGTAAAGTGGAATTGTAGGTCCCGGTGAAGCTTGGTATTCCGATGTTCAGGTACTTAGTGTCTTCCTTCAGGTGTCGTCCAAAGGGTGTATCTTCATCCGTCTGGGTGAACTTGATCCTCGCTTCCGTCATCCTAAAAGAGTAGAAAAGATGAGGAGTCGAAATGAGAAGAGAGTAGTGATCTAGGGATTAGCTTAATGGTCGTGTCCTACACGATCAGTGTGCTCGATACCATCTTTGTAGCGACCAGGACCTCAAACTGTCGATCTCGTGCTCAAGTGTCATCCTGGATCAGTAATGCTGACACCACACAATACTCGAAGGATTTATAACAGAGTAGCAATCACACACTTATTACATCGAATGTCTCAAGAGAGAACTTAACAAAATAAATATGGCTTAAGGCCATCTAGTAACGATAACAGCGGAAGGCTTGTAAGAATAAGCGAGTCCATCAACTCCAACGGCATCACTGAGTATAGAACCACGACCTAAGCACCATACTGTAAATGTTCGAAAAGTCTGCAACATGAAACGTTGCAGCCCAGCAACGTCAGACACATGGAATATGCTGGCAATCTAACACATAGAGAATAATGAAAGAATAAGCCTATAGTACATGCATATATGGCTGGTGGAAAGCTCTATGGTTACAGTTTTGCGTAAAGCCAATTTTTCCCTACTGCAAAGGAATAAATTTTATTTAACTATCATGGTGGTTGTTGAACATTGAGAATGGTTGACAACATCCTCAATCCCAATTAAAAGTACTCATTAACAACCCAACAATATTAATTAGAGTAACATGATGAGATTCACATGATATCCAAGTACTAGATACTCAAGATGTCCATAACCGGGGACACGGCTAACCATGATTAGTTTATACACTCTGCAGAGGTTTGTGCACTTTTCCCCACAAGACTCGATCTCCTCCGCTTGATTTCTCGCACTACATGGTGTTTGAGAAACGGATGACCGAGACATAGTCTTTCAAAAGCGCTAGCACCTTACGTATGGGTAGACCGTACCAACCTACAACCCCTACATCAGCCAGTCTACCCGTAAGAGTTCGCATGACTTAGTCAACTATGCTAGAGCCCATAGTAGCATGTGGCTGCACACGGAAGTTTCTAGCATGAATAATCTCATGATCCCTTTGAGCCTGAGTGGCGGTCCGAAGAAAAACAGGCAAGTCCTGGAAACCAGGTACCTCAATCCACCCAGATGTGTGTTTAAGTTGCCACCTTAAATAAACCATTAATTTAACAATCTCACATCTGTCATGGATACACTCACCCAATCCACGTCTACTAGCATAGCATGGCATAATAAGCAAACGTAGAAGTAACTCCCAAAGGTTTGATAATAAACAGGAAATAGGTACTACCTCATCTACTTCCCATCCCACAATTTAATTAGATACTAATCATGCAATGTGTGAGGATTGATCTAATGCAATAAAACTGGGTAGTAGAAAAAGTATGATCAAAGTGTTACTTGCCTTGCTTCCGCGAAACCTAGAGACTCGAAGTAACAGGCGGCACACTCCGGGTATTCTATCGCAGACAAACAAACAAGCATACAATAAGTACTCATCTAATGCACGGGTAAAACTCAAACAAAAGATCTAACTAGAAAGTTCAACTTAAGAACTCTGGTTTGCAAAAAGAATCAAATCAAACGAAGCAACGAAAGTCAAACGGCGAAATAAAACAGCTCCGTTTTACTAATCTGGATCTAAGTCAAATTTTACAGAGGCAAAAACTTGTTTAAGTTGGTTATTCGGAAAGAGGGTTTCGAGAAGAAACTCCAGGCACTTGAATCGTCTGATTCCGATAAACGAGCGAAAAGTTATACTAAAACGAAAATCGGATCGGAAATCGCGATCAGAAAAATCATGGATTAAATCCGAGAAAAAGAAAAACGACGAACAGGTTAACGAACGAACGTTCGTTAACTAGAGCTAAACTTACGGACTCGTTCGTTAAAACGAACGAACGAGCGAACGCTCGCTATTTAACCGAACCGCAAAATAAAAAAAACCGATCTAATAAAAAACGGAAACTAAAAAACCGATTTAAAACTAAAACCGATCGGTTTTTATAAAAAACGGCGCGGATTACAAGGCGGCGAACCTCGGCGGCGGTCGGCGGCGGCTGGCTCAAGGCGAGGCGGCGGCGGCGGCGGCGGCGGCTTGGGTTAGGGTTAGGGTTTGGCGCGGGCTGCGTCGGGCTGGGCGGGCCAGGCAAGCAGTGGGCTGAGGCGCTCGGGCGGCGGCTATTTAAAGGCTGCTCCCGGGCGGAGTCCCGCTCGGGTACGGCCCGGTAGGTCGGTTCGTTTTTTTTAATAAATAATTTCACGCAGAAAATCAAACGAAAGAAATACTAAACGGACTCCAAAAATCCCAAAATAAATTTTCCCCGGCTTCTAAAATCAGGCCGGACTAGATGAACATTTATTTTGGGCCTAAATGCAATTTTGAAAAACGCATATTTTTCCTAAATTCAAATAAAATGGCGAAAAACTCTAAAATAAAATCTTATTTGATTTTATTATTAAATCCTCATTATTTCTTTATTTTGGGAAAGCCATTTTATTCCCTCTCTCATATTTTTGTAATAGAAATAATTGAAGATAAAATAATTAAAATCAAATGATCCTATTTTCAAAATTTGAGAAAACTCAAATATGAAAATAACGAAATCCCCAACTCTCTCCGTGGGTCCTTGAGTTGCGTAGAATTTCTAGGATCAAGCCAACAATGCAACAAAAATATGATATGCAATGATGATCTGTGTATAACATTCCAAATTGAAAATTTGGGATGTTACACGAGCTGAACTCATGTTCAATTCAGTGCGAGTGAGCTTAAAGAGAGACTGCCAAAACTTGCTTGTGAATACCCTATCCCTATCAGAGATTATCTTCAGAGGTAGGCCATGCAGTTTGTATGTGTTGTCCACGTAAATTTGAGCAATTTGCTGAGTTGCGTAAGGATGTTTGAGCGAAATGAAGTGAGCATACTTGCTGTACTTGTCAATGACCACCAGGATGTAATCAAAATTTCTAGACTTGGGTAACCCTTCAATAAAATCGAGACTGACCATATCCCAGGCTTGTTTAGGTACTATCAATGGTTGCAGCAGTCCAGGCAGTTTAGTGTGCTCAATCTTGGCCTGTTGACAGGTGGAGCATTTTTTTACAAATTCTTCCACAGTCTGTTTCAATTGAGGCCATGCAAACAACGATTTAATTCGTTGATATGTAGCCGTAATGCCAGAGTGCCCACCAATCCCACTAGAGTGCAACACTTGCAAGATATTTTGTTGTGCTATTGTGTTGTTGCCCACATAGATTCTGTTTTTGTACCGAAGCAATCCATATTTTAGAGTATAGTTGTTATCAGAAGTGGGGTTCACAGCTAGGGATGTGATAAGGTCCTTAGCTATTGGATCATCAGCATACCCATTAATAAGATTAGCAGTCGAGCAGGATACAAGCATCTTGTGAGATTGGTTTCACTGTCTCCTGCGATCGCTTTCGATTGCATCACCGCTTGATTTGTGATGCCCCTCTTATATTGAACCTTATACTGGAGTCCCATGAGCTTGACAAAGGCCTTATGTTGGATGGATGTAGTTAACCTCTGTTCAGTCAGGTGAGCAAGGCTTTGGTGATCCGTTCTAATCACGAATTCCTGATGCTGCAAATATGACCTCCATTTATCTACTGCCAGGATAATAGCCAAGCACTCTTTTTCATAGGTAGACAATGCTTGTGATTTAGTACCCAGACTCTTGCTCAAAAAGGCAATTGGGTGCCCCTCCTGCATGAGTACCGCTCCAATGCCATTGTGACAAGCGTTAGTTTCCAACACAAATTGGTTGGCAAAATCAGGTAGCTTGAGAACCGGGGCAGACACTACTAAAGATTTCTTGAGTGCTATAAAAGAGTTGTTTACTTCTGATGTCCACACAAAAGGCTGGCCCATCTTTAATAGATTTGTCATTGGCCTGCTAATAATTCCATATCCTTTAATAAACCTCCTATACTATCTAGATAGTCCTAGGAATGCTCTCACTTGTTTGACAGATTGTGGGACTAGCCACCTTTCCACAACCTCAATTTTTGATTTGTCAGTAGCAACTCCATCTTTTCAATGACATGCCCCAGATATTCTAGGTTTTGTTGAGCAAAAGAGCATTTGCTCTGCTTGATGTAGAATTCGTTGTCTTGCAGTATTTGGAATACCTTTAGGTGTTGCACTTGTTCTTCCAATGTAAAGCTGAAAACCAATATGTCGTCCACAAACACCAACACAAATTTCCTATCCACAGGTTTGAGAATGAAATTCATGATAGACTGAAAAGTACCAGGGGCAAAAGCAAGACCAAATGGCATGACCTTAAATTCATAATGACCATTATGGATTCTGAAAGCTGTTTTGTGCTCTTCACCCGATGCCATTCGAATTTGATGATATCCTGCTCTCAAGTCTAGCTTAGTGAACCATTGGGCTCCAGCTAACTCATCCAGTAGTTCCTCCACTATAGGCATGGGGTATTTATTTTTGACAGTGATAGCATTTAGCTGTCTGTAATCCACACAAAAACGCCGTGTTCCATCTTTTTTTCTTAACCAGTAACACTGGGGAGGAGAAAGGACTGACACTATTCTGGATAAATCCTTTCTTCAACATATCAGTAACCTGCTTCTCCAATTCAGCTTTTAACTAGGGAGATACTCTGTGTGGTTTTTGAGTAACTGGAACAGCTCCAGGCAACAATGGAATGCGATGGTCAAATTCTCTTGCCGGGGGCAATTCCCCAGGTTCTTGAAACACTACTTTGTACTGCTCCAAAATAGCTTGCACCACAGCCGGAATGTCAGCTGTGTCACTGCTGTCAGATAAAGCACATAGTTGAACTACATGTTCTACATGGCCTTGTCTGATTAACTGGTTTAGCTTCTTAGCACATACTTCTGCACAGGCTTCCACATGATGTTTCAAACCCCTCAGAGTGATTCGGTTCCCTTGGTGATTGAAGCTGAGTTTCTTCTTCTGCCAATCCACAAACATAGGACTGCAATCAGAAAGCCAATCCATACCTAAGATGATATCATAACTTCCCAAAGCCAACACCCTCATAGACGTGCAAAATGTCTTTCCCTGAGTCCACCACTGTAAATTACAAATGGCAGTGTCAGTCTGAATTGGTGTCCCATCAGCTAACTTGACAGTGGCAGCTGGAACAGTAGTTTCAGTGAGCCCCAATGCCTTTACCAGTATGGAACTGATGAAATTGTGAGAGCTGCCAGAGTCAATGAGAATTAACACTGATTGTTTCTGTATCAGGCCTTGCAGCTTGATTGTTTTCCTTTTGGCAGTTCCATTAATGGCATCCTCTGATATACTATAAAGCTCTGGTTCTGAATCACCCTCGGACTCCTGATCTGTATTATCTTCAGTATTCTTCTCCAATTGTAGAACATCCAACATCTCTTCCAACACATGTAAAGAGATCTGAGCTGCACATTTGTGTCCAGGAGCAAACTTGTCTCCACATTTGAAACACAGTCCCTTAGCTCTTCTCATGGCCCTAAGAGAATCATATTTTTCCTCAATTTTGCCCCATTTTTTGTCAGACTCTGGTATTGCTCCCAATAGGCTTGGAGTGGATGCATTACTTTTTGCATAAGACTTGGAATAATCAGTCTTTGAGTATGGTTTCCTCTGTTGCAGTTTGATACGTCCATTTTGCATCATGCTTTTATATCGATATTTATTGCATTATGGGCTATTATTTCACATTATGTTACAATACTTATGGCTATTCTCTCTTATTTTACAAGGTTCACAAGAAGAGGGAGAATGCCGGCAGCTGGAATTCTGGGATGGAAAAGGAGCAAATATTGGAGACCTATTCTGTGCAACTCCAAAAGTCCTGAAACTGCACGAAATATCTTGAAATAAATAAAGAAAAATCGTCGCCAAAGATGAAGGCCAGGGGGCCCACACCCTGCTCACGAGGGTGGGGGGCGCGCCCCCTACATCGTGGGCCCCCTGGTGGCTCTCCGACGCCCATCTTCTCCTATATGAAGTCTTTCGATGAGAAAAAAACATTAAGCAACCTTTCGGGACGAAACTCCACCGCCACAAGGCGGAACCTTGGCGGAACCAATCTAGGGCTCCGGCAGAGCTATTCTGCCGGGGACACTTCCCTCCGGGAGGGGGAAATCATCGCCATCATCATCACCAACGCTCCTTTCATCGGGAGAGGGCAATCTCCATCAACATCTTCACCAGCACCATCTCATCTCCAAATCCTAGTTCATCTCTTGTATCCAATTCTTGTCTCCAAGTCCGGGATTGGTGCTAGTAGGTTGCTAGTAGTGTTGATTACTCCCTGTAGTTGATGCTAGTTGGTTTATTTGGTGGAAGATCATATGTTCAGATCCTTTATGCATATTATTATCCCTCTGATTATGAACATGAATATGCTTTGTGAGTAGTTACGTTTGTTCCTGAGGACAAGGGAGAAGTCTTGCTATTAGTAGTCATGTGAATTTGGTATTCGTTCGATATTTTGATGAGATGTATGTTGTCTAGCCTCTAGTGGTGTTATGTGAACGTCGACTACATAACACTTCACCATTATTTGGGCCTAGAGGAAGGCATTGGGAAGTAATAAGTAGATGATGGGTTGCTAGAGTGACAGAAGCTTAAACCCTAGTTTATGCGTTGCTTCGTAAGGGGCTGATTTGGATCCATATGTTTCATGCTATGGTTAGGTTTACCTTAATACTTTTGTTGTAGTTGCTGATGCTTGCAATTGAGGTTAATCATAAGTGGGATGCTTGTTCAAGTAAGAACAACACCCAAGCACTGGTCCACCCACATATCAAATTATCAAAGTACCGAACGCGAATCATATGAACGTGATGAAAACTAGCTTGATGATATTCCCATGTGTCCTCGGGAGCGCTTTTCCTATTATAAGAGTTTGTCCAGGCTTGTCCTTTGCTACAAAAAGGATTGGGCCACCTTTCTGCACTTTATTTACTCTTGTTACTTGTTGCTCGTTACAATTTATCTTATCACAAAACTATCTGTTACCACTTATTTCATTACTTGCAGAGAATACCTTGCTGAAAACCGCTTATCATTTCGTTCTGCTCCTCGTTGGGTTCGACACTCTTACTTATAGAAAGGACTACAATAGATCCCCTATACTTGTGGGTCATCAAGACTCTTTTCTGGCGCCGTTGCCGGGGAGTGTAGCGCCTTTGGTAGGTGCAATTTGGTAAGGAAAAATTTATATAGTGTGCTGAAATTTCTCATCACTTTTTACTATGGAAAGTAATTCTCGAGGGGCTTGTTCGGGTATCTTCACCCGTCCAAGAGAAACAAAGAGTTTCTCCTCAACCTACTGAACCTATTGAAAATGAAACTCCTTTTGAAATTCCTTCGGTATGATGGAAAAACTGCTAGCTAACACTTTTACGGAGATGGAACAAAGCATCTGATGAACATCTACTCTATGTGGATGAAGTTTGTGGACTATTTAAGCTTGCGGGTATACCCGATGATGTTTTTAAGAAGAAGGTCTTCCCTTTATCTTTGAAGGAGACACATTGACATGGTATAGGCTATGTGATGATACGAGATCATGGAACTATAAAAGATTGAAATTGGAATTTCATCAAAAGTATTACCCTATGCATCTTGTTCATCGTGATCGTATATATATATATATATATATATATATATATATATATATATATATATATATATATATATATATATATATATATATATATTGGCCTCATGAAGGAGAAAGCATCGCTCAAGCTTGGGGAGGCTTAAATCAATGTTATATTCATGCCCCAATCATGAGCTCTCAAGAGTGACAATTCTTCAGAATTTCTATGCTCGGCTTTCTGGTAACAATCGCACAATGCTCGATACTTCTTGTGCTGGCTCTTTTATGATGAAGACTATTGAATTTAAATGGAATTTATTGGAGAGAGTTAAACGCAACTTTGAAGATTGGGACCTGGACGAAGGTAAGGAGTCGGGTATGACACCTAAGTTTGATTGTGTTAAATCTTTTATGGATACCGATATTTTCCGTAAATTTAGCACTAAATATGGACTTGACTCTGAGATAGTAGCTTCTTTCTGTGAATCTTTTGCTACTTATGTTGATCTCCCTAAGGAGAAGTGGCTTAAATATCATCCTCCCATAGAAGTAAAAGTAGATGCACCTATTAAAGTTGAAGAAAAGACTGTCACTTATAATGATCCTATTGTTCCTACTTCTTATGTTGAGAAACCACCTTTCCCTGTTAGAATAAGGGATCATGCTAAAGCTTCAACTGTGGTTCGTAAAAGCAATATTAGAACTTATTCACCTCCTGAGCAAGTTAAGGTAAAACCTAATATTGCTATTGTTAAAGATCTCTTGTCTGATAATATTGATGGGCATGCTATTCAATTCTACGGTGGAACTGCTAGAATTGCTAAACCGTGTGCTAAAGATAAACATAGACCTGTGGTAGGCGTGCCTGTTATTTCTGTTAAAATAGGAGATCATTGTTATCATGGCTTATGTGATATGGGCGCTAGTGCTAGTGCAATACCCATTGACTTATACAAAGAAATTATGCATGATATTGCACCTATTGAGTTAGAAGAAATTGATGTCACAATTAAGCTTGCCAATAGAGATACTATTTCACCAGTGGGAATTGTTAGAGATGTTGAAGTCTTGTGTGGGAAAACCAAATATCCCGTTGATTTTCTTGTTCTTGGTTCTCCACAAGATAGCTTTTGTCCCATTATATTTGGTAGACCCTTCTTGAACACTGTTAATGCTAAGATAGATTGCGAAAAGAATGTTGTTACTATTGTCTTGGATGATATGATTCATGAGTTTAATTTCTCCAAATTTAGTAAACAACATCGTGAGGAAGAAGTTCCTAGTAAGGATGAAATTATTGGTCTTGCTTCTATTGCCGTACCTCCTAGTGATCCTTTAGAACACTATTTGCTAGACCATGAAAATGATATGTTCATGAATGAAAGAAGGGAAATAGATGAAGTATTCTTTAAACATGAACCTATTCTGTAACACAATTTTCCTGTTGAAATCCTAGGGGATCCTCCTCCACCCAAGGGTGATCCTGTGTTTGAGCTTAAACCGTTGCTTGATAATCTTGAATATGCTTATCTTGATGAAAAGAAAATATATCCTGTTATTCTTAGTTCTAACCTTTTAGAGCATGAAGAAGAAAGATTATTGAAAACTCTGAAGAAGCACTGTGCCGCAATTGGATATACTCTTGATGATCTTAAGGGCATTAGTCCCACTCTATGTCAAGATAAAATAAATTTGGAAGCAGATGCCAAACCAGTTCGTGATCCTCAACGACGTTTGAATCCTAAAATGAAAGAAGTGGTAAGAAAAGAAATACTCAAGCTTCTGGAGGCAGGTATAATTTATCCCGTTGCTGATAGTCAGTGGGTAAGTCCTGTCCATTGTGTCCCTAAGAAGGGAGGTATTACTGTTGTTCCTAATGATAAAGATGAATTGACCCCTCAAAGAATTATCACAGGTTATAGGATGGTCATTGACTTCCGCAAATTAAATAAAGCTACTAAGAAAGATCATTACCCCTTACCTTTTATTGATCAAATGCTAGAGAGATTATGCAAACATACACACTATTGCTTTCTAGATGGTTATTCTGGTTTCTCTCAAATACCTGTGTCGGCTAAAGATCAATCAAAGACTACTTTTACTTGCCCTTTTGGTACTTCTGCTTATAGACGTATGCCTTTTGGTTTATGTAATGCACCTGCTACCTTTTAAAGTTGCATGATGGCTATGTTCTTTGATTTTTGTGAATTTTTTTTTGAGGTTTTCATGGACGATTTTTCCGTCTATGGTTCCTCTTTTGACGATTGCTTGAGCAATCTTGATCGAGTTTTGCAGAGATGTGAAGAAACTAATCTTGTCTTGAATTGGGAAAAGTGCCACTTTATGGTTAATGAAGGTATTGTCTTGGGGCACAAAGTTTCTGAAAGAGGCATTGAAGTTGATAAAGCCAAGGTTGATGCTATTGAAAAGATGCCATGTCCCAAGGACATCAAAGGTATAAGAAGTTTCCTTGGTCACGCCGGATTTTATAGGAGGTTCATTAAGGACTTCTCAAAAATTTCTCGGCCTCTGACTAACTTATTACAAAAGGATGTACCATATGTCTTTGATGATGATTGTGTAGAAGCATTTGAAATACTTAAGAAAGCATTAGTCTCTGCACTGTTGTTCAGCCACCGATTGAATTTACCCTTTGAAATTATGTGTGATGCTAGTGATTATGCTGTAGGTGCTATTCTAGGGCAAAGAGTTGATAAGCAATTAAATGTTATCCATTATGCTAGTAAGACTCTAGACAATGCTCAAAGAAATTATGCTACTACCGGAAAGGAACTTTTAGCAGTTGTGTTTGCTTGTGATAAATTCAGACCCTATATTGTTGATTCTAAAGTAACTATTCACACTGATCATGCTGCTATTAAATATCTTATGGAAAAGAAAGATGCAAAACCTAGACTTATTAGATGGGTTCTCTTGCTGCAAGAATTTGATTTGCATATTGTTGATAGAAAAGGAGCTGAGAACCCCGTTGCAGACAACTTATCTAGGTTAGAGAATGTTCTTGATGACCCACTACCTATTGATGATAGCTTTCCTGATTAACAATTAAATGTCATAAGCACTTCTCGTAGCACTCCATGGTATGCTGATTATGCTAATTATATTGTTGCTAAATTTATACCGCCTAGTTTCACATACGAACAAAAGAAAAAGTTCTTCTATGATTTGAGACATTACTTTTGGGATGACCGACATCTTTATAAAGAAGGAGTGGATGGTGTTATTAGGCGTTGTGTACCTGAGCATTGACAGGAACAGATCCTACGCAAGTGCCACTCCGAAGCTTATGGAGGGCACCACGCTGGAGATAGAACTGCACATAAGGTATTGCAATCCGGTTTTTATTGGCCCACTCTCTTCAAAGATGCCCGTAAGTTTGTTTTGTCTTGCGATGAATGTCAAAGAATTGGTAATATTAGTAGACTTCAAGAAATGCCTATGAATTATTCACTTGTTATTGAACCATTTGATGTTTGGGGCTTTGGTTATATGGGACCTTTTCCTACCTCTAATGGATATACACATATTTTGGTTGCTGTTGATTACGTTACTAAGTGGGTAGAAGCTATTCCAACTAGTAGTGTTGATCATAACACTTCTATTAAAATGCTTAAGGAAGTTATTTTTCCGAGGTTTGGAGTCCCTAGATAATTAATGACTGATGGTGGTTCACACTTTATTCATGGTGCTTTCCGTAAAATGCTTGCTAAATATGAAGTTAATCATAGAATTGCGTCTCCTTATCACCCGCAGTCTAGTGGTCAAGTAGAATTGAGTAATAGAGAGCTCAAATTAATTTTGCAAAAGACTGTTAATAGGTCTAGAAAGAATTGGTACAAGAAACTTGATGATGCATTATGGGCCTATAGAACTGCATATAAGAATCCTATGGGTATGTCTCCGTATAAAATGGTCTATGGAAAAGCATGTCACTTACCTCTCGAACTAGAACATAAGGCATATTGGGCTATTAAAGAGCTCAACTATGATTTCAAACTTGCTGGTGAGAAGAGGTTATTTGATATTAGCTCACTTGATGAATGGAGAATCCAAGCTTATGAAAATGCCAAGTTGTTTAAAGAAAAAGTTAAAAGATGGCATGACAAAAGGATACAAAAGCGTGAGTTTAATGTAGGTGATTATGTATTGCTACACAACTCTCATTTAAGATTTTTGCAGGAAAACTTCTCTCTAAATGGGAAGGTCCCTCGTTATCGAGGAGGTCTATCGTTTGATGCCATAAAATCAACAACTTCAAGGCACAAATCCGAAGGTGGTAAACGGTCAAAGAATCAAACATTATATCTCAGGTAATCCCATAAATGTTGAAACAAATATTATTGAAACCGTAACCCCGGAGGAATACATAAGGGACACTTTCCAAACCGTTTCAGACTCCGAAAGGGGATAGATATGTGGTACGGTAAGTAAACCGACTCCAAAACAATTCTTAAGGCAATATTTCCCCGTTTTGGAATATTTAGAAAAATAGAAAAATAAGTAGCAGTCCAGGAAGGACACGAGGGCCCCACGAGGGTGGTGGGTGCGCCCCCCTACCTCGTGAGCACCTCGTGTGCCCTCCGGACTCCATTTTCTTGCATGATACGTATTTTGGTCGGTAAAAATTCATTATATGTTCTCCCGAAGGTTTTGACTCCCGTATCACACAATTATCCTGTGTTCTTGTTTCGAGCTGTTTTCTGTCAGGGTTGTCAAGGCCAGGCATCATGTCGTCCCCCTCCTCCGACAATGGTGACAAAGATGCTTGGCTAATGAAGATAGAGCTGAAGAGGGAAGAACCCATGGAGATCAACAAGGACGAAAGGATCAAGAAGGCCATGGAGGACCAAGGTCTGGCAGCAGAAGACACCCTCCAACTTGATCACAACTTTCTCACCCCAACTGAAATCGAAGATTTCAAGATGATTGAGTTAGCTCGTATTCAAAACAAGTATCTCACAAGTGAAAATATTTTGTTGAAGGAGCATATTGTTGCACTCAAGGGAATTATCCGCAAGTTGGAGGACCTCTTATGCTCGATGTGCGACTATCCATCACCTCCACCTTCACTGACAAAGAAGGAGACATAATCACATGGGTATGGGCACTCCCCTTGGCAACTGCCAAGCTTGGGGGAGGTGCCCCGGTATCGTCTCACCATCACAACTTCTATCTTTACCGTTTTCTTAGTTTGGTCCTATTAGTAGTATCTTGATTTAGTAGAATAAAGTCATGGCATGATCTAGTTTTGAGTTTTGCTTTATGATCCCTCTATGTAATCGAGTCCGTGAGCTATATATAATAAAGTTTAGTGTTGAATCAAGGGCTTGATTGTTTTGCCATGATCTTGGGTGAATAAAAGAAAAGAAAGAAGAAAAAGAATAAAAAGAAACAAAGAGTTCATATTGATCTTATTGAGAGTAATGACTTCACATAGAAAGAGTATGATGATTAAAAGTTGTTGGGAGTTGGAAAATATAGCTTTGGTCATCGTTGCAATTAATAGGAAGTAATAAGGAAAGAGAGGTTTCACATATAGATATATTATCATTGACATCTCTTATGATTGGGAGCACTCATTAAAATACAACATGCTAAAGAGTTGATGCTGGATAAGGAAGACAATGTGATGAGTTATGTTTTCTTATATCTGAGATAAAGTATGTTGTCATGGATCCTCTAACATGTTGAGCTTGCCTTTCCCCCTCATGCTAGCCAAATTCTCAGCACCAAGTAGAGATACTATTTGTGCTTCCAAATACCATTAAACCAGTTTAGCCATGAGAGTCCACCATATCTACCTATGGATTGAGTAAGATCCTTCAAGTAAGTTGTCATCGGTGCAAAGCAATAAAAATTGCTCTAAATAAGTATGATTGATTGGTGTGGGAGAAATAAGCTTTGTACGATCTTGTGATATGGAAGAAATAAAAGCGACGGACTACATAATAAAGGTTCATATCACAAGGGGCAATATAAAGTGACATTCTTTCGCATTGAGATTTTGTGCATCCAACTATAAAAGCGCATGGCAACCTCTGCTTCCCTCTGCGAAGGGCCTATCTTTTATTATTATCCTCTACCTTATGCAAGAGTCACGGTGATCTTCACCTTTCCTTTTTCATTTTATCCTTTGGCAAACCCAGCATGTTGGAAAGAACATGATAAATATATCTAATTGGATGTAGGGGAGCATGAATTATTATTGTTGACATTACCCTTGAGGTAAAAGGTTGTGGGGCAAAACTATAAGCCCCTATCTTTCTCTGTGTCCGATTAAAACTCTGTAACCACAAGTATTGTGTGAGTGTTAGCAATTATGAAGGACTAAGTGATAGTTGAGTATGTGGACTTGCTTTTAAGCTCTGACATAGGCTCTTTCCGACGTTATGATAAATTGCAATTGCTTCAATGACTGAGGTTATAATTTGTTGGTGCCCAATAAGGTTTCTGATTCATACCTTTGCATTGTGAAAAGATCATCACTTGAACATAAGTAATCATATGACAAAATCTATATATGTTGCTGTTATGAGAATAATCATGATGCCTTCATGTCCGTATTTTATTTTTATCGACGCCTCTACCTCTAAACATGAGGACATATTTATTATTATCGGCTTTTCGCTTGAGGACAAACGAGGTCTAAGCTTGGGGGAGTTGATACGTCCATTTTGCATCATGCTTTTATATCGATATTTATCGCATTATGGGCTATTATTTCACATTATGTTACAATACTTATGGCTATTCTCTCTTATTTTACAAGGTTTACATGAAGAGGGAGAATGCCGGTAGCTGGAATTCTGGGCTGGAAAAGGAGCAAATATTGGAGACCTATTCTGTGCAACTCCAAAAGTCCTGAAACTCCACGGAATATCTTAAAATAAATAAAGAAAAATCGTCGCCAAAGATGAAGGACAGGGGGACCACACCCTGCTCACGAGGGTGGGGGGCGCGCCCCCTACCTCTTGGGCCCCCTGGTGGCTCTCCGACGCCCATCTTCTCCTATATGAAGTATTTCGATGAGAAAAAAACATTAAGCAACCTTTCGGGACGAAACTCCACCGCCACAAGGCGGAACCTTGGCGGAACCAATCTAGGGCTCCGACAGAGCTGTTCTGCCGGGGACACTTCCCTCTGGGAGGGGGAAAATCATCGCCATCATCATCACCAACGCTCCTTTCATCGGGAGAGGGCAATCTCCATCAACATCTTCACCAGCACCATCTCATCTCCAAATCCTAGTTCATCTCTTGTATCCAATTCTTGTCTCCAAGTCCGGGATTGGTGCTAGTAGGTTGCTAGTAGTGTTGATTACTCCTTGTAGTTGATGCTAGTTGGTTTATTTGGTGGAAGATCATATGTTCAGATCCTTTATGCATATTATTATCCCTCTGATTATGAACATGAATATGCTTTGTGAGTAGTTACGTTTGTTCCTGAAGACAAGGGAGAAGTCTTGCTATTAGTAGTCATGTGAATTTGGTATTCGTTCGATATTTTGATGAGATGTATGTTGTCTAGCCTCTAGTGGTGTTATGTGAATGTCGACTACATAACACTTCACCATTATTTGGGCCTATAGGAAGGCATTGGGAAGTAATAAGTGGATGATGGGTTGCTAGAGTGACAGAAGCTTAAACCCTAGTTTATGCGTTGCTTCGTAAGGGGCTGATTTGGATCCATATGTTTCATGCTATGGTTAGGTTTACCTTAATACTTTTGTTGTAGTTGCGGATGCTTGCAATAGAGGTTAATCATACGTGGGATGCTTGTTCAAGTAAGAACATCACCCAAGCACTGGTCCACCCACATATCAAATTATCAAAGTACCGAATGCGAATCATATGAACATGATGAAAACTAGCTTGACGATATTCCCATGTGTCCTCGGGAGCACTTTTCCTATTATAAGAGTTTGTCCAGGCTTGTCCTTTGCTACAAAAAGGATTGGGACACCTTGCTGCACTTTATTTACTCTTGTTACTTGTTGCTCGTTACAATTTATCTTATCATAAAACTAACTGTTACCACTTATTTCAGTACTTGCAGAGAATACCTTGCTGAAAACCGCTTATCATTTCCTTCTGCTCCTCGGGTTCGACACTCTTACTTATCGAAAGGACTACAATAGATCCCCTATACTTGTGGGTCATCACAGTTCTAACTCCTCTTCCTGAACCAGGGCTAGGCAAACTGCTGTATCAATGCTTTTAGGAGTGTGCAAACGAATGGCAATCCGGATGTTGGATTTAAGACCGTTGACAAACCTATTCACAAGAAATGTCTCATCGTAACCCTGGTTATGAGTAAGCACCCGATGCATTAATTCCTGGAACCTGGTGTGAAATTCAGTGACTGTACCTGTCTGTTTCAGTTTGAAAAGCTGTTGCAGCTGCTGTTCATATTTGTTCACATCAAATTTGGCAAAAACAGCTAACACTAAATCCGACCAAATGGTTAGACGATATAGTGATTCATGACTCTGTAGACAAGATTTGGCAATGCCCTGGATGTGCAGAGTGGCAAAACTGGCCCAGTTTTAAGGTACATCAAACATATGAAATTACTTTTCACAACAATCCTTCCACCATTTCGGATCTTCTCCATTGAAACGAGGGAAATCCGTGCGCGACATCTTATCTTAACCAAATCGATGTGGTGGCGGACGGCCACTTTCTTCATCCTCAGTACCATTTCCAGACAAAGCAAAGGAAATAGGGGAACGAACTGGACGGCGCTCACCTTGACTTGGGTGATGATCCTGAACATGGACTGTCCAAGTAGCAGCTCCAGGGTGTTCCGATGACGCACCTGGCGCCGGTGCGCCCGGATGATTGATACGTCTCCAACGTATCTAGTTTTCCAAACACTTTTGCCCTTGTTTTGGACTCTAACTTGCGTGATTTGAATGAAACTAACCCGGACTGACGCTGTTTTCCGCAGAACTACCATGATGTTGTTTTATGTGTAGAAAAGAAAAGTTTTTGGAATGACCTGGAAATCAACGGAGGCACTTTTTGGAATTTATAATAATTATTGGGCGAAAGAAATACACCAGGGGGCCCAGGGCCTGTCCACGAGACAGGGGGCGCCCCCCCTAGGGCGCGCCCCCCTATCTCGTGGGCCCCCTGGACCTCGTCCGACCTCAACTCCAACTCCATATATTCCGTCTCGGGGAGAAAAAATCAGAGAGAAAGTTTCATCGCGTTTCACGACACGGAGCCGCCGCCAAGCCCTAATCTCTCTCGGGAGGGCTGATCTAGAGTCCGTTCGGGGCTCCGGAGGGGGGGATTCGTCGCCGTTGTCATCATCAACCATCCTCCATCACCAATTTCATGATGCTCACCGTCGTGCGTGAGTAATTCCATCTTAGGCTTGCTGGACGGTGATGGGTTGGATGAGATTCACCATGTAATCAAGTTAGTTTTGCTAGGGTTTGATCCCTAGTATCCACTATGTTCTGAGATTGATGTTGCTATGACTTTGCTATGCTTAATGCTTGTCACTAGGGCCCGAGTGCCATGATTTCAGATCTGAACCTATTATGTTTTCATGAATATAGGTGTGTTCTTGATCCTATTTTGCAAGTCTATAGTCACCTATTATGTGTTATGATCCGACAACCCCGAAGTGACAATAATCGGGATACTTCTCGGTGATGACCGTAGTTTGAGGAGTTCATGTATTCACTATGTGTTAATGCTTTGTTCCGGTTCTCTATTAAAAGGAGGCCTTAATATCCCTTAGTTTCCGTAAGGACCCCGCTGCCACGGGAGGGTAGGACAAAAGATGTCATACAAGTTCTTTTCCATAAGCACGTATGACTATTTACGGAATACATGCCTACATTACATTGATGAATTGGAGCTAGTTCTATATCACCCTATGTTATAGCTATTACATGAGGAATTGCATCCGGCATAATTATCCATCACTTGTTTACTTTTCGGTTGCTGCTGTTACAACTACTACAAAAACCCAAAAACATTTATCTTTACTTTTTCTACCGTTACTATTATTATCATACCGCTTTTGCAACTAAACACTTTGCTGCAGATACTAAGTTATCCAGGTGTGGTTGAATTGAAAACTCAACTGCTAATACTCAAGAATATTCTTTGGCTCCCCTTGTGTCGAATCAATAAATTTGGGTTGAATACTCTACCCTCAAAAGCTGTTGCGATCCCCTATACTTGTGGGTTATCAAGACTAATTTCTGGCTCCGTTGCCGAGGAGCATAGCTCTATTCTCTGACTCACTTGGGATTTATATCTGTTGATCACTATGAAGAACTTGAAAGATGACCGAACTACTATTTTGCCCTCAACTACGAGGGGAGGTAAGGAACTGCCATCTAGCTCTGCACTAGATTCTCCATCCGTTATTAGTAAGCTTGCGACACCTAAACCTGCTACTGCTATGAGTTACGATATGTCGCATGTTATTGATGATGCCACTACGCTATGCATGATGAAATTACTTACATGCATGATACTACTTTGCCATTAGGTGAATTTCTAGATGAACAACTTGCTAGAGTTAGAGGGGATGAAATTACTGAAGATCCTATTACTGATGATAGTGATGATGAAGGTTCCCCCAATGATTATGTTTTACCTGTTGTTCTTAAGGGTTATGTTATGAATGAAAAAGCTGCTCTTGAAATCCTTGCTTGCAATGACAGAAATGATCTTAAGAAATTATTAGCTAAATGGAAGCAGCAGTCTCTTAATGCTAGAATGAAACCTGACCCTGCTTTTGCTACTTCACCTATTTGTGTTACTGATAAGGATTATGAATTCTCTGTTGATCCTGATATTATTACTTTAGTTGAATCTGATCCTTTTTATGGCCTTGAATCTGAAACTGTTGTGGCACATCTTACCAAGTTGAATGATATAGCCACCTTATTTACTCATGATGAGAAGTCTCGCTATTTATATATCCTTAAGATATTTCCGTTCTCATTAAAGGGTGATGCTAAGACTTGGTATAATTCTCTTGCTCCTAGTTGTGTGCGTAGTCCCGGATATGATTTATTACTTCATGCTAAATATTTCCCTGCTCATAAGAAACAAGCTGCCTTATGGAAATATATAATTTTGTGCAAATCAAAGAAGAGAGTCTCCCACAAGCTTGGGGGAGGCTTCTCCGCTTACTTAATGCTTTGCCTGATCATCCTCTTAAGAAAAATGAAATACTTGATATCTTTTATAATGGACTAACCGATGCTTCCAAGGACCACTTGGATAGTTGTGCTGGTTGTGTTTTCAGGGAAAGAACAGTCGACGAAGCTGAAATATTATTGAATAATATGTTGACTAATGAAAATAATTGGACTCTTCCCGAGCCAGTTCCTGAAGTAATTCCTGAACCAATTGAGCCAACTCCTGAGCCTATTCCTAAACCCACTCCGAAGAAGAGAGGTGTTTTATTTCTCAGTCCTGAAGATATGCAAGAGGCAAAGAAATCAATTAAAGAAAAAGGTATTAAAGCTGAAGATGTTAAGAATTTACCTCCTATTGAAGAAATACATGGTCTTAATTTACCGCGTGAAGAACCGCATTGTCTTGATAACCCGACACAGGTAGTAAAGGTAAATTCTCTCTATAGATATGATAAAGTTGAAATACCCTCTACTAAATTTCATAGCCCATGCTTAGATGAATTTGATGAATTTACGACTAAGAAAGAAAGAAAGTTTTAATTCTTATGTTGGTAGAGAGTTAAAGAATAATGCTTTCGAAATAGGACGCGTAGGTGATAATCTGGCTAGAGTTAAAGATGAACTTCACCGTGTTAGCAAATATGCTTCTATGGTTGCTACTCAAGCTGAGCAAGTACTTAAAGCTCAAAATGATTTGCTTGATGAATTAAATAATAAAAATGACTTTGCTGTTAGAGTGGCTACTAGAACTGGTAGAATGACTCAGGAACCTTTGTTTCCTGAAGGCCACCCGAAGAGAATCAAGCAAGATTCTCAGAGAAATAATTTAGAGGCACCTAGTTCTTTTAAAAAGAAGAAGAAGAAAAACGACAGAACTCTGCATGCTTCTAGCGAACCTACTGTAGACACACCTGAGAATCCCAATAATATTTCTATTTCTGATGCTGAAACTCAATCAGGTGATGAACATGAACCTAGTGATAATGTTAATGATAATGTTCATGTTGATGCTCAACCTAGCAAAGACAATGATGTGGGATTGAACCTGCTGTTGATCTTGATAACCCACAATCAAAGAATCAACATTATGATAAGAGAGATTTTGTTGCTAGGAAGCACGGTAAAGAAAGAGAACCATGGGTTCAGAAACCCATGCCCTTTCCTCCTAAACCGTCCATGTCAAAGGATGATGAGGATTTTGAGCGCTTTGCTGAAATGATTATACTTATTTTCTTACGTGTGTGCTTAACTGATATGCTTAAAGTAAATCCGTATGCTAAGTATATGAAGGATATCATCACAAATAAAATAAAGATACCGGAAGCTGAAATTTCCACCATGCTTGCTAATTACACTTTTAAGGGTGGAATACCAAAGAAACTTGGAGATCCGGGTGTACCAACTATACCATGCTCTATTAAAAGAAATTATGTCAGAACTGCTTTATGTGATCTTGGAGCAGGTGTTAGTGTTATGCCTCTCTCTTTATATCGTAGACTTGAATTGAATAAGTTGACACATACTGAAATATCTTTGCAAATGGCTGATAAATCAACTGCTATACCTGTCGGTATTTGTGAGGATGTGCCTGTTGTGGTTGCAAATGTCACTATTTTAACGGACTTTGTTATTCTTGATATTCCCGAGGACGATAGTATGTCTATTATCCTTGTTAGACCTTTTCTTAATACGGCAGGGGCTGTTATTGATTGCAACAAAGGCAATGTCAATTTTCATGTTAATGGTAATGAGCATACGGTACACTTTCCGAGGAAACAATCTCAAGTTCATAGCATCAATTCAATTGGAAAAGTTCAAACTATCATGTTTGGAGGTTTTGAATTTCCTCTCCCTACTGTCAAGAAAAAGTATGATATTCTTATTGTGGGGGATTTTCATATCCCCGTTGAGGTAACTTAGTGTTATTCGAAATTTCTCCGGTTCCGTGTTATTCGGAATGAGTTCATTAACAAGACTTGATCAACCTTGTTAGTGGGTTCATTTCGATGATCACGAGATGGATGAAACTAGAAGGCACAACCTTCTGTACCCTCCTTTTACTTTCTGTTATTTAGAATAAATAAAGAAAAAATAGTATTATCCGTCTATTTTCTGAATTATCCGTGCATTGAAAAAATAGTCCAAAAATAAAAGTGCTCCAAATGCCCTGCAAATCTAGTATGCTTTTTTCTGGAATATTTGAGGATTTTAGGCACTGAAAACACTACAGGAGGGCCAAGCACCAGGCCACGAGAGAGGAGGGCGCGCCCCCCCCTGTAGGGTGCGCCCCCTGTCTCGTGGGCCCCTGGTGGCCCCCCTCTACTTATTACAGCACCCACACACCTCATCTTCTACCCAAAAAAATCACCATCCAGCTCAAGCACGAGTTCTAGCTCTTCTTGCTGCGATTTTCGATCTCCTTGCTCAAAGCTCCATTCACAAAACTGCTTTGGGAGATTGTTGCTTTGTATGTAACTCCTCCATTGGTCCAATTAGTTCTTTTTCTAGTGCTTTATTCATTGCAAATTTTTGCTGCATAGGTGACCATGTTCTTGAGCTTGCATGTTAAATTTTTGAGGTCTCGAGCAATTCCAATGCATGATATAGGCTCTAGGCACTTGTAGGAGTAGTTGTTATCAATCTTGTTTAGTTTTATGCACTTCTATTTTGAAGTTCCTAAATTTCAGAATTTTCAGAAAATGTTAAGGAGGCTCTTTAAAGGCTCTTCTAGCCAAAGCTCTAAGTAAAAACAAGACAAAGAGAAGGAAAAACCCAAGTATTATCTTCCTCGCTTAGCGGAAGTACGGTCGTGTCAATGGCCATGCGAAGATTTCTTGAAAGAAGCCGGAATTCATGAAGATTTTTATGTTTTAATCGAGACTGCAGGCCTCACCGGGTTCATCAATGACCGAATCGATCAGTATCTCTTGCTCACCAATACTTTCGTGCAAAACTTTTATTATTATCCTAAGAAGTCACCGCCTGCAGTATCATTTCATTTATATGATGAATTCAAAGAAATGTCTTTACGTCATTTTTGCGCGGTATGTAGGATACCTTATGAGGGAGAATTAGAGGAACCCCATCGTGAAGATGTGGATGGCTTTGTTAAAACTATTGCTGTGGAAGAGCCAAAGAAGGGCTCTGAGGCAAAAGTCTCTAGCATACACTTTCCTGTTTTACGCTACTTTGCCATATTTGCTAGTAGATGCTTGATTGGCCGTGGAAATAGTGGAAATTTGAGCGTTCCAGATATTATTATTCTTCAACATGCTTTGCTGGGAGACAACACTTTTAGTATGGGTGCCGTCGTCGCTAAACGGCTAGCCCTGAATCGTACAAAAGGCCCCATATATGGAGGTATCTATGCTGCACGTCTTGCTGAACATTTTCAGATACCCATTAGGCACTATGAGGAGGATGAGATAAAATTGCATCCTCACATCTTAGATTACAAGAGCATGGTAGCCCACAAGTTTATTGTTGATAATGAAGATAAGATGCTCTTGTATAAACTTAGATTTAATAAGAAGCACATTGAGATTATTACTTTGCCTGCGCCTTTGTTGTTTGATTTGCTTGCAGATAATTTTCTTGTCACAACGGAAGCGGTGAACAATCATCGAGCTCAAGCTTTTACTCCAGAACCAGAACCTGAACCAGAACCTGAGCTGGATCCTTATCGTGCATCATCTGTCCAGTGGGATCCGGAGATGACCAGCCAGTGGTATCCTGATTACACCTCCCACTACACCGGGGAGAGTAGCAGCGGTCCTTGGTACTAGACCAACTTAGGCCAAAAGCCTAAGCTTGGGGGAGTACGTATTTCTCACCGACTTTACATTCATGTTCACACACTAGTCGCCGGTGCTCATACTCTTTCATTGTATTATCCAGGTTAGTTTAAATTTCTTTTTCTAGTTTTCTTCTTGTGTGTTTGATAAACCTTAAGAAAAACCAAAAAAAATAGTTGGCTTAATTTCCATGCTTGTAGTAGAATTAAAATGGAAACCCAAAAAGATTTCTAGCTCTTCTTCTTACTTGTTTGGAGCTTTCCCGTGTAAATAGCTTTATTTTCTTTTCTTTCTTTTGGGGGTCGAGAAGACCATATTGAAAATGCTTAGTGGCTCTTATATGCATGAATGTTTATTTAACTTAGAGCCCATATTACCATGTCTTCTCTCTTGAGTTGAATGCTTGCAGATTCCAGCTTAGTCCAATGCACGTACACTCCTATTATTATACACATCGTTCGGTCGTGCGAGTGAAAGGCAATAATGATGATATATGATGAACTTATTGGGATGAGAAAAGCTGGTATGAACTCGACCTCTCTTTTTTTTGTAAATATGATGAGTTCATCGTTCCTGAGTCAGCAATTATGAAGTAAACATATTTGCAATGACATTTAGAGATTATAGTTACTTGTGCCATGCTTGATTAGCTTTGAGTTATAATGGTCTACCTTGAGTGCCAACATGCTATTAGAATGATTATGATGTGGTATGATGAGATGGTATCCTCCTTTGAATGAATTGAGTGACTAGACTTGGCACATGTTCACACATGTAGTTGAATCAAATCAACATAGCCTTCATGATATTTATGTTCATGGTAGATTATATCCTACTCATGCTTGTACTCGGTGTGAATTAATTTTAATGCATGTTTACGACTGTTGTCGCTCTCTCGCTTGGTCGCTTCCAGCCTTTTGCTAGCCTTCACTTGTACTAAGCGGGAATACTGCTTGTGCATCCAAACTCCTTAAACCCCAAAGTTGTTCCATATGAGTCCACTATACCTTCCTATATGCGGTATCTACCTGCCGTTCCAAGTAAATTTGTATGTGCCAAACTCCAAACCTTCAAATGAAATTCTGTTTTGTATGCTCAAGCAGCTCATGTACAACTAGGGCTGCCTTTATCTTCCATGCTAGGTGTGTTATTCTTAAGAGGAGTGGAATCCGCTCCTCATTCACGAGAAAGGGCCGGTAATCGGGATGCCCAGTCCCATGCTTTATGCAAACTAAATTAAAATAATTGCAAACAAAACTCCCCCTGGGACCCGTTGAATGTTGGAGGCACTCGTTGTTTCGAGCAAGCCATGGATTGATGCTTGTGGAGGAGGGGGAGTATAAACCTTTACCATTCTGTTTGGGAACTACCTATAATGCATATAGTATGGAAGATACAACCATCACATAGTTGTTATGTTGACAGCGAAAGTATGCCGCTCAAAATGTTATTTAATCTCTGTTTTAAATTCAAGCTCTAGCACCTCTACAAATCCCTGCTTCCCTCTGCGAAGGGTCTATCTATTTACTTTTATGTTGAGTCATCATCCCTTCTTATTAAAAAGCACCTGCTGGAGAGCACACTATCGTTTGCATTCATTACTATTGGTTTATATAGGGTATGACTTGACTGGATCTCTTTTACCATGAATTACAATGTTTAGTCAGTCCTTGATCTTTGAAGGTGCTCTGCATTTATGTTTTGCGGTCTCAGAAAGGGCTAGCGAGATACCATTTTACTATATCATGTTGTGATTATTGTGAGAAAGTGTTGTCATCCGAGTTTTATTATTATGGCTCGCTAGCTGATTATGTTATTGATATGAGTAATTGTGAGACCTATGTGTTATCCTGAGTATGGTTAGTTCATAATATTTGCTGAAACTTGAATGCTGGCTTTTCATGTTTACAAAAACAAGAGCAACAGAGTTTGTAAAAGTTTTTCTTTATCACTTTCAGTTTATCAACTGAATTGCTTGAGGACAAGCAAAGGTTTAAGCTTGGGAGTTGAAACGTCTCCAACGTATCTACTTTTCCAAACACTTTTGCCCTTGTTTTGGACTCTAATTTGCATGATTTGAATGAAACTAACCCAGACTGACGCTGTTTTCAGCAGAACTACCATGATGTTGTTTTATGTGTAGAAAAGAAAAGTTCTCGGAATGACCTGGAAATCAACTGAGGCACTTTTTGGAATTTATAAGAATTATTGGGCGAAAGAAATATGCCAGGGGGCCCAGGGCCTGTCCACGAGACAGGGGGGCGCCCCCCCAATCTCGTGGCCCCCCTGGACCTCCTCCGACCTCAACTCCAACTCCATATATTCTGTCTCGGGGAGAAAAAAATCAGAGAGAAAGTTTCATTGCATTTCAAGACACGGAGCAACTGCCAAGCCCTAATCTCTCTCGGGAGGGCTGATCTGGAGTCCGTTCGGGGCTCCGGAGAGGGGGATTCGTCGCCTCGTCATCATCAACCATCCTCCATCAACAATTTCATGATGCTCACCGCCGTGCGTGAGTAATTCCATCGAAGGCTTGCTGGACGGTGATGGGTTGGATGAGATTCACCATGTAATCAAGTTAGTTTTGTTAGGGTTTGATCCCTAGAATCCACTATGTTCTAAGATTGATGTTGCTATGGCTTTGCTATGCTTAATGCTTGTCACTAGGGCCCGAGTGCCATGATTTCAGATCTGAACCTATTATGTTTTCATGAATATATGTGTGTTCTTGATCCTATCTTGCAAGTCTATAGTCACCTATTATGTGTTATGATCCGACAACCCCGAAGTGACAATAATCGGGATACTTCTCGGTGATGACCGTAGTTTGAGGAGTTCATGTATTCACTATGTGTTGATGCTTTGTTCCGGTTCTCTACTAAAAGGAGGCCTTAATATCCCTTAGTTTCCGTAAGGACCCTGCTGCCACGGGAGGGTAGGACAAAATATGTCATACAAGTTCTTTTCCATAAGCACGTATGACTATTTACGGAATACATGCCTACATTACATTGATGACTTGGAGCTAGTTCTATATCACCCTATGTTATAGCTATTGCATGAGGAATTGCATCCGGCATAATTATCCATCACTGATCCGGTGCCTACGAGCTTTTCACATATTGTTCTTCGCTTGTTTACTTTTCCGTTGCTACTTTTACAACTACTACAAAAACCCAAAAACATTTATCTTTACTTTTGCTACCGTTACTATTATTATCATACCGCTTTTGCTACTAAACACTTTGCTGCAGATACTAAGTTATCCAGGTGTGGTTGAATTGACAACTCAACTGCTAATACTCAAGAATATTCTTTGGCTCCCCTTGTGTCGAATCAATAAATTTGGGTTGAATACTCTACCCTCGAAAGCTGTTGCGATCGCCTACACTTGTGGGTTATCAATGATCCGTCGGGCACCCACCTTCCAACGCGACCACCCTTCGCACCAAACCCTCGACCTGATCTGAGATCCCGTTGGTCGTCGAGAGAAGGCAGGTTACCGTGGCAGTGTTCTGACGATGTTCCTTGAGTAGTGATGACTGCGATTGCAACACTTCATCCACCTTGCCCACGAGTGTGTCGGTCTGCTTGGAATTTTGGGCTGCCGCCACGCGTTGTCCTTGGTGATCGTAACCGTGGTCGCTAAGAGCGCCTGTAGCTCCTGGAGCGACATCTCCACCGTCCCCATCCATGTCGTGAGCGTCGGGTTGTTGGATCTTGTCGTCGTATCCGATCTGGATCAACTCAACCGTGCGTTGGGACACCAATGTGTTTTGCGCGAGACCACCAGTGTGGGCTCGCACCGATCGCAATGGATTTACAAGGATCGCGGATGAAAATTACAGCGGAAGAAAAAATTAGGGGGGAGAATCGAAAGCTCTGAATACCAAATGTCACGATCGTAACATTCTCCAGCAACACATTGGACAATATTTCAGTTCTGGTACATGATTCACTCAGAAGAAGGAGTGGATCTATGGTTCGGGAAGAGAAAGGGGAAAGGTACACACGCTCACGCGTTTATAGATGTGTTCATCGACCTCCCCTTCCACTACTGCCGTGAGCTACCAGAAGATACCCGATGGACGCGCCTCTGTTACTTGCTGGGCTTGGGCTGCGCCTGACTTCTTCCTAGTCCTTGCGCGTGGGCCTTCTTGTCATGTTGCTGCGCCTCAGCGGCCCGGGTCCTCCAGTCTCCGGGCCTGGTCCGTCCGATATAGCCATGGGCGTGACAGTGATCGTGTTGCTTCGGCCGGTAGCTAGGACGAATCCAATGAATAAATTAACATACTGATTAGTTGATGGAGCTAGCTAGCACACAAATTTCTGTTCTTGCTAGGTAAGTACCTGTGGCTGTATCTTTCTAGCTAGTAGTACCTGGCACGCTTTTATGAATGAAACATGGACATGACAGACACCCAAGAACATGTACGGAGCATTGAGGCGAGGGGTGGCAACTGCTCCGTTGCATGGGACATGGGTTGTTCTCCAAAGTGGGCAGGTGGACTTGATATCCCTAACCTGCATTGGCTGAACAAAGCATTGAGGGCAAGATGGCGATGGTTGCAGAAGGCGGACAAGAACAGGTCTGGGCAGAATTCCACATCCCGGTGCCAACAGAATCTCTTGATCTGGTCCGGGAAGCGGCACTCACTTAGGTGGGTAACGGAAAAGGAACCCTCTTTTGGAAAGACAGGTGGTTCAATGGGTATAGGCTACAAGAGCTCGCCCCGACAGTTCATAGACTTGTGCCAGACCAGCTAAAAAGATCAAAGCTTGTCTCGGAGGCGATACACCACAGCAGTTGGGCAAGTGACTTGGGACCCAACATAACTACGCAAGCCTTGGAGGAATTCCTACAGCTGTGGCCTCTCATAACTTCTGTTCAGCTCATGGAGGATACGGAGGACGTGGTCACTCGGACCTGGGAGAAAGACAGGCAGTTTTCAGCGAGGTCGGCCTATGCGGCCAGGTTCATGGGACGCACGGTTGCCCCGACGACGGCTTTCACTTGGAAATCTAGAGCGCCTTGCAGTGCCGTTTCTTTGCGTGGTTGGCCTTCAAGAACCGATGCAGGACGTGTGATCGGCTGGCACGACGAGGGCTACCCCATCGGCAAACCTGCCCGCTTTGCAATCAACACGAGGAAACGATTCAACACCTCCTTGTGGGTTGCGTTTTTTTGAAACAGGTCTGGCACTGGATGGGAAGGACGACGGGCAAGTAGGACTTCGAGCCGGAGCAAGATGAAGTTCTCGGGGAGTGGTGCACTAGGCAAGAGCGTACCACCACGCACTACAAGTCCACTAGGGCCCTATGCCTTCTCGCGATGTGGATTATTTGGAAGCACCGCAATGACATTGTGTTCGACGGTGCGACACCTTCCCTCTCGGCGACATTTCTCAGGATTAGAGACGAAGGTAGACTATGGGCTAAAGCTGGCCTCTTGAAAGGCAATGTAAGAGGTTTTGAGGTGGATGACGGTAGGCAATATCGAGAGGATATCTAATGACTTTGGGTGGTGCCGGATAAAATTCGGTATGTAAATGTGTTGTACATAAGACCTTGGAATCCCCCCTCCCCCTTTCTTTAATGAATGATATGCACACTCGTGCATATTCAAGAAAAAAAAACATGGACGGTGTTGGGCATAAATTTCTCTAGGACGGCACTAACTTACGTGTCACGAGCGAGTGTTTGCTTAATCAACTCTGTTGATCTAGATTGCGATATCTAGCTTCTTTTGTTCAGTACGCTCTCGCTGATTAAAATACCAAGTGACGAGGTAGATTTGATTTGGTTCCGGCAAAACCATGGATTCCAGCTGCATCATGCAATGTATATGCCAAGACATGCTTATCTCTATTCCTAATGAAGCAGTTGGTGAATAGTCCGCGCGGTTTTTTTTTCGCTGGTTTTTTTTCGTCATACCCCCACCATCGTTTTTTTCGTCATCATCCCATCACAGCGAAAAAAACCTCTTACCCAGAGGAGATCGAAGTCCGCCGCCGACCAGACCTTCGCACGCCCGGTCTCACGCCCGATCCACCCCTGCTCCCCCTCCCCGGCCGATCCATCCCGCTGCCGCGGCCGATCCAACCCTATGCCCCATCCGCGGCCGATCCATCCCGGTGCTAGGGTTCCCAGCCACCACAATCCCCTCGATCCCAAATCCCGCTCCCTCACATCCCCGCCGCCGTCCAGGCCCTCCCTGCCGGCGCGCATCGCCATGTTGTGCGCGATGTTGCCCCCGGCGCTGTCGCCGACCAGGAGCAGCCGCGTCAGGTCGGCGCTGCGGGACAGCCAGGGCTCCGTCCCGGACCGCGCGCTCCTGAGCACTCAGGGCCGTCCACGCGTCATCGTAGGCCACCAGGAGGGGGTGCTCCGGCGAGATGTGGTAGTCCACCGACACGACGAGCGCCCCGGCCTTCGACACGAGCGCGTTTAGGTACCGCTGGTACGTCGGTGTGAGGCCCTCGATTCAATCGTACACTAATCATGCACACAAATGTGTACGATCAAGATCAGGGACTCACGGGAAGATATCACAACACAACTCTAAAACATAAATAAGTCATACAAGTATCATAATACAAGCCGGGGGCCTCGAGGGCTCGAATACAAGTGCTCGATCATAGACGAGTCGTGAAGCAACAATATCTGAGTACGAGACATAAGTTAAACAAGTTGCCTTAAGAAGGCTAGCACAAACTGGGATACAAATCGAAGAGGAGCAGGCCTCCTGCAGGATCCTCCTAAACTACTCACAGTGCGTCGTCGGCCGGGCTGCACGTAGTAGTAGGCACCTCCAGTAGTAGTCGCCATCGACGGTGGCGTCGCTCCTGGCTCCATCGTGCAGTCGCAGCAATCGAGTAGAGGTAGGGGAAAAGGGGAACAAGGCAACCGTGAGTACTCATCCAAAGTACTGCAAGCAAGGAGCTACACTAGATATGCATGGATATATGTGTAAAGGGCCATATCAGTGGACTGAACTGCAGAATGCCATAATAAGAGGGGGATAGCTAGTCTTAACGAAGACTACGCTTCTGGACACCTGTCATGCAACAGGTAGAAGAGGGCAGTCTGAAGTCCTCCAAGTAACAACACATAGCAATAATCCTACCCGGCGATCCCCTCCTCATATCCCTGAGAGAGAGCGACCACCGGTTGTATCTGGCACTTGGAAGGGTGTGTTTTATCAAGTATCCGGTTCTAGTTGTCATAAGGTCAAGGTACAACTCCAAGTCGTCCTGTTACCAAAGATCACGGCTATTCAATAGATTAACTTCCTGCAGGGTGCACCATCTTACCCAAAGACGCTTGATCCCATTTGGCCGACACACTTTCTGGGTCATGCCCGCCGCGGAAGATCAACACGTCGCAGCCCCACCTAGGCACAACAGAGAGGCCAGCACGCGGTCTAAACCTAAGCGCCAGGGTGCAGGCCCATCGCCTCGAGCACACACTGCGTTCTATGAGGGCGGCTGGAAGCAGACCTAGCCTAGCAGCGTTCCAGTCCAATCCGCGCAGCGCCGCTCGTCGCCGAGGTCTGAAGTGCTTGGTGATACCACGACGCCGGGATACCCATAACTACTCCCGCGTAGATGGTTAGTGCGTATAAGCTCGTAGCCAACTCAGATCAAATACCAAGATCTCATTAAGCGTGTTAAGTATCGCGAACGCCGAACAAGGCCAGGCCCACCTCTCTCCTAGGCGGTCTCAACCTGTCCTGCCGCTCCGCCTTAAAGATCCACTCGCGGGTGCTCCACCAGCCGACCCGACTTTAGTCTCCACATGTATCATGTATAAGTATATATAATATATACCCGTGATCACCTCCCGAGTGATCACGGCCCGATAGTATAGCACGGCAGACGGACAAGAATGTAGGGCCACAGATGAAAGTACTAGCATCCTATACTAAGCATATAGGATTGCGGTAAGGTAACAACAGAGTAACAAGGACAAAGCTATGCAGCGATATAGGAGTATCTGAAAGCAAGAACATGCTACACTACTCTAATGCAAGCAAAGAAAGAGGAGAGTAGGCGATATCTCGTGATCAAGGGGGCTTGCCTGGTTGCTCGGGCAAGAGAGAGGGTCGTCAACACCGTAGACGAACTGGCAGCAAAGCAGCGTCGGTCTCGTAGTCTACCGGAGAGAAGAGGGGAAGAAACAATGAATAACATGTAAACAGATGCATATCGATGCATGACATGACAAGTAACGATGCTAGGCGTGCCCTAACGTGGTATGAGGAGGTACTGTTAAGGAAACATCCGGAAAGTATTCCGGTGTTTAGCGTTTTGGCGGGGAGCGGAGGGGAAAGTTGCGAGTTCGATAGGTTAGGGGTGTGGCGGACGAACGGATCGCGTATCCGGATTCGCCTCGCTGCTCGAGCAACTTTCATGTTGAAAATATTTTAATCCGAGTTATGGATTAAAAGATATGATTTTCTAAAGATTTTATTAATTTATGGAATTTAATTAATTATTTAATTAATTTGGAAAATGGAATTATGACGTCAGCATGATGTCATGCTGACGTCAGCAGTCAGCAGGGTTGACTTGGTCAACCTGACAGGTGGGTCCCGTTCATCAATGACTGTTAACTAATTACCCTAGTTTAGTTTAATTAACAGATTAATTAGGTTAATTAACATGATTAATTAAGTTAATTAATTAATTAATTAGCATTTTTATTTTCATTTATTATTTTTTATTAAACGTTCTGGGGGGGGGGGGCATGTCATTGGCATGGCCGGTCCAGTCAGCAAGGCTGACCGGGTCAACAGGCCGGCCGGGCCCCTAGGGCCCACGGCCGATGACCTGTGGGTGGCCCAGTGCCGCCACGCCATATGCAAAGCCGGAGTTGGCTCCGGCGAGCCAAAACACGGCGGAGGGCGCCGACGAGCCTCGGGATTTCGCCACGGTGGCCCAAAACGGGTGTGGCTACTCCCGTTCGAAAGCTAACGACGTCGCGCGTCACATGGAGCTACGGGTTGGCCCCGGGGATGACCGGAACCACGCCGGCGAGCAGCGGAGGCGGCGACTCGTTCGGTTGGATGTCGGAGACGGTGGAGCAGCGTGCTACGGAGCAAAAGAAGGGGCTAGGCAGGCTCTACGTGCGCGGGCGAGCTAAACGGGCACTGGAGCGGGACCATTTGGTCGCCGGAAGCTCGTCGGCGATGAGCTCCCGCGGTGATGGGCTCGGGCACGTACGAGGCGGCGACTACGAGCCCGTTGGGGCGAGGAGAAGAGAGCGGAGAGGGCCGGGGAGCACGTTCCCGTGCTCGGGCGAGGAAGAGAGAGGGAGGGCCGGGGAGCACGTTCCCGTGCTCGGGCGAGGAAGAGAGAGGGAGGGCCGGGGAGGAACGGCCCGGCGCGGCGGGGGGGGAAGGGGCCTCGACCGAGCGAAGGAGGCGCGAGGGGAGGGCTGTGGCGCGCCGGAACCGGCGACGGAGGGAGGGGAGGAGCGGGCGATGCTCACGGTGGGGGGCGCGTAGGGTCTCGGAAGCGGGCTCGGGGCGGTCGGGGCGTCCGTGGGAGGAGGTCGAGGCGGCGGCCGTCCGGCGATGTGGATCCGTGAGGTGGGAGTTGGGGACGGTCCCGAGGCGGCGAGGCGTCGCGGCCTGGGGGGGGCGCCAAGGCGTCTGTGGCCGGTCAAGGAGGAGGGAGGAGGTGAGGACGAGGCGTCGGGTGGGGTGGGCGCCCGGCGTCGGGGCCGACGGATCGGGGCGATCCCGATCCGGATCGGTGGGGGAGGAGAAGGGATCGGGGAGTGGGTGTCGGCTAGGGTTTCACCGACCGGGCGGGGGGGGGGGGGGGGGTTATGGGGGTGATGGGGTGGGCCGGATGGCCATGGGCTGGCCGGCTGGGCCAGGTGGGCTTGGCCCAGTTGGGCGGGGGGGGTTTCCTTTTCTCCTTTTGTTTTGTTTTATTTTTCCTTTTCTGTTTTAATTCATTTAAAAATATCCAGACACTTTATAAAAATGTGTGCACCACACCATAATTAACTTTGTAATATTTGACAACCCCCGAACATTTTAGTTTTAATTTTTGAAAACTTTTTATTGCCATCATAATTTTGAATTGAAATTTGAAACAGCTTGGAATTAACCCGTGGTTAGCTACAGTGACAAAGGTGACGTGGCACCATCAACGTGAGATTACTGTAGCATGATTATCCGGGCGTTACAAATCTCCTCCACTACAAGAAATCTCGTCCGAGATTTAGGAGGTAGAAGGAAAGAGTGCGGGTATTCATCTCAAGACGATCCTCGCGTTCCCGTGTGGCCGTCTTGAGTGATTTGACCATCGGACTTTGAGGAACTTGATCGCTTTCCGGCGTGTGCGGCGTTCAGCTTGGTCGAGAATGCGGACCGGATGCTCTTTATAGGAGAGGTCCTATTGCAATTCGAGCACTTCATGGTCCATCGCTCGGATTGGGTCCTTGAAGCAGCGTCGGAGTTGTGACACGTGGAACACATCGTGAACTCGAGAAAGGTTCGACGGAAGCTCCAGCTTGATATGCCACTTTTCCACGCCTTTCGGAATAGTGAATGGGCCAATATAGCGAGGAGCTAGCTTGCCCTTGATCCGGCGGTGAGCACCCTTCATTGGTGTAGCGAAGATAGGCCTTTTCGCCAAAGTTGATAGACCATGTCCATATGATGACGGTCATAATTACTCTTTTAGCGTGGTCGAGCAGTCTTGAGATTCTCGCGAATAATGCGGACTTGTTCTTGACATATTGGATAATATCCGGACCAAGAGTGGGCGTTCCCGGTTTCGACCAGTTCGGAGGGTTCGCACTTTCGTCCATATAACACTTCAAGGGGGCCATCTTCGACTAGCTTGATAGCTATTATTATAAAAGAACTCAGCATACGGAAGAGATTCCTCCACTTCTTGCGAAGGAAATAACACAAGCTCAAGCATGTCTTTGAGAACTTGGTTGACACGTTCAACTTGCCCTTGTGATCATGGATGAAACGCAGATCTTGAAAGATAAGTGAGTCCCCATAGCTTCTTGAAACTTGCCCGAATCTTGAAGTGAATAAGCTGCCACGGTCCGAGCTGATAACCAAAGGAATACCGTGAAGTGAAACAATTCGGACATATAGAGAGTTGCAAGCTGACTAGCGGTGATCGTTTCTTTGACCGCTAGAAAATGTGCAACTTTAGAAAGCGGTCTATGACGACAAGAATTGCATCATTACCTTTCTGCGATTTGGGAAATCCAAAGGACGAAGTCCATTTCAACATGGTCCCATTTCCACTCGGGAATAGAGATAGGTTGCGAGTTCCAAGAGGCCTTTGATATTCTGCTTTGATACGACGACAAGCGTCACATTCAGCAACATAACGAGCAATGTCTCGCTTCATATTAGACCACGGAATCTCGGCGAATGTCTTGGTACATCTTGGTGCTACCGGGATGAATAGACAAAGGCGATCATGAGCTTCTTTCATAACCTTTGGAGTCGATTCAGGTTTGCCCTCTTACTCGGTACCACTAGGCGACCTTTGAAGAATAAGGTGCCGTCGTCATCCTGATGAAGAATGAGGGTTTTCCTTCTGCGAGATAAAGTTTAATCCTCTCGACTTCGTCGTCAAACTTCAGATCCATTTGATGGTGTCCACAAGATCTGGCCGCAACCAGGGTATTGAGAGAACCCCGAAACAACATGGAGGTTCATCTTGCGTAACTCCGGAGGAGGGGAGCGTGCACCGGAGGAACAATATGGAGGTTCAGCTTTCAATTCTTCAACAAGTGGGGCTGAACTTTGTGAACTCAAGGTGGTTGCGGTAAGACTTGCGGCTCAAGGCATCAGCCATTACATTAGCCTTGCCTGGTGTATAGGAAATACCCAAATCAAAATCTGCAACAGTCTCCATCCATCTCTGCTGACGGAGGTTCAGGTCTGGCTGAGTAAACAGATACTTCAGACTTTGGTGGTCGGTGAAGATCTCGCAACGATTACGAGAAGGTAATGTCGCCATCGCTTCAAATGCATGAATGACAGCAGAAGCTCGAGGTCGTGGAACTGGGTAGTTCTCTTCGTGAGGGCGCAATTGTCGAGAGGCATAAGCAACCACTTTGCTCTCTTGCATTAGGACACCGCCTAATCCACGACGGAAGCGTCGCGATAAATGACGAAGTCCTTCTTAGTATCGGGAGGAGCTAGCATCGGGCGAAGTCAACTTGTCTTTGAGTGCTGGAAACTTTCCCGACATTTATCTCGCCCATTGGAACTTGACGCCTTATGCAACAAAGTTAGTCGAGGCTGGCAATCTTGGAGAAGTTCTCGGCGAATCGACGGCAATAGTGGCGAGACCGAGAAAACTTCGACTTGCTTAACGTTCTTCGGAGGAGTCAATCGAGAATAGCCTGAACTCTTTCAGGGTTGACGGCAATACCATCCTTAGAGATGACATGCCCAAGATAGGTTACTTCGGAAGCCAGAATTCACATTTGGAGAACTTGGCATAGAGTTGATGCTCGTAGCTTTTCCAAAGACAAGACGAAGATGTTCAAGATGTTCTTCTTCATTCTTGGAAAATATCAGGATATCATCCGGATAAACCACGACGAACTTGTCGAGGTAATCCATGAATATATAGTTCATCGAGCGAGAGAAGGTGGCTGGAGCATTGGTTAAGCCGAAGACATGACGGTGTACTCGTATGAACCATAACGAGTCACAAAGGCGGTCTTGGGGATATCCTCCTCACGAACACGGATCTGGTGGTAACCCAATCTCAAGTCGAGTTTCGAGAACACCGATGAACCAGCCGATTGATCATAAAGATCATTGATCCGAGGAAGAGGATACTTATTCTGAATGGTAGCTTGATTTATAGGACGGTAGTCTTGGACCAATCGGTTTGTCCCATCTTTCTTCTTGACAAAGAGAGAAGGTGCTCCCCAAGGAGAGCAACTTGGGCGAATGAAACCACTTTGAAGAGATTTGTCGATTTCCTCCTTGAGCTCAAGGAGTTCATGCGGCGGCATCTTGTAGGGTCGCTTGGCTATAGGAGTGGTGCTTGGTTTCAAGTCGATGACGAATTCGACAGCTCTAGCAGGGGGAATCCCTGGAAGTTCTTCAGGAAAAACGTCCTGGAAGTCGCGAACGACAGGAATGTTTTCAATACCCTCGAGGGGTGCGGCGTTCAATGCATTCAATGCATAGAGCCTTGCCTCGACATTTTGCACCAGATGAGCTTGGTAAGTGACTATTTCATCTGAAGGGTGTAGCAGATGGACAGTCTTCGTGGCGCAAACTATGGAAGCAGTATGCTCCTTTAACCAATTCATTCCCAGAATGAGGTCAATGCTACAAGATTTCAGCACGATGGGAGAGACAAGGAATTCCAGTCCTTCGATTTCAACGGGGACGTCGTTGCAAATCATGGAGGTTCGACATTGGCCTGCAGGGGTGTGTACTAATAGTGAAGCATTCATGTCTTCACTTTTAATGCCATGCATGAATGCAAAATCTTCAGACATGAATGAATGCGATGCCCCTATATCAAATAAAACACATGCTGGTACTGAATTTACGAGAAGTGTACCCATCACAAGAGTGAGTTGGTCTTGAGCTTCGCTTCAGATCAACGTGGTTGGCCTGAACTCGACCATAAGGCTTGGCGGTGTTGTTGCGGGGGCTGGGTGTTTCCACGGCCACCGCTGGAAGGGCCACTGATTCGTTTCGTTGCATTCTCTAGCACGGTGCCACTCGTTGTCCGCACCAAGCACAAGCCATTATTGGGGGTGGGAACAGGAGCACAGGGTGGTGGAGCTGGAAGCTTTGGCTGCTTAGTTGAAGTAGGCGGGCGAGGTGCAGCATAGCTCGTCTTGGAGCAGTGCATTCGGCTGGTACATACCGTTGGGAATCCATATCTTACGCTTCTGCGAGGACGGGCCCAAGATGAGCCCGTGTCACGCTTATTCTTGCCGTTAGAGCTCTGGTATTCCTGCAGACCAGTTTCGACATTGATAGCTTTGTTCACCAAGGTGGCGAAATCAGCAAAGTCGTGCACTAGAAGTGCGAGCTTGATGTCGACTTGAAGGCCGTCACGGAACTTCTCTTGTCTGCGTGCATCGGTTGCAATATCCTCTTGACATAGCGAGACAAGTCCGAGGAACTCTCGCCGATAAGCTTCAACAGATCTTGTTGCCTTGGGTGAGGTTATGGAACTCACGCTTCTTCCGTCCATGACTCCTTGAGGAATGAAGCGGCACGAAAGCAGCTTGGAAGTTTGGCGGAGATGAGTGTTCCAAGCTGGCGAGTACGCTGTGGCTGTCCCACCATTGAGCTGCGGGTCCCTTCAGAAGAAGGAAGCAAAAGTGACATAGGTGGCAGGGGCTACATCAGCAGACTCCATCTCATAGGTGATGTCACGGAGCCGACCATCAAGATCCAAATGGCTGGGTTGAGCTGCGGTACACACTAGGGTTGAGGCGATGAAATCCTGCAGAGTTGTTGTGTTTGGCTGCTGGTTCATATTGGGGCGAGGAAACCGAGCCATCATGTTTTCCATGAACTGGCGATTCATCTCAAGCTGTTGGATCATACCAGCCATGTACTCAAAGGTGGTGGGAAGTTGCCACCACGACCACGACCAGCTGGTCTAACCATCCCGCTAATATATAACAGGGTAGTTCAGCATTTGAGAAATTATGCAAAGGACAAGAATCATTCATGATGAAATATGCATAATGAAAGCAAGACGATAGAAACTACATAGTAGTCGGCATATCTTACAAAAGGGATCATGCATAGAGTTCGCACACGAGTTCAAGACATAGACTAAGACATCATAGGCGGCACGCAGCTCATGACGAATGCATCTAACACTAACAAGCAAGCCTACATCAGTCCCACGCGGCTCGCGGAGGTAGTCAGAGCTGAAAGCTGGTAGTGCGGCAGCGGATAGTCCTCCACGTCGGTGACCTGGGGGCCGCGGATACTCTGGTGCTGAACCCGACGTCCAAGTGGTAGAAGAGGGCCAAGTGCGGGAGAGTAGCCTCCCACGTCTGGCCAACCGACACCCTGGGGCATCACGGTCCTGGCTGGGTAGATCGCAGAACGCGGCAGCTCTCTGGATCGGACAAAGGGGTGCAGTAGCGTCAGAGCACGGTAAAGGTGCTGACGGGTGATGTACAACTCGTGGCGAAGAGCTCGGTTAGCTCGATCCAGCCCATCAGCATGCAGAACAAAGTTCTGATGGTAGAAGGGCTCTCTGGTAACAGTGGAGTAGGCAGAAGTGTAGTAACCCTCCTCACCAACATCAGACGCGATAGCAATGTGCCTGAAGGGGGAGGTGTCCAACTCCCGATACTCTCCACGAAGACGTGTCAGAGCAGCATAAGCAGCATCGTGGACTGCCATATCGATAGTCACCCCAACACCATGTGCGGTGTGCAGCCAAGAGTGGAGTCATACTCCGAGAGTAGAGGTGGACGATGGCTCGGTCGCCTCTGGTTAAAGTCCCGGTACTCCTCAAAGACGGTGTACTCAGGGTGCGGTGATAACCCGATAGGTCATCATCTCTGCTAGCACCGCAGTGATCCCGAGGCACCAATGGCCGTCATGTGGCGCACGACCTGCCTCGTGGGTTCCATCTGAAAACAAAGACGCTTCAAAGGAGTCAAATGACAGGTGTGAAATTGATCAAAATACAATTCCAAGAAACAACTATGGCTTTATCCAACTTTGGGGTGAATGTGGTCACGGGATCCTAGTGTTAGTTAGTAAAATCGTTTAACCCGAGTAGAAGAGAGTTCAGAGTCCCAGAGTAAAGGTCGAGGAGTAAAAGATCCTAGTACCACCCGATGGCGACGTGGGCCCGTAAGGCACACAGCCAAGTTAGTAAAAGTTTTTGCAATGTCTAGACTCGACTTCGGCCAAGGAGTGTGGAAGGGGGATTCCTACAGGCAGTCGGCTCTGATACCAACTTGTGACGCCCCCGATTCAATCGTACACTAATCATGCACGCAAATGTGTACGATCAAGATCAGGGACTCACGGGAAGATATCACAACACAACTCTAAAACATAAATAAGTCATACAAGCATCATAATACAAGCCAGGGGCCTCGAGGGCTCGAATACAAGTGCTCGATCATAGACGAGTCGCGAAGCAACAATATCTCGTATACGGACATAAGTTAAACAAGTTGCCTTAAGAAGGCTAGCACAAAGCGGGATACAGATCGAAGAGGAGTAGGCCTCCTTCACAGGATCCTCCTAAACTACTCCCGGTCGTCGCGTGGGCTGCACGTAGTAGTAGGCACCTCCAGTAGTAGTAGTCGCCATCGACGGTGGCGTCTCGCTCTGGGCTCCATCGTCAGTCGCAGCAATCGAGTAGAGGTAGGGGAAAAGGGGAACAAGGCAACCGTGAGTACTCATCCAAAGTACTCGCAAGCAAGGAGCTACACTACATATGCATGGATATATGTGTAAAGGGCCATATCGGTGGACTGAATGCAGAATGCCGAATAAGAGGGGATAGCTAGTCTTAACGAAGACTACGCTTCGACACCGTCATGCAACAGTAGAAGAGGGCAGTCAAGTCCTCCAAGTAACAACACATAGCAATAATCCTACCCGCGATCCCTCCTCATATCCACGAGAGAGCGACCACCGGTTGTATCCGCACTTGGAAGGGTGTGTTTTATCAAGTATCCGGTTCTAGTTGTCATAAGGTCAAGGTACAACTCCAAGTCGTCCTGTTATCAAGATCACGGCTATTCAATAGATTAACTTCCTGCAGGGTGCACCATCTTACCCAGACACTTGATCCCATTTGGCCGACACACTTTCTGGGTCATGCCCGCCGCGAAGATCAACACTTCGCAGCCCCACCTAGGCACAACAGAGAGGCCAAGACGCCGGTCTAAACCTAAGCGCCAGGGTCAGGGCCCATCGCCTCGAGCACACCAAGACGTTATGAGGGCGGCCGGAAGCAGACCTAGCCTAGCAGTGCGTTCAGTCCAATCCGCGCGCGCCTCCGTCCGCCGACGTCTGAAGTGCTTGGTGATACCACGACGCCGGATACCCATAACTACTCCCGCGTAGATGGTTAGTGCGTATAAGCTCGTAGCCAACTCAGATCAAATACCAAGATCTCGTTAAGCGTGTTAAGTATCGCGAACGCCGAACAAGGCCAGGCCCACCTCTCTCCTAGGCGGTCTCAACCTGCCCTGTCGCTCCGCCTCAAAGATCCACTCGCGGGTGCTCCACCAGCCGACCCGACTTTAGTCTCCACATGTATCATGTATAAGTATATAGTATATACCCGTGATCACCTCCCGAGTGATCACGGCCCGATAGTATAGCACTTGACAGACGGACAAGAATGTAGGGCCACAGATGAAAGTACTAGCATCCTATACTAAGCATATAGGATTGCGGTAAGGTAACAAAGAGTAACAAGGACAAAGCTATGCAGCGAGATAGGAGTATCTCGAAAGCGATAACATGCTACACTACTCTAATGCAACCAAGAAAGAGGAGAGTAGGCGATATCCGTGATCGAGGGGGCTTGCCTGGTTGCTCGGCAAGAGAGAGGGTCACAACACCGTGAGACGAACCGGCAGCAAGCAGCGTCGGTCTCGTAGTCTACCGGAGAGAAGAGGGGGAAGAAACAATGAATAACATGTAAACAGATGCATATCGATGCATGACATGACAAGTAACGATGCTAGGCGTGCCCTAACATGGTATGAGGAGGTACCGGTTAAGGGGAGAAACATCCGGGAAAGTATTCCCGATGTTTCGCGTTTTCGGGCAGGGGAGCCGGAGGGGGAAAGTTGCGAGTTCAATAGGTTAGGGGGGTGTGGCGGACGAACGGACTGCGTATCCGGATTCGTCTCGTCGTTCTGAGCAACTTTCATGTTGAAAATATTTTAATCCGAGTTACGGATTAAAAGATATGATTTTCTAAAGATTTTATTAATTTATGGAATTTAATTAATTATTTAATTAATTCGAAAAATGGAATTATGACGTCAGCATGATGTCATCTTGACGTCGGCGATCGGCAGGTTGACTTGGTCAACTGACAGTGGGTCCTGTTACAATGATGACTGTTAACTAATTACCCTACTTTAGTTTAATTAACAGATTAATTAGGTTAATTAAACATGATTAATTAAGTTAATTAATTAATTTAATTAATTAATTAATTAGCATTTTTATTTTCATTTATTAATTTTTATTAAACGTTCGGGGGGGGGGCATGTCATTGGCATGGCCGGTCCGATCAAAAAGTCGATCAAGGTCAACAGTGCGCCGGGCCCCTAGGGCCCTGTGCCGCCACGTCATATATGCATCTTGCGAGTTGGCTCGTGAGCCAAAACACGGCGAGGGCGCCGACGAGCCTCGGGATTTCGCCACGGTGGCCCAAAACGGGTGTGGCTACTCCCGTTCGAAAGCTAACGACGTCGCGCGTCACATGGAGCTACGGGTTGGCCCCGGGGATGACCGGAACCACGCCGGCGAAAGCAGCGGAGGCGGCGACTTCGTTCGGTTGGATGTCGGAGACGGTGGAGCAACGTGCTCTGGAGCAAAAGAAGGGCTAGGCAGGCTCTACGTGCGCGGCGAGCTAAGCGGGCACTGGGCGGGACCATTTGGTCGCCGGAAGCTCGTCGGCGATGAGCTCCAGCGTGATGGGCTCGAACGACGTCTGGCGGCGACTACGAGCCGTTAGGCGAGGAGAAGAGAGCGGAGAGGGCCGGGGAGCACGTTCCCGTGCTCGGGCGAGGAAGAGAGAGGGAGGGCCGGGGAGCACGTTCCCGTGCTCGGGCGAGGAAGAGAGAGGGAGGGCCGGGCGGAACGGCCCGGCGCGGGGGGGGGAAGGGCCTCGACCGAGCGGAGGAGGCGCGAGGGAAGGGGTACGCGGCGCGGCCGGAACCGGCGACGGGAGGGAGGGAGGAGCGGGCGATGCTCACGGTGGGGGGGAGTCGCGTAGGGTCTCGGAAGCGGGCTCGGGGCGGTCGGGCGTCCGGCGGGGAGGAGGTCGAGGCGGCGGCGTCCGGCGATGTGGATCCGCGAGTGGGAGTCGGGACGGTCCCGAGGCGACGAGGGGGCGCGCGCGCTGGCGGGGCGCGCCGGGCGTCTGCTGGCCGGTCGAGGAGGAGGGAGGACGAGGCGTCGGGTGGGGTGGAGCGCGGCGTCGGGGCGATGGGATCGGGGCCGATCCCGATCCGGATCGGTGGGGAGGAGAAGGGATCGGGGTGGGTGTCGGCTAGGGTTTCACCGACCGGGAGGGGGGGGGGTTATGGGCGTGATGGGGTGGGCCGGATGGCCATGGGCTGGCCGGCTGGGTCAGGTGGGCTTGGCCCATTTGGGGCGGGGGGGGGGGTTTCCTTTTCTCCTTTTGTTTTATTTTTCTTTTCTTATTTTTCCTTTTCTGTTTTAATTCATTTAAAAATATCCAGACACTTTATAAAAATGTGTGCACCACACCATAATTAACTTTGTAATATTTGACAACCCCGAACATTTTAGTTTTAATTTTTGAAAACTTTTTATTGCCATCATAATTTTGAATTGAAATTTGAAACAGCTTGGAATTAACCCGTGGTTACCTATAATGACCAAGGTGACGTGGCACCATCAACGTGAGATTACTGTAGCATGATTATCCGGGCGTTACAGTCGGCGAGAAGGCAGACTCCGTGACGAACAGCCTGTCGCCGCGCCCGCTCCTCGTGCTGTTGCCGAGGCTCGGCAGGTAGAGGCGGACGACCAGTCCCACGGAGGCGTCGATGACCACGTCCTTGGAGGCCACACCGGTAGCGGGGTCGACGGAGGCCGGCACGGTGTCCGTGCCCCACGAAGCGCACAACGCGTCCACTCTTGTAGCGCACCAGGAAGGGGAAGAAGAAGAAACTCCCCGTCGTCATCGGCGGAGGCCGGTCGCAGGCTCTGAGGAGCGCGGGGTGAGGGAGCAAGCAGCGCACCTGCCATGTTGAGCAGGAGCAACAGCGTGGACCAGATGCTCCCCGCCATGAGCAAATTGCCTCAGCGGCAGAGGTAGATGGAGGCGCTGCCGCACCTTTCCGGCCGGAGTGAGCTACGCGGAGGTAGCGCCTTTCCTGTCATGCGTCACGGCCTCGGACGCCCATGTGCGTCCGCTGATGACGCCGCTCCGTCGAGCCCCTGTCCCCCGCTCGCCTTCTCCCCCGCCGGTGATGCTCGCCCTCGCTCCCGGTCGCCATGTTGTGGCGCCCTTCGTGGACGCCGTTAGCTCCGAGGAGGCCAGCGCCGCTGTCACGTTGGCCTCGCTCGTCCTGATCCACGAGCTCACATCGCTCAACGGGTTCACCCTCTCAGGGCTCCGCACTGCATGAGGTCATCGACTCCTTCGCCAGCCCCCGTTTAAGGCCAAGCCCGATTCTGCGGAAAGTTGATGTAAGTGATCTTATTACTGTCATACGCAAGTTACAGAAATTGGGAGAAGTTGTGTTACAGGAAAGCTTGTGTTGGAAGAACTGATGATTGGGTCCCCGGTCAGCTCTTATTAGATGGAAGGATACCACGGGAGGTAAGCATTCCCTGATTCTGGACACTTGAATGTCAACCTATCTCATCTTGGAGATCTTTTGGTATTCTAAGTATGTGCACTCACTGTAATCTGTCTACTGTGTTTTAGGTGTGTAATAAGTGGATGCGTCCCTAATAAGACACAGGTCTATAGGGCATCTTTCTGCAAAAAAATGATTTAAGTGATCTTATTACTGTCTTATGCAAGCTAATATTTTTGCAATCAAGGTTGTGTTGGAAGAACTGATGATTGGGTCCTCTGAATATCTCGTGTTACAGAAACAATGATCTTTTCTCAGTCTACTATAATGACTGACTATTGGAGGCCTTAAGCTATTCGGTTATTATTATTTTTTGAACTAGGGTTAATCCCTTCACATTTCAAACTGTCGTGTGTGCATTTGCATAACTACTTGTGTTACGAGTGCCGGATTCAAAGAATTTCTGTTGGGAAATCAAAGGGGGCAATAACTTCAATTGGGAGAAGTCGCTAGAAAAGAAGGTCAGAGCGATAACCTTGGTTAAACACATTTGTTGTTAATATTTGGCACATGTATAGATGATTCCTATGAGGCTATGACCCAATATCATTATTCTTTATCTTGATTAATCAAGAAAAATATTAGATCATGAGCAGAGCTCTGTACTGCTGCTTGTATATTGAGAGATACTTCAGGGATTGATACACTCATAGCTTATATTTTCTGATCTCTGTCATGCATATGTTTCAACTAAATTATGGTTATTGTTTATGTTTGTCAAATTAAGCCATTGATAGGATAAGCAAAAGTAGTTGTTGATTGACAAAGCTGAGCGGCAACTTACAGACATTATACCAACTTGGAATTTATTGGTGGGACAAAATTATGTCATGGTTTATATACAGGTGATCGATACTTCAGGTAGCTCACTACTTGATTCCATAGATCAAACACTAACAATTTTTCTTTGGATACAACAAGGATCATACCCCACCCATGCGGTGGCAAGTGCAGAAGGGCTACATGGGTTAGTAGCGGTGTGTGTGATGGAAGGATGCCTACGAGAACAAGCTCGCCGAGGTCTTGGAATTCCAACCAAGGTAAACAAGTGAGCTCATTTTAACAGTTTACCCTTCTTTGGTGATGTGGGCTAGCTCATTCATTAAGGCTACTCACTCTGTATTTTTCTCTCTTTGGTGATTGGATTATTTCTACTTTGTGTTGAAGGATCTTTTCATGCCAAATTTAATAAATCTTGTCATGTTTCCATAGATTGCCTATTTGCTCACTCTGCGTAGAATGGTGAACGTTTGTAGCATGGTCACTTGGTCATGGTTTGATTATTTTTATCAGTGCACATACCTTCAGAAAATGACCCAATGAGGCTAGCTTGTTCTTTCTACTTATGTACCTACACGTGGGATGCTCTGTTAATTTTGTTGTGCAAATAATCATTCTTTGTGTTGATGAGCAATGATAATGACTCCTAAAATTACAAAACTTGCTGAAAGTACGCTTTGTTGCAATACAATCCTATTTATAAACAGTACATTTTCCTGATAGATTGTGATTAAAATTTGTTGCTTTTACCCACTTCGGTGCTGCTTCAGCGTATGCATACTAAGTTGTAAAAGAAGATGATTGTATATTTTGCTTTATAGTGCACTGGTTCACGAGATTGATGCTGAGAAGATTCTGTTTGCCGTGCTAAACATGAGAAGATTATTTTGCTTGAAAATATATTGTTTTCTCACTGCACATACCTTCAGAAAAAGAGAAGTGCTTGAACGAAGATTCTCCTCCGTCATCTAACCGATGGTCAGATGTTTGTGCTTTTCCATCATGGTTTAACCTAGGATCAAGATTTCTTTTCTATAGCATGTCCTTCTCGGGAAAGTTGTTGTCGATAACTCAATTGATGTGTTCCTTTTTCTTCTTCAAGAAACTCGATATAGACCAGGCAGGAAGGAGGAGGTGGAGGAAGAGAGAAACTGTGGCGTCACACTCTCCCCTGATGCTTTCAAGTCGTCCGCTCTGCACCAAGGCACTCCTCTCCCCATTCGATTCCGCTCCTCCACATTCGGTCCTTCAGTTGTTGATGTGTTGCAGGAGGCTCCACGGAGGCGGCGGCCATCGAGCTCTAGATCTGGCAGCAGCGGCACACTGTACGTAGTGCTTGCCAAAGCTAAGGTAGGTCTCTCGTAGATCTCATCCTCCAGTTTTCTGAAGAGATGGTTTTCAAGTCTTAACTGTAACATGGGATCGTAGACCGCTATAATGCCCCACGTCATATTAAGGATAAGCAGTTCTGGCAATATACTTTCTGCTCGTGAGGAGCTACATCTTACCGAGAGTTTCAGTTATGGGACTAAGACAGTTATCAAATTTTGCCTAATTGTAGTTTATGGTGTTCTTTTTCTTTATAGAAATTTCCTATGCTCTTTAGCTCACGTGGAGTAGCAACATCACAACCAATATTAATGTGACTTGTTCCTCTTTTGCAGAATTTTTTAAGGCCTTGTCCTGCTTTATTTGCCAGCGTGTGTGCACTCCCGAAATCCAAGTTTACATCACTGCATACAAATTTGTTGGGCACCTCTGAATTCGTTGCATGGGAAGCGGGCACTACAGGTTGATGCAACTTCCCCAACTAAATGCACGGATAATACTTCTTTTTGGCTGTGACTAACTTGTTAACCTGGGTAAAAGAAAAATATTTGCTGTACAAATAGGATAAACCAAAAAAATCATCTCATATATTAGATTGCACCAGTGGTATTTTGGGAGCATAAATTGTTCATTAGAGACATAGGAATTGTCTTCTAGATGTTGCAGGCGAGAGGAAGGGCGCGTCATGCGATGCGATGTATCCGGTAGTGGTTTCTTCTCCCATACGGTATGCCTTTACTCTCCGGTCTGTACGTATTTGTGCTTTTCCACTTAATACGGTATTAGCTCTATGTTAACCTTCTTCTAGGTTCCCCGCTCTAAGATTTTCTTTGTAGGCAATCTGAATAATATAAATAGGTATGTTTTGCCATGAAGGTGTCCGGTTTTAATCCAATTATTTTACATTACATGGTATGCTAAAATGACTTGTATTTTAGAGTTTACTCTCATTTACTTGTGTGTTATTCCATAGTAATAGAATTGCTATCAATTAGACTTCTTTGTGTTCTCTGAAATTAAATGGTTTGCCATAGAGTATGAAATTTGAGTATGACAGTTGAACTGAAAATAATCTAGCGAGCAATAATAAAATGAAGAATAACTTATCATATTGCAGTGCCCTATGAGTGAATAACAAGGCAATACATTGATAAAATGAAAATGCTTTGTTTGGATACCAAGAAGAAAAATAGTTCACATTGAGAGACTATTTTAAAGTTGTTTCCAGTAAACTATTAGATATGGTGTTGCATGGACCCTTTTAAAATTAGCTTCTTGACTTCATTTGGCAGGATGGTGCCGCAAAACTCTGGTTAAATAACTGCTACCATCCCCTTACATGATAAATAAAGTTTTTTTTTCTCGGTGTAGAATTTGGTGTTTAGTGTAGTCCTTGATGTCTCCGTACATAACAAGACAAGTTGAGATTTATTTCTTAGTTTGGTTGCTGGTGTTATCTCAAACTTGGGTGTCCAATGTAGTCCTTGATATCCCATGTACGCACTGTTGTATATACTTGTTGATTCATGCAAAAGAATTAACTGAGAGTTTATTGTGTTCTGCAAGAAACATTAATTCGGAGAGTCCACTGTCCATTATTTAAGTGCTGGTTAAATTTATACCACTAGAGTTGATTGAGGGGCTAATCAGCAGGGTTTTATCAAGGTTGGACATATTGCTTCGAGGCACAATCTATATTTCACAGCATGTGTAACCTTGCAGGATGTGTTTTATTTTCTTTGAATACACCCAACCCTGCTTTCAATTAAATTCACTTTGGTAGGACTGAACTTCACTGATGAAATATATCATTGATGTCTGTCGTGTCTCCTTGAAAAAAGAGGAAAATGTCGGAATCTTTGTTATCAGTGCACATATCCTTTTGCTCTTGGTGCATGTGCTATAGGATTGTATCAAATTATTTGTTCGACGCGAGTCACAAAAAACACTGAAGCGTATCGACTTGATGCAGATGCATTTATATACATCTTTTCGTGGGATTTACCTATTATCTTTGCCATAGACATGGAAAGCCATCAACCAGTTTTTGTAGTTTGGTAGCTTTCACATGTCCATAGTATAATTTATGTTAGCCTTTGAATTTTTCTGATGATGTTGTCATGAGCTGAACATATACTGGGAGACTAATTGATATTTTGCCCATGATATCAATATACCAAGTTTTTGCTTGGTTGGAATTTCGACAGCATATTCTACTGCAAGATACCAAAGGAGGTGCAAGATACCAAAGGAGGGGCCAAACGTTGTACGAGCTTCGACAAATGGAACCTGCCTACAATGCGGTGGTGGGGTTGGGGGCGGCCGCGCGTTGTGAGTTAGTCAAGTCCGAGGATCACGGCCGACAACTGCATCTTCAACCTCTGTACGATTAGTGATATTTGGTCATGTTAAGAGGATTAGCGATAGAGGAAAATTATTAGGATAATAAAAAGTGTTAGGCTATTTTTCTTTGTATATGTGATTATAATGGCGAGGTATGAGGGTCCGTATGAGTGGAACTATTAGCTCTCACACAATGCTAAAAATAAGAAAATGTAAATGAGAGGACTATAACATTGTAAAATTGTTTGGGCAAATTTCAGAATTTGTCAAAACTATGAGGATGGAGTGGATGACGAATGCATCTAAGTTAGGGATGATAGGAATGCCTATGGAAATTTGGCGAACTTGGAGAAAAGATGTGCAAATTTGGAGTTGGGTGGCAATGTAGATCTGAAGCCAAGTAGCTGATATACTCCCTCCTTTTGGGTTTAAAGAGCCTATCTTTTTTTTTGCTTTTTGTTTTGGTTTAAAGGCCTATCTCTATCCTGTGTTTAGATTCCAAAGCATATTAAATCTCTACATGTAAGGTTTAAAAGGAACTCGCCAATGCATGTAATGTTCCTACTCATTTAGTGGCCACAAATGCATATGTGGTAGGTAATGATAATTAATGCATCTGTTTAATTGGGCTACCAAATTCATTCTACCACTCACCATTTGCCTTGTTTGAGGAGATTTTTGAGTTGGGCCTTTTAAATCAAAAGGGAGGGAGTATTCATTTCTTAATCCATGGATTACGGATGATGGGACTGACCACCAATTTGGCCGACTAAGAGAAAACACTAGAGGATTTGGAGCAGGATGACAACATAGCGAAGGAATAACACAATGGCCGAAGTGCTCAAATTGAGGGCCTCATGATAGACCCATGTGTTGGTGTGTGGCGCGCACATGAATTTTATTGGTATGGCAGAACGGTAAAGAATTGGTTCGTTCGGTCTGTTTCCATGGAGAGTATCCGTTATATATTTTGAGACCTTCGATGTGAAATATTTGTGCTAACTACATGTACTGCTTATGCAGGATGGGTATGGGTTGAGATAGAATTTTTTATTATACTTGCTCAAATATCATGGGGAATGAAGCTAAAGACAACATTGCTGACATTGTGCGATTTTTTTCTAAAGCATATCAAGTAGATATTAATTTGTAAATGAGTAGTTGGATAATCTCTTTATATGTATACATTGCCAAATTGTCTTTTTTTGTTATCAATTTACATTGCAAGTTTAGTAGACTTCAATTACTATCCGATTGTGGCCGCACTATCTATTCTCTACATGTAAAATTTAATATGCATTATGTTTATATAACTCCATCAGCATATTGCAAAAGCCCGTGGCAACGCACGGGCGTTCTGCTAGTATACTTTTTTGGCGCCTTTGATATTGTATGTGACATGCTAATTTGGCAGCACTGACTTAATTAATTCTTGTTGTACCAAGGAAGATCACTAGTATATATACTCTCTCCCTTCCTAAATACTCCTTCCGTTCATTTATATAAGGTGTATTTTTTTAATAAAATTTCACAATGTAAGGCGCATCTCTTCTAAATCCTCATAATTCCTATTTTATCCCTCAAAAAATAGGAGAGTATCTCTTTCCTGATTTTCTGTATCTCTCCTTGTATCAAAAGAAGGAAACTATCTCTCTCTTGATTGCATGTATCTCTTACTTTCCTGGACTCACTGATTTACTTTCCACTAACCAACAGATTTGGCAAGGGTAATTTTGTCCTAACACCACTATAATTATGCGCCTTGATCACCATATAAAAAATAATACACCTTACATAAAGAAATGGAGGCAACATAAGTCTTTATTAGAGGGACTACGGAGCAAAGTAAGTGTATATACACTCTAAAATATGGCTATATACGTCCGTATGTAGTTTGTATTGAAGTCTCTAAAAAAACTTATATTTAAAAATGGAGGGAGTATATGTCTAGCCGATTTGATCAGGAATGTGTTTCAGTGTCTCTGTGTATGGACAAAGCTAAGCTCACGGGCCCATCTAAAATTCTATGAACTTTTAGTCTGTTTCAAACCTTAGCAAAGTGACATGTAATGCTGAAAAGAAACGCCACCCAAAAGTGACCATATGATCTGATTGCTCAAAAGAAATAATGCCACCCATCAAAACTGACTTCTGCCCGATTTCTCACATGCCTAGGCTGCTGTTGATCAACTTTTTTTGTTGTTGTTGTAAATGCTTGGTGCAACTTTTTGCTGGGCCGGCTTTAAAAAAGAGGGAGGGCCTGAGTGAGGCAAATGGCTTGAGCATGCGTTGCATATTTAGAAACAAATCATGCATTGTTCGATAGCTATACTAGATCGAACTATGATGTTGCCTTTTTTTGCTTCCTTTTCATCCTTCCGTGGACAACAATGATGTTGGGGCATTGCGATGGCACTCATTAATGAAAATCCACTTTTGGCCCATTCACGATCGGATCTTAATATCTTTTGAAGAGCTAGCTAGTATAACTATAGGTTCCTAAATGTTAGAATAAATTCGAGGTATGCGGTCGATTCACTGAGGAACAAGCAATCATAGCACAATGACGACAGCGAGATTTGTTAACGAGGATCGGCGAACTCACCTACTCCTCGGGACAATGACTATGGATGCTCCTTCCCGAATACCGCAACACCGGCCACCCGCGCGCCGGCACAAGCCGCCAGCACCCCCTTGCGAGCCTGTCGCTATCTAGTCGTCATGGGTTACAACGTGGGGTGCCTCCTCATATATAAGAGGCCAAGGGTACAACGTGTCCGACTCCGACACTACAAGTATCCAACCCACACTACAACACCAAGTCCAAGCGTAACCCAACTAGTACAAAATATTCGACACAAACACAACAAACTCCACCTTGGCGAATATTCTCCACCACCTTGAATTTGTCCATGCGTCAAATTTCCATGTACTCCGGACTTGTGTTGTCTTCTTCGTAGCTTACTGAGAGCTACTCGACGAGTCTGCCCCAGACCCGCCGCCGCCGTGAGACCCCGCTGCCACTCCTGCAACTCCAGTCTCTGTGACTCCACCTGCAATAGTGCTCCCTTGCAACTTGTAAAGATGCGAAGCCGTCCTCTCTCCAATCATCACGATCACCTCATCTTCCATGATTCTCATGGTCTTCTTATCCCGATCACAACGGAATACCATACCACCATCATGAAGAACACCAAGCGAAATTAGATTCCTCCTTAGCCCCGGCACATGCCTGACTCCCCGAAGCATCCGTTCAACTCCGTCAAACATCTTGATTTTGATGTCAACTACTCCAGCAACACGATAACCTTTGTCATCGCCCACATAGGCTAAACCAGACTCACAAGACTTGTATGAAGAGAACCACTCCCTGTTGGGTGTCGCATGAAAAGAGCAAGCTGAATCCAACATCCACGCTTCACTTTTGGTTGACCGCCTGTCTGATACTACGAGGACATCACTACTGCTGTCTGAGTCATCACCATGAGTTGCCACATTAGCACTTGCCCCACCATTGAGTTCTGGACAGTCCTTTCTCATATGTCCCCACTGCTTACACTTGTGACACTGTATATTCTTTTTCTTGTTCTTCCCAGCCTCATATCCCTTCCTCCACTCCTCACCCTTGACTAGCAAACCTTCACCAAGAGAGACTTCCACCGCATTCTTTTTTCCCATACCATAAGATAGCAATGCCGCAGTAATATCCTCATTCTGGACGGTCTCCTTGCCGTTCGTCAAAGTAGTAATCAAATGGTCATAAGATGATGGCAATGAACAAAGAAGCAGAATTGCCCTATCCTCGTCGTAAACCGTCGCACCCAAGCGTGCTAGATCCGTCACGACTTGATTAAAGGCGTTCTTATACTCCACAAGATCTGACCCCTCCTGCATCCTCATCCCATACAACTTTTTCTTCAGATACACCTTGGTCGTCACAGTCTTGGACATAAACTGACATTCCAGCTTTTCCCAGATTTTCTTCGGCGAATTCTCATCCATCACATGATAAATAACCTGGTCCGGCAGACACAACCGCTTTCAACTGTAACTCCTCCCAGTCATCCGCCTCCATCTTAGCTGGCTTGGCTTCCTGCAACAACGCCTTCAAGCATCCCTGTTGTGCCAACAAATCTTTCAACATTGTCTGCCATAACCCAAAGCTTCCAGTTCCGTTGAACTTCTCCACCTCAAACCTGGTACTCGATGGTGTCATGGTTCTTTGTATGGTTGACCCTACGAAAAATTATCCGAGCTTTGCACGTGATGCCCCAAGTACACGAACAGAACCTCTGGTCTTCCGCGTACTACTAGCAATTCCAACCAAAAAATTCTTCTGGTCCTCACGTGTAGCAGCTCCTGTCTTGGCTCAACTCTTGGATGCTAGCGATTGTTTCGCCTTGCCACAACCCTTGCTTTCCAATGGATGCGTGTCACAATTGATGGAATTTTCTCGTCGATCTCGATCTGTTGCCTGTCTTATGTGCGTCTATGCGGCTGCCTTTTAATGTGCGCTTGCACGACTAGCAATCCGGCCCGGACACGAGAGCGAACTCTCCATTGACTCGGTCCCTCTTTTTGTTTCCAAAACAAACTTGGTCATACGTTGGCAATCAGCCTGGTTCTTCCTCTGCACATACGTGCCATGCACGGCTACAGTCCACACGGTGCACGCTAGCGGGCCGTATGGGCCGCATCTCGATAGCGTTGCCGTCGCAACTTCCGTGACTAGCGTGTGCAGCCACCACGTGCAGTACAAACTCGCCGAGATCTCCAACTCGAGTCTGACCACTGTCGTGGTTTTAAGCCTGACAGTAGAATGGGGGTAGGTATGGAGAGGCAAGATCCTAGATATGGAGTAGTCGTATATGCAAGGTGTTTACGAGTTCAGGCCCTTCTCGGAGGAAGTAACAGCCCTACGTCTCGGAGCCCGGAGGCGGTCGACTGTATTATATGCGTATGAGTTACAGGGGTGCGAACCCTTTACACTGAGGAGGGGGTGGCTTATATAGAGTTCGCCAGACCCCTCCAGCCCTCAGTTATGTAAGGATTAAGGTACATTAAGAGAGGGAGTTACTGGTAACGTCCCACATAAAGTGATATGATGACCATAAAGTCACTTAATGACCGACCGTTTGCGTGCGGGTATTCGTAGATCTTCCGCGGTCAGTGGTTGGCTGGTGGTCGAGTGTCTTCAGGTCCGTCGAGTGGAATCCTTCCAGGTCGACTGAAAGGTGTCTTCTTTAAGGGATGTCCTAGGGGAGGGTATCTTGGACAGGTCCATGACCCTACCCTAGGTACATGACTTCATCAGTAGCCCCCGAATGGATCGAGGTTTGAGTGGGGAAGGAGTTGAGAACAATTCCGACCCACTTTTTGTGTGATGAGCACGTCTTGTCCTGGATCAATAAGCTTAGGGACGGCTTCAACTTCTTTTTCAGTCGCCTTGATCCATTCTTTGTATCTGTCGAGTGTGTTTTGGTACTTGGTGAACTTGAGTGGCAGGACGGAGGAAATCTTACATCGACGATTTGCTTTGCTGCGCTTGGATTTAGCGGGATTAATTTTCGAAACGAAATGGCGGAGGAAGCCGCAGTAATCGGACGGGATAAGGCAGGGACGCCTCGATCTCCGCGCCATCTTTTTCGCCACGTAGCGCGCGGGCGACTGTTGCGGGATTTGACAGGATCGTCCGGGCCTACTAGTCAGTCACTCGGAAGCAACCTCATATAAGGCCTTAAACGGGGGTTTTTGAACAATGCATTCCCCTTTCCTCCTCCCTTCTCCAGATTTATCTGCCGCGTGCGATTCCTCCTCCACGTCGCTGCTCCGTGTGCGTCTCGTCGGCGACAATAGTGAAGGACAAGACGGCGGCTTTGGAGCGGGCGAAGAAGGTGTCGGCGAAGGCGAAGGGAAGAGCGACCAGTCAGGGCGGATCCTCGTCGAGGGCCGGCTTGCCGCAGGGCTGGATCAAGGGCGACTGGATCCGCTCGACGATCAGCCAGAAGGACCTCGACGACATGGCCAATGAAGGAAGGATGCTCCATGGAACAGCGCGGCTCCCGGGGAAGGAGTGGACGCCACAACCTCTGGAGGGTGAGTGCGTTCTCTTGGCCACCCATGTCGACCGCGGGTTTTCTCTGCCGCCTCACCCTTTCTTTCGGGGATTTCTGAACTTCTTTGGGGCACGAATTCACCACTTCACTCCCAACTCCATCATGTATCTTGCTGCTTTTGTGTCGCTGTGTGAGAATTTCTTGGGTTGCCGGCCTAATTGGGGCCTTTTCAAGCACATTTTCACTTGTCGCTCCCAAACGGTGAAAAAGGCCAATCCGAGTGATGAGAGAACTCAAGTGATTCAGATGTGTGGGGGTCTTGGGGTCCAAATGAGAGGAAAAAGCTCTTTTCCGGCCATGATCTTACCCGAGTCAGTCCGTGGATGGCAGTCAACTTGGTTCTACTGCAAGGACCAGCCAACGCCAGGGCAGTCGACTGGACTCCCTCGTTTTTCCATGGACCGAGTGAGCAAACCATCTTCTTTGAAAGTGATCCCGGAGGAGAAGGCGCAGTGAAGGTGTTGGTCGAACGAGTTGTCCAGCTCATTCGAGACGGGGTAACAGGCATGGATCTCTTGGAGGTCTTCCTTCGACGACGCATCCAGCCGCTTCAAGCCCGAGACCATCCGATGTGGTTGTACTAAGGCACTGAGGACACCACTCGGATCCACCCAGAGGAGATCGAGGATGCCATGCTGGAAAGATGTCTTGGGGGCATCACAGGAAACTAGGACAACCCTCGAGGGGCCAGGAGGATCCCTCCACTCGACCAGTCCTACGAAGTAGACAAGGTCCATTCCTGCATCTTTGATTGTTATCCTGTTTTCTCCATCTTGTTTGCTTCAAATCGGTCGATTGACTTTGTCTTGTTTGTTGTCTTCCAGGCCACCACTGAGATGTATTCGATGCCCAACGGGTCGCAAGAACCAATCGAGGAGGAAGGGAGCGAAGGTGAAAGCCAGGAGGAATGGCAATCCGATGGTGCGGAGGACGAAGATGATGACAGCTCTGGTGAAGAGGAGGAGGAGGAAGAGGAGGAAGAAGTCGACCCTCCTCGCATGGAAAGGCGATCCAAGCTCACCCATGACCCCGCGGTCGAGCGTGGCAAGGCTATCGCGCCTGTCGGGCAGTCGACGAAACGCCCTCGGACGACGTCCCCGGCACCGACTGAAAAAGCGTCGAAGCAACCCCGAGCGACACCATCAAAGCCGACGAAGGCTTTGCCCAAGATGAGGATGGCCATTCCCACCATTTCTGGGTACAGCAGAATTCGTGTTTTCTTGTTTGGCACGGACACATTTTTGGTCGACTTGTTGACTGATCAACTGATTTCTGAAACCTGCAACGCTGCTACCTCCGAGACCTCAGTTAGAAATGAAGACCAGGAGATGGAAGATGCTGCCACCTCTAACCTTGGTATGATCTCTGTAGTTTCTCTTTTGGTCGACTGGATTTTAGTTTTTAACTTTGAATCTTTCCTGTAGTCCCTCCTCATGACATTGATCTCCCTGATGATGATGACGAGGCGCCGTTAAGGTGGAGGAGGACTAAGAAGGCGCCTGCTGGCAAGACTGATCAGGTTGCATCAGTGCCTGAGGTGCTGGTTCATGAGGGTGGCAACATCACTCGGACTTCCGTGTCTTTCATTGTGCTGCTGATGAGTATCCGGCCTTCATCGTCGACTGCTGATCCGCCCTCCCTTTTCGCCACGTCCCAGAGGACCAAGTGGGTGCTGCTAAGGAGGCTATACGCCAAGCGGGGATCATGATGGAGCAAATGAAGGTGGTCCGGGAAGCCAGCCAAGCGGCCTATGATGTCAGCTCAGCTCTTCAGAGCAACGTCCAGGTTAGTTGATCACCACTTGTTCTGTTAGGGATATGCTACCTGAAAAACTCTTCATTCTGAAGATCTTCGTATCTGTACACCCGCTGGGTGTGTCGACTGAATTTTGGACTGGTGGGGCACGCTGAGTGCACCCACCGGTGTAGTCCCGAGACTATGGTGGACTCTGGCGATCGACCGTAGTCTTTATACTTTGTATTTCTTTGATAACTTCTTCACTCGGTCTGGTCGGACCATGTCGAATGGAATCTTGAAACCGGTGGGGGCACGCTGAGTGCACCCACTGGGTGTAGTCCCCGACACTATGGTGGACTGCTGGCAGTCGATCGTAGTCTGAAGAACTCTTTTTTTTATGATACCGAGGCTGACTGCTGACAGTTAGCTATGATTTAGGATCATAACCATTTTGTATCTTTCGGTCGACTGATCCAGCCGAGTCGGTAAGACCAGTGGGGGCACGCTAAGTGCACCCACTGGGTGTAGTCTCCGAGACTACTGTCGAATATTTTGATTCGGTTTTAGTCTTAGAAACGCAATGATTTTTCTTAGTCACTCGGAAGTAACCTATCTTTGATGTCTGTCGATTGATTCTTCGCAGAAATCCTGTGAGCTTGTGGCTCGCTATACTGAATTGGAAAACAAACAGATCCAGCTCAACCTTGACTTGAAGCTTGCTCAGGAGAACTTGCGAGATGCGAGAGACGAAGCAAAAGGTATGGCTGGTGAGAACTTGACGACTGTCTTTGTCTTTCTGTCCCTTCCTAATTCTGATCTCACCGCATTTTGCGACAAAATGGAGGAGGCTCAAGAAGAAGGATCATGACCTTGCCGAGGCGCAGAAACGGCTTTGAACAAAACCAAGCTCATGGAAGAAAGCTGTCTTGATCGGAAAACTTGAAGAAGAGAACGCCAATCTGAAAGCTGCTCTCGTCGACGCCAACAAGGAGGTTAGCCGGTGAAGAATGACAAGATAGCTCTGAGCGACAAGGCTGGTGAACTGGCGGGGAAGAGGAATGATCTAGAGGCTTATCTGGGAGGGCTTGCCAAGAAGTTATTCCTCATGCTTGAAGGTAATTCCTCTTATCCGACTGACTTGTTATCACTGACTCATCATAGAACCATTAGCTTGAACTCGAGTTGTGTTTGCAGAATTCTGTCAGAACTTCCAGGAAGAGACTAGTCGAGTGGAGACAAGCCTGGACCCCATTAGCTCCCCCGTGAAGGATGAAGCCGCCATGAAAGTGTTCCGACTGGAGTCTCGCGTCGCTGCTGTGGTGGACTACCTCACTCGACTGAAGGTTGCGGTGTCGCGGATTGACTCGACACTCTGGCCAGGCGAAACACTTCAAAATGACCTGGAGTCTTTAATGACTCGGTGAATAGCGTTACAAGTCGAGTGCAGGAATGGAAAAGTCTTCGCGGATCACGCGGTGCCGATGTTGCTCTGTCTCTGGTCCACGTTCACTGCAAGGAGGCGCGGGAGGAAAGGCTGGCGTCCATCAAAGTTGCCAATACCAAGAAGTACGACTTCCGATCATTCATGGAGACTTTCATTGGTGCTGCCACCCGGATCGCTGATGGGATCGACCTGGACCAGTTAGTCGCGCCTTCCAGTCCTCCACCTGAGGAGTAAAAAACTTCTATGATTCGTCTTAAATTTGCCTCGGAATGTCGAGTGATCTTGTAACCGATAAACTTTAACAGGCTTGAGGCCTGGGTACTTCTGCATCCATAGGATGTTATGCGAACTTTACTTATCGTCGAAATATGCTTTTGTTTGCCTTCGAATGAACTTTGTTCTTCACTCGGATTATGCTTCAGCGTTTGAGATGCAACTCTGAGGTGGAAAATCCAGTCGACCTACACTTCGTTGTTCTTGCAGGCAAGGATGGAGTTCGGATTGTACTAATGGCGCAGCTCCGCAGGAGAAGGTAACAGTCAACCTGCACCTCGTCGTCCTTGCGGATCGGGATGGAGCGCACATTGTACTTGTGGCGCAGCTCCGAAGGAGAAGGTAACAGTCGACCTGCACCTCGTCGTCCTTGCGGATTGGAATGGTCTTCGTACTTAGGCGAGTACTGGACTGCAACTAAGCCTCCGAGTGGGAGGGTTGCTCTCCACTCAGTAGGATTTTCGGATACTTATGCGAGTACTGGACTGCAGCTAAGCCCCCGAGTGAGAGGTTCGCTCTCCACTCGGTAGGATTTTTCAAACTTAGGAGAGTACTGGACTGCAGCTAAGCCTCCGAGTGGGAGGTTTGCTCTCCACTCGGTAGGATTTTTCAAACTTAGGCGAGTACTGGACTGCTGCTAAGCCCCCGAGTAGGAGGTTTGCTCTCCACTCGGTAGGATATTTCAAACTTAGGCGAGTACTGGACTGCTGCTAAGCCCCCGAGTGGGAGGTTTGCTCTCCACTCAGTAGGATTTTTCAAACTTAGGCGAATACTGGACTGCTGCTAAGCCCCCGAGTGGGAGGTTTGCTCTCCACTCGGTAGGATTTTTCAAACTTAGGCAAGTACTGGACTGCAGCTAAGCCTCCGAGGAGGATTTTGTGTCGTAGCTCTGAAGGGGAAGGCAACAGTCGACCTGTACCTCGTCGTCCTTGCAAAGCGCACATTGTATAAAATACTTAGGCGAGTACTTGGACTGCAGCTAAGCCCCCGAGTGGGAGGCTGGCTCCTCACTCGGTAGGATTTTCAAACTTAGGCGAGTACTTGGACTGCAGCTAAGCCCCCGAGTGGGAGGCTGGCTCACCACTCGGTAGGATTTTCAGATACTTAGACGAAACGGATTCGCAGCTAAGCCCCCGAGTGGGAGGCTGGCTCTCCACTCGGCAGGGATTTTTTTTACAAACTTAGGCGAAACGGGTTCGCGGCTAAGCCACCCACTGGGGGAAATTTCTTATGTAAACGAAAAGTAATAAAAATCATTGGGAAAATTATAACATTCTTGTCTTTGATAAACAAACTACAGAGGTACTTTTATTACATCTCACCCGAGTGAGTACTTAAGTGTAAAAGGGGCGGAGCAGCTCCGCATTCAAGCTCGAGGCTCATCAATCAGCGATCGGCGTTGTAAAGATGGTATGCTCCATTGTGGAGAACTCTGGTGACGATGAAGGGACCTTCCCAAGTGGGAGCGAGCTTGTGTGGTTTCTGTTGATCCACTCGAGGACCAAGTCTCCTTCTTGAAAGGTTCGGCTCTTCACGTTTCTAGCATGGAATCGACGCAAGTCTTGCTGATAGATGGTCGAGAGGATCAGGGCCATCTCTCTCTCCTGTTCAAGGAGGTTGACTGCATCTTGCCGGGCTTGCTCCGCTTCATCTTCAGAGTAGAGTTCGACTCGGGGTGCATTGTGAAGCAGGTCACTCGGCAGAACTGCTTCAGCTCCATAGACCAGAAAGAATGGAGTTCTCCCAGTCGACCGATTAGGAGTGGTCCTCAATCCCCAAAGAACCGACGGAAGTTCGTCGACCCACGCTCCTGCTGCATGCTTGAGATCACGCATCAGCCGAGGTTTCAGTCCTTTGAGAATTAGACCATTTGCTCGTTCTGCTTGTCCATTCGACTGGGGGTGAGCAACTGAAGAATAGTCGACTCGCGTGCCCTGTGAGGCGCAAAAAGCTTTGAACTTGTCAGAATCGAAGTTTGACCCATTGTCAGTGATGATGCTGTGCGAAACTCCATATCTGAATATCAACTCTCTGATGAAACTGATAGCGATTGCACGATCGAGGTTCTTGATAGGTTTAGCTTGATCCACTTCAGTAAACTTGTCGATCGCCACAAGCAAATGAGTGAAACCGCTTCTGCCAGTTCTCAGTGGTCCAATCATATCCAACCCCCAAACAGCGAAAGGCCAGACGAGTGGAATGGTCTTCAATGTTGAGGCGGGTTTGTGTGACATATTGGAGTAGAACTGACATCCTTCACACTTGTCGACTATTTCCTTTGCCATTTCATTTTCTTTTGGCCAATAAAATCCCGCTCGGTATGCTTTAGCCACAATGGTCCGAGAGGACGCATGGTGACCACAGGTCCCCGAGTGGATATCATCAAGAATTATCTGACCTTCTTCTGGCGTTATGCATTTCTGGCCGACTCCAGTCGCGCTTTCTCTGTATAACTGTCCCTTGATCACAGTAAAGGCCTTGGATCGGCGGATGATCTGTCGAGCCTCTTCTTTGTTCTCTGGGAGCTCTTTCCTTAGGATATAAGCGATGTACGGCACCGTCTAGTCGGGAGTGATGACCACGACTTCCATGACCAGGTTGACCACAGCTGGGACCTCAACTTCAGTCGGATCAGTGGCACTTTTTGGCTGCGGAGCTTCTTCGGTGAGAGGATCCTCTTGAACTAACGGTGTGTGGATGTGCTCAAAAAACACATCACTGGGAATGGCTTCCCTCTTGGACCCTATTTTCGCCAAATCATCAGCAGCTTGATTTTTCAGTCGGGGTACATGATGAAGCTCTAACCCCTCGAACTTCTTCTCTAGCTTCCTCACTGCATTGCAATAACCAGTCATGGCTGGACTTCTGACGTCCCACTCCTTCATCACTTGATTAACCACTAAATCTGAGTCGCCGTAGACCAGGAGGCGACGGACGCCGAGTGAAATGGCCATACGCAACCCATACAACAGTGCTTCGTATTCTGCTTCATTGTTGGAAGAATCAAAGTGAATCTGGAGCACATATCTGAGCTTATCTCCTCGGGGAAACCAACACTACCCAAAGACCGAACCATTCAGCATCTTGTAACCATCAAAGAACATGGTCCGAAGGTTCGAGTGAATTTGAGTCGGTAATTGCTGTTCGATCCACTCGGCGATGAAATCTGCTACTGCTTGGGACTTGATGGCTTTCTTTGCCTCAAACTTGATAGCAAGGGGAAGGAGTTCAATCGCCCATTTCGCCACTCGACCATTTGTATCTCTGTTGTGCAAAATCTCTGATAATGGGGCGTCGCTGACGACTGTAATGGAATGATCAGAGAAGTAATGAGCAACCTTCTTCGCGGTCATATAAATCCCATACACAAGCTTCTGATCATGAGGGTATCTTTGCTTTGATGGGGTTAATACTTCAGAAAGATAATATATTGGGCGCTGAACTTTGAAAGCCTTTCCTTCCTCTTCCCGCTCGATCGTAAGTACTGTAGTGACGACTTGTCCTGTGGCTGCAATGTAAAGCAGCAACGGCTCCTTGCTAATTGGGGCAGCAAGCACCGGCTGGGTGGAGAGCAGAGCTTTGAGATTTGCAAACGCTGCATCAGCTTCACGAGTCCACTCGAACTTGTCTGACTTCTTCATCAGTCGGTAAAGAGGCAATGCCTTTTCACCGAGGCGAGAGATGAATCGACTTAAAGCGGCTAAGCATCCAGTAAGCTTCTGGACATCGTGCACACGCACAAGGCGTTTCATTCGGAGTATAGTGCCAACTTTTTCTGGGTTGGCGTCGATTCCTCGTTCGGAAACGAGAAAACCGAGTAACTTTCCGCCAGGAACTCCGAATGTGCACTTTGATGGATTAAGCTTGATATCATACCTCCTGAGATTGGCAAATGTTTCAGCAAGGTCAGTCAACAGGTCGGAACCTTTCCGTGACTTGACCACAATGTCATCCATGTATGCTTCCACATTCCGACTGATTTGAGTGAGCAAACAGTTATGAATCATCCTCATGAATGTGGCTCCGGCATTCTTGAGGCCGAATGGCATGGTGACATAACAGAAGCACCCGAATGGAGTGATGAAAGCTGTTTTGATCTCGTCGGGTCCATATAGATGGATCTGATGGTACCCAGAATAGGCGTCTAAGAAAGACAACCGCTCACATCCCGGAGTCGAGTCGACTATTTGGTCGATGCGGGGGAGAGGAAAAATGCTCTTTCGGGCAGGCCCGATTGATATGTTTGAAGTCGATGCACATGCGAAGTGACTTGTCCTTCATAGGGACCATGACAACATTGGCGAGCCACTCGGAGTGGTAAATCTCTCGGATAAACTCTGCTGCTAAGAGCCGAGCCACCTCCTCGCCAATGGCCTTTCTCTTCTGGACGGTGGACCGTCGAAGATGTTCTTTGACAGGTTTAACTTTTGAGTCGACTCGTAGACGATGCTCAGCCAGTCCCCTGGGAACACCCGGCATGTCAGCAGGCTTCCATGCGAAGATGTCCCAGTTCTCACGGAGGAACTGGATGAGTGCTTCTTCCTATTTGGAGTCGAGTGTTGTTGAGATGTGAGTCGGAGCAGCATTGGGATCAGTCGGATGAATATGAATCGGTTTCGTCTCCCCAGACGACTGAAATGCTGACTCCGTGGCGGGCTTCTTGGCTCGCAACAAATCACTCGGGTCTGCAGTTTTCTGGTACTCTTGCAGCTCTACCACTGCCATCGAGCATCGCGATCTTAGAGCCTTTCGAAACACTCTTCGCTTTCTTCCGATTGCCGTGATGGTGATCACACCTTTGGGGCCTGGCATCTTCAGTTTGAGGTACACATAACATGGTCAAGCCATGAAGCAGCGCGATATGCGGCCTCCCGGGATAGCGTGATAAGCGCTCTGGAATTCCACGACCTCAAAGGTCAACTTTTCCTTACGAAAATTCTTGTAGTCACCAAAAACCACATCGAGAGCAATTTGGCCGAGTGACTCAGCCTTCTTTCCAAGAATGACTCCATGGAAGCTCATGTTGCTGGTGCTGAGTCTGGACATCGGAATGCCCATCCCTTTCAACGTCTCTCAGATACAAGTATGTTCAAAGCCATCGCCACCATCCATCAAAACCTTAATTTGTCGAGTGCCTTCAACGACTGGGTCGACCACCAACGCTTGCCTCCCAGGGGTGGCTATGTGTGTCAGGTGATCAGACTGGTGAAACGTGATAGCGGTCTGTGACCATTTCAGATAACTGGGTGTCGCCGGAGCGACCATATTCACTTCTCGGTTGATAACTTTCAATCGACTGTTGCTTTCAACGTCAGCAAAAATCATCAGAGTGGAATTGACCTGGGGGTATCCACCGTCACTATCTTCCTTGTCCTCAACTTTGTCCGACTCCTTCTCCTTGTCCTTGGGCAGCTTCCCCTGAAATTGCTGAATCAAGAGCCGACACTGTCGAGTGGTATGCTTTGGGTAAATAAGTTTACCCTCTTCATCTTTCTTCGTGTGAATGTGACATGGCAAGTCCAACACACCATTTCCATCTTGGTCTTTCACTTTCTTGGGGTTCCAAGGCCCCTTGGATTTCCCATTGAACTTTCCTGGAGTCACGGCCAAGGCTTCTCCAGGAGCAGCTGGCTCGGCTTTCCGCTACATTTCCGATCGAGTTCCCTCCCCCGGTTTCATTAGCGGATGACTTGTACTTGCCACTCGGAGCCGATCCTCTTCTTCACCATTGGCGTGCTTGGTGGCAATCTCCATCATTCGACTCGAGGTCATGTCTCGATCCGACCGAATTTCAGACTCAACTCTCATTCTTAACGCCTTCCTTGAAGGCACTGATCGCCTGATGATCGATACATTCTCTCTTGTGTGGTGCAAAGTGATCCATCTCTGGATGTAATCCCTCGAGTTTCATTCGACTTACGCACACATGAATGCAACTCACAACCCTGCTGGCGCTTGCAAGTTCCTTCAAATGTCTGACAAACACTCGGGCAAGATCTTCCCAAGTGTAAATGCTCTTTGGTGCTAACTGATTCAGCCATGCTCGGCGATCCCTCCAACATAAGAGGCAGGTGTTTCATGGCCACTTCATCGTTCTTGCCGCTAATCTGGACAGCCACTCGGTAGTCCTCAAGCGATTATCGGCTTGGACTCACCGATGAACTTCTCGACTCCGATTGCCAACCTGAAGTTGGGAGGAATCACCGCGCTCGATGGCTCTGCTAAAACACTCGGTCACGAGGCGTGTACTCTGCTGCTGATGGGCGCATTTACATCATGGCCTTCTCGTTTAGCTCAGTTCCTGTCGACCAGACCTTGAACGATGACGGATCTCGCATCAAAGCCTGGTTCACTGGGGTCGACTGGAATCCTTCGCCCAACACTGTGCTGGCGTCTGTCATCTTGTAGTCGAGGCGCATACGACCCACCCCTTAGGGGAGGAGTGGGCACTCGACGTCGATCATCACGATCGAATCGGTCCTCATACTGATCACGCCGGCCTCCATGTCCCTCACGCCTCGGGGGCGATCTTGGGCTATGTGCTGACTGGACTGTATTCGCAGCGACGGATCTGCTGTGAATCCTGTTCCACAACTGCGATACAGCTGAATTTTGATCTCCTGCTACCCGGAGCAAATCTCTGATCTGGAGTAAGCCTCTGCCACCCTCCGACTGGGAAGGCTGAATGGACTCTGCTATATGGGCTGCTGTTGCTAGATTCTGAATGGGAGTTCGGTATACCTGAGTCGATTGTGGAAAGAGTTGACGTCGACTGGACGACGGGACCCGCTGTTGCGCTCGTTCGTCGAGCACTCGCTGGAGATTTTTCAGTCGAGTGCGCTCAGCCAAGTTGGCCAAACGCGCATCTTCTAAGGCACGGGCCTCGGGGGTTTCTCCAACGATAGGAGTGTGTAGCGCATCCATGTTCCGGCGGCGAAACTCCCCCCTCTGCAGCGATGAGGGGCTTGGGTTGGTACTCTTCGTGAGCCTGCGCCGGCTCGCCTCCGCCAACGCCTCCGCCGGCGTGGGGGAAACCAGGAGGACTGTGTGGTCCGTCGACCATCGAACCTCCGTCATTGGATCATCGCTATCGCTTTTCGGATGCGATCTCTGCGAGCGGTCGACAAATCGAACAGGCCAGAGAGATTCGCCGGGCTCGATTGCGCGACTTGAGGGTGGCCGATCGGCGGGCCACCGCATGCCTCACCCACCGCTGAAGCCTCGACCGACCGGAGCGCTTGCGCCGGCGAGAGACTGGGAGGAGGACGGCACAAGAGCCGACCGATACTGGGTCGATGGCTGCCGCAGGAGGACGCCGCGGACGCACGCGCGAAAGTGTGTTGCCCCGCGGACGGGGAGTGCGTCGACGTCGTGTGGAGCCTCCTGCAACCAAGCGGAGTCGTCGGCGATGAGCGTGGCGCACGAGGCGGATCTCGCGCCCTCAGCAAAACTCCACCTGAAACCATGATGAATGGGATCGGAAAAACTGCAACTTCTCCAACAAGTCGCTAAGACACCCGCCCCACGGTGGGCGGCAACTGTCGTGGTTCTAAGCCTGACAGTAAAATGGGGGGTAGGTATGGAGAGGCAAGATCCTAGCTATGTAGTAGTTGTATAGGCAAGGTGTTTACGAGTTCAGGCTCTTCTCGGAGGAAGTAACATCCCTATGTCTCGGAGCCCGGAGGCGGTCGACTGTATTATATGAGTATGAGTTACAGGGGTGCGAACCCTTTACACTGAGGAGGGGGGGGTGGCTTATATAGAGTTCGCCAGAGCCCTCCAACCCTCAGTTATGTAAGGATTAAGGTACATTAAGAGAGGGAGTTACTGGTAACATCCACATAAAGTGATATGATGACCATAAAGTCACTTAATGACCGACCGTTTGCGTGCAGACTGATTGTAGATCTTCTGGCGGTCGAGTGGTTGGCTGGTGGTCGAGTGTCTTTAGGTCCGTCGAGTGGAATCCTTCCAGGTCGATTGAAAGGTGTCTTCTTTAAGGGATGTCCTTGGGGAGGGTATCTTGGACAGGTCCATGACCCTACCCTAGGTACATGACTTCATCAACCACCAGGCGGCGATTTCGATCAACTAGCCAGCTGCTTCCAATCGCTTCTTAATCCTTTCGATCAACAAAACATGCCTCGAAATAACCTAGCTCTGATATCACTTGTTAGAATAAATTTAAGGTATGCGGTCGATCCACCGCGGAACAAGCAATCATAGCACAATGACGGCACCGAGATTTGTTAACGAGGTTCAGCGAACGCGCCTACTTCTCGGAGCAATGACTACGGGCGCTCCTCCCCGAGATACCGCAACACCGGCCACCCGGGCGCCGGCACAAGCCGCCAGCACCCCCTTGCGATCCTGTCCCTATCTAGTCGTCATGGGTTACAACGTGGGGTGCCTCCTCATATATAAGAGGCCAAGGGTACAACGTGTCGACTCCGACACTACAAGTATCCTACCCACACTACAACACCAAGTCCAAGCGTAACCCAACTAGTACAAAATATTCGACACAAACACAACACTAAATCCTTGTGTAGCTGACTTCTGTTAGAAGCTAAAATTTCTTTCGATGGAACAATGCGTCAAATCTGGGACTTGTAACCAAATTAATCGTACGTACATTGCAGGCAAGTTTAAAAAGGTGGCAAAAAAGCTTGCACACTGGCTAGCTAGCTTGCTAGACAATCAGATTGGTAAGGTTGGGGCACTTTGGCGAGACAAACTTGGATGGTAACTGGGGCACGTAACGTCGCATGGAAATAGATGTGGCTAGCTAGTGCGAGATCACGACACCCGAAAGGTGTTTGCGAGCCGTCCGGAGAATCTGTGATACGGTGACAGCCCTTCAGTGATACGATGCTATGCCATAAACCCAATTGCTAAGCATATATTCTTCTTGAGATTACAAGAGACTGGCGCGAGCGCATCTGTACGTGTGTGTGTAGCTCGCCAAATCTTGAGCATATTTGATTGAGCTTGCTCCGGTGCTCCAAAGAAGAAATGGCTCTGGTACATGCGTCATCATGTAGATATTTCTGACGAAAAGTCTCAGATTAAAGCAGTGCATATATGTAGGTGCATGCAGTACACAGACGCCACACATCACACGAGGTACCAGGGACAGCAGTGCCAGCTAGCTATATATTCCCAACTACTCCAACTTCGTATCCTTGCAAATGGACATACAATTGGAGAGGCCACCATGAGGCCAACTCCACTACGCGACACCAAACGGACGTCCGGTTTGGTCGGATTTTGTCCCTTCGAAGGCGGTAATGGGTTCACCCATGTCCGCGTTTGTCCGATGAGTCATGGGTGTGCTCAACGCGCGGCCGCACCCCAAAATATATCCGGGATGGACGTGAATAAAAAAAAATAAAAAAACTAGAATGAAATGACTAAAAAAGTAAATAAACGCATTAAAAACATAAAACATATATAAGGGTCACGGCCACAAAACGGCTCAGTTTCTCAGTCCACTTAAACGATCCAGTTTCATAATTAACATAAAAACAAAATAAAAAAACGCCTCCCGCGCGCTCCTGCCACGCCCGTCGATACCGTGGCCGTCGCCGTCTTCACTGGCCGCTGGTGTCGTCGTCGCTGCTGACGAGGTCGACGCAGGCCAGCGGCGTCCAGAGGTGGGCCTGCGGTGCGTGGTAGACGGGGGCGGGCTGGACGGCGGGAGGTGCCTGCACCACCTCCTCCCGTGGCGACGCTTCCCGCTCCGGTGACCGCGGCGGCGTGGGGCACCAGTTCACGCCCACGGCGTCGGCCATCTCCGGGGCCGTGCACGACCAGCCCCACCCCTGGCCCACCAGGGCCGGGTGGAACGCGGCCACCGGCGGCTCCTCCATCACCTCCTCCTTCGCCACCATCTCCAACTCGGGGATGGCGACCTCGCCGGCGGCGGAGCGGGCCAGCATCTCCTGGAGGCCCTCCCACTGGCGCTCATCGTGCGTGCGCATGGAGTCCTCCATGACGCGCGCAACGAGACGGGCCTCCTCCTCCTCCGTCATGCGAGGAGGTAGTGGTGGCGATGGAGATGGCGAAGGAGATGGCGTGGGCGTGACGCCGCGCATCCGCCTACGCCCGCGCTCCTGGGGAGCAGGCGTTGCGCTTTCTTGACGTGGCCGCCGCGGCCCCGTCGACGTGCGGCGAAGAATGACGCGCGCCTGGTGTCGTGCTGGCGACCTTTCGATGTGCGGATGACAGGTGGGGCCGCCCGCTCGTGCGCATTGATGTGGGCGGGTGGGAGGTAGGTGGCCGCCTGCCACACGGCCCCGACGCGGATGAGGCGCACGTTCCTTTGTTTTCCGCCGCGACCCAAACCCGGCACAAGTTTGCACTCGAAATGGGTCGGCCCGGACATAAAACAGACAAGATGGATCCGGGCCTCGCGCGCTGGGTCGCCTCGTTTGTCCCTTTTACCCTAAACGGACGGGCCGGATAGAATGGAGTCACGCGGTGGAGTTGGCCTGAGTCGGCAGTACTTGTGTTTCTGCTACTGCGAGGCACAAATCATCAGGCACAAAACGGAGTAGCTAGTGATGGTGCTCATGCGCCCCTTTTTCTCGAACAATGCATGCATGAGTGAGTGATCGATGCTCATGTCCTTGCAGTTCCAACAAGTGGCCTGGCTCTCTAGTTAGTGCATTTTCAACAGGCGCGCTAAACAAGCGCCGCGCCGTAAATTTAGCCAGTTTAGCGTGCGCGTAACCCGGCGGGTGACTCCAGCGGGCGCGTAATAACTGCGCGCGTGGTATAAGGAGTTGGGCACGCGGTCGGATTCGCTATATCGTGTGGTGTATTCGGGGAGCCCGCTTCTGCGCGCGGCACACTCGAGCGCTCGCGCTGCACTCTCTCTTCTCCGCCTCCTACGTCTCACGCGCGCCGGCGCCGGCGAACTGCACCCCATGAACGCACGCGCCGGCACCCCGCTCACCCCATCCTATAGCCGCGACCCCTCCACCGCCGCCACCGCCGCCGTCGCAAACCCTAGCCCGGGTGGCGTTGGCCTCGCCTCCGCCTGAGCTCCTCCGACCATCGGCCTCGCGCATGGCCTCTTCATGCCGCCGCGGATGACCTCGACGGCGGGTGGCATCGCACCGGCGCCGGCCCGAGCCACCGCTCCCTCCTCATCAAAGCTCCCCAATGCGGCGCGGCCAAAGAAGGGCAAGACATCAGCGAAGAAAAACAAGGCGGCGGACGGCTCCGGCACCTCCAAGGCGAGGAGTAAGAAGCTTGCAGGGCGTGCGACGGGCACGGCCGCTACCGAAGCGCCGGCGAGCTCACTCGTTGAGCCGGCGGCCGACGCGCACAACATGTTCGAGGAAATACCCCCAAGGTAAAAAAATTCCAACTTTTCATTTTTTTTGTTATTTTTTCAATGCATTCACATATAGATAGCTTTTTGCATTGTTCAGAAAACTTTATAGTCTTAATGATGATGCATACATGTCAACGATGGGTGTTGGCTCCAACAATTTGCATTGGTCTCAAACCAATGACATGCACTTCGAAGACCATGAGTTCGAGATGGACGAGGAGGGTGAGGGTATTGTCGACGCACCACAATGCCGTATATGCAATGCCACGGCGACTCACGCGTGCTGCATTTTTTGCGCGCTGCTGGAGCGACGCGCGCTGAATTTTAACGCGGCTGCTGGAGCCAGCGCTACGCGCCGCGCCAAACCAGACGATACGCGCGCGGCAAAGCAGTTTTTTACGCGTGACGCGTTCGACGCCTGTTGGAGATGCTCTTAAAGCGAACGCTTTGTTTTGTCGCTTGGAACCATCAAGTTGCGTGCACTACCGTCTTCACGGAATTAGTCTTGTGTATGGACTGCTGCAAAAGTCAAGAACTGAAAGGAGATCTGCGAGGACTAGGCAACAAGTAGGCATTCACGCACACAATACTGTCTAGACCTAACCTCAAGATCGATTTGAGCCAACTTACTACTCCCTCCGTCCGAAAATACTTGTCGTCAAAATGAATAAAAAGGGATGTATCTAAATGTATTTTAGTGCTAGATATATTCTTTTTTGTCCATTTTGATCACAAGTATTTTTGGACGGAGGAAGTACTTCGCTTACTAAGAGTGCTAGTTTTTAAATTTGCTGTATAGAACACCCAGAGTTAACTACTGAAACTGTTGAAAATAAAACGTATAATAGTAAGACTAAAACGTACAATCTTATACACAGTAGCACAATCTTATGCACGCATAGTTTGGCACTTTCTTCCTAATTTATTGTAGCAGCTTCTGTTAGGTTTGCATCTTTTTTAGTATTATCTCGGTCGAGTTACGTACACGTGTTTTAAGATAGGACACAACACTTGGCATGACTAGCCGCCTTGACCGGGCATTCAGCAGGGATAGAAACAAGGCCGCCTGCCCTCCCCCCCCCCCTCGGGCAACTCGGGCGGGATCGCAACCCTAGCCGTCGGGGGATCCCGTCCTTCCATCCCTCCCTCCGCCGGCGACGGCCTGGGGCTGACGGCGATGGCGGGGGCCTTCCCTCTCTTCCGTGCCATGGGGGCGGGGCGGAGCCCCGCAACGTGTGGTGGCACGGCCGATCTGGCCTTGGTGGCATGGCGGGCATGCCTAGACTGGCGGCCGCGCGATGGCCGCCTCGGCCTAGGGCCGCGATGGTGGCGGGTGCGGTGGCCGACCCTGCTTCGGGCAGCGGTGGCTGCGTTCGGCGGTGCCGGCCGGGTCTGCGGCGACGGACCATCTGACCTCGGATCGGCGGTGGCGGCATGGAGGGCCTGGTGGTTGGGTCGGCGCCATGCGTGGTTTGCCCTCCGGACAGATCTGATATGGCCGGTGCGGCCTGCTTGATGTGCGGTGGCTCAGATCAGCGGCGACCCGTGCACACGATGCTTGATATGGAGGTTCTTCGAGCGGATCCGGATGAAAACCTCGTTCTCGGCTTGATGCCAAGACCGGCGTTGGCAGCACTCTTTTGTGTCATTACCTTCTTGAAGGCATCGCCGTTGAGAAGCTCCAGACCTCTATCCGCTATCTCCGGTGGAAATCCTAGATCAGGAGATCGGATAACGGCGACGTGTTGGTGTCGTTTCCTCCTTGGGGGCGTCATTCTTGGAGGCTTACACGGGATTGAGGGACCAGTGGGCGGCTTTTTTGATGGAGCGGTGCTTCATCCTACACATTGATGACGGCGGATCCCGGCGGCGTGGCGCAGTGGAGACTCGGCGCCCGATGCGCAGTGATGGACTCGCGCAGGAGGAGGTAGTTGTCTGGCGTTATGGTGGCGTCGATGGCAGAGTGGCCTGACAAGGAAGAAGTCTCAATATTTACTCTGAAGACGGACCTGTGGAAGATGGCGGCAACGACACATGTGAGTGCGTCAGACCAGTTTATGCCCCAGACGCGGTATGTGGCTTGGCTGGGGTTTCTGGCTTTTGATGATAGGCTTAGTGGTCTGGGTATTTGGCCCAACTAGCACCCCTTCATCATATGGATATGAGTCACACTGATATGAGTAGTGGCATATGTTGCCAAGATGGCGGATTCAGGCATATTGTTGTAATACTTTGTAAGGTGCCCGACAATAATCAATAAAGTGGCCCCATGCATTTCCTAGAAGCAGAGGCCGGGGTCATCCTCCTTTTCTAAAAAAAAACACTTGGCACGACAAGTCCTGAGTGCTTGGCCAGCCAATCTGCATCAGTTCAAATTTTCATAACATTGAATGTTTTCCCCACAAAAAATACAATGTTTAAAATTGTGATAAAACTTGTATGATCACACAAAAAACTGCCATATATAAATGTTCACGTGTAGTGTTTGTTTGCAAATTGTTATGATTTTCTTTTTAGTTGGAGCGGCGAAAACAAATTTGCGTCGACCAAAAAAAATTGATGCCCTACAAAAGAAACATTGAAGGATTGAATTTGTTTTCTACACAAGGCCCAAAGTTTGCCTTTCTTCCCCACAGAAGCTGATAAGCGGCAAAGGACTAGAACAAGTAGAGGTATTCAAAATACCATGAGCCTTGCAAGAATATTAATCACCAGGGAGGACGTACGTGCTCTAGGATCGACGAGTTGAAAAAGTTGCACGCACGCTTGTGCATTTGAACAGTGTAGAACCTGCCTGCCCTGCCAGAGAGAACCTAACTTTAGTTAGGTGGAGGTAGACGATCTTTGACTAATGAAGCCATCATTCACCCATGATCATGCGCAGTGGCGATGGAGTAAATGGAGGGTAGGCTCAACTCTAATTGTGCCATTGAGATGGGCTGGGAAGCAGCCGATTTACTGCGCTGAGCCTGATCGTTGGTGAAATTACCTCTGTTGGAGGGCAGGCTCAAATCTGTTAAAGCATGTTTAGTAGATTCGCCCCGATCATGCGTCCCTGTACCTGCTGCAGATTTTGGAGGAAGAAACAAGGAAAGTGGGGTAGATGCATGCATGCATGCATGCGATGTGATGTCTGAGTTCTTTCTTTTTCCCGAAGGTCTAGTGATGTCCGTGACTGTGAGTGATGTGTCTACTATACTATATAAGCCATTTCACACGTGTTGGATTTGCCGTAAAAGTGCCTGGGCCCAGGCCGGGCAAACCGTAAAGAAGTTGCAGAGAACATTTCGAGGTGCTGCCTTTTTCTCCTCCCTTGGCTAGCTAGCCAGTCACGCGACGGCCGAGCAGTGACCCGGAACAAGCAAATATTCGGCTGTGCGGCTGCTTCTCTCGTGGCGAGCGAGCGAGATGCCCTCAAGGCCTTTCTTTTTCGCGCCATTTGATGGAGAAAACAGGAAGGGTGGAATCATGTGCAATTCAGCGGTGCTATACGGACGACACAAGACAGACGATTTATGCACGACAGTGAAATCCAGCCGCGCATGCATGTGTATAGGAGAACAACGGCCGCCCGATTCTTAATCGTCTCCACATCGTCTATGCTTTTGTCGTCCGTAGAGCAGTTCCATGTGCAATTCAGCAGTGCTATACGGAGGACACAAGACAGACAATTCATGCACGACAGTGAAATCCAGCCGCGCCAAGATTGCAAACGGATCCATGCGTGTTTGCTAGGGAGAGGATTTACTGCACGCACTTTGTGGGCCATCGATGTGCGCCAAGATTCGCACATATATTTGTATATATAGTCTTTTTATATTGTATAACACGTGATGCTATGTATATCTATATCTATATATCTGTTTTTCGGTGAGGCCAGATAACTCTTGGTGTGGGGTATATACGGTAAATGTATCTACACATATACAAGTCCCAAGTAAACGATCCATTCACAGTACAGATAGCTAGCTCTTCTTCCGATGTTCTTCTTCGTTGCTATCTCTTCACTACTAGGGAAAAGCCTAGTAGTAGCGCGGGGTTCCGCGCTACTGATACGGCGCTACAGCTAATATGTATCATTAGCGCGTGTTGCTCCACGCTAGTGCTATATATGGCTAGCAGCAGCGAGCTTTAGTACAACGTGCTACTGCTAATAGCTGCAGCGCTTTTAATTAGGACGTGCTACTGGTACGAGGGCGTTGTTGCTAACTTTATTCCTCTCGCTACGGTTAATTTTATTAGTTTTTGTTTTTTTCTGCATATTTGTTTTGTATTTGAACAGGCTTTATATAATAATCTTTAGCATATTATACACATACAAATGTAATCATAGCATCAAATCATGTCATCATCATAATCATCATCCAACACAAAGTGGTTTCTCGTCATCATCTCGAAATAGCGATACAAGTCTCGATTACTTACAACTACATCGTCATCCATCTAAAGAATGATATACGCGAGAAGAGCTATCACTATGAGTGAGAGCGGAACTATGCAGTACATGAGTTCGTATCCCTCTCTCGCACTAGCGTGAACCTAAACTAACTACTGGTTGTCGCTCGGAAACCGGATGCCGGTACACCTGGGCCTGACACTCCACTCGTCGTATACTCCTGGCGTAGCACTTCTTCGCCATCGATGATCTACGCACCTGCATCACCACATGAATCGATGATATGCAATATATATATATATATATATATATATATATATATATATATATATATATATATATATATATATATATATATAGTTGAGCAACAGAAAGAGACAGACTTGACAAAAATAGAAGCAACATATCATAAACATAAATAACAAAGTTCATCGTACCCAAAATGACCTAACTAGAGGGATCTTCGCTAGTCGAGGAGGACGGTTTAATTACATCACAAATAAAGTTTCATTGGCATAACTCAAAGTTTCGTCATACAGAAAGTATGGACTAAACGGACACATTGTCATATATCAACAATCACTCCAACATGTCGTGCCATCCATCCAAGTCAGGGAGATAGTCCCCGAGCTTAGTGAAAGGCTTCAGGTCGAGACGCTGAGAGGCTATGCGTGTTCGGACATCTTCCCGCGACATTTGCCCTTCCTCGTAGAACATCCCTGCTTTTTCGAGGACCTCCTTCATGATGACTTGGGCAAGTTCATGCTGGATGTGATAGAAATCAGCTCGAAGTTGATGATCCGGGATATCTCCTACGTTCTTTGCCCATAGCAGAATATGGGCATCACCGGATTTAGGTGACATGCGAAGGTTCTGCTGATCCCTTCTGTACTCCAGCATGTGGTGTAGGACATATAATCCATCACTAAGAGTATCATTCGGTTGCTGGATGCAGCAGAGGTCGGTCTTATGGCCGAAGGCGGGCTTGCTGTTCCTTTTCTTCTTGGTCTTGATCTCTCCACCCCGTACACCGTAGTAAAAGATAGCACTGTCGAGAACAGACTTGATGTCGGTGTAATCCTTTTTTTCATGTTCTTCGAGAGTCCAAGTAAAGAGCGTGGGAGTATCGGGGGTAAAGGATGACGAGGACATCGCGCCCGCCGCTGCGCAAAATAAGTACACCTCAAATTAATTAGCCTCCACCGTGCAAATGAATGATTGAAATCAAAGGAAGGATATCCGCGCGAATGACTTACAAGGGATGATAAGGCACGAGAATCGTCTCCTTGTCCTTATTGCGACCACGAAATCGACGATGTAGTACCTCGTGTATTCACGGTGCTCTGCGCAGACTGCCAAGAAGGCCTCGTGCATGAAGTACGGGTCAGCGACACAGATATAAGGTATCTGCTCAATCCCGATGATGTTCATGTACAAGGCATAAAGGTGGACAAACGTAAAATCCAGCTTCTTTAAGTAAAATATGTCGAAGATGTAATCGAATCGAAGGAAGACCTCCTCCGCGGGGAATGTGTCGACGTACGACCTTTGCAGCGGCACGTTAACCACGTAGAGTGGGTATCCTGGATTTTCCGAGGCGATGAGGCTTTTTCTCTCTCCACAGCACATCGTCATAAAGTCTCCTTAGATCACTGTGTGTGGCCTCTACCGCTGCCTTAGGTAGGATTGATTCACCGGGGATATGCCATTTTGCCGCACCGGGGATAGGTATACGGTCTTGAACCCGAGGCTGCTGAGGCGGCTGGATCATAGAAGCACCTTTGTTGCCTTTCCTCGGTCTCTTCCTGTGCTTCTTTGCTATCGGAAGGTCGTCTATAATACATTCAGCCTCCGGAGGTGGCAATTCAGGCACCGACTCATGACGCTCAAACCCTAAGTACTCATATTGCTGAGCAATCAATCCTCTGTCATCATAGGCGCCAGTATTGAGATACTATTGAGTGTCATCCTCATCCTCATCCTCATCTATGGCAACGTCATCAGCGACTAATGGAGCCTCTTCCTCACCCCGTCCGCTATCACCCAGCACGACAGCCGGCGCTAATTGGGTAGGTGGGGTGTTAATGTTCATACCTTGCTGAGGCTCCGTGCTCATGGGTGTGCTCCCGGCCGCCTCTAGACGAAGCAGACTCTTTGGCCACAATGGGACCCACCCCTTGCAATCGCCAAGCCGCTGCAGGGTCTCGTCGTCGTCCCTCCTAGTACTGGAGGAGCCAAATTCTCGTGGCCCGGTTTGACACTGGCCACGAAAACCTTGAAGATGTCAGGGGGAACCGGCCGGCTGTGGAACAATGGTTCCTTCAGTTTCATTATCGTCGCCTTCCCCACGTCCAGATTCTGTTCGCTGATGGTGTACAATATGGTGCACGGGGTTACGTCAACCTGCAAAGACATGTCTGCGACGTGAGACATCCGAAAGGCAACGGAAACGGGAGATTATACATTTATTGAAGAGGGCCGGTGTGACAGGTACCGTGAGGGCGTCAAGCTCAGCCAAAGACGAAGCACCGCCGAGCACATCCGAGACGGAGGACGGGCTACTATGAGCAGGTGCGGGAGCTGGTGCCGAAGCCGGTGTAGGAGCAGGTGCAGGTGCTGGTGCAAAGCTAGTCGAGCTGCTCCCGAAGAAGTCGGCAAGGGGAAAGTCTGCTGCATTTTTTTTGGATTTTGCCTGCTCCAACTGACGACGGCCGGAACCAAGACACGAAACAAATCCTCAATCGCCTGTATTGCGGCAGCTACCGCTGTTGCGACTGTCTCAGCTGATTTCTTCTCAACCGCAATCTCAACCTGCTTGTCGATGCTTTCTTCAGTTAACCTTCGTCTTTCCTTTTTCTCCTCCATGGTCTCAAGGTAGTACTTCTTCCACGTGGCGCCATCTCCGACACCGTGCAGGCGTCCATACGACGGCCGAGTGTCCACCGGGAGTCGTCTAAATATGTGCAACGCCCGCTTGAATGGGGTGCCCCACTTGGGCCTCAACAACGCCTCAGATGGCGAGTCGCTTTTGGCCGCTGCTCTCTCTAGAAAAGTAACAAGGATTGTTTACAAATATGACTAAACGTGTAGTCGAATTGATCAGAAACTAAAATTAACAGCAGTCTCATGAACTTCATCGTGACCGGGTCTGTCTTGAAAACCTTCTTGACTGGGTCCCAATGGTACTGGGCCTTGAGGACGTCACGCTCCTACGGATGGTGAACTCCGCCAAGGGGTCTGGGATGCCCCGACTTTCGCGTTCCGCGTCCTCCTTGGCCCATATGGACCTCTTCCCACCGTAACCACGGCTTCCGAGGTGGTGGCACCCCATGTTCCTCTGTTGAAGCCCCTTCATGTTCTTGGACTTTTCTTTGGCATCTTCGGCATCGCAAGCCGCCTTGAATATTTCAAACTGCTCTTCCATGATTGTCGGATTATCCTTTACAATCTCGGAGTAGGGTTCCTTTTTGTTGATGATCCGATGTTTCAACCTTGCTTTCCAGGCGGCCAACACATTGCTAAACTTGGTCATTACGCATTTGTTTATCTTATTCATTGCCGGGTCTTTATCTGGATCAGTATATTTCTTTTCATCCCGGCCCGGGAACAAGAATACCTGGTGCAGCTTCTTTAGGAGGGAGGGCCTCATATTTTCTATCTTCTTTAGTTTCTTATCGTTGATGGTGGCAGTTGTCCGTACGATGCAGCCTATTTGATTGCCGTAGCACACCCGCGCTTCCGCGGGCTCTTTTGGCTTAAAATTGTCGTCGTCCACCTCCGTGACCACCACTCTAGTAGTGATGAGCTTGTTTGGGCATCGTTGCCTCTTTGCTTTCGGTTTTGTACCGGCTCCGCCAGTCTTGGTGCCGGTCTTAGTCTCAGTGCCGGTCACGATGTCGGTCTCAGTCTGCGATGCGACAGGTGGGCCCTGCAAGAACAACCGTTGATCGCCGACAAGGTTCAAAAATTCGTCTGCTGCCCAGTAGACGTCGTCGCAATCACGAGAACCCTGTCCTTCATCGTTGCAAGCCATGTTTCCTACAATTAAATCTAGTCAATTAATTCTAGACCTAATAAAATGAATAATGACATAAAAAAGGCCTGTGTTTTGCAGGAACATTGATTTCCTTCCCGGTGTGGCAAATCCCGGGCACTCGATATGTCCTAGTTTGTAGCACAAGTCATGCCGAAATTCACAGAAAATATCGGCATGACCTTTGATAAAAAGTGGACAAATCGAGCACCTGAAATTTGCCGGAACGGAAATGAATCAACATTCCGGCAAAACATAGGCCACTCGGCTTCATTCCCGGGAAACAACAAAAGGCCACTTGGGCACAATCGAACCACTTCAACGAAAAGATATAACATGTCCAGTTCAATGAAAACATATAATCAAGAATAAAAGTCTAGGAAGGGATCATCTTTAAAATAAAACTTGCCTAAATTCTTTTCCTTTAAAAATAATGGTCTTTTCAAAAATCAAAAACCTTTGCAAAATGACCTCACTAAACACTTCTTGCCTAGGACAGAACCCAAATTTTGTTCTAGATATTCCTCACACACACACACACACACACACACACACACACACACACACACACACACACATTATTTTCTTTTCATCCAAATTGTTTTAGAGCAAATATTCCAACAATACTTGACCTTATTAGAAATTACAAAGGAACTCCATTTTCTCTGACGTCACCAAAATTTCCACAGCAAGGCCTTAGTACCTACACCCAATTTCTTCAAAAATATTCAGGTCCATAGTCCAAATAATTCAAATTTCATTCGAATAAATTTGGACCAGATTCAGGTCCATAGTCCAAATAATTTTTTATAGCAAAATGCTACTGTTTTCTGTTTATAGCCTCTATTAATTTAAAGCTAAATGCTACTATAATTTATATACGCTCTGTTAATTTAAATTACGGTTTAGGCATTTTCATAAAAATTTGCCCTAGCTAATTTCCTAAAAAAATTGCTCATCTTTTTTCCTAAATGCTAAAAAAATGCCTACTGCCCTAAACAAATATAGGGTTCATATATATGAACATTATCAAGCAGGAACATATGAATTGCCCTACTAGAGAGAGGGAGAGGAGGGCAGGGGAGAGGAGCGGGAGAGCCTTACGGTCGGCGGCGAGGGCGGGCTTGGGCGACGGCGGTCCTGGGCGGGCTCGGGCGGCGGCGGTGAGGTCGAGGGCGGCGACGGTGAGGTCGAGGGCGGGCTCGGGCGGCGGCGGTGAGGTTGAGGGCGGCCTCGGGCGGCGGGGGTGAGGTCGAGGGCGTGCGTGATCGACGGCGGCGACAGAGGAGTTGGGGGAATAGGAGGAGAGGGGGGGAGGACTTAGCAAAATTTTGAGCCTGCGAGTGGTTAAGTCAAACTAGCAGTAGCGCTGGTCTGAAAAACACGCTACTGCTAAGTTAGCTATAGCGCTTTCAACCAAAACGCTCTACTGCTACATGAAGTAGCTATTTATTTTCCTTTTATCTAAGGAACTTAGCTATAGCACGGGAACGTAAAAAGCGCTACTTCTAATGTAGCTATAGCGCCTTGTGAGAACACGCGCTACTGCTATGCCTTTCTCCATTGTTTTTATTTTTATTTTCTTTTTCTTTTTTTCATTTCTCCTTTTTCTATTACTTTCATTTTCATTTACTTTTCTACTTATTTCTCTACTTATTTTCTTTTTCTTAGCAGTAGCGCTCTACAACAGAAATGCGCTGCTACAAGGCACTTAACAATGGTGTGTTTCCATCGGGCTCACTACTACTATTGTTAGCCTACCGGCAACAGTGTGGGAATTATAGTAGTAGCGCTTTTTTGGGCAGATGCGCTACTGCTACAATAATAGTTGTAGCGAGCTTTTGTGGTAGGCGCTACTTCTAAGTAGCAGTAGCACTTTGTTTTGACCAGCGCTACTGCTATACCTCTGTGTATAAGGTTTTCCCTAGTAGTGCTTCCTTCCTAGTTTGCATCTTACAATAGATATAGATTATCAGCAATGCAAGTGGACTTCTAATGGAAGGTTGGTTGAAATAGATAGAGATTATCAGTGTTGGAGATATGCCCTAGAGGCAATCATGTATGATGATATTTCCTATGTGTTTATGAATAAAGATAGTCCTTGGACATTATCAATGATGTGTATCAGTAAGTACGTGACCTGTTTGTGGGACTATGCATTGTATGATGACTGTCCTAAAAGGTCCCTAGTCGAAAGGGCTGTGTGGATGCGCAGCCGACTAGACTAGCATGTGACACGGTCGATGACTCGGTCTCACTAGCCATGGAGCATTGGATGCTAACCGGATAATATGGACTTGGAAAGGTCTGGTTGGATTCGATGTTGTCGGATCCGAGTCGAGATAAGGTCCGAGTCGGACAGACCCAACTATGAGACGCAGCGATATGTCATCTGTGAGTCTCTAGTACAACATACGTTCTATGTCCTAAGACCTGAGCTGACGCATGTACTCGGGATGGTGACAGACTTGCTTTGGGCCGACCAAACGCTACTCCGTGACTGGGTAGTTACAAAGGTAGGTTTAGGGTTTGTCCAGTTCCATGCTGCGAGACATGGTCAAGCAAGATGGGATTTGCCCCTCCGATCAGGAGAGATATACTCTGGGCCCCTCGTGTGATCCGACCAGGAACAACATGGCCATGCGACAAGGATTATGAGATAATCCGGATAGTGGTCGGCATCACAGAAACGAGAAAGAGGTCGGGCTAGCACAAGGATGACAATCTCGCCTTGAGCCCGACAACATATATCGTGTGGCAAAGGGAACAGAAGTGTGACATGTTGTACAGGTTCGCCTAACCAGCTTCATAATTTGCTTGGTGGTCGGCACGCCTTGCTAGAGGCCTCTACCAACCGTGCAGGTCAGAGGTGATCCGAACTGTGACCAAGCCGACTTAAAACTAAGGGGTCGCGCGCTTAAGGGAAGGAACCTACGAGGTCGGTTCGTAGGACACTGGTCGGATGTGATCCGAACTGGACTAGGAACATGACCGAGTAGACTTCGGACTTTAGGGTCCGTGCAAGGCCCAAGTGTTGAGCCTGCAACGGAGGCCTATATAAAGTGGAGGTGCGGCACACTCATGGGATTTTGATATCTTCGGTGCTGCGACTAGGGTTTGCATGTGTTGCAAATAGCCACCTCCACTCGCCGCCGACTGTGTGATCGGACCTAGCAGTCCACCGCACGGTGTTCCTCCTGCACGCGCGGATACCGTTAGAGGCGGTGCGCTTGCGCCGCTCCAGCGAACTTGTACGTGGGATCGGACGACCGGCTGTTTGAGGGAGATCGAACAAGGAGGAGACGATCCATGCGGACGCGCTGCCCCAACTCTTCTTCCGCTGCACGTCACCGCGCGTCTAGCGGTAACGAACTGTGATCCATCTCATGTAGCATGTTCCTGGATGTTCTGCGCGTAGGAAAATTTTAAATTTGCAGTCGATGCACCCTACCGTAGATCCCAACAGTGGTATCAGAGCCTCTGCTATAGGATTTGGTTTCAGATCGTATGCATATTAGATATGCGGAGGCGGCAGATGAGATCTGTTGTCGTGGATAAGATCGGCTATGTGCACGGTTGATGTGATCAACTGCACATGGGGATCGTTGAGGCTATGTTTTCTGTCAACCGGGATCGATGAGGTCGTTACACGATCTACCCCTACCAGTCGGTTATCCTCCATCGGGGTTAACAGTGAAACGTAAATCCGAATCGGATTCGTGATGATCGATAAGATCGGTCAGATCAGAGAATTCGGCGTGATCGGAGTTCAGATGTGATCTGTGATTTCCGAAAACGTGTGCGTAGCGCCGTGTGCGTAGCGCTGTGTATTTCGTACCCGACACACAAACCGGTAGAATGCGATTCTATGCATAACTTTGTTTTGCAGGTTTGATGTGAATAGCATGGCTCATGTGTATGTGATGCATGTGTGTAATTTATACGTGGCCTGCGTGTCATGTTTGTCAGACGGCAGGAGCCAAAGTGCTGTCATTATATTATATAACGACCTGTGTATCGACTTGTGACTCTATGTAAAATTCATTACTAGTTGTAGTAGTTGGATAATAGAGATCAGGTTGGTGGCTTGGCGTCCCGGCGTGACAAACAAGATGGAGTTCCTAGATGGTCATCGGAGTCGGAGCCGACCTGGAAGCACAACCATGAAGGAGCCATACTATTTCACAATACATGTTTATTTGTGATTGTTATGCTTCTTACTTTCTATGCATGTTAGAATGATAGAAAGATCCCTCATGAATATCAATCGAATTGCCATCCCCGATGTTGCACCTTCGCACGTCAAGTACGTATAGTAGTGGGCTCATAAAATTGAGGTGCTGTTGGGTGTCCTTGAACTGAAGGGTTCATGTCGGACACAGACATGCACTGCATCAGGTTAACTTGACAAGGCTATCAAAACGGTTTTGGGCCTTGTGGCAAACAAGGTTGGGAGCAGGGTATAAGATACCTTCCCGACCGGCGTGAGTCGATAGAATACGATTAGCAAGGAGTTGCTTACGGATAGGTATGTTGGCTAGCAGTAATGCTAAAGCTCACTAGTCGCATCGCTAGTCGGATCTGAATCACCGAGAGTTTGCGGAGGATGCTGACTTGATGGGAGTATTTCTGTTTAGGCTAGAATTACTCTACATAAACACATTGCTTAGTGATTGCATATTTTCTTTGTAGATCAATGGCACCACCTGCTCAACCCAACTTTGCATTGAAATCAATTATAGAAAAGGATAAACTGAATGGAACAAACTTTACCTCCTGGTATAGAAATCTGAGAATAGTTCTCAAGCACGATAAAAAGGAACATGTTCTAGAGGATCCACTTCGGAGGAACCTCTCGATAATGCTAGTGCCACAGCTAAGAATGCCTACGAAACTTCGTTGATGAATCAACGGAGATCAGCCGTCTAATGCTGGCTTGTATGGAGCCCGATTTGCAACAGCATTTCGAAAATGTTGAGGCTTACAATATGATCGAGAGTCTCAAGATCATGTTTCATACACAGGCTAGGACCGAAAGGTTCAACGTCTGGCGATCCTTGATGGATTGCAAGCTGAAGGAAGGTGATCCACTGAGCCCACATGTGATCAAGATGATCGGATATGTGCAAGCTTTGGATCGTTTGGGCTTCCCGCTCTTGGATGAGCTGGCTACTGATGCTCTTCTGGGTTCTATTCCGCCCAGCTATGGGACGTTCATCTCGAACTATCATATGCATGGCATGGATAAGAAGCTCACTGAATTGCATGGGATGCTCAAGGTTGCAGAGCAGGATATTAAGAAAGGCACACATCAAGTGTTGATGGTGCAGAAATCGGCTAAGTTCAAGAAGAGTTGGTCCAAGAAAAAGGCTAAGCCAAAGGGCACGGAGACGGTAACCTCCGCCGTTGCGCCAAAGTCTGGACCGGACTCAAAGACCGTTTGCTATCACTGCAAGGAGACCGGTCACAGGAAGAGGAACTGTAGCAAGTGGCTTGCAGAGCATGGCAAGAAGGCCGGGAATGCTGCTTTAGGCAAAGGTACACTTGTTGCATACATCATAGAAATTTACCTTGCTGACATACCTAGTAGCTCTTGGGTATTTGATACCGGATCGGTTGTTCATATTTGCAACTCGATCTTGGGGCTGGTAAGAACTAGGCGTGTGGCACAAGGGAGATTGACATCGGGTCGGCAACAAAGCAAGAGTTGCTGCGTTGGAGGTCGACACGATGCAGCTCCAGCTTCCTTCGGATTCATAATGGAATTGAATAATTGTTATTACTTTCCTGCACTTAGTCGAACATTATTTCGCCTCATGTTTGATGAGTCAAGGTTATGAATTCAATTTAAAGGACAATGGTTGTTCGATATTTTGAATGGTATGTTCCACGGCTATGCACCCATTGTTGATGGGCTATTTATATTGAATCTAGAACAGGAACCGGTCTATAACGTGAATGTCATGAGGCATAAGCCTAATGAGATAAATCGACATACTTACGGCATTGCCGGCTTGGACACATTTATGCAAACGCATGAAGAAGCTCCATGATGATGGGCTCCTAACTTCGTCCGACTTCAGGTCGTTCGAGACATGTGAATCATGCTTGCTCGGCAAGATGACTAAGTCTCCTTTCGCAAAGAGTTGCGAGAGGGCGTCCGAGCTGTTGGAGCTTATACATAGTGATGTGTGTGTTCCAATGAGCACAACTGCCAGAGGTGGCTATCGATGCCGTGACTTTTACCGACGACTTGAGTAGATATGGATATATCTATTTGATGAGGCACAAGTCGGAGACTTTTGAAAAGTTCAAAGAGTTTCAGAACGAGGTTGAGAATCAGCTCGGCAAGACTATAAAGCTTCTGCGATCTGATCATGGAGGTGAGTACATGAGCCAGGAGTTTGATGATCATCTAAAAAGTCGAGGTATAGTACCTTAGCTCACACCTCCGGGTACGCCACAGAGAAACGACGTGTCGGAATGGAGGAATAGGACCTTGTTGGACATGGTCCGGTCTATGATGAGCAAATCGGATTTACCCTTGTCATTTGGGGATACGCTCTAGAAACTGCAGCTTTCACACTTAATAGGGTACCATCAGAATCCGTAGACAAGACACCACATGAGATGTGGACCGGGAAGAGTCCTAGTTTGTCTTTTCTAAAGATTTGGGGTTGTGAAGCATTTGTCAATCGACTTATGTCAGACAAGCTTACACCTAAGTCGGATAAATGCATATTCGTGGGATATCCGAGGGAAACCTTGGGATATAGCTTCTACAACCAGGAAGAGAACAAAGTGTTTGTTGCTCGGAACGAGGTTTTCCTTGAGAAAGAGTTTATCAGTCGGGAGGCCAGTGGGAGGACGGTTCGACTCGAAGAAATTCGAGGACCACTCGGGGACGGCTCGGCTGGTGATGAGATCATACCGGAGCCAGTCAGGGAACCTGTAGTGGAAGCGGCACCGGAACCACGGAGGTCGGAAAGATTGCGCAGAGTGCGCGATGTATTATTGCTAGAAAGCGACGAGCCAACCACGTATGCGGAAGCGATGGTGAGCCCAGATTCGAGGCATGGCTGGAGGCCATGAGATCCGAGTTAAAGTCCATGGATGAGAATCAAGTGCAGGACTTGGTTGATCCGCCACCGGCGTAATCGCCATTGGTTGCAAATGGGTCTTTAAGAAGAAAACCGATGTGGATGGGAATGTTCTGATCCACAAAGCTCGGCTTGTCGCTAAAGTTATGGACAAGTTCAAGGAATTGACTACGACGAGACTTACTCGCCGGTAGCGATGCTGAAGTCGGTGAGGATCATACTAGCTATAGCTGCATATTTTGATTACGAGATATGGCAGATGGATGTCAAAACTGCTTTCCTTCACGAAAATTTAAGACATGTATATGATACAGCCCGAGGGTTTTGTCGATCCAACTAGCACTAGTAAGGTATGCAAGCTCAAGAGATCCATTTATGGGTTGAAGCAAGCATCTCGGAGTTGGAACATTCGTTATGATGAGGTCATCACTTGTCTCGGTTTCATCAAAAGCGAAGAGGACTCTTGTTTATACAGGAAGGTAAGTGGGAGCTCGATAGTGTTTTTGATCTTGTATGTGGATGACATACTACTGATCGGGAACGATGTTTCGATGTTAAACTCGGTCAAGGGATCATTGAATGGCAAGTTTTCGATGAAGGACCTTGGTGAGGCAGTATATATTTTAGGCATTAAGATCTATAGAGGTAGATTGAGGAGGCTGCTTGGCCTAAGCCAGAGCACGTACATAGATAAAGTGTTGAAGCGGTTCAACATCAGTGAGGCGAAGAAAGGGTTCTTGCCACTCTCACATGGTATAAGGCTAAACGAGACTCAGAGTCCTTCGACATCTAATGAGTGAAGCAGGATGAGTAGGATTCTGTATGCCTCGGCAATCGGATCCATCATGTATGCCATGATATGCACAAGGCCTGATGTTGCTTTTGCAATAAGCCTAACAAGTAGATACCAGGCCAACCCAGGTGAGAGTCACTGGGCAGCGGTAAAGACTATTTTGAAGTACCTGAAAAGGACTAAAGAGATGTTCCTAGTTTATGGAGGTGAGGAAGAGCTCGTTGTCGGTGTCAAAACCGGCGGATCTCGGGTAGGGGGTCCCGAATTGTGCGTCTAGGCGGATGGTAACAGGAGACAAGGGACATGATGTTTTACCCAGGTTCGGGCCCTCTTGATGGAGGTAAAACCCTACGTCCTGCTAGATTAATATTGATGATGTGTGTTACAAGAGTGGATCTACCACGAGATCAAAGAGGCTAAACCCTAGAAGTTAGCCTATGGTATGATTGTTGTTCGTCCTACGGACTAAAACCCTCCGGTTTATATAGACACCGGATAGGGTTAGGGTTACACAGAGTCGGTTACAATGGTATGAGATCTACATATCCGTATCGCCAAGCTTGCCTTCCACGCCAAGGAAAGTCCCATCCGGACACGGGACGAAGTCTTCAATCTTGTATCTTCATAGTCTTGGAGTCCGGCCGATGATGATAATTCGGCTATCCGGACACCCCCTAGTCCGGAACTCCCTCGCTCGTCGTAAGGGGTTACGTCGATGCTAGTTTCCAAACCGACAGAGATGATTGTCGATCACAGTCCAGATTCGTGTACGTCCTGAATGGAGGAGCAGTGCACTGGATGAGTTCCAAGCAGGATACGCTGGCCGATTCTACCATAGAAGCCGAATACATTGCGGCTTGTGAAGCTACAAAGGAAGGTGTTTGGATCCGGAATTTTCTGGATGATCTTGGTATTTTCCCAGCCTCGGTGAAACTGCTGGACCTTTATTGTGATAATTCTGGTGCCATCGCACAAGCCAAGGAGCCGAGGAATCACCACAAGGTCAGACACATACACCGGAAATATCACCTGATACGAAAGATCGTAAAGAATGGTGATGTAGAGTTATGCAAGATTCACACGCAAATGTTGCAGATCCGTTGATTAAGCCGCTTGCACAACCCAAGCATGAGGGCACATTAGAGCTATGGGCATTTGATGTCTATTTGATTGACTCTAGTGCAAGTGGGAGACTGTTGGAGATATGCCCCAGAGGCAATCATGTATGATGATATTTCCTATGTGTTTATGAATAAAGATAGTCCTTGGACATTATCAATGATGTGTATCAGTAAGTACATGACTTGTTTGTGGGGCTATGCATTGTATGATGACTGTCCTAAAAGGTCCCTAGTCGAAAGGGTTGTGTGGACGCGCAGCCGACTAGACTAGCATATGACACGGTCGATGGCTCGGTCTCACTAGCCATGGAGCATTGGATGCTAACCGGAGAATATGGACTTGGAAAGGTCTGGTCGGATTCTACGTTGTCGGATCCGAGTCGAGATAAGGTCCGAGTCGGACAGACCCAACTATGAGACACAGCGATATGTCATATGTGAGTCTCTAGTACAACATACGTTCTATGTCCTAAGACCTGAACTGACGCATGTACTCGGGATGGTGACAGACTTGCTTTGGGCTGACCAAATGCTACTCCGTGACTGGGTAGTTACAAAGCTAGGTTTCGGGTTTGTCCAGTGCCATGCTGCGAGACATGGTCAAGCAAGATGGGATTTGCCCCTCAGATCAGGAGAGATATAATCTGGGCCCCTCGTGTGATCCGACCAGGAACAACATGGCCATGCGACAAGGATTATGAGATAATCTGGATAGTGGTCGGCATCACTGAAACGAGAAATAGGTTGGGCTAGCACAAGGATGACAATCTCGCCTTGAGCCCGACAACATATATCGTGTGGCGAAGGGAACAGAAGTGTGACACGTTGTACAGGTTCGCCTAACCAGCTTCATAGTCTGCTTGGTGGTCGGCACGCCTTGCTAGAGGCCGCTACCAACCGTGTAGGTCGGAGGTGATCCGAACTGTGACCAAACCGACTTAAACCTAAGGGGTCGCGCGCTTAAGGGAAGGAACCTATGAGGTCGGTTCGTAGGACACTGGTCGGATGTGATCCGAACTGGACTAGGAACGTGACCGAGTAGACATTGAGCTTTAGGGTCCGTGCAAGGCCCAAGTGTTGATCTTGCGACGGACGCCTATATAAAGTGGAGGTGCGGCACACTCATGGGGTTTTGATCGCTTCGGCGCTGCGACTAGGGTTTGCATGTGTTGCGAATAGCCACCTCCACTCGCCGCCGACTGTGTGATCGGACCTAGCAGTCTGCCGCACGGTGTTCTTCCTGCACACGCGGATACCGTTAGAGGCGGTGCACTTGCGCCGCTCCGGTGAACTTGTACGTGGGATCAAACGACCGACTGTTCGAGGGAGATCGAACAAGGAGGAAACGATCAACGCGGACGCGCTGCCCCAACTCTTCTTCCGCTGCACGGCCCCGTGCGTCTAGTGGTAACGAACTGTGATCCATCTCCTGTAGCATGTTCCTGGATGTTCTGCGCGTAGGAAAATTTGAAATTTGCAGTCGACGCACCCTACCGTAGATCCCAACAATCAGCGTATTTATTCTTCATAAATATTAAATAGAAATTATACCATTATTCATTAAGCCTTTCTTCTCTTGTTCTTCTTAGATCTTGTTTGTTCTAATCTTCCTCTTTCATGAAACATCCATGGTTAAGCCTTTTTTGAATCGGTCCTTGCATATTGAGCTCTGGAAGATAAGAACACATGCAACATATATAGGTAGGATAAGGTGCAGATTTATTTGAGAAGCATGATTTTGTTACTTAAACATGAGAGATTATCTTCTTTCCTTACGTATTAAAAGTCATCAAAGATATGAATGGTCGACAATTTCATTGCTAATGTTGTTCTTTGTTCCTTTTTTTTCATCCTGGAACAATTTTTGTGTTGGAGATTTGGATTAGGATGAATTGTATCTTAGACCGCAAGTACAGTAACTGACACTACATACAACAAGTTAGAGTCACTGAAACTTTGTGTTCAGATGGTTTACGAACACCTTACATGTAATGAAACTTAAGGTGAACCTAATATTTTTTGGGTATTTATTTGTATAGTTGCATACATAGGCGTGTTCATATAATTCTGACAAATGAATGGTTGGACTAGATTGAATTACAATATAATAGTAATTTAATATTGTTAATCATCTTTATGTTTTTAAATTTCTGTTGTTCTTGTAAACAACAATATTATTTCACATATTGCTTCAGACATTAACATTGCAAACATTGAACCAAGTCAATCTCTAGACATTTATTTATGTACAAAACATTAATTTAGGTCACGAATTTAATTTTAAAGAACTATATTCAAAAAGCGAACATGTAAATAAGAATACTACTATAGTAAGACTTGATGACCAAATTGACCTGTAGCTGAAAATGTATGAACGAACAATGATTGTTTTTAAAAGAATGTTCAACAATAATAATTAAGAACTATATCATAGGTTAATGAACTAGAACAAATAAGAACCCTAAAAGTGAATGCAAATTCTGAAAGAAAACAGTAAAGACGGAATAATGGTTCTGTGTACCCTAATCTGAATATTCTATCCACTATGGACTAATAATATTTTTGATTTTGAATATCTCCCTGATGTAAAAGCTAAACTTAAACCTTAACCTTGAAACTTAAGCCCAAAAGACCACATTAGATAAACCAAGCCTAAATATTATATACTTTAATCCATAAAAGTAAACCACAAGCTCTAGACCCTAAGCCCTAAACACTAAACTCTAAGCGGAAAGCCCTAAACCATAAAACCTGTTGTAGACCTTAAACCCTAAATTCTAAGCCCTAAAGGTCAAAGCCAAGATGCTTGTTCTGTAAATATGAAAAATAGGGGCGTGATAACAAAGTTGTAAATAAATAATATCAGTAAAATCAATTGTTATCTAAGGAGTATATATATTTGAGCATGTAATAAATGTTGGTCAAAGTAAAGCATATGTATAATCTAATTTAGTGTAATTGTATTTCCAAATGATTTTAGTGTAAAAAAGATAGATCAAAAGACGTCGATATATACACTTTAAAAAAAGTGGTTTCATATTTATTTCAAAGATCATATAAATTAATTTATTTATGAAAAGATTTTGATAACTAACATCTAAAATTTGAATAACTAAATCACAATTTCTAAACCCTAAATCTAAATACTAAGGCCTGAAACCTAAAACCTAACCCATAAACCTTAAACCTTAAATACTAAGCCCTAAAGGTCAAACCAAAAATGGTGGCTCTGTAAATACAAACAATAGATGCTTGATAACAAAATTATAAATAAATAATAACAGCAAAATTAATTGTTATTTAAGAAATATAAATTTGAGCATGTAATAAATATATGTTGGTTAAAGTAAAGCAAAGTTATGATCAAATTTCGTGTAATTGTATTTCAAAATGATATGGGTATAAAAAGATAGATCGAAACATGTCCATATATAAACTTAAGAGAAAAGTGATTTTATATTTATTTTAGGAGTGTTTGTTACAACATGACGTAAATTTATTTATTTATGAAAACATTTTGAGAACTAAATTAAGATAGCATGTAACCTACCACTGGTACGCGTCGGTGCTATACAAGCGGTTTTTAACCCCTTTCCGCGACGGAATTTAGAACCTCGCCTAGTGACTGGCGGCGATAGGGGTCCTTCCCACACGACCCAGAAACCGTCGGGGATAGGGAGCCTTGATGCATATAGTTGTCCCTATATAACCGTTTCAGATGTCTTGAATATCCCAAACGCTTCATCCTTGCTACTCGTTTGTGCTCGCATTGCCATCGCAGTTGGAGTTTTGTGGTTTTACCTAAATCCGTGCAGATTCGAGCACGGAGCTTTCGAGCAGATTCGGGCATGGGAGCTTTCGAGCAGATTCGAGCACGGAGTTTTACGATGCCTGGCACATCACAAACAGTTCATGATTATAAACCGTGTACGTTAGGTAGACAATCCCACAGATTTAGGTCTCCCGCACCGTATGTGATAGTGTCTGACATCACACATGCTTTGCAAACGGCAACTGTGTGCATGCTTGCACACGTTTTTTCTCTGTGAATCGTCTCGGATTATGGTGTATATCGCAAACGTTTGTGTTTTACCAACCATGTGTGCCGTAATGACCTGCAAATCATAATTTAGCCCTAATTTAATTGCTGCTATTTTAAATTGTACCTAATTTAAACTTGAAAGTAGGCTACAACTTTATTCATATCCATGAGGTTCAAACAACCTATGCATTATTCGATTCATAGGTACATATGTTTAAGAATTACATAAGCATCAAATAAAGAATGATGAACCAGGGTTCTATACTTGTACTATTACAAATGGTAAAGAAAGAGGCGACAGACATTCCGGTTGCTGAACAAGGTGAATTAAAATGGCCCTATTGTGCTCTCCTGGAAGCAGAAGGCATGTAGGACTCTAGTCCAACCCCTTGTGATGGCCGGCCGCCAATCATGTAGTTTGAGAGGTAATCTTGAGTAAACTGCTTCAGGATCCACTGCAAAAGAAAAAAAGATTCAGATATTGTCATCTAACACAACTCATTACGGGCAGTAAAAAGAAGGCTACAGGGTTCTTACTTACCATCCTGCAGTTCAGTGTTGTCTTGCATAAAGTGTAAACAAATAGTTCGATTGACATCTTGTGACCCGTTTTAATAACAATCTTTATCAGTTTCCTCACTTGATGCTGGTTCATGAATATCTCATGCCCCATACGCAGAAGGGTCGAAGTGTGGATCTTTGGCAATGATATATGTACCTAAAAGAACCAAGTTAATATTAGAAGCTAAACAAAAATTGAAAAATGATGTAGTGCAACACTCCCTCCATCCCATTATATAAGATTTTATTACCTGTATATCTAGACATCATCAGAACAATAAGGTAACACTCTTCCTTGTTGCTATGTAGCCTGGGATTGCATATTTAGTCATTCAGTACAATGCATGTTGCTATGTAGCCTGGGATTGCATATTTAGTCATTCAGTACAATGCATGTTGCTATGTAGCCTCAGATATATTAAATATGGCCCTAGTTAACCTACTGATAAATGGTTTACAGCTATATTCAGTGAAATGTCCGATTCGATGATTAATCCCTTATCAGCCCCAGGCTATATGGTACCAGTTATCGATATCCTGAATAGTGAGTACATATAAGCAATGCGATGAAACTAACCTTGATGGAAAACAACACTGTTCTCAATATTGTCCTGCATGAGTACATATAAAGGCATGTTAAGTAGAACATGATAAACATCAACCAAATATATCCATGGTAGACAACATAATCTACAAATGATAGCTTCAGTGTGTAGGCTTAAGCACGCTAGTTAAGCAAAACAAGAAGTGGAAAGGTGTGTTAACTGCATCAGGCATAACATTTGAAAACAAGCAAATAGTCATTCAAACTGGTATTGTGCAGGTCTACAGTACACTAGTTATTGTTAAAAAAACGAAAAGGCATGTTAACTGCAATATCCTTAACATCAACCAAATATCATAATTCATAGTGGTACTGTTGAAACTGTTATTGATGAAATTGAACTGCAATGCAAATAGTTGCACATATAGAGCATCACATTGTGAAGAACTGAAATAAACAAGTCATAAGGCCATCTCTAGCTGATCCTTAAAAAGTTAAAGGACTAAAACCCTTAGTGGATATTATTTTCTAGTCGATCCCCTAAATTTAAGGTTGTAAACTTCAATTTGATCAAGTTCAAAGCAGGTCCAACCGAAAGTAGCATGCATTCAATCATAAACATAGATAGTTTTGCATAACCGAACATAAAAGTTAAATCTAAACTAAGCTAAACTACTTTCGGTCGAAGTAGAGGTTGAGCCAATCCTTCCTCGTAATGTACGGTGTGCCGCGAGCCGGGTCCGGGCCGGTGCCGTCGTAGGGGTCTTTGGGGAAGGCAGTCCTCCACTCGTCGACGTCGATCTCCTCGTCCTCGAGGCCCACCTCGATGCCCTCCACGCTGATGTCGCTGCCGCCTTCGACCTCGTCACCGGAGGAGAGCGCGATAACCTCGCCGCCCTCCGTGCTGCCGTCCTCGCCGCCTTCGACCTCGTCATCGGAGGAGAGCGCGATAACCTCGCCGCCCTCCGTGCTGCCGTCCTCGCCGCCTTCTACCTCGTCATCGGAGGAGAGCGCGATAACCTCACCGCCCTCCACGCTGAAAAATATCGCCCGCGCCGCCTCCACGAGCTCCGGGTGTTGCCGGCGGAGCTCTTGCACGTAGGCCTCGTCAGTGGCCTCGGCCTCGAGGCGCTCCCACGCCTAGCGGTCCTCCCGCTCCATAGTCGAGCTCACCACCCCTAGCTCCGGCGGAACGAGGTGGACCAGACGTGTGTCGAAGGGGAAATTGTGCCTAGCCGCCGCGCGGTGGTAGCGGACATGCCAACGGTCGTACTCCATGGCCGCGAGCTCGACCGTGTGGAAGCTATCGAGCCACCAGCGGGTGTGGGTCTCCTGATCTATACTCTCGGCGACCCACATCCCCCACCGCCGCTGCTGGACCCCGAGGTAGGACCTTGTGGGCTGCTGGGTCCGAGGGAGGACGGGGAACTCCTCGAACAGGCGTAGGGGTGCGGCGGCGGGCAGATCAGGGAGCCGGCGACGGCGGATCGAGCCCGCGGAGGACGACGGGGACACCTAGGCGGCCACCTCACCGGCGTCGGGCGAAAAGGATGCGATAAACCTCTTTTTGGCCAATGTCTCCTCGAGTTCCCCGGCACACAGGCAGAGGTTGAGGATGTAGGCGCCGGCGATGGCGGCAACCTACCAATGGTTTCAAGGGTTGTGTGGGTCTGTGTGAGCGGAGGTTTGGGGGAGTGTGTCATGTGTGGTGTGTGTGGAGGGGGGCGGGGGGGGGGGCAAGGTGGTGTTTGAGGAAATACTGCAGCAACTGAAAATTTTACTAGGTGGGAGTAACAAGGCGGGGCTACTGGAAATTTGGATCAAGGGTGAGCAGATATTTTTGAGATTGCGAGGGATGCAGAAGCGGGAGTAAAATGCCGGGGCTACTCGAAATTTGAATCAAGGGACTGAAGTAGAGTGGGAGTAACAGACATCGCACACGGTCCGCACATACTAATCGTGTGCTATCAAATATTAAAACCTTCCAAGCGGTAGATATTTTTGAGATTACGAGGCAGTAATATTTTCGACATTGCGAGGGATGCAGAGGCGGGAGTATTTGGGGAGGGAGCTAGTGTTCTTGACACTCCGGCTGTGGACTGTAGCCAACACACCTTCTCGCGTAAGCCATAGGCGTACTATACACCGACGGTGCTCGAAGATATTTTTTACTACATCTCACACGGTTGGTGATAATAAACTGTGTGGGATCTACTTGATTATTCATCTTGATTTGAATTACATAATGGGCACACAGCGACAATGGACGGTGTATGAATTGCTAGACCTTTTATCTGCAGTGAACATGCAACTATATGTGTGTCGTAAAAGAATTTGAATTATTCAGGGTTTGTTTGGACATTTTATACATTAAAATGGTTTTCTAGCCATTTCAGGTGCACAATTCAAAATTAAACTACATGCACATGCTTCGGTGCATATAAATTTCTAGAAAAATCATATATGTGTCCTTGGGTGAATTCTTTGGTCCCATGCAAGAAATGGGAATGAATTTCAAACACCAGGGCACTTTTGATTGACGGCAAAACATTGAGATACCTGGTTTTTAAATTCTAGTAAATCCAAAACTCGTCTGAAATTCATGAAACTTAGCATGGTATCATGGAGCGGCATCAACATGCCGTGGTAAAAAAATTGTCCCATTTGGGGACAGGTTTGGGTATAAACTTCTCATAAACCAGAGCTTCTCACAACAAGCGTGATGGTTTCAGTATGGAACGTGCCACCTACGGGGACAAAACGATATTCGTTACCTCTTATTTCTTTCAAAAAATTTCTAGTGCCAACATAGAACAACATGAGTGTTGTGTTAAGTTTTGGAATTTTTTGGGGTTCGTTTGGACATTTTTTATACATTAACTTGGTTTTCCAAGCATTTTATGTGCACAATTCAAATTTGAAAAACATGCACATGCTCCGGTGCATATAAATTGGTTGAAAAATAATATCTCTGTCCTTAAGTGCATGCTTAGGTCCTATGCAAGAAATGGGAATGAATTTCAAACACCAGGGCACTGTTGCTTGCTAGCAAAACGTTGAGATACCTGGCTTTTAAATTCTAGTAAATCCAAAACTCGTCCGAAATTCATGAAACTTGGCATGCTATCATGGAGCGACATCAACATGCTGTGGTAAAAAAATTGTCCCATTTGGGGCAGGTTTGAGTATAAGCTTCTCACAAATCAGAGCTTCTCACAACAAGCCTGATGGTTTCAGTACGGAACGTGCCACCTTTGGGGACGAAGCGATATCCGTTGCCTCTTATTGCTTTCAAAAATTTTCTAGTGCCAACATAGAACAACAGGAGTGTTGTGTTAAGTTTTGGAATCTTTTGGGGTTCGTTTGGATATTTTGATACATTAACTGGGTTTTCTAGGCATTTTATGTTCACAATTCAAATTTTAAATACATGCACATGCTCTGGTGTAAGCTTGGCTTGGTATCATGGAGTGGCATCAACATGTCGTGGCAAAAAATTTGGCCCATTTGGGGACATGTTTGGGCATAAGCTTCTCACAAACCAGAGCTTCTCACAACTATCATGATGGTTTCGGTACGGAACGTGCCACCTTTGGGGACGAAGTGATATTCGTTGCCTCTTATTGCTTTCAAAAAATTTCTAGTGCCAACATAGAACACCATGAGTGTTGTGTTAAATTTTTGATTTTTTGGGGTTCGTTTGGACATTTTTGTATATTAACTGGGTTTTCTAGGCATTTTATGTGAAGAATTCAAATTTGAAATACATGCACATGCTCCAGTGAATACAAATTGGTTGAAAAATCAAATATGTGTCCTTGGGTGCAAGCTTAGGTCCCATGCAAGAAATGGGAATGAATTTCAAAAACCAGGGGACTGTTGATTGCCGGCAATACGTTGAGATACCTGGCTTTTAAATTCTAGTAAATCCAAAACTCGTCTGAAAGTCATGAAACTTGGCATGCTATCATGGAGCAGCATCAACATGCCGTGGTAAAATAATTGTCCCATTTGGGGCAGGTTTGGGTATAAGCTTCTCACAAACCAGTGCTTCTCACAACAAGCCTGATGGTTTCGGTACGGAACGTGCCACCTTTGGGGACGAAACGATATTTGTTGCCTCGTATTGCTGTCAAAAAATTTCTAGTGCCAACATAGAACAACTGGAATGTTGTGTTAAGTTTTGGAATTTTTCGGGGTTCGTTTGGACATTTTTATACACTAATTGGCTTTTTGAGGCATTTTATGTGCACAATTCAAATTTGAAATACATGCACATGCTCCGGTGCATATAAATTGATTGAAAAATCAAATCTGTGTCCTTGGGTGCATGCTTAGGTCCCATGCAAGAAATGGGAATGAATTTCAAACACGAGGGCACTGTTGATTGCCGGCAAAACATTGAGATACCTGGCTTTTAAATTCTAGTAAATCCAAAACTCGTCTGAAATTCATGAAACTTGGCATGCTATCATGGAGCAGCATCAACATGCCGTGGTAAAAAATTTGTCCCATTTGGGGCAGGTTTGGGTATAAGCTTCTCACAAACCAGAGCTTCTCACAACAAGCCTGATGGTTTCGGTAGGGAACGTGCCACCTTTGGGGACGAAGCGATATCCGTTGCCTCTTATTGCTTTCAAAATTTTTCTAGTGCCAACATAGAACAACAGGAGTGTTGTGTTAAGTTTTGGAATTTTTCGGGGTTCGTTTGGACAATTTTATACATTAATGGGTTTTCTAGGCATTTTATGTGCACAATTCTAATTTGAAATACATGCACATGCTCTGGTGTAAGCTTGCTTGGTACCATGGAACGGCATCAACATGCCGTGGTAAATTGTTTGGCCCATTTGGGGAAAGGTTTGGGTATAAGCTTCTCACAACTAGCGTGATGGTTTCGTTACGGAACGTGCCACCTTTGGGGACGAAACGATATTCGTTGCCTCTTATTGCTTTCAAAATTTTTCTAGTGCCAACATAGAACAACATGAGTGTTGTGTTAAGTTTTGGAATTTTTCGGGGTTCGTTTGAACATTTTTATACATTAACTGGGTTTCTAGGCATTTTATGTGAACAACTCAAATTTGAAATACATGCACATGCTCCGTTGAATACAAATTGGTTGAAAAAACAAATATGTGTCCTTGGGTGCATGCTTAGGTCCCATGCAAGAAATGGGAATGAATTTCAATCACCAAGGCACTGTTGATTAGCGGCAAAACATTGAGATACCTGGATTTAAGATCCTAGTAAATACAAAACCCGTCTGAAATTCATGAAACTTGGCATCCTATCATGGAGCAGCATCAACATGCCGTGGTAAAAAAATTGTCCCATTTGGGGCAGGTTTGGGTATAAGCTTCTCACAAACGAGTGCTTCTCACAACGAGCCTAATGGTTTCCGTACGGAATGTGCCACCTTTGGGGACGAAACAATATCCGTTGCCTCTTATTGCTGTGGAATTTTTTCTAGTACCAACATAGAACAACAGGAGTGTTGTGTTAAGTTTTGGAATTTTTTGGGGTTCGTTTGGACATTTTTATACATTAACTGGGTTTTCTAGGCATTTTATGTGCACAATTCAAATTTGAAATACATGCACATGCTCCGGTGCGTATAAATTGGTTGGAAAATCAAATATGTATCCTTGGGTGCATGGTTAGGTCCCATGCAAGAAATGGGAATGAATTTCAAACACGAGGGCACTGTTGATTGCCGGCAAAACGTTGAGATACCTGGCTTTCAAATTCTAGTAAATCCAAAACTCTTCTGAAATTCATGAAACTTGGCATGCTATCATGGAGCGGCATCAACATGCCGTGGTAAAAAAAATTGTCCCATTTCGGGCAGGTTTGGGTATAAGCTTCTCACAAACCAGAGCTTCTCACAACAAGCCTGATGGTTTCGGTACGGAACGTGAAACCTTTGGGGATGAAACAATATCCGTTGGTTGTTATTGCTGTCAAAAAATTTCTAGTGCCAACATAGAACAACAGGAGTGTTGTGTTAAGTTTTTGGAATTTTTTGAGGTTCGTTTGGACATTTTTATACATTATCTACGTTTTCTAGGCATTTTATGTGCACAATTCAAATTTAAAATACATGCACATGCTCCGGTCGATATAAATTGGGCGACAAATCAAATATGTGTCCTCGGGTGCATGCTTAGGTCCCATGTAAGAAATGGGAATGAATTTCAAACACCAAGGAACTTTTGATTTCCAGCAAAACATTGAGATACCTGGCTTTTAAATTCTAGTAAATTCAAAACTCGTCTGAAAGTCATGTAAATTTTTTGTCCCATTTGGGGCAGGTTTGGGTATAAGGTTCTCACAAACCAGAGCTTCTCACAACAAGCCTGATGGTTCCGGTACGGAATGTGCCACCTTTGGGGACGAAACGATATCCGTTGCCTCTTGTTGATTTCAAAAAAATTCTAGTGCCAACATAGAACAACATGAGAGTTGTGTTAAGTTTTGGAATTTTTCGGGGTTTGTTTGGACATTTTTATACATTAACTGGGTTTTCTAGGCATTTTATGTGCACAATTCAAAGTTGAAATACATGCACATGCTCCTGTGCATATAAATTTGTTGAAAAATCAAATATGTGTCTTTGGGTGCATGCTTTGGTCCCATGCAAGAAATGGGAATGAATTTCAAACACGAGGGCACTGTTGATTGCCGGCAAAATGTTGAGATACCTGGCTTTTAGATTCTAGTAAACCCAAAACTCGTCCGAAATTCATGAAACTTGGCATGCTATCATGGAGCGGCATCAACATGCCATGGTAAAAAATTTGTCCCATTTGGGGCTGGTTTGGATATAAGCTTCTCACAAACCAGAGCTTCTCACAGCAAGCCTCATGGTTTCGGTACGGAACGTGCCACCTTTGTGGACGAAAAGATATCCGTTGCCTCTTACTGCTGTCAAAATTTTTCTAGTGTCAACATAGAACAACAGGAATGTTGTGTTAAGTTTTGGAATATTTCAGGGTTCGTTTGGACATTTTTATACATTAACTAGGTTTTTCTAGGCATTTTATGTGCATAATTCAAATTTGAAATACATGCACATGCTCCGGTGCATATAAATTGGTTGAAAAATCAAATCTGTGTCCTTGGGTGCATGCTTAGGTCCCATGCAAGAAATGGAATGAATTTCAAACACCAGGGCACAGTTGATTGCCGGCAAAACATTGAGATACCTGGCTTTTAAATTCTAGTAAATCTAAAACTCGTTTGAAATTCATGAAACTTGGCATGCTATCGAGGACTGTCACCCGATATGTTGTGGTATTTTCCGTGTCCATTTTGAGAGAAGGCGCACTCGAATAATAGCCAAGAAAGGCATTTTGAAAAAAGAGCTGCCATTTTAATATCTCAAACGTTTGTATAATTCAAACCATGTGCGTTCTGTTAACCATTCACGTGACCCCACGTGTCCTAGTTTTAATGGCTATAGGAGGTGCCGTGCTGATAACTGCTTGACTGAACGGGAGGAGTGCGAGCGCAGTCTCAGCGGGATGCGTGCAAGCTATTCAATGCAGGATCTGTGCATCTCTTCAACGCAAACGGTTCAGATTGCGGTATGCAAATTAAAGCCAGACTTTGGCGCTAAGCCAAGAGACACTACGATTTTTCAAAATATGCAGCTAAAAATCAATAGCACGATCTTTTGTTTGGAACTAAAATTCAGTAATTAAGCATAGAATTCATCCATAGAGATTAAGTAGTCGTTCTCACCGGGAAGCGAGACCGCCTTGGACCGCCGCCCGCCTCGCTCCCACTGGTCTATATTAATGGCGTTGCCCCCATCCTCGCCACACACACAATCCTCTCTCTCAGCCCGCATCCTCGACGCCGCTCTGAGTCCTCAAAGCCGTCAGTGTATGAGGATGCCGCCGAACGCGCCCCATCAGAGGGAGTGGCAACGCCGGGGCTGCTGAAGCACCGGAGCACGGCGTAAATATGGAGACAGAGGTTTCCGTCGCCTCCGACGGGGTGGAGAACGAGGCTGCCAACAAGCGGAGGCGGGTCGAGAAAGAACCGCAAGCGACTGCAACAGGCCTAGACTTCATCAACAACCTCTCCGATGAGATGTTGATAGTCATCATATCCCTCCTCCCAATCAAATATAAGGCGAGGACAACTGCCCTTTACCGGCTGTGGCGCCCCCTATGGCTCCTCACCCCTGTTGACCTCCTCGACGCCCACGAGCTCTGTCGTGGCTATCGCCAAAGCTTGGATGTGTTCTCCCAGATCCTCGGTAGTCACCATGGCCCAATCAAAGGCCTTATCACGAGCAAGTTCCGTTCCAATGGCAAGGACCGAGCCAAGCTTGATGAGTGGTTCCGATCCCCCGCCATAGATCCACTTGAGAAGCTCAGTTTTAATTATGGGCATATGTCCTTACTGCCAACGTCCACGCTTCGCTTCACGCCCACGCTGCGCCTCGCCAGGTTCATGAACTGCCATTCCCCCCGCCCTTAATGACGCGCCCGCTCTTTTTCTACCACGATTGAAGCACCGCGAGCTCGTCTTCGTTTGCATCCCAAAGGATGACATGGAGCGTCTTCTCCTCCGCTGTACTGCACTGGAGTTCCTTCGTCTTCAGGCGATGAATTGGTGGAGTACCTTGACATCACCTCCAGGGCTCTCCGGACTATTTATGTGTGTTGCTGGTGTTGCAACGAGAGATCACAAAAGGTGGACCACAATATGGCCACTGAGGACACACCTTCAATTGAGAGATTACTTGTAGTTAATCAACAAGGTCCAACAAGAATCAATGTCCTTTGTGCACCGAAATTGACAGTGGTGGGCTACTTGTCTGTTAAATACAACTACTTTCAGGTACAACAGTCGCCTTATACCTCTCCTTCTTGATATCAACGTTATTTCTAATTTTGAAGATGTATGTTTGTCTGTCATCCAACAAAGCTTCACCCAGATTCTGGGCACAGTGAAGGTCTTGGCACTAGAATCTGTCGGCCCCAACCTGGACCAAGTTGTCAGTTGGCTGAGATGCTTTCCGTGCCTGAAGAAGTTGTATATCGAGGTGATGTTCCTTTCCTGTTAAATGTTAACCATAAGGGAGTTCAATTTTTCGCACCTTTTCCCAAGTGTACAATGACAATGTACTATGATTTCTGAAGGAATTTTAGACGATTTCAGGACATACACCCCCACCCCATATTGGTTGCTTGATTCATATGGTTACAGTCCATAAGCATTTCTCCTTTGGATTCATCTATACTACTTTTCTTAGGGAATTTTTCATCCAATCCAACCTCTTGTGAAGAAGGATACATGTTTCTAGATTGTAATCAAATGCCCTTGTTAATCATGTCAGATCGAAGATGGCAAGTTGGTGCATTTTACAAATCCTGCAAACCAAATGGGCGTGTAGCAGTGTTAAAAACTACATGTAGGGACTAACACGTTCTCTTCTTTTGTATATAATAATAGGCCCGGAGGTGGATAATGTTTATAACGACAATCACATCGAATGCCTCGATCTGCATCTCTCAAATATTACTTTGAACTCCTACCGAGAGACCTTACCGGAGATTACACTCGCCAGGTTCTTTCTTGCCAGAGCAAAGGTGCTGAGGGTACTCAGGTTGGACACGCATTTAATTAGGACATATGAATGGTATGATTATCAGAGCCGACAGGTACTGCGGAATGGAAGAGCCTCCAAAAAAGCTAAACTTCGTATTGGAAGAGCATATGCTGGAGCAATTGGAAGTCACTGTGTCAAACCCAAACATGACTTGTCAGCGGATGATTCCTTTGTAGAAATGACGATCCTGGCAATGTTTGAATTTGGGCGTTGTAATCTTTGAATTTGAACCTTGCAATATTTATGGCATTTGTTATATTGAACCATTTCTGTTCTCTTGTCTCAATGCAAACAGTTCATCTGAGTGAACCGCATGTCGTATATCGCACACACGTTGATCTAGCTGGCCGTTTCTTTTGTGTTGCCTAATTACAAACAGTTCATCCGAGTGAACCGTATGCTGTACATCGCACACACCTTGATCTGGCTGACCATTTCTTTTGTGTTGCCTAATCACAAACAGTTCCTCGGAGTGAACCGTATGTTGTACATCGCACACACCTTCATCTGGCTGCCCGTTTCTTTTGTTCCTCCTCATCGCAAACGGTTAATTGAACTGAACCATATGCCCTGCATCGCACATGCAACTAAAATCTGAACCGTGTTTGATGCATCCTCCATCGCAAACGTTTTGCACCTTTTTTAACGGTTTTTACACCACCGTTTGCGATTATTGCATCACACACAGTTTCGTTGAAGGGTCTCTGATTATAGTGTCATGTTAGCAGCATCCTACAGTAGTGTAGGAACAATAATTTATTGGAATTAAAATATAACTTCTCTTGTGAAATATGCAGTATGAACAATGGAAATAAAGAATATATGATATACGAGGACAACATACAGTTACTTAAAGAAAAGCTGCAAATTCAATTTAGCGCTAGAAATAGAAAATATTTTCAAATTGAATAGTAATAATTACGATGAGAAGCAATTTGTTTGTTATTTTGGAGTTGGTCAAACTACATGTCACTATGAGAAAATAAAAAATACGTAACAAGTGATAAAGGAGCAATTAAATTTTGACTTCACATTTTTAAGAGTAAGTTTTGTAGCAACGGACGAATTCGATATGAATGTCGGTTTTATGGGTGTGCAGAATCCAACTAATATGGGAAGATGAGTTGTTCGACCGGTTCACCTACCTCTTCTAGTTAACGAGGGATCATATATAATTAGAGTAGTTCATGGGGTAGTTCGTCCCTGCATAACAGATTCTTCTCTAATCCACTGCCCAATCCTCAAAAACCGCCGGACAACGGCGAACACGGAGTTGAGCCGAAGAATCATCTTTCGAACTTTTTGTGGAGTAGCATGTGGTCTTGCAGGAGATTGGCCGGCTTCACGCCGAAGAAGAGGACGATGCTCAGGCAATGGCCGAGATTTTGGAAGAGATCTGGGCACAGGAGGAAGACAACCTCAATGGCATCTTTGTGTTGGTGTGTGGTCATGGTCGCATTGGTCACCGGGGCCATGGCCGTGGGCATGGTCGTGGTCGTGGCCGCAGGCGTGGAGTTAGTGTCGCTGGCATCAGAGATGGTGGCCTTGCTGTCGTGGATGAAAGGGGGTTAGGTGTTGTCGCTGGTGCCAGTCGTGTCGGCGTTGCCGGTGGCCGAGGCAGAGGAGGTGCTCTTGACGGTGGTCATGGATGTGGTTGCAGACAAAATTAGTGGTTCTCCTATGGGCACTTATCTGTCACCATTTCATATTTTCTATGAATGTTATTTGCTTAGTGAACAATTTTTGCATCAGTTTCAATTAATGAATATGAATGTGTTCATGTACAACTCTTGTATGTCCAAATATTGCTGTTTTTGAAATACATTGATATGAGTATGAGGACTTACTTATCGTAGACATATAGAACATTCTATTATAGATTTATGTCAATGTAAAATAAATAATGTATCCAACTAGGTTTTAATCCAGTTTTGAAAGTAAACAGACCTCATGACTGAATTCCAATAGATTCAAGAAAATTACATATTGTAGCATGAAAAATATTGATATCAATTCATTGTAATGTAAGTAGAACATCACTGAACATAGGTAGCTAATATGAAGGGTATCTACATGCAAACAAATAGAGAAACAATTCAAAAATGGCATCTTTTTTGGTTGCTGTGCAATTTAAAACTGAAAGTAGTATGTATATTCATATATAGAACTTTTTAAAAATAATGTTTAGTTTATGAAATGTTTAATGTTCAACACTTAAAGATAATATCATAATAACACCATACAAAATATATTCACTGCTAGTACAATACCAATATGCGTATGACATGAAAATTGACAAGGAACTCTTGATATATGAGCCTGATTAAAAAGAGGAAGGTATTTAACTATTTGTAGTCGTGATTTGGACAGCAGATTGCAACCTTAGAGATGAGGAAGGCAGTGGTACTAGTGGAGAAGAAAGTTCCACATTTATAACAATCCTCATAGTGTGAATGTTTAGCAATACAATGCTGGCTAGAAAAAAATTACTCAGAACATACATGGACATATTTTTTTATACACAAGTGATTAGTTACATGCGCAATGCGATGCTAAGTTTCATGTGCCTGAATTTTCTCTATAATTATTTTTTTCTCAGACCTTAATTATGTACTACACTTTTAATGATCGTATTTGGGTGAAATAATAATAGTAGTAATAATTTCTGCATGACGTAACTAGATATACTCCCTCCGTCCTGAAATACTTGTCGGAGAAATGGATAAAAATGAATGTATCTAGAACTAAAATACGTCTAAATACATCCATTCTTCCGAAAAGTATTTCCGGACGGAGGAAGTACAATGGATGGACTAATATAATATATGAAGAAAAATAAAATGTGAGGGAAGTACTATTTCTTGACGAACCTCATGACCATCTTAGCGAGCAGTACAACATTTTTACTATGCTTTTCCTCGAGCAACTGGCACCGAGCAACCACATCCATAAGCATTTTAGAATAAAAAAAATCTTTGATACACAGATTTTTTTTGCTTACAATCACTACTAGGGAAAACCTTATACACAGAATCTTACCAGCAGCGAAGGTCAAAAAGAGGCACTACTGCTAATTATCCGTAGTGCGGGAACAAATCAAGCGCTACTGCTACTCAGTTAGCAGTAGTGCGGCCACATGGAACCACTTTGCTACTAAAATCGACCGACAGTACCCGCCACCCTAGGTTTAGCAGCAGCACACTCCTGCTACCCGCGCTACTACTAAAGTAATTGTAGTAGCGCGCTTTCTTTGCTGGTCGCTACTGCTAATTTTGAAACTGGCCACATGGCGGGCCCTGCTTAGCTGTAGCGCGTGTGCCGGAAGCGCGTTGCTGCTATTTTCTTAGCAGTAGCGCGCTTTACGACCCGCGCTACTGCTAAGACGCAACATAATACCACCTTTTCCCTCCCCCTCCCCCTTCCCCTCCCCCATCCTCTGTTCCTCACTTTCCCCTACCCCCACCACCTCTCTCCTTCACTTTGCTTCTTCCTCAATACTTCTCTCCCCATTCTCTCGCCCTTCTACCTACCTTTCTCTCTCTTTATTACTCCTAGCTAACTACACCACCTCCATTAATGCATCTCCTTTCCCTTTTTCCTTCCCCCTCCACTAGTTGAAGTTGTCTCTCCTCCCAAATTAGCTAGCTAGGGAGATGTAGCATTTAGTGAAGTGACCTATGTACCCCCTAACTAGATCTAGCCTTGTCAAGAAGAGCTTTGTCCACTTTTGATCTACCTATACTACATCCATCTCCACCGCGTGTGGTCCATCTCGAGAGATAGGTGATTAAAAATTCATGCGTTTGCAAGAATGGAAATATGTGTATGTGTGTGCGATATGACATAAACGGGTGATATGATGGAAAATGTGTGTGTGGCATGAGTTGACGCCGAATTGTGCTTGTGAGTTTCCTATGTTTTGCCGAAATGTCGATTTATTTCCGTTTCGGCGAATTCCAGGCAAACTCTACATCTATATGGCCTATTTTTAGGGAAGGTCATGCCGAATATTTGTATGACTTTGATGCATGCACGTATTTTTATAATCAAATTGTTTATTATTACCGTGCAGGTGTCATGATGGTCAGTGGAACTATGGTGGACAGGTGGTTGCGGCCGGCGGTGCAGGACATGAAAGAAAATAACCTGACATAGGTTTTATGTCCGTGTCCAAGATGCAAAGGAATATTTTGGCTCGACCCCTATGACGATGGTCGTGTCGAAGTGCACCTTCTTATGACTGGTTTCATGGATGGCTATACTCGGTGGATAATTGAAGATGAGGATGATGATGTTGAGGACGCCAACAGGGCAGGCAATGATGACACGGGGCAAGACTAAGAGATGATCGATAATGTCGGTGGGGAAGATGTCGGACATGGCGGCGGAGAAGGGGCCGGACATGGCGGCTGAGAGAACGTGGACTCCACGCCGCAGAGTTCGTCGGTACTAAGTTCAATCATGCGGGGCCCTAATGTTCAAGCACTGCTTCGCAAGGAGGGGAGTACTGAGAGAGCTGCTTCTGGAGAGGAGGCTAAGCTGCAGCAACTGGTGGTAGACTCGAACACTCCATTGTATGATGTTTGCAATCCTGAGGCGACCCGCTTGAGTTTCACGCTCCAACTCCTGAAGACAAAGGCTAAAAACAAATGGACCGACACTAGCCTCGAAGATGGCTCGATCAGAACGACCTGTGGAGAAACCGCGGAGATGTATTCAATGGTCACGTTGAGCATCGATGACCTCCACGTAAGCAGAGCGGCGCCAAAATCGATGAGCTGTTGAAAAACTGGGAACGATGCCCCGCGCCGGGAAAGATGATGAAAAAGGCGCCGGAGCCGCTGCTGAAGGTATGAAAGACGAGGTATGTGTTCTGGTACTTGGAGTACTGGCACAAACTCGTCACATCTCATTGCCTTGATCAAATGCATATCTATAAGAATGTCCTTGATAGCTTGCTCGCGACATTGATGAACACGCCGGATAAGACCAAGGATGGGCCAAAGGCAAGAAAAGACTTGCAAGATTTGGAAATCAGGGAAGGTCTGCACGTGCCGCCTAGTAAAAAGTCAGACGAGACAGAGATGGAGACAGAGGCGCGGGAGAAGAAGGGAAAAAAGTAATGGAAGAGGATTATTGCCCCCCTTCTTGATTCACCTTAAGTCAGGCTGAGATCGATCAATTCTTTAAGTGCCTTACCAGAGTCAAAGTTAGTTCCGGTTACTGTGACAAGATAAGCAGATATCTAGACATGGACAAGAAAGGTTCAGCGGGATGAAGTCCCATGACTGTCATGTGTTGATGACACAGATACTACCTGTTGCCCTTAGAGGGATAATGGACAAGCACGTCCGTGACACGCTTATTGGTCTCTGCAACTTTTTCGACGTCATCTCTCGAAAGTCGATCAGTGTGAAGCAGCTCCGAAGGCAACAGGAAGAGATCATTGTGATACTGAATGAGCTTGAGATGTACTTCCCGCCCGCATTCTGGTGCATCTGTGTGTCCATATTGTGGACGGCATAATAGACCTGGGGCCGTCATTCCTACACAACATGATGCCGTTTGAGAGGATGAATGGGATCATCAAAGGATTCATTCGTAACATGTCCCGTCCGGATGGAAGCATTGTCAAGGGCTATCTGACACAAGAGTGCATCTCTTTCTGCGAGAATTTTCTATATGGCGCAGACCAGCTGCCTAGTGTTGGTGTTGGTTTGCCCGTTAACAAGCACGATGGGAGGCTCGAAGGAGAAGGTCACTCCAACGGTCGCAGGGAACTGGACATGGCATACACAGATCGACGCAACGACTTTGACAGAGCAAACTTGGTAGTGCTACAACACCTAGACGAGGTAGATCCTTTCGTGGCACTGCACAAAGAAATTATCGCAAAGAAGTATCGTGACCGGGGGGTATGCAGGACGGACGCTGAAGTTACTAGAGAGTACAACTCCACTTTCCTGCATTGATTCAAAGGGCATATTATTTCTAATCCCCCGAAAGAGGGCTCTAAGGATGGATTGCTCATATACGCCTTAGCACATGGCCCCTCGCCCAACCTCGTCACCTATCAGTCATACGATATCAACGGATACACGTTCTACACGGAGGCCAAAGATATGGACAGTGATGATCAGAACTCAGGGGTGACGATGGAATGCATGACCGGCAGCGACAAAGGCGCAACTGAGAGATTTTACGGAAGGGTCGAGGAGATCTGGGAGCTTGACTACTCTGGACTGCACAACGCGACGATGTTCCGTGTTAGATGGGCTAAGAATGTCGAAAGAGAAAAGTGGTATTTCACTACCATGACTATACCCGACGCCAAGAGCGCTACCGTGAACGCTATCGCAAAAACGAGCCATGGGTACACACTAAGCACGTGACACAATGCTTCTTCATAACCGACCTGCGCAATCCCAACCGTGTTGTCGTGAGGAGAGGCAAAAGGAACATCATTGGAATGGATGGAGTCGCCAACGAGAAAGACTACGACCAGTATGGCAACCCAATGAGGGAAAATGACGATGACGATGAAGTATATGTCAAAAGAAGAATCAATACTAATACATTACCTAAGAAAAATCGTACTCCATGGGAAAGGAAAAGTCACAATGAGGGGCTCAATTATTCTTCAACGGACAAGAAGGGAAAGAAGCTCACTCTAAAACAAAAACGTCAACGCTGAGGAATGGTATGTTATCGGTCAAACTGTGTAGTATATATGTTCCTATTTTGTGTACACACTTAGCCATTATGCATGGGTCAAATGATGTAATATATATATATATATATATATATTCCTATTTTGTATACATACTTAACCGTCAAACGATGCAATACATATGGCCTTAGTTATATACATTGTATCACCTTCCCTTCGTTCACTGCTCTCAGAAAAAAGGAAAAGAAAAGTGAGAGAAAATAGAGGAAAAGAAAATAGAAGAAACAAACAGGAAAACTGCTATAGGTACCGGTTATAGCATTAGCGCTTTTTTGAAAAAGAGCTACAACTAGTAAAACTAGCAGCAGCGATTTTCGTAATAACTAACTTAGCAGTAGCGCATTTGCCCGAAACGCGCTACTACTACGTCAACATAACCCCCGAAATCCTCACTCTCCCTCCCTCTTCCTGCCTGTGCTTTTCCCCCCAAATCCCCACTCTCTCTTCCCCCGTGTCGTCGCCGCCGGAGCCCTGCCCTTGCCGCGCCCTACGCTTTCGCCCCGTGCTCGGCCCGTCCCGCCGCCCGTCTGGCGCCGCCCGACCAGCGCTCGTGTTTGGCACTACGGTAGGGTGCATCGACTACAAATAAAATTTTCCTACGCGCAGAAACCAGGAACATGCTACAGGAGATGGATCACAAATCGTTACCACTAGATGCGCAGTGCCGTGTAGCGGAACAAGAGTTGGGGCAGTGCGTCCGCGTGGATCGTCTCCTCCTCGTCCGATCTCCCTCGAACAGCCGGTCATCAGTTCCCACGTACAGGTTCGCCAGAGCAGCGCAAGTGCACCGCCTCTAACGGTATCCGCGCGTGCAGGAGGAATATCGTGCGGTGGACAGCTAGGTCTGATCACACAACCGGCGGCGAGTGGAGGTGTCTATTCGCAACACATGCAAACCCTAGTGACAGCACCGAAGCAATCAACCACATGAGTGTGCCGCACCCCACTTTATATAGGCGTCCGTCGCGGGCTCAACACTTGGGCCTCACATGGACCCTAAAAGCCTATAATTCTACTCGGTCACAATCTGGATACAGCTCGGATCACATCCGACCAGTGTCCCCAGATCGGACCTCGTAGGTTCCTTCCCATAAGCGCGCGACCCCTTAGGTTCAAGCCGGCTTGGTCGTAGTTCGGATCACCTCCGAACTGCGCAGTTGGTAGCGGCCTCTAGAAAGGCATGCCGAACACCAAGCAGACTATGAAGCTGGTTAGGCGAACCTGTACATCACACTTCCATTCCTTTTGCCACACGATATATGTTGTCAAGATCAAGGAGAGTCTGTCTTCCTTTTGTCAGCCCGACCTCTTTCTCGTTCCAGTGATGCCGACCACTATCCGGATTATCTCATAATCCTTGTCGCATGGCCATGCTTATCCTGGTCGGATCACACGAGGGGCCCAGAGTATATCTCTCCTGGTCAGAGGGGCAAATCCCATCTTGCTCGACCATGTCTCGCAGCATGGGTCTGGACAAGCCTGAAAAATACCTTTGTAACTACCCAGTCACAGAGTCGCATTTGGCCGGCCCAAAGCAAGTCTGTCACCATCCCAAGTACATGTGCCAGCTCAGGTCTTAGGACATAGAACGCATGTTGTACTAGACACTCAGAGATGACATATCACTGCGTCTCATAGTTGGGTCTGTCCGACTCGGACCTTATCTCGACTCGGATCCCACTATGTCGAATCCGACCAGACCTTTCCAAGCCAATATTATCCGGTTAGCATCCAATGCTCCATGGATAGTGAGACCAAGCCATCAACCGTGTCATATACTAGTCTAGTTGGCTGAGCGTCCACACAGCCCTTTCGACTAGGGACCTTTTAGGAAAGTTATCATACAATTCATAGTCCCACAAAAAATTCACGTACTTGCTGATACACATCATTGATAATGTCCTGTAAGTGCATCTAGTGCCCCTTAGTGATTTTGGTGTATTGAAGACTTATAGGTTAAGTAACTAATGCGTTTGTGAGTGTACACAGGTCTATAAGTCTATGAGGAGTTTGATATTTACAGAGAAAGTCGACCCTAAAATGAATTTCTTCAATCAAGAATTTGATATTCGAAGACTTTCAAGACTTTGAAAGTGAAGAAATTGGTGTGATTCAAGACTTGGTAATCGCTGAGGAATATGAAGAGTGAAGACTTTTGTTTTCGTAGTTTCATTTTCTCTTTCTTGAGTCATAGGAAACACCGTCTCGTTAAAGGGGTCGAGGAAATACTAAGGAAAAATTTCCATTTGATGCTCAACTCAAAATCCTCACCTACCAATCCCTTGAGTGAAGCCTTTTGAAATCTCATACAGTTCAGTCAATTTCTTGATGATGAGACGAAGTTCTTCTAGTCACCGAGAATTTGTTCGATCGAGGAGTTAGGAATTCGCCGGTCTGAATTGCCTACACAATGAGGAACATGATAGCCCCGAGGAATTTGATGTTCCAATTTCCGACCGTTCTTTGTCTTCTTGGCACCTGTCCCCAAATATCTCCACCTAACGGTCATATCATTTAAGGGCATTTATGTCTTATCATGTCGGGCTGCTCCCGAGGCTATAAATAGCCGCCCCACAACCACTAGTTGGTTGGCTGCTCGAGAGAACTTGACACTTGTCATTTGAGAGCAACCCATCCTCCGAGGACTTTGAGCGAAAATCATCAAGTGAGGAAAAACCAAAGTGAGGAAAACCCAAAACCAAACCCCAACGAACCCAAAGTGATTGAGCATCATCAAGAAATTGATCCCGCGTGGATCCGACGCTTTTACCTTTGAAGACTGTGCTTCTTCCAGACGGTTAGGCGTCACGGTCTAGAGCATCCAAGAGGAATTGTGGATCGCCGAGTGACCAAGTATGTGAAGGTTTGACAATCGCTGAAGACTTACCACGAGTGATTGGACGAGGTCTGCGTGACCTTAGTTCAAGGAGAATACGGTGAGGACTTGGTGTCCCGAGCTGCGTGCTCGAGGATCGGGTGTCCGGACTGTGTGTCCTCGAGTTTAAATACTCACCGCTCCAACCAGACGTATAACCGAGACAGCAGTTGGAACTGGTCTACCAAATCATTGTCTTCACCAACCTAACTGGTTCTATTTCCTCAACCCTTTCATTTCCTCATTCTTGTGTTGAGTGTTTGTTCATATCTGTGTTTGAAGACTTTGATCAAGACTTTCTCAATTTCCTCAGTTCAATTTCTTGATCTGTTTGTCTTCATCTTGTGTTATCCTGTGATTACGCTTTCGGTACTCTGTGATTGTCTTCATTTCATTATGATGACTATGCTTGTAATCTGTTATGCTTACTTCGAGTACTTATTCCGCTGCATGTATTTCTTCGCTAAGGAATTTCCTCACCGCAAATTCCTCGATGAAGAATTTTAAAATTCATAAAATCGCCTATTCACCCCCTCTAGTCGATATAACGACTTTCAATTGGTATCGAGCAAGGTACTCCCATGTTCGTGTGATTTTGGTTTAACCACCTGGAGTTTAGTTATGTCGACCGCAGGTATGATCAAGGTCTCAGCAGGGTGTCCTACCTTCGATGGGACGGACTACCCCTACTGGAAGAACAAAATGCGAATGCATCTTGAAGCAATTGACAACGATCTCTGGTATGTTGTGACAAAAGGTGTTTCCTCACCACACCTCTCTCGAATGATGCTGATGTGAAGAGATTCAAGCAACTCGATTCTCAAGCGAAGAATATCATATGTGGCCATCTGAGCAAAGGCCAATATGGAAGAGTGAGTGCTTTGGAATCTGCCAAACTCATCTGGGACAGGCTGTCCAAAGTAAATGAAGGTGTTTCAACTCAGCGTGACTCTCGAGTTGATGTTCTTCGGAATCTCTTCAACCGCTTCAAAAGACTCGACAACGAAAATGTTCAACAAACCTTCGATCGCCTCACTGACATCTCAAATGAGCTTCAAGCACTGGGTGCCACTGACATCACCGACCATGAGGTGGTGAAGAAATTGCTAAGATCGCTTGATTCCTCATTTGACACTCTGGCACTGATGATACAAGAACGAGCTGACTACAAGTCTCTTGATCCTGCTGATATCCTCGAAAGGCTAAATACTCACGAGTTCCAGCTTGCTGAAAAGAGAGATCTCTATGGTTCTGGCTATGGAAGAACACGTGCCTCAAGGCCAAGGCTGAATCTGAATCGAGAGTGAAGAATCGGTAGTAGCCTTGGAGATCTGAAGAATTTGGCGAGAGCTAGCACTTGCTCGTGAAGAAATTCCAGAAATTCACAAGGCGTGGTCGTTTTGGAAAATCCTCAAGAAGCGGTGATTCCTCATCTAGTGACTATAAGCGAAGACTTTGCCACAAATGCAAGAAACCTGGTCACTATATCCAAGATTGTCCTCGATGGGAAAAGGAATTGAAGAAGAAGAAACACAAGGATTACAGTTCGATGGCGTGAAGAAGAAGAAGAAATCATCAAAATCTTCATCATCAAAATCCTCAAAGCCTTCTTCTCACAAGAAGAGCAGCTCCAAAAGGCTCGGGCATTCATTGGCAAGGAAATGGACTCAAGAAGCTGAATCGAGGAAAATGAGGAAGAGGAGGAGTCGAAGAATCCGAATCTGGTGTGGCTAGTCCGCTCTTGCTCGCCTATGTTAGCAAGTCCATCTTCAACGCTGAAGAAACTGACTCCACCGACAAACCTGATGAGGAAAATGATGACTACGCTCCCACCTATTGCTTCATGGCAAAAGGTGCCAAGGTACTCAATTACACCTCCTCTGAATCTAGTGAAAATGAATCTGATGAGGATCTCAAGCCCAGCTACTCTAAACTTGCTAAGATTGCTATAAAACAACAAAGGGCTTTTGAAAAGGTTCAAACCATGCTAGATAATAGTGATGATATGTTAGGTGAAGAAATGGATCGCACTCAAGCCCTGACTGAAAATCTTCAGAGAGTTCAGTCTAGGTTTGACAGCCTTCAAGGACATCATAACACTCTCTTATCTGATCATGAGAAACTTTCTTATGAATTTCTTCAAAGAAAGCAAGATCTTGAGAAGCTAAGAGCGAGTTATGAAGATCTTCAGAAGGAGCACGATTCATTACTTGCTCAACAAATCAGCGCTTCTCAAGAAGAATTTGTTCCTCCATGCTTAAAGTGCATTGAACGTGAATCTGCTAATTCTTCACCTGAATGTTCAAATGCTTCAACTGTTACAAATTCTTCACCTGCCTCTGCTATCACTAATTCCTCACCTGAGGACATTGCTAGTATCACTAACGATGCAGGGCTGAAGGAATTGTACATGACAGGCATGTACAAAAGCCTCAAAGGGCATCAGACTCTTTGTGATGTGCTTAAAAAGCAGATCCTCAACAGAAACCCTAGGAAAGAGGGTATTGCCTTTGAGAGGAAACTCAATGCTGATGGAACGTACTGGAAGCCTGAGCAGTATCCCAAAACCTCATGGGTTGCTGCAAAGGGACCTCCAGTTGATCCATCTACCTTATCTGGCTTTACATGTGAATTTCCTCATTCTGATGATGAGTCATTTGACTCAAACTATAAACTGTTCAAAAATCAGAATGGTGAAGTATTTGCTAGATATGTTGGCACTAACTGCAGGAACGGTCCCCCTATGAAGAAAATCTGGGTTCCCAAGAAATGTCTTGAAAGTCTTCAGGTGAATGTCCTCATGACACCACCTGTGAAGAAAAGGAACCCCAGATCAAATTCTTCATATGGACAAAATTCTTCATATGGATCCAAGTCCTCATATGGACCAAATTCCTCACGTGGATCAAATTCCTCAAAAGGATCAAAGTCCTCATATGATTATCATCGTGCTAATAACTCTGTTTCGCAGGGTAGAGCTAAGGGCTATGAATATGTGCATTATTCTTCAAACCAATATGTTCATAAGTCCTCGAAGAATTTCTCTTCTTATTCATATGCTTACCCTAACCCCTCTTATGTGAAACGAAATGGTTTGGCCTCTATGCCACCATTCTCATATGGTGCTTGCAGAATGATGAACTCTTTGCCACCCCTTCAGATGTGGGTGGTGAAGAAAAAGAACTAATCTCTTCTGCAGGGTCAGGTCTCGGGCGTGTCTCAACGTCTCAAGAATTTCTTTGGGGCCCGACAAAATGCTGAAAGGACGCAGCTAATCATGATGAAATGAACTTTCATTTCACACGTCCTCATCTTGCTTATCTAAATCTTGATGATGAAATTCATCGATGAACTTGATATCATATTCTTCACCGATGAAGTATATGAGATCGTAAGTTGTACTAATTCATCTGCAGGATGATCAACCCAAAGCCACCGAGTGGGTTCTCGATAGTGGATGTACAAATCACATGACCGGTGACAAGAATCTATTGTTGGATGCTCCTTATCACCGTCACATCTCAAGCATATCATCTTTGCTTGACAAAGGCAAAAGTCGTATTGGGACTTGGTAAGGTTGCTATCTCTAAGGACATGCACATGGACAAAGTCATGCTTGTTGAGTCTTTAGGATATAACCTCATGTCAGTCTCAATGCTTTGTGATCTTGATATGGTTGTTATCTTTGGCAAGTATCGTTGTGTTGTGATTATGGAATCGACAATTCCAAAGTCTTGAAGGCTTTAGGAGAGGAGACTTGTATATTGTTGATTTTTCCACAGGACCACAACCAGCCGTGTGTCTACTTGCAAAAGCTTCGTAAGGCTGGCTATGGCATCGACGACTTGGTCACGCAGGCATGAGGAATTTGCACACGCCATAAGAAGAAGCATGTCATTGGCATTGAGAATGTCAAATTCCTCAAGGATCACTTATGTGGAGCCCGTGAAGCTGGAAAAATGACCAAGGCCAAGCATCCAAATAAGACTATCATGACCACTACTCGTCCTTCAATTGCTTCACATGGACCTCTTTGGTCCCAATCATTACTCAGCTGTCACTAATGATGCATCTCTTTATGGCTTCGTTATTGTTGATGATTACTCTCGTTACACTTGGGTACACATTGTTACTTACAAAAATCAAGTGCAGGAAATCTTCAAACGATTTTCCTCGAGGGCGTCAACCAACTTTGGTGTGAAGATCAAGCACATCGAGTGACAATGGAACTGAGTTCAAGAATTCTGGTCTTGATGATTACCTTGATGAACTTGGTATTACTCATGAGTTATCTGCTCCCTATACTCCTCAAAAAATGGCGTCGTGGAGCGCAAGAACAGAACTCTTGTTGAGATGGCTCGACTATGCTTGATGAATACAAAACGCCTAGTCGTTTACGGATTGAAGCAATTGACACTGCGTGTCACATCATCAACAGTATATCTTCACAAATTCTTCAAGAAGACTGCCTATGAACTCCTTACGACAAGAAACCCAATGTAAGTTATTTCAAAGTCTTGATGCTAAATGCTGGATTAGAGATCCTCACCACACCTCTAAATTTGCACCAAAGCACATGAAGGTTTTATGCTTGGTTACGGAAAGGACTCGCACACCTCAGAGTCTTCAACATCGCACTTCACAAGATTGTTGACATCAGAGATGTGCGGTTCGATGAAACTAATGGCTCGCAAAGAGAGCACCTACCTTCATGTTAGACGAACCAGCACCAAGATTCTATCAGGTTCAAGGCAACCGAGGATGTCATTCCTCTCAAGAAACTGCTGAAGAATTCATTCCATGACGCAAAGAACGCCGAGCTGATGCACTGAAGAAAATGTCAAGAAAATGGTGCCGAGGAAAATGATCAAATTCCTCAAGACAACCAGCTCATCCTCGCGTTGCAAAAGAAGTGCAACTTGACAAGATCATCGATGACATTGAAGCGCCAGTCCTCTCACTCGCTCAAAAGCTTCACACCTATCTAACTTTTGTGGGCACTATGCTTTTGTCTCTATCACAGAGCCCACTAAGGTAGATGAAGCATTTCGGGCGGAGTGGATTCAGGCCATGCAAGAGGAATTACATCGTTCGAGCTCAACAACGTCTCGAACTGGTCAAACGTCCAGATCCTCGCAAGCATAATATCATTGGCACAAAGTGGATCTACCGCAACAAGCAAGATGAAAATGGTCTTGTGGTGAGGAATAAGGCACGACTAGTAGCTCAAGGCTACACGCAGTTGAAGGAATTGATTTCGATGAAACTTTTGCACTGTTGCTAGACTTGAGTCTATTCAGATATTACTCGCCTATGCTAACCATCACAATATCACTTTATATCAAATGGATGTGAAAAGTGCATTCCTCAATGGTAAGCTTGAGGAAGAAGTATATGTTGCTCAACCCCTGGTTTTGAAGATCCAAAGAATCGACAAAGTCTTCAGACTAAATAAGGCCCTCTATGGCCTCAAGCAAGCCCTCGGCGTGGTATGATACATTGAAGGAATTCTTCGTGAAGAATGGCTTCACAACCGTTCACTCGACCCTACTCTCTTTACTAAATCATATGATGGTGAACTGTTTGTGTGCCAAATATATGTTGATGATATTATCTTTGGCTGTCTTGACCAACGTTATAGTGATGAATTTGCCTATATGATGAGTGAAGAATATCAAATGTCTATGATGGGAGAGTTGAAATTCTTCTTAGGTCTTCAAATTCGTCAACAACACAATGGCATATTCATATCTCAGAGAAATACCTCAAAGATGTCCTCAAGAAATTCGCATGCAAGATTGCAAAGGCGTCAAAATTCCTATGCCCACAAATGGCCATCTATGCATTGATGAAAATGGTATTGACTTCGATCACAAGGTATACCGCTCCATGATTGGGTCTTTGTTGTACTTATGTGCATCTAGGCCAGATATAATGCTTAGTGTTTGCATGTGTGCCCGATTTCAAGCTACACCGAAGGAATCACACCATAAGGCTGTGAAGCATATTCTTCGATATCTAGCTCACACACCAACACTAGGATTATGGTACCCCAAGGGCTCTACTTTTGATCTCATTGGATATTCGACTCGACTATGCTGGTGATCGTGTGGACCGCAAGTCAACATCTGGTACTTGTCATTTCCTCGGACGATCTTTGGTCCGTTGGTCCTCGAAGAAACAGAACTGTGTATCACCGTCCATCATGGAAGCTGAATACATTGATGCTGGCTCGTGTTGTGCTCAATTGCTATGGATGAAGCAAACCCTCAAGGACTACGGCATCAACGTGAAGAATGTGCCTCTCTCTTGTGACAATGAGAGTGCCATCAAGATTGCTCACAACCCAGTTCAGCACTCAAGACAAAGCACATTCAAATTCGTCATCATTTTCTTCGTGATCATGTGTTGAAGGGCGACATCTCCATCGAGCACGTGAAGATCAAGAACAGCTAGCTGATATCTTCACTAAGCCCTTGGATGAGAAGAGATTTAGCAAGTTGCGGTGTGAGCTAAATATCTTAGAATCTTCGAATGTTCTTTGAAAAAGACACACATCCTAACACTTATGCAAAATTGATGACTTAGATGTGCAACACATGAAGAAACGTTTTTCTTCAACCAATGAAGAATAACACTCTAAATGTGAAGAAATTAATGAAGAATTTGATTTTCAGAACCCTACGACAATTGTACGAGGTGTCTGAAATCATCATTCTTATACGGTGGGTCACGCCACCACCAAAGTTGAAAATCTTCAATTTGAGTTTTTCCTCAGTTTTTGAAATTCTTCAATTTTTGAAATTCTTCAGTTTTTCAAATTCTTCAGTTTTTCAAATTCTCCAACTTTGCAAAATCTTCACTATTTCCGTCGTTTTTCTTCATTGGATATATATATATATGGATTTATGTCCTCTACAGCATTCACTTATGGCTATTTCTTCAAGTCGCTTTTTCTGCTAAGTGAATGTGATCGGACCCTTTCCCCTCTATGCTATACTCAACCCAATCCATTCACAAATTCTTCATGTGCGTTCTACTTTGAAACTCGTTCAAATTCTTCACTGTGTCCTTGACAGCTGAAGAAATTGCGAACGGAACTTTTAAAACGAATCTTATCCAAACTTCGATTTTACCGCTCAAACCGTTCCGCATCCCACGATGCATTATTATATCCACCCACGATGCTTTACGATCTCCACTACACGTAAGTGGGTGACACATGTCGTGAGAAGGAAGCGGTCAGGCACGTTAGTCCTAAATCTTGGACGAGCCGTTTTTCACCGTGGCTATAAATACCCCTCTCTCCCTTCCTCACTCTTTTACTTCGCTCGACTCCTCTCTCCCGCTCGAGCTCCTCGAAACCCTAGCGCCGCTGCTACTCCATTTTCACCGGTGAGGAAAAGCTTCACTGCCTTGACCTCTTCGCCGACGTACTCGCGCCGACCGTGGAATTTCTTCACTCCGCCGTCGCCGTAGCTGATTTCCTCTGCCAAGTTAGGGCGGAGAAGATCTGAACGGACGAACTTCTCAACTGTTCATCTCAGTTCGTCGTGTTCTTCACTTCGGGTAAATTAAAAGTTACTTTTATTTACTCGCTTTGATTCTCAAATTTTCTTCAAATTCTTCAAAGGTGTTTATTTCAAATTCCTCACACATATGAACACCTCAAATCTCTTGACTCATTTCACTAAGCTATGATTTTCTTCAAGATTCCTCAATTGTGTGGATCTTCGATCTATACAACTCTGGAACCTAAGACAAATAACGCTTATTGAAATTCTTCAAGGCTCATCTGGTCAAAATCCTCAAACTTGTTCTTTTTGAAAAACCCTCTGAGAACGCATATGACCTCTTCAAATTCCTCGCACCTATACTCTGTTCACAGGTACAAATGTCTGCTGCTGAATCCCTAGGTTCTCATCAACTTAACTCATTTGCAGCGTTCCTCGAAGAAAAACTGCACACTTCTTGAGAGAACTCAATTGTTCAATTTCCTCACCAAGAAAATGGCGATGGTAAGAAGCCGCAGAAGGAGGAAAGAAACCTGAGGTCATGACAGCATTCGAAATCCCTGAGGAAATATATGCTGACTATTGCACACCAGATGAGGAAAGCAAAAACCAACGCAAGGTGCGCATGCAGAAAATTGAACGGAGATGGGCACGGGAATGGAAGGAATACCGATATGTAACACCCAAGTACATGAAGAAATTCGCGTTAAATCCTCCATGCCCAAGAGCTCCTTTGGCACCAGGCCAAATAGCTGATCCCACTAGCGTCAAACGCGGTGAGGACTTTCCTGATGAGTGGGCTAAACGCCAAGCTAAGTTGGCTAAGCAAGCAAAGGAAGCGGTGAAGAAATTCAATGAGGATTCTGCCGCTGCTGCTGCCACTGAGGTCTCGGTCAAACCGAGGAAATCGATGCAAAAGAAGTCTGCAAATAAGCCAAGTGCTTCTTCATCTGTGCCCTCACGGCCAAGTTCCTCAGCAGCTCCCTCAAGGCAAATTCCTCAGCAGCAAATTCCTCACACCACTTTGCTCCATCAAAGTCCTCACCTGCTCCGTCCAAACCTTCGGGTTCAGTGCACTGCTACTTGTCAAAGGACTGCTGGTTTTCAATTGCCTCGTGCACCTCTGCAAATTCCTCACCTGCTTTCAATTCTTCATCCGCCCGACGCTAAAGACAAAAGCAACAGCTGGGCGTGGTCCTCGGCCTAGCCAAGGAAGAAACAGCTTGTCGTCCACGTGCCATCGATGATGAGGCATCGATGAAGAACTTGAAGAAATCATCGAGACCGTCAAGCTAGAGCCGCAAGAGCCAAGGGAACAGCTGTGCCACTGCTTTTGGACCGAAGAAAGTCCTCGATTTCATCGACCTCGCACAATGATCCCAATACCCTCTCGCTGATCTTCCTTTGACACCTGGTCAAAGTCATATGTTGACTCACTTCATTGCTGAAGAAAATGGAAGTTCGAGAAGGCGAAGGAAATCAAGAAGGCTCAATACAAGAAGGAGAGGTTCTTGAAGAAAATGTTGTCAAGATGACACCGAGGAACTTCTTCAAGCTCAAACTGAAATTCAGAACCTCAAGCAAGAACTTTGACACGCACTATGCTGATTGGCAAGTTGTCAAGACCAGATTCGCTCAATCGACGAAGAAGCTCACAACTGTTGCTGCACCGAGCAACATGAAAATCCTCGGTGAAGCATCTGCTCAGCCTAATGAAGAAAATGCCAAGAACGCTGAAGCTCAACCTGCTGAAGAAAATGCTGATTCGTGGCTGATGAAGAAATTCCAGCCACCGAAGAAACGCCAGGCACCCACTAGTGGTGCGCTGAAGAAACTGCTCAAGACAGGGGAACTGCATCAGTTGCTCCTGAAGAAACTGCCCCAAATTCCTCAGCTGCTCCTGCGCCAACTCCCACTCCAATTCTTCCATCTGCTTCGGATGTGAAGAAAACCAAGGCTGCAGAACGAGCTGCTGTGAAGAAAAGGAAAGCATCAGCTGCGTCAGATTCGTCGGCTTCGAAGAAAGTGAAGCCTATGACCAGCTCTGTTGAGAACCCGATTGATGCTATTCCAGTTTCCTCCATACCTTCAAAGGAAGTGGTTCCTTTTGGAGAAGAATATGAAGTGCCAAACGGATCTGATGAAGAACATCAATCTCCTGCTCTGTCTGAGAAAATTGATGAGGAAATTGAAGTGGAAGCTGTCCCTTCAACCCCAGTCATTCCCTCATCAGACCATGAAATTCCTCAAGCTGGTACTGAGGAAATTGAAAATGAAGATGTGGATATTGGATGCACCACTCCAGTAATCAATGATGACTTTTGGGAAAGTCAGCATCCCAATACTCCTCTCTTCACCCCGCTTCAACAAGTTCCTCACTCACCGCATGATCGTCCAGATCGACTCAAGAAAATCAACCCAAGAGTCCTGCATGAAGAAATTCCAGCCACTAGCGCCGATGAAACTGCTGCTGCTGCTGAAAATCCTCGATCGCACAATTTGAGGATCAAGAAATTCCTCAAGTGAAGAACCTGAACTTACGGTTCCAGAGGTGGTGATGCAACTGATCGACACCCTCCGCCAAAGCGTAAGAATCCGTTCTCGACCAAGCAAAAGTTCAAGGCTAAGGATTTCTTTCTTTGAGCATGTGTTCTTCATGAATATAATCCCTATGATTCTGCTCGGATTAGGAAGAGGCGCTCGACTGCCACCAAGCCAACTTCTATTCCTCGCTTTTCAACAAGGACAAAATCTTCGATCATGCTCATATTCCTCATGTGGATATGGAGTGACTGCCAGGCTTTGAGCCCGTCCTAAGTGTTCTTCACGATGTAGGTCTTCTCAACTTTTGCACTGATATATGTGATTGGAATGAAGAGCTAATTCTTCAGTTCTATGCAACTCTTCACATCACCGGAGACGCTGAAGATGTGACTTCATGGGTCTTGGATTGGATGACCGAAAACACCCACTACAAGGCACCAGCAAGTGAATTGCTTCGAGCTCTTCCACTCAGTCCTCCAGGTTGATGGTGCACGTCGCATCTATGAAGAAAAGGAACTTTCAAATCACTATATGCAAGTCTTGATGAAGCCTTTGAAACCAAGGCAAGCTCAAGGACCAAATTCCTCGTCAAGGAATTGTTATATGTGCCTCGAACAGTCTATCGAATTTTGTCGAAGACTATGAGTCCTATCAAGGGCCACGACTCGAATGATGAAGAGGTCGTTGGCATCATGAAGAATATGCTTTTCAACATCATCCATGGCGTTCCCGTCAATTTCCATGATTTCTTCATGAGGACTCTGGCTAACATTGCCATGTCACCTTTTGAGCTGAAACCTTATGCACCTTGGATCATGAGATTCATCAGGTCAAGATCTTCACTGAATTACAAGGCTGACACTTTGAACCACTGCAGCTACCTGCCCCCGATTGAAGTCCTCAAACGGCCAATTGCCTCAGCTGATGAAAAGGGAAAGGCTACTGCTGTGATAGATGAAGGCATTCGTCCATTGGATGGACAGTTTATAAGCAGCATCCTACTCCACCAATGATGACTCGCCACACATGACTCAAAGACAAATACCTCGCCAAGCAAAATCCTCAAGCTATTGCACCCAGGGTGATGACTGATCGTGAGTTACTCCTCAGTCTTCATCAGAAGGTTGATCGCAATCATAAGTGGGTCAAACGTCAGTTTGGCACTATTCTTTACAACATGACCTCAACTCACAATGCAAAGAAGAAAACCACTACTATCTTCATGAAACCTTCAAGCGCTCCTGGGCTGTTCTTTCACATGTCTACAATGAAGAAGAACTGAAATCAATGGGACTCAAGGAAGAATTTGACTGGTCTGCACCTCCTCCGAAGAAATTCAAGAAGGTCAAAGTTCCTTCCTTGGTGGCCAGCTCCTATTCTTCATCTCGCGATACTGATGAAAATGAAGATTTGGAAGACACTGCTGCTGGTCCTACCTCAACGAACAACCCCGACAATGCTGGCACTCCTTCTTCAACTTGAAATTCTTCAAGAGCGTTAGTCCTCAGTTTCGATCCTTTTGGTCATTCGATGGCAAAGGGGGAGAAATTTGAGTTAGTCTTCAAGCGGGTCTTGTTTTTGTCTATATATAATATTTTATTAAGTTACAACTCTCGTTCTTCTGAAACCTTTTATTGGATCGAGTTGTAATCTTAAACCTGATGGTGCTTTGATACTTTTGATGCATTATGCTTTTGCTCTATGCTCGATTACGATAGTATTGATATCGTTGATCCTTGTTATGCTCGATCCTCATGAGCTCGGTGAAAATCTTCAAATCGATTTGGGATCTGATACTCATAGTTTCAAATTCCTCATACGCATTGGGCTCTGATACTCTATGCATCATTTTGCATGCTCTGCATATCATCAAGCACCATATTTCATCATGCATTTCAAATTCCTCATACTATATGTTAAATGCGTGTATGAATTACAAGATATAGGGGAGATCTCCATGATTCAATTCTTCAAATGTGCATTGCCTCAAAAGCAATTTCCTCACTATGCACATCTTGGGGAGTTCTTCTATATCTTGCAATCAAAATCCTCATTATCGTGTTTACACTTCATACATTTATCCCGTTGAAAACTTAACCTATGTTGTCATCAATCACCAAAAGGGGAGATTGTAAGTGCATCTAGTGCCCTTAGTGATTTTGGTGTATTGAAGACTTATAGGTTAAGTAACTAATGCGTTTGTGAGTGTACACAGGTCTATAAGTCTATGAGGAGTTTGATATTTACAGAGAAAGTCGACCCTAAAATGAATTTCTTCAATCAAGAATTTGATATTCGAAGACTTTACAAGACTTTGAAAGTGAAGAAATTGGTGTGATTCTCAAGACTTGGTAATCGCTGAGGAATATGAAGAGTGAAGACTTTTGTTTTCGTAGTTTCATTTTCTCTTTCTTGAGTCATAGGAAACATCGTCTTTGTTAAAGGGGTCGAGGAAATACTAAGGAAAAATTTCCATTTGATGCTCAACTCAAAATCCTCACCTACCAATCCTTGAGTGAAGCCTTTTGAAATCTCATACAGTTCAGTCAATTTCTTCAGTGACAGAGACGAAGTTCTTCTAGTCACTGAGGAATTTGTTCTGACTGAGGAGTTAGGAATTCGCCAGTGCGAATTGCCTACACAATGAGGAATATGATAGCCCTGAGGAATTTGATGTTCCAATTTCCGACCGTTCTTTGTCTTGCTTGGCCACCTGTCCCCAAAATATCTCCACCTAACGGTCATATCATTTAAGGGCATTTATGTCTTATCATGTCGGGCTGCTCCCGAGGCTATAAATAGCCGCCCCCCACAACCACTAGTTGGTTGGCTGCTCCGAGAGAACTTGACACTTGTCATTTGAGAGCAACCCATCCTCTGAGGACTTTGAGCGAAAATCATCAAGTGAGGAAAAACCCAAAGTGAGGAAAAACCCAAAGTGAGGAAAAACCCAAAAACCAAACCCCAACGAACCCAAAGTGATTGAGCATCACTGAAGAAATTGATCCCGCGTGGATCCGACGCTTTTACCTTTGAAGACTGTGCTTCTTCCAGACGGTTAGGCGTCCACGGTCTAGAGCATCCAAGAGGAATTGTGGATCGCCGAGTGACCAAGTATGTGAAGGTTTGGAAGTCGCTGAAGACTTACCACGAGTGATTGGACGAGGTCTGCGTGACCTTAGTTCAAGGAGAATACGGTGAGGACTTGGTGTCTGAGCTGCGTGCTCGATGATCGGGTGTCCGGACTGTGTGTCCTCGAGTTTAAATACTCAGCCGCTCCAACCAGACGTATAACCGAGACAGCAGTTGGAACTGGTCTACCAAATCATTGTCTTCACCAACCTAATCGGTTCTATTTCCTCAACCCTTTCATTTCCTCATTCTTGTGTTGAGTGTTTGTTCATATCTGTGTTTGAAGACTTTGATCAAGACTTTCTCAATTTCCTCAGTTCAATTTCTTGATCTGTTTGTCTTCATCTTGTGTTATCCTGTGATTACGCTTTCGGTACTCTGTGATTGTCTTCATTTCATTATGATGACTATGCTTGTAATCTGTTATGCTTACTTCTGAGTACTTATTCCGCTGCATGTATTTCTTCGCTAAGGAATTTCCTCACCGGCAAATTCCTCAGTGAAGAATTTTTAAAATTCATAAAAATCGCCTATTCACCCCCCCTCTAGTCGATATAACGCACTTTCATGTCCAAGGACTCTCTTTGTTCATAAACACATAGGAAATATCATCATACATGATTGCCTCTAGGGCATATCTCCAACAGTCTCCCACTTGCACTAGAGTCAATCAAATAGACATCGAATGCCCATAGCTCTAACATGGCCCTCATGCTTGGGTTGTGGAAGCGGCTTAGTCAATGGATCTGCAACATTTGCATCCGTGTGAATCTTGCATAACTCTACATCACCATTCTTTACGATCTTTCGTATCAGGTGATATTTCTAATCTATGTGTCTGACCTTGTGGTGATTTCTCGGCTCCTTGGCTTGTGCGATGGCAGCAGAATTATCACAATAAAGGTCCAATGGTTTTACCGAGGCAGGGAAAAATACCAAGATCATCCAGAAAGTTCCGGATCCAAACACGTTCCTTCACAGCTTCACAAGCCGCAATGTATTCGGCTTCTGTGGTAGAATCGGCCACCATATCTTTCTTGGAACTCATCTAGCTCACTGCTCCTCCATTCATGATGTACATGAATCTGGACTGTGACCGACAATCATCTCTATCGGTTTGGAAACTAGCGTCAGCGTAACCCCTTATGACGAGCTCTTCCTCACCTCCATACACTAGGAACAATTCTTTAGTTCTTTTCAGCTACTTCAAAATAGTCTTTACCGCTGCCCAGTGACTCTCACCCAGGATTGGTCTGGTATCTTCTTGTTAGGCTTATTGCAAAAGAAACATCGGGCCGCGTACGTATCATGGCATACATGATGGATCTGATTGCCGAGGCATACAGAATCCTACTCATCCTGCTTCGCTCATCAGATGTCGAAGGACTCCGAGTCTCGCTTAGCCTTATACCATGTGAGAGTGGCAAGAACCCTTTCTTCGCCTCACTCATGTTGAACCGCTTCAACACTTTATCTATGTACGTGCTCTGGCTTAATCCGAGTAGCCTCCTCGACCTATCTCTATAGATCTTAATGCCTAAAATGTACATTGCCTCACCAAGGTCCTTCATCGAAAACTTGCCATTCAATGACTCCTTGACCGAGTTTAGCATCAAAACATCATTTCCGATCAGTAGTATGTCATCCACATACAAGATCAAAAACACTACTGAGCTCCCACTTAACTTCTTGTATAAACAAGAGTCCTCTTCGCTTTTGATGAAGCCGAAACCAGTGACGACCTCATCAAAACGAATGTTCCAACTACGAGATGCTTGCCTCAACCCATAAATGGATCTCTTGAGCTTGCATACCTTTCTAGTGCTAGTCGGATCGACAAAACCCTCGGGTTGTATCATATACACGTTCTCGGTTAAATTTCCATGAAGGAAAGCCGTCTTGACATCCAGCTGCCATATCTCGTAATCGAAATATGCAGCTATAGCTAGTACGATCCTTACCGACTTCAGCATCGCTACCGGCGAGCAAGTCTCGTTGTAGTCAATTCCTTGAACTTGTCCATAACCCTTAGCGACAAGACGAGCTTTGTGGATCTGAACATTTCCATCCACATCGGTTTTCTTCTTAAAGACCCATTTGCAACCAATGGCTATTACGCCAGGCGGCGGATCAACCAAGTCCCAGACTTGATTCTCATCCATGGACTTAACTCAGATCTCATGGCCTCTAGCCATGCCTCAGAATCTGGGCCCACCATCGCTTCTGCATACATGGCCGGCTCGTCGCTCTCTAGCAACAATACATCGCACACTCCACGTAATCTTTTCGACCTCCGTGGTTCTGGTGCCGCTTCCACTACGGGTTGCTTGACTGACACATGTATGATCTCATCATCAGCCGAGCCATCCCCGAGTGGTCCTCGAATTTCTTCGAGTCAGACCGTCCTCCCATTGGCCTCTCGACTGAGAAACTCTTTCTCAAGGAAAACCCCGTTCCGAGCAACAAACACTTTGTTCTCTTCCTGGTTGTAGAAGCTATATCCAAAGGTTTCCCTCGGATATCCCAAGAATATGCACTTATCCGATTTGGGTGTAAGCTTGTCTGACATAAGTCGCTTGACAAATGCTTCACAACCCCAAATCTTTAGAAAAGACTAACTGGGAGTCTTCCCGGTCCACATCTCATGTGGTGTCTTATCTACGGATTTTGATAGTACCCTGTTATGTGTGAAAGCTGCAGTTTCTAGAGCGTATTCCTAGAATGACAAGGGTAAATCCGATTTGCTCATCATAGACCGGACCATGTCCAACAAGGTACAATTCCTCCATTCCGACACGCCGTTTCTCTGTGGTGTACCCGGAGGTGTGAGCTGAGGTACTATACCTCGGCTTTTCATATGATCATCAAACTCCTTGCTCATGTACTCACCTCCACGATCAGATTGTAGAAGCTTTATAGTCTTGCCGGGCTGATTCTAAACTTTGTTCTGAAACTCTTTGAGCTTTTCAAAAGTTTCCGACTTGTGCCTCATCAAATAGATATATCCATATCTACTCAAGTCGTCGGTAAAAGTCACAAAGTACTGATAGCCGCCTCTGGCAGTTGTGCTCATTGGACCACACACATCGTTGTGTATAAGCTCCAACAGCTCGGACACCCTCACGCAACTCTTTGCAAAAGGAGACTTAGTCATCTTGCCGAGCAAGCATGATTCACATGTCTCGAATGACCAGAAGTCGGATGAAGTTAGGAGCCCATCATCATGGAGCTTCTTCATTCGTTTCAGACTAATGTGTCCAAGCCGGCAATGCCAGAAGTATGTCGGATTTATCTCATTAGGCTTATGCCTATTGACATTCACATTATAGACTGGTTCCTGTTCCAGATTCAATATAAATAGCCCATCAACAATGGGTGCATAGCCGTGGAACATACCATTCAAATAAAACGAACAACCATTGTCCTTTAAATTGAATTCATAACCCTGACTCATCAAACATGAGGCAGAAATAATATTCCGACTAAGTGCAAGAATGTAATAAAAATTATTCAATTCCAAAATAAATCCAGAAGGAAGCTGGAGCTGCATCGTGCCGACCTCCAATGCAGCAACTCTTGCTTTGTTGCCGACCCTGATGTCAATCTCCCCTTGTGCCACACGCCTAGTTCTTACCAGCCCCTGCATGGAGTTGCAAATATCAACAACTGATCCGGTATCAAATACCCAAGAGCTACTAGGTATATCAGCAAGATAAATGTCTATAACATATGCAACAAGTGTACCTTTGCCTGAAGCAGCATTCCCGGCCTTCTTGCCATGCTATGCAAACCACTTGCTACAGTTCCTCTTCCAGTGACCAGTTTCCTTGCAATGTTAGCAAATGGTCTTCGAGTCCGGTCTAGACTTCGGCGCAGCAGCTGAGGTTACCATCTCCGTGCCCTTTGCCTTAGCCTTCTTCTTAGACCAACTCTTCTTGAAATTACCCGATTTCTGCACCATCAATACTTGATGCGCGCCTTTCTTAATATCCTACTCTGCCACTTTGAGCATCCCATGCAATTCAGTGAGCTTCTTATCCATGCCAAGCATATGATAGTTCAGGATGAACGTCCCATAGCTGGGCAGAAGAGAACCCAGAACTGCATATGTAGCCAGCTCATTCAAGAGCGGGAAGCCCAACCGATCCTAAGATTGCACATATCCAATCATCTTGATCACATGTGGGCTCAGTGGATCACCTTCCTTCAGCTTGCAATCCATCAAGGATCGCTAGACATTTAACCTTTCGGTCCTAGCCTGTGTCTAAAACATGCTCTTGAGACTCTCGATCATATCGTAAGCCTCAACATTTTTCAAATGCTGTTGCAAATCGGGCTCCATGCAAGACAGCATCAGACAACTGATCTCTGTGGCACTAGCATTATCGGCAGGTTCATCTGAAAGTGGATCCTCTAGAAATGTTCCTTTTTATCATGCTTGAGAACAATTCTCAGATTTCTATACCAGGTGGTAAAGTTTGTTCCATTCAGTTTATCCTTTTCCAGAATTGATTTCAATGCAAAGTTTTGGTTGAGCAGGTGGTGCCATTGATCTACAACAGAAAATATGCAATCACTAAGCACTGTGTTTATGTAAAGTAATTCTAGCCTTAAATGAAAATACTCCCACTGAAGTTGGCATCCCTCCGCAAACTTTCAATGATTCAGGATCCGACTAGCACATGCGACTAGTGAGCTTTAGCATCACTACTAGACAACATGCCTATCCGGTAAGCAACTCCTTGCTAATCGTATCTCTATATGACTTGTGTCGGTCGGAAAGGTATCTCATACCCCGGCCCCCAACCTTCTTTGCCACAATGCCCCAAACCATTTTGATAGCCTTGTCAAGTTAACCGGATGCAGTACATGTCCGTGTACGACACGGACCCTTCAGTTCAAGGACACCCAACAGCACCTCAATTTTATGAGCCCACTACTAGACGTACTTGACGCGCGAAGGTGCAACATCGGGGATGGCAATTCGCTTGATATTCATGAGGGATCTTTCTACCATTCTAACATGCATAGAAAACATGAAGCATAACAATCACAAATAAACATATATTGTCAAATAGTATGGCTCCTTCATGGACGTTCTTCTGGGTCGGCTCCGACTCCGATGACCATCTAGGAACTCCATCTTGTATGTCACACCGGGACGCCAAGCCACGAACCTGATCTCTATTATCCAACTACTACAACTAGTAGAGTCACAAGTCGACACGCAGGTCGTTATACAATATAATGACAGCACTTTGGCTCCTGCCGGCTGACAAACATGAAACGCAGGCCATGTGTAATTTACACACATGCATCACATACACATGAGCCATACTACTCACATCAAATCTGCAAAACAAAGTTATGCATAGAATCGCATTCTATCGGTTTGAGTGATCGTGTACGAAATACAAGGCGCTACACACACGACGGTCCCGGTTCGGATTTACGTTTCACTGTTAACCCCGATGGCGGATAACCGACCGGTAGGGGTAGATCGTTTCACGACCTCATCGATCCCGACTGACAGAAAACATAGCCTCATCGATCCCCATGTGCAGTTGATCTCATCAACCGTGCACATAGCCAATCTCATAAACGACGACAGATCTCATCTGCCACCTCCACATATCTAATATGCATACGATCTGAATCAAAATCCTATAGCAGAGGCTCTGATACCACTGTTGGGTACTATGGTAGGGCGCGTCGACTACAAATAAAATTTTCCTACGTGCAGAACAACTAGGAACATGCTACGGGTGATGGAACACAAATTTTACGACTAGACGCGTAGTGCCGTGCAGCGGAAGAAGAGTTGGGGCAGCGCGTCCGCGTGGATTGTCTCCTCCTTGTCCAATCTCCCTCGAACAGCCGGTCGTCGGTTCCCACGTACAGGTCGCCGTAGCGGCGCAAGTGCACCACCTCTAACGGTATCTGCGCGTGCAGGAGGAACATCGTGCGGTGGACTGCTAGGTCCGATCACACAACCGGGGGCGAGTGGAGGTGTCTATTCGCAACACATGCAAACCCTAGTGACAGCGCCGAAGAATTCAACCGCATGAGTGTGCCGCACCCCACTTTATATAGGCGTCCGTCGCGGGCTCAACACTTGGGCCTCGCACGGACCCTAAAAGCCCATAATTCTACTCGGCCACAATCCGGATACAGCTCGGATCACATCCGACCAGTGTCCCAGGATCGGACCTCGTAGGTTCCTTCCCTTAAGCGCGCGACCCCTTAGGTTCAAGCCGGCTTGGTTGCAGTTCGGATCAGATCCGAACTGTACAGTTGGTAGCGGCCTCTAGCAAGGCATGCCGAACACCAAGCGATCTATGAAGCTGGTTAGCCGAACCTGTACATCACACTTCCATTCATTTTGCCACACGATATATGTTGTCGAGCTCAAGGCGAGTCTGTCATCCTTGTGCCAGCCCGACCTCTTTCTCGTTCCAGTGATGCCGACCACTATCCGGATTATCTTGTAATCCATGTCGCATGGCCATGCTTATCCTGGTCGGATCACACAAGGGTCCCAGAGTATATCTCTCCTGGTCGGAGGGGCAAATCCCATCTTGCTCGACCATGTCTCGTAGCATGGGTCTGGACAAGCCTGAAAACTACCTTTGTAACTACCCAGTCATGGAGTAGCGTTTGGTCGGCTCAAAGCAAGTCTATCACCATCCCGAGTACATGTGCCAGCTCAGGTCTTAGGACATAGAACATATGTTGTACTAGAGACTCACAGATGACATATCACTGCATCTCATAGTTGGGTCTGTCCGACTCGGACCTAATCTCGACTCGGATCCGACTACTCGAAGCCGAACAAACCTTTCCAAGCCCATATTATCCGGTTAGCATCCAATGCTCCATGGCTAGTGAGACCAAGCCATCAACCGTGTCATATGCTAGTCTAGTTGGCTGCGCGTCCACATAGCCCTTTCGACTAGGGACCTTTTAGGACAGTTATCATACAAGCATAGTCCCAAAACAAGTCACGTACTTGCTGATACACATCACTGATAATGTCCAAGGACCGTCTTTATTCATAAACACATAGGAAATATCATCATACATGATTGCCTCTAGGGCATATCTCCAACAGCTCGCCCCCGACCCCGGCCCCGACCTCGACCCCGACGCGCCACGCCTCCCTCCTCTGCTTCCTCCCCTCCCTACCTCGGCCGTCATCAGGCCTGCCTCCTCGCCCCTGCACCCTCTGTAAGCCCCCCACCGCTCCTCCTCTCTCTGCTAGCTAGGGTTCTTCGGTTATGTTAGTTAGGGCAATAGCTTAATTAGGTTATCTATTTAGTTATGAACTTAGCTAGGTTTTTATGAACCATAGGTTTCAAAATAGGAAAGAAATTTAGGATTAAGCAATTGTGGTTAAAAGAAAAGGCAGAATTGATTATATATGTTTCTTGCATTTTTTAGTTTAAGTAATTGTTGCTATTTAAATTTTATAGTGCTAGTTAGTTAATTAGAATTAGTATTACAAAAACAGAATTAGTTTAAGCAATTTTCCAAATCAACATCCCGTGTTAAAAGCAAAAAAAATTAGTTTCAAATTTAGGTAGGCTGAATTTACTTTAAAATATTGTGAAGAAAAATGACTTCTTGCATTTTTCTTCAAGTTCTATATTTTTATTCCATTTTATATGCAAATTTGAAGTGGACATGTGATATGTGGACACGTGATATTTGGAAAATGATGATTATGTGCAGGGTAAATGATCCGAGTGGCCTATGTTACGCCGGAATGTTGATTCATTTCTGTTCTGGTAAATTTTAGGCGCTCGATATGTCCACTTTTTAGCAAAGGTCATGCCGAAATTTTCCGTGAATTTTGGCATGACTTGTGCTAGATAGTTGCTGGGAAATGGCATTCCAGCAAACATAGATCTTTTTTTTATGTCATTTCTCATTTTTTCATAGTTTTAGAATTAAACAAGGAGACTTAATCATAGGAAACATGTCAAACAACGAAGAAACCGGGCCTTCTGACCAAGATGCAGACGAGATGGATTATGAGGGTGAACAAGAGTACCTCGACTTTTTGTCTGCTAAGCACAATCAAGGTTTGCAGGTCGTCCTCGATGATTGTACTGATGCCGACATCGACACCAACGGCGCCGACACTGATGGCGGCACCGAGACCGACGGGGAAGGTACCGGCGGGGAAGATACCGACACCGATGCCGCTACCGAACAGAAGAAGTAGAAGAAGCAAACTCGGCATTGGAAGGCTGGTGATCACAAAGATGGCACCTGGGAAGTTGCAGCCATTAGAGCCATAAGAACCTTGCAAGTGCTATGGGAACCAAGCAATACTTGGGAAAATCCTATACACAGAATGTTACCAGCAGCACACTTTCAAACTAGGCGCTGCTGCTACGTAGCTGTACCGCACGCAGACAAAATGCGCTACTGAAATAGACCTAGCAGTACCCCCCCCCTATTATAAACCGCCCTACTGCTATAATTTCCACGACCCCGCCACCAAGCTAGTTATAGCATCAATGCCTTAATACAAAGAGCGCTACTGCTACAGATCGTAGCAGCAGTGCATTCTCACAATACCCGCTACTGCTAAGTTTACTACAAAATTTAGTCCCACCTCGCTCCACGAACAGGGTTTTTACCACCTTAAATATGTTACTTCTCAAACTATCACATCCAATTGGTCTTCATTGAACTCTATGTGTAGAATTTGTGGCCGCAATATGAGTCTTCTCAAGTTTCTAAACCGGTGAGGACTCATATTGACAATTCAGATTGTACATGAAAGGTTCAATGATGAGCAATGTATTTTTGATGTTTATTTTTACATGTTTACACTTAGCAGTATCGCATTTTGACTAAAAGGCGCTACTGCTAGGTCATTTAGCAGTAGCGCATGTGCCTTTAGCACGCTACTGCCAAGCCATTCTATCTTCCGCCCCTCACTCCCCTCTCTCCGATCCACTCACACTCACAATCACACTCACTCAATCTCCGCCCTCAATCCCCCCGCGCCGGTCCTCCCCGCCGGCTGCTGATAACCCACAAGTATAGGGGATCGCAACAGCTTTCGAGGGTAGAGTATTCAATCCAAATTTATTGATTCGACACAAGGGGAGCCAAAGAATATTCTTGAGTATTAGAAGTTGAGTTGTCAATTCAACCACACCTGGATAACTTAGTATCTGCAGCAAAGTGTTTAGTAGCACAAGTGGTATGATAATAATAGTAACGGTAGCAAAAGTAAAGATAAATGTTTTTGGGTTTTTGTAGTAGTTGAGCAACGGAAAAGTAAATAAGCGAAGAACAATATGTGAAAAGCTCGTAGGCAATGGATCAGTGATGGATAATTATGCCGGATGCGATTCCACATGCAATAGCTATAACATAGGGTGATATAGAACTAGCTCCAATTCATCAATGTAATGTAGGCATGTATTCCGTAAATAGTCATACCGTGCTTATGGAAAAGAACTTGTATGACATCTTTTGTCCTACCCTCCCGTGGCAGCGGGGTCCTTACGGAAACTAAGGGATATTAAGGCCTCCTTTTAATAGAGAACCGGAACAAAGCATTAACACATAGTGAATACATGAACTCCTCAAACTACGGTCATCGCCGAGAAGTATCCCCATTATTGTCACTTCGGGGTTGTCGGATCATAACACATAATAGGTGACTATAGACTTGCAAGATAGGATCAAGAACACACATATATTCATGAAAACATAATAGGTTCAGATCTGAAATCATGGCACTCGGGCCCTAGTGACAAGCATTAAGCATAGCAAAGTCATAGCAACAATCAATCTCATAACATAGTGGATACTAGGGATCAAACCCTAACAAAACTAACTTGATTACATGGTAAATCTCATCCAACCCATCACCGTCCAACAAGCCTACGATGGAATTACTCACACACAGCGGTGAGCATCATGAAATTGGTGATGGAGGATGGTTGATGATGACGACGGCGACGAATCCCTCTCTCCGGAGCCCCGAACGGACTCCAGATCAGCCCTCCCGAGAGAGATTAGGGCTTGGCGGCGGCTCCATGTCGTAAAACGCGATGAAACTTTCTCTCTGATTTTTTTCTCCCCGAGACGGAATATATGGAGTTGGAGTTGAGGTTGGAGGAGGTCCAGGGGGCCCACGAGATTGGGGCGCGCCTTAGGGGCGCCTTTGTCTCGTGGACAGTGCTCAGCCCCCGGTGTATTTCTTTCGCCAATAATTCTTATAAATTCCAAAAAGTGCCTCCATGGATTTCCAGGACATTCCGAGAACTTTTCTTTTCTACACATAAAACAACATCATGGTAGTTCTGCTGAAAACAGCGTCAGTCCGGGTTAGTTTCATTCAAATCATGCAAGTTAGAGTCCAAAACAAGGGCAAAAGTGTTTGGAAAAGTAGATACGTTGGAGACATATCAACTCCCCCAAGCTTTAACCTTTGCTTGTCCTCAAGCAATTCAGTTGATAAATTGAAAGTGATAAAGAAAAACTTTTAAAAACTCTGTTTGCTCTTGTTGTTGTAAACATGAAAAGCCAGCATTCAAGTTTCAGCATATATTATGAACTAACCATACTCACAATAACACATAGGTCTCACAATTACTCATATCAATAACATAATCAGCTAGCGAGCCATAATAATAAAACTCGGATGACAACACTTTCTCAAAATAATTATAACATGATATAACAAAATGGTATCTCGCTAGCCCTTTCTGAGACCGCAAAACATAAATGCAGAGCACCTTTAAAGATCAAGGACTGACTAAACATTGTAATTCATGGTAAAAGAGATCCAGTGAAGTCATACCCAATATAAACTAATAATAATGAATGCAAATGACAGTGTGCTCTCCAGCGGGTACTTTTAATAAGAAGGGTGATGACTCAACACAAAAGTAATAGATAGGCCCTTCGCAGAGGGAAGCAGGGATTTGTAGAGGTGTGAGAGCTCGATTTTAAAATAGAGATTGAATAACATTTTGAGCGGCATACTTTCGCTGTCAACGCAACAACTATGAGATGGTTGTATCTTCCATACTACATGCATTATAGGTAGTTCCCAAACAGAATGGTAAAGGTTTATACTCCCCCAACCACCAACAAGCATCAATCCATGGCTTGCTCGAAACAACGAGTGCCTCCAGCATACAACAACCCTGGGGGAGTTTTGTTTAATTTTTTTTGATTTGCTTTGATCTTTTTGGATCATGGGACTGGGCATCCCGGTTACCGGCCCTTTCTCGTGAATGAGGAGCGGAGTCCACTCCTCTTGAGAATAACCCACCTAGCATGGAAGATATAGGCAGCCCTAGTTGAAACATGAGCTGCTCGAGTATACAAAACAGAATTTCATTTGAAGGTTCGGAGTTTGGCACATACAAATTTACTTGGAACGGCAGGTAAATACCGCATATAGGAAGGCTAGCAAAAGACTGGGAACAACTTTGCGGTTTGAGGAGTTTGGATGCACAAGCAGTATTCCCGCTTAGTACAGGTGAAGGCTAGCAAAAGACTGGGAAGCGACCAACTGAGAGAGCGACAACAGTCGTAAACATGCATTAAAATTAATTCACACCGAGTACAAGCATTAGTAGGATATAATCTACCATGAACATAAATATCATGAAGGCTATGTTGATTTGATTCAACTACATGTGTGAACATGTGCCAAGTCGAGTCACTCAATTCATTCAAAGGAGGATACCATCCCATCATACCACATCATAATCATTCTAATAGCATGTTGGCACGCAAGGTAAATCATTATAACTCATAGCTAATCAAGCATGACACGAGCAACTATAATCTCTAAATGTCATTGCAAATATGTTTACTTCATAATAAGCTGACTCAGAAACGATGAACTCATCATATTTACAAAAACAAGAGAGGTCGGGTTCATACCAGCTTTTCTCATCCCAATAAGTCCATCATATATCGTCGTTATTGCCTTTCACTCGCACATGTGTATAATAATAAGAGTGCACTTGCATTGGACTAAGCTGGAATATGCAAGCATTCAACTCAAGAGAGAAGACAAGTAATATGGGATCTAAGTTAAATAAACAATCATGCATATAAGAGCCACTAAGCATTTTCAATATGGTCTTCTCGACCCCCAAAAGAAAGAAAAGAAAATAAAACTATTTACACGGGAAAGCTCCCAACAAGTAAAAGAAGAACTAGAAATCTTTTTGGGTTTTCATTTTTAATTTCTGCTAAAAGCATGGAAATTAAACTAACTAATTTTTTGGTTTTTTTAAAGGTTTATCAAACACACAAGAAGAAAACTAGAAAAAGAAATTTAAACTAGCATGGATAATACAATGAAAGAGTATGAGCACCGACGACTAGTGTGTGAACATGAATGTAAAGTCGCTGAGAAATACGTACTCCCCAAGCTTAGGCTTTTGGCCTAAGTTGGTCTAGTACCAAGGACCGCTTGGCTGATATCCATAAGTGAAACTGGGTTGTCTGAGAGATGCAGAGGCGACCGCCTCCCCGAGCAGCAGCGTGTTGGCGAGCTGCCTCCATTCCCCTCTCATATTCAGTGGCTTCTTCCCGGGTGACAACATATCTTCCTTTTGCCTGATAATCAAAAAGGTAGGGAGCAGGAAGAGTAACAGGGACGACGTAGCGTCTGTCATAGATTAGTCGACAATGGACGAATTGTTCATTCCTCCCAAGAAAATGATGATTGAACATAGCTTATTTATCCAAATAAACAAGAGGTAAAATCATATCCCCCTCTCGTGGGGATATATTAAGAAAGTTAGCCACACGGGTTGCATAAATTCCTCCAAATAAATCTCCCTTTCTACTATTATTCTGCAACCTATGTGCAACTATTGCCCACAAGTTATAACCTTTATAACCTGACACAGCACTCTTGAGGAGACAAAGATCAGGAGCACACATGTGACATACTTCGTCCTTACCGTTAATGCATCTACCAATAAAGAGAGCAAAGTAATGTATAGCAGGAAAATGAATGCTCCCTATGGTAGCTTGTGCTATGTCCCTAGATTCTCCCACAGTAATAGTAGCAAGAAAATCTCTAAATTCAGATTTGGAGGATCATTAATATTACCCCACTGCGGGAGTTTGCAAGCAGTTGTGAAATCCTCTAAATCCATGGTATAAGATGTATCATAAATATCAAACATGAAACTAGGAGAATTACGCGCACAGTTATATTTAAACCTCCGCACAAAAGAATCAGTCAACTGATAGTACTGCGGACACTTATCTTGTAAGAAGTCCTCCAGCTCGGCATTAAGCACATATGCGTCAAATTCCTCCTTGAAGCCTGCTTCGACCATAAAATCATCGGATGGCCACTCACAAGCCCGTACATTTGCGTCCCTCGGCAATTCAACATCTTGCTCACGTATAGCAATCCTTGGCCCTTTCTTTGCCGAGGAACCTCCTTGGTACATTCTTCTAAGCATATTTCTTTTTCTGAAAATTTCTGCAATTTTAGTAACTTCAAAATAAAAGTGCATAAAACTAAACAAGATTGATAGCAACTACTCCTACAAGTGCCTAGAGCCTATATCATGCATTGGAATTGCTTGGGACCTCAAAAATTTAACATGCAAGCTCAAGAACATGGTCACCTATGCAGAAAAAAAATTGAGATGAATAAAGCACTAGAACAAAAACTAATTGGACCAATGGAGGAGTCACATACCAAGCAACAATCTCCCAAAGCAGTTTTGTGAATGGAGCTTTGAGCTAAGAGATCGAAAATCGCAGCAAAACGAGCTAGAACTCGTGCTTGAGCTGGATGGGGATTTTTTTGGGTAGAAAATGAAGTGTGTGGGTGCTGGCATAAGTGGAGGGGAGCCACCAGGGGCCCACGAGACAGGGGGCGCGCCCTACAGGGGGGGAACCCTCCTCTCTCGTGGCCTGGTGCTTGCCCTTCCTGCAGTGTTTTCAGTGCCTAAAATCCTCAAATATTCCAGAAAAAATCATACTAGATTTGAAGGGCATTTGGAGCACTTTTATTTTTGGACTATTTTTTAATGCATAGATAATTCAGAAAACAGACGGATAATACTATTTTTGATTTATTTATTCTAAATAACAGAAAGTAAAAAGAGGGTACAGAAGGTTGTGCCTTCTAGTTTCATCCATCTCGTGATCATCAAAATGAACCCACTAACAAGGTTGATCAAGTCTTGTTAACAAACTCATTCTGAATAACACGGAACCGGAGAAATTTCGAATAACACTAAGTTACCTCAACGGGGATATGAAAATCCCCAACAATAAGAATATCATACTTTTTCTTGACAGTAGGGAGAGGAAATTCAAAACCTCCAAAAATGATAGTTGGAACTTTTTTAATAGATTTGATGCTATGAACTTGAGATTGTTTCCTCGGAAAATGTACCGTATGCTCATTACCATTAACATCAAAAGTGACATTGCCTTTGTTGCAATCAATAACAGCCCCTGCAGTATTAAGAAAAGGTCTACCAAGGATAATAGACATACTATCGTCCTCGGAATATCAAGAATAACAAAGTCCGTTAAGATAGTGACATTTGCAACCACAACAGGAACATCCTCACAAACATCGACATGTATAGCAGTTGATTTATCAGCCATTTGCAAAGATATTTCAGCAGGTGTCAACTTATTCAATTCAAGTCTACGATATAAAGAGAGAGGCATAACACTAACACCGGCTCCAAGATCACATAAAGCAGTTCTAACATAATTTCTTTTAATGGAGCAAGGTATAGTTGGAACACCCGGATCTCCAAGTTTCTTGGGTATTCCACCCTTAAAAGTGTAATTAGCAAGCATGGTGGAAATTTCAGCTTCCGGTATCTTTCTTTTATTTGTGATGATATCCTTCATATACTTAGCATAAGGATTTACTTTAAGCATATCAGTTAAGAGCATACGCAAGAAAATAGGTCTAATCATTTCAGCAAAGCGCTCAAAATCCTCATCATCCTTTGACTTGGATGGTTTAGGAGGAAAGGGCATGGGTTTCTGAACCCATGGTTCTCTTTCTTTACCGTGCTTCCTAGCAACAAAATCTCTCTTATCATAACGTTGATTCCTTGATTGTGGGTTATCAAGATCAACAGCAGGTTCAATCTGTACATCATTGTTTTTGCTAGGTTGAGCATCAACATGAACATTATCATTAACATTATCACTAGGTTCATGTTCATCACCGATTGAGTTTCAACATCGTAAATAGAAATATCATTGGGATTCTCGTGTGTGTCTACAATGGCTCACTAGAAGCATGCAAAGTTCTATCATTTTTCTTCTTCTTCTTTTTAGAAGAACTAGGTGCCTCTAAATTATTTCTCTGAGAATCTTGCTCGATTCTCTTAGGGTGGCGTTCAGGATACAAATGTTCCTGAGTCATTCTACCAGTTCTAGTAGCCACTCTAACAGCAAAGTCATTTTTATTATTCAATTCATCAAGCAAATCATTTTGAGCTTTGAGTACCTGCTCAGCTTGAGTAGCAACCATAGAAGCATATTTGCTAACGCGGTGAAGTTCATCTTTAACTCTAGCCAGATTATCGCCTACGCGTCCTATCTCGAAAGCATTATTCTTTAACTCTCTACCAACATAAGCATTAAAACTTTCTTGCCTAGCCATAAAGTCATCAAATTCATCTAAGCACGAGCTATGAAATTTAGTAGAGGGTACTTCAACTTTATCATATCTATAGGGAGAATTTACCTTTACTACCTGTGTCGGGTTATCAAGACAATGTGGTTCTTCAGGCGGTAAATTAAGACCATGTATTTCTTCAATAGGTGGTAAATTCTTAACATCTTCAGCTTTAATACCTTTTTCTTTCATTGATTTCTTTGCCTCTTGCATATCTTCAGATCGAGAAATAAAACACCTCTCTTCTTCGGAGTGGGTTTAGGAATAGGCTCAGAGTTGGCTCAACTAGTTCAGGAATTACTTGAGAACTGGCTCAGAAGAGTCCAATTATTTTCATTAGTCAACATATTATTCAATAGTATTTCAGCTTCACGATCGTTCTTTCCTCGAAAACACAACCAGAACAACTATCCAAGTAGTCCTTGGAAGCATCGGTTAGTCCATTATAAAAGATATCAAGTATTTCATTTTTCTTAAGAGGATGATCAGCAAAGCATTATAATCGGAGAAGCCTCCCCAAGCTTGTGGGAGACTCTCTTCTTTGATTTGCACAAAATTATATATTTCCCTCAAGGCAGCTTGTTTCTTATGAGCAGGGAAATATTTAGCAAAGAAGTAATAAATCATATCCCGGGGACTACGCACACAACCAGGAGCAAGAGAATTATACCAAGTCTTAGCATCACCCTTTAATGAGAACGGAAATATCTTAAGGATATATAAATAGCGAGACTTCTCATCATTAGTAAACAAGGTGGCTATATCATTCAACTTGGTAAGATGTGCCACAACAGTTTCGATTCAAGGCCATAAAAGGATCAGATTCAACTAAAGTAATAATATCGGGATCAACAGAGAATTCATAATCCTTATCAAGAATACGATAGGTGAAGTAGCAAAAGCAGGATCGGGTTTCATTCTAGCATTAAGAGACTGCTGCTTCCATTTAGCTAATAATTTCTTAAGATCTTTTCTATCATTGCAAGCAAGGATTTCCATAGCAGCTTTTTCATTCATAACATAACCCTTAGGAACAACACGTAATACATAATCATTGGGGGAACCTTCATCATCACTATCATCAATAATAGGTTCTTCAGTAATTTCATTCCCACTAACTCTAGCAAGTTGTTCATCTAGAAATTCACCTAATGGCAAAGTAGTATCACGCACAGAAGTAGTTTCATCATGCATAGCAGAAGTGGCATCATCAATAACATGCGACATATCAGAACTCATAGCAGTAGCAGGTTTGGGTGTCACAAGCTTACTAATAACGGAAGGAGAATCTAGTGCAGAGCTAGATGGCAGTTCCTTACCTCCCCTCGTAGTTGAGGGCAAAATCTTGGTCTTAGCATCTTTCAAGTTCTTCATAGCGATCAACACATATAAATCCCAAGTGACTCAGAGAATAGAGCTATGCTCCCCGGCAACGGCGCCAGAAATTGGTCTTGATAACCCACAAGTATAGGTGATCGCAACAACTTTCGAGGGTAGAGTATTCAACCCAAATCTATTGATTTGACACAAGCGGAGCCAAGAATATTCTTGAGTATTAGCAGTTGAGTTGTCAATTCAACCTCACCTGGATAACTTAGTATCTGCAGCAAAGTGTTTAGTAGCACAAGTGGTATGATAATAATAGTAACGGTAGCAAAAGTAAAGATAAATGTTTTTGGGTTTTTGTAGTAGTTGTAACAGTAGCAACGGAAAAGTAAATAAGCGAAGAACAATATGTGAAAAGCTCGTAGGCAATGGATCAGTGATGGATAATTATGCCGGATGCGATTCCACATGCAATAGCTATAACATAGGGTGATATAGAACTAGCTCCAATTCATCAATGTAATGTAGGCATGTATTTCGTAAATAGTCATACGTGCTTATGGAAAAGAACTTGTATATCATCTTTTGTCCTACGTTCCCGTGGCAGCGGGGTCCTTACGGAAACTAAGGGATATTAAGGCCTCGTTTTAATAGAGAACCGGAACAAAGCATTAACACATAGTGAATACATGAACTCCTCAAACTACGGTCATCACCGAGAAGTATCCCGATTATTGTCACTACGGGGTTGTCGGATCATAACACATAATAGGTGATTATAGACTTGCAAGATAGGATCAAGAACACACATATATTCATGAAAACATAATAGGTTCAGATCTGAAATCATGGCACTCGGGCCCTAGTGACAAGCATTAAGCATAGCAAAGTCATAACAACATCAATCTCAGAACAAAGTGGATAGTAGGGATCAAACCCTAACAAAACTAACTTGATTACATGGTAAATCTCATCCAACCCATCACCGTCCAGCAAGCCTACAATGGAATTACTCACGCACGGCGGTGAGCATCATGAAATTGGTGATGGAGGATGGTTGATGATGACGACGGCGACGAATCCCCCTCTATGGAACCCCGAACGGACTCCAGATCAGCCCTCCCGAGAGAGATTAGGGCTTGGCGGCGGCTCCGTGTCGTAAAATGCGATGAAACTTTCTCTCTGTTTTTTTCTCCCCGAGACGGAATATATGGAGTTGGAGTTAAGGTCGGAGGAGGTCCAGGGGGCCCACGAGATAGGGGGCGGCGCCCTAGGGGGGGCGCCCCTGTCTCGTGGACAGGCCCTGGGCCCCCTGGTGTATTTCTTTTGCCCAATAATTCTTATAAATTCCAAAAAGTGCCTCCGTGGATTTCCAGGACATTCCGAGAACTTTTCTTTTCTACTCATAAAACAACATCATGGTAGTTCTGCTGAAAACAGCGTCAGTCCGGGTTAGTTTCATTCAAATCTTGCAAGTTAGAGTCCAAAACAAGGGCAAAAGTGTTTGGAAAAGTAGATACGTTGGAGACGTATCAGCTGCCCTTGCCCCCGCCGGCCACCGTCGCCTACCCCTTACCCCTTTGCGCCGCCGTCACCTCCTCCTCCTCCGTGGACTTGGTTATCCTTCGCTGACCGCCCTCCTCCCCACCCCCTCCTCCTCCGTCGTCCCCCCCACTCCTCCGTTTGCCCTCCTCCCTGCCCCTCCTCCCCCATCCTACTTCCTCCTCCCTCCTCCAATCGACCCTCCTTCTCCCTCCTCCCTCCTCCATCCACAACCCCTCATCCCTGCTACATTTTGATTTAGTTGATTTAGTAGGCTAGTTGATTTAGTTGATTTAGAACTAGTTGATTTAGTAGGCTAGTTGATTTAGTTTATTTAGTAGGCTAGTTGATTTAGAACATTTAGATTTAGTTGATTTAGTAGGCTAGTTGATTTAGAACATTTTGATTTAGTTGATTTAGTAGGCTAGTTGATTTATTAGGCTAGTTGATTTAGTCGATTTAGAACTTTTTGATTTAGTTAATTTAGTAGGCTGGCTGATCATCCCTTGCTAAGTTGTTTTTTATGCTATACTGAAGTTGGTGTACCACTGTTTTTTGATTGGGTTAATTCCAGCATCTCTAGATCCTATTGTTAGTATCACATTATGTCATTATTTTCCATTCCTGTGAAGTGGATCGTTCATCTTTGATCATATTGCTTTAGGAAAATGGCGCAACCACCACCACCACCATGTCGACTGTGCAAGTCAAGGTGCGCCAGCATCCTTGCAACTGGCAAGATGTTCGACATCTACTTCCAACCGAGTTTTCGTCATGCGGCGGTAAGAAATTATATGAAATGTAACAACTATTTTGTTTTTAGTGTTGGCATTACTATATTGTGTCACTTTTTTTACACAGATCGTTCCATGTAATGTGAGGTTGCAATTCAACAAGATGACAGGAGACATTGTGAACTTTGAGGCTCCTGGGGGGGCCTACACTATGGAGGTCGAGAAAGGACGCAATATGTCGCAGATTGGAGGAGATGGATGGGCCCATTTCCTCGCCCGCATGCGTGTTACTGGTGGTGAGTTGATCAGCTTCTCCTTCAGAGCAAAAAGACCCAAGCTAGCTGTCATTTATATCAACAAGGTGGAATATGATGAAGATGATGAGGACCCACTTCATGAAGCCATCTTAGCTCAAAGAATGAGGCTGAGCGAGGAGGAGGTGTGCAACCTATTGGACATAATTCCGCCACGTGATGAATTTTCCGGGGTGCCATTCGTGACCCACCTGACAAGTACCATGGATGATCGGCATGATATGGTATGTTATACTAACTGTAGTAATTTGATATGCTTAGTGAATCCGATGATATGCGATATTGTTATACTCACAAATGCAAATTATCTGATGATATGCTTAGTGAATCCGATGATGTGCTTTAGTGTAGAGTCCGATCACATGCTTATTAGTGTTGAATCCAAGGAACTATTAATAGGTGTAGATAATCCTTATATACTTATTAATAGAATTTATGCTTAGTAGAAATGTGTAGTACTGTGTCTTTTGATAGCGTAGAAATCTATACTTAGTAGAAATATATTTGCAAGAGTATGTGCGAGGCTACTTATTAATTGATATGTTTTTCTTATTCATAAATTGCCAAAGAGCCTATCTGTGAGTTGCGGTATCGAGCCTAACGAAGAAGGCTCAGCTAGACTACGCCTTACCGCAAGGGGCTCCGTCACCACCTGTACTTACGGCGTGGACACGGATGGTCGCACACACTTAAACTCCGTTGGGTGGAAGAAATTCCTGGTTGGAAAGAATCTTTGTGTTGTACAGGCCATCCTAATTACTATCAGGAATACCCATCGCCCAGGCTTGAGGATGATGATCGTCATCGATATCATCTAGAACTACATATGTGTGTGTGGTTGTATGACTATGTATACCTAGTAGAACTGCTATATATGTGTGCCTGGTAGACTACCTAGTACTTCTTATCATATATGCTATATTCATGTGCGGATGCATGTTTACTATGTATGAGTACCTATAATGCTTTATGATATAGTATGACTATTGTATGACTATATGGTAGTGTGGTTAATGATATTGTTATCTGGTACATGTGAAACTGCAGTTTATAAACTGAAACGGGGCAGGGAATATGGAAAATGATGAAAGATACAGCAGTAGCGCAGGGATAGAAAAGCGCTACAACTACTTAATAGTAGCATGTTCCATAAAAGCGCTAGTGATATAGTGAATAGTAGTAGTGCGGGTTTATACTGTGCTACTACTAACTGTTAGTTGTAGCGCCTTAATAGTAGCACGGCTACTCGCTCTACTGATAGCATCAAAACCCCGTGCTACTACTAGGGTTTTCCCTAGTAGTGAAGTACGATGCATCCTACGGGAATGCGCGAGCATCAACGATGATGATTTAAGGAGTAAAGAACATTTGAGGCAGTTGCTCCTGACGAAGTTGCACAAGAGATTCAAGTTCCCCGACTGAGATGATAACATAGAACAACTGAGGGATGATCAAAAAGATTAACAATCATGCCATGGGCATGTTCAACAATGATTTGGCCTCCTGGAAAGGGAGGGTGAAACGAGCTATTGAGGCCGAGGAACCCCTGTCCAAGATTCTGGAGGAAAATCCTTCACTTACGAAAGAGGAGTTCAAAAAGTTCAAGGACACTTGCGCTACCGAGGCAGCCAAGGCTAAGGCTGCGAAATTCAAGAGCCTTCAGCAAAGGAGCACGGGGAAGCATCGCCTCGAAAGCCCTGGCTACCTCGGTAAAAGGACCATATGGGATAAGGAGGATGCGGAACATGAAGCTGCGGGTTTCCCGGACCTCTTCACAAAGTTCACCAACCCCTTGGAGCGTGACTTCGTCAGGGCCCGCTATAAGTGGGACAAGGGAAAGAAGGTTTTTTACACGGACCAGATCACGAGGAGATTGATTAGAATACTGGTAACTATTCTTTTACCACCTTACATTTAGCTCTAGATCAAGTCGACTACACATTCGTAAACGGTTCACGTTCCTTCTGCAGGAGAAGCAACACCAGGTTGCAGCCGAAAGCCCTACTTCTTCAATGAGGCCCAAGTGGGACATCCCTCTCAACCGGGCCTTGAACGAACTTAAGGGGATCCCTTTGGGCCAGCGGCCACAATATGGACGTGTGCACGGCGCCGGAGACGGCGCCACGTGGAAGGTGTTTTACAACGAGGGCCCGGAGGACAAGAAGCGGAAAAAGAAGTTTAGTTAGGCGGACATCGACGAGAAGGTGAAACTTGCATTTGAGAAAAAAACAGTTGAGGACGCAAAAAAACAGTCGAGGAGAAAAATGAGTTGCTACAGCAGGCAGTCAATGCAGCTGTAACTGCCTGCAGAAATGGTTTCGCTACTAACTTGGTCCCGGCTATCATCAACTTGATGAAGGAAAATGCAGACAAGACGGTACATGATTTCCCGTTGCCTAGTTTCGTCGGGAGCAACTCCGTGAACAACAACACCACCGCACCATCACTTGCCCACGCAACCGGGCCTGCCCTCGCACCCGCACCCGCTCATAGCAGCCCGTCCTCAGTCTCTGGCATACTAGGCGGGCCTTCGTCTTTGGCTGAGCTCGACGCCCTCACGGTAATTACATGTCGCACGAACATATATATCTAGAATATTCCATTTCTGTTGCCTTTCGGATGTTTTACGCCGCAGACATGTGTTTGCAGGCCGACGAAACCCCGTGCACCACACTCTACTTGATCAAAGGCCAGAAGGTGGACGTGGGAAAGGGGGTGATAACGAAGCCCTTGGATGTCACGTTCCACAACCAGTCTATGCCGCTGGGCACTTCATCGTTACCTTGTCGAGTGTGACATCGGGGCACAAGGATGTGCCTCCTCCATTACGCCTTGGGGAAGTGGACAACGAGACCCCGCCGCAGATTGGAAGCTGCAAGGGTTGGGTGCTACTATGGCCGAAGAATCTTCTTCATCTGGAGCCGGCCGAGAGCACACCAATAACCACACATCAACAAGCATGTATGGAGACCACCACCCCGCCTATGCAATTACCAGCTCCTGTAGTGCCGGGTGAGAGTGGCGGACGACGTGATGAAGGGGGTCCAATAGTACTGGCTGATGTAATCGGTCCCGTAGAACAGAGAATGGATGATGAGACGGAGGACCCAATGGGTTTCGTCAATACAAATACCTATGCTGGTGACTTAGATATGATGAGTCAACCATATGACGAATCGGGCTATCAGCATGCTAATGAGGATATGGATGATCTGCCCGGGCAAGAACGTCCTAGTAGGGATTGCAAGAAGTCTCTCTTCCTGAAATCCTCACAGGACACGCCTGAAGATGCCGCCTCAACACAGGCTCAACTAGACGGGGGTTGTACAGTGCTTAGCCCGGCAACACTGGGGCAGGGGTTAAGGAAGGATCTGGAAGGTGTGCCCAAGAAAAAGGAGAGGAAGAGACCAGGGAAGATATCTGCCTCCAAACAAGCCAGAGCACATAGCAGCCAGACGGTGGACTTTGAAGAGCGTGTACCCGTGAAAGGTGCAGCCATGTTCCATGTCACGGGCGAGCCGATGCTACCGTCGATACCTCTAGAGGCACTATCAGGGGATCTCAGGAGACTGCACGACCATGTGCTCTCGACTGAGAAAAGCCTACTAGCCTTGAAGGATCCAGGAAATCCGACGTACACGGCTCGTGTGCCTAAGGGGAAGTGCTACGTTGACACACGACCCGCGGAGGTGTTCTTCCTGCGGTTTGACCATATCTTCGAGATGTTTCTAACAACGCGGCTCGATTTTATAATCGTCCGCCTTTTTGCGCTACATATGAGCTCCGTCCTGAAGAGAGAAGAAGTCTCGCAAATCTGTGTGGCGGATCAGTACTACATGCACGAGTCCTTCTTGAGTCTCGGCGAGTTTGAGCATGAAACTGCTAGGGAGTACCTCCAAAACTTCATGGTATAGAATAAGGACTAGAAAATTGTCCTCCTGCCTTATCATCCAAAGTAAGTCAGTTCCGGACAACCCTTTCATACATTTCAATCATTCCTTCTCGCTCATATGGAGAATAGTTTGAGGTGTCTTTTTCCCTGCGGCAACGGGCACGGCGTCCTTATCGTTCTTTACCCGCGAGTCTCCCATGCTGATAACCAACAAGTATAGGGGATCAATTGTAGCCTCTTTCGATAAATAAGAGTGTCGAACCCAACGAGGAGCTAAAGGTAGAAAAAATATTCCCTCAAGTTCTACCGACCACCGATACAACTCTACGCATGCTTGATGTTCGCTTTACCTAGAACAAGTATGAAACTAGAAGTACTTTGTAGGTGTAACGGGATAGGTTTGCAAGATAATAAAGAGCTTGTAAATAAAAAGTAGGTGCTGTTTAGATAAATAAACAATAAAGTTAGCATAGCGAGTGTGGAAAAGTTGTGCTAGGAGTTGCAAAATTTTCCCTAAGCAATTGACTACTTTACTAGACCGATAGCAAGTTTTATGTAGGAGAGGCCACTGCTAGCATGTCATCTCTGACTTGTAATTCTATACACTTTTGATTGGAACTATTAGAAAGCATCCGCAACTACTAACGTTCATTAAGGTTAAACTCAACCATAGCATTAAGATATATTGGTCCCCCTTCAATCCCGTATGAATCAATTTCTATGCTAGGTTGAAGCTTCTGTCACTCTTGCCCTCCAATACATAGTCCTATCAACATACAACTAACCCTATGGTGTGATCCACGCGCGCCCTCATATGATTGGCACCAAAGGAGAGCAACATAACCACAAGCAAATTAAACCAATCATAGCAATTCACCAATTACTGATAGGACAACGAAAATCTACTCACACATCATAAGATGCCAACACATCATTGCATAACAATATGAAGCATAAAGCACCATGTTCAATTAGAGGGTACAGTGGGTTGCGGGAGAGTGGTCCGCTATAGATAGATGGGTGAAGGTGATGAAGATGTTGGTGAAGATGATGGCCCCGGCGGCGTTCCGGCGCCACCGGAAGCGAGGGGGAGAGAGCCCCCCTCCTTATCCTTCTTCCTTGACCTCCCCCCTAGATGGGAGAAGGGTTTCCCCTCTGGTCCATGGCCTCCATGGCGGCGGAGGGGTGAGAGCCCCTCCGATATTGGATCTCTCTCTCAGTTTTCTTCTGTTTCTGTGCTCCCTAATTCTAGCCTTTCACCGTTTCTTAAATTCCCGGAGATCCATAACTCCTAGTGGGCTGAAATTTGGACATGATTTATATCCGGATATTGGCTTTATTGCGGCTAAAGAAGGGCACCACCTGCCTTACGGACTGGCCATGAGGGCCCAGGGCGCGCCCCTCACCCTCGTGGGCCCCTTGGGCATCGTCTCGCGTTGATTCCACTTCCCAAAATTCACATATATTCCAAAAAAAATATCCGTAAGTTTTTATCCCGTTTGGACTTCGTTTGATATGGATTTTTTGTGAAACAAAAAGCATGCAACAAACAGGAACTGGCACTGGGCACTGGATCAATATGTTAGTCCCAAAAATAGCATAAAAAGTTGCCCAAAGTATGTAAAAGTTGTAGAATATTGGCATGGAACAATCAAATATTATAGATACGATGGAGACGTATCACATGATGTGTATTTCGACCCTACCAGAGACTACGAGAAGAAGGACTACACCCACATAATGAATATTCTAGACGATGCTCTCCAAGGCTTCAGCATTAGGGGTGGCCACCTGCAGATCAGGAAACAAAGGAACAAGAAGTTGGGTTTCTCGCATAAAACTAACTTCTGCTGCATCCATGTCCCAAAACCAAGAAACAAAGATGGATTCTACCTCCTCCATCTCATGATTGAGTTCAACACGGATCACAAAAAGCTTCGCATGACAACCAGAAACGATGATCATATCCGCAAGTGGGTAGAATCTCGTGGAGAAGCGGATTATAAATTTAGAGATGACTTCTTTTGCATCCAAAGGGACATTGCGACAATCATCATGAAAGAAGTCGTTGATGAGAAGGGGATGTTCTACCATGGCCCTATATCGCGAGATGACGTCCGAACTCGCATAGGCATGCAATGTCATGACCTCACGCCGTTCAAGAAGCTAGGGTCCATCCTTGATGATATGGAAGGATGGAACTTCTAGTGATTTACGATGTCGATGATGATGATATGTGTTAGCTGAACTTGTATACTTTCTGTAGCGATGAAACTTTGTGATGTCCACGGTCCCTGCCGAACTTACGTAACGCTACTTTGTTAGTTTGGATACGATGACCTGCGTACCTCTAGTTAATTAGTTTGCGTACTATATGTTGCATCTAGTTGCTAACCCTTTCTTTTTCATGTTGCTCTAGTATTTTTTGTTGCATACATTCTCTTAATGAAGATGCATCTCTAACAGGTACCTAGATTCTTGATGGCGAAGAAGGAGTGCTATGTCATGTATAAAGGGAAGGTTCAGGGAGAGTACGACGAGTGGCCTAAGAGTCAGGCGCAAGTGGAGGGGATCTCGGACGCCAGCCATAAAGGCTTCAAAAGCAGACAAGAAGCAGAAGCTAGTTACTTGAGGTTCACACTAGCGCGAGAGAGGACTCATAACCGCCGCCTCATGTAGTGCATAGTTCCTCTATCACGCATAGTGATAGCTCTTGTCACGTATATCATTGTTTAGATGGATGACGATGTAGTTGCAAGTATTCGAGACTTGTATCGCTATTTTCGAGATGATGACGAGAGACCACTTCGTGTTGGATGATGATTATGATGATGACATGATTTGATGAGACTATTTGTATGTATATGCTATGATTACATTTGTATGTGTATGATATGCTAGAGATTATTGTATAAAGCCCTAAACAAAATTTAGCAGCAAAAAATATGGAGCAGAAAAAAAGATTCAAAAACTAATAACAGTAGCGCGGGTATGGCTTTAGTAGCAGCGTGCTCTTAGCAGTAGCGCTCTTTGTCAAAGGGCGCTGCAGCTATTAACAGCAGCTCGTGCTGCAAACAGATGCTGCTGCTATACCTATATAGCGGCAGCGCGGGTCGAACCGCGCTACTGATAAGCATTGGCTGTAGCGCCTTATCAGTAGCGGGGCCACCCGCGCTATTGATAAGCATTTAACCCAAGCTAGTGCTAGGCTTTTCCCTAGCTAGTAGTGAACGGTAACCGATCTTATAGAAAATGTTGAAGAGGATAGAAAGGGCCTTTCAAACTCGGACAGTGCTGCACATATGTACTGCAGGTGCACATTAAAAGAATGAAGAACACAGTGCCATTTAAATGATTGTATCACCAATGGCAGAAATATTGCAAGGTTCAAATTCTAGCATTACAAGACTCAAATTCAAATATTACAACGTTCAAACTGATATTACAAATGAAACTCGGGTTTCATAAAAACCTTATCATGCAGCTTTAGAGTCCGCGTTGATCAGACATGAACACAAGCTTGATTTTTTTTATTAAAAATAGTTTCTCCATTTCAATATTTTTTCCAAAGGGACAAGTTACTAGAAGTCATATATGGGCTTGAAAGAATGACTTCTGATTAATCTGTCACCTGAACTTCCAAAACCAAATTCATCTTCTGTAGAGCCTTTTTCATTCAGCTGTAGGCGCATACATTGATCAGCAAACCAATCATTTCCATGGACTAAAGTTATGGCAAACCTCATTACCTTGAGCACATTTGCTTCCCCAACAAAAAGCCTGGCGAATTTAATCTCTGATTTGGTGCCTCGATAGTTGTTTAGACTAATTATTGTGAGATGGGGATTGCTACTTGTGAGCTGCGTTGGGATTTTCCCCGAAAAAGGAGGGTGAAGTAATATGGTAGCTGATAGTATTTCCCCCACTGAGAACCAATGTTATTAAACCAATAGGACAACTACACAAACACCTAGTGAACAGTACCTGCACGCACAAGAGCAAATACTTGCACCCAATACAGGCAAGTGGGTTGTCAATCCCCTTGTACTCGTTAATTGCAAGGATTAAATCTGATATTAGTAGGTAGATAAATTGCAAAGTAAAATAAAATAAATAAAATTGCAACAAGGTATTGTTGATTTTTGTAATATGGTTGAAGTAGGCCCGGGGGTCATAGTTTTCACTATAGGCTTCTCTCTCGTAAAGATAGCATACGGTGGGTAGACAAATTACTATTGGGCAATTGATAGAAATGCGCATTATTATGACGTTATTCATGGCAATGATCATGTATATAGGCATTATGTTCGTGATAAGTAGACTGACTCCTGCCTGCATCTACTACTATTACTCCACTTCGAGAGCGCTTCTATGCTTCCCTCTCTACGTATTAAGTTCATAGCAAGCAAAATAATGCATGAAGTATGATGACATAATGTAGATAGAATAAAACCAAGCAATATGATTATACCCCGTTGTTTTACCCTTAGTAGCTACCCCTTCTGTCACGAGGTGAAGACACCGCAAGATTGAACCCACTACAAAGCACCTCTCCAACTGAAGATAAATCATTCTAGTTGGCTAGACCAAATGGATAGATCGGAGAGAAATACAAAGCTATAATAATCATGCATAATAATGTTCAGAAAAGACTCAATTACTTTTTGAATAATCTGATCATACACCCACAATTCATCGGATCCCAACAAATACAATGCAAAATAAGATTACATCGAATATAACTCTATGGAGAACATTGTATTGAAGATCAAAGAGAGAGAGAAGGATCCATCTAGGTAATCACTATGGACCCGTAGGTCTATGTAAACTGCTCACACATCATCGGAGGTGCAGCAAAGTTGATGTAGAGGCCCTCCGTGATCGATTCCCCCTCCAACAGAGTAATGAAAAAGGCCTCCAGATGGGATCTCAGAATAACAGAGACTTGCAGCAGTAGAATAATTGTTTCAGGTCTCTCTCTGGTGTTTTCGGGACTTATGGGAAGTAATAGAAGTGGAATTAGGTCAAACAGAGTTACGAGGGGCCCACAAGCCCAGGTGGCACCCCTAGGGGTGCATCATGTGAACTTGTGGCCCTCTCGTACATCTTCTGGCCACTTCCCGAAGCTTCTAGGGTCACTTTTGGTCTAGAAAAAATCACTGTAAAGTTTCATCGTGTTTGTACTTTGTTTGGTATTGACTTTCTGCGAAACAAAATTATAGGGAAAAATAGGAAGTGTTAGTTCCTAAAAATGATATAAAATTACATATAAAGTATCTAAGATTGATAATATAATAGCATGAAATAGCAAAAAATCATAGGTACGTTGGAGACATATCAGAGATCAAGGCATTCAATGGGATTGTTATATTGTGGCACATTTTGCACTTTCTAGCCTCTTTGTATCTGCAAATGTAGAGAACATATTAGTGCCTTGATGTAGTTTTGAAAACTACGTGCCTATATGATTTGTAGCATTTCCAAAATACATGAATAAGTGGCATATAATCTTCCTACATGACTAAAATGGTTGTTTGATTATACTCTGAAAAAGTGTATGTGAAAGTGCAACTAGCTAACCGCTGGATGATTTTGGTAATTAATAACAACATATATGTCATTGAACTAATCCCTATTCAAAGATAAATTTCGGGGAAGTTCAATGTTGGCATGGTAAGGACATGTGGATGTGGACCCCTCAAAATGCTAAGTAAACACATTGCCAAAAGCTTCGAGACTCTACATTTTTGGTTAAGTGATCCAGGATCACATTGAGTCCATAGGAAAGCCAATACTATTAAAAGGGGACAAAGTTTTCATCATGACTCAATTGCTCAAAGTGCTTGAAGATATTGCTCCAAAAACCATCAACCACATTCTCATTCTTCATCTGTCAAAACCCTAAAGTTAAACTCAGTCCCACTAAAACACTTACACCCGGTCCCACCTAGTTAGCCAAGACAAAGCCGTAAGACAAACCCTAGAAGCTCCTTACAGCTGAGACATCATTCGATCTCATCGAAGTGTAGTGACCAAGTTTTTTAACACATTGAATCCACTTAGGAACTACTGAGTTGAACCATTCGGAACTACCGAAACAAGGTATTTTCTTAGGTCATTGCAAATCGGTCTCATCGAGTGGATACGTTCGGTGTCACCTGATGCCTGCTAGGACTACGTCGATATTTCCCCAAAGAGGAAGGGATGATGCAGCACAACAGCGGTAGGTATTTCCCTCAGTGATGAAACCAAGGTTATCGAACCAGCAGGAGAATCAAGCAACACAACGTAAACAACAACTACACACAAATAACAACTACTCGCAACTCGACGTGTTAAAGGGGTTGTTAAATCCTTTCGGGTAACGACGCTAGAAGATGGCAAAACGGATGTGATATAAACTATAGTAGATTGATAGATCGAACGCCAAATAAAATAAATAATAATAAAATGCAGCAATGTATTTTTGTATTTTTGGTTTAATAGATCTGAAAATAAAAGCAATGGAAAAGTAGATCGCAAAGGCAAATAATATGAGAAAGAGACGCGGATGCCGTAGGTTTCACTAGTGGCTTCTCTCGAGAAAAAATAGCAAACGGTGGGTAAACAAATTACTGTTGGGAAATTGATAGAACATCAAATAATCATGATGATATCCAGGCAATGATCATTATATAGGCATCACGTCCAAGATTAGTAGACCGACTCCTGCCTGCATCTACTACTATTACTCCGCACATCGACCGCTATCCAACATGCATCTAGTGCATTAAGTTCATTGAGAAACGGAGTAATGCAATAAGAAAGATGACATGATGTAGACAAGATCTATCTATGTAGAGATAGACCCCATCGTTTTATGCTTAGTAGCAACGATACATACGTGTCGGTTCCCCTTCCGTCACTGGGATCAAGCACCGTAAGATCAAAGCCACAACAGCTGTGGCGACCCGACCTCAGACGGTCAAGTCTCTATGCTTAAGTGTCATCCCTGGATCGGTATGCTGGCACACACAGTACTCGAGGATTTATAACAGAGGTAAATCACATGTATAAAGTAACGTAAATACTATTACCTCAATCCAAATAGCGGAAGTAACGACAAGGTTGTGGATTCCCATCAACACCAACGGCAAAGTTGAGTGTAGAAATCGTAACCCTAACGTATCACTTACTTGTCGTAAGAAATCCTGCAACATGAGACATTGCAACCACAAAGGGTCAGTACATTGAATGTACTGGCAAATTCACACCATAGGATAATGATAAATAAAAGCTATCACTACATGCATATTTGGCTGGTGGAAAGCTCTATGGTTAACTTGCTTTTGCGAAAAGCCAATTTTTCCCTACTGCAAAGGAATATATTTTATTTAACTACAAAGTTTGTTGAAAATATTGAGAAGGTTCCTCCAACTCAATCCCAATTTCATATGAATAACCCAACAAATTAATTAAGTAAAGTGATGAGATCAATATGATAATCCAAGAACCAGATACTCAAGATGTCCATAACTGGGGACACGGCTAATCATGATTAGTTTGTACACTCTGCAAAGATTTGCGCACTTTTCCCCACAAGACTCGATCTCCTCCGTTGGATTTCTCGCACTACAGGGTGTTTGACAAACGAATGACCGAGACACAATCTTTCAGAAGCATTTACTCTCTACTCCGGACAGACCGGTACACCTACAATCCCCCTACATCTACTAGTCCACCTCTTCAAGAGCTCACACAACTTACTCAACTATGCCAGAGCCCATAATGGCTTGTGGCTGCACACAGAAGTTTCTAGCATGAATAATCTTATGATCCCTTTGAGCCTAGGTGGCGTACCGTAGGATGATCACACGGTATATCCCCGGGATCTCCTAGGACAACACTGGTATTTCCCCAGGTGTCCGATCAAGTCCACTGGTATATCCCCAGGGTGCCCCTAGCAATCCACCCAGATGTGTATTAAAGTTGCCACCTTAAGTTGAACCATTAAGTAAACAATCTCACATCTGTCATGGAATACACTCAAACCCAATCCACGTCTACGAGCATAGCATGGCAATATAAGAATAACGTAAAAGAAACTCCCAAGGTTTGAATGCAGGTCAATAGGTTCCTACCTCATAAACTACTTACCAAATCCCACATGTTATCAAGTCCTAGCCATGAAATGTTTGAGGGATAAAACTAATGCATAAAAGCTGGGTATGAAAGGGGAATGATCAAAGTGTGAACTTGCCTGTACTGTTGATGAAGATGATCTGCACTCACAACTCCTGATAGTTCTACACGTCAAACTCCGGCCAATCTATCGTAAGCAAGCAATAGTAACCACACATAAGCAATCACTCAAAAGATTGGAAAAGAACGAAGAAGACGATTCGGAAAACAAAAAAACCAAGCAAATAAATCTTGCAACATGAAACAATTTCTAACATTACCAAAATTAAGTGAATTTGGCCTTATCATAAAGTTTAGTTCAAGAGCTTCGATTTGCAAAAAGAATCAAATAAATCGGAGTTATTAAACTCAAGTTACGAACAAAAGAAGTTTGAATACAAATCTATTTCAAATCATATTTTAAAACTTTTAAAAATATGTTTACGGGTTTTACTGGATAGAGGAGATCGTAAAGAATAAGTGGGCGTTGGTTTCGTTGAATTTGGACAAGCCAGTAAAAAGTAGTGATCGTTTGAAGAACATGGGCTAAACTGTAAATAAAATACTCACAGATAGGTCCCTAGCCGAAATAAAACACAAAGAGAAAATTTTATCAGACGAACGTTCGCTACAGAAGCATAAGCGACGAAAATGTTCGATGTGAACCTAATCTGATGAACACTCGCTAAATAGATCTAAAAAAAGAAAACCGAAATTAAAAAGAAAAACCGAGAAAACCGGATCGGGCGGCGGTTATGCCGTTTCGCGGCGGGTTGGCGGTTTTCGGCGAGAAAACCGGCATCGGCGAGGACGAACTCCGGCGACGGCGGCATCAACGGCGAGAGGCGGCGTGGGGAGATGCGGCGAGGGCGGCGCGCAGGAGGGCGGAGAGGCGGCGCGGTGGTCGAGCAGCGGCGACGGCGTTGCAGAAGTGCGGTAGCGGCGCGATGAGAGGGGGCGGCGAGATGCAGCGCGGCGTGCCGCGGCTCCGGCGGCGGTGCAGCGGCGCAGGTGCAGGGAGGAGAGAGAGGCGGGGCCGCGCCTCGGGTTTTATAGGGGGAGGGGCGGCGAACCTCGGAAAGCTCTCCCGAGCTCGTACGGCTCCGGCGAGTCGGAGGCCAGGCGGGCTCTAGGTGGAAGGAGGTGGCGCGCGGGTGGGCCAATCGGCTGACTGTGCTTCGGCCCAGTCGGCGGAGATTTTTTTTAAATATAGTCAGACGAAAAGAACAAAACAAAAATAACTAAAAAATATATATTATATCGGCATATAATGTATCAAAATTTTCAGAAAAATATATTCTATGACATGAACATTATTCTAGCTCCAAATAAAATTCACAAAAATTCAAATAAAACAAAGAGTGCTAGTGCTATAATAAAACCCAATAAAAATCATTTTAAAAATACCAAAATGCTTTCAAATTTATTCCTCTCCAACTTTCTATTGCCGGAATCATTTTACCCTATTTTCCATATATTTTATTTTGGATAAAATAATTAGAATAAAACCAAGTAACCCCAAATTGAAAATAATTCCTATGGGACTTTAAATTTAATAATTTTAAAACTTCCAACTCATATTTCATATGTTTTGAAGAAGTCATTTTATCTTCTCTCATGAAAATCATTGAATCGCTTAAAGTTTCGAATTTGAAAATAGTTCCAAATGAAATTCAAATATTTTCAAATACCCTTTTCATTTAATTAAATGGAAGAAGTCATATCATCTTCGCTCAAGGGTTTTGTATTTGAAAAGAATTTGAATTCTTGGAGATTAGAAAGCAAAGGTGAAAGTTTGGGGAAGTCATTTCATTCCCTCTCATTTAACTTTCAAAATATTTCGAAATCACTCACTTTCAGTCAATCAATCACAGAAAAATCAACAAACAATCAAAACTATTTATTTAATATAACATTCCAAAATTTAGAATTTTGGGATGTTACAACAAAGCCCCTCTTCCCATTGCAAGATAAATAGATCAAGTTGGCCAAACAAAACCCAAATATCGGAGAAGAAATACGAGGCTATAAGAAACCATGCATATAAGAGATCAAAGAAACAGAAATAACTTTCATGGATATAAAAAGATAGATCTGATCATAAACTCAAAGTTCATCCGATCCCAACAAACACTCCGCAAAAAGAGTTACATCATGTGGATCTCCAAGAGACCATTGTATTGATAACCAAGAGAGAGAGAGAGGAAGCCATCTAGCTACTAACTACAGACCCGAAGGTCTACAAAGAACTACCCACGCATCATTAGAGAGGCACCAATGGAGGTGGTGAACCCCTCCGTAATGGTGCCTGGATTGGATCTGGTGGTTCTAGACTCTACGGCGGCTGGAATTGATTTTCGTCGAATTCCCTAGGGTTTCTAGAATATTTGGGTATTTATAGAGCAAAGAGGCGGTCCGGGGGCACCCGAGGTGGGCAGAACCCACCAGGGCGCTGCTGGGCCTCCTGGCGCGCCCTGGTGGGTTGTGCTCCCATCGGAGCACCCCCCAAGCGCAGCCTTGGCCCATTGGGTGTCTTCAGGTCCATAAAAATTCTCCGTGAAGTTTTCTTGCATTTGGACTCCGTTTGGTATTGATTTCCTGCGATGTAAAAAACATGCAGAAAACAGCAACTAGCACTTGGCACTATGTCAATAGGTTAGTACTAAAAAATGATATAGAATGACTATAAAATGATTATAAAACATCCAAGATTGACAATATAACAACATGCAACAATAAAAAATTATAGATACGTAGGAGATGTATCATCACCGAAAATACTAATGTTTGAATCTTTAACACCGTTTGGTTTCACTAAGAATTCTTTTCTCTGTCACTGAGTTTTGCATAAAGTTTGTAACGGTTGTACTTTTTGTGAGAGCTATATATACCCCTCCACCACCACTCACAATAAGTGAGAGAAACCAGGATGAAACTACATTTCCTATCCATTTTCTGAGAGAGAACCACCTACAGTTGTGTTGAGATCAAGGGATTCGAATCCAACCTTTTGAACCTTGATTTCTAGCCTCCCCAAGTTGCTTTCCACTCCAATTCTTCTCCTACCGAAGCCAAATCTATGACAAAGTGATTGAGTGTTGAGGAGACTATCCTTTGAAGCACATGAGCAAGGATTTCATCATTAACAACAACATCTATTACCATTTTGAGAGTGGTGTCTCCTAGATTGGTTAGGTGTAACTTGGGAGCCACTCAGATCATGTGCAGTTAAACCAAGGAGTTTGTAAGGGCAAGGAGATCGCCTACTTCATGAAGATCTACCCCGAGTGGATCTAGTCCTTCGTGGGCGTGAGCCATGGTGGAATAAACAAGGTTGCTTCTTCGCGGACCCTTCATGGGTGGAGCCCTCTGTGGAATCGCGCAGTCGTTACCCTTTGTGGGTTGAAGTCTCCATCAACATGGATGTATGAGAGCACCACCTATTGAAACCACACCAAAAAAATTATGTCTTCATTGCATTTGATTTCTCCGATCCCCTTCTTTGCATTCATATGCAAAGTCTTTACTTTCCGCTGCTCAACTATTAGACTTGCATGTGTAGGGTGTTGCTTGAGTTGGTAGAATTGCTAAAAATTGCCTGCAACTAAAATTGGGAAATGGATAAGTATTATTTTGTCAAGTAGTCTAATCAAACCCCCACCTTGTAGACATAGTTTCGATCCTACAAGTGGTATCAGGGCTTTGGTCTCTACTGCATTGGTTTCACAACCTAGGAGAGTATGGAGTCTAGTGAGGGAAACTACCACCGTAGAGGTCCATATTTCAATGCTTGATGAGTCCAAATTACGTGATTATTTGTTTAGTATTTTTGTGCCTACTCCGCATGCTTCATGTGATCACTACAAACTTTGCTCTATTTTGTGACGCTTCACTTGTGTCACGCATAACCCTTTTTCATCACGGAAAATACGCTGGCGACGGTTTTCGACCCCCACCCCCACCATCACTGAAGCGCCATCATAGAAAATAAAATCTTGATGGTACCACTTTCTCCATCACGCAAGATCGCATCTTAGGTGACGGACGCAAAATTGTCGACTAAACTATCTTCTGCGATGACTACAAAATGCCACTAGAACTGTCATCGTATATACTAACAACCGACCTAACATGCCTGACCAGTCAATGAATCTGACTTATGGGCCCATAATATGTTGACATGGCGCCTTACAGCTGGGCCCAGCCAAGGTGTTATCACAGACGATGCCTGTTAGTGATAATCAGGTTTGACCAGTCAAAGATCCTAACATGTGGGCCCATGAAATGTTGACGTGGCTCCTTACATGTGGGTCCAGAAGCTGGTGAGGACACGCATTTCTGTCACTATTAATAAAATAGTTTATTCATTGTTTCCACTTCCAACCAAATTTGAATTTTAAAATTTGTAAAATATCAAATATGAGAACGAAATGACTTTCATTAAAACTGAAAATTGACATGCTTAACACAATTTTGATGATGATCAACCAACTGAGGAAGTATCACACACGACATAAAAGAAAACCTACAGTTTACCACACATTATAAAATAAAATAAAGGACGACCATAAGTTTTTGGACGAAGAAGACCACCATCAGGGCTGCGACATGGTGTTGTCATAGCCCCCCAAAGTGGGTTGTGACATGCTGTTGTCAAAGCCCCCCAAAATAGCTAAGACATGCTTTTGTCAGAGCCGTCCTTCATCCTTAAGAGAAAACCTAAAGCTCCTTCTAGTTGTGATCGCGTCTATTCCATAGAAGAAGTATTCTCCTCATGTGCCTTCTTGAGAGCTACAATTTCATCTAGCTGCTTTCATTTCATCTCTTCGATTTCTTGTTGTTGCATTTTTATTCTTGCATTCAGCTCTTCTTGATACCTATCATATGATGCTTGCAAGGAAAGTGATGTGCTTACAAATGGCCTTAAGAACCTCTGCAACAATCTGCACAACTATTTTTGTCTCTTCATCTACTGCTAGAGTTGCACGTTGCTTATCCTTCATGTCCTTCTGCAATATGGCTGAAGCATTGTTGGTGCGGTCTTACAAACATAATTTTTTGGCTGGCACATTACATGTGCAATCAAGAAATTGTAGAACACTTACAATTGCTTTTGCTGCAGTCTCACTCATCACCCATCCTTCTTTCTGGTGTGGGTTGCTTCCAAAAATTCAATAGGACTAGGTTTCTGGTTTTATTCTTTACACCAGTACATCAAACAGGATATGATGAACGTTATTGCCATTTACTTATCAAAAAATATGATAGTTTGCATGTACGAAGCTCGAGTGCTTACCGAACTGTGATAAGCTCCAATGTAGCTTCTAGAGCCAGTTCTATGGGGGAGCTTCACAACACTTCGGTTTGCTTTATTCTTGGCACGTATCTCCTATAGATTGCACCATAAATTTGTGTTGACCACATGGTAGAGTAACAGTTGAATCTATCAGATTAAGCATGAATTACCTGGTAGTGCTCATTTTTCCACTGTTTTACTAGATCTATCCAGTCTTTATCTGTAATAGTCATTGGCTTCAACATCAACGCTTGCTCGTCAGTAATATTTTAAGCTTACTATAAAAGTTTGCCTTGAGTCGGTGTCTATGTGACGGCACGCTTTTCTGAATGACACCATCATTCACTGCTCTGGCCAATTTAGCATTGTCTGTTGTTGGTGCAATATTTTCCCTCCTGTGTTTTGGAGATTGTTAAGAGAAACATGCATGCACTAATGCAGGATGCTGCTAATGCAAAACTATGATCAGAGACCCTTTGACAAAATTGTGTGCGATGCATTAATCGGAAACGGGGACGTAAAAACCAGTGAAAAAAGGTCCAAAACATTTGCGATGGCGGAAGCATCAAACACGGTTTAAATTTTAGTTGCGTGTGTGATGCAGGGCACACGGTTAATCCATTGAGCTGTTTGCGATGAGGCATAACAACAGAAACGGGCAACCATATCATTGTGTGTGCGATATACGGCATACAGTTTGCTCCGATGAACTGTTTGCTATTAGGGAGTGCAACAGAAACGGTTTGCCAGATCAAGGTGTGTGTGATATACGGCATACTGTTCACTCGGATGAACTGTTTTCGATTAGGGAACACAACAGAAACAGTTCAACTTAACAAGATGTTGTGATACGTGGCAAACAGCCGACTCTGATGAACTGTTTGCGATGAGATATTACAACATAGGCGGTTAATACAATTAGTTCATGTGCGATTCTGTGTGTACAAAAAACTTTGAAAAATGCAAAGTAGTTGCTTGTGGTGGCTAGGAGTATCGCACACGATGCGTCCGCGAGTACTCGTGTGCGATGATTAGTAAGTTAGACATAAGTTCCCTTATGTTAACACTTGTGTGATAAATAACACGTGGCACCGGATACGGTATTCGGGTTGTGTGTGTGTGTGTGCTCCACTTAGTCTTCCCATGCTCCAGCGAATGCTTCCCGCGCTCCACATGGGTCAATTGTAAAATCCACGCCTCTTTCCTCATCGGTCTCCCGCCACCAGCTAATGGCTTGCTGCATATAACCCAGGCGGCAACGCACCGTCGTGACACTCTCTGCAGGTCTAGTCCTCACCCATCTACCATTAGTTATTCCAAGCATGCCAGGCAACGACCAAAGGTTCAACGTTGACGCCTACCTGTGTTACATCTTCGGCAAGGAGAACGAGTCAGAGCAGGTCGGGGAGCAAGAGCTTCATCAGCCGATGTAGGCACCATGGCCCATCGGCAGCGATATCGGTGTGACAGTCCTTGGGCGCACAATCGACATATTGCATAGGAGGTGTGATGAGCATTTTGCCATCCACCATGCAAAAGATCCAGAGCTGCTCGGCGGCATGATCGACGACCCACCCGAAGAGCCGCCCTCACCAATGCTCATCAAGAGCCTGATGCCCCGGAAGGAATGGGCAGAGGACCTCTGCGATTCAGTCAAGAGATAGGAAGCCTGCGGCTTCATCATTGCCCGCGGCGGCCGTGTCAACCTCGATCCCGATGATGTGGTCGCCAGGCTCGAGCGCATCCCTGGCGGTGTTGACGTCCCCGACGAAGTAGAACATCGCCAACGTGATATCTTGAGGATGCAGGTGATGGACGGAATTTGCTACCAGGACAGAGACATGGAAATGGAGCGGTTCCGCGGAGATATCATGCGCGCGTTTGCACGCTGTCAAGCTCTTCTGGAAGAGGCCCAGCAGCCCCAAGAGCCTCCCAGCGCTAGCACCTCCGTAGGCGAAGGCGGATCGGGACACTTGGAGTGAACGACTGCAAGGGTGCTATGCCGATCACGGAGTCCAAGAAGACCGTCGTCGGAAGGCCGCCAGCTCAGCCTTTTATCGTATATTTTATTATAATTGTATGGATATGTAGGTCGTGAGTATTCTAGGCCTTGCCGCATGTGGCATTTTAAATTATCCTAAATATGTAAGACAATTACTACCTCCGTTTCAGTTTACAGGTCCTGCACGTATACCTAGGTTGCCAATTTTATCACCCTAATATAAACTATATAACACAAAAATTATACCTTTTGAAAGTAGAAACTTTGAAGTTTATGTTGGTATATTTTTTGTAATATATGACTTGTATTAGGTTGGTCAAATTGACGACCTAGAGGTACGCGTACGCCCTGTAAACTGAGAGAGAGAGAGGTAGTATTAAGAATTATTAACCGTTGCCATTGTAAGTTTGCCTCAACGGAGAGCAGAGCGCACGCAGGGACGCCAGAGCGGAGCGCACCGCGACCACCTCAATGGCAAGTAAAACGTGTGGACGGGCGTCAGGAGAGCGCCCCACGGCCGCCTCAACGGCGAGCAACCACGTGGTCAACCTTCTGCCATCAATAAATTTTGACCTTGTTCCTCGTCACATTGCAGATTACGACACAATAAGTAATTGCAAATCTATTCACACCTATCAAACTAATATGTGTTCACACTTAGCACCGGGCTATAAAAACTACCCACCCGCAAATTACTTCACAGTTCCTCTCCTCATCACCCACAAAACTAGTCTTTCCTGTCAAGTTGTTCTGCCATGACCGGTAGGAGTTTTGGGTGGACATATAACCAAGCAGCAAAGACCAAGGGCGCGGAAGCACTAGAGCGGTCCCGCCGCGAAGTCGCAGCTGCAGCAGAGATGTCTCACAAGCGCACTCGCGACGTTGGCCATCGCGACGAGCTGGTGTTCCTGAAGTCCTTGGCCGGCGACGACGACATTCTCGCTGGTGTCATTAAGCAGCAGGAGCTCGTCGACGGCTCGATGAAGCTGCTCAAGATCAGTGATGCCTCGGTTGAAAAGGCGACAGGCCTCATCGAGCAACTTATGGGCGACAATGCGAAGGCGCTCGCCGAGAAGGAGGAGGAGGCTACCGGCTAGAAGATGCTGCATGAGCAGAGCATTGCCTCGGGGATGACGCTGACAGTGATCGTCGAGGAACTGATGGGTGACTTGCGGAAGCTCCAGATCAAGCGCGAGTAGGAGGTGGAGGAATCAGTGGCTGCTTTCAAGCAAAGTCGTGAGGAATTGAAGGAGACGGAGGATGTCATTGCCCGACGATCCATCGACGAGTAGAGACAGTAGCAATCCAGATTGTTTGTGTGATTTCCTTCTTCTCTTTCCCCCGTGACTTCCGGGCTTTGCCGCATATGGCATTTTAAATTATCCGAAATATGTAAGACAATTATTATCTCCGCCATTGTAAATTTGTCATCTTATTATCCGTTGCCATTTTATTTATGGTCGTATTATCCGTTGCCCTATGTGGCAATTTAAATTAGGCCAGAATACGAATTGAAACACGAACAAAGCAAATGCTTCCATGGGATCACAAGCAAACACCCTCCGTCCAGGTGCTTTAATTAACCTATTAATGGAGAAGTTGTGAGCGAGGCGGGTGGCGGCTGGTGCATGGAGGTCAAAGAGCTCTCTTTCTGGTGAGCATGGGCGGCCTTGCTGCTCACACGTGTCCCATCGAGCATGCGAGGTGGACATGATGCACATGTCCCGTCGAGCCTGCACGGCGGACTTCTCACGCTCGTCCCGTCTAATCACAGCTGCATGCACGCCACTGAGTATGGTTAAATTTTGACACGGTTCATATAATACAACTGTTTGCAATATTAAAGTGTCAGCTATTTGTTTCAAAAAGGACTTCATTGGCAATTAATGTGTGCACCTTGTCTCAATCTGGACGATTTTTTTACCACGGCATATATGTGCCATGTCATGAAACCATGCCAAGTTTCATGTTTTTTGGGTGAGTTTTTTATTTACTGGGATTTAAAAACCAATATTCTCAATGTTTCAGGACGATGAGAAGTTTGTAATTCATTCCCATTCCTTAAATCAGATCTAAACATGCACCCAATGACACATGTACGATTTCCCAACCATTTTGCTTCACTTGAGCATGTGCTTGTAGTTCAAATTTGAATTATGCACTACATTAAATGCCTAGAAAGCTTAATTAATATATACAATGGTCAAACGAACCCAGAACAGTTTCGAATTTTAGCACGACACTCCTGTTATTTTATGTTGCCTGTAGAAAATAAAGTTCAAGGCAAGAAGAGGCAGCGATTATCATTTCACCCACTAGAGGGGCATGTTTCCCTACGGGAACCACGAGGGTTGTGATAGGCTCCGGTTTAAAGAGGCTTGTAATATAGCTTCGCCCAAATTGGACAATTATATGTACCATGTAGTGACACCATGCCAAGTTTCATGATTTCCTGGTGAGTTTTGGATTTACAGAGATTTAAAAACCGAGATTCACAATAATTGTGGCCAAGCCAGGATAGCGAGATGGTTAAATTCATTCACATTCGTTCCATGGGACCTAAACATGCACCCTAAGGAAACATGTACGTTTTTTCTAGCCATTTTGGTGCACTGGAGCATGTATTTGTAGTTCGGATTTGAATTATTGACATTAAATGCCTAGAAAACTCAATTAATGAATTAAAAAGGTTAAACGAACCCTGAATATATTCAAAGTTCAGCGATAATCTCTCGTTGTTCCGTGTAGAAAAAAATACGAGGCTAGAAGAGGGAGCGATTATCGTTTGGCCCACAAGGGGACACGTTTCCCTATCAAAACCACGAGGGTTCTTGCGACAGGCTCCGCTTTGTAAGAGGTCTGTAATAAAGCTTGGCCCAAATTGGCAATGTTTTTACCATGACATATATGTGCCATGACATGACCCCATGCCAGCTTTGATGACTTTCTGGTGAGTTTTAGATTTACGGGGATAACCGAGATTCGAAATGTTTGAGGACGAGCCAGGACGCCGGTACGGTTGCAATTCGTTCCCATTCCTGGCATTGGACCTAAACATGCAAACAAGGACACATGTATAATTTTTCTAGCCATTTTGGTGAATTGGAGCATGTATTTGTAAGTCAGATTTGAATTATGGACTTTAAATGCCTAGGAAACTCAATTAGTGTATAAAAAGGCCAAACGAACCCTGAATAAGTTTAAATTTCAGCACAGATAACCTGTCATTCTATGTTGCCCGTAGAAGAAAATACAAGGCTAAAAGAGGCAGTGATTACGTTTCGCCCACAAGGGGAACACGTTCCCCTATCAGAACCACGAGGCTTCTTTGAGAGAAACTCCGGTTTGTAAGAGGTTTGTAATAAAGCTTGGCCCAAATTGGCAATGTTTTTACCACGACATATATGTGCCATGACGTGACATGATGCCAGCTTTGATGACTTTCTGGTGAGTTTTGGATTTATGGGGATTTAAAAACCGAGATTCAAAATGTTTGAGGACGAGCCAGGATGCCGGTACGGTTGTAATTCGTTCCCGTTCTTGGCATGGGACCTAAACATGCACCCAAGGACACATGTATAATTTTTCTAGCCATTTTGGTGAACTGGAGCATGTATTTGTAGTTCAGATTTGAATTATGGACATTAAATGCCTATGAAACTCAATTAGTGTAGAAAAAGGCCAAATGAACCCTGAATAAGTTGAAATTTCAGCACGGATATCATGTCGTTCCATGTTGCCCGTAGAAGAAAATACAAGGCGAAAAGGGGCAATGATTACGTTTCGCCCACAAGGAAACACGTTTCCCAATCGGAACCATGAGGCTTCTTTGAGAGAAGCTCCTGTTTGTAAGAGGTTTGTAATAAAGGTTGGACCAAACTGGCAATGTTTTTACCACGACATATATGTGCCATGACTTGACACCATGCCACCTTTGATGACTTTCTGGTGAGCTTTGGATTTATGGGGATTTAAAAACCGAGATTCGAAATGTCTGAGTACGAGCCAAGACGCCGATACAGTTGTAATTCGTTCCCATTCCTGGCATGGGACCTAAACATGCACCCAAGGACACATGTATAATTTTTCTAAGCATTTTGGTGAACTGGAGCATGTATTTGTAGTTCAGATTTGAATTATGGACATTAAAGGCCTAGGAAACTAAATTAGTGTATAAAAAGGCCAAACAAACCCTGAATAAGTTTAAATTTCAGCATAGATATCCTGTCATTCCATGTTGCCCGTAGAAGAAAATACAAGGCGAAAAGAGGCAGTGATTATGTTTCGCACACAAGGGGAACATGTTTCCCTATCGGAACGACGAGGCTTCTTTGAGAGAAGCTCCAGTTTGTAAGAGGCTTGTAATAAAGCTTGGCCCAAATTGGACAATGTTTTTACCACGACATAGATGTGCCTTGACGTGACACCATGCCACCTTTGATGACTTTTTTTAGGATTTACGGGGATTTAAAAACTGAGATTCCAAATGGTTGAGGACGAGCCAGGACGCCGGTACGGTTGTAGTTCGTTCCCATTCCTGGCATGGGACCTAAACATGCACCCAAGGACACATGTTTAATTTTTCTAGCCATTTTGGTGAACTGGAGCATGTATTTCAATTTCAGATTTGAATTATGGACATTAAATGCCTAGGAAACACAATTAGTGTATAAAAAGGCCAAACAAACCCTAAATAAGTTTAAACTTTAGCACAGATATCAGGTCATTCCATGTTGGCCATAGAAGAAAATACAAGGCGAAAAGAGGGAGTGATTATGTTTTGCCTACAAGGGGGCACATTTCCCTATCGGAACCATGAGGCTTCTTTGAGAGAAGCTCCGGTTTGTAAGAGGCTTGTAATAAAACTTGCGCCAAAATGGACGAAAAAAATTCATCGACATATATGCACCATGTCGTGACACCATGCCAGGTTTCATGATTTTCGGGTGAGTTTTGGATTTACAGGGATATAAAAACCGAGATTCTTCTCACCTTATGTTTTCAAATAGCACATGGTTCACTCACGAAAGTCGTGTGCCTACCGAACCGTGGCCGATGCCCCCTCCCCCTGCTGTGCGCGCGATCTGAGTCATGCGTTCTGATTGGCCAGAACCCAAACCCCACGGATCGTACACGTGCACCGTTGGATGCTCCCGGATTGAACGGCAGCCCTCAGCGCTTTCGACATCACATGCAGTACATGGGTAAGAACTGTGCGCATGTGTCGTGCTAGCTCACGCTTCCATCTCTACTATGTTTTCTAAACAGGCTACCGTTTCTCGCCACTCCTCTCATCCGTTTCCCGCCTCTTCTCCCATCGTTTTCCCGCTTCTAGTGTCAGTGCTCATTGAAGGCTAGCGGCGACACACCGGCCATGTAAATATCCCACACAGTTTCTAAAAGCACAAATGTGTGTAATAGGAGGGAGTAGGTCCCATAGTGTGACCAGCGTGAAACGCCTTAATGGGAAGGAGGCAGTTCCTATCAGCAAGGGGCTGCTTCCCATCGGCTAGCCTAGTCGAATACAACGCAGAAGTTAAGCGTGCTCAGGCTGGAGTAGTTCAAGGATGGGTGACCCGGTGGGAGCTTGCATATCTCAAGCTTCATTTAAATGCCATGACACGGTCATTATAGAGATATAATATATCTCTATAGTGACCTATCATGGCAATTATATAAACCTTGGGATCCTTGTTTTGCTAATTTGTGGACTATGTTTTTATTGGTTATTTTTTTCTCTAAAAAATTAAAGAATGATTGACTTGACCTATCATGGCGATTATGTAAACCTTTTTCAGGTCGCATGCAGGGTATAGGTGGCAGGGTATTCTTATCGAGCATGTCTCCCTTGTGCGGCTTATAGACGCAGCACATATCTGTGGGCTCCCCAAGGTATATATACTTCCTATACCGACAATTAGGGGGGCCCACACAATCTATCCCTTTGACCCAACAACAAGAAGGGTTTGACCATGATGGTTTCCTATTGATACTAGTAAGGTACACGTGCATTGCACGCATGAGATTTGGTAACCAAATTATGAATAAATGCTACACTATAGCATGTAAGCTTTGAGTCATATATGCATGATGTAGATGTGCGTTTAAATCTCATAGTTCATCTCATCCGAAATCAATTAGTTTCATAAAAAAATCTACTTTAAGATTCATGGAATTGTGCATTGTAAAGTATAATGTAAAAACAAAAATTGACAATTCATTCAAAAAAAAGTTTGGGCATTTAAGATATGGAAGATTCTAGAACAAAGGAGAAGTGCTTGTGTTTTGACGTTTGTGCATTATGCTTAAGTTCAACCACGGAGTCTTCTAGATTGTACATGTGGCAGAATCTGGTGGAATGTAGATGATATCCAACGGCCAGTAGTGCTCGGATTTGCCATCTCTGTACCGTCAGATTGGCTTCATCCAACGACCAACTTTCAAAGTTATTCGCACACTATATAGGGGTATAGATGTGTCCCATCCTAGACCAAATAAAGTTTGAGAGCATGCGTGGGACGACCCCCCTCCCCCCGCACCGTCCACTCAAAGTTGGGAAACCGCCATCGTACGTATTGAACCAGGCTTGGAGTCGGGTACGGTGTTCGGTTTGTAATGTAGTTGGTGGCCCATCGAAGTTGTGCATTCGGGATTTGAACACATCACACACCACCATACCCATACATATTTTCGGGCTGCATGCAGTGTATACGGGGTCTTCTGATCGAGCACGTCTCCCTTGTGCGGTTTTTTGTCATGACACGCATATCTGTGGTCTCCCCGAGTGTATATATATATATCATCCCTTTAACCGATAACGAGGGGTATGTGTAGGCCATGAATGGATTCCTCCTATATTGTGTTAGGGCCGGTCACCGTCACATGTCGCTCAACAAAAGCTCGAGCTCATGCATTGTCAGGATTCCCACCCACATGCTCGGATTGCTGGGTTCGACCTACATCATACCCAGCGTATCTCGTCCTTAACTGCCTTGCCTTCATGGTTGTTGTCTGTATCGAGAGGTAGGCACCACATCTAAATTGTACATTATTCTATATTGAAAGCACACATCACCCCTTCCCAACGTAAATCATTTTGGGCCGCATGCAAGAGGTGCTGGCTTTGTGGTCCCTCTCGTGCGATTTTTATGATGGTTCAATCTATTGGCCCAAGCGGTTTATCAACAACAACAGTTGTCGTTTGACCAAACGATAGATTCATTGGTCTGTCTTATGGTAGGTCATGGCGACATGCATGTATGACCAAAGTATCGATCATTACGTGCATCCGCCCCGCTGACACGAAGTGGGAGGTGGTGGGCCAAGCATCCTAGCTAGCTACGACATTATGTCACTATAGATATATCCGATGGTGCTTTCGGGTTTGCGAGGCAGGTGCCACCAAAGTTATGCATTGTGTATTTAAAGTTTTAAACATCACACCCGATATTCCTACATATATTTGGCCACTTCCAGGTGGCTCTTGACTTCTGGCCCCTCTCATCGATCTTCGATGACGCGCCCAACCGTGGGCCCACGCGGTCAAAGTTGTGCATTGGAATTTTGAACATCGTAGACCACCCTTTTCACTCATATATATTTGGGTCACATGCTGGTGTGGCTGTCTTCTGACCCTCTCTAACGTGTTTTTTGCTATAAAGACTCTAATGATGCTCAACAGACACGGGTATAATATCTTAACCGTGTGCGATGTAAGTGCAGTATGAATCACGACGACTGCGCAAGCGCGAGCGAAGCTGGAGGTACTGGCTCGACCGTGTTCGATGCAAGAGCGCTGTCAATTCACTACGACCGCGCAAGCGCGAGCAAAGGGTGGAGGTACTTGCTTAACCGTGTGAGATGCAAGTGCGCTGTGAAATCACCACCTGTGCAAGCTAAAGGCAGGTAAGTTTGTTTGGAAATTAGGACGAACCGTGTGCGATAGACCAGCTAGCTAGAAAATATAAAAACAAACTACCCACCCTGAGCGTTGCAAAAATCGGTGGTTCCACCACTTTTCCTTATTATCATACACACATATTGTTATTGGACCGTGCGCGATCTTGGGTACTCCCGCCCCGCATCAATTCCTTTACCCAAATTTTAGTAGATGCCGTACTTCAATTGTCGCCCACACTCCTCCAGCACCGACCTTATAGTAAAATTGCAGTAGCCGAGACATTTGAACCGTCGCCCTCCCTCGTCCACCACCATCTCCACCCACCATTACTAAAACTTTCAGTAGCCGTGGCGTATCCTCGAACACCCCCCGCCCTCCACAGTCCCCCCAGCCGGCCCCCTGCCCCCCTTGAACCCTAGCTCACGGCCACCGCAGGCACCGCCGCCAACCCCTGTCGGTCTGCGTGTTCCTCCTAGCTTAGATAATAAAGTTCAGGTGACCCAGGGATTCCCATACCGTCGCCCCACTCCCCTAAGTTTTTAGATGAGGCATGTGGTGTCCCTCCCCGCTAGATCCACATCCCCTGCTCTAGAATGTCGCAGCCTAAGCTCGACCACGTATCCTGGGGAGCCCGACGAGCATTCGGCCAAGAAGAGGTTTATCAAGGCCTTTCCGGCAGATGTTGGCGAGGTGGCCGCCGTTCGCCCCGACCTGTCGATCCCGGAGCAACATGTCGCCACGGAAGCCGATGAATACGTTCACTATGTTCCCATGTCAAAGGCTTCATGTCCGCGGGCTAGCGTATTAATGTATCTTGGGAAAGCTGGCTACGACATCAAGCTCGTCCAGAGCGACGGCTTCACGCAGGCCATGCCACAGGTTAAGTGGTCCATCTCAAACCCCTCTAGTTCAACCACCGTCGATCTCTTTGACGGCCCTGCCACTGATCTCCTCCGCCAGGCGGTCAAGGATTTGCGATCCTTATACGCCATCGAGTCCAGTTTGTCATTTCTGAAGGACATGTTCTACGGCGGCGGCTTGGGATCCTCAGTTGCCATGTCAGATCTCATCGACCACGACCACAAGGAGGGAACCCATGAAGGTTCTTCCAAGGTGAAACAACCCATCTATGGCATCAGAGAGCGCACCATGGGTATGTGTTCTTCCAACTGGAAGGATCCCGTCCATGAAATGTGAGGCAACATCCTATCAGCAAATCTTACCTTTTCTAGCTTGCCAACCCGTACCCTTTGTTGTAGTAGCATTCACCGTGCGGTGCTTTAACTGTGTCGTGTTTAATTATTTCAATTATCCAAAAATGTATTGTTCAATAGGGCTATGTGATGTTAAGTATGAATTATCCACTTCAGTTTCACGAATGGCTATATTTGGTTGTTTATAATGAGTAGATGCCTTGTTTATCTGTATTTGGTTCTTAGGTTGGTCGCAGTGAGCATTTTTTCCAATTATCGAGCAGATGCCTTTTTTATAAGTATTTGGTTCTTAGTTTGGTTGCAGTGAGCTGCTGCCTCTTGGGATTACGTTGGTTTTTCCCTTGAAGAGGAAAGGGTGATGCAGCAAATTAGAGTAAGTATTTCCCTCAGCTTTTGAGAACAAAGGTATCAATCCAGTAGGAGACAACGCGCAAGCGACTAAATACCTCCACAAACAAACACTAACTTGCACCCAACGCGATAAAGGGGTTGTCAATCTCATTACGGTTATTTGCAACGTGAGATCTGATAGAGATGGATAAATGGTATAAAGTAATATTTTTGGTATTTTTGGTTTATGGAACGGAAAGTAGAAGATTGCAAAGAAAGTAAATAGGAAACTAAAGTTGTAGATCGGAAACTTATATGATGGAAAATAGACCCCGGGGCCATAGGTTTCACTAGAGGCTTCTCTCAAGATAGAAATTATTACGGTGGGTGAACAAATTACTGCCGAGCAATTGATAGAAAAGCACAAAGTTATGAAAATATCTAAGGCAGTGATCATGAATATAGGCATCACGTCCGTGTCAAGTAGACCGAAACGATTCCGCATCTACTACTATTACTCCACACATCGACCGCTATCCAGCATGCATCTAGAGTATTAAGTTCATAAAAACGGTGTAATGCCTTAAGCAAGATGACATGATGGAGAGGAATTAACTCAAGCATTATGATAAAAACCCCATCTTTTTATCCTCGATGGCAACAATACAACACGTGTCGGTTCCTCTTCTATCACTAAGATCGAGCACCAAAAGATTGAACCCAAAGCTAAGCACTTCAACCATTGCAAGAAAAACCAATCTAGTTGGCCAAACCAAATCGATAGTTCGAAGAGACTTGCAAAGATATCAAATCATGCATATAAGGATTCAAAGAAGATTCAAATAATATTCATAGATAAGCTGATCATAAATCCACAATTCATAGGATCTTGGCAAACACACCACAAAAGAGTATTACATCGAATAGATCTCCAAGAACATCGAGGAGAACTTTGTATTGAGAATCAAAGAGAGAGAAGAAACCATATAGCTACTAGCTATGGACTCGTAGGTCTGTGGTAAACTACTCACGCTTCATCGGAGAGGCAATGGTGCTGATGTAGAAGCCCTCCAGGATGCCAAAAAAGGCCCCAAGATGTGATCTCACGGGTACAGAAGGTTGCGGCGGCGGAAAAGTGGTTTCGTAGCTCCCCTGGAAGTATTTCGGGTATTTGAGAATATGTAGGAGGAAGATCTAGGTCAGGGGGTCACCAAGGGGCCCACAAGGATGGGGGCGTGCCCTCCACCCTTATGGCCGCCTCGTGGCTCTTCTAACTTGCACTCCAAATCTCCTGGGTGTCTTCTGGTCCAAGAAAGATCATCGCAAAAGTTTTATTCCGTTTGGACTCCGTTTAGTATTCCTTTTCTGCGAAACTCAAAAACAAGGAAAAAACAGGAACTAGCACTGGGCTCTAGGTTAATAGGTTAGTCCCAAAAACAATATAAAATAACATATTAATGTGTATAAACATCCAAAACAGATAATATAATAGCATGGAACAATCAAAAATTATGGATACGTTGGAGACGTATCAAGCATCCCCAAGCTTAATTCCTGCTCGTCCTCGAGTAGGTAAATGATAAAAAACAATTTTTTTAATGTGGAATGCTACCTAACATATTTACCCATGTAATTCTCTTTATTGTGGCATGAATGTTCAGACCCGTAAGATTCAAAATAAAAGTTTATTATTGATATAAAAACAATAATACTTCAAGCATACTAACAAAATAATTTTGTCTTCTCAAAATAACATGGCCAAAGAAAGCTTTATCCCTACAATCATATAGTCTGGCTATGCTCCATCTTCGTCACGCAAAACATTTAAATCATGCACAACCCCGATGACAAGCCAAGAAATTGTTTCATACTTTTTATGTTCTCAAACCTTTTCAACTTTCACACAATACATGAGCGTTAGCCATGGACATAGCACTATAGGTGGAATAGACGGTGGTTGTGGAGAAAACAAAAAGAGGAGATAGTCTCACATCAAATAGGCGTATCAACGGGCTATGGGGATGCCCATCAATAGATATCAATGTGAGTGAGTAGGGATTGCCATGCAATGGATGCACTAGATCTATAAGTTTATGAAAGCTCAAAAAGGAAACTAAGTGGGTGTGCATCCAACTTTCTTGCTCATGAAAACCTAGGGCGTTTTGAGGAAGCCCATCGTTGGATTATACAAGCCAAGTCCCATAATGAAAATTCCCACTAGTATATGAAAATGGTATCATAGGAGACTCTCTATCATGAAGATCATGGTTTTAGTTTGAAGCACAAGTGTGGCAAAAAGGATAGTAACATTGTCCCTTCTCTCTTTTTTTCTCATTTTTGGGCCTTCTCTTTTTCTTGGCCCTTTCCCTCCCTTTTTTTATTTCCTCACATGGGACAATGCTCTAATAATGAAGATCATCACGCTTCTATTTACTTACAACTCAAAAATTACAACTCGATGGTAGAACAAAATATGACTCTATATGAATACCTCCGGTGGTGTACCGGGATGTGCAATGAGTCAAGAGCAACATGTATAAAAAAATGATGAAGGGTGGCTTTGCCACAAATACGATGTCAACTACATGATCATGCAAAGCAATATGACAATGATGATGCGTGTCATAATAAATCGAACAGTGGAAAGTTGCATTGCAATATATCTCGGAATGGCCATGGAAATGCCATAATAGGTAGGTATGGTGGCTGTTTTGAGGAAGGATATGTGGTGTGTTTATGTTACCGGCGAAAGTTGCGCGGTACTAGAGAGGCTAGCAATGGAGGAAAGGTAAGAGTGCGTATAATCCATGGACTCAACATTAGTCATAAAGAACTCACATACTTATTGCAAAAATCTAGTAGTCATCGAAACAAAGTACTACGCGCATGCTCCTAGGGGGATAGATTGGTAGGAAAATACCATCGCTCGTCGCCGACCGCCACTCATAAGGAAGACAATCAAAAAATATCTGATGCTCCAACTTCGTTACATAACGGTTCACCATACGTGCATGCTACGGGACTCACAAACTTTAACACAAGTATTTCTCAAATTCACAACTACTTACTAGCATGACTCTAATATTACCATCTTCATATCTCAAGACAATCATAAGGAATCAAACTTCTCATAGTATTCAATGCACTTCATATGAAAGTTTTTATTATATCCCTCTTGGATGCCTATCATATTAGGACCAATTTCATAACAAAAGAAAATTACCATGCTGTTTAGAGATTCTCAAAATAATATAAGTGAAGTGCGAGAGTTCATTAATTTCTATAAAATAAAATCACCGCCGTGCTCTAAAAAGATATAAGTGAAGCACTAGAGCAAATTTGCCTAGCTCAAAAGATATAAGTGAAGCACATAGAGTATTCTAATAAATAACGATTCATGCGTGTCTCTCCCAAAAGGTGTGTACCGCAAGGATGATTGTGGAAAAATAAAAAGCAAAGACTCAAATCATACAAGACCCTCCAGGCAAAACACATATCATGTGGTGAATAAAAATATAACCTCAAGTAAAGTTACCGATAGACGAAGACGAAAAAGGGGATGCCTTCCCGGGGAATCCCCAAGCTTAGGCTCTTGACATCCTTGAATATTACCTTGGGGTGCCTTGGGCATCCCCAAGCTTAGGCTCTTGCCACTCCTTATTCCGTAGTCCATAAAATCCTTACCCAAAACATGAAAACGTCACAACACAAAACTCAACAGAAAATCTCGTGAGCTCCGTTTGTATAAGAAAATAAATCACCACTTTTGTTACTGTTGTGAACTCATTCTTTATTTATATTGGTGTAATATCTACTGTATTCCAACTTTTCCATTGTTCATACGCCCCGATACTAGCCATAGATGCATCAAAATAAGCAAACAACACGTGAAAAATAGAATCTGTCAAAAACAGAACAGCCTATAGTAATCTGAATAGTTCGCATACTTCTGTAACTCCAAAAATCCTGAAATATTAGGAAGTCCTAGGCAATTTGTATATAAATCTACTGTAATAAAATTAGGATTTTATCACGCTTCTGTGATTTTTAAAAATTCTGGGACTGAGTGCAAAGTTTCTGTTTTTTCAGCAAAATCAGATCAACTATTGCCGTTAGCTATCCCAAAGGTCTTACTTGGCACAAACACTAATTAAAACACAAAACCACATATAACCAGAGGCTAGATGAAATATTTATTACAAAACAGAACCTAAAAAGCAAAACAAAAATAAAATTGGGTTGCCTCCCAACAAGCGCTATTGTTTAACACCCTTAGCTAGGTATAAAATACAAATAGATCTAAGTGTTATCATCTTTGGCATGCAATCCATAAGTGGCTCTCATAATAGATTCATAAGGCAATTTTATTTTCTTTCTTGGACAGTGTTCCATGCCTTTCCTTAACGAAATTGAAATCTAATGTTTCCTTCTTTCATATCAATAATTGCACCAATTGTTCAGAGGAAAGGTCTACTAAGAATAATAGGACATGTAGGATTGCAATCTATATCAAGAACAATGAAATCTACGGGCACATAATTCCTATTTGCAAAAATAAGAATATCATTAATTCTTCCCATAGGTTTCTTAATAGTGGAATCCGCAAAATGCAAATTTAAGGAACAATCATCAAATTCACGGAAACCTAACACATCACATAAAGTTTTCGGAAGCGTGGAAACACTAGCACCCAAATCACACAAAGCATATCATTCATAATCCTTAATATTAATCTTAATAGTAGGTTCCCACTCATCATAAATTTTTCTAGGGATAGAAACTTCCAATTCAAGGTTTTCTTCATAAGATTGCATCATAGCATCAAGGATATGTTTCGTAAAAGCTTTGTTTTGATTATAAGCATGAGGAGAATTCTGCATGGATTGCAACAAGGAAATACAATCTATTAAAGAACAATTATCATAATTAAATTCCTTGAAGTCCAAAAGAGTGGGTTCATTGCTATCTAAAGTTTTGACCTCTCCAATCCCACTTTTATCAATTTTTGCGTCAAGATCTAAAAACTCTGAATCATAGGGACACCTTCTAACTAAAGTTGGCTCATCTCCAGTCCCATCTTTATCAAGATTTACATTGAAAAACAAAGATTCAATAGGAGTCACATCAATCACTTTCAGATCTTTATCATTATTTTCACGGAAACTAGAAGAACATGCTTTTATAAACCAACCTTTTTTAGCGCGCATCTTAACGGTTCTTTCCTTGCACTCATCAATGGAAATTCTCATGGATTTTGAGAGACTCATTGATATCATGCTTGGGTGGAATAGATCTATGTTTCAAAGAATCAACATCAAGAGAATTCTATCCACGTTCCTAGCCAAATCATTAATCTGAAGCAATTTTTCTTCAATCAAAGCATTGAAATTCTTCTGCGAACTTATAAATTCTTTAACACTATTATCAAAATCAGAGGGCATATTATTAAAAGTTTCATAAGAATTGTTGTAGGAATTACCATAATTATTAGAGGAGTTACTAGGAAACGGCCTAGGATTAAAATTGCCTATATACACGTTATTACCAAAATTGTTCCTACCAACAAAATTCAGATCCATAGATTCATTATTGTTTTCAATCAAAGTAGACAAAGTCATATCATTAGGATCAATATGAGCACTCTTATTAGCAAACTATTTCATAAGTTCATCCATCGTTCTACTCAAAACATTAATCTCTTCAATTGCATGCACTTTTTACTTGTGGAAGATCTTTCGGTATGCCATTGAGAATATTTAACCATAATATTATTTAGGAGTTTAGTAGCTTCTCCTAAAGTAATTTGCAAAAAAGTGCCTCCTGTGGCCGAATCTAAAAGATTTCTAGAAGAAAATATCAATCCGGCATAATTTTTTTTGTACAGTCATCCACAAATTCAAACCATGAGTAGGGCAAATTCGTATCATCAATTTCATCCTCTCCCAAGATTGTGCAACATGTTCATGATCACTTTGCTTAAAATTCATAATATCGTTCCTAAGGGAGATGATCTTAGCGGGAGGAAAATACTTGGAAATAAAAGCATATTTACACTTATTCCTTGAATCAATACTATTTTTAGGCAAAGATGAAAACCAAGTTTTAGCACAATCTCGAAGTGAGAATGGAAATAGCTTCAATTTAACAATATCATTAACCACATCTTTTTTATTTTGCATATCACACAAATTAACGAAATTATTAAGATGGGATATGACATCTTCGTTGGGAAAGCTGGAAAATCGATCTTTCATAACAAGATTCAGCAAAGCGGTATTAATTTCACAAGATTCCGCATTAGCATCGGGAGGAATCGGAACACTAATAAAATTATTATTATTGGTGTTGGAAAAGTCACACAATTTGGTTTTATCTTGAGCCACCACAAGAAACCAAGCAATCCAACACACGAGCACACAAGAAGCAAATGAAGAAGACGAACGGAAGAGGGGCGAAGAAAAGGCGAATCTTTTTGAAAATCAGTTTAGAAGTGGGGTAGAGGAAAATGAGAGGCGAATGGCGAATAAAGTAATGCGAGGGATGAGATTTTATGATGAGTAGTTGGTATTTCTCGGCTTGGCGTAGATCTCCCCGGCAACAGTACCAGAAATTCTTCCTGCTACCTCTTGAGCTTGCGTTGGTTTTTCCCTTGAAGAGGAAAGGATGATGCAGCAAAGTAGAGTAAGTATCCCTCAGCTTTTGAGACCAAGGTATCAATCCAGTAGGAGACAATGCGCAAGCCACCGAATGCCTACCCAAACAAACACCAACTTGCACCCAATGCGATAAAGGGGTTGTCAATCCCTTTACTATTATTTGCAACGTGAGATATGATAGAGATGGATAAACGGTAAAGTAGTATTTTTGGTTTATGGAACGGAAAGTAAAAGATTGCAAAGAAAGTAAATAGGAAACTAAAGTTGTAGATCGGAAACTTATATGATGGAAAATAGACCCGGGGGCCATAGGTTTCAATAGAGGCTTCTCTCTCGATAGAAAATATTACGGTGGGTGAACAAATTACTGCCGAGCAATTGATAGAAGAGCGCATAATTATGACGATATGTAAGGCAATGAGCATGAATATAGGCATCATGCCTGTGTCAAGTAGACCGAAACAATTCTGCATCTACTACTATTACTCCACATATCGACCGCTATCCAGCATGTATCTAGAGTATTAAGTTCATAAAGAATGGAGTAACGCCTTAAGCAAGATGACATGATGTAGAGGAATTAACTCAAGCATTATGATAAAAACCCCATCTTTTTATCCTCGTGGAAACAATACAATACGTGTCGGTTCCCCTTCTGTCACTAGGATCGAGCACCGCAAGATTGAACCCAAAGCTAAGCAATTCTCCCATTGCAAGAAAAACCAATCTAGTTGGCCAAACCAAATCGATAGTTCAAATAGACTGGCAAAGATATCAAATCATGCATATAAGAATTCAGAGAAGATTCAAATAATATTCATAGATAAGCTGATCTTAAATCCACAATTCATCAGATCTCGGCAAACACACCGCAAAAGAGTATTACATCGAATAGATCTCCAAGAACATCGAGGAGAACTTTGTATTGAGAATAAAAGAGAGAGAAGAATCCATCTAGCTACTAGCTATGGACCCATAGGTCTACAGTAAACTACTCACGCTTCATCGGAGAGGCAATGGTGTTGATGTACGTAGAAGCCCATCATGGTCGAATCCCCCTCCGGTAGGATGCCGAAAAAGGCCCCAAGATGGGATCTCATGGGTACATAAAGGTTGCGGCGGCGGAAAGTGGTTTCATGGCCCCCCTGTAAGTTTCTGGGGTATTTGAGAATATACATGAGGAAGATCTAGGTCAGGGGGTCACTGACGGGCCCAATACCCCCTGGGCGTGCCCTCCACCCTTGTGGACGCCTCATGTCTCTTCTGACTTGCACTCCAAGTCTCCTGGGTGTCTTCTGGTCCAAGAAAATCATCGCAAAAGTTTTTATTCCGCTTGGACTCCGTTTGGTATTTGTTTTCTGCGAAACTCAAAAACAAGGAAAAAACAGGAACTGGCACTGGGCTCTAGGTTAATAGGTTAGTCCCAAAAATAATATGAAATATCATATTAATGCATATAAAACATCCAAAACAGATAATATAATAGCATGGAACAATAAAAATTTATAGATACGTTGGAGACGTATCATGAGCATTTGTCCAGTTATCAAGCAGATGCCTTGTTTATCTGTATTTGGTTGTTAGGTTGCTTTTTTAGCATTTGTCCAGTTTTCAAGCAGATGCCTTGTTTATCTGTATATGCTTGTTAGGTTGCTTGCAGTGAGCATTTGTCCAGTTTTCAAGCATATGCCCTGTTTATCTGTATTTGCTTGTTAGGTTGGTTGTAGTGAGACTCTGTCCAGTTTTCAATGGCTATATTTGGTTGTTAGACTGATCATTTATGCCTGGTTTATTTTAATCATTCACAATGTGTTGTTCATTATGTGCAAGTCGGAATTGTTCCGCTCGACTGCATCAATACCAGTTTGAACAGCTATATTTAGTTCCAGTTATGCCTGGGGTAGTTAGCACATGCCCTTTATTTCAGTTTTACACATTTATCCAGTGTGATGTTTAAGTATTACCTACGTTCTATTCATTTTCAACAATACCAGTTTGAATTGTAATATTTGATGGTTGTTAAGCCCGCTGTCTGTAACATTGCCTTCCATTTTATATATGCTTTAACAACATGCTGAAACCAACACATTCAAGCTATCATTTGGATATGTTGTTGTTTACCTTTGCTATATTTGTTTGATGTTAAGGCTGTTGTACTTATCATGCCTTTCCACTACTTATGCAGGACAACAACGGGAGTGGCCACCATTTTCCGCCGAGGTTAGCTTCATCCCTCGGCTTGTACTCCCCCCGTCGTTCCACAATGTAGTGCATATAGATCCAGGCCTGAACACTTGGTAGCTTCTAATATCGGCTTGTTGCTTGTAGGTACATATGCCCTTGGCAAGGATCCATGCATCGACCCTTTTTGTGTATGGGGCAATGAGATATTCATGAACAAGCATGAAGTGAGTGAACTGATAAGGACTATTAGCAAAAATATGTGAATGGTGGCAAGCAAATTATTTGTTTATGCTCTATCCAACACAATAGTGAGCTGTAGGATGGTAACTACAAACTCTGCAGCCTTCTCTTTTTACTGCCTATAATGAGTTGTTAGACAACAATGTCTGAATCTTTTTCATTCGCAGTGGTTCCTGAAGTAGTTCACTCAAGATTACCTTGCAAAGTACATGATTGGTGGACACGTAATGAAGGTTAAAGTATTTCATCCAGACTACAATGAGCATCGAGAAGTCGTAATGGAGACAGTCAAGGATGGACGGGCAACCATCACGAGGGGTTGGCCTAGAGTCGTGCGCGCATTTCGCATGGAGGAGGGCACAATATGGGCATTCCACTTCACCTTTTGTAGCAACGAGAATGTCTTTCGCCTCACTCTTTACAGTCTTTAGTACAACTGTGGTTCATCATTCTTTACTTGGTGCTTTTGTAGTTCTTCAGTATATGTACCTGTGCATCGAATTATGCATTCGTGGTTGAACCTATATTTGTAATGAACATGGTTGGATATGAAATAAGTGATTTGCCTACTTTCAAATTCAAAACATGTAATTTTTAAATTAGGGATTGATTAGGGATTACATTGCACATGGTTTGTGAAAGCGAAACGTCTGCGATAGACGTGGAGACCAGACACGTTTCTAGGATCCACTACGTGTGCGATCAATCTCCACTCACACACGACATCCTCTTGAAAACTGTTTACATTATGCCACCTTGCGCAAACGTTTACCACATAAAAACTGTGTGTGATGGACAACCTTTGCCACACAGCTTCTTCTATGCACCGTGTGTGATGCATTCAATAACGCAAACGATAAAATTGTTAATATCATGTGCAATGGAAAGGCTATCACAAACGATTTAAGGGGGGAAATTGTGTGTGATTACCTGCGAACGGAAACATTTTCCTTGGAGCGACTGTGTGGGATGTACATACGAACGGAAATGTTTAGCGGGGACTGACTGTGTGGGATGTACTTGTGACCGGAAACAATTTCGCGTGTACAATTGTATTTTTTAGCACTACTGTATGTATATTTGAGCGCTCGCCGGTCGCACACGACCTCATTTTGCCGAGCGTGTGTGCCAGGAGGGCATATCCCCGACGGTTTCTGGGTCGTGTGGGAAGGAACCCCTATTGCCATCACTCATTTGGCGACGGTTCCGGACACCGTCGGGGAAAAGGGGTAAAAACCATTTGTATAGCACCGACGCGTACGAGTGATAGACTGATTTGTATGCTAGTGCATACAAAGAGAAACAGTCCATGCAGAACTGAAGAGAATGTTGTCTCTTGTGTCAAGTTCGAGGAACTTCACCGAAGAATATCTAGACTTCAGAGAAGAATGAGCTACACCTGTTGAAGTCATGTAGGCGAGATGATTGGTGAAGAAGTTATCCCCTTGAAAGTTATTGCTGACGTGAAAAGCAATTGGTTCGGAGAGTTTATCCGAAGGAAAATGGCTGCAGCGAATGGAAGTCGAAGACAAAGTGAAGATGTAGTATTCATTTTGTAGTTCTTCTTTCATTTATTTGAGTCATAGGACCTCCATACTATTAAGAGAGTATAGGTTGTCAAAGCTTAGATCTGTTGTTTCTTAGCCCGAATCCTAAGAAAGATGTGAGAGAAATCTGTTTATGCTTCGAATTTTTACCTGGAAGCAGTAGACGTTGTTGTTCGTGCTGCAGGAGATATCTTTTGAACTAAGGAGTTAGCTTTACTTGCTCTGCAAGTAATGTTACTGTTGTGCTCAAAATCCGACCGTTGGACTTGTGTCGTTCGGCCATTGGCTGGTCCACATGTCCAATTTGGTCATTTCCCACCAGGGAAGGCTGCGGCTATAAATAGCCACCCCGCTCTAACGTTGTTTGTTGGTTGCGTCGCTTAAGATTTCTAAGAAGATTGACTGAGGTTCTGATGTCTACTACGCAACCTTCTTCTTGTAGACATTGTTGGGCCTCCAAGTGCAGAGGTTTGTAGGACAGTAGCAAATTTCCCTCAAGTGAATGACCTAAGGTTTATCAATCCGTGGGAGGCGTAGGATGAAGATGGTCTCTCTCAAACAACCCTGCAACCAAAAAGCAAAGTGTCTCTTGTGTCCCCAACACACCCAATACAATGGTAAATTGAATAGGTGCACTAGTTCGGCGAAGAGATGGTGATACAAGTGCAATATGGATGGTAGATATAGGTTTTTGTAATCCGAAAATATAAAAACAGCAAGGTAACTAATGATAAAAGTGAGCACAAATGGTATTGCAATGCTTCGAAACAAGGCCTAGGGTTCATACTTTCACTAGTGCAAGTTCTCTCAACAAGTATAAAATAATTAGATCATATAACTATCCCTCAACATGCAACAAAGAGTCACTCCAAAGTCACTAATAGCGGACAACAAACGAAGAGATTATAGTAGGGTACGAAAGCACCTCAAAGTTATTCTTTCCGATCAATCCATTGGGCTATTCCTATAAGTGTCACAAACAGCCCTAGAGTTCGTAGTAAAATAACACCTTAAGACACAAATCAACCAAAACCCTAATGTCACCTAGATACTCCAATGTCACCACAAGTATCCACGGGTATGATTATATGATATGCATCACACAATCTCAGATTCATCTATTCAAACCAACACAAAGTACTTCAAAGAGTGCCCCAAAGTTTCTACAAGAGAGTCAAGACGAAAACGTGTGCCAACCCCTATGCATAAGTTCACAAGGTCACTGAACCCGCAAGTTGATCACCAAAACATACATCAAGTAGATCACGTGAGTATCCCATTGTCACCACAGATAAGCACATGCAAGACATACATCAAGTGTTCTCGAATCCTTAAAGACTCAATCTGATAAGATAACTTCAAAGGAAAAACTCGATCCATTACAAGAGAGTAGAGGGGGAGAAACATCATAAGATCCAACTATAATAGCAAAGCTCGCGGTACATCAAGATTGTGCCAAATCAAGAACACGAGAGAGAGAGAGAGAGAGAGAGAGAGAGAGAGAGAGAGAGAGATCAAACACATAGCTACTGGTACATACCCTCAGCCCCGAGGGTGAACTACTCCCTCCTCGTCATGGAGAGCGTCGGGATGATGAAGATGGCCACCGGTGATGGATCCCCCCTCTGACAGGGTGCCGGAACAGGGTCCCAATTTGTTTTTCGTGGCTACAGTGGCTTGCGGCGGTGGAACTCCCGATCTAGGTTTCTTTCTGGGGGTTTCTGTATTTATAGGAATTTTTGGCGTCGGTCTCACGTCAGGGGGGTCTCCGAGTCATCCAAAAGATAGGGGGCGTGCCAGGGGGTATGGCGCGCCCTCCACCCTCGTGGATGGCTCGGGACTCTTCTAGCCCAACTCTTTTACTCCGGGGGCTTCTTTTGGTCCATAAAAAATCATCAAAAATTGGCAGGTCAATTGGACTCCGTTTGGTATTCCTTTTCTGTAAAACTCAAAAACAAGGAAAAAAACTGGCATTGGGCTCTAGGTTAATAGGTTAGTCCCAAAAAATTATATAAAACAACATATAAATGCAGATAAAACATCCTAGATGGATAATCTAATAGCATGGAACAATCAAAAATTATAGATACATTGGAGACGTATCAGGTTCCCGTCTCCGAGTGATTTGAGTTTAAGATCCACCGAGAGAAAAATCAAGATACCAAACTTAGACAACGGTTAAGCATCATAGTAGTTCTGAGTTAGAGTTCTTGTACCTATTACTCTTGAGAGCTGCGCACTCTCTAGACGGATAGGTGTCGGCTCGAGTGTTGAAGAGTTGTTGCCTTCACTGAGCTAGATCTTCAGCAACCAAGAGTGCTTGTGGTTAGCGAATATCGAACGAAGGTTTGGAGATTACCGACATGTATCTACCATGAGCGAAATCAACTAGAGTGTGATCAGCTCTGAGTTGGAGGAGTATAGGGAGAACAGAGTTTATCATCCGTGTTAAGTCACAACCGCTCCAACCAGACGTAGTCCTTTGGCAGAAGAGCGAACTGGTCTACCAAATCTCTCTGTTGCCATAGAGCACCACTAGTTCAATTTACTTCACTGCATTACCTTCACCAGTTTACATTCGTGCTCTATGACGATAGTTTATCTGATCATCCATTCCTTGTTACATATCACTCGTATCTATAATGTCTATGACTCCCTTTATTTATCATTCCTTGCTCATATTGTTACTTTCTTGTCTTTCTGTTATGCTGCCTTACTCCTGGTAATCATTATGTGTTGTGATCTTTTACCTCATCTTATCTATCCCTCAAAGTTATTCATCGCACTTGATTTATACCTATCTGTCATGATCTAATATCCGTCTGCATATTGCATTACCATCATTATCATCAAGCCTGTTGTATCCTATGCTCGAACCATTATTGCATCCTACATTGATAGTTTTTTTCCTCAATAGTATGCTTGATTGAGTTATATCTTGCGAACCTCATTTTTGTTGCTGTGTTTGGGATCAGTTCAAAACATTTGCAAGAATTTTTGAATCTCCCATTCACCCCCCTCTGGTCGATAATCTCTCGGTCCTAACATCTACAAACTCAAACCTTTGTTGTAGACATCATACACACATGCAAGTTAGAACATTTAGAGTGGGAAGATAAAAAGATGTGGTATGGCACAATTGCAAAATAGATTCATTTCATGGCTGACCTTCAAGTCGTTAAAAAATTCAGGAAGAAAAATGTTGGTTACTGAGGGAGTCCCGGATTAGGGGGTGTCCGGATAGCCGAACTATAACCTTTGACCGGACTCCTGGACTATGAAGATACAAGATTGAAGACTTCGTCCCGTGTCCGGATGGGACTTTCCTTGGCGTGGAAGGCAAGCTTGGCGATACGGATATGTAGATCTCCTCCCATTGTAACCGACTCTGTGTAACCCTAGCCCTCTTCGATGTCTATATAAACCGGAGGGTTTTAGTCCGCAGGACGAACAACAATCATACCATAGGCTAGCTTCTAGGGTTTAGCCTCTCTGATCTCATGGTAGATCTACTCTTGTACTACCCATATCATCAATATTAATCAAGCAGGAGTAGGGTTTTACCTCCATCGAGAGGGCCCGAACCTGGGTAAAAACATCGTGTCCCTTGTCTCCCGTTACCATCCGCCTAAACGAACAGTTTGGGACCCCCTACCCGAGATCCGCCGATTTTGACACCGACATTGGTGCTTTCATTGAGAGTTCCTCTATGTCGTCATATTTAGGCCCGATGGCTCCTCCAATCATCAACAACGACGCGGTCCAGGGTGAGATTTTTCTCCCCGGACAGATCTTCGTATTCGGCGGCTTTGCACTGCGGGCCAATTCGCCTGGCCATCTGGAGCAGATCGAAAGCTATGCCCCTGGCCATCAGGTCAGATTTGGAAGTTTGAACAACACGGTTGACGTCTGCGGAGACTTGATCTTTCACGGATTTGAGCCACAGCCAAGCGCGCCGCACTGTCACGATGGGCATGATCTAGCTCTGTCGCCGAACAGTGCCCTGGAGGCCGCACCAATGTCCGCTCCGACCCTCAACTTGGAGCCAACTGCGCCAATCGAGGATGGGTGGCTGGACACCGCCTCGGGGGCTGCAATCTCTACGGCGATCGAGCCGAACACCAGCCTTGTCCTTTGCAAAGCTTAGACTCCAAGGTGCGGACTCCTCTCGGACTTGAACCTTCCGCGCCCGCTAATCGAATCCGATTGGGCGCCCGATCATGGAGTTCACCGCCATGGACAACTTTCAAAGACTCGCCCTTCAAATGACATTCTGAATTCACTAAAGTCTCTCTCTTTATCAGAGAGCCTGGCGAACTATGGTCAGCAAGGTTGCGATGCGGACGACGAAGAAATTCAAATCCCACCCACCACCCACTTCGTAGCCACTGTCGATGATTTAACCGACATGCTCGACTTCGACTACGAAGACATCGACAGTATGGACGACGATGTAGGACACGAACAGGAACCAACGCCTATAGGGCACTGGACAACCACCTCATCCCACGATGTATACATGGTGGACACACCTAAAAGAAACGACGACGAGGAACAAAGGGACACAACAAGGGATCGTTGCCTCGAAAAACAGTCAAAGCGGTGGCGTAAGCGCCGCTCCAAACCCCACCTCGACAGAGATAGCAGCCATACCGACCCAGCCATAGAGCAGGGCGAACCGGCGGAAGACGAACATGCCATCGAGAAACCGTCCAAACAGGGCAACTTGGATAAACAACCCGTCCCCGGCGAAGATAATAGTCCGGACGACCTCACGCCGGACAGATTGCTGGAGCAGAAGAACCTCCAAAAAAGGCTCATCGCCACTACGCGTAGCCTGAAAAAGCAGAAACGGAAGCTCAATACAGCGGAAGATGCACTCAGAATTAGATGGAGCAAAGTACTCAACACTGCAGACAAATACGGCGATCGCGCCACGACACTATCTATGCGGTTTAAAATTATGGCGAATTTGATGAAGAGGCCTTAGAGCCTCGCAATCAAAAAATAAGGAAGCCACCTCGTCGGATAAACGACCCCATGGCCAACATAGTGCGGCAAATGGCGCCGCACACAAGCCGGCACGCGATACGCACAAGGATTCGCATCAAAAAGATGGCCCAGCCAGATCTATCTACGGGCCAAGAAAGCAAGCTCTAGTAAGCAATGCAACGCATCAAGTATCCGAACATCACGGTACACCCAAATATAGGGGTGCCGCACACCCCCTATGTTTCACCGATGAGGTGCTGAATCATGAGTTTCCAGCGGGATTCAAGCCCGTAAACATAGAGGCATACGACGGAACAATGCACTCAGAGTGCGGATTGAGGATTACATCCTCCACATACACATGGCTAGAGGAGATGATCTCCACGCCATAAAATCATTGTTGAGGAAATCGTTAACTGGTAGCTGCTCGGTTGGCTGGTGAGTAGGGGATTAATCGGCTAATCGGCAAGTTAATCGGCCATTTAATCAATTAATCGGATGATTTATCGGTTTATAGGCTACTCGGTGACCCTACGAGTAGGGATTAATCGGCAAGTTAACTGGTTAAACGGATGAATTCTTGAACAGGGCATAAAATACTTACCCCTCAAGCTCAAAGGGCCAGCCCGGCATTGGCTTAAAAGCCTTCCCAAAAACACCATTGGAAGTTGGGAAGAGCTCGAGGATGCTTTTCGGGCAAATTTTCAAGGGACTTATGTCCGACCTCCGGATGAAGAAGATTTAAGTCATATAACTCAACAACCCGGAGAGTCAGCCCGGAAACTCTGGAACAGATTTCTTACTAGAAAGAACCAGATAGTCGACTATCCGGACGCTGAAGCCTTAGCAGCTTTCAAACACAGCGTTCGAGACGAATGGCTCGCCAGACACCTCGGCCAAGAAAAGCCAAGAACAATGGCCGCATTAACAAGCCTCATGACCCGCTTTTGCGCAGGAGAGGATAGCTGGTTGGCAAGATGCAGTACTAACAACCCAAGTACATCCAAAGTTAGGGATGGAAACGGGAAACTGCGACGCAGTAAGGACCAGCGCCGGACCAAGGGAAACAGCCCGAAGAGCACGGCAGTCAACGCCGGATTCAAAAGCTCTCGGCAGAATTAGAAAAAGCTGCCCCTCAAGGATAACAGGGACGAGCTATCTAACTTAAACAAAATCTTGGACAAGATATGCCAAATCCACAAGACTCTGGAAGCCCGCAAACCATACCCACAGAGATTGTTGGGTCTTCAAGCAATCCGCAAACTCAACGCCAAACACAAGGATCGACACACCAAGCGAGGACGATGACGAACCCCACAAGCAGAGCACCGGAAAACAAAAGAATTTCCCACAAGAAGTCAAAACAGTAAACTCACTTCACGTGACAAAAGGGAAAAACATAGTGGCGCCTATAGAGATACGCGCCATACGGCCTATCCCAGAGGAGTCCCGCCACTGGTTGTTAAAACCAATCACCTTCGACCAACATGATTACTCTAGAAGTATCCGGAACACATGCTGGACTGCCTTGGTATTAGATCCATAATTGACGGACTCCACTTTACACAAGTCCTAATGGACGGCGGTTGTGATCTAAACCTGCTATATCAGGACACAATCCGCAAAATGGGAATAGACCCAACAACAATTCTCCATAGCAACACTTCCTTTCAAGGGGTAACGCCAGGCCCAGATGCCCATTGTACGGGCTCTCTCCTGCTAGAAGTTATGTTCGGCTCACCCGACAACTTCCACCGCGAAAAGCTAACCTTCCACGTCGCCCCATTTACAAGTAGCTATCAAGCACTACTGGGACGTGAAGCTTTCGCCCGCTTTAACGTAGTACCGCATTATGCATCTCTTATACTTAAAATGCCCGGTCCGCGAGGCATCATCTCATTAAAGGGAAATATCGAGTGTTCCTCGAGCGCGGAAGATCGTGCGTCTGCCTTGACAGCCACACACTAAACCGGCTTCACTAATCAAAGGACCTAAACAGGTCGTTCAGACCCCGGACATGGCTAGACGAGTCCGGCGTAAACATACAAGGGCTTACTAGCCGCATACCCCCGTACAAGGGGCTCCGTGCATGTACAACAAGAGAGAATAAAGCTCAATTTTATTCATTTTTGAATTGTACTTTGTTTATTTAATATAACATACATTTTCGCACGATCTCTTTCAACTAAGTTCCTCTCTTTTACAGATGAACACCGTGCTACGCCCGTCCAGGATACGGCACAACGAAGACACAGGCGCAGACGTGCAGTAGGGACCCGTTCCAAGGATTCTTTTCAGATTAAGACCCTGCATAAACCTTTTTTTACTGTCTCTTGTTGATACACATCCCCCGGTTTCTTACCATAACCGAGGTGGAGGCTGGCGTCTTGGCATGTGGCCACGTCAGAATTTTGCACGTACCTGGACACCAGGGGCTTATTACTAAGGGCGTTCTTCAGCCCGTTTCCATAAAGACCGAATACCTTAGGGAGTGTTCGCGTCATGAAGTTTGGCCTTATATGCATCAGCTCTGAATCATATCTTTGGTCAAATGTTGGGTTTGCCCGCTGCTGTGTTTTGCTGCCTTCCGCTCCGCTCTATCGGCTAAGGCGGCACCAGAGAACTATCTGCGATTGTGCCCGGTTCGCCAAAGAGCACCTCGAGAGAGAAAGCCGAAAACTGACTGTCATGATATAGCGTGAGACTGGTCAACCACTCGATGACCCGCCGGAATCTTTAAGATTCCTCCGCATTAACGAAGGGCCGTTTCCCGGCCAGGCACACACGCGCCCCGAATTCGGGCGAGCGCGGTGCCCACAGGAGCTATATAGTAGCCCCACTGTCAAACTCCTATGGCTAAGTGAAAGTGATAAAGCATATAGTCCGGTTGCCTAGTTCGCTGCGCTATCACCTCCTTAAGAGGACCAAGACGTTGGATCAAGTGTGAAAATGCGCCTTCTGCGAACACCCCCGCATTATATGCGTGGGGGCTGAAGCCGACGACATCTTTCAGGTTATATATACATATACATTAACGGCCGCATAGGAGGTATTTTAATTCTTGAAGGCACAAGTATAAAAAGCTTTTATATTCCCTCAAAACATTGTTTTACAATAATACATGTTATTCGAACATAATATCCTTCGAGCACTGCGTTTATATAAACGAGCGCCTGCAGAACTTCCGAAAATAGTGCTCGGCAGGTACTCGGCTCCCGTTCGAATCTTGGGATGCAACATCGGTGGCCTTCATCTCCGCCCAGTATGTCTTGACACAGGCAAGAGCCATCCACGCACCCTCTATGCACGCTGACCTCTCCATTGCATTGACATGCGGCACCGCACCAAGGAATTGCTGCACCAAGCTTAAATAACTCTTTGGCTCGGGCCTTTCCGGCCACAGATGACTCACGACATACTTCATGGCGAGTCTGGAAAACCTATTCAGCTCCACCCATGCGGCCAAACGATCGGTTAATGGAAGTGGGCGCTCTGGATTGTGGAACTGCGACCAAAAAAGCTTTTCCACTTCGTGATCCTTTTGATCTCGGAAGTATTCGTCGCGTCATGCACTAGCCGCCAAGTCCAGGTAAGTATCCGCCGCACTCCACAACCGGTCCAATTGAGCATATTTAGGATCCCCGAACTTCATCCGCAGCATAAACGGCTTTCCAGCCGCGATATCTCCTGCCTGACGTAGCTCCTCCTTCATAGCTCTCATTGTAGAGCGAGCATCCTTGACCCTGGACACCGCCGTGGGAAGAGCCCTATGTGTCGTTCACGGGATGAAGGAGTTCAGCATGCCCGCTGAGGTGCTGGCGAAAATGGCGTGCAGCCGCTGGGTCACGAGGGAGCTCCTTCTAATGTGGTTAGAAGTCAAAGCGCGCCACGGTCCACGCAGCTGTCGCCGCCACCCACGCCAGCAGAAGCTTTAGCACGCGCGAAGCTCGACGAGTGGAGGGCCACCATCCGGAGCCTCGTCGTCGTCACCAACAAAGACGATCCGCGACCAACGGGACCCTTGGGTCTGCACTCCACCTAGCCACCACGTGCTGGCGCTGGGAGGACCGGGGGAGCTGCGGCCACAGTGCACTCTCCTCCTCCTCATCAGCCGCCACGGGCGTCTGCCCGTCGTGATGACGCTTGTGATAACATCTCTATAGCGTTGTCCGACCCGCGGACCCACCGCGACCAGCGCCAAGTTCTTCAAGAATGAGCTCACGAAGATGCTCGAACCACTATTGAGCGCCGGCGTGATACATGCCACCAGTCGGACAAGCGGGCGGGACCCGCTATGGACCACCCCACACCGGGAGCTCCGGTGGCCTACCTTACGAGGTGGGCTGCCCGACTTTTACCCGTGAGCTGCGGCAGTTCCAGAGGCCGTCCCACTGCACATTGAAGCCCAACGTCGGCGAGAAGTACACTGGCAAGACCCATCCGTCCGATTTCATCAGCATCTACACCATCGTAATGCATGTTGCCGGAGCTCGCGACGACAAGGTGCCTGCCAATTATTTCCCGCTGGCGCTGAAGCCCAACGTTGATGCACATGCCGGCGGATTTCATTTCTTCTTTGTCGAATCTGTGCCATGAGTTTGTTGGCGCCTTCACAGGAGGCCACCAAGCTCATGGCCACGCCAGTGATCTGCATATCATTCCCCAGAAGGAATGGGAAACCCTGCGCAAGTACATCCAGAGATTCAGTCAGGTGCAATACAACATCCCCGACATTCATCCCGTCGCTGTGATCAGCGCGTTCCATCAGAACGTGCGTAACCGCAAGATGCGCGAAGAGCTGGCGATGACCAAGGTTAAGGCTGTGGCCAAACTCTACGTTCTGGCCGATCGATGCGCCTGGGCTGAAGAGGGAAGGAAGTACCCCGGCGAAGACGCCGGCGCGAAAACCGACTCTACCAACGAAGACGCCGCCACCCCGACGAAGAAAGGACATCGTCGCAACAGGAAACACAAGGGCAAGGCCGTGCTTGCCGTTGAGGGATCTGACGACACCGGCGCTGCCAAGAAGGTCAAGGCCGACGGCCCTGGCAAGGAGATTGCCGGGTGAGCCGCGTGCCGGGCCTTTGGAGCTTCCGACAAGCTAGGGGGCTCCGGCAAGCAGTACTGCAAGATCCACCGCACCAAGGGCCACGACCTCTCGAACTGCCGGCAAGTCGAGTTGCTTGCTGAAAAGCAAAAGGCCGAGTATGAAAGGCGGGACAAGGAGAAAGGTCAGGACGGTGCCGAGGGATCCGACAAGAAGCATGGCGGCCAAGGAAGCCGCCCGGCAAGGACAACCAGCAAGAGAGGCCCGCTCGGGGCCGTGACAAGAAACAAGAAGACGATGATCACGACGAGGACGATGAGTCCGGTGAGCTAGAGTTCCAGAAGGCTCCGGAGGCCATGTGCGTCGATGGTGGCGCCTCGCTGCATACTTCTCACCGCCAGCTCAAGCAGTGGGCGCATGATATTACAGCAGCAGAGCCGTCGATCAATGCTCAGAAGCCGCTGAAGTGGTCCAGCACACCCCTCATCTTTGACGCCGAGGACCACCCTGACCGCACAACCGCGGTCGGGTGTTTGCCATTGTTGGTCTCACCAACGATATGCAACCTCAAGGTGAACAAGATGTTGGTTGACGGCGGGGCCGACCTGAACTTGATCTCGCCCGTCATGATCAAGAGGCTGCAAATTCCTGATGGAGACCTCGAGGAAACGGGCACGTTTCAAGGGTTCAATCCGGGGAGGAGCCAGCCGAAGGGGAAGGTCACACTGCCTGTAACGTTTGGAGGAGAGTTGAACTACAGGACGGGGAGGATCGTTTTCGACGTGGCCGAGATCCCCTTGCCCTACAACGGGATCCTCGGCCGCCCCACACTAGCCAAGTTCATGGCGGCGTCACACTATGCCTACAACATGCTAAATATGCCCAGGCCATTTACCATCATCTTCGTCCCCCTCCGACAAGAAGGACGCGCTAATTTGCACCGGCCAACTCTACCGAGAAGCAGTTGCAGCAGCTACCATCAAGGCACTTGCTCCTGCCGCTGAAGGCCCGGGAGAGAAGAAGAAGTCCGGCAAGACCTCTTGCACCTACTCCGGCAAGCACACCTCCTCGGAGTGTTGCTCTACCGTCGAGGACGTGCCAGATTGCTCTACCGGCAAGAGCAAGAAATCAAGAGCCGAGCCGCCGCAGACCAAGAAGGTGTCCGTAAGGGAGGATAGCACGGGAGGGGCCTTCACTATAGGCTCCACCCTCAACAGCAAATAGGAAGGCGCGCTCGTCACCTTCCTGCGGGCGAATGTCGATGTGTTTGCATGGCAAGCATCCGACATCCCCGGTGTTCCCAGGGAGGTGATTGAGCACCACCTAGTTGTCTACCCTCATGCGCGGCCGGTCAAGCAGAAGGTCAGGAAGCAGGCTCTGGAGAGGCAGGAGTTCATCACAGAGGAGATCAGGAAGTTGGAAGCGGCGGGTTTGGTGAGAGGAGTGCTCCACCCAAAGTGGTTGGCCAATCCGGTAGTGGTGCGCAAGGCAAATGGGAAGTGGAGGTTGTGTATTGACTACACATATCAATAAGTCTTGTCCTAAGGACCCCTTCCCGTTGCCTCGCATCGACCAGATTGTTGACTCCACGGCCGGGTGTGATCTGTTGTCATTCCTTGACGCCTACTCGGGCTACCATCAAATCTTCATGACAAGAGAAGATGAAGAGAAGTCAGCATTCATCACCCCATGTGGTACGTATTTACGGATGCCTTTCGGGTTGAAGAGTGCTGGCTCGACATTTGCAAGAGTGGTCCAAATTGGTTTTGAACCCCTGCTTCATAGAAATATGGAGGCATACATGGATGACATAGTGGTCGAAACCAAGGACGGGACAACTCTTGTGCAAGATCTCGAAGAGACATTTGCCAACCTGCGCAAGATCAACCTTAAGCTGAACCCTGAGAAGTGTGTCTTCGGTGTTCCGTCTGGCAGGCTTCTCGGATTCTTTGTGTCGCAGCGCAGGATCGAAGCAAATCCAGACAAAATCAAGGCTATTGAGAATATTGAGGCGCCCAAGCGGATCAAAGATGTGCGTCGGCTCACCGGCTACGTCGCCGCCATGAGCCGATTCATCTCCAAGTCCGCCGAGCATGCCCATCCCTTCATCAAAATCTTGAAGAAGGCAGGCCCAATGGAGTGGACCCCAGAAGCCGAGGCGGCATTGCAGGATCTAAAGAAATACCTTTCCTCCACGCCAATACTGGTTGCGCCTAAGCCACAAGAGCCATTGCTGTTGTATCTAGCGGCGACGAATCAAATGGTCAGTGTCGCACTGGCGGCAGACCCAGTGGATGGCGAGCCAAAAATCTCCCCAGCAGGGCCTGGTGCCGGCAAGGCAAGCCACCCGACAGGGTCTGGTGCCACCAAGGTGGTGCCCGCGCAGTCGAGTGAGGTGGTGCAGAAGAATAAGATGATGCTGCACCCGGTTTACTTTGTCAGCTCCCTCTTGCAGGGGGCTAGGTCGAGGTGCTCCGGTGTGCAGAAATTGCTCTTCGGCCTCCTTATGGACTCGAGGAAGTTGCATCATTACTTCCAAGCCCACAAGATCACTGTCGTCGCCCGCCTCCCATTACAACGGATACTGCATAACCCAGATGCGACTGGAAGGATTGTGGAATGGGCCCTGGAGTTGTCAAGTTTTGGGTTGAAGTTTGAAAGTTCCTCGACAATCGTGAGCAGAGTCTTGGCGGAGTTCATTTTAGAATGGACCTCAACACCCGACGAGGAAATCCAGGGGACCACTCTCCCCGGCAAGGAAGCAGACCGCGACTGGATCATGTACTTTGATGGGGCTTTCTCGCTGCAAGGTGCCGGTGCCGGTGTGCTGCTTGTCACACCCACCAGAGAGCACCTCAAGTATGTGGTCCAGATGCACTTCCCCAGGGAGATGTCCACAAATAACACTGCTACGTACGAGGGGCTGCTTGCTGGTCTCAGGATCGTGGCAAACCTCGGGGTGAAGAAGCTCATCGTCAGAGGTGACTCGCAGCTTGTCGTCGGGCAAGTCAACAAGGATTACCAGAGCCCATTGATGGAGGCCTACCTAGATGAGGTGAGGAAGCTGGAGGAGCGCTTTGACGGTATCCAAGCGGAGTACGTTCCCTGAGCGGAGAATGACATTGCCGATTACCTGTCGAAGCATGCCGCATTCAAGCTACCTGTGGAACCAGGTACTTTTTTTGCTCCGATTAACTCAGCCATCCATCGAACTATCAATGGGGCAGAACAAGTGGAGGAAATCAGGTCCCGGCAAGTACTTTCCCGCCGAGCCCCCTGGGCCGGCCGGCAAGGATGTTGCCATGCACACTGAGCCTGCCTAAGAACAAGCGGCTCCGCGGGCGCCAAGCCACGGCCAGAGAGACAACCGCCCCATGGCGGAAGAGATGCCTTTGGTCCTTGCCGTCGAGCCCCAGGCTCCAGCATGGGCACAACATACCATCCGATTCCTCCAAACAGGGGAGCTTCCTGAGGAGCAGGAAGAAGCGGAAAAAGTTGCCCGTCATCTGCCATGTACCAGCTCGTCGATGACGTCCTGTACAAAATAAGGGGCGCACCTTTGTACCCCTTTACCTGTGCACGAACAGTCGGAGCCGTGCCCACGGCCACACCAAGCAGAGTAGCTGAGGTGAACCGAGGTAAAATCAAAACCCAAGACGATCAAGACAACGCCAAAGTCAAGAACGCAAAGAGGCAGAGGGGCGGAGCAGTTTCCCCCGGCAAGACCCTTGCAGGGGACGGCCTCAGCAGCCCCGGCAAGACCCTTGCCGGGGTAGCACACCCAAACACCAATAGAGCGAGCCGCCCTTGAGCCCACGGTCTCCAACACCATCAACCACGTTGGGCCAGGGCTCGGGAGGCACCTCTGTGGTGGCATGCAGATCTTTGTGAAGACAAGGAATACTCAAGATCAAATGAGGATTAGACGGCAGCGATCCTTGGCAAGATCCTTGCCGACGGGAACCACAAGACCCCCAACAAGATCCTTGCCAGGGACAATAGCGCGCCACGGCAAAATCCTTGTTGGGCCACCCGGCAAGGCCCCCGCCAAGGGCGCCAGCGGGGCCACTTCCGGGTCCGCACCAGCCAAGTCTCCACCGCCGTTCGCATGCAGCTGCCAGCCCAACCAGCTGGGCAGACACCTGCATGGCAACATGCAGCTCCCAGGCTAACTCAGCAGGCGCCTGCGTTGTGGCATGCAGATCTTCATGAAGACTCCACCACAGCGCCACCTCAGCTGCCTGCCTGCCTACATGGCACCGCATGCACCACTGGCCTAGGCGCGTGTCGAAGCGACGAGGAGCGGCAACGGACGGGACGTGCTTCGTTCCCTTCCCCAATAAAGCAAGGGGACACCTCAGTGGCGCATTAAATGTGCCTTGTCCTGTATTACGAGCAATAAGCTCATAGCACTGTACGCCTTTCCACCTCCTGTATGCCACTGTGGCAGCCCCTTTCGACTATAAAAGGAGGCCCATGGCGTACTGGAGAACGATTCGGCTCTTCCAAACCAGTCAGCTACCGTAGCTAGTTCAAGAGCTCAAGAACACTCAATACATCCACCAAAGCAGGACTAGGGTTTTAGGCATCCTCGCGACCCGAACCTGGGTAAACAATCCTTGTGCTGACTATTGATCCTGCTCTTCTTGCAACCCTGCGGCCCGACAACCGTATCAGGGATTCTTGTGATCCCATTGGTGTCATTCCACACCGACGTTGTCCATGAGCAAAATCCCCGGCCCAATCCTGCAGAAACACCCAATTGACTAGAGTCTAGAATGTCGGTGCAATCAGTGCAGATAGGCGGCGGCCAGCGGCAGGGACGAAATCTCGTGCCATTTGGAGCGCGACCTCTGCCAGCAAACGATATCCGTTGAGCTTATGGTGGCCACCGCGATAGAAGTTGATGAGGTGCAGAGTTGCGGAGGAGTCCACGGCGAGTGGGTGGGGATGAAGTGGGCTAGGGTTTTCTTTTTTCCTTTTGCATGCGTGGGTGAACACACACGGTTCATAGAGGCGACGAAGAGGAATTGTTTGTGATAGTAAATCACCGAGATTGAAGGGGAAACCAAATTTCCTTTGTCCTTTGTCCATGAGTTTTTTTTTCTACGATGAACATAAACCCTGCAAATCACCATGTTCAAATTTGGCACCTCCGGGTTCACTTACCATGTTTAGGGGACTATGTGCATTTTATAGGCATTAATGCACATAATTCAAATTCAAATAATTGGTGCATGAAAAGGTGCATGAGAACGGTCTGTAAAACCATGTTTGTGCTATTTAGTAAATTCTCATGCCTTTTACAAGGAATGGGTAGAGATTTCACGGAATTGTGTGGCAATAGTCAACCCAGAAATGCATCATTTATTGGTTTTTCAAGTATAGAAAAATGAAATACATGCTTGAAAAACATGACGGCTGGCATGGTGCCATGGTATGCCCTCACCGTGCCCTGGTAAAAATTTGAGAAGGTTTGGCTTATGACGTCGTGCACGCCCTACATAAATTGAACCATCATCGAGGAAGTTTCATGGTTTCGAGGGGGAAATCACCAAGATTGAAGGGTCCAGTTATCCAAATTTCCATCCTAGTTTGTCATTCAGTTTTTTTTCTACAATCAACATATGCCGTCCAACGCAACGTGTTCAAATTTGGCATTTTTCCGGGCTCATTTACCATATTTAGGAGATTATGTGCATTTTCTAGGCAATAATCCACATAATTCAAATTTGAACAATCGGTGCATGAAAAGGTGCACAAGAACAGTCTGGAAAACCATGCTCGTGATACTTAGTAAATTCTCATGCCTTTTACAAGGAATGGGCCGAGATTACAAGGGAATGTCTGCTAGTTCTTGAGCTTGCCTTGGTTTTTTCCTTGAAGAGGAAAGGATGATGCAGCAAAGTAGAGATAAGTATTTCCCTCAATTTGAGAACCAAGGTATCAATCCAGTAGGAGGTACACGCAAGTCTCCAATCTATGCACCTGCACAAACAATCAAACACTTGCACCCAACGCGATAAAGGGGTTGTCAATCCCTTCACAGTCACTTGCAAGGATGAGATCTGATAGAGATAGATATAAAAGATTTCTAAAACATTAAAAAACAAATAAATTGCAGCATGGTATTTTTGGGTTTTTTGGTTTATAGATCTGAAAATATATGATGGAAAATAGACCCGGGGGCATAGGTTTCACTAGAGGCTTCTCTCTTGATAGAAAACATACGGTCGGTGAACATATTACAGTCGAGCAACTGATAGAAAAGCGCAAAGTTATGATGATATCCAAGTCAATGATTATGAATATAGGCATCACGTCCGTGTCATGTAGACTGACTCGTGCTACTACTATTACTCCATACATCAACCGCTATCCAGCATGCATCTAGAGTATTAAGTTCAAAAGAACGGAGTAACGCCTTAAGTAATATGACCTGATGTAGATGGATAAACTCAAGCAATATCATGAAAATGCCATATTTTTACCCTTGATGGCAACAATACAATACGTGCCTCGCTATCCCTACTTTGTCCCTGGGTGAGGACACAACAAGATTGAACCCAAATCTAAGCACCTCTCCCATTGCAAGAAGAACCAATCCAGGTGGCCAAACCAAACCGATAATTCGAGGAGAAATACAAAGATATCAAATCATGAATTTAAGAACTCAGAGAAGTTTCAAATAATATTCATAGATAATCTGATCATAAATCCACAATTCATCGGATCTCGACAAACACACCGCCAAAGAATATTACATTGGATAGATCTCCAAGAACATCGAGGAGAACATTGTATTGAAGATCAAAGATAGATAAGAAGTCATCTAGCTACTAGCTATGGACCCGTAGGTTTGTGGTAAACTACTCACGCTTCATCGGAGGGGCAATAGAGTTGATGCAGAAGCCCCCCGTGATCGAATCCCGCTTCGGCAGGGAGCCATAAAAGGCCCCAAGATGGGATCTCACAGGTACAGATGGTTACGATGGCGGAAAGTATTTTGGTAGACGCTTCTGGTCATTTGGGAATATTTCTGAATTTATAGGCCAAAGATTAGGGTTGGAGGATCTCCGAGGGGCCCACAAGCCCTCTGGACGCCCCCTAGGGTGCGCCCTTGAGGCTTGTGGCTGCCTCAGGACTCCTCTGACTTCATCTCCAAGTCTTACGGGTGTCTTCTGGTCCAAGAAAAATCATCGTGAAAGTTTTTATTCCGTTTGATATTCCTTTTCTGTAAAACTCAGAAACAAGGAAAAAACAGAAACTGACACTAGGCTCTAGGTTAATAAGTTAGTCCCAAAAATAATATAAAATAGCATATTAATGCGTATAAAACATCCAAAACAAATAATATAATAGCCCGGAACAATCAAAAATTATAGATACGTTGGAGATGTGTCAGCGTTTGGCAATACTCAACCACAAACGCGTCATTTACTAGGTTATCAACTATAGAAAAATGAAATACATGCTTGAAAAACATGAGGCCTACCATGGTTGTAACATCCCAAATTTTCAATTTGGAATGTTATACATAGAGCATCATTGCATATCATATTTTTCGTTGCATTTTGCTCGGTCCTAGAAATTCTACACAACTCAAGGACCCACGGAGAGAGTTGGGGATTTCGTTATTTTCATATATGAGTTTTCTCAAAATTTTGAAAATAGGATCATTTGATTTTAATTATTTCATCTTCAATTATTTCTACTATCAAAATATGAGAGAGGGAATAAAATGACTTTCCCAAAATAAAGAAATAATGAAGATTTAATAATAAAATCAAATAAGCTTTTATTTTGGAATTTTTCACCTTTTTATTTGAATTTAGGAAAAATGCACGTTTTTCAAAATTGCATTTAGGACCCAAATAAAAGTTCATCTTGTCCGGCTTGATTTTAGAAGCCGGGGAAAATTTATTTCGGGATTTTTCGAGTCCGTTTAGTATTTCTTTTTAATTTTTTTTCTGCGCGCAATTATTTAAAAAAAAGCGCCACCGACCTACGGGCCGTGTCTGCCTAGGACTCCCGGCCCGCGGGGGCTTTATAAGCTGACCCACCCGGGGCCAAACCCTAGCCAACCGCGCCTCGACCCCGCGCCCGCCGCGCCGCTGTGCCGGATCCCCGCCGCCGGACCCGCCGCCACCACCGACCTGCCAGACTCACTGCCGCCGCCGAGGTTCGCCCGCCTCGATCCGCGTCTGCGGTTTTTATAAAACCGGCGGTTTTTATTCGGTTTTTAGTTTCGTTTTTTATTAGTTTGGTTTTTTCGGTTTAGGTTAAGTAACGAACATTCGCTCGTTCGTTTCGCTTTTAACGAACACGCTCGATTAATTTAGTTAACGAACGTCCGTTCGTTAACCCGTTCGTCGTTTTCCTTTTTCTCGGATTTAATTCGTGATTTTTCCGATCGCGATTCCTGATCCGATTTTCGTTTTAGTATAACTTTTCGCTCATTTATCGGAATCAGGCGATTCAAGCGCCTGAAGTTTCGTCTCGAAACCCTCTTTCCGAATAACCTACTTAAACAAGTTTTTGCTTCTGTTAAATTTGACTTAGATCCAGATTAGGAAAACGAAGTTGTTTTCTTCCGCCGTTTGACTTTCGTTGCTTCGTTTGATTTGATTCTTTTTGCAAACCGGAGTTCTTAAGTTGAACTATCTGGTTAGATCTATTTGAGTTTTACCTGTGCATTAGATGAGTACTTATTGTATGCTTGTTTGTTTGTCTGCGATAGAATACCCGGAGTCCGCCGCCTGTTACTTCGAGTCTCTAGGTTCCGCGGATCATCAGCAAGGCAAGTAACACTTTGATCATACTTCTTCTCATACCCAGTTTTTATGCATTAGATCTATCCTCAAACACTTGCATGATTAGGATCTAATTAAATTATGGGATGGGAAGTAGATTGAGGTAGTACCTATTACCTGTTTTATTATCAAACCCTTGGGAGTTACTTCGACGTTTGCTTATTATGCCATGCTATGCTAGTAGAAGTGGATTGGGTGAGTGTATCCATGACAGATGTGAGATTGTTATTTAATGGTTTATTTAAGGTGGCAACTTAAACACACATCTGGGTGGATTGAGGCACCTGGTTTCTCTCAGGACTTGCCTGTATTTCTTCGGACCGCCACCCAGGCTCAAAGGGATCATGAGATTATTCATACTAGAAAGTTCCGTGTGCAGCCACAAGCCATTATGGGCTCTGGCGTAGTTGACTAAGTTGTGCGAACTCTTACGGGTAGACTAGCTGATGTAGGGGTTGTAGGTTGGTACGGTCTACCCACATGTAAGGTGCTAGCGCTTCTGAAAGACTATGTCTCGGTCATCCGTCTCTCAAACACCATGTAGTGCGAGAAATCAAACGGAGGCGATCGAGTCTTGTGGGGAAAAGTGCGCAAACCTCTGCAGAGTGTATAAACTAATCATGGTTAGTCGTGTCCCCGGTTATGGACGTTTTGAGTATCTAGTACTTGGATATCATGTGAATCTCATCATGTTACTTCTAATTAATATTGTTGGGTTTGTTAATGAGTACTTTTAATTGGGATTGAGAATGCTGTCAACTATTCTCGATGTTTCACAACCACCATGATAGTTAAATAAATTTATTCCTTTGCAGTAGGGAAAAATTGGCTTTATGCAAAACTGTAACCATAGAGCTTTTCCACCAGCCATATATGCATGTAGTATAGGCTTATTATTCCATTATTCTCTATGTGTTACATTGCCAGCATATTCCATGTGCTGACCCGTTTTTGGGCTGCAACGTGTCATGTTGCAGACTTTTCAGACGACGAGTAACATGCTTACGTCATGGTTCTATACTCAGTGATGCCGTTGGAGTTGATGGACTCGCTTATTCTTCCAAGCCTTCCGTTGTTATCGTATTAGATGGCCTTAAGCCATATTTATTTTTATTAAGTTCTCTCTTAAGACATTCGATTGTAATAAGTGTGTGATTGCTACTCTGTTATAAATCCTCCGAGTAATGTGTGGTGTCAAGCATTCTCGATCCAGGGATGACACTCGAGCACGAGATCGATCTATTTGAGGTCCGGTCGCTACAAAGATGGTATCGAGCACACGCCGATGTGTAGGACACGACCATTAAGCTAAAGCCCTAGATCACTACTCTCTCTTCTCATTTCTAACTCCTCATCTTTTCTACTCTTTTAGGATGACGGAAGCGAGGATCAAGTTCACCCAGCCGGATGAAGATACACCCTTAGGACGACACCTGAAGGAAGTCACTAAGTACCTAAACATCGGATTAACAAGCTTCACCGGGACCTACAATTCCACTTTACCCGAAGAAGATCGCTGGAAGATTCAAGCTCAAGTTCCCGGAAGGACGTTTGCGCCAATCACGGAGCCCATAGAGTGTGTTTTCAATGAACCAACCTGGAGTCTGGGAAAGAGCATGGCAGCTCACCTAACCATGGGACGAATTGGAGAAGTTTACAAAGAAGACCTCAAGGATACTATCTACCAGATTTGCGGGCGCCGAGATGAACAATGGGAGATAGTTGGCACTAAGAAGGATCGATCCATTGCAGCTTTTATCCAGGAGTTAAACCAGCACATTCGACGCCAGGAGAACCAGATGTGCGCAGACATGATGGAGTTGAAGACAGCAAAAGCCAAGATTATCGAACTAAAAGGAGAACTGAAGGCCACTCGCAAGGACTACATGGAGGAGATTGTAGCTCTAGTGGGACAAAACGGCGATCTTAAGGAGAAGATTGAAGAACTCATTGGAAATTCAGCACCCGGGGGAGAAGATGAAGATTACGCCTGTCCAGAGGACTACATCATCATCGACGACACCGATTCTGATCCTAGTGATGATGGTTTCGAAGATGAAGCTGGAGCTGATCTCATGGAGTCTTCATCGGAGCAGTTTTTCTAGTTGACCACCATAACAGTAGTAGATTTTCCCCATTTTAAGTCAGTTTTAGTTCCAGCACTTTGTAACGATAGATAGACCGTTGTATGCCCTTGTTTGAATTGATTGGAGTGATATTGTGTGTTTTGTCTCATGTGCATATGGGTAGTGTTTTCTCCCTAGACCTCATTCTATTCTTAACTCTCGTCTTGTCTTTAAACCCTCAGATGCCTCCGAGGCGCGACCCCAGATTTGTTTTCCCGCCAGAGATCACTCAGTTGATTCAGCAGCAGAATGCCTTGATTCAAACATTGGTACAGAACCAAGTCAACAACAACAACAACAATAACAACAACCCACCGCCACCACCACCAATTGACCATTTGACCCGTTTCTTAAGGCTGAATCTGCCGGTGTTTTCCAGTAGCACCGAGCCGATTGTTGCAGATGATTGGCTCCGTAAGATAGGGAGGGAGTTGACCACTGCAGGATGTACAGATGGAGAAAGGGTTAAATTTGCCGCACATCAGCTTGAAGGACCCGCAGCAGCATGGTGGGAGAATTTTACAGCCACTTACCCAGTAGACACTGTCACATGGGATCAGTTTCAGCAAGCTTTCCATACTGCCCATGTTTCAGCAGGAGCTATGGCCATGAAGAAGCGTGAGTTTCGCAACTTGCGCCAAGGAGGACGGACAGTTGGCCAGTATGTGGATGATTTTAGTAAGCTAGCACGTTATGCCCCAGATGACGTTGCTATGGACGCAGCTAAGCAGGAGAAGTTTCTAGAAGGACTGAATGATGAGCTGAGCATGCAGTTGATGGTAGCCACCTTCAATAACTACCAGGAGTTAGTAGATCGTGCTCTCATGATTGAAGGGAAGCTGCAGCAGATTGAAAATCGCAAGAGAAAGTATGGACAGGGGAAGAATAACTCTGGAGCTCAGCAGAAACTTCGCTTTACCCCGAAGCCAGGAGGACAATTTCAGCATACCCACGGAGGAGGTAGCTCGCACAACCATAATGGCACCAAGAATGGGAACGGGAATGGAGGAAGCAATGGACAAAACCGCACCAACCCGTCAACACCATCCAAGGTAGACCTGAGCCACATCACTTTCTTTAAGTGCCGCAAGACTGGGCATTACGCAAATGATTGTCCGGAAGGCCAAAATGGTAATCGTAATGGAAGCTCAGGAAAGAAGTCGAACCCTTTCAACAGGGGACAAGTGAACCACGTTACCGTGGAGGAGGTTGAAGCTCAGCAAGACGCAGTAATAGGTAAGTTTTTGGTTAAGACTTTTACTACAGTTGTTCTTTTTGATACGGGTGCATCGCATTCATACATATCAAGGGGATTTGTGGATCAGTATAAACTACCAACCCAAGCCCTTAGGTCACCCATGCCAGTAACCTCACCCGGAGCAGAATACATGGCTAGTATATGGTGTGATCGACTGCCATTAAGGATTGGACACTATGTTTTTTCCTCGGACCTAATAGTTCTGGAATCGCAAGGATTGGATGTGATATTAGGCATGGATTGGTTATCAAAGTATGGAGGGAACATAGATTGCGCCAGTAAGTCGATTTTGCTTACCACCCCAGAAGGGAGGAGAATCAAGTTTGTATCACGGCATGAGCCGAGGAGAGCACATGTAAATTCCTTAACGGGAGTTGTGCAGGAGGAAGTACGAGTGGTAAGGGATTTCCCCGATGTGTTTCCGGAAGAGTTGCCAGGCATGCCACCGGATAGAGACACTGAGTTTCTGATTGATCTACTGCCAGGCACTGGGCCGATATCTAAGAGACCGTATAGGATGCCAGCCCAAGATTTGGAGGAAATTAAGAAGCAGATTAAGGAGTTACTGGATAAAGGTTTTATTCGCCCAAGTTCTTCGCCTTGGGGATCACCAGTACTTCTAGTGGAGAAGAAGGATGGATCATTAAGAATGGTTGTTGATTATCGAGGATTGAATGAAGTGACCATCAAGAACAAGTACCCACTACCGATGATCAATGACTTGTTTGACCAATTGCAAGGAGCTAAGGTGTTTTCCAAGATCGATTTGCGATCAGGGTACCATCAGTTGAAGATTCGAGAGCAGGATATACCTAAGACGGCTTTTACCACCAGGTACGGGCTGTATGAGTATACCGTTATGTCATTTGGTCTGACTAACGCACCTGCCTATTTTATGAACATGATGAACAAAGTGTTTATGGAGTTTTTGGATAAGTTCATCGTGGTGTTCATTGATGATATTTTGGTTTACTCGAAGAATGAAGAGGAACATAAGGAGCATTTGCGTTTGGTACTCGAGAAGCTCAGAGAACACCAGTTGTATGCCAAGTTCAGCAAGTGTGAGTTTTGGTTGAAGGAAGTTGGATTTCTTGGACATGTTATATCCGGAGAAGGTATAGCAGTAGACCCCACTAAAGTTGTCACCGTAACAAACTGGGAAGCGCCAACAACAGTTGGAGAGATCCGGAGTTTCCTTGGACTCGCAGGATACTACCGGAGATTCATTGGGAATTTCTCAAGTATTGCGAAGCCTATGACAGAATTGTTGAAGAAGGATACCAAGTTCATTTGGACTGAGGAGTGTGAAGCTAGTTTCCAAGAGTTGAAGAAACATTTGGTTACCTCACCAGTGTTAATCCTGCCAGATCAGACCAAGGATTATGAGGTGTATTGCGACGCTTCACGTATAGGACTTGGAGCAGTGCTTATGCAGGAGGGAAGAGTTGTTTCGTATGCTTCAAGACAGCTTAAGCCTCATGAGCTAAATTATGCTATGCATGATTTGGAGTTAGCAGCCGTAGTGCATGCGTTGAAAACATGGAGACATTTCCTCAATGGAAACCATTGTGAGGTGTATACGGATCACAAGAGTTTGAAGTACATCTTCACGCAGAAGGAGCTAAATCTCAGGCAGAGGAGATGGTTGGAACTCATCAAAGATTACGATATGAGATTACATTATCACCCCGGAAAGGCTAACGTTGTAGCAGACGCGTTGAGCCGTAAGAGTCACGTCAACACACTAATGACAGGAGAAATACCAAAGGAGTTAGCCGAGGATCTTCGAGAGCTATGTTTGGAAATAGTTCCGAGAGGCTATGTAGCAGCATTGGAGATTCAGTCAACTTTGATGGATAAAATCAGGGAAGCTCAGAAGCCTGACAAAGAGATTGCCTCTATAAAGGAGAAAATGAGCGAAGGAAAAGCTAAGGGATTTCGTGAGGATGAGCACGACACCCTATGGTTTGAAGACCGTGTTTATGTGCCCAATGACCCGGAGATCAGGAAGTTGATTCTACAAGAGGCACATGATTCACCATATTCTATTCACCCAGGAAATACCAAGATGTATTTGGATTTGAAGAATACTTTCTCGTGGACCGGAATGAAGTAGGACATTGCAGAGTACGTAGCAGTTTGTGATGTATGTCAGAGGGTGAAGGCAGAACATCAGAAACCAGCAGGATTGTTACAGCCATTGCGTATACCCGAATGGAAGTGGGATAAACAAGGTATGGATTTCATCACGGGATTGCCCAGGACTCGTTCAGGCTATGACTCGATTTGGGTTGTAGTGGATCGTTTGACGAAGGTAGCTCATTTCATTCCAGTAAAGACTACCTACAGCAGTGCCAAATTGGCTAAGATATACATGACCAGGATTGTATGCTTGCATGGAGTTCCGAGTAGTATCGTGACGATAGAGGAACCCAATTCACGTCAAAGTTCTGGAAGCAGTTGCACGAAACTTTGGGAACCAGGCTGGAGTTTAGCACAGCTTTTCATCCACAGACAGATGGACAAACCGAAAGAGTCAACCAGATTTTGGAGGACATGCTTAGAGCTTGTGCCTTGGATTATGGATCAAGTTGGGATGACAACTTGCCATATGCGGAGTTTTCTTATAACAACAGTTACCAAACCAGTCTGAAGATGGCACCTTTCGAAGCCTTATACGGAAGGAGGTGCAGGACCCCGTTGTTGTGGGATGAAGTTGGAGACAGCCAGTTGTTTGGACCAGATTTGATTAAGGAGTCTGAACGGAAAGTAAAGTTGATTCACGATAGACTCAAGGTAGCCCAGTCAAGACAGAAGAGTTATGCGGATTCAAAACGCAAGGAGACAGAATACGAAGTCGGAGACAGAGTTTATCTTCGTGTATCGCCACTTCGAGGAGTTAAGCATTTTGGTGTTAAAGGAAAGTTAGCGCCCCGATTTGTAGGACCTTATCGTGTTTTGGAACGCATGGAAGAAGTTGCGTACAAGTTGGAACTACCCGAAGGATTGTCAGGAGTCCATGATGTGTTTCATGTTTCTCAGTTGAAGAAGTGTCACGCAAAGATGGCGGGTATACCACTAAGAGATACTGTGCCACTAGAGGCGATTCAGTTGAATGATGATTTGACCTATGAGGAGAAACCAGTTAAGATTCTGGAGTATGCCAGCCGAGTCACCCGCAGCAAGGTCATTAAGTTTTGCAAAGTTCAGTGGAGCCACCACACTGAGGAAGAAGCCACCTGGCAGCAAGAGGAAGATCTGCTTAAAGACCACCCTCACCTATTTTCTAGCCAACCCGAATCTCGAGGGCGAGACTCATCTTAAGGGGGTAGGTTTGTAACATCCCAAATTTTCAATTTGGAATGTTATACATAGAGCATCATTGCATATCATATTTTTCGTTGCATTTTGCTCGGTCCTAGAAATTCTACACAACTCAAGGATCCACGGAGAGAGTTGGGGATTTCGTTATTTTCATATTTGAGTTTTCTCAAAATTTTGAAAATAGGATCATTTGATTTTAATTATTTTATCTTCAATTATTTCTACTATCAAAATATGAGAGAGGGAATAAAATGACTTTCCCAAAATAAAGAAATAATGAAGATTTAATAATAAAATCAAATAAGATTTTATTTTGGAATTTTTCGCCTTTTTATTTGAATTTAGGAAAAATGCGCGTTTTTCAAAATTGCATTTAGGCCCCAAATAAAAGTTCATCTTGTCCGGCATGATTTTAGAAGCCGGAGAAAATTTATTTCGGGATTTTTGGAGTCCGTTTAGTATTTCTTTTTACTTATCTTTATGCGCGTAATTATTTAAAAAAAAGCGCCACCGACCTACGGGCCGTGTCCGCCTAGGACTCCCGGCCCGCGGGGGCTTTATAAGCCGGCGCACCAGGGGCCAAACCCTAGCCAGCCGCGCCCGACCCAGCGATGACCGCCCCGCCGCGCGCCAGATCCGCCGCCGCCCGCCCGACCCACCGGACTCTGCCGCCGCCGCCGAGGTTCGCCGCCGCCTCGATCCGCGTGTCGCCGATTTTTTTTTAAAACCGGGCGGTTTTTATTTTGGTTTTTTTAGTTTCTGTTTTTTTTTCCGGTTTAGGTTAAGTAACGAACGTTCGTTCGTTCGTTCGTTTTTAACGAACGCGTTCGTCAGATTAGTTTAGTTAACGAACATCCGTTCGTTAACCCGTTCGTCGTTTTTCTTTTTCTCGGATTTAATTCGTGATTTTTCTGATCGCGATTCTGGATCCGATTTTCGTTTTAGTATAACTTTTCGCTCGTTTATCGGAATCAGGCGATTCAAGCGCCTGAAGTTTCATCTCGAAACCCTCTTTCCGAATAACCTACTTAAACAAGTTTTTGCTTCTGTAAAATTTGACTTAGATCCAGATTAGTAAAACGAAGCTGTTTTCTTCCGCCGTTTGACTTTCGTTGCTTCGTTTGATTTGATTCTTTTTGCAAACCGGAGTTCTTAAGTTGAACTATCTAGTTAGATCTATTTGAGTTTTACCTGTGCATTAGATGAGTACTTATTGTATGCTTGTTTGTTTGTCTGCGATAGAATACCCGAGTGCGCTTTGTTACTTGAGTCTCTAGGTTTCGCGGATCATCAGCAAGGCAAGTAACACTTTGATCATACTTCTTCTCATACCCAGTTTTTATGCATTAGATCTATCCTCAAACACTTGCATGTTAGGATCTAATTAAATTGTGGGATGGGAAGTAGATTGAGGTAGTACCTATTACCTGTTTTATTATCAAACCCTTGGGAGTTACTTTGACGTTTGCTTATTATGCCATGCTATGCTAGTAGACGTGGATTGGGTGAGTGTATCCATGAAAGATGTGAGATTGTTATTTAATGGTTTATTTAAGGTGGCAACTTAAACACACATCTGGGTGGATTGAGGCACCTGGTTTCTCTCAGGACTTGCCTGTATTTCTTCGGGCCGCCACCCAGGCTCAAAGGGATCATGAGATTATTCATACTAGAAACTTCCGTGTGCAGCCACAAGCCATTATGGGCTCTGACGTAGTTGACTAAGTTGTGCGAACTCTTACGGGTAGACTAGCTGATGTAGGGGTTGTAGGTTGGTACGGTCTACCCACATGTAAGGTGCTAGCGCTTCTGAAAGACTATGTCTCGGTCATCCGTCTCTCAAACACCATGTAGTGCGAGAAAATCAAACGGAGGCGATCGAGTCTTGTGGGGAAAAGTGCGCAAACCTCTGCAGAGTGTATAAACTAATCATGGTTAGCCGTGTCCCCGGTTATGGACGTTTTGAGTATCTAGTACTTGGATATCATGTGAATCTCATCATGTTACTTCTAATTAATATTGTTGGGTTTGTTAATGAGTACTTTTAATTGGGATTGAGAATGTTGTCAACCATTCTCAATGTTTCACAACCACCATGATAGTTAAATAAATTTATTCCTTTGCAGTAGGGAAAAATTGGCTTTATGCAAAACTGTAACCATAGAGCTTTTCCACCAGCCATATATGCATGTAGTATAGGCTTATTATTCCATTATTCTCTATGTGTTACATTGCCAGCATATTCCATGTGCTGACCCGTTTTCGGGCTGCAATGTTTCATGTTGCAGACTTTTCAGACGACGAGTAAGGTGCTTAGGTCGTGGTTCTATACTCAGTGATGTCGTTGGAGTTGATGGACTCACTTATTCTTCCAAGCCTTCCGCTGTTATCGTATTAGATGGCCTTAAGCCATATTTATTTTTATTAAGTTCTCTCTTGAGACATTCGATTGTAATAAGTGTGTGATTGCTACTCTGTTATAAATCCTCCGAGTAATTGTGTGGTGTCGGACATCGATCCAGGGATGACACTGAGCACAGAGATCAGACTGTTTGAGGTCTGGTCGCTACAATGGTGCCATGGTATGGCCTCACCATGCCCTGGTAAAAACCTGAGAAGGTTTGCTTTATATCATCATGCACACCCTTCATAAATCGAACCATCACCGAGGAAGTTTCATGGTTTCGAGGGGGGAATCACCAATATTGAAGGGAAATCCAAATTTTCATCCTAGTTTGTCATTCAGTTTTTTCCAATGATCGACACACCCCCTCTAATGCAACGTGTTCAAATTTGGCATTTTCTGGGCTCATTTATCATATTTAGGGGATTATGTGCATTTTCTAGGCATTAATGCACATAATCCAAATTCGAACAATCGGTTCATGAAAAGGTGCACAAGAACGGTATGGAAAACCATGCTCGTGCTATTTAGTAAATTCTCATACCTTTTACAAGGAATAGGAAGAGATTTCAAGGGAATGTGTGGCAATAGTCAACCACAAACGCGTTATTTACTAGGTTATCTGTTGGGAAACGTAAGATACAATTTCAAAATAATTCCTGCGCTCACGCAAGATCTATCTAGGAGATGCATAGCAACGAGAGGGGGAGAGTGAGTCTACGTACCCTCATAAATCAAAAGTGGAGCATTTGACAACGCGGTTGATGTAGTCGAACTTCTTCTCGTCCCGACCGATCAAGCACCGAATGTACGAAACCTCTGAGTTCTACACACGTTCAGCTCGATGACATCCCTCAAACTCTTGATCTAGCAAAGTGTCGAGGAAGTAGATGAGTTCCGTCAACACAACGGCGTGGTGACGGTGATGGTGAAGTGATCCACGCAGGGTGATACGTCTCCAACGTATCTATAACTTATGAAGTATTCATGCCATTATATTATCATTCTTGGATGTTTTACAATCATTTTATAGCAACTTTATGTCATTTTTGGGTCTAACCTATTGACCCAGTGCCCAGTGCTAGTTGCTGTTTTTTGCTTGTTTTTTACATCACAAGAAATCAATATCAAATGGAGTCCAAACACCGTGAAACTTTTCGGAGATTGTTTATGGATCAGAACACCCAGGATAGGCCAGAGCAGCACCTGGAGGGTGCCCCGAGGAGGGCACAACCATCATGGGCGCGCCTGGGGGACCAGGCACGCCCAGGTGGGTTGTTCCCAGCTCGGTGGCCTCCCGCACCCCTCTTTCTCCTATAAATTCCCAAAAATTCCAGAAACCCTCGGGGTTAACCTAGATAAAAAGTTCCATCGCCGCAGGCCTCTGTAGACACCAAAAACAAATCTTGATCCCGTTCCGACACCCTACTGGAGAGGGGGATCATCTCTGGTGGCCATCTTCATCATACCGGTGGCCACCACGATGAGGAGGGAGTAGTCCACCCTCGGGGTTGAGGGTTTGTACCAGTAGCTATGCGTTTAATCTCTCTCTCTCTCTCTCTCTCTCTCTCTCGTGTTCTTGAGATGTCACGATCTTGATGTATCGCGGGCTTTGTTAATATAGTCGGATCATATGGTGTTTTCCCCTCTCTATGTTGTTGTGATGAATTGAGTTTTTCCCTTTGAGATTTCGTTGTTATCGGATTGAATATATTTATGTATTTGAGAGCACTTGATATATATCTAGCATATGAATAATCATGGTGACAATGGGGTATCATATTGATTCACTTGATATATGTTTTAGCATTCAACTTGCGGATTCCCGAGGTGACATTGGGGTAATCTATGCATAGGGGTTGATGCACGTTCTTGTCTTTGTTTCTCCGGTAGAGATCTTGGGGCACTCTTTGAATTTATTTGTGTTGGATTGAATATTATGAATATGAATTTTCTTTGGTGTTATTTTAGTATGAACTCTTGGTTAGATCGAACAGAAAGAATAGCTTGGTGTTATTTTAGTACGAACTCTAGGATAGATTGATCGGAAATAATAGCGTCGAGGTGGTTTCATACCCTACAAACAATTTTGTCTTGTGTTCTCCGCTAGATATGAACTTTGGAGTGATTCTTTGTTGCACGTTGAGGGATGGTTATATGATCCAATTATATTAGCATTGTTGAGAGATTGTACTAGTAAAAGTACTGACCCTAGGCCTCATTTTCAAGCATTGCAATACCGTTTTTGTGCCTGTTTACTATTTTCTACCTTGCTGTTTTTACTTATTCAGATTATAAGAATATATTTCTACCATCAATATTACACTTTTATCACCATCTCTTCGCCGAACTAGTGCACCTATACAATTTTCCATTGTATTGGGTGTGTTGGGGACACAAGAGATTTGTTGTATTTGGTTGCATGGTTGTTTGAGAGAGACCATCTTCATCCTACACCTCCCACGGATTGATAAACCTTAGGTCATCCATTTGAGGGAAAATTGCTAGTGTCCTACAAAACTCTATGCTTGGAGGCGCAACACGAGTCTACAAGAATAAAGTTGCATAATAGGCATCAAGCTCTTTTCTAGCGCCGTTGCCGGGGAGGTGAGTGTATGAAGGTATATCCTTAGATCTTGCAATTGAATCTTTTATTTTCTAGTTTTATCACTAGTTTGGTTTATAAAAAGAAAACTACAAAAAATGGAATTGAGGTTGCATGATGTTATTCATCTTTATAATGTCTTTCATGAAAATGATGGATCGGAAAATTGTGCTCAATTGATAGAAGAAGAATTCAATAGAATGTTTGGCATAAATGATGAGCATGATTGAAATTTTGTTAGTAAGAATTCTTTGAATATCCATGATGCTAATGTTATGCAAAGCCATAAGCTTGGGGATGCTATGTTATAGTGATTGCATGCCTCCTATTTATGATGATTATAATGATGAAAGTGGATTTGGAGAGGTCATAAATTTATTTAGTGATGAATCCACCAATTTGGATGAGGCTTCAATTGACTGTGATCACAAAGTTGCTATCTATGATGATTATGGTGATGACATGTATGCTATAAAGAATAATGATAACCATGAAACTTGTCATCATGATTTTAATTTTCAATCACATGATAGTTATTTTGTTGAGTCTGCTCCCACTATTATTCATGAGAATAAATTTGCTTATGTGGAGAGTAATAAAATTTCTATGCTTATGCACTAGTACACGTCGGTGCTATACAAACTGTCGGTGTACAAAAGTAGGGGCGCTCCTTTTGACCCCTTTACTTGTGCACGGACAGTCGGAGCCGCGACCACGGCCACACTAAGCAGAGCAGGGGAGGGAAGCTGGAGGGAAGCTGAAGCACAAGATGGCCAAGGCAACGCCAAGATCAAAGATACTAAAGAGCGAGAGGGCTAGGTGGACTCCCTCGACAAGGCCCTTGCCGGGGCAGCCTCCGTGGCCCCGGCAAGGGCCTTGCCGAGGCAACTTGCCCGATGCTGACAGAGCGAGCCGACCTTGAGCCCACGGGTTCCAACTCAACCAACCACATTGGAACTAGGGCTCGGGAGGCACCTCCGTGGTAGCATGCAAATCTTTTTCAAGACCATAGAGATATGAGATCAGATGAGAACCAGAAGACGGCGACCCTCGGCGGGATCCTTGCCGAGGAGATCCACAATACTCCCGGCAAGCGCGTTGCCGGGGACGACTGCAACGCCACGGCAAGACCCTTGTCGGGCCCCCTTCAAGGCCCTTGCCGAGGGTGTCAGCGGGGCCACAGCCAGGCCCGCGTCGACCAAGACTCTGCTGTCCCCAAGAAGCTGCTAGCTCAACCAGTTGAGTAGTCACCTGCATGGCGACGGGCGGCCTCTACGCCAACTCAGCAAGCACCTACGTGGTGGCATGCATATCTTCGTGAAGACCCTACCACCGCGCCACCTCAGCTGCCTGCCTGCCTACATGGCGCCGCATGCACCGTTGGCCTGGGTGCGTGTCCAAGCAAGGCGAGGCGGCAACGGATGGGACGGGCCTCATTCCCGTCCCCAATAAAGCTAAGGGACACCTAAGCGACACATTAAACGCGTCTTGTCCTGTAACACGAGCGATAAGGGCATAGTACTATATATAGGCCTTTCCACCTCCTCTGTGCCACCGTGGCAGCCCCTTTCGACTATAAAAGGAGCCCATGGCGTACTGGAGGAGGATTCGGCTCTTTGGAACTACACAGCCACCATAGCTAGTTCAAGAGCTCAAGAACACTCAATACATCCACCAAAGCAGGACTAGGGTTTTACGCATCCTCGCGGCTCGAACCTGGGTAAACGATCCTTGCGCTAGCTGTTAATCCTGCTCTTCTCACAACCCCATGCCTCGGCAACCGTAGCAGGGATTCTTGTGATCCCGTAGGTGTCGTTTCCCACCGACATCTTTGGCGTGCCAGGTAGGGGCGCAATTTTGAGAATCTGGTGTAGTAGTTAGCCTAGTAGTTCTTCATCGCCATGGCTCCCAAGAATAAGACGATCACGGCGATCGGCTCGTTGGGAGCCGAACGGCCCGTGCCAGTGCGGGCGAACAGCAGGCCTATCGCGGATAGGACCCGTGCCGCAGTCCGCCAGCACCAGCATCGCTCCGGCAGTCAGGCGACGGGCCGCACGCCACCAAATCCAAAGACGGAGCTGGGCCCCCCCGCAGGCGGCGCAGGGCCCTCTAGGAGTGTCGTTGTGCCACCCAAGGGCGGCGCAACAACCTCCAAGACGCCCACGCTGGCGCCCACAGCGTGCTCTTCCCAGGGTGCGCGCGGCGAGTAGCGCCACCACGCTGGAGACCCTGGACACCGCCGTGGGAAGAGCCCTGTGCATCGTCCGCAGGACAAAGGAGTCTAGCATGCTCACCGAAGTGCTGGCGAAAATGGTACGCAGCCACTGGGCCATGGTAGAGCTCCTTCTAACATAGTTGGAAGTCGAAGCACACCACGGTCCATGCAGCTGTCACCACCACCCACGCCATCGGAATCTTTGGTGCGTGCGCAGCTGCTCCTCGTCTTCCCTCCCTCTGCGGAGAAGCTTGACGAGTGGAGAGCCACCATCCGAAGCCTCGTCGCAGTCGCCAATAAAGATGATCCGCGATCGGCGGGGCCTTCGGGCCGGCGCTTCGTCGAACCACCGCATGCCAGCGGTGGAGGGGCCAGGGGTGCCTCGGCCACGGTGCACTCTCCTCCTCCATGCCAGCCACCGCAGGTGTCGGTCCGTCGTGATGATGCTTGTGATAATATTTCCATTGTGTTGTCCGACCCACGGACCCACCGCGACCAACGCCAAGTTCTTCGAGAACGAGCCCACGAAGATGCTCGAACCACTATCGAGCGCCGGCGCGATACGCGCCACCAGTGGGACAAGCGGGCGGGAGCCGCTATGGACCACCCAGCGCTGGGGAGCTCCGGCGGCCTACCTTACGAGGTTGTTTGCCCAGCTTTTACCCATGAGCTGCGGCAGTTCCAGTGGCCGTCCCACCGCACGTTCAAGATCGACGTTGGCGAGAAGTATAACTGCAAGACCCATCCATCAGAGTTCCTCAGCATCTACACCATCGCGATGCAAGCTGCCGGAGCTCGCGACGACAAGGTGCTTGCCAATTACTTCCCGTTGGCGCTGAAGCCCAACGTCATGTCTTGGTTGATGCACTTACCGGCGGATTCCATCTCTTCTTGGTCGGATCTATGCCATGAGTTCGTTGGTGCCTTCACCGAGGGCCACCAAGCTCATGGCCAGGCCAGTGATCTGCATGTCATTCCCAGAAGGAAGGGGAAACCCTGCGCAAGTACATCCAGAGGTTCAGCCGGGTGCATTACAACATCCCCGATGTTCATCCCGCTGCCGTGATCAGCATGTTCCATTAGAACGTGCGCAACCGCAAGATGCGCGAAGAGCTGGCGATGAACAAGGTTAAGGATGTGGCCGAACTTTATGTTCTGGCCGATAGGTGCGCCCGGGCTGAAGAGGGAAGGAAGTACCCCGGCGAGGATGCACTTACCGGCGGTCTCCATCTCTTCTTGGTCGGATCTGTGGCATGAGTTCATTGGTGCCTTCACCGGGGGCCACCAAGCTCATGGCCAGGCCAGTGATCTGCATATCATTCCCCAGAAGGAAGGGGAAACCCTGCGCAAGTACAACCAGAGGTTCAGACGGGTGCAGTACAACATCCCCGATGTTCATCCCGCCGTCGTGATCAGCGCATTCCATCAGAACATGCGCAACCGCAAGATGCGCGAAGATCTGGCGATGCACAAGGTTAAGGATGTGGCCGAACTTTATGTTCTGGCCGATAGGTGCGCCTGGGCTGAAGAGGGAAGGAAGTACCCCGGCGAGGACACCGGTGCGGAAACCGACTCTACTGATGAAGACACCGCTGCCCCGACGAAGAGGGGCCGGCGTCACAACAGGAAACGCAAGGGCAAGACCGTGCTTGCCGTCGAGGGATCTGACAGCACCGGCGCTACCAAGAAGGCCAAGGCAGACAACCCCGGCAAGGAGATTGCTCGGTGCGCCGCCTGCCGGGCCTTGGCGGCTGCTGATAAGCTTGGAGGCTTCGACATGCAGTACTGCAAGATCCACCACACCAAGGGTCACGACCTCCAGAACTGCCGGCAAGTCAAGCTGCTTGCTGAGAAGCAAAGATCTAAGTACGAAAGGCGGGACAAGGAGAAGGGCCAGGATGGTGCCGAGGGATCCGGCAAGAAGCGTGGCGGCCAAGGAGGCCGCCGCGGCAAGAATAACGAACAAGAGAGGCCCGCTCGGGGCCGTGACAAGAAGCAAGAAGACGATGATCCTGACGAGGACGATGAGTCCGGAGAGCAAGAGTTCCAGAAGGCTACGGAGGCCATGTGCGTCAATGCTGGCGCCTCATTGCATACTTCTCACCGTCGGCTCAAGCAGTGGGCGCGTGAGATTACAGCAGCAGAGCCGTCGTTCGACACTCAGAAGCCACAGAAGTGGTCCAACACGCCCCTCATCTTTGACACCGAGGACTACCCTGATCGCACAACCGCGGTCGGGTGTTTGCCTTTGTTGGACTCGCCAACGATACGCAACCTCAAGGTGAACAAGATGCTGGTTGACGGCGGGGCCGGTCTGAACTTGATCTCACCCGTTGTGATCAAAAGGCTGCAAATTCCTGATGGAGACCTCGCACGTTTCAAGGGGTCAACCTGGGGAGGAGCCAGCCAAAGGGTAAGGTCATGTTGCCCGTGACGTTTGGAGGCAAGATGAACTATAGGACAGAGAGGATTGTCTTCGACGTAGCCGAGATCCCCTTGCCCTACAACGGGATCCTCGGCCGCCCGACACTGGACAAGTTCATGGTGGCGTCGCACTATGCCTACAACATGCTGAAGATGCCTGGGCTGATGAACATCATCACCGTCCCCTCTCACAAGAAGGATGCGCTGATCTGCGCCGACCTACTCTACTGGGAAGCAGTTGCAGCAGCTACCGCCAAGGCATTTGCTCCTGCCGCTGAAACCCCGGGAGGGAAGAAGAAGACCGGCAAGACCTCTCGCACCTACTCCGGCAAGCGCACCTCTTTGGAGTGTTGTGCTACCGTCGAGGATGTGCCAGAGAGCTCCACCATCAAGAGCAAGAAATCCAGAGCTACGCCACCAGAGACCAAGAAGGTGCCCGTCAGGGAGGATGGCACGGGAGGGTCTTTTACCATAAGCTCCACCCTCGGCAGCAAATAGGAAAGCGCGCTCGTCACTTTCCTGCGGGCGAATATCAATGTGTTTGCATGGCAAGCATCTGACATCCCCGGCATTCCCAAGGAAGTGATTGAGCACCATCTCGTTGTCTGTCCCCATGCGCAACCCGTCAAGCAGAAGGTCAGGAAGCAAGCTTTGGAACAGCAGGAGTTCATCACAGGGGAGATCAGGAAGTTGGAAGCAGCGGGCTTGGTGAGGGGAGTGCTCCATCCAACATGGTTGGCCAATCTGGTAGTGGTGCGCAAGGCAAACGGGAAGTGGAGGCTGTGTATTGATTACGCAGATATCAATAAGTCTTGTCCTAAGGACCCCTTCCCGTTGCCGCGCATCGACCAGATTGTTGACTCCGCGGCCGAGTGTGATCTGTTATGATTCCTCGACGCCTACTCGGGCTACCACCAGATCTTCATGACAAGAGAAGACAACATTCATCACCCCATGCAGTATGTATTGCTTTTTATGGATGCCTTTCTGGTTGAAGAGTGCTAGCTCAACATTTGCAAGAGCAGTCCAAATTGGTTTTGAACCCCAGCTACACGGAAATATGGAAGCCTATATGGATGACATAGTGGTCAAAACCAAGGACAGGACAACTCTTGTACAAGACTTAGAAGAGACGTTTGCCAACCTGCGCAAGATCAACCTCAAGCTGAACCTTGAGAAGTGTGTCTTTGGCATTCCGTCCGGCAAACTTCTCGGGTTCTTTGTGTCGCAGCATGGGATCAACGCAAACCCAGACAAGATCAAGGCTATCGAGCAGATTGAGGCGCCCAAGCGGATCAAGGATGTGCGTCGACTCACTGGCTGCGTTGCCGCCAAGAGCCGATTCATCTCCAAGTCCGCCGAGCGCGCCCTTCCCTTTTTCAAAATCTTGAAGAAGGCAGGCCCAATGGAGTGGACCCCAGAAGCCGAGGCGGCCTTGCAGGATCTGAAGAAATACCTTTCCTCCACGCCAATAATGGTTGCGCCTAAACCACAAGAGCTGTTGCTGCTGTATCTAGCGACAACGAATCAAGTGGTCAGCGCCGCACTGGTGGCACAGCGGGAGGTCGATGAGGAGGCAGTGGAGACGGTAGGACCGGCGGATGGCAAGCCAGAGATTCCTCCAGCAGGTCCTGGTGTCGGCAAGGCAAGTCCCCCGGTAGAGTCTGACGCCATCGGGGCGTTGCCCGCACAGTCAAGTGAAGTGGTGCAGAAGAAGAAGATGATGCAGCACCCGGTTTACTTTGTTAGCTCCCTCTTGCAGGGGGGTAGGTCGAGGTACTCCGGTGTGCAGAAATGGCTCTTCGGCCTCCTTATGGCCTTGAGGAAGCTGCGTCATTACTTCCAAGCCCACAAGATCACTGTCGTCACCCGCCTCCCGTTGCAACGGATACTGCAAAAACCAGATGCGACCGGAAGGATTGTGGAACCTTGGAGTTGTCGAGCTTTGGGTTGAAGTTTGAACGTACCTCGACAATCCAGAGCAGAGTCTTGGCGGAGTTCATTGCAGAATGGACCTCAATGCCCGACGAACAAATTCAGGAGACCGCTCTCCCCGGCAAGGAAGCAAGCTGCGACTGGATCATGTACTTTGATGGGGCTTTCTCGCTGCAAGGCGCCGGTGCCAGTGTGCTACTTGTCGCACCCACCGGAGAGCACCTCAACTATGTGATCCAGATGCACTTTCCCAGGTCGATGTCTACAAAAAACGTTGCTGAATACGAGGGGCTGCTTGCCGGTCTCAGGATCGCAGCGGACCTCGGGGTGAAAAAGCTCATCGTCAGGGGTGATTCACAGCTTGTGGTCAGACAAGTTAACAAGGATTATCAGAGTCCGTTGATGGAGGCCTACGCAGATGAGGTGAGGAAACTAGAGGAGCACTTTGACGGTATATAAGCAGAGCACGTTCCTTGAGCGGAGAACGACATCGCTAACTACCTGTCAAAGCGCGCTGCATTCAAGCTACCTGTGGAACCACGTACCTTTTTGCTTCGGCTAACTCAACCATCCGTCGAGCCATCAACAGAGCAGAACAAGCAGAGGAAATCAGGCCCCGACAAGTACTTTCTCGCCGAGCCCCCAGGGGCTGCCGGCAAGGGTGTTGCCGCCGATCCTGAGCCTGACGAGGGACGGCTGGCTCCGGCAGGGCGCCAAGCCCTGGCCGTAGAGACGGCTGCTACCTCTTGAGCACTGCGTAGATTTTCCCTTGAGTATAGTTTTGAGAATATCTAGGTATGATCATATATATAGGCATCACATCCGTGACAAGTAGACTGAAACGATTCTGCATCTACTACTGTTACTCCACACATCGACCGCTATCCACCATGCATCTAGAGTATTAAGTTCATAAGAACAAAGTAATGCTTTAAGTAAGATGACATGATGTAGAGGGATAAACTCATGCAATATGATATAAACCCCATCTTTTTATCCTCGATGGCAACAATATAGTACGTGCCTTGCTGCCCCTGCTGTCACTGGGAAAGGACACCGCAAGATTGAACCCAAAGGTAAGCACTTCTCCCATTGCAAGAAAGATCAATCTAGTAGGCCAAACCAAACTGATAATTCGAAGAGACTTGCAAAGATAACCAATCATACATAAAATACTTCAGAGGAGATTCAAATATTGTTCATAGATAATCTTGATAAAAAAACCCACAATTCATCGGATCTCGACAAACACACCACAAAAGAAGATTACATCGAATATATCTCCAAGAAGATCGAGGAGAACTTTATATTGAGATCCAAAGAGAGAGAAGAAGCCATCTAGCTAATAACTATGGACCTGAAGGTCTGAGGTAAACTACTCACACATCATCGGAGAGGCTATGGTGTTGATGTCGAAGCCCTCCGTGATCAATGCCCCCTCCGGCGGATCGCCGGAAAAGGCCCCAAGATGGGATCTCACGGGTACAGAAGGTTGCGGTGGTGGAAATAGGGTTTTGGCTCCGTATATGATGTTTCCAGGGTATATGGGTATATATAGGAGGAATAAGTACGTTAGTGGAGCAACAAGGGGCCCACGAGGGTGGTGGGCGCGCCCAGGGGGGTAGACTCCAAGTCCTCTGGATCACGTTTGTTCCGAAAATCACGTTCCCTAAGGTTTCATTCCGTTTGGACTCCGTTTGATATTCTTTTTCTGCGGAACACTGAAATAGGCAAACAACAACAATTTGGGCTGGGCCTCCGGTTAATAGGTTAGTCCCAAAAATAATATAAAAGTTTATAATAAAGCCCATTAAACATCCAAAACAGAATATAATATAGCATGGAACAATAAAAAATTATAGATACGTTGGAGACATATCAAGCATCCCCAAGCTTAATTCCTGCTCGTCCTCGAGTAGGTAAATGATAAAAACAGAATTTTTGATGTGGAATGCTACTTAGCATAATTTTCAATGTAATTCTCTTATTTGTGGTATGAATATTCAGATTCGAAAGATTCAAGATAAAAGTTTAATATTGACATAAAAATAATAATACTTCAAGCATACTAACTAAGCAATTATGTTTTCTCAAAATAACATGGCCAAAGAAAGTTCATCCCTACAAAATCATATAGTTTGGTCATGCTCCATTTTCATCACACGAGAATGCTCTCATCATGCACAACCCCGATGACAAGCCAAGCAATTGTTTCATACTTTAGTAATCTCAAACTTTTTCAACCTTCACGCAATACATGAGCGTGAGCCATGGATATAACACTATGGGTGGAATAGAATATAATAATAGGGGTTATGTGGAGAAGACAAAAAAGGAGAAAGTCTCACATCAACACGGCTAATCAACGGGCTATGGAGATGCCCATCAATTGATGTTAATGCGAGGAGTAGGGATTTCCATGCAACGGATGCACTAGAGCTATAAATGTATGAAAGCTCAACAAAAGAAACTAAGTGGGTGTGCGTCCAACTTGCTTGCTCACGAAGACCTAGGGCGTTTGAGGAAGCCCATTGTTGGAATATACAAGCCAAGTTCTATAACGAAAAATTCCCACTAGTATATGAAAGTGACAAAACAAGAGACTATCTATCATAAGGATCATGGTGCTACTTTGAAGCACAACTATGGAAAAGGGATAGTAGCATTGCCCCTTTTTATTTTCTTTTTTGGGCCTTTTTTGGCCTCTCTCTTTTTTTTTGGGACAATGCTCTATGAATGATGATCATCACACTTCTATTTATTTACAACTCAATACTAGAACAAAGTATGATTCCATATGAATGCCTCCGGCGGTGTACCGGGGAATGAATCAAGAGTGACATGTATGAAATAATATGCATGGTGGCTTTGCCACAAATACGATGTCAACTACATGATCATGTAAGGCAATATGACAATGATGAACGTGTGATGATAAATGGGACGGTGGAAATTTGCATGGCAATATATCTCGGAATGGCTATGGAAATGCCATAATAGGTAGGTATGGTGGCTGTTTTGAGGAAGATATAAGGAGGCTTATGTGTGATAGAGCATATCTTATCACGGGGTTTGGATGCACCGGCGAATTTTGCACCGACCCTCAAGGTGAGAAAGGGCAATGCACGGTACTGAAGTGGCTAGCAATGATGGAAGGATAAGAGTGCCTTTAATCCATGGACTCAACATTAGTCATAAAGAACTCACATACTTATTGCAAAAATCTACAAGTCATCAAAAACCAAGCACTACGCGCATGCTCCTAGGGGTATAGATTGGTAGGAAATAACCATCGCTCATCCCCGACCGCCACTCATAAGGAGGACCATCAAAGAACACCTCATGTTTCAAATTTGTTACACAACGTTTACCATACGTGCATGCTACAGGATTTGCAAACTTCAACACAAGTATTTCTCAAATTCACAACTACTCAAATAGCACAACTTTAATATTACTACCTCCATATCTCAAAACAATCATCAAGCATCAAACTTCTCTTAGTATTGAACACACTCATAAGAAAGTTTTTTCTAACTGTGAATACCTAGCATATTAGGACTAATTTCTCAATTAAAGAAAATTACCATGCTGTTTTGTAGGACTCTCAAAATAATTTAAGTGAAGCATGAGAGAACAATAGTTTCTATAAAACAAATCCACCACCGTGCTCTAAAAGATATAAGTGAAGCACTAGAGCAAAAACTATATAGCTCAAAAGATATAAGTGAAGCACACAGAGTATTCTAATAAATTCTGGATCATGTGTGTCTCTCTCAAAAGGTGTGTATGGCAAGGATGATTGTGGAAAACTAAAAGCAAAGACTCAAATCATACAAGACTCTCCAAGCAAAACACTTATCATGTGGTGAATAAAATATAGCTCCAAGTAAAGTTACCGATGGACAAAGACGAAAGAGGGGATGCCTTCCGGGGCATCCCCAAGCTTTGGCTTTTTGGTGTCCTTCGATTATCTTGGGGTGCCATGGGCATCCCCATGCTTAGGCTCTTGCCACTCCTTGTTCCATTATCCATCAAATCTTTACCCAAAACTTGAAAACTTCACAACACAAAACTCAACAGAAAATCTCGTGAGATCCGTTAGACAAAGAAAACAAAACACCACTTCAAGGTACTGTATTGAACTTATTCTTTATTTATATTGGTGTTAAACCTACTGTATTCCAACTTCTCTATGGTTTATAAACTCTTTTACTAGCCATAGATTCATCAAAATAAGCAAACAACACACGAAAAACAGAATCTGTCAAAAACAGAACAGTCTGTAGTAATCTGTAACTAACGCAAACTTTTGGAACTCAGAAAAATCTACCAAAATAGGAAGACCTATAAAATTTGTTTATTGATCTACTGCATTTGGAATCAGTATTTTATCACGTTCTGGTGATTTTGGACAATTGTTTTCGTGAACATAATGTTTCTGGAATTTTCAGCAAGATCAAATAACTATCATCCAAGAAGATCCTATATGTAACATCCCAAATTTCCTATTTGGAATGTTTTACAATTATAGCTAAGCATCTATGCATTTTGTTTGAAATTGAGTGGCATTTGAAGTTTCAGAAGTTTTGGAGATTATTGGAATTTGAATTCAAAGTTTGGCAGTTGAAATTTATTTCAAACCAATGGCTAACAATACTTGAGACAAAGTATGAGAGGAGTAAACATGACACTCCAAAAATGTCAGAAGAAAACATTACAAAAAAGTTTGAATTCAAATTTGAGTTTTATTTGGAATTTTAGAAAAATGATTTTTTTATAAAGTTTGAGTTTTGCCTCTGGAAAAATGTTCAAACTATAGGGAATATTCCCCTGATCATTTTGGTATATATATGTCCTATATAAAATATTTATATTTTATATATTTTTCTCTCTCTTTTTATTTCAAAAAAAAATAGAAATGGCCCCGGGTGCCGGCCAGCCAACTGCCCAGCCAAGACCAGCGGCCCGAGCCATCGCCAGCGGCTGCCCAGCCAGCCTAGCCGAGCCCAACCCGGGCCGACCGTTACCCAGCGCCGAACCTCCTCCGCATCGGTCGCCTGACCGACGCGCCTCTCCCTCTCTCACCGACGGGTGGACCCCAACTTCTTCCCTCACCCAAGCAACGCCCGCGCGCCATGGATCCCATGAGATCCGGATCCTCCGATCTCCTCGCCATGGTTGCCCCCTCGTCCAAGTCGCCCCCTTATAAATACCCTCCCTCGCCCGTTTCTCCCTCGCCCCTCGCCGACCTCTCCCCTCGCCACAAACCTCCCGAGACCCGACGCCTTTGCTTGCCATTAGCCCCCGCCCGACCGCCTGGCCACCTCGAGCTCGCCCGACCCCACCCCAGAGCTCCCCTCGCCCGTCCGCACCCGCCAGAGACCTTCGCCGTCGTCCCCGACCACCGGAGACCCCCGCACCGTCGCCGCCCGAGCTGCCGTCGCCGTCGCCGCCTCGGTAAGTCGCCGGAGTTCCCTCCGCCGTCCGATCTAACGCGTAGGGAGTAGATTAGATCCCCCGAAGGGGTAGGTTTATTTCAAATAAACCGGTTTAGTTCCGGTTTAGTTTTGGTTTTAGTTAGGTTAGATTAGACCGGGCCGACTCGGTTTTATTCCGCGTGCGTAGTTTAGTTATTTAACGCCGATGCGTTAGATAGGCCCATTAGCGCCCGATTTTTCTTTTAATTTTATTTTTCGTTTCTGTTTTTAACAGAATAGTTTCAGTTTTGAAAAATTCATATCTTTCAATCTACTTAATATTTTTAAGTGATTCTCTTTTTGTTGGTTTGCAAATTTATTGTAGTTTGTGTAGAAAATATAATTAGTCATGTTAAAATTATTTAAAATTGTTTTATTTTAGATTTAGACAGAATAGTAATTCTGCTATAAAATGAGTTAGGAATATTATTTTTAGTGATTCTTTTGTCACAACTTTGTTTTGACCTTACCTAACCGTAGGAATTTATTTAGGTATTTTAGATTTAATAAAAAATAGTTTTAATCAGAATCATGTTATTCCTATTTATTTAACTAGCTACTGTTTTCCTATTGTTTTAATTAGCAAATAAATTTATTTTTCTTATGTGATAGTTTATTTTAGGTTAGTTTCTGTAACTTTAGATCATGAACTTTTATTTATAATAAATAAAACTTTTATTTTATTTTTACTTACTAGAATTGTTATAGGCCTAATAGGAGTTTTATAATAGCTTTTAATGCGATTCTTTTTGCTCCTAGTTGCATGATGAATTCTTTTCTGTTAGTTAACAAAAACCCATGCTTAGGTTCTGTTAAGAAAATTTTTGTAGTGTAAAACTATTCTTAGTTGTTGCTTGATGTAGGAAAACAATGAGTTGGATTTCTTCGAGTTTTTCTTTGGGTTTTGGTTCCATTGCTTTGTGTGTTATGTTAGCATGCTATTATGTTAAGTGATCATATGCTATATGCTTATTATGATTGTTGTTTGCCTCGGTAGAATTTCCGGAGTGCGAAGCTTGCTACCACGAATCCCTAGCTTTCGAAGATCGTCAGCAAGGCAAGTCATTGATCATAATTTTCTTTACTATGCCTATGATTTTATTTCATTAGAATTATACCTCCCCCACCATGCATGCAGTAGGTGAATTTGAAGTTATGTTCTTGAGTAGTATCATGAGGTAGGATGAACCCAATTCCCCTTGTTACCATTGCGGGGACGAAGTAGTTTATTTTGCTATGCTCAGAGACGGGTTGGTTGAGTGAATCATAAGGGAGATGTGAGAGTCAAGATGATGACAACCCCATGAACTTCAAGCTCAAGATGGACTTCAAAACTCACTCTTGGGTGGAGGATTTGTTGACGGGCACCTGGAGAACCCAAAGGTTGGCCGGGATGCATGGAGAAGCGCCATGACATCTTGCGGAAAGCTTCACCCAGCCACGAAGAGTCGGATGTATACCCCATTGACCGAAGCTTACATGCAGCCGCAAGCCATTATGGGCTCGCTGGGTCAACCCTAGTTGTGACTCGGGCGGACGGTGCTACGAGATGTAGAAGAACGGTAGGATTGGATGGGTACCGGCAAGTGGCCGAGGAACTCCTCGGAAGACCCTGTTTGCTCGTCCGCCTTCAAACCCCATGAAGTGCGAAGACTTAAAAGGAGGAACGATTCTTGCGGGTAAAGTGCTAAACCTCTGCAGAGTGAAGATCTAATCGGTTAGCCGTGTCCCGATTACGGACAATTTGAGCCTCGGAACTTGGAAGTATTTCGAAATCTCAACACTAAAATTAATAAATTAATTGAGGGGTTATTATTTAATAATTTGGGAATGAGACATTGGTTGGCGGAACCATCTCAATAACTACCAACAGTTTCGTAGTAATTGCAAACAAGTCCTTATTATAGGAAAAAGCGGCTTTTCAAAAACAATGAAACTTAGAGCCCCACACCAAATTGCATATAGTGTTAGTAACTTTTATTGTTATTCTCTCTTCATGACTTGCGGCATATTCAAAATGCTGACCTACACGGCTGCAACGCCTTATGTTGCGAGGAGTATTCGATCAGAGTGAGGCTACGATCCGCGCTTGGCGATTGCCCTATGGAGTCGGATGGACTCGCTATTCTTCTACGCTTCCGCAGCTTTACTTAGAATTGTTTCTCATGAGTTGGCCTTCGGCCGAATTTATTCTATTGTAATAAAGACTCGATATGAGAATCGTGTAATAAATTCAGGTGTGATTGAACTTTGATTATTTCATCAATGTACCGTGTGTACCAAAGATGATCTTGGGATGGTATGCATACGTAGACTTGACCGATTTTGGGTCGGGTCGCTACACTATAGGTTTCACTACAAAAAAAAGACACATCCGTGACATTTTTGGCCGAACGAAATTTTTTTGTGTCATACATATGACACTTCTATGACGATAATTATGACAAAACCCGGTATCATCATAGATGTGGTGGGCTCCTACTTCTATGACAAAAAACATGATGAAAAATGGGCTTTTCGTCTGGGCGGGCCGGAGACGCAGCTGCATGACATTCTTTGGGCCGTCCATGACGGAAAAACCGTGGTAGAAGCGAGGGGAGGAAAATTTCGTGGAGTTGCTTGTTCTTGTGGGAGGTTGGGGCCGAGTGATGCGCTGCTTTCTCGTGCGTGCGCTGCGTGTGTGCGGCGCTTGCTCTAATCGAACCCGAAGCGGCGCGATGGGCTCTAAGAACCCGATTACAGACCGCAGCTACGCTTCATCGAACCCGAGCGATCGATCGATGGCTGTTAACTGAACCCGATGGAGCGATTTCTTCGCTGCTGCTGCTAACTGAAGCCGATCGATTGGATGAACAGTGAGCATTGCGGGAGGGGGGGAGGGGGTGGGATGAACAATGAGTGGCCGTGTTGCCTCTGGATGAACAGGACCCCGTGGTGTGGAGGGTTGGATGAATAGTAGACGATGGAGGGGTGGCCGTGGAGGGGTGGTTGAACAGGACCCCGTGGTGTGGAGGGCTGGATGAAAAGTAGACGGTGGAGGGGTGCCCGTGGAGGGGTGGTTGAACAGTAGCCGATGGAGTAGCGCGAGGTGAAGGCTGGATGAACAGGAGCCCGTGGAGGCTGGGGGAGGTCGACGGTAGCCCATGGGGGCTGGAGGAGGTCGATGGTGGAGATGAACAGTATCCCGTGGAGTCCCGTTTTGCGGTACGCCACACCCCTCCCGATGAACAGGACCCCCGTTTCGACCGTAGCGCTCCAACACAGGCCCGTTTCGTCCGTTTTGCGGTACGCACACCCCTCCCGATCAACAGGACCCCCGTTTCGACCGGAGGAGGTCTGTGTCCTCCGTTTTGCGGTACGCCACACCATTCCCGATCGACAGGACCCCCATTTCGACCGTAGGAGGTCCGTTTCCTCCGTTTTGCGGTACGCCAGACACCTCCCGATGAACAGGATCCTGTTTCGAACGTGGCCGGTCGAACACAAGGCCGTTTCGTCCGTTGTGCGGTACGCCAGCCTCGCTTCATCGCTGTTCCGCCCAAGCCCTCCCGATGAACACGACCACATTTCCTTCCGACCCAGCCGGTTGGCTCCCACGCGTTCCGCTGCCTCCCGATGAACACGACGCATTCCGTTGCCTCTCCATGAACATGACGCATTCCGCTGCCTCCCCATGAACACGACGACGACATTTGTTTCTCCGTTCCGACCCAGCCATGTATGTATGCGCCGGTAGGCGTTGAGACCCTGCCGTATGTACATACGTGGCGTATTTTTTTTCTTGCACCCTCGCCGCTGTAGGCACGCGTGTACATGCTACGTCGCGCGCCTCTACTACGACACGTGCGCGCCTCTACATCCACCAGTATATATATACGTACACGTTCGCGACCAGAATGATAACGCTACGTACGCTTCAACCAGGTGGGTCCCGACTGTCAGGCACTTCCTTGCGTGCGAAGATGTAGATTGTGGGTCCCAGCAGGCAGGGGGGCCAATCGTTTTGTTTTTTGCCCGGACGCACTTCCTTGCATGCGAAGATGTAGCTGGTGTTTCCCAGCTGTCAGGGGGGCGAATCGTTTTGTTTTTTTGCTCGGACGCACTTCCTTGCGTGCGAAGGTGTAACTGGTGGGTCCCTGCAGTCAGGGGGAAACATTTTTTCACAAAATATGGTGGCCCGTCCGGTGGGTCCCCGTTGTCAGGTGGAGGAATAATCATTTTGCGCCTAATAGGGAGGCACTTCCTTGCTACGGACGTGGACCCAGCTGTCAGCCTCTGCACATACAGTCCACGTCCGATGGAAGCCTTTCCTTGACCACGTTGACCATGCCGCGCCGAGAGCACCAGGGCGGTGGACGACGGCGAGGCCTAGGAAGGGGACGACGCGGAGCCGGGGAAGACACGGCAGTGGATGCCCACGCGTAGAGGAGTATGAGGGTTCACTCGTTCGGCTGCGGTGTGAGGCTACCGTCGCCGCAGAATAACATGGGGTGTGGGTGAGTAGAGGGATGGCCTGGCCATCGGTGGGAGTAGTAGGGGGCAGTGAGGCCTCCACCGCATCGCAGCCGGCCATGGGAGGCAGGAGCACGAGGCACGACCGGCGCTAGTTTGGGCGGCTGGAGCAAGAAGACCATAGGTTGAAGAAGCACTACGGCCGTTGGATGGACATCGTACGGTCACTGGGGCTAGAATCGTGCATATTGACTAAGTTGACAAAGCCCTCCATCGCCGTCAACCTAGTAGGCCCACAAGTCAGCCTGCCACTATACTGGGTCCCAGCTAACAGGCGGAGTATTCATTTATTTTGTGCGTAATAAGGAGGCACTTCCTTGCGTGCGAAGATATAGCTGGTGGGTCCGAGCTGTCAGCGGCAGTAACGTCTTTTTCACGAAATACAGAGGCCCTTTCGGTGGGTCCCTGATGTCAGGTGGAGGAATCATTATTTTGCGCGTAATAAGGAGGCATTTCCTTGCGTGCGGCCGTGGACCTAGCTATCGGCCTCTCCACGTACAGTCCACTTCAGATGCATGTCGGTCATTGACACGTTGACCAGGCCGCGCCGAGAGCACCAGGGCGGTGGACGACGGCGAGGCCTAGGAAGGGAACGACACGAAGGCAGGGAAGACTCAGCAGTTGTTTCCCACGCGGAGGGGAGTACGACTGAACGAGGGTTTACTGGTTCGTCTGCCGTCGCCGGAGAATAACAGCAGGTGCGGGTGAGTAGAGGGATGGCTAGGCCAGTGATTGGAGTAGGGTGGGGTGATGCGGCCTGCGCGGCAGTACAGCCGGCCGCGGGAAGGAGGGAGCAGGTAGTCCCGCCGTCGCTTGTTTGAGCGGCTGGAGCAGGAAGAGCAGAGATTGAAGAAGCACGACGGCCGTTGGATGGCCATCCAACAGTCACTGCTTATGCGTCAACCTTTTTTTAGGAAAACCTCAAATATGTGGAAAACAACATACAGCCCATCTGCCATTATTTCTAATAATTTACAGCCCATTTGCTAATTCTTAAGGTTTTTTGGAGCCCATATTCTTTTTGTTACCATTACAGCCCATACTGTGGCCACGGTTAAAAAATTATACTAAATTTTGCTTATTTCGGTGCGGTCCGAACTGTTTTTAATCCCGAAATTTCCACTCACATTCAAACTGATTTTAAAAATAAATGTATATCAATATAAAATCCAACAAAAATTTCGACCCAACTGTCAGCCTCTCCACGTACAGTACTCTTCCGATGGAAGTCGTTCCTTGACCATGTTGACTACGCCGCGTGGAGAGCACCACGGAAGTGGACGACGGCGAGGCCTAGGAAGGGGACGACGTGGAGTCGGGGAAGACGCGGCAGTGGAAGCCCGCGCGGAGAGGAGTACGAGGGTTCACTGGTTCGGCTGCGGTGTGAGGCTACCATCGCCGCAGGGCCTGGCCAGCGGTGGGAATAGTAGGGGGGTGAGGCCTCCGCGGAAGCACAGCCGGCCACGGGAGGCAGGAGCATGAGGCACGATCGGCGCTGGTTTGGGCGGCTGGAGCAAGAAGACCAGAGGTTGAAGAAGCACTACGGTCGTTGGATGGACATCGTACGGTCACTGGAGCTAGAATCGTTCATATTGACTAAGTTGACAAAGCCCTTCATCCCGTCAACTTAGTAGGTCCATTAAGTCAGCCTCCCACCAAGGTGGGTCCCAGCTAGCGGGGGAGTATTCATTTTTGTGCGTAATAAGGAGGCACTTCCTGTGGGTCCGAAATGACAGCGGGGGGCGTTTTTTAAATGAAATACGGTGGCCCATCAGTGGGTCCCAGCAGTCGGGGGCAAACGTTTTTTCAAGAAATACGGTGGCCCGACCAAGGGTCCCTCGTCGCTTGGAGGAATCATTATTTTCCGCGTAATAAGGAGGCACTTACTTGCTGCGGCCGTGGACCCAGCTGAGACTCTCCACATATAGTATACTTCCGATGGAAGTCGTTCCTTGACCATGTTGACCTCGCCGCGTTCCGTTGCATGCATGCATCCATGGGCGTGGTGCGTCCCCACTTTCAGCCTCTCACGTACAGTCATCTTCCGATGACTCTCGGTTGTTGAACACGTTGACCACACCGTGCCGAGTGCAACCAGACTGGAATGACTCGGAGATGGGGAAGACGGGGCAGTGGAGTCGCAGATGGAGAGGAGTGGGAAACTTCACTGGTTCGGGTGTGCGGTAGCACAGCCGCGGTGCACGGGAGACAGGAGCAAGAACAGAGGTTGAAGAAGGAGCACGACTGTTGGATTAACATCCAATGGTCCAGCTGCTAGAATCATTTGTTGATTAAGTTGACAAAGCCGTGCGTACACGTCCGCTTAGCAGGCCCACAAGTCCGTCACCAAATCTGACGGGTCCCAGTTGTCAACGGGATGAATAATTTTTTCGCAAAACAAGGAGGCACTTCCTTCCGTGCGAAGATACAGCCGGTGGGTCCCAGCTGTCAGGTGGAGGAAACATTTTTTTCAGCTTAATAAGGAGGAACATTCCTTGCGTGCGACCATGGACCTCGTGGGTCCCAGCCGTCAGGTTCTCCACGTACAATCCTCTTCCGATGACTCGTTCGTTGACCACGCCATACGGAACACAGCGAGGCGCTAGACGACGACGAGTCCCCGGACGGGAACGACTCGGAGATGGGAAAACGCGACAGTGGAGTCGCAGATCGAGAGGAGGAGAAGGGTTATAACTGGTTCTGTTGCGGCGTGGGGCTGTAGTCTGTGGAGAATAACGGGAGGTGTCGAGGGGTGGAGGGATAGCCTGGCCGGCGGTGGGGTAGCGCTTCACAGCGATGCGTGCTAAGCAGAGCCGCTAGCCGCCGGAGGCCGGACCAAGCGGTCCCGGCGACGCTGGAGGAAGAAGACGAGAGATTGAAGGTGCATGCCGGCCGTTGGATATAAATCCAATGGCTGTGGATGACACAATCATTTGTTGACCAAGTTGACAATGCCTCGTAGGCTTTGACCTATTGGCCCACATGTCAGCCTGCAAAAATGTGGCATATATTTAACCCATGTTTTCTAGAATGTACAGTCCATTTGCTGGGCTGGGTGAACAAATAATTTCGCGTCAATCAGGCCCATTTATATTTTCTAAGAAATCCCAGCCCATTTGCACTTCCTTGAAATACACGTATTAGGTGGGCTCGTTATATATATAATGTTATGTTAGAAGGAGCAATTAATATCAAAGAATAAACCGGAGAGGCACATTTTATATATATATAATTAAGAAATTAGCGAGTTATTGCTCAAAATAAAAATGAGCGCGTTATTATTAAATTGGTCCTTAAAATCTTCGCAAGCTTTTGTACGCAATCACCAGGATTTTCCTTGCCTATGAGTCAAAAACAACCAGGATTTTCCGTTAAACATTTACTTCTATAAGTTAATAACACGTGGGATGTTTTTATAATGTATATATAAGTCTCTATAAAATATACGATAATAGTAATAATATAAATATATATAATGTGGTTAGAAGGGAAAACATAAATTGGACACAACATTACTTTTATAAGAGACCTGCGTTTTATACCCGACCAGAGACATACTAACAAGTTCACACACAAATACAACAGGAAAAGGTAAACATTCATATCAAACTCAGGTTCACACGACACGTTCATATTCATAGCCAACATTCACTATCAACAACTCAAAATATTCATATATACACAAGCTCAGCATATCTATGCATCCAAATGATTGATAGATCACACGACGATATTCATACATAATTCACAAAAAGATTCAGATATACACATGTTCAGTATGTTTATGCATCCAAATGATTGAGATCACAACCAATATGATCCATGGACAAACTTTAATTACCTAGGGTACACACTGGTAAATGGTGTTCAATCGGAGGTACTTCTTGCTAAAATTAGTTCTTGTACGAGTAAACTTTTGAGTACATAAGAGGCAAGCATGCATAATCTGAACTTTGCTTGTAGGTTTATCCTCAAATAGTGGCCTCGTGCCGAGGGAGGTTTGAGCAACTTGGCCACTACTTTCATCCAACTATTTTACTGGCTCATCTTTGTCCTGTATCTCGCCAAAATTCTACATTGCGGACGAGAAAGGAGGCGGTTGAGAAAATGAACCACCCAAATTTTTTGTGCAGTTCAACTAAAATGGAGCATCCTTGGCGTGCGAGATCGATTAAGTGCCGATGAATATACGCGTCAACCAACTTGTCTGGAATCTTTAGACTCCATGCCATATAGTTCGCTACCATATGTGCCGATAACCAAAAGGCACAAGTTGGGACCAAAGACCGGATCGTTTTTTCGGGCTATGCACCAAGCAATACTTTTGGTGTTCACTCTCCTAATACTTGGAGTTTGACAATTGGTTGACGCTGGTTGATACTCGAATGAATATAGGCACTTCTTGTCAACATCGTCCGTGATAGCCCTTTCGTAAAAGGGTCTGCCAGATTCTTAGCCGCCTGGATATAATCCAACGCTATTACTTCGGAGTTTCTTGATTTTCTGACAGATTTCAATCTTCTTCTTATGTACTTTGTGGATTTCATGTTGTCCTTTGAACTCTTAGCCTTGGCAATCACTGTTTGATTGTCATAGTTCATAAGGACAGCCGGCATTGTGTAAGTGCATCTAGTGCCCCTTAGTGATTTTGGTGTATTGAAGACTTATAGGTTAAGGGACTAATGTGTTTATGAGTGTACACATGTCTATAAGTCTATGAGGAGTTTGATATTTACAGAGAAACTCGACCCCTAAAAATGAAGTTCTTCAACTGAAGACTTTGATATTCTAAAGACTTCATGAAGACTTTGAAAGTGAAGAAATTGGTGTGACCTTGAAGACTAGGTATTCATTTGAGGAACATGAAGCGTGAAGACTTTTGTTTTCGTAGTTTCGTTTTCTCTTTCTTGAGTCATAGGAAACACCGTCTCGTTAAAGGGGTCGAGGAAATACTAAGGAAAATTTTCCATGTGATGCTCAACTCAAAATCCTACACCTACCAATCCCTTCGAGTGAAGCCTTTGAAATCTCATACAGCTTCAGTCAATTTCTTCAAAGGATGAGACGAAGTTCTTCCGGTCGTTGAGGAATTTGTTCGACCGAGGAGTTAGGAATTCGCCAAAGCGGATTGCGTACACGATGAGGAACATGATAGCCCTAAGGAATTTGAGAGTCAAATTTCCGACCGTTCTTTGTCTTGCGCGCCACTGTCCCAAAATATCTTATCCACCTAACGGTCATATCATTGAAGGGCATTTATGTCTTATCATGTCGGGCGCTCCTAGGCTATAAATAGCCGCCCCTACAACCACTAGCTGGTTGGCTGCTCCGAGAGAACTTGACACTTGTCATTTGAGAGCAACCCATCCTCGGAGGACTTTGAGCGAAAATCATTGAGTGAGGAAAAACCCAAAAACCAAACCCCTACAAACCCAAAGTGATTGAGCATCATCAAGAGATTGATCCTGCGTGGATCCGACGCTTGTTACCTTTGAAGACTGTGCTTCTTCCAGACGGTTAGGCGTCATGGTCTAGAGCATCCAAGAGGAATTGTGGATCGCCGAGTGACCAAGTCTGTGAAGGTTTGGAAGTCGCTCAAGACTTACCACGAGTGATTGGACGAGGTCTGTGTACCTTACTTCAAGGAGAATACGGTGAGGACTTGGTGTCCCGAGCTGCGTGCTCAGCGACGGGTGTCCGGACTGTGTGTCTCGAGTTTAAATACTCAGCCGCTCCAACCAAAGCGCATAACCGAGACAACAGTTGGAACTGGTCTACCAAATCATTGTCTTCACCAACCTAATCTGGTTATATTTCCTCAACTCTTTCATTTCCTCATTACTGTGTTGAGTGTTCGTTCATATCTGTGTTTGAAGACTTTGACTGAAGACTTTCTCAATTTCCTCAGTTCAATTCTTCAGTCTGTTTGTCTTCATCTTGTGTTATCTTGTGTTTACGCTTTCTGTACTCTTTGATTGTCTTCATTTCATCATGATGACCATGCCCGCATTCTCTTATGCTTACTTCTGAGTACTTATTCCGCTGCAAGTAGTTCTTCACTTAGGAATTTCCTCACCGGCAAATTCCTCATCGAAGAATTCATAAAAATCGCCTATTCACCCCCCTCTAGTCGATATAACACACTTTCAATTGGTATCAGAGCAAGGTACTCCCTTGTTCTGTGTGATTTTGGTTTAACCACCTGGAGTTTTAGTTATGTCGACCACATGTATGATCAAGGTCTCAGCTGGGTGTCCTACCTTTGATGGGACGGACTACCCCTACTGGAAGAACAAGATGCGAATGCATCTTGAGGCAATTGACAACGATCTCTGGTATGTTGTGGAAAATGGTGTTCCTCACCAAACCTTCTCTCAATGCTGCCGATGTGAAGAGATTCAAGCAACTCGATTCTCAAGCGAAGAATATCATATGTGGCCATCTGAGCAAAGGACAATATGGAAGAGTGAGTGCTTTGGAAACTGCTAAGCTCATCTGGGACAGGCTGTCCAAAGTAAATGAAGGAGTCTCAACTCAGCGTGACTCTCGAGTTGATGTTCTTCGAAATCTCTTCAACCGCTTCAAAAGACTCGACAACAAAAATGTTCAACAAACCTTCGATCGCCTCACTGACATCTCAAATGAGCTTCAAGCGCTTGGTGCCACTGACATCCCTGATCATGAGGTGGTGAAGAAATTGTTGAGATCGCTTGATTCCTCATTTGATACTCTGGCACTGATGATACAAGAGCATGCTGACTACAAGTCACTTGATCCAGCTGATATCTTCGAGAGGCTAAATACTCATGAGTTCCAGCTTGCTGAAAAGAGAGATCTCTATGGTTCTAGCTATGGAAAATCACGTGCCCTGAAGGCCAAGGCTGTGTCTGAATCTGATTGTGAAGACTCTGGTAGTAGCCTTGGAGATCCTGAAGAATTGAGCAAGGAGCTAGCACTGCTCGTGAAGAAATTCCAGAAGTTCTCGAGACGTGGTCGCTTTGGAAAATCCTCAAGGAGCAGTGATTCCTCATCCAGTGACTATAAGAGAAGACTTTGCCACAAATGCAAGAAACCTGGTCACTACGTTCAAGATTGTCCTCAGTGGGAAAAGGAATTAAAGAAGAAGAAATACAAGGATTACTGTTCTGATGACGCTAAGAAGAAGAATAAATCATCGAAATCTTCATCATCAAAATCCTCAAGGCCTTCTTCTCACAAGAAGAGCAGCTCCAAGAAGGCTCGGGCATTCATTGGCAAGGAAATGGACTCTGAAGCTGAATCTGAGGAACATGAGGAAGAGGAGGCATCAAAAGAATCCGAGTCTGGTGTGGCGAGTCTGGCTCTCGCTACTGCCTTCGTCAGCAAGTCCATCTTCAACTCTGAAGAAAATGACCTCACCAACAAAGCTGATGAAGATAGTGATGACAACGCTCCCACCTATTGCTTCATGGCAAAGGGTGCCAAGGATGATCAACCCAAAGCCAATGAGTGGGTCCTCGATAGTGGATGTACAAATCACATGACTGGTGACAAGAATCTATTGATGGATGCTCCCTTATCACTGTCACATCTGAAGCATATTATCTTTGCTGACAAAGGCAAAAGTCAGGTATTGGGTCTTGGTAAGGTTGCGATCTCTAAGGACATACACATGGACAAAGTCATGCTTGTTGAGTCCTTACGATACAACCTCATGTCAGTCTCAATGCTTTGTGATCTTGATATGGTTGTTGTCTTTGGCAAGTATCGTTGTGTTGTGATCATGGAAGCTGACAATTCCAAAGTCTTCGAAGGCTTTAGGAGAGGAGACTTGTATATTGTTGATTTCTCTACAGGACCACAACCAGCCGTGTGTCTACTTGCAAAAGCTTCAGAAGGCTGGCTATGGCATCGGCGACTTGGTCACGCAGGCATGACGAATTTGCACACGCTTGCGAAGAAGCATGTCATCGGCATCGAGAATGTCAAATTCCTCAAGGATCACTTGTGTGGAGCCTGTGAAGCTGGAAAAATGACCAAGGCCAAGCATCCAGCAAAGACTATCATGACCACTACTCGTCCATTCGAATTGCTTCACATGGACCTCTTTGGTCCTAATCATTACTCAGTAGTCACTAATGATGCATCTCTATATGGCTTTGTTATTGTTGATGATTACTCTCGTTACACATGGGTACACATTGTTACTTACAAACATGAAGTGCAGGAAGTCTTCAAACGATTTTCCTCGAGGGCTTCAACCAACTTTGGTGTGAAGATCGCACATCAGAGTGACAATGGAACTGAGTTCAAGAATTCCGGTCTTGATGACTATCTTGATGAACTTGGTATTACTCATGAGTTATCTGCTCCCTATACTCCTCAGCAAAATGGCGTCGTGGAGCGCAAGAACAGAACTCTTGTTGAGATGGCTCGCACTATGCTTGATGAATACGAAACGCGTCGTCGTTTTTGGATTGATGCAATTGATACCGCGTGCCACATCATCAATAGAGTATATCTTCACAAATTCTTCAAGAAGACTGCCTATGAACTCCTCACTGACAAGAAACCCAATGTGAGTTATTTCAAAGTCTTTGGTGCTAAATGCTGGATTAGAGACCCTCATCACAATTCTAAATTTGCACCGAAAGCACATGAAGGTTTTATGCTTGGTTACGGAAAGGACTCGCACACCTACAGAGTCTTCAACATCGCTCTTCACAAGATTGTTGATATCAGATGTGCGGTTCGATGAAACTAATGGCTCGCAAAGAGAGCACCTACCTTCTGTGTTAGATGAACCAGCACCTGAGGAATCTATCAAGCTCAAGGCAACTGAGGATGTCATTCCTACTGAAGAATCTGCTGAAGAATTCATTCCTATATGCGAAGAACGTCGAGCTGATGCACCTGAGGATAATGCTGAAGAAAATGGTACTGAAGAAAATGCTAACCAAATTCCTCGACGACAACCAGCTCATCCTCACGTTGCAAAAGAAGTGCAAGTTGACAATATCATCGATGACATTGAAGCACCAGGTCCTCTCACACGCTCAAAAGCTTCACATTTATCTAACTTTTGTGGGCACTATGCTTTTGTATGTATCACAGAGCCCACTAAGGTAGATGAAGCATTTTTGGAGCCTGAGTGGATTCAGGCAATGCAAGAAGAATTACATCAGTTCGAGCTCATCAATGTCTGGGAACTGGTCAAACGTCCAGATCCTCGCAAGCATAATATCTTTGGCACAAAGTGGATCTACCGCAACAAGCAAGATGAAAATGGCCTTGTGGTAAGGAATAAGGCACGACTTGTAGCTCAAGGCTACACACAGGTTGAAGGAATTGATTTCGATGAAACTTTTGCACCTGTTGCTAGACTTGAGGCTATTCGCATACTACTTGCTTATGCTAACCATCATAATATCACTTTATATCAAATGGATGTGAAAAGTGCATTCCTCAATGGTAATCTTGAGGAAGAAGTATATGTTGCTCAATCCCCAGGTTTTGAAGATCGAAAGAATCCCGACAAAGTCTTCAGACTCAACAAGGCCCTCTATGGTCTCAAACAGGCCCCACGGGCGTGGTATGATACATTGAAGGAATTCTTCGTGAAGAATGGCTTCACACCCGGCTCACTCGACCCTACTCTCTTTACTAAATCATATTATGGTGAACTGTTTGTGTGCCAAATATATGTTGATGATATTATCTTTGGCTGTATTGACCAACGTTATAGTGATGAATTTTCCTATATGATGAGTGAAGAATATCAAATGTCTATGATGGGAGAGTTGAAATTCTTTTTAGGTCTTCAAATTCGTCAACAACAAAATGGCATATTCATATCTCAGGAGAAATACCTCAAAGATGTCCTGAAGAAATTCGGCATGCAAGATTGCAAAGGCGTCAAAATTCCTATGCCCAAAAATGGCCATCTATGCACTGATGAAAATGGTATTGACTTCGATCACAAGGTATACCGCTCTATGATTGGTTCTCTATTGTACTTATGTGCATCTAGGCCAGATATAATGCTTAGTGTTTGCATGTGTGCCCGATTTCAAGCTACACCGAAGGAATCACACCATAAGGCTGTGAAGCATATTCTTCGATATCTAGCTCACACACCAACACTAGGATTATGGTACCCCAAGGGCTCTACTTTTGATCTCATTGATATTCGACTCGACTATGCTGGTGATCGCGTGGACCGCAAGTCAACATCTGGTACTTGTCATTTCCTCGACGATCTTTGGTCCGTTGGTCCTCGAAGAAACAGAACTGCGTATCACCGCTTCATCGCAAGTTGAATACATTGCTGCTGGCTCTTGTTGTGCTCAATCGCTGTGGATGAAGCAAACTCTCAAGGACTACGGCATCAACGTGAAGAATGTGCCTCTCTCTCGTGACAATGAGAGTGCCATCAAGATTGCTCACAACCCAGCTTCAGCACTCAAGACAAAGCACATTCAGATTCGTCATCATTTTCTTCGTGATCATGTGTTGAAGGGCGACATCTCCATCGAGCATGTGAAGACCAAGAACAACTAGTCGACATCTTCACTAAGCCCTTAGATGAGAAGAGATTTAGCAAGTTGCGGTGTGAGCTAAATATCTTAGAATCTTCGAATGTTCTTTGAAAAGGACACACATCCTAACACTTATGCAAAATTGATGACTTAGATGTGCAACACATGAAGAAACGTTTTTCTTCAATCAATGAAGAATAACACTCTAAGTGTGAAGAAATTAATGAAGAATTTGATTCTCAGAACCCTATGACAATTGTACGCGGTGTTTGAAATCATCATTCTTATACGGTGGGTCACGCCACCACCAAAGTTGAAAATCTTCAATTTGAGTTTTCTTCAGTTTTGAAATTCTTCAGTTGTTCAAATTCTTCAACTTTGCAAAATCTTCACTGCTTCCGCGTTCTTCTTCATTGGCTATATATATATATATATATATATATATATATATATATATATATATATATATATATATATATATATATATATATATATATATATATATATATATATATATATATATATATATATATATATATATATATATATATATATATGGGTTTATGTCCTCTACAACATTCACTTATGGCTATTTCTTCAAGTTGCTTTTTCTCGCTAAGTGAATGTGATCGACCCTTCCCCTCTATGCTCTACTCAACCCAATCTATTCACAAATTCTTCATGTGCGTTCTATTTGAAACTCGCTCAAAATCTTCACGTGTCCTTGTCACCAAGAAATTGCGAACGTAACTTTAAAACTGATCTTATCCAAATTTTCGGTTTTGCCGCTCAAACCGTTCCGCATCCCACGATAAACTTATCTATTCACCCACGATCTCCACTTTTCAGTACGTGGGTTACACATGTCAAGCGAATGAGAAGGGTCAGGGGCACGTTCGTCCCAAATCTTCGGGCGAACAGTTTTTCACCGTGGCTATATATACCCCCTCTCCCCTTCCTCACTTCCTTTACTCCGCTCGACCGCTCTCTCTCTCGCTTGAGCTTCTCAAACCCTAGCACCGCCGCTACTCCATCGTCGCCGGTGAGGAAGAGCTTCACTGCCTCGACCTCGTCGCCGTCGTACTCGCGCCGACGCGGAAATCTTCACTGCGCCGCCACCGTAGCTGTCTTCCTTCGCCAAGTTAGGGCGTGGAAGATCTAAGCTGACGAACTTCCCATCTGTTCTTCTCAGTTCGTTGTGTTCTTCACTTCGGGTAATTAAAAGATACTTTTATTACTCGCTTTGATTCTCAAACTTTCCTGAAAATCTTCAAAGGTGTTTATTCTTCAAATCTTCACACATATGAACACCTCAAACGAAATATGCTCTTGATTCGTTTCTTTAAGCAATGATTTTTCCTTCAAGATTCCTCAATTGTGTGGATCCTCGATCTATACAACTCTGGAACCTAAGACAAAGATCGCTTAGTGAAATTCTTCAAGGCTCATCTGGTCAAATTCCTCAAACTAGTTCTTTTTGAAAAACCTTCTGAGAACGCATATGACCTATCCAAATTCCTCACAACTATACTCTGTTCACAGGTACTCATGTCCGCTGCTGAATCACTATGTTCTCATCAACTTAACTCATTTGCAGCGTTCCTCGAAGAAAAGTTGCATACTTCTTCAGAGAATTCGATTGTTCAAATTCCTCAGCTGAAGAATATGGCAGAAGGAAAGAAGCCACAGAAAGGAGGAAAGAGGCCTGAGTTCATGACGGCTTTTGAGATTCCTAAGGACATCTATGCTGATTATTGCACACCTGATGAAGCCGAGTTCGGAAAAGAAAACAAAAATCAGCGCAAGGTGCGCATTCAAAGGATTGAAAGGAGATGGGCAAGGGAATGGAGGGAGTACAGATATGTTACTCCAAAGTACATGAAGAAATTCGCCTCAATCCTCCATGCCCAAGAGCTCCATTGGCACCTAGTCAAGAAGTCGACCCCACCAAAGATCAAGCGTGGTGAGGACTTTCCCAAGAATGGGCCAAGCGCCAAGCCAAGTTGGCGAGGCAAGCCAACGAGGCAAGGAGGAAATTTAATGAGGACTCTGCTATCGCTGCTGCCATCGAGGCCTCTGTCAAGCCAAGAAAATCTATGGCAAAGAAGCCCGCACACAAGCCAAGTGCTTCACCAACAAATACTCACGACCAATTTCCTCAGCTGTGCCCTCACGGCCAATTCCTCATGCTGCTCCTACTCCTCCCAAATCCTCAGCTCCTACAAAGTCCTCAGCAGTTCCAACAAAGTCCTCAAGACTGCAGCATCCGCCACGTGCCAAAGGACTGCAGCATCTCCATTGCCTCGGTGTCTCAAAGAAGTTCCTCACCTGCACCAAATTCTTCATCCGCCCAACTCTGCTGAAGACTAAGGCCATAGCTGGACGAGGTCCTCAGCCAAGTCCCAAGAAGAAACAGGTCGCCTTCCAAGAGCCACCTAAAGATGATGAGGCTGATGATGATGAACTTGCGGAAATCATCAGAGACCGGCAAGAAAGGGCCGCTAGAGCCAAAGGCACACTGCCACATCGGGTCGTTGGATCCCGAGCGATCCTAGACTACATTGATCTCGCACAAGGACCCAAACACTCCTATGCCTGACTTCAAGTTGACACCGCCAAAGTCACGTCTTGACTCATTTCATCCAAGAGGAGAAATGGAAATTTGATACGCCAGAGAGATCAAGAAATCGCAGATCTGAAAAAGAGAAACTGCTGAAGCAAAATATTGTCAAGATGACAACTCAAGAACTTATCAAGATGCAGGTGACATCAAAGCCCTCAAATGACAAATTTGACTCATATTATGCTGATTGGCAGGAGCCAAAGTCAGATTTGTCAATCGACAAAGAAGTTCTCAAATGTTGCAGCCCCAATGCAACAAGAAATTCCTCAGTGGAGCCTCTGCTCCGATCAAGAACATGCCAGCACCGTTGATGAAGTTCAGACTGCTGAAGACAATGCTAGTTCTAGGGCTGATGATTCCATTCCAGCCGCTGAAGAAATTGCCAGCGCCTGAAGAATCTGAAGAAGTCAGGGCAACTGCATCAGTTGCGCCTGAGGAAATTCAACCAGATTCCTCAGCTCCTCCTGCGCCTACACCAACTCCAATCCTTCCATCTGCATCTGATGTGAAGAAGACCAAGGCTGCAGAACGAGCTGCAGTGAAGAAAAGGAAAGCATCTGCTGCTTCAAATTCTTCAGCCTTGAAGATGAAGACAATGATCAGCTCATTTGAAAATCCCATTGATGTTGTTCCAATTTCCTCCACGCCATCAAAGGACCTTATTCCTTTTGGTGAAGATTATGAGATCCCAAGCGGATCTGATGAAGAAAATCATTCTGCTGCTTCGTCGGAGCAGATTGATGAAGAAATTGAAGTGGAAGCTATCCCTTCAACCCCAATCATTTCCTCGCCTATGCCTCAGTTCACACCTGAAGAGGCTGGTGTTGAGGAAATTGAAGAAGATGTGGATATTGGAAGCACAACGCCAGTGATGAACGATGACTTTGGGAAAGTCAAGATCCAAATTCTCCACTCTTCACCCCAATCCAACAGATTCCTCGGTCCCCCTCTCCTACAGTTCAAATGGGCTCAAGAAACTCATCCCACTTCATCTCAGACATGAAGAAATTCCAGCCACTAGCGCCGATGAACCTCTTCTTCTGATCCCAGATCGCACATGTAGAGGAACCAGAAATTCCTCACCAAGAACCTGAGATTGCGATTCCAGAGGTCGTGATGCAACTCATCGACACTCCATTGCCAAAGCCAAAGACTCCATTCTCAACTAAGCAAAAGTTCAAGGTGAAGACTTCTTTGGCGAGCACGCTTTCTTCACGGATTACAACCCATATGACTCTGCTTTCGCATAAGGAAGAGGCGTTTACGACTGCTAGTCAAGCCAACTTCTATTCCTCTCAGTGTTTTAAACAAAGACAAAGTCTTCAATCATGCACATATTCCTCATGTGGACATGGAATCTCTGCCAGCTTGAGCCAGTCCTCGGTGTTCTTCACGATGCAGACTTCAATTTCTGCACTAACATCTGTGGATCGGAATGAAGAACTCATTCTTCAATTATATGCGACGCTGCACATCACCGGAGACGCTGAAGATGTGAACTCATGGGTGTTGGACTGGATGTCTGAAAATACTCACTACAAGGCACCAGCAACTGAATTGCTTCATGCCCTCCCACTCAGTCCTCCCCTTGATGGTGCTCGTTGCATCTACAACGAACCTGAGCTTTCAAATCACTACATGCAAGTGCTGATGAAGCCTTTGAAACCAGGTGAGGCACCTCGAATCAAATTCCTCGTCAAGGAATTACTATATGTGCCTCGGACTATCTATCGGATTCTGACGAAGACAATGAGTCCTATCAAAGGTCACGACTCAAATGATGTAGAAGTCGTTGGCATAATGAAGAATATGCTTTTCAACATCATTCATGGCGTTCCCGTTAACTTCCATGATTTCTTCATGAGGACTCTGGCAAACATTGCTATGTCACCTTTTGAGCTGAAGCCTTATGCACCATGGATTATGAGGTTCATCAGAACAAGGTCTTCACTCAATTACAAGGCTGATACTCTGAACAATTGCAGCTACTTGCCTCCAATTGAAGTCCTCAAACGGACATTTTCCTCAGCTGATGACAAGGGCAAGGCAACTGCTGTGATAGATGAAGGCATTCGTCCATTGGATGGTCAATTTCGCAAGGCTGCATCCTACTCCACCAATGATGACTCTGCCACACATGACTCTGCGCCAATACCTCAGCCAAGCAAAATCCTCAAGCCACAAAGACCTGTGGTGATGACTGATCGTGAGTTACTCCTCGCCTTCATCGGAAGGTTGATCGCAATCATAAATGGGTCAAGCGTCATTTTGGTTCAATTCTTCACAACATGACCTCTACACACAATGCAGTGAAGAAAAACCAATACTACCTCCATGAAACCTTCAACCGCACCTGGGCTGTTCTTTCTAATGGCTAAAGCACGGAAGAACTGAAGACAATGGGTCTCAAGGAAGAATTTGACTGGTCTGCACCTCCACCGAAGAAATAAAAAAGGTCAAAGTTCCTTCCTTGGTGGCCAGCTCCTATTCTTCATCGCGCGACACTGATGAAAATGAAGACTTGGACGACACTGCCGCAGGCCCTACTACGACAACCGACCCCGACAACGCTGGCGCTCCGTCATCAACTTGAAAACTTCAGGGGCGTTAGTACTCAGTTTCGATCCTTTTGGTCATTCGATGACAAAGGCGGAGAAATGTGAGTTAGTCTTCAAGCGGGTCTATTATATGGGCAATTTTTTGCTAAGTTACAACCCTCGTTCTTCTGAAACTTTTATTGGATCGAGTTGTAATCTTAAACCCGATGGTGATCTGATATTTTTGATGTGTTCCTCTACATGCTTATTCCTCATTATATGTTAATACACGCATGCTGAATTACATCAGTCACCATATTTCATCATGCATTTCAAATTCTTCATACTATATATCAAATGTGTGTATGAATTACAAGATATAGGGGGAGATCTCCATGATTCAACTCTTCAAATGTGCATTGCCTCAAAAGAAAATTCCTCACCATGCACATCCTCAGGGGGAGTTCTTCTATATCTTGCCATCAAATTCCTCAATATCAGTATTTACACTTCATATGTTTATCCCCGTTGAAAACTTAACCTATATTGTCATCAATCACCAAAAAGGGGGAGATTGTAAGAGCATCTAGTGCCCCTTAGTGATTTTGGTGTATTGAAGACTTATAGGTTAAGGGACTAATGTGTTTATGAGTGTACACATGTCTATAAGTCTATGAGGAGTTTCATATTTACAGAGAAAGTCGACCCTAAAATGAAGTTCTTCGATCAAGACTTTGATATTCGAAGAGTTTCAAGACTTCAAAGTGAAGAAATTGGTGTGACCTTGAAGACTTGGTATTCATTTCAGGAACATGAAGCGTGAAGACTTTTGTTTTCGTAGTTCCGCTTTCTCTTTCTTGAGTCATAGGAAACACCGTCTTCGTTAAAGGGGTCGAGGAAATACTAAGGAAAAATTTCCATGTGATGCTCAACTCAAAATCCTACACCTACCAATCCCTTCGAGTGAAGCCTTTGGAAATCTCATACAGTTGAGTCAATTTCTTCAAAGGATGAGACGAAGTTCTTCCGTGTTGAGGAATTTGTTCGATTGAGGAGTTAGGAATTCGCCAAAGGCGGATTGCCTACACAAAGGAGGAACATGATAGCCGGAATTTGAGAGTCAAATTTCGATCATTCTTGTCTTCTTGCCGCCACCTGTCCCAAAATATCTTATCCACCTAACGGTCATATCATTGAAGGGCATTTATGTCTTATCATGTCGGGCTGCTCCCTAGGCTATAAATAGCCGCCTCACAACCACTAGCTGGTTGGCTGCTCGAGAGAACTTGACACTTGTCATTTGAGAGCAACCCATCCTCCGAGGACATTGAGCGAAAATCATCGAGTGAGGAAAACCCAAAACCAAACCCCTACAAACCCAAAGTGATTGAGCATCATCAAGAAATTGATCTGCGTGGATCCAACGCTTGTTACCTTTGGAGACTGTGCTTCTTCTAGACGGTTAGGCGTCATGGTCTAGAGCATCCAAGAGGAATTGTGGATCGCCGAGTGACCAAGTCTGTGAAGGTTTGGAAGTCACCTGAAGACTTACCACGAGTGATTGGACGAGGTCTGTGTGACCTTAGTTCAAGGAGAATAAGGTGAGGACTTGGTGTCCCGAGCTGCGTGCTCGCCGATCGGGTGTCCGGACTGTGTGTCCTCGAGTTTAAATACTCACCGCTCCAACCAGACGCATAACCGAGACAACAGTTGGAACTGGTCTACCAAATCATTGTCTTCACCAACCTAATGGTTCTATTTCCTCAACTCTTTCATTTCCTCATTATCGTGTTGAGTGTTCGTTCATATCTGTGTTTGAAGACTTTGACTGAAGACTTTCTCAATTTCCTCAGTTCAATTCTTCAGTCTGTTTGTCTTCATCTTGTGTTATCCTGTGTTTACGCTTTTTGTATTCTTTGATTGTCTTCATTTCATCATGATGACCATGCCCGCATTCTCTTATGCTTACTTCTGAGTACTTATTCCGCTGCAAGTAGTTCTTCACTTAGGAATTTCCTCACCGGCAAATTCCTCATTGAAGAATTCATAAAAATCACCTATTCACCCCCCTCTAGTCAATATAACGCACTTTCACATTGGTTTATCAACCACCGGCAAATCCATCAAAAGCTCTCGAAGCCATTCTGCTTCGACGCATGATGTGTCTAATGCTGTGAGTTCTGCTTCCATAGTCGATCTGGTTGTCTGAGTGAAATTTGGAGTACATAGCAGCAGCATAAGTACCTGTCCATCTGATCATTTTGTGCAGTTCTACTGAAATCACCGATTTAATGATTTGCCTGCGAGTTCAGGCTCCAAATTACTCCTTTATGAAATCGGCAAACAGTAGCACAATACCAAATTACCAATACATATGACCAGCACAATAATCAGGATAAATACCAGTACCAACATGTGTGAGGTAGCATATCAATTACTATTTCCTTTGACTGGAAGCCGAGATAAGCCAAGCGACTGACAACAAAGGAAGAAAGCAAGCGGAGATTAGAGACTGACAGGAAAGGACGGAAGCTGTCGAGGCAATGAAGCACCCAAAGTTTTTGTGCAGTTCCACCAAAATCGAGCATCCCTGTTGGCACATATATTGAGAGAGTGAGGTTACTGTAATAGTGGGACTAGTTGATGAAACATACACTAACAAATAGAAGCACTCTCATTATGTTAATGGGTAAAGTTAGCAACATAGTCGTCTAGCTTAAAGAGAGGTATTAGTTTATTTAATCAGTGCCAATTAGCTCAACTCAACACTCAAAGCATTGCCATTTATCATAGGTTGCAAAACTTTAACGTGCAAAGATAAAGGAGTTTCTCATGACAGTAGCACGATACAAATAGAGATAACAGCAAACTAATATGGATGAAGGCCTTAGGCCTGTACCAACCTAAGAAAAAAGCTTATTCATGTAGTCCCATAAGAGATGATAAAGCACTCACTGGAATCACACAATAGTATATATTTTTGTGCACTTCAAATGTATGGTTGAAATCACTCTTGTTTACCAAAGGTCGGCATTATATCGAAGATTATCAAGAACTTCCAGCAGAGTTAAAGCAATCGGCTGGGATACGCTTCATTGTATTGTCTTGTGTAGTGCCACTAAAATGTATGATTGGCACAACATGATCTCTGTTTGCACAAGTAGGAACAAGGTGAAACCTTCATTATCTTAGTGAGAAAGGACAGGAAGACATTAGCATATTACTCAAACAGTAGCATCAAATTCATGATGGACAATACGCAAAACATTGCCTCATTGAACCGATGGCAATAAATTGACATGCAAAACAATAGCACTATTATGTCATGACACTAATAATATTCCCTCCCTGCTCCACCACATGATTCACCTCCATAGACAAACATACACACGTACATGATTCAGCATAGGGTCCTCCTAAAGATTTGTTTAACTCCAACAGGAAAATTAGGCAGTAATAAATTAGTGATACTTAAGTACTCCTAATTAATTAAGTGAGACAGCAGAAGTGGAAGGGCTCCCTGGAGGATCGTCTCACATGTGAGGTAGTCGTTGCCGGAGCCCTTGAATGGCCTCGACTGAGGCCTCTAGCTTTAGCAAGATCGCCTTGGCACTGTTTATTCTTCTTCTTCTTCCTCTTCATGCTCTGTTTCTCTTTCTCCTCACCACTTGATGAAACCAAGTACATGATTGGCCTTCTAATTCAGAATTGGTTTTGTCAGTGAGGGAGTACAAGTGTACTAGTAAAAACAGCATTATTTTCTCATGGCAGTCGGAAAATAGAGATGAACACATGCATTAAATGTCATTCTTACCTATAGGAAGGTTATGGCGCCAATATGGATGATGAGGATTGGAACACAGATCTCCCTTTGTGTAGTTCCACCAAAATGAACCAACTGTTCCATTCTGACATTCCAGTTAAACAGCACAAAAGTTACTTCTTTTAAGAAGTGTTTTGTGCAGTGCACCAAAAGGTCACAACATCAACCAGGTGAATTGGATATCCCTGTTTGCACAAAAAGGCACAGAGGAAATAGTCAGAGTCTCAAACAATTACAGGCAAAAACATTTGGCTAAACTTTTCATGGCTTATAATAGTGGCATGGCTTCATTTTCACCAGGGACATTAGATTAAGAACAACTAGGACAGTGGGTGCACCAGCAGTCCAGCACCATGTACGTAAAACAGGGGCATAAAGTGGTGATTCATAGTTTGTTGCCCCGAGAAACAAACATCCAAGAAACATATCTGGGTTGGTCCCATTTTTGTTCACTCTAGCCACCTACTCCTATGTGTGGATAGCAAATCTAGTCCTGGTCATAACACTGTACATCGTTACCCCTATATTTCCTTTTCACCAAGAGACCGTTGGATGACCAGTCTGTACTACTTTCACCCCCTTTCCTTCCTGTTTGTACCAAGTCCGATGTACATACTAAATTCCCCCACCCCCACTTTATTTCTTGTTTGAATCAAGTACAAGATTCGACTCCATGAAGTAGCTTTACCTCTAACAATAGAAGAAAAAAATATGTGACGTTGGACCATCCGATCGAGAGGGGTTGAGAGGTAGAAAATGATGCACATGTAGCGACGTAGCGAGCTGGGGAAGTAGAGCTAAGGCGGTTTCGAACGAAGATATACCTGAAGGTCGTCGGGATGTGGATAGGTGGGTGGCGGGAGGCTGGATCCGCCCACAGGAAACGACGAAGGGATCGGAGGACCTCCCTCGCCGGCGCTCGGCCAGAGAAAATGGTGCGGCCGGCAGTGGGTCTCCTCCCTCGCTGTCGACGACGGCCTAAACGCTGCCCCTCCTCCCCTTCACCGGCGGAGGGGGATACGTCCGGATCTATAACCAGCGGTGAGGATAGAAAGCCAATGTTTTTTGAAGGGAGAAAGACAGTGTTACTACCCCTATCTTGTTTAGATCTGGAGAGGATGAGAGTGTGTGAATAAAGCAGCCCTAGCAAGCAAGCGAGGAGGCTCCGGCCTATATATAAGTAGTGGGGTAGTTTTCCTTTTTCACTCCATCAAAACAATTGTTTAAAATTGTGTACTACTACATGCCAGGTCGCGGTTTTTTTAGTTGTTGATTGTTTTCTGAGATAGCTACCCGCTTGTTCCAAGTGGTGTTACGGTGTGCCAGGTCGCACTTTCTATCGTTCAGGTCTGGTACTACAAGTCCCTCCATTAAATGAACAACCGCCCCCTCGTAAAAATTGTGAACAAGCCCACGGCTAAAATTAGCGGAAACGTGGGTTGCCCCAACATGGATTATTATTTATATTTTCTACTCCCTCCGTTCCTAAATATAAGTCTTTTTTATTAGCCACACCTAAGACAAGAATTTTTTTATTAGCTGTGAACCCCACATGTCATTAGGGCTGCAAACGAGTCGAGCTCGAGCGAGTTGCAGTTGGCTCAGCTCAACTTATAGGAAAATTCAAGCGAGCTGAAACTGTGTGAAGCTCGTGATCGAGCTGTAGAACATGACTCATGCTCAGCTTGTAACGATCTCGAGTCGATCTCGAGCTAGTTTTGAGCTAAATGAGATGGTAAAAATTATAAATCTATAGATAAAAACAAAAAAAATTAAGGTGAATATGCTGGGAACCTTTGCCAAAGAAATAGGATATTTAACACATAGTCGACCACGTGACATAATTAGGCCTAAATCTTGTCTGTACTTAATTAAGTTTCCATATTCATTGTTAAATAAAATGGAGAAAAATTATGGACAACATATATGGTAATAAATTATCTTATTTCCATTTAATATATGGCATGCTCATTTAACATAATGATATTCGGTCGAGCTATCAAGCTAAAATCGAGCAAGCCAACATTGGCTCAAGATCGGCTCATTTCTCGGTCGAGCTACATAAGGTGTTCAAACTCAGCTCGTTTCATTTCGAGTCGATCTCGAGTCGAGTCAAAAAATGAGTCGATCTCGAGCGGTTCACGAGCCTCGAGCTTTTCTTGCAGCCCTACATGTCATAGACACAAAAATTGTTGCAAGATTCCCTTAAGCAAGCCAAACTGTGTCTAACAATTTGAGCAACTCAGGTTAGGCAAGTGTGGCAAGTGTGGGAAAAATAATGTGGCAACATAAGACAAACATAGTCACAATCCAAACAGCCCCGTAATTTTTTGTGACATGCATGAAAACTTGGTTAGTTAAATTTATTGTCAAAATTTGGCAACGTGCATAAAATCAACACATGCAAGTATCAAAAGGAAAGTCCCGGCATGCATGCATGCGTTGTACTCCCTCCATTTCCAAATATAAGTCTTTTTTGAGATTGCAACAAGTGACTACATACGAAGCAGAATATGTCTACTCCTACGTACGAAGTAGCCCATTTGAAATGTGTAAAAAGACTTTTATCGAGTGTAGTGCTTTGATGTGTCGCGTCAACTCGTACAAGACCGAGAAATTTTATTACTACGATGCCCTCCCCTCGTGGACGAGCTCCGGTGCCTTAACTGCACCTACCTTTGGCTGCATGACAGGTGGGCCAACCACCTGTTGGGCCCACCTGTCATAGACGCAAAGGCAGGAGCAGCAGTAGAAGCTTTACACGCTATCTCTCCCGCACGAGGTGGACGGACATGCAGCAGTGGATTCGATACTGTAGAAGTAGGATTAACATCATTGTTTGTCTTCTCGAAGAGGCAAAGAGCCAAGCACAAACCGAACGTGGCAGTTGCGAACGCTCGCGTGGTGCGGTTCCTTGGAGTACTAGCCAGGCTCTTGCATGAGACAAAATTGTTATTGTTTAACAATTAAACTCCATTACCCATTGGTTGATACTCATTCTGCATAGGTCCACGCGCTTAGCATCGTTTCCTCCTAGGGTCACCAATGTTTATTTGCTAATTAATAGCATTCCATGCAATGAACTAGCCATTGCAAGTCATTAAAAGCATGCACACCTCTCATCTCTTATTGGTTGATACGTATGTCAAGAAACAAGAAACAAGGTAGAAATTAATGCACCGCGCCTAAGTGTTTTGGGACTATTTGATTTGTGTAAGATGACTTACACACCTAGATGGAGGGAGTAGTATAGACCTGTAAACCGGAAAGGAGTATTTGCCTTTCTTGAGATTTCAACAAGTGACTAGACTACACCGTGTGCAGTACCCCCTCCCTTCCGGTTCATAGGGCTGAAATCTCAAATCTCATCAAACAAGGCATTTTGCGATTGGAGGAATGTACTGTATCTCGTACTTTTCAAAACTACCCTAATTAAACTCATGCATTAATTACATAGTTCTCTCGTTTTCCTCTCCGCCTTGGTCGCGGTGCACAATATTGAGCACTCCTATATGACTAGCCACTCTATCTACATGCGGGACATTTCAAAGCATCCGGCCAAGGTACATCCACCAAATCACAGCGAGGTGCTACAGCTTGAGACTCACCTGTCACCCCGGTGTGGCCGTCATGACCATCATATCACAAAACCCACACCTTTACCAGCAAAGGTAAGGTGGCCTCAAGTTGGACTATACGAAGCAACCATCATTTCATTGAACGCTCGCTCAAGCCCTTTCTTCCCTTTCTTGAAGAAAACCTCACTCCAGTGCTACTCAGCTTCTGCCATTTTCTTCTCTACCGACGAAGGAAAGGTGGGCTAATCAATTATGCTGCTATATTTTCATTCCAATAATCTTCTTTTTGCGAAGCAATCAATCGATTCTCACATCCTATTCTTTTCCCGTTTGCATTGTGATTGTGGTTTCCTTTTGATTGCTTTTTGTTTGTCAGTTCATTGATGGATCCTGGAGCACTAGGCAAAGAGTTGCCGGCGGACAACCCACTAGAGACAGCGATCTCCAGGAAGTGAGCACCGACCAACAAGTTGACCATGTTGGCGGGCCAACCCATGGAGACGAAGAACTCCAAGAAACAAGCACTGGCCAAAGAGTTGAGGACGTTGGCGGACGAACTGCTCAAAAAAGTTGGAAGAACAGCAAGGGCCCCACCATGCCTACCCCAGGAACTCTGATTGCCACCTATGTGAGGCTCAAGACCGAGTTTGAGGAGATAATCGCCGTTGAGAAGCAGTATCCGGCCCCCATCGAGGACGAGGAGATGGCCCCCGGAGGGATGAGATCCTCTGGTGAGCTGCACAAGGTAAAAAATAATGGCTTATTACCATAGTTGTGGTTTTTGATTATTTGCAATGTGCTTGCTTTTTGATTATTTGCAATGTGCTTGCTAATATGTTCGGGTTGTGCAGGTGCCGATGGTTGTCCTTGATGATTCCGATGTCGTGGCCCGTCCTGTTGGCATCGCCTCGGAGATCGATTCCGATGCCGCTGTCCATCCTGTGGACATCGCCCCAGAGATCGATTCCGATGTCGCGGTCAGTCCTGTGGACATCGCCCTAGAAATCGCCCATGCCGCTGTCCGTGCTGTGGTCATTGCCCGAGAGATCGATGACAAGAAATAGTTGGTCGTGCTAATCCTTCAGGGTAGTTTGCATTGCCCTATGTTTAATTACCGTAACGATGCGTGTTATCAAACCATCTTAGGGCTAGTGCACTCGCCTTGTGTGGGCGGATCTTGCTACTTTTGTTTGATAGTGAATCATGCGATGAATCATGCGAACCCTCTCCGAGTTATGGAAATGATGTATCCTCACCAGCTTTTGATGTAATATATGGCATGCTTAGATGTAATTTTGAACTGTTTATCATATCAGCAGGGATTGTTTGATGATTCTTGGTGTTAGTAGGCTAGCTCTCGTATGCGAGCTATAGTACTTGCAAAACACTCACCAAGAGAAACGTTGGGGCTGATGAGCTCGTGGTACGCTTATACTTATCCTCATCGATCGACCAATAGCCCTAGCTCCTAAAATTGTAGGCTTAGCGATCGATCGGACAATAGTCGACATACATTCAGGCCTCATTTGGTCCATAGGGTAGGAAAATCATAGCAAAAGTACAGAGAACGCTCAACACAAAATCATAGCAAAGTCAGAGACGCACTCCTCCGCTCCAAAATAGATGACCTAGGCGGCTAGTTTGGCCTCTTGGGTTTCAAAGATATGACATGGTACAGTGTCGCCCGGTCTTGGCGTGTGGTAGCAGATTATGCGGTACAGTAAGTTTTCTTGAAGAAGCGGAATTCAACGAAATCATGATGGTTCCTTCGTCTGAACAACTTAAAGTGGGAAAGGTTGGGCCTCTGATACGACCGGGGTAGACCAGGATAATTTTGGGCATGGAAGGTGGACCAGGATGGTCGACGTCCCAGATGTCGGCGAATGAAAGTATTCTTTCCGATATAGAGGATGAGCAAAGAGTATTCATTGTTTATTTTTGATGAAAGCTATTGTCTGCACTGTTACTCCTTGACTTTGTCAATGCCTCTCTCTCCTCCACATAAGCGGGGACTACTTGCTATGCATGCAGCGGGCAGCTGGCGTCTTGAGGGGCCAGGGCGGTGAGAGCGGGCTCCGGAAGCGGTCCGGACTCCAGCTTGGCCCATCTCACATAATCACCGTATATTTCTTGGAGTCCGTGCGCGGCGGGTGGGCGATCTCTTCTCCCTCCCCCGTTTCTCTCTTCTCAGCTGACGCCCGTCGAGCATTACATTTCGGCTATCGACGGTATATTCAATTACGGTCCCACATGTCAATGAAATTGCAAGACAACGCGTGTCCCCTCTGGTGAGCGGCGTGCGAGCCGGACTGTCGGGGTTGCGACGCGTACGAGTCGTAAGTGTGCCGCCTTTTCCTTTAGAACTTGCGGCGTAACATTTTCGCGCGATCGCTCGATAGAAATCCGTAACAAAATGACGAGGGCGGTGCTTTCCGCCGTTAGGCGGGCTAGTTCGATTGATATGACGTGCTACTGATGCCGCCCACTTGCTCCATTTTTATGTAAGCAAGAGTTTACACTCTTCGCTGGAGGAGTGCAAAACACCGCGGATCTGATTTTGATCGAGGGTTAACTGTTCCCTGCCAAATAATGGAGGATTGTTAGCGATTATAGCATGATAGTTAGGGCATCTCTAGCGCTGGCCCACAAATTTACACCGGCATCTGTCCGAGGACACTGATGGATGCCATCCGATGCTGCCTGCATACCTTTCAACAACTATATGAACTAACCAGACGAAATTCGTGCAAACAAAGCAAATTTCAAATTGACCAGATGAAATTCATTACATTTCGAGAACTTTTCCTATAAACTGGAAGAAATTCATTACATATTTCGCACAAACCGTACTAAAACCTACTGTAAACCTAATCTAAACGATCGCCGGGCCTCGACCACCATGTCCGGCCATGAACCCGAGAAAGCAGGCCATTGCCTTTGCCTCCTCCTTATCCGCCTCGATAACCTCCTCCTCCGGAGCACAAGGTTATGAATATTTCCACCTCCACGTCGCCATCAAGCGGCTAATCGGCCGCCGATTTTTGTCCTGCCAAGCTTGGCGTCGACTGAGTGGAGGAGCGGTGGCCTTCCTAGCTAGGACCAGAGCGGTGGCGACCTACCGTGTACTAGACTTCCTCGCTGCCGGCTGCGCCCGCGCACGCGCGCCGGCTTCATGGTCGTGGCGGCGGAGGGCGGTCGGGGGGGAGCCGGCGATCTCCTTCGTTTGCTCCTGCGACAGTACGTCGAAGAGAGCTTTGGAGCGCGCCCGGAGCGGAGCCGCCGATGTCCTCGCGCTCCGCTCCCTGCGACAAGACGTCCAATAGAGCTTCGAGTGCCAGAGGCCATGGTTGAAGTGGTGCCGATGTAAGGAAGGGACCGGAGGAGAATAAGTGTGGGTCTTTGGCTATGGCTGGGAGCTGGGGCTCAAGTTAATATAGCGGGCGAATGGCAATGAGCCGCGGCAGACGGATGGACGACTGGTGCCGGAGTAGGTTCGTCGAGCGTGAATGGGGAAGCTGCGTCAGTGACTTAACTGCAAATGCGTTTGGGTTACTGACATGTGGGCAGAACGGGCGTCTGGCCCGCATGTCAGTGACAAACCAATTGCACCTGCAGTTAAGTCCGGTGAATGCGGCATTGACATTCTGGAGAGACGGTGACCGTTTCAGGCGGGAAGCGCACGTTAACGATGGAAGGGGTTTCGGTGTGCTGTGGCACTAAGATCGGTCGCTCACGATAGTACATACTCCGTACCATACTACCATAGTACCCTCTCTAGCTTAGGCTGTTTTATAGATTGTCGTTGTGATGGACGATATACATGAGCAAGGCGGTCCGAGTATGACCGTTGGTGTTGAGCCATGTGAATACATGCTCGGCGTCACAGAGGCCTCCATCAAACGCCTAAACAGTAATGTCGTGCAACGCCAGTATGCGCGCAGTGATGGGCTCGCCGCTTATGCTTGCGCCATGAGCAGGACTTTGATTTAGAGGGCGATGTGCATGCATTAGCATGCTTTGACAGCGTGAGCGTGAGTGTCTGACGCGAAGTATTTCATTTTCATTTGGCTGACGAGGGTGCGTTGCAGCGACGAGTCCGTGGTTTGATTCCCCACATACGCATAATTTTGGTTTTTACAGTATTTCTTTCTCCATTCACAGGTAGGCCCGCGTAGATAGATAAAGAACACGAGCTGATGAGGCGCATGCGGACTGTTTGACTGGTCAACCATACAAATACGGAGCTATACGCTGAGCCAGTGACCATATAATCACCATATCTCGTATACAATGATCAAAGTGAGCTATCAAGACAAGTTCGATGACCGCCAATGCATTTTACTCGGTAATAAATGACCAGGATTGAAGGGGAATCCTAATTTGCTTCGTCTTCTGTCCTTGAGCTCTTGAAAACCAATGCACTATACGGTTGTCCGCCACTCCACCCCGTAGCTCTCTCACCAAGCGTCGTTCATGCCACCGCGCCGCACACTAACGGTAAGGCAGCGATGGCATCCCGCCGCGCCGAGTTCCTCGCCGTCCACGAACGCACACAAAATGGTAGGGAAGCGATGGCATCCCGCCGTGCCGAGTTCATCGCCGCTCGCGACCTCACAACTATGTGGGAGGAATTTGAACATGCCAAGGCCGAATGGGCGGTAGAGCAAGAGGCGGCCAAAGCCACACAGAGGGAGCAGAAAAGTCAGAAAGCACTCAAGAAAAGAGAGGCCCGCCGCCGCAAGAAAGAAAAGGACGCACGTGCTGCTGCGGAGAGGTCAGCGAAGATCCAAGCACGGTGGGGTGTCGCCGACAAAGCCGGGAAGGAGAACGACGGCGTCTGGCCAGCATGTGAGAAGTAGTATTACTAGTAGTTAGTGTGTGTGTCTGTGTCTGAGTACGAGCATGTACCAGTACTAGTACTAGTTACTACTATAGTTTTTAGAGCAAATTACCAGTACATTAGCCTAGACTAAATGGAAACATTCCTATCCTATGCATCAAATGGCATCTCTTTCTATATAGGAATTGAGATGCATGTCATCTCACTTCCTATGATTTTCATATTCCTATCATATGAACGAAAGGAGGCCTCTGTTGGAGTAAATAATGTAGCTAGCAGTACTGCTGGTACAGTAGTTTTCTTCAAGAAGCGCAATTCAACGAAGTCATGATGGTTCCTTCGTCCGAGCAACTTCAAAGTGGGAAGTGGGCCTGTGATTTGACGGCTCATTAGTCATTGTTACTGCGGCGCGACGACCTGGGAGACTCTCCCTTGGAGTTCTGCGTGCATGGCAAGTGACCAGGATGGTCGACGTCCCACATGTTGGCGAACGGAAGTATTCTTTCCGATATCGAGGAGCAAGGAAACCACGTGGTATAGTATCACTACTGATTGGTTCGCAAAAAAATAGTATCACCGATTTATAATTATTTTTTATTTCTGATGAATGCTAGCGTTTCAACTCTTACGATGAAGGGTGCCAAACACGGCACGTGCTGGATGTCCCACACGTCAACGAAAGGAGTGGGACATGAACAGCATGGTAGAGCCCAGCATAAATAAAAACAGTGGTAGAGCGTCTCCACTTCTTCCACTTTTGGGTTGGAGACCACACGTAGTAGTACTTAGTGGTATGAACGATACAAAGTGCGACCTGGAGAGAAATACACGTCTAGTTGGAAGGTCTCGGGGCATACACGTAAACAAATATAAAAGTTAATATGTGCCTCCAACTAATATAGTAGTAGTAGAGTACTTAGGCACGCATCTATAACATCACCGTGCATTGCACGCATAACATTTAGTGGTACTACGTAGTAAGAGACAAATGCCGCCCAAGAGTTCCCTTCTCGACCTACTTTTGGGTGTTTGGTAGAGTGTATGGAGGGTGCATGAGTCCACACTAGTTTAGCACAAATACACTAGAAGCATGCATGAAGAGAGCATGCATGAAGAGGGTGTTGAGTTGAGCATGCATGAAGGGGGAACAACTATGCTTTGACGAGAACGCAACCAAACACACCCAGTATGCCACGATGTTCATACCATTTGTTCCTTTCTACTTCACTTATTGCGCTACATTACTCAGTTCGACGCCCACCCTCGGGTACATGTCCGTCTCGTAGTTCCAGTCCCACGTGTTCTTCATATAGATGGAACGATCGTTCCATAACACGTGCACCTTGATGCTAGATGTCTCGCGTGTTGGCAAAAGGATGAACAAAGCTCACGTAAAAAAATAGAGTGGAAGAACAATAGATTCCGGACGACCGAGAAGGAGCAAGGAACCTCGTGGTGGAGTGTCTGTACTCATAATATTTAATATTATTCAGCGATATAAAATTAACCAATCATCTCCACAGTGGACTGGAAGAGTACGAAACACAATAGCCCAGTGTAGTTACATCATACTAGTACATGGCTAACCCACGCTATCACCATATTTCTTGGCTTCCGTGTGACACCTATCTCTAGTAATCTAGCAGCCTGTATCGCTTCTCCCTTCTCATCTCTATCTAAGTGCGGCGGGCTGGCGTTTCTGCTGTCTATTGAGGTCGGTTAACTATCACATGTTAGCGACATGCCAAGAGCATTCTAAAAAAAATTCCTTTCACGTTCCGTTTTCAAAAAGAAAAAAATCCTTTCACGTACGAATTTGCATGTATGCTTTGAGAAACTTGCATGTCCTATACTGCTCCTGTTTGATACTCTAACTTAGTTAGAGGTTAGACTAACTCATGACTAACCCTGAACTAAACTGTAGGCAAAGAGGTGTTTGGGTGACAGGGTTAGATTGACAATAAATGCACTTCATGGAGAGAGAAAAGTGATTTTTCAGTGGTCCCAATGAGAACTATCTCCAGTTGGCACCTCTTGGGTGGGATAGTTTTTTTTGGTGGGTTCGGTACAACTTGCTCCAATTTAAACCCTCATGCTTGGATACTTTAGGGCTATTTGAGCCCCAACTAGCTCAAACTAACTCTAACCGATGGATCCAAACAGGGCCTATGGCCAGTCTCGACGCGGAGCAGTCGCGTGCACCGGGAAGCGGCGCTCTCTCGGCCGTCGCGCCACTTCAAAGCCGGCGCCAGTGAGAGGTCGCCTCCGCTCTAGCCGGGCATTAATGCGGCATCGACGCCCAGGCGACGCTGACCGCTTTCACGCGGAAGCGCTACCGGCAAGGGAGTATAAGTTTTGAACCGTTTCAGGTGTAGTAGTAATGGTAGTTTGCAAAACTACTCAATTATTGCACTCAGTTTCCTAAGAAATCGTGGTAAAAACGTTACTCCACAGCCCGCTTCCCTTCTCCTTCCTGCTCGTGATTTACGTGGCCATGTTAACGTGGTTTTGTCAAAAAAATGTCACTTCCTGCTCGTGATTTGCGTTATATAATTTCAAGCAAGATTCTCGTGCATTACACGGAACATCAATATGCATTCTTTTAAAAAACACTTGTTGTGATTGACCCATGCAGGAGTAATCCCATGCGTAAAAACTAATGATATCTTGAGAATTTTATCAGAAAACTGGTATCTCGAGAATGTCATCGAAAAAATGAAAGATGAGAGATAAGGCGAGGAGGAGTGGAGCATGGTGGTGACTGGTGGTCGGAATGGGCGGAGGCATGGGATGGATTTGCGCCAAAGCGGCAGCGCCACCATGCATGCTAGATTGTTCCGAGACTTATTCCTTTTTAATTGCTGAGCAATGAGGTTGCAGGAGATAATGATGTGGAGAGAGGTGCGGGTATCTTTTGTAAAATTATCATAGTTTGCTTTCTATCCGCCGATATAGATCATACATCAGACATAAGATGGCAGGCACAACATCATCGCCAACTCGCTTTTTATAAGGGCAGATGATAAGTTTGCTGACTACTAAAGTAAAGTGGAATCTGTCCATGTTATGCAAGTAAATAAAGGTGATTGTTTATCATACGGGTAAGGTTGGATGAAGGGTGGTAGGAGCAAATGCTCCGCCTAGAGCATGTGTGTGTGAGATGGAGTCTTAGTGTGTGTGTGGTTTGTGTGTGTGTGTGTGTGAGAGAGAGAGAGAGAGAGAGAGGAGAGAGAGAGATGGAGTCTTAGTTTGTGTGTGTGTGTGTGTGAGAGAGAGAGAGAGAGATGGAGTCTAAGTGTGTGTGGGGGGAGGGGTGTGAGTGTGTGTGTGTGTGTGTGTGTGTGAGAGAGAGAGAGAGAGAGAGATGGAGTCTAAGTGTGTGTGGGGGTGTGTGTGCGTGTGTGTGTGTGTGTGTGCGCGCGCGCGCGTGCGCGCGTGTGTGTGTGTCGCGGGGTCCTCTGTGGAGGATGTAATTTAAGTGTGCATGGCTTCATCATAGAGAGGTGATGTGTATGGCAGAGGACACCAACGATGGGGTGCGAGAGAGAAAATGCCCATAGAGAGGGAAGAGAAGGTGCGTGCGCGTGAGAGGAGTCGACATCGTGGGAACGTGTTTGTTCGAGAGACACCGAGGAAGACTACTATATATCGATGGTGCATGTAGGTGGGAATTAAACAAAGGGATGGTGTCGGTGTCAAAACCGGCGGATCTCGGGTAGGGGGTCCCGAACTGTGCGTCTAGGCGGATCGTAACAGGCGACAAGGGACACAATGTTTTTACCCAGGTTCGGGCCCTCTTGATGGAGGTAAAATCCTACTCCTGCTTGATTAATATTGATGATATGGGTAGTACAAGAGTGGATCTACCACGAGATCAGAGAGGCTAAACCCTAGTAACTAGCCTATGGTATGATTGTTGTTCGTCCTACGGACTAAAACCCTCCAGTTTATATAGACACCGGATAGGGTTAGGGTTACACAGAGTCGGTTACAATGGTAGGAGATCTACATATCCGATTCGCCAAGCTTGCCTTCCACGCCAAGGAAAGTCCCATCCGGACACGGGACGAAGTCTTCAATCTTGTATCTTCATAGTCCAGGAGTCCGGCCAACAGTGATAGTTCGGCTATCCGGACACCCCTAATCCAGACTCCTCAAGAGTCCCCGAACCAGGCTTCAATGACGACGAGTCCGGCGCGCTTATTGTCTTCGGCATTGCAAAGCGGGTTCCTCCTCCGAATACTTCATAGAAGATTTTGAACACAAGGATAGTGTCCAGCTCTGCAAAACAAGTTCCACATACCACCGTAGAGAGAATAACCTTTGCACAGATCTGCTGACGTATTCCACGGCGTGACATCACACCACGGTCAGGCCTTTATACGAATCGTTTTTACTGTCCCACCTCAGCGCGTTTAGCGAGGCGGTTTCTTCGGTACGTCTTATAAGAGCGGAGATCGAGCCCCCCTTATTCTGGGATCCTCATCAATACGGGCGTGGGTAACCCAATCGTGCCCGTTGGCATGCCTCCTCCATCGAAGGCGAGTCCCGAACGGTTACGGGGAGGGCTCTTGGTATTCAACCTCTTTATAACGAGACCAAGGCCTGCTCCTTTCTTTCAATCTCAATCGAATCCGCCCCTCGCCTCGAGTTCCAACACCCAAAGCTCCAGATTCAGGCGCTTCGGACCTTCAACGATGTCCAGCTCCAACACCCAATTTCGCATAGGCTGCCTGCCCAAGGGCAGGTTATTCCCACTCCCGAGCCTGGTGAAAGCGTGGTATTCGTGTCTCACTTCCTTCGGGGTTTAGGCTTCCTGACGGACCCCTTTGTGAGGGGGCTCATGTTTTATTATGGGCTGGAATTCCATGACTTGGATCCGGAGTCCATCCTCCACATCTTGTCGTTCATTGTCGTATGTGAAGCCTTCCTCCGCATTACCCCTCACTTCGGATTGTGGCTCAAGACCTTCAAAGTGGAGCCGAAGATGATCAAGGGGCACCAGACGGAGTGCGGAGGGGCTGTTATAAGCAAGAATGCAGACGCTCCATGGCCCGAGGGCTCTTTTCAAGAGGAGCTCAATTTATGGCAACAGGAGTGGTTTTATATCACCGCTCCCAGGGGCACCAAATGGGCGGCGCCACCTGCCTTCCGCTCGGGTCCTCCACTGCGGCGGGCGTCATGGGTCAATAAAGGGCTCGACTAGGGACCGTCCAAGGACGTACCTCTGTTGCAGGGCCGTATTCGAGACCTCCAAGAGAGAGAGATCAATCTGGTCGTAGTAGCACAGGTCATGCTGATTCGTTGCACCTTTCCCTGCAAACGTCGCCCCCTCCGCCTATGGGAGTTTAATCCGGAGGGACCACGATCTCTCCAACATTTTATGGGCGTAACGCCCATGGAGATGTACCAACTGTTCTTCGGATCACAAGCAATGTGTCCGGACTTAACCGAGGACGCAGGTCTGAGCTGCAATCGCCCGGATACTCAAGTAAGTAGTCCTGTACCCGGACATGCTATCCGCATATTTATCATGAACTTGCCCTTAAAAGAGCTATCCTTTAAACAAGAGTGGATAGCAAAAGCAAAACTGATCAGTGTCCGGTCCCCTCCCCGAGACCACGCCGGATCCTCAGATAACCAGATGTTAGAGGCTGTGCCTTTTGAAGAAGGCGAAGGGGGAACAAGGAACTACTACCTCCGTGAAGGAGGCTATCAAGAAAGGGGATCGAGAATCCCTCCTCCAAGGGGAGAAGAGGACCGCCTCAAGATCCGGAGACCAAAGCCTCAAGCGGGGAAGAAATCTTCGCCAGAGGGTCTCAAGGGGAGATGCCCCGCCACACTATTTCCCCAAGGAGATCAGCCTCCAATGAGCCGTAAGTAAAGGGGGGCATTTTTTAAAGAGAGACATCCCCGTTTTATTTTTGAAGGTAACCGAAAGTTTACCTTGTAGTTCGGATCTTAGCCCTTCACAGCAGAGCTCGTCTTGAGGGGATCTTGGTCCGGAGATGATGGAGAGCGAAACGCCTCCGCCTGCCATACCGTTATGCGAGGCGGACGACCCTGATGTGTCGTCGCGGAGGGCTTCTCCAAATCCGGCGGGGCCAGAAGGCAGCCGCATGTCCCCTCACAGCTCTCCGTGTCCGGCCTTCGAAAAAGGCCACCGGACGAGTCCGACACCAATGGGTGTTCGGTCGGAGGAGCTGAAGGATCTTCTCGGGCGAGCGTCTATCTTGGAAGATCACCGTATGTTAATGGGTACGGTGATTGAAAGGATTTCATCCGCCGAGAGCGGATTGCATGAAGCCGCCGTAAGTTTACTGACGGGTTTTGAGGTACGCAAAATGATGTACATTCTGACAGTTTTGCATATAAAATGCGCCCTGTATAGATAGTAGCCCTTGAGACTTGGTGCGGTGTCAAAAATGACGGCGCGCCGAGGATCATAACCCTAGGTATAATATGCGCTCTTCCTATGTAGGTGGCGAAGCGTCCGGTGGCTAGCCGGGCTGATAAATTTGCCGAACTGAAGCGGCAACTTGACATGGCGGATGCGGACATCATGCTTGTTAATAAGCGGCTTGACGAGTCACAAGGTATGCAACTTCTCCGCGGACACCTGGTAAAGGAGCTTGACGCCCATGCCTTACAACATGTATGCTTAATGCAGATGGTGCCGCTGCTATGGAGAACCTTCGGGCAGAGCTTGCCCGAGCCAAGGAGCAAGCCAGAAAAACTGATGCGGCTGCCTTAAAGGCGGCCGCAGAGTTAAAAGCCGAACATGCTGCTCACTACCAAAGCAAGGAAGAAATGGCCGAGATGGCCATGAAATTGAAGAATGCTACTGACCGTTGCGAGCTTCTTGAAAAAGAAGATCGAGCGAAACAAGAGGACCTGAAAAAGGCCGCCACCGAGGCCAAGGATACTCGCTCTGCGATGAGAGCTATGAGGGAGGAGCTACGTCAGGCCAGAGATATTGCGGCTGGAAAGCCCTTTCTGATGCGGAGGAAATTCACGGATCCTAAGTACGCTCAATTGGACCAGTTGTGGGGTGCGGAGGATGCTTATCTGGACTTGGCGGCGAAAGTGCATGACGCGCCGAACACTTCCGAGGTCAAAAGGATCATGGAATGGAAGAGCTTTTTTGGTCGCAGTTCCATAGTCCGGAGCGTCCACTTTCATTAACCGATCGTTTGGCCGAATGGGCTGAGCTGAATAGGTTGTCCAGACTTGCCATGAAGGCTGTCGTGACTCATTTGTGGCCAAAAAGGCCCGAGCCGAAGAGTTATTTTGGCTTGGTGCAACAGTTCCTTGGTGCGGTGCCGCATATCGATGCAATGAAGCGGTCAGCATGCATAGATGGTGCGCGGATGGCTCTTGCCCATGTCAAGACATACTGGGCGGAGATGAAGTCCACCGACGTTGCATCCCAAGATTCGGACAGAAGCCGAGTACCGCCGAGCACTATTTTGAGGAAGTTCTGCAGGCGCTGCTTAATAGAGACGCAGTGCTCAAGGATATTATGTTTTAATGACATGTATGATTTGTGAAAACAATGTTTCAATATAATATAAGAGCTTTTTATACATGTGCGTTCAAGTATTAAAACACCTCCCGTGCGGCCGCTGATGTATATGTGTATATAACCCAAAGATGGCAGTTTTGACTTCAGCCCCACGCACATAGTGCGGGGTGTTTGCAAAAGGCGATTTTCACACTTAATCCAACATCTTGGTCCTGTAAAGGAGGTGATAGCGTAGCAAACTAGGCAACCAGACTATAATGCTCTATCACTTTCACTTAGCCATAGGAGTTCGATGGTGGGGCTACTATATAGCCCCTAGGGGCACCGCGCTCTCCTGAATTCGGGGCGCATATGTGCCTGACCGGGAAACGGTCCTTCGTTAATGCGGGGGAATTCTAAACATTCCGGTGGGTCATCGAGTGGTTGACCAGTCTCACGCTATATCATGACAGTCAGTTTCGCTTTCATCGAGGTGCTCACCGGCCGAACGGGGCACAATCGCAGAGTTCTCCTAGTGCCGCGTTAGCCGATAGAACGGAACGTAAGGCAGCAAAACACGTGAGCCGGGCAAACCCAACATTTGACCAAAGACATGATTCGAGCTGATGCATATAAGGCCTAACTCGAGACGCCAACACTCCCTAAGGTATTCGGTCTTTATGAAAACGGGCAGAATAATGCCCTAAGCCCCGGTGTCCGTGCACGCATAAAAAATTCTGGTGCGGCCGATGCCAAAACGCCAGCCTCCTCCTCGGTTATAGCAAGAAACCGGGGATGTGTATCAACAAGAGACAGTAAAAAGGTTTACGCAGGGTCTTAATCTGAAAAGAATCCTTGCAACGGGTCCCTACTACACGCCCGCTACCGTGTCTCTCAAGTGTGCCGTATCCTGGTCGGGTGTAGCACGGTGTTCGTCTGTAAAAGAGAAGAGCTTAGTTGAAAAGAAAAAAAGAAGATCATGCGAAAAATGTACTTTATATTAAATAAACAGAGTACGGTTTGAAAAGTGAATAAAATTGAGCTTTATTGTCTCTTGTTGTACATGCGTGCAGCCCCTTGTACGGGGTATGCCGCTAGTAGGCGTTATATGTTTACGCGGACTCGTCTAGCCATGTCCGGGTTCAATGACCTATTCAGTGCTTTGATTAGCGGAGCCGGATTAGTGTGGGGCTGTCAAGGCAGTCTCATGTTCTTCCGTGCTCGAGTAACACTTGATACTCCCTTTTAATGAGATGATGCCATGTGGACCGGGCATTTTAAGTGTAAGAGATGCATAATGCGGTATTGCATTAAAGCGGGCGAAAGCTTCACGTCCCAGTAGTGCTTGATAGCTACTTTCGAATGGGCAGATGTGGAAGGTTAACTTTTCGGCGGAAGTTGTCGGATGAGCCAACACAACTTCTAGCAGAGGGAGCCCGCATAATGGGCATATAGGCTGGCATTACCCCTTTGAAGGAGGTGTTGCTATGGAGAATTTTGATTGGGTCTATCGCCATTTTGCGGATTGTGTCCTAATATAGCAGGTTTAGGTCGCTACCTCCGTCCATTAGGACTTGTGTAAATTGGAGTCTGTCTATAGGATCTAATATCAAGGCAGTCCATCCTGCGTTCCGGATACTTCCTAATAGTCCTGATGATCAAGGTGATTGGTTTTGACAACCATCGCCGGGACTCTCTTCGATAGACCGTGGCGCGTGTTTCTATGGGCGCCGCTCTGTTTTTCCCTTTTGTCACTCGAAGTGAGTTCACTGTTTTGACTTTTTGTGGAAAATTCTTTTGTTTTCCGATGCTCTGCTAGTGGGGTTCGTCATCGTCCTCGCTTGGTGTGTCGAGCCCCTTGTGTTCGGCATTGAGTTTGCCGGACTGCTTGAAGACCCAACAATCTCTGTGGGTATGGTTTGCAGGCTTCCCGGGAGTACTGTGGATTTGGCATATTTTGTCCAAGATTTTGTTTAGGTTGGATAGCTCATCGCAGTTGTCCTTGAGGGGCAGCTTTTTATTATTCTGCCGGGAGCTTCTGAATCCGGCGTTGACTGCCGTGCTCTTCGGGCTGTTTCCCTTTGTCCGGCGCTGGTCCTTGCTGCGTCGTGGTTTTCCATTTCCATCCATGACTTCGAATGTACTTGGGTCGCTGGTACTGCATCTTGCCAGCCAACTATCCTCTTCCGCGCAAAAGCGTGTCATGAGGCTTGTTAATGCAGCCATTGTTCTCGGCTTCTCCTGGCCGAGGTGTCAAGCAGCCATTCGCCTCGGATGTTGTGTTTGAAAGCTGCTAAGGCTTCAAGGTCCGGACAATGACTATTTGGTTCTTTTGATGAGGAACCTGTTCCAGAATTTGCGGCTGACTCTCCGGGTTGTTGAGTTATCTGACTTAAATCGTCTCGCATCCGGAGGACGGACATAAGCCCTTGAAAATTTGCTCAAAAGCATCCTCGAGCTCTTCCCAACTTCCAATGGTATTTTCAGCAGGCTTTTGAGCCAATGCCGGGCTGGCCCTTTAAGCTTGAGGGTAAATATTTTATGGCGTGAGATCATCTCCTCTAGCCATGTGTATGTGGAGGATGTAATCCTCAATCCGCACTCTGTGGTCTGTTGTTCCGTCGTATGCCTCTATGTTTACGGGTTTGAATCCGCTGGGAATTGTGATCCAAAGACCTCATCGGTGAAACACAGGGGGTGTGCGGCACCCCATATTTGGGTGTGCCATGATGTTCGGATATTTGGCGTGCTGCATTGCTTGGAAAAGCTTGCTTTCTCGGCCCATAGATGGACCTAACTGGGCCATCCTTTTGATGTGAATCCTTATGTGGATCGCGTGCCGGCTTGTGTGCGGCGCCGCTTGCCGCTCCATGTTTTCCATGTGGTCGTCTATCCGACCAGGCGGCCTCTTTGTTCTTTGATTTCGGGAGCACTACGGCCTCCTCATCGAATTCGGGCAGTAATTTGCGCTTTGGGTAGCTCTTTGTTTGGCGACTGGCGCCGTATTTCTCTGCGGTGTTGAGTAATTTGCTCCATCTGATTCTAAGTGCATCTTCCGCTGTTTTGAGCTTCGCTTACTTTTTTCAGCTACTCAGCGCGGCGACGAGCCTTTTGTGGAGGTTCTTCTGCTCTAACAATTTGTCCGGCGTGAGATCGTCCGGACTGTTATCTTTGCCGAGGACGGGTTGTTTACCCAAGTTGTCCTGTTCGGACGGTTGCTCGATAGCATGTATGTCGTCCACCGGTTCGCCCTGCTCTATGGCTGGGTCTGTGTGGCTGCCGTCTTTGTCGAGCCGGGACTTGGTGCGGCGTTTACGTTGCCGTTTTGACTGCTTTTCGTGGGATTTATCCTTCGTAGTGTCCCGTTGTTCCTCGTCGTCACTTCCTTTAGGTGTATCCACCATGTATACCTCGTGGGATGAGGTGGCTGTCTAGTATCCTATAGGTGCTGGTTCCTGGTTGTCTCCTACATCGTCGTCCATACCGTCGATGTCTTCGGAGTCAAAATCGTGCACGTCATTTTAGCTTTCGACAGTGGCTACAAAGTGGGTGGTGGGTGGGCGTTGAATTTTTTCGTCATCCGCATCCCAACCTTCCTGACCGTAGTCCGGCCAGGGCTCTCCTGATAAAGAGAGAGACTTTTGTGAATTCAGGATGTCGCCAAAGGGCGAGTGCTGAAAGATGTCCGCGGCAGTGAACTCCATAACCGGCGCCCAATCGGATTCGATTGGCAGGGACGCGAGGGTTCGGAGTCCCGAGAGGAGTCCGACAGCTTGGAGTCACGGTCTTCGCAAAGGATAGGGATGGAGATCGGCTCAATCGCCGTAAAGATCGTAGCCCCCGAGGCGGTGTCCAACCACTCGTCCTCGATCGGCGGAGTCGGCTCCGAGCTAAGGGTCGGAGCCGACGCTGGTGCAGCCTCCAGGGCACTGTTCGGCGGCAGAGCTAGATCGTGTCTATCGAGACAATGCGGCGCGCTTGGCTGTGGCTCGAATCCGTCGAAGATCAAGTCTCCGTGGATGTCGGCCGTGTGGTTCAAACTCCCAAATCTAACCTGATGGCCAGGGGCGTAGCTTTCGATCTGCTCCAGATGACCAAGTGAATTGGCGCGCAGTGCAAAGCCGCCAAATACGAAGATCTGTCCGGGGAGAAAAGTCTCACCCTGGCCCGCGTCGTTGTTGATGATCGAAGGAGCCATCGGGCCTAAGGATGACGACACAGAGGAACTCTCAATGAAAGCACCAATGTCGGTGTCAAAACCGCGGATGTCGGTAGGGGGTCCCGAATCAAGCGCCTAGGCGGATGGTAACAGGAGACAAGGGACACGATGTTTTTACCCAGGTTCGGGCCCTCTCGATGGAGTTAAAACCCTACTCCTACCTGATTAATATTGATGATATGGGTAGTACAAGAGTGGATCTACCACAAGATCAGAGAGGCTAAACCCTAGAAGCTAGCCTATGGTATGATTGTTGTTCGTCCTACGGACTAAAACCCTTCGGTTTATATAGACACCGGATAGGGTTAGGGTTACACAGAGTCGGTTACAATGGTAGGAGATATACATATCCCTATCGCCAAGCTTGCCTTCCACGCCAAGGAAAGTCCCATCCGGACACGGGACGAAGTCTTCAATCTTGTATCTTCATAGTCCAGGAGTCCGGCCAACAGTGATAGTTCGGCTATCCGGACACTCCCTAATCCAGGACTCCCTCAGATGGTCTTATTGGTTTCGGGGATATAGGGGAAGAGTGAGAGGCGCTGGGGGTAGCTAGAAGGAGATTGTTAAGTGTGAGTGTGTGTTTTGCCCATCCAGGCGGAAGTTATGTGCACAAAAGAGGAGAACGATTCGATGTGGCGTTAGGATTGAGGGTAATTAACTACGTATGGAGACATAGAGACCTTGAACGTGCATGTGTGAGAGGTATACATGTATACGTGGATGTGTGTGTGTGCCAAGATGATCGAGATAAAAGAAAGACGACATAAGTCATAAGATCAACGACATGGGAGAGACGGGTCGGTATGACAATATGCATGCATGTGAGAATGCAGGGAAGAAGGCCCGACAATTGAGCATGTGTTTTGTCTTTAAGACATAGTGGCGTGGGCTGGAGCATGCATCTATGGCGGCAGAGGGGGGTGAGGCGCAACGATTGTGCAAAAGAGATCAACCTATAAATGCATATGTATGGAGAGACATATATAGTGTGGGTGATAGGAAGCAAGACTCCGTGCGAGAAAGAAATGTTGACGAAGAAACTACAGATAGATACAGAGATGGAGATGCTAGCTAGAGGGACATCCGTTAGTTTGGGTGTTGGAGATGACCGTCGGGTGGTTCAAAGGGTGAAGTTATATATGTGTGTGAGAGGGCACTTGAATGCATGTAGAGAGAAACATATGTAGTGTGCACGATAGGAATCAAGAGTGAGGGCGAGAAAGAAGGTTGATGGAGAAACAGATAAATAGAAAGATAAAGATGCTAGCTCAAACATTAGAGATAGGAGTCGAGTGGATCAGAAGGCTGGGTTATGTGTGTGGGTGTGTGAGATATAGAGAGAGGGTGCATGTGAGTCACATACAAACAGATATCAGAGAGAAATGAGATCCAGAGAGACGGAGTTTTGTGTCTGCGAGAGAGAAAGAAATTTCACAACGAGAGTGATAGCTAGAGAGACATATGAGGGAACACAAGATATCTCTAGGGAGAGGGTGTGTGTTTGAGCGACATACAAGAGAAAAATGGAGAAATATGAGACCTTGGGAGACAGAGTTTGTGTTTTGTGTGTGAGAAAGAGATATTGAATAGGAAGAGTCATAGGTTCTCATATCTAAGGAGCGAAAGACATCTCTATATGAGGGGTGTGCAGTGGCACACATGGGAATAGTTGAGAGAAATGAGACCCCAGGAGACAAAGGTTTGTGTTTGTGTGAGAGAAAGAGATTCCACATGGAGAATCATAGCTAGAGACACATAGCAGGGAGCGAGATATACTTAGAGAGAGATAGAGTGATGAAGGTCGAGGGAGAGAGTACCGTTAGTGTGTTACGAAGATAAAAGATCATTGTCGACATACAGGTAGCACGAGAGATGCCTGAGAGATGATGAACGCGTATAGGTCCAGAGAGATAGTCCTATATAAGCATGAGTGATAGCTATATGAGACGAATATCTGGATTAAAGGGGATTCAAATATTTAAACTGGAGGTCACGACATCGATAATATCATAACACAAATTGGTGTATCAAACATGCATATTTATTTGAATTTGGGAACACGTGTAATGTTATATAGTTTATTAATATCGGTGATCCACAGATTCTTCAATTACAAACAATGCACGGTTTATATGCAATTAATGTCTAAACGGGATTAAACTATATGTTGCGTTTGTGAAACACATTATACATGTTTGAGAAGTAAAAAACCCCCCGCAAGAAACACACATTAATTGGAGACAGTTAGCGAGGAATGCATACATCGGATTTCAACATAAAGTGGTTTCAATTATTTGAAAATCCAAATTGATGGATACAACCTTATGAATCTGAGATCATGCCATTTGTAAACCATATTTATGTATAAATGGTGTTGTGCTTTTGAAAGTATATATAAAAAAATGATGTATATAGAATGTAATTCCAATTGAAAATGGATCCCGCCCGAAAAAAATAGTAGAATACAAACGATATTCGAATTGAGTTGGCACGGTAAACGGGCACTGTGCAAAATTTGAATGAAGCGGGGAAAGTCGCAGTAACCCCACCCGAAACCAAAATCTGCGAGATGGAAATCATTACTGCCTATCCCTGCCACGCAAAGCCTATCTGCTGGATTTCTATAGGTTTCGATAGGGGTAGGTTTGTAATTTCACCCAAACGTGATGTAACCGCCTCACCCGGATTCATACACGGGCGCTAAAACACAAGGTGCCCTCGGCCAAATCGACTCCTCCCGATTCATATTCATACACGGTGGGCGCCAAAACAAACTCTCGTCGGCAAATATTCGGTGTATGCGAGATTACCGTCCTATCCCCAATCGACTAATGTTGCTGTGATGTAGTAGAAATTTGAAACGGGGGCTAAGTTTGTAAATTTCCTCGCATTTGAGACAAGCGCGCCCTGAATACATGGTTCCCCCCTTCCTCTCTACCTCCCTTTTCCCCATTCGTACTCCGTGGGCGCCAAAACACCCTCTCCACCCCACCCTCCTCCGTCCGTCGCCGTCCGCCACCCCATCCACCGCCGTCCTCCTTCACCATGCCAGAGCTGATACCCCGACGCCGCCGTCCATTAGAAGAGATCGACCTCTCTCATCCACGCCTTCGGACCGGGATCCTTGCATCCCGTCCTCTCGCTTCATCCCCACCATCGTCCACCTTGCCGGCGCCGCTCCTACGACCGTCTCATCCACCGCGCCCCGCCGCCACCGTCTACCCTCCTAGATCTGCTTCCACGCCGCTGACAGCCATCGCTACCGCATCACCGTCAAATTCTCTGCAGATGCGACATCGGCGCCGCACTGTAGGCGGTACTTTTCAGATTCGCTCAACTTATTTATCGCAGCAAGAAAATAGATCGCCACCGCTTTACTCTGATTTCTTGTCTTGGTTGGTTGCCTTTGTCCGGTTTGCACCTTCAGATCCGCCATGGCACGCTCAACACTATACTCCCAATGCTTATGGTTTTCCTCTTTATATTCCACACTAGTTAAATCACAGAGACTAAATTTCAAAATTAGGTCACCGATTTTTCAGAGCTCGCGGAGTTCGCTGGTGCGATCCAAGGCTCGGGTGGTTGTGGGGCCTCACGAACGAAGAAAACTCGACGTGGGTGGGGGTGGGGTGGCGGAGGAACACATGCGGTGGGGGCGATAGTCCGCCGGGCGTCTGCAAGGTGTTCTCAGATGGGAAGAATTAAGAGACGAGGAAGAAGAAGGGTTAGGAGACGTAGGATCTCCATCCAACCACCTGAAATGGTCGAGAGACAGCTGGGAGTTGCATTCTTAATGCGCTCTGGTTCATCTTGTGTGGGCACTGCGCAACCAACATTTTATTATCCAAAATCTGCTTGCTCTTCTTACCATGTTCGATAGTGCTGGCCTGTACGTGATCGATAGGCTTTCAATTACTAGCTGTAATACAACACCGTATTTTCAAGCTAGTTCCACTTTCCCAATTTATATATCGTGGTTATGGTGTACCCCTGTTATGTACACTATGATCTGCCTAGTTGCTGTGTGCTCTTGTTATCATGGTTTGGCAATAAACTCTGTATACAGTATATTATGAACCCATCATCTGCCAGCTATCCTTACTTCTGGAGCCTATTTTCTATGTACTTGTGCCAGATTATATAAATGCACGCACGATATTACAGCACACATGACCTCTCTCATCAGAATCCAGTGATAGCACATAAGTGTTTACAGGGGCGCCCCTATATTAGAATATCATCTGCATTACAAAGATAATCTCACAACTATTTATGTTTTCATGGTTCTCAGATATTATACGCAATTACAGTGAATATCAGAATCCCCGCATCAGAAGAATATTGTGGAACACTGCAATGACTTACAAAATTGATACCAAGGCATTGTGTGACATTCTGGAAGCAATGAAACTCGTATGCTCCCCACCTGTTGATTCTTGTTCAGAATATCATCCTAATGACTATTCTAACCTCGAGGAGTCAAAGGCATATGGCCTGTCCTGTTCACCCATCAAGCTGCCTGTTATAATTTGGCAAGGTTTTATTGATTGTGCGTATCTTGCATATGTTGTCTTGCATTTCTTCTACTTTGTTGCACCACCATCTGCTTAGTTTACTCATCATATAACTCGAGATGCCATGCCCATCCATTATCAATACATATTCCATCTGTCGCCATACCATGTTTTTCCACTCAAATGCTGTTCTTGTGCATTAGACATCAAAAAGGTAGAGGGTGATTGCCGAACCTGAAGGAGCACCAGCAAAGTCCTTGAAAAACGTGGTGGTGCTGGAGAAATCAGACAGCGCTCCACTTATATTGGTTGTACAACCAGTGACACAAAACATAGGACCGACTCCAGCAGACTGCACCCATACTTCACCGCCACACCACTAGCCCCACCACACAGGACCTGCACTCCAAAGAAAAGGTATACCGATTTCATTTGCCATAGCACCAGCCGTACCATAGAAAAATCCCACTCCAGCAAAAAGTACAACAAGTCCACCGGCCGAAGACCTATCCCAACTGCAGAGACGGCCAATTCCTGCAGATTGGAACCCCATTCCATTTATTCCCAGTTTAAAAGACAATGCTTTCAATGTTGTTAGGGACTACGTGCATATATTCCCATCATGGGAAGATTATAGTGAAGATAAACACCATTTTCACATCTTCCTGTCCAACTTACGTGTAAGTGCTATTATTCATGGTTATTATTTTCCTATTTTCTGCTGATCGAACACATCAATGATTTACATTACATTGTTGTAACTAGGTGAGGGTCAATCTGGATAGTCATGATGAGTAAAGCTTGCTTGTGCTTTTCAAGGAAGCATTGCAGCAGTATGGGTGTTACCTAAGGAAATCACAGTTTGATGGCAAGTCTATAAACGAATTTCCGGTGAAGTCTCCTGTACTAAATTTAGAAGACATTGAATGGAAAAACCTTGTTATGCACTGGTCTCGTTCCCAGGATGAGGTACTGTCTATGAAATCACATGACAATTTGAACTTCTACTTTTCCGCATGTGCCTTACGGATCTTTTTTGCAGGAAATCTGCTCGAAGAAGAATTCCGGTTTGAAAAGAATGACAGGATAACGCAAATATGCTGCCCGCTGCTTTGCTCTTGTTAGTACCTATTGTCCTGTATCACTGTACTTCCATACATACCTGGTTCATTATGTGACAGCAGTATGCATGATAGCTTTCTTATCAATTGTTCGCTCCAAATTATCTGATCTATATGAATGGTTACATTAGTGTAGAATATATCCAATGCCAATGAATTTTTTTAGCTCTGTATTGTTCTTGTAAGTACATGCTGTCCTTTATAAGTGTACTTATATTGATAGGTAGTTTTTCATGTACCATCACTCTGCAGCTTATTTTCCTTTGCCCTCCATTTTCTACACATCAGATCTACATTTACTCTTGCCATAAGGTTGGTACTGAAGAAGTTTAGCTGTGCATTGCTCTTGGCTGTGCCTTTTTCCTGTATCGCTGCACATACATTTATAGCTACTTGGTTATGTAGCATCACTCTTCATATTATCTTAAATATTCTCCATTTTTTCGTATATTATCACATCTATATTTACTCTTAACAAAATGTAGAATAAAGGGAATGCTTATGAAGAACATTCTGTGCTAAACTTCTTGAATTGCCCCCCCATCAGCATGGACAAGGGCTTTATAGAGCCTGTCTTCACAGTAATGTAAGTTTGTCCTTCTCAAGCCTTCAAACTTTGTTGTGTATATTTGGTTTGGCATGACTGCAACATTTGTTTATTTTTGGTGTTTGCATCAAATTGCATGTTTAAAGTTTATTACGTAGTTCATAAACAAAAGTTTGTCCTTCTCAATTTAAGTTTTCAGTTGTACAACCAAGTTCCTTCTTCATACCTTATAAATTAAACTATACAGAGCAAGTGATATTCTTTTGCACTGCATGTATGCTTCTGTTCTTCATCCGTAATCCAGTGGTGTGATGAACCTACCCACTATAGCACAATGTCATATTCTGCAATGTCTTAACTATGAACAATGTCATATCACCCGCAAAAAATTCTATTATTCTCCGTTCAACATACTTGTCATTGAAATGGATGTATCTAGATGTATTTTAGTTCTAGACACATCCATTTTGATGACAAGTAATTCCGGACGGAGGGAGTATTATTTAAACCATCTCTTTATTTGCCAATTTGAAATGGGATAAATTAACAACACACTAACCATTGATACTTATGAGTTCTTGATCTGTAATCCAGTGGTGCCGTGAAGCTGCCAACTCCTTCACAATGTCATTTCCTGCCATGTCTTGACCTGAACAATACCATATTGTGTTAATGCAATTTTAAACTGTGTCACTTTATTCGTCAGTAAGAAATGTGATGAATTGTCAGCATTGATACTTTTATGTGCAAAACCTGTCATCTGTCTGCTTGTTTATCTTTCAGAGTGCGGAAGATATAAGTGTTGAACAAGCGCAGTCTCATCATCTTGCTCACCGCTTGCGCTGCAGCTCACAAAGAGGCTAACCTTTCTTGAACTCTATTGAAGTGTTGTCGGTTTTGTATATTATTTTGTCGGCGTGTTTATTTGCACTGGTGGCGATCTTTGATGCCCAGTGTATGTAATCTGCTGTCTGCTTATCATAGTGGCGAACTTTGATGCCCAGTGGATGTAATATGTCGTAATTTATTTATTGTATAGTCTAGATTTTTTCTTATTCACGATCCTGTAGTTATTTTACTGTATATATATCCTGTCTTCGCAGTAAACCGGCCAAACCGTAAAATTACGGTACATAATCGGGCCGTCATGCAATCATGATGTATGATCCACATCATGGGCCCCGTCAAACTGGCCCACTAGTAGATTCGGGCCTTTAATAGGCCGAGTAACTCCCAGCCCTCTTTTCGCAAGAAAACTCAATGGGCTTTTAGGAGGCTGAGAAGTTGGCTGGACCTGAAACGTGCCGAATAGCTCACGGGACGGCAGCAACCCGAAATGGACCCCGACCCATGATTGTGCGAATCAATTCACGGGCTTTTAACAGGCCAAAGTTGTCTCGGTCCTTGTTTGGCCCAATCAGATATCGGTGCGAAAGCAAAGCCGGATGCAAACCGGCCGTAGTTAGGCCCAACTATAAGATGGGCTTTAACAGGCAAATTAATATAGGGCGAAATGTTAAATGGGCCCTTAATAGGTCAAACTAATATCGAGCTGAATTACTAAATGGGCCTTTAGCAAGTGGGCCCAAAAGCATAGCGCCCAAATAACGGGCGAATCGATATGGGCCATAATTGATCCCAAAGCCTCTTAAAGGGCCGGACCTGATCTGGGCCGTGATTTGTCCCAGAAAGTGGGAGGCTTTTAACGGGCCAGATCTTATATGGGCCATTATTAGGCCCGGAACGTGGCAGGCCATTAATGGACCGGATCAAATATGGGCCGGTATTTGGCCCAAAACATGGCAGCCAGTTAATGGGCCGGCCTACTAGGGTCCTCAAAATCTTGTGGGCCTATAGCTGGGCCGGCCCGTTAATGTCGGCGAAATCTCGTGGGCCTTTAGCTGGGCCGGCCCATTATGATCCGCAAGAATTTTGTGGGCCTTTACCTGGGCCGGCCCATTATGGCACAAAAAAAATCTTGTGGGCCTTTACTAGGCCGGCCTAATATGGCCCGCGAAATCTTGTGGGCCTTTAGCTGGGCCAGCCCATTATAGTCCACAAAATCTCATGGGTTTTAATCGGGCGGCCCATTATGGTCCGCAAAATCTTGTGGGTTTTTAGTTGGGCCGCCCGCTTAAACTTGATAGGCCGTGCCACGTATTGACGTATCATAGGCGCCTTCGTCCAATGAGTGGATGACATCTGTCCCAACGATGAGTCGACACGTGTTTCCTCCACCAATGATGATTTTACACGTGGAAATTTCCCATTGGTCGGGTTGTTAACGGGTTATCGGATCCAAAATACGACCCGATAGCTTAACGGCGTTCGTTACGGTGGATGCCACGCGGTCGGTCACCCTTGACGAAAGCACTTCTGTGACGCGCGATTTATCGTCATGGAAGTGGACACTTCCGTGATGATAATTTTGGTAATGTCATGGAACACTTCTACAACAGCACAAGTATGACTATCTTGATTATGTCATAAATTTGTCATGGATGTACATGCATGACAAAAAACGCGACCTACTGTGACAAACATGTATCATCACGGAAGTGTATTTTTTTGTAGTGTTTAACTTGGCACAAACACTAATTAAAACATAAAATCAAATCTAACCAGAGGCTAGATCAAATATTTATTCCTAAACAGAAGCAAAACTAAAATAAAATTGGGTTGCCTCCCAACAAGCGCTATCGTTTAACGCCCTTAGCGAGGCATAAAAGCAAGGATAGATCTAGGTATTGCCATCTTTGGTAGGCAATCCGTAAGTGGCTCTCACAATAGATTCATAAGGTAATTTAATTTTATTTCTATGGAAGTGTTCCATGCCTTTCCTTAACAGAAATTGGAATCTAATGTTCCCTTCCTTCTTATCCATAATTGCACCAACCGTTCTAAAGAAAGGTCTACCTAGAATAATAGGACATGAAGGAGTGCAATCTATGTCAAGAACAATGAAATCTACGGGCACATAGTTCCTATTTGCAACAATAAGAACATCATTAATTCTTCCCATAGGTTTCTTAATAGTGGAATCCGCAAGGTGCAAGTTTAAAGAACAATCATCAAATTCGTGGAAACCTAACAAATCACACAAAGTTTTTGGAATCGTGGAAACACTAGCACCCAAATAACACAAAGCATAGCATTCATGATCTTTAATTTTAATTTTAATAGTAGGTTCGCACTCATCATAAAGTTTTCTATGGATAGAAACTTCCAACTCAAGTTTTTCTTCATAAGATTGCATTAAAGCATCAACGATATGTTTAGTAAAAGCTTTATTTGGACTATAAGCATGAGGAGTATTTAGCATGGATTGCAACAAGGAAATACAATCTATCAAAGAGCAATTATCATAATTAAATTACTTGAAATCCAAAATAGTGGGTTCACTAATATCTAAAGTTTTGACCTCTTCAATCCCACTTTTACCAATTTTTGCATCAAGATCTAAAACTCCGAATTTTTGGGACGCCTTCTAACTAAAGTTGACTCATCTCCAGTCCCATAATTATCAAGATTCATACCGCAAAACAAAGATTTAATAGGGGACACATCAATAACTTTTAGATCTTCATCTTTATTCTCGTAAAAATTAGAAGAACATGCTTTCACAAAGCAATCTTTCTTAGCACGCATCCTAGCGGTTCTTTCTTTGCACTCATCAATGGAAATTCTCATAGCTTTGAGAGACTCATTGATATCATGCTTAGGTGGAATAGATCTAAGTTTCAAAGAATCAACTTCAAGAGAAATTCTATCAACATTCCTAGCCAATTCATCAACCTTAATCAGTTTTTCTTCAAGCAAAGCGTTGAAATTCTTTTGTGAATTCATAAACTCCTTAACACCAGTCTCAAATTCAGAGAGCATCTTATTAAAATTTTCATAAGAATTAATGTAGGAATTACCATAATTATTAGAGGAATTACTAGGGAATGGCCTAGGATTAAAGTTTCCTCTATACGCATTGTTACCAAAATTATTCCTACCAACAAAATTAACATCCATAGATTCAATATTATTCTCAATTAAGGTAGACAAAGTCACATCATTAGGATCAGAGGAAACACTCTTATTAGCAAAAAATTTCATAAGTTCATCCATCTTTCCACTCAAAACATTAATTTCTTCTATCGCATGCACTTTTTTATTAGTAGATCTTGCGGTGTGCCATTGAGAATAATTAACCATAATATTGTCTAGGAGTTTAGTAGCTTCTCCTAAAGTGATTTCCATAAAAGTGCCTCCCGCGGCCGAATCTAAGAGATTTCTAGAAGCAAAATTCAATCCGGCATAAAATTTTTGTATTAGCATCCAAAGATTCAAACCATGTGTAGGGCAATTATGTATCATTAATTTCATCCTCTCCCAAGCTTGTGCAACATGTTCATGATCAAGTTGCTTAAAATTCATGATATCGTTTCTAAGAGAGATGATTTTAGTGGGAGGTATATACTTAGATATAAAAGCATCTTTGCACTTATTCCATGAATCAATACTATTTTTAGGCAAAGGCGAAAACCAAGCTTTAGCACGATCTCTAAGCGAAAAAGGAAATAGCTTCAATTTAACAATATCATTGTCCACATCTTTCTTCTTTTGCATATCACACAAATGAACGAAGCTATTTAGATGGGTAGCGGCATCTTCACTAGGAAGGCCGGCGAATTGATCTTTGATGACAAGATTCAACAAAGCAGCATTAATTTCACAAGATTCAGCATCGGTAAGAGGAGCAATCGGAGTGCTAAGAAAATCATTGTTGTTGGTACTGGTAAATTCACACAATTTAGTATTGTCTTGAGCCATCATGACAAACAAGCAATCCAACACATGAGCAAACAAGAAGCAAGCGAAAAAGAGGCGAACGGAAAAGAGGGCGAATAAAACGGCAAGGGTGAAGTGGGGGAGAGGAAAACGAGAGGCAAATGGCAAATAACGTAGTGCGAGGGATAAGAGTTTGTCATGGGTACTTGGTATGTCTTGACTTGTGCGTAGAATCCCCGGCAACGGCGCCAGAAATCCTTCTTGCTACCTTTCGAGCACTGCGCTGGTTTTCCTTTGAAGAGGAAAGGGTGATGCAGTAAAGTAGCGTAAGTATTTCCCTCAGGTTTTGAGAACCAAGGTATCAATCAAGTAGGAGACCACGCGCGAGTCCCACACACCTACACAAACAACTAAGAACCTCGCAACCAACACGATAAAAGGGTTGTCAATCCCTTCACAGGCACTTAGGAGAGTGAGATCTGATAGATATGATCAGATAATATTTTTGGTATTTTTATGATAAAGAGAAATAAAGATACAAAGTAAAATAAACAACAAAATAAATAGCTAAGTGTTGGAAGATTAATATGATAGAAAATAGACCCGGGGGCCATAGGTTTCACTAGTGGCTTATCTCAAGAGCATAAGTATTACGGTGGGTAAACGAATTACTGTCGAGCAATTGATAGAATTGAGCATAGTTATGAGAATATCTAGGTATGATCATTTATATAGGCATCACGCCTGTGACAAGTAGACCGAGTTGATTCTGCATCTACTACTATTACTCCACACATCGACCGCTATCCAGCATGTATCTAGAGTATTAAGTTCATAAGAACAGAGTAATGCTTTAAGTAAGATGACATGATGTAGAGGGATAAAATCATGCAATATGATATAAAACCCCATCTTTTTATCCTTGATGGCAACAATACAATACATGCCTTGCTGCACCTGCTGTCACTGGGAAAGGACACCGCAAGATTGAACCCAAAGCTAAGCACTTCTCCCATTGCAAGAAAGATCAATCTAGTAGGCCAAACCAAACTGATAATTCGAAGAGACTTGCAAAGATAACCAATCATACATAAAAGAATTCAGAGGAGATTCAAATATTGTTCATAGATAATCTTGATCATAAACCCATGATTCATCGGATCTCGACAAACACACTGCAAAATAAGATTACATCGAATAGATCTCCAAGAAGATCAAGGAGAACTTTGTATTGAGATCCAAAGAGAGAGAAGAAGCCATATAGCTAATAACTATGGACCTGAAGGTCCGAGGTAAACTACTCACACATCATCGGAGAGGCTATGGTGTTGATGTAGAAGCCCTCCGTGATCAATGCCCTTCCCATGGAGCGCCGTAAAAGGCCCCAAGATGGGATCTCACGGGTACAGAAGGTTGTGGCGGTGGAAATAGGGTTTTGGCTCCGTATATGATGTTTCCAGGGTATATGGGTATATATAGGAGGAAGAAGTACGTTGGTGGAGCAATGAGGGGCCCACGAGGGTGGAGGGCACGCCCAGTGGGGTAGGCGCGCCCCCTACCTCGTGCCTTCCTCGTTGATTGCTTTACGTAGACTCCAAGTCCTCTAGATCACGTTTGTTCCGAAAATCACGTTGCCGAAGGTTTCGTTCCGTTTGGACTCCGTTTGATATTCTTTTTCTGAAAAACATTGAAATAGGCAAAATACATCAATTTGGGCTGGGCCACCGGTTAATACGTTAGTCCCAAAAATAATATAAAAGTGCATAATAAAGCCCATTAAACATCCAAAACAGAATATAATATAGCATGGAACAATAAAAAATTATAGATACATTGGAGACGTATCAACGGCTGCCCCCATGGCGGAAGAGATGCCTTTGGTCCTTGCCGTCGAGCCCCAGGCTCCAGCATGGGCACATCATACCGTCCATTTCCTCCAGACAGGGGAATTTCCTGAGGAGCAGGAAGAAGCAGAAAAGTAGCCCGTCGGTCTGCCTTGTACCAGTTCGTCGATGACGTCCTGTACGGAAGAAGACCGAACGGTGTGAAATTGAAGTGCATCCCCCGGGAGGAAGGATTGGATCTGTTGGCAGAGATACTTGGAGGCATATGTGGCTCCCACATAGGGTCAAGGGCCCTTGCCGGCAAGTTATTTCGGCAAGGCTTCTTCTGGCCCACCGCCCTCCAGGATGCAACGACACTAGTAACCAAGTGTGAAGCGTGTCAGTTCCATTCAAAGAAGCTTCATCAACCATCTCAAGCCCTTCAAACAATCCCTCTCTCCTGGCCATTTTGGTCTGGGGGCTCGACATACTGGGCTCCTGTGTTGTCGAGGGTTTTGACTACTTGTACATTGCAATCGACAAGTTCACAATGTGGCCGGAGGTGGAACCGGTGAGGAAGGTGACATCACAGTCAGCCGTCAAGTTCTTCAAGGGACTAGTCTGCCGTTTTGGTGTGCCAAACAGATTCATCACCGATAACGGCACGCAGTTCACAAGCCACACCTTCATGCAATACATTCAAGACCTCGGGAGCACGGTCTGTTTTGCTTCCGTGGCACACCCCCGGAGCAACGGCCAAGCGGAAGGGCAAATGCTGAAGTGTTGCGAGGCCTGAGAACGAAGACCTTTGACAAGCTGCAGAAAAGAGGAAGGCGCTGGATTGATGAGTTGCCAACGGTTATTTGGTCAATCAGGACGCGACCAAATCGAGCCACCGTCCAGACACCCTTTGCCCTAGTATATGGGGCAGAAGCAGTTCTCCCCACGGAACTCATATACGGGTCACCTCGAGTGCTCGCTTATGATGAGCTTGAGCAAGAGCAGTTATGCAAGATGACGCAACGCTCCTTGAGGAAGATCGTCTTCGGGCGGCTGTGAGAGCAGCATGCTACCAGCAGGCCTTGCGCCGCTACCATAGCCGCAAGGTCCATGCCCGAAGCTTTGAGGAAGGCGACCTTGTTCATCGGCGCGTTCAGTCGGTCAAGAATTTCAGCATGTTGACGCCGAAGTGGGAAGGCCCTTATCGGGTAATACGAGTCACCAGGCCCGGCGCAGTCCGCCTGGAGACTGAAGATGCTGGCCCAGTGAGCAACTCCTGGAACATCGAGCATCTTCGCAAGTTTTACCCATAAGGCGCGGCTTGTCGGGCCTCCCGGCAAGCCACCTTTTGTAAAAGCTTTTCCGGCAAGGCATGTAACGCTCTGTACAAAGCCAGGCGCAGACCCTAAGCATAAATAAACGAAGTGCTGGAGCCCTAAGTTATAGCACACATGCTAGGTTAAGTCTCTTCCTCGGTTAGGGTTGATAGTGCTTTGCGGCGACTAACCCCTAGCCTAGAGGTCGAGTGTGGGTCTTTCTGTCCTCTTTGGTTTGCAGGGCACGTGGACATATCTCCTGAGCCGCTTGGGAGAAAGAGGATGGACCAGCGCTCCAGCCCCGGCAAGCCAGGATCGCCGGGGGCTGAAGACACAAGGATCCAACCACGGCAAGCCAAGGTTGCGGGGGGCTACGGATTCAGATAAGTCTTTTATCGCCTATTATGCACTTCCGTATAGGACTGGAACATATGAAACCTCGTTTATATTCTTAAAACCTCTGGGCTCCCCTTTTCCCGTACCCAAGAGCTATCCCCTGGGTCAGAACTTGGTCGTAGTTGCGGTGGCAAGAGAAATGAATGAGGGGCCTAACCCTGCTTCGCCCTGCCTCCGCCAAGAATGTTAGAATGGTCGACCAAAGCGAGGGGGATGGCAAGGCCTGTTGTCGGGCGACAATGTTTACCTTAGAAGTAACAAGGATTCGTCCTTGGCATGGGCCTCGCTCACGCACAAAGAACCCGACAAACACCCTTTTTCATTAAAAACGTCCGATACAGGTACAGTTCGTATGGAATAAAAAACATGAGCAAGGGGATTACAAGTTAAAAAATTAACAAGTGCCCGCAGGCTTACAAACTAAAAAGAGATAATGTGCCTGTAATCCCTTTCTTGTCCCTCTCCTTGGCAGGTGAAACAAGATAGACGGAGGGCGAACGGAGCACTTAGGCGAGGGGCTGGAAGAAGAGGCAACGGCCCAACTATACGCGACGAAGGCGTCGGTGCCCGTGTACTCCAAGTTGACGGCCGTCGCCCGCCTTCTTCGCCTTCTCCGGCCCTCCTACGCCAGCCGCCCAAGGAGGCGATGGGGAATGCACTGGTGGAGAGCCTGACAAGAAAGGGCCTCGGTAGGGCGCGAGGCTGAGGGAGGGGCGGCGCGATCAGTCGAAGTCGGAGTCGGCATCCTGCCGCTCGACTCCCTCGTTGTCGTTGTCGCTGTCCTCCTCGTCACTCCTGCTTGAGGAGGAATCTTCATCATTGGAGGAGCTCTCCACGCAGCACTTCAGGCGAGTTCCAAGGTCTCTGAAGACCTTGACGGAGAGCAAGCCGCCCTCCATTAACTTGAAGTAGAGGACGGGCCTCCGTCAAGCTATGGAAGCGGGCAAACGTCTTCCATCTACGACGGAGATAGATAACATGAGGAGCGGGGAAGTCGACGTCGACCCGCGTGCCACCGGTCCCGCAGCCCCTCATGTGCAATCTGAGGGTCTGGGGCGAATCGAGCTCCATCTCCTGAGCGAAGTGGGTGGGGAGACGGAGACGACGACACGCTGGCCGGCACGGCCGGATGAAGAACTCAGGGGGCCGGTCCCCGATGTGACCCTCCATCGCGGGAAGCACCGCTGGCAGAGGCACGACCGCCGCGCCACCTCGTCCACCTCTCCCCCAACCGCCGCGGCAACCTCGGCCACGCCCCCTCCCCCTTCCTCTTGCAGCTGGCTCTGCTGCCGCGGGCTCGTGGGAAGGAGCGACGCGCTGACGAGCAGCGACCCTTGCCGCCACCGTCGAAGGCCCAGCACCTCCTCTCGCCATGGCAGGTGGGAGAAAGAAACACAGGTGAAGGAGGATGGGTGCTGAAGGAATGTGGGACAACGCCCTCCATCCCCCTCCTTATGAAGGGGCGAGGTCGGGGCTCGGCCGCCCCACTCAGCCAATCCAGCCGTCAAAGGCGCAGGGAATTAGGACCGACCCGCCGCCCCAATGAGCGACTGCCCGGTTTCCCGCCTCCACCGCCCGCCACTTGCATGAAGGACGCGTGGCGGGCGAGCAGGGTCGAGAGGACAAGTGAGGCGACTGTTCCCCACCCCGTGATCCGGCGGGGGGGGGGGGGGACCGAGACCCAAGTCCATCCAGTAAATGAGCCGCGCCTCCACGCCTCCCTCTTTTACGGGGAAGGCGCGAGCCGCCTCTTTACCATGATGTGACGCATGCATGCGGAAACCGCCCCACGCATGACCCCCACGTCATGCACGACCCTCCATGTCGCGCGGGTCGTGGGGAAGCACAACAGACAGAAAATTACTGCGGTAGAATCCGCCCCTCCTGCCCGCACACCGTTTTGGGCCTGGCCCAACAACGTGTCGCGCTTATGTGTGGCCCAGGCCCGGGGGCTCCTGTCGGTGTACAAAAGTAGGGGAGCTCCTTTTGACCCTTTTACTTGTGCATGGACAGCCGGAGCCGCGCCCACGACCACACTAAGCAGAGCAAGGGAGGGAAGCCGGAGAGAAGCCGAAGCACAAGATGGCCAAGGCAACGCCAAGACCAAAGATACCAAAGAGCGAGAGGGCGAGGTGGACTCCCCCGGCAAGACCCATGCCGGGGCAGCCTCCGCGGCCCCGGCAAGGGCCTTGCCGGGGCAACTTGCCCGATGCTGACAGAGCGAGCCACCCTTGAGCCCATGGGCTCCAACTCAACCAACCACATTGTAACTAGGGCTCGGGAGGCACCTCCATGGTAGCATGCAGATCTTTGTCAAGACCGTAGAGATATGAGATCAGATGAGAACCAGAAGACGTCGACCCTTGGTGGGATCCTTGCCGAGGAGATCCACAAGACCCCCAGATAAGCGCCTTGCCGGGGACGACTGCAACGCCACGGCAAGACCCTTGCCAGGCCCCCGGCAAGGCCCTTGCCGAGGGCGTTAGCGGGGCCACAGCTAGGCCCGCGTCGACCAAGACTCCACCGCCGTTCCCAAGCAGCTGCTAGCTCATCCATCTAGGAAGGCACCTGCGTGGCGACGGGCGGCCTCTATGCCAACTCAGCAAGCACCTGCGTGGTGGCATGCAGATCTTCGTGAAGACCCTACCACCGCCACCTCAGCCTGCCCGCCGCTTACATGGCGCCAAGATGCACCGCTGGCTCGCGCTGTCGGGCAAGGTGAGCCGGCAACGGACGGGATGGGCCTCGTTCCCGTCCCAAATAAAGCTAAGGGACACCTAAGTGACGCATTAAATGCGTCTTGTCCTGTAACACGAGCGATAAGCTCATAGTACTATAGGCCTTTCCACCTCCTGTGTGCCACTGTGAAAGCCCCCTTTCGACTATAAAACGAGGCCCATGGCGTACTGGAGGAGGATTCGGCTCTTTGGAACCACACAGCCACCATAGCTAGTTCGAGAGCTCAAGAACATTCAATACATCCACCAAAGCAGGACTAGGGTTTTACGCATCCTCGCGGCCCGAACCTGGGTAAACGATCCTTGTGCTGACTGTTAATCCTGCTCTTCTCACAACCCCGCGCCCCTGCAACCGTAGTAGGGATTCTTGTGATCCCATAGGTGTCGTTTCCCACCGACACAAACTGTTTGTAACCCCTTTTTGTGACGGCATTTGGAACCATCACCTAGTGAGTGTGGGCGATAGGTGGGGTCCTTCACAGATGACCCAAAAACCGTCGAAGATATTCCCTCCTGGCACACGCTCGGCAAAATGAGGTCGTGTGCGACCGACGAGCACTCAAATACAAAAATACGTACAGTAGAGCTAAAAAATACAATTATACAGGCGAAATTGTTTCCGGTCGCAAGTACATCCCACACAGTCAGTCCCCGCTAAACATTTTCGTTTGTATGTACATCCCACACTGTCGCTTCAAGGAAAACGTTTCCGTTCACAGGTACATCACACAAAAATTTTCCCGTTAAATCGTTTGTGATAGCGTTGCCATTGCACAAGATATTAACAATTTTCTCGTTTGCGTTATTGAATGCATCACACACGGTCCGTAGAACAAACAGTGTGGCAAAGGCTGTCCATCACACACAGTTTTTATGAGGTAAACGTTTGCGCAAGGTGGCCTAACGCAAACAGTTTTCAAGAGAAAGTCATGTGTGATTGTTCATTGATCCAACACGGTTTATTCCTAGAAACTGTGTGCATTGCCTGAGGTCATCGCCCACGGTATTTTTTCAATAACCGTTTGCAATAGCAAAACCCAATTAGTAGGCTAATTCGCCATTAGCAGGCTAATTTCCCTACTATTAATAATCCATTTATTAATCTAATTGACATTCATATTAAGCACATAATATATTTCATTTCCATATTAAGGAAGCATAATTTCATAATTGAAATACATCAGAGTACAACATGATATAGCTTCAGCACTCAACTACCCCATTACACAACTGCACCAACAGCAAGTTTCACATGCAACATGTAGAACCTTCCGAAATTAGCATCATAGATGGTATATAGACAGATGCATCTCATCTGGAAAACTGCTGACACAGAAGGCGAATATTGAGCCTTCATTCATGTTGAAGGTCTATGCAACTTTAGGCCAGTGCCTTTGGATGATTGACCATCCGTCCTTCGTCCTCTTCAGGAACACTTCAATATTGAACCGTGGGTGTTGCATGAAAACCTTCCTCGCCTCCTGACCATAGAGGTGGTTTGAGAGGTAATCATCAGTGAACTGCTTTGGAAAGTCTTGAAAACAAAGATGTGCATAAATATCTTCTCTATATTGGAAATTGGGTAAAGGAATAAAAAAGGCAAGGTATAACAGTTAGTACCATCTTGTAGTGAACTGATGTCTTCTTCATTGTGCAGACAAATATCTTGTTGTATTTTGTCGCTAATTTCTCTATCCTAACAATCTTTCTGAGTTTCTTGATTTGATTGATATTCATGGACAACTCATTTCCCCAAATGCAAAAAGTGTCGAACAGTGGGTCAAAACCTATGACAGCAGGACCTACATGTGCAAGACCAAATTGTTAAGAACCTAAATATTAGTATCATTCCTGCAATTGCACAATAATATGCTATTAGACAACGGACCATGCACGTGCTAACCCCAATTGTAAACCTCAGTTCTTCCCATTTTTCCCCTGCAACACATATAAGGCAGTTAGTCATCAGGTTAAGTAAGGGTTCGCATGCTATCAGTAAAATATGTTGATGAAAAATAAGCACATTGCAGATTCATCAGATTAGTTCAAGCCACATGGAAAACCCATTTATCCAAACCAAGCATGATTAAGAACTAGGAAATATATCACTTGTATATGTTTCTCGTGTATTAAGTGCATCCAAATACGATTTATTCCTCACATGCACAACAATACAAAATTCTACCCAGGACAATTGGACATCGCATTGCAGAATTGAACCAAGCAGTTAACGAAACACCACAACAAATGAACCAAACATTAACTGAGCACCACATTGCACAATATAACATACTCCTAATAGAAGATCAGACAGTTAACCAAACCAAGCATGCTTAACAACTTGGAAATATAGCAATTGTATTTGTTTCCCATGTATTTACTATAGCCAAATTCAATTTATTCCTCACATGGTATACAATAACAGAATGCACCCACAATTATTGAACATCGCATTGCAGAACTGAACCAAAGAGTTAACTAAACACCACAACACAAATGAACCAAACGTTAACTGAGCACCACATTGCACAATGTATAACCAAACACTGCATGCTTGACACCTTGGAAATATAGCAATTGTATCCGTTTCTCATGTATTTTGTAAAGATAAATTCGATTTATTTCTCACATGGAAGACAATACAAAATTGCAGCCTGAAGAATTGAACATCAGATTTGCAGAATTGAACCAAACAATTAACTGAAGACGACAACGAATTAACAAAATAGTTAATAAGTGAGCACCACACTGCACGACATATAGAACATATACACTAGAGCAACAGATTGCATGGTAAAATTAGATATCACAATTCACTAGAATTTGTGAAGGAAAGGCAGGAGCAGCACACGCAACGGTAAACCGAGCATGCTTAACTGGCGTAGCTAGCAAAAGGCAAGGTGCTCCTCCAAGATCTGGGGGTCGGCACGAATGGCAGCCATCGCGACCTCATCCGCGCGTACGTCCGCAATTTGCTTCTCCGCTACCAAATGCTCCTTGAGATCCTGGCTATACTACGTGCACCATGGCTTAGGACGGAGCTTATTTGGTGGAGGGGTCGGTGATTTGGGTGGAAGGTGTCGTGCTCGCACCGGCGGTCGGGGCATGTGGGATGTGGAAGGAGGAGGAGGATTGGGGTCGGGTGTGGATTACCTGCCTGGATAGACGAGGCCGAGCAGCATGAAGGAGGGTCGCCAGCGAGGAGGCGGCGCTGCAAGCAAGGAGTGAAGGTTTCAACTTGGAAAGGAAGGAGGAAACATGGGAAATGTGGCTTTTGGTAAGGGGAGGGGGCGGGGAGGTAAATATTTCCGCGGAAGCCGAAAATTTGGAATCGCTTCAGCGAAAAAACTGGCGCGCAAAGTGTCATCAGACATGGTCCCTTTTTCAGAACTATGTACGATATGTGAACATCACAAATGATTCAGATAGCTTAACCCGTGTGTGATGAGTTTGAACGTCAAAAATTTTGGTTTGAATTTCCATGGTTACATTGGCCATCCACGTCGTTGCATAATTTGGGTACACAAAGGAGACTACAAGACACCCACACTTCTTAATCGAGCAAGTTCAGAAATTAAACAAAGCTAGCTGACCTAAACATTACTCTAACAAATTAAAGACCGGCACTCTTAATTAAAAAACAAAGAGTACTAGCACTACAGCTGGTGCTCGTCGATCTCCGTCGCCGCCTCCATGTTTAGCTCGCGCCCGACGGTCTCCTCGGGAAGGGGCTCCATGGCATCCATCGCACAATACTCAGCAAGCATCTCGCCATCCGCGTCTGCCATCTCTTTGGAAAAGGCCGCCACGAGCTGGGCGTGGGCGGCCGTGATCTGTTCTTGGACGGGCTTCATCAATGCAAGGTATGCGGCGGAGTAATGGACGGCTGCTCGAAGGCTCTCGGCGATTGCCAACTCTTCGGCCGTGGGTTGTCGACCGTTGTCGGAGAAGCTTCGTTCGATTTGTGCGGTGACCGCCACGAGCTGGGCGTGGGCGGCCTCGACATGGTCGTGGGTGGCCTCCATCAGGGCTAAGGCCATCGCTGCAAAACGGACAGCTGCTGTGCCGCTCTCGCCAGTTGCTATCCCCGAGGCAGATGTTGCTGCCGCCACCTGAGAAGCAACACCCGCCGTTTGGGCTGCCTTGGCCTCCCGGTCGTAGATTGCGGCAGCACTCATGCACCTTGTTAGCACGCGCATGGCGGCTGCGGCCGTGCTCTCGCCGGAGTGGGACATCGAAGTTGCCCTCACGACGCGGGTCCACGTGCCCATCTTTCCCCGGCGACGATTGAACAGTGAAATGATATTTGGGGAGCAAGCTAGTGTGCTTGAGACGTCGGCTGTGGACTGTAGCCAATGCACCTTCTCGCGTAAGCCATAGGCGTACTAAACACCGACGGTGCTCCATGATATTTTGTGATGCATCTCACACGGTTGGTGATAATAAACTGTGTGCGATCTACTTGATTTTTCATCTTCATTTGAAATACATAATGGGGTCACAACGGCAATGGACGGTGTTTGAATTGCTAGACCTTTTATCTGCAGTGAGCATTCAACTATATGTGTGTCGTAAAAGAATTGGAATTATTCAGGGTTCGTTTGAACATTTTATACATTAAATTGGTTTTCTAGCCATTTCAGGTGCACAATTCAAAATTAAACTACATGCACATGCTCCGGTGCACCAACATGGGTTGTAAAATCATATATGTGTCCATGGGTTTATGCTTATGTCCCATGCAAGAAATGGGAATGAAATTCGAACACCACGGCACCGTGGATCTCCGGCAAACGTCGGCGTACTTGCTTTTGTAATTCTAGTAAATCCAAAATTCGTCCGAAATTCATGAAACTTGGCATGCTATCATGGAGCAGCATCAACATGCGGTGGTAATTTTTTTGTCCCATTTGGGGCAGGTTTGGGTATAAGCTTCTCATAAACTAGAGCTTCTCACAACAAGTGTGATGGTTTCGGTAGGGAATGTTTCATCTTTCTGGACGAAATGATATCCGTTGCCTCTTCTCGATTTCAATTTTTTTCCTACTGTCAACATAGAACAACAGGAGTGTCGTGTCAATTTTTGGGATTTTTCGGGGTTCGCTTGGATATTTTTATACATTAACTGAGTTTTCTATGCATTCATGTGCATAATTCAAATTTCAACTACAGGCACATGCTCTAGTGCATATAAATTAGTTGTAAATTCAAATTTGTGTCCTTTGTTGCCTGCTTAGGTCCCATGCAAGAAATGGGATTGAATGTCAAACACCCTGCCACTGTCACTCAGCCGCAAACATTAAGACACCTGGTTTTTAAGTTCTAGTAAATCCAAAGCTCGTTTGAAATTCATTAAACTTGCCATGCTGTGATGCAGCGGCGTGAACATGCCCTGGTAATATTTTTGTCCCATTTGAGGCAGGTGATACGTCTCCATCGTATCTACTTTTCCAAACACTTTTGCCCTTGTTTTGGACTCTAACTTGCATGATTTGAATGAAACTAACCCGGACTGAGGCTGTTTTCAGCATACTTTCCATGGTGTTATTTATGTGCAGAAAAAAAAGTTCTCGAAATGATCTGAAACTCCACAGAACGTCTGTTTGGAAATAATAAAAAATCCTTGCAAAAGATGAAGACCAGGGGGCCCACACCCTAGCCACGAGGGTGGGGGGAGCCCCCCTAGGGCGCGCCCCCTACCTCGTGGGCCCCCTGGAGCTCCTCCGACCTCAACTCCAACTTTATATATTTGCTTTCGGGGAGAAAAAATTAGAGAGAAGAATTCATCGCGTTTTACGATACGGAGCCGCCGCCAAGCCCTAAAACCTCTCGGGAGGGCTGATCTGGAGTCCGTTCGGGGCTCCGAAGAGGGGGATTCGTCACCATCGTCATCATCAACCATCCTCCATCACCAATTTCATGATGCTCATCGCCGTGCGTGAGTAATTCCATCGTAGGCTTGCTAGACGGTGATGGGTTGGATGAGATCTATCATGCAATCGAGTTAGTTTTGTTAGGGTTTGATCCCTATTATCCACTATGTTCTGAGATTGATGTTGTTATGACTTTGCTATGCTTAATGCTTGTCACTAGGGCCCGAGTGCCATGATTTCAGATCTGAACCTATTATGTTTTCATGAATATATGTGAGTTCTTGATCATATCTTGCAAGTCTATAGTCACCTACTATGTGTTATGATCCGCAACCCTCAAGTGACAATAATCGGGACCACTCCCGGTGATGACCATAGTTTGAGGAGTTCATGTATTCACTATGTGCTAATGCTTTGTTCCGGTACTCTATTAAAAGGAGGCCTTAATATCCCTTAGTTTCCATTAGAACCCCTAAACTTGCTTCTGCTATTCGTTCTGATATGTCGCATGTTATTGATGATGCCACTTCTGCTATGCGTGATACTTATGATGAAACTACTTCTATGCTTGATACTACTGTGGCAATTAGTGAATTTCTTGAGGAACAAATTGCTAGAGCTAGAGAGAAATAAATTATTGAAACTGATTATAGTGATGAAAGTGATGATGAAGACTTGCCTGTTATTCCCGAGGGTTATGTTTTTGATAAAGAAGCTTCTTTAGCTATTTTAGCCTGCAAAGATAGATATGAACTGAAGAGGTTATTAGCTAAATGGACTCAGCAATCTCTTAATGATAGAATGAAACCTGACCTTGCTTTTGCTACTTCGCCTATCTGTGTTACCGATAAGGATTATGAATTCTCTATTGATCCTGATGTAATTACTTTGGTTGAATCTGATCCTTTTCATGGCTATGAATCTGAAACTGTTGTGGCACATCTTACTAAATTAAATGATATAGCCACCCTATTCACTAATGATGAGAAATCTCGCTATCTTTATATCCTTAAAATATTTCCATTCTCATTAAAGGGTGATGCTAAGATATGGTTTAATTCTCTTGATCCTGGTTGTGTGCGTAGTCCCCAGGATATGATTTATTACTTGTCTACTAAATATTTCCTTGCTCATAACAAACAAGCTGCTTTGAGGAATATATATATATAATTTTGTGCAAATTGAAGAAGAGAGTCTTCCACAAGCTTGGGGGAGGCTTCTCCAATTACTTAATGCTTTGCCTGATCATCCTCTTGAGAAAAATGAAATACTTGATATCTTTTACAATGGACTAACCGATGCTTCCAGAGATTACCTAGATAGTTGTGCTAGTTCTGTTTTCAGGGAAACAACACCAGATGAAGCTGAAATTCTATTGAATAATATGCTGACAAATGAAAATAATTGGACACTTCCTGAGCCAATTCTTGAGCCTATTCCTAAACCATCTCCGAAGAAGAGAGGTGTTCTATTTCTTAGTCCTGAAGATATGCAAGAGGCAAAGAAATCTATGAAAGAAAAAGGTATTAAAGCTGAAGATGTTAAGAATTTACCTCCTATTGAAGAAATACATGGTCTTAAATTACCGCCTGTTGAAGAAACATATGATCTTAATCCATCACCTATTGAAAAAACTCATGGTCTTGATAACCCGACACAGGTAGTAAAGGTAAATTCTCTCTATAGATTTGACGAAGGTGATATTCCTCACTATAAGTCTGCTAGACAATGCTTAGAAGAGTTTGATAATTTTATTGTCAAACAAGAAAACTTCAATGCTTATTTTGGTAGACAATTGAAATACAATTCAGATATGCTTGAGCACTTGGGTGATCATATGTCTAGAGTTAAAGGTGAACTTAAACTCATTACTAAACATGCTTCTATGGTTACCACCCCAGTAGAACAAGTACTTAAAGCTCAAAATGATTTGCTCAATGAATTAAAAAGTAAGAAAAATGACTATGCTATTAGAGTGGCTACTAGAACTGGTAGAATGACTCATGAACCTTTGTATCCTGAAGGCCACCGTAAGAGAATTGAGCAAGATTATCAGAGAAATAATATTGATGCACCTAGTCCTTCTAAAAATAAGAAAAAGAAAATGATAGGACTTTGCATGCTTCTAGTGAACCTATTGCTGAAACACCTGAGAATCCAAATGATATTTCTATTTCTGATGCTGAAACACAATCTGGTGATGAACATGAGCCTAGTGATAATGTTAATGATGATGTTCATGAGGATGCTCAACCTAGTAATGATAATGATGTAGAGATTGAACCTGCTGTTGATCTTGATAACCCACAATCAAAGAACCAACGTTATGATAAGAGAGACTTTGTTGCTAGGAAACATGGTAAAGAAAAGGAGCCATGGGTTCAAAAACCCATGCCTTTTCCTCCCAAACCATCCAAGAAAAAGGATGATTAGGATTTTGAGCGCTTTGATCAAATGATTAGACCTATCTTTTTGCGTATTTGATTAACTGATATGCTCAAAATGAATCCTTATGCTAAGTATATGAAAGATATTGTTACAAATAAAATAAAGATACCGGAAGCTGAAATTTCCACCATGCTTGCTAATTATACTTTTAAGGGCGGAATACCTAAAAAACTTGGAGATCCATGAGTAACTACTATACCATGCTCCATTAAAAGAAACTATGTTAAAACGGCTTTATGTAATCTTGGAGCCGGTGTTAGTGTTATGCCTCTCTCTTTATATCGTAGTCTTGATTTGAATAAGTTGACACCTACTGAAATATCTTTGCAAATGGCTGATAAATCAACTGCTATACCTGTCGGTATTTGTGAGGATGTGCCTGTTGTGGTTGCAAACGTTACTATTTTAACGGACTTTGTTATTCTTGATATTCCCGAGGACGATAGTATGTCTATTATTCTTGGAATCCCCTTTTTGAATACTGCAGGGGCTGTTATTGATTGCAACAAAGGCAATGTCACTTTTCATGTTAATGGTAATAAGCGTACGGTACACTTTCCAAGGAAACAACCTCAAGTTCACAGTATTAATTCTCTTGGAAAAATACCATCGATTATTTTTGGAGGTTTTGAATTTCCTCTTCCTACTGTCAAGAAGAAATATGATATTCCTATTATAGGGGATATGCATATCCCCGTTGAGGTGACATAGTGTTATTCGAAATTTCTCCGGTTCCATGTTATTCGGAATGAGTTTGTTAACAAGACCTGATCAACCTTGTTAGTGGATTCCTTTTGATGAGCATGAGATGGATGAAACTATAAGGCACAACCTTCTGTACCCTCTCTCTACTTTCTGTTATTTAGTTGAAATAAAGTAAAATTAGTATTTTTGGTCTGTTTTCCTGATCTATCCGTGCAATATAAAAATACCCCAAAAATAAAAGTTCTCCAAATGCCCTGAAAATGGAATATGATTTTTTTCTAGATTTTTTTAGAATATCTGGCACTAAGAACACATCAGGAGGGGCAAGCACCTGGCCACGAGGGTGGAGGGCGCGCCCTACCCCTCAGGGCGCGCCCCCTACCTCGTGGGCCCATGGTGGCCCTCCTCCACTTATTCCCGCACCCACACACTCCTTCTTCCTCCCACAAACACCAATATCCAGCTCAAGCACGAGTTCTAGCTCATTTTGCTGCGATTTTTGATCTCCTTGCTGAAAGCACCTCTCACAAAAATGCTTGGGGAGATTGTTCCTTGGTATGTGACTCCTACATTGGTCCATTCAGTTTTTGTTCTAGTGCTCTATTCTTTGCAAATTTGTGCTGCATAGGTGACCATGTTCTTGAGCTTGCATGTCAAATTTATATGGTTCCAAGTAGTTCTAATGCATGATATAGTCTCTAGGCACTTGTAGGAGTAGTTGCTATCAATTTTATTGAGGTTGGTTCACTTTTGTTTGAAGTTACTAAAAGTTTCAGAAATTTTTTAGAGGAAGAAATATGCTTAGGAAAATGTTCCAAGGTGGTTCTTCAAGGAAGCAAGGACCCAGGCTTGCAATGCGTGATGCTGACGAGGAGCCGCCAAGGACGCCTCCAAGTCTTGCCCTGTGAATGGCCTTCAGAAAATTTTATGGATCGAGCGGGAATCAAGGAAGAATTTAAGGCATATTTGCGTAACGCTGATCTTGTGAGCTTCGAGGCACAGATGCCGCCAGTACCACTATCTCACTAGCACATTTGTGAGGAGGTTTGAATTTTCATCTTCACGTAATTCTCCAACTGTCCTGTTTGATATTTATGAAAAATCTTATACCATGGACTTAGAGGATTTTACTTCTTCTTGCAAACTTCCACAATGGGGTAGTGCTAGTGAACCCCGCAAATCTGAATTTAAAAATTTTCTTGCTAGTATAACTGTGGGGGAATCTAGAGATATAGCACAAGCCACCATAGGGAGCATCCATTTTCCTGCTATACATTATTTTGCTCTCTTCATAGGTAGATGCATCAATGGTAAAGATGAAGCATGTCATATGTGTGTTCCTGAACTCAGTATTCTTAGGAGTGCTGTGTTAGGAGACAAATCTTATAATTTGGGAGCCATTGTTGCACGTAGGTTGCATAATAATAGATTTAATGGAGATTTCTTTGGCGGAATTTATGCAACCCGCTTAGCTGATTTCCTTGGTGTGGACGTTCGTGAGGATGATATTGAGTTGCCTCCTACTTATTTAGACTATAAATCTATGGTCTACCACCAGTTTGTCGAGAGGAATGAATCACCTCTTCATTATCGCTTAATCTTTGACATACGTCGTGCTGTCCGTATTACTCTCCCTGCTCCTGCCTTCTTTGATTATCAGGTAAAAGGAAGACATGTTATTACCAGAGAGGAGGCAGATGAGTACGAGAGGAGGGCGGAGGCAGCTCGCCGCCACGCTGCAGCTCAGGAGGCGATAGCCGCTGCATCTCAGTACGACCCCAGCTACACCTACGGGTATCCACCAGGCCATCCTTGGCAATGAACCAACTTAGGCCAAAAGCCTAAGCTTGGGGGAGTACGTATTTCCCACCGACATTACATTTATGTTCACACACTCATTGCTAGATGTTGGTGCTCATACTCTTTCATTGTACTATCCATGCTAGTTTATTTTCTTTTTCTCACTTTCTTCTTGTGTGTTTGATAAACCTTAAGAAAAACCAAAAAAAAATTAGTGTAGCTTTTAGTTAGTTTACTTTTCATGCTGTAGTAGTAATAATGAAAATGAAAACCCAAAAATATTTCCTGTTCTTCTTTGCCTTGTTGGGAGCTTTCCCTGTAAATAGTTTTATTTCTTTTCTTTTCTTTGGGGGTCGATGGGAGAAGACCATAATTAAATTGTTGAAGTGGCTCTTATATGCATTATTGTTGATTCAACCAAGAGCCCATATTGCCTTGTCTTCTCCTGTTTATTGAATGCTCGCAGATTCCAGCTTAGTCCAATACACGTGCACTCTTATTATTATTCACATTGTTCAGTCGTGCAAGTGAAAGGCAATTATGACGATATATGATGGACTGACTGAGAGGAGAAAAGCTGGTATGAACTCGACCTCTCTTGTTTTTGTAAATATGATGAGTTCATCGTTCCTGATTCAGCCTATTGTGAATAAACATGTTTGCAATGACAATTAGAGATCATAGTTGCTCGTGCAATGCTTGATTGGCTAAGAGTACACCATCGGTCGTGTCGAGCATGATCAGAAGGTTGCCGTTGCCCAGTTGTGCGTGCGACATGACGTCCTCATCAACCACTACCACCTTGCCACAAGGCCTTGCGAGCATTTCTCCAGGTTTATCAACAGCTCCGACTACAGTTTCGCTACGGTGGACACCACCAATGATCTAAAATCGCTCAAGGTGTCAGACTTGAAATGCCCGAATCTTGTCAACATCCAGCACCACTCCAAGGTCTGGGGCAGCGACAAAAACAAACTAAACTCCCTGGCTGACCTCGCATCGGCCATCATCGACCCTACTACATGAAGATGAAGAATGTGAGCAAAAAGGACAAGAACGCCTAGCACAGTGTGTGGCATGAGAGACTGGATGAACAACATGTCAAGTACGCGGCCATGGATACGTACACAAGCTACGAGATGTATAGGTGGTTCGTTGACATGAGGAAGTGTCTTCTTCCTGCCCCAGACAAGGGATCGAGCCACAGAGCAGTGGTGGGAGCGTCACAAGATGTAGATGACTAGACGCTCATTTCTCCTACTTTAGAATGCATGCAATTGTTTATTGAGGTGTGTGCGAATGATCTGTATAGTCACTTATGTAATTGGATGTTTATTTTAGTTATACATGTTATTCTACTATAGACAGAGCAACTCACATGGCTTATTAGCAGCAATCGTCTACATTATTATTGGTCTCCGCACACATTTCTGATTACGGACCTATTTGCCGCGTATCACACACATCTTGTTCAGTTGAACCGTTTCCATTGTGTTGCCTAATCACACACAGTTCATCCTAGTGAACCGTATGATGTATATCACACACGCCTTCATCTGGCTGCCCATTTCTTTTGTTCCTCCTCATCCCAAACAGTTAATTGAACTGAACCGTATGCCCGGCATCGCACACGCAACTAAAATCTGAACCGTGTTTGATGCATTCGTCATTGCAAACATTTTGCACCTTTTTTGATGGTTTTTTTACACCACCATTTTTGATTATGGCATCGGACACAGTTTCGTCGAAGGGTCTCTGATCGTAGTGTCGCGCTTGGACCATCCTATAGTAGTGATGCATCATGAAAATAATGCTTTATGTGATGTTTATATTGTTGAATTTCTTCATGGTGCTACTGAAAATTATTATGAGGGAGGAACTTATGCTTGTTGGAATTGCAATAATATCAAGTTTCCTCTCTATGTGTTGAAAGTTATGATGTTACGCTTTTTTGCCTTCCTATGCTAGTTGATTCTTGTTCCCATAAGTTGTTTGCTCACAAAATCCCTATGCATAGGAAGTGGGTTAGACTTAAATCTGCTTGCCATGTGCTTCATGATGCTCTCTTTATGTTTCAATTCTTATCTTTTATGCGAGCATCATTGAAATCATCATGCCTAGCTAAAAAGCATTCTAGAAAAGCGCTTGTTGGGAGACAACCCAACACTTTTACCTACTATTTTATGTGTTCACATGATTATGATACTGTAGTAATCATGTTTTATAGCTTTTATTTCAATAAAGTTCCAAGTAAAGCCTTTGGGATCATGTTGGGTGATAGTTGATTTGATCTTGCTGAAAAACATAAACTTTTGCGCTCACGAAAATAATTTTTATTTTTAACAGATGAGTGATTTGAGCTGATTATTTTTGCATAAGTTTAATATACAAATTGCTCATGTGGTTCTAATTTTTTCATAATTTTTGGATTAGCAAAAGTATGGTTTGAGTACAGATTACTACAGACTGTTCTATTCTTGACAGATTCTGTTTTCAATGCATAGTTTGCTTGTTTTCTAGTTTCTATGGCTTATATTGCTCAATATAAATTGTGGAAATGATATGCTATAGTAGGAATTGTGTTAGAACAACTATGAATCTTGTCTTTGACAGTACCAAAAGTGAAATGGTTTGTTCTTTATCATACTAATATATCTCACAAAGTTCCGTTAAGTTTTATGTGATTGAAGTTTTCAAGTTTTGGGTGAGATGACGATATGAGGAGAATAAGGGAGTGACAAGTACCTAAGCTTGGGGATGCCCAAGGGTCCCCAAGGTAATACTCAAGGATGATCCAAGCAACTAAGCTCTGGGATGCCCCGGAAGGCATCCCCTCTTTCGTATCCAACATTATTGGTAACCTCACTTGGAGCTATGTTTTCATTCGTCACATGATATGTGTTTTGCTTGGAGCGTCAATTTATTTTGTTATAATTTGCTAGCTGTTATTTATAATATTGCATCTTTTATTTCAATAAAAATGTCAAGTATAGCCTTTGCCATGCTTATCTTGCAAGTATATGAGTTGCTGTTTCAAAACAGAAAGTTAGTCGATGTTGCAAAAATTCCCTAGAAAAGCCAGTATGTGATAAAATTTTGAAACTTTTTGCAAAATAAGCTCTGATAAATTTTCTACAGTGTGTTAAATTTTCAGAATATTTTGAGTTGAATAAGTATTGATACTCTTGCATACTTTATAGACTGTTCTGTTTTGGCAGATTGCTGTTATGTTTGCATTGTCTGCATATGTTTGCTTGTTTGATGATTCTATATGAGGATAGGAATATTAAATATGCAGAGGCATTTCTATGCTATGTTGAATAGTAATTTTGGTGTTTTGTTATAGTAGAGAATGATAAAGTTTTTGCATTGGTTTATACTAACTTATCTCACGAGTTCTTGTTGAGTTTTGTGTGGATGAAGCTTTTGAGATTTAGGAAAACCGTGATATGAGAGGAATTAAGGAGACACAAAAGCTCAAGATTGGGGATTCCCAAGGCACCCCAAGATAATATTTCAAAAGGTCTCAAGCATCTAAGCTTTGGGATGCCCTGGTAGGCATCCCACCTTTCTTCTTCAACAATTATCGGTTAGTATCGGTTGAGCCCAAGTTTTTGCTTCTTCACATGATGTGTGCTATCCTTGGAATGTAATTTTATTTTATTTTTCTTGCTGTTTTAATGAAGTACTTAGATCCGAAAGTTTTTAAATAAATTAGAGTCCTCAAATAGTTGCCAGGGAGGCTAGGTAAGCGGCATTCACATCCGGTCAACGAAGTTGTTTTCTTTGGAATTGCTCTAGTGCTTCACTAATATCTTTTTGAGCACGATGTGCTTTAGTATTTTTCAAGAAATTCTCTCTTTCTTCACTTAGATTAATTTGAGAGAAAGAAATATTATGCTCATGATCTTCACTTATATCTTTTCGGAGTAGTTTATTATTTACTCTTATGCTTCACTTATATCCTATGAGTAAATTGTTGAATAAATTGAATGTCATGAAGTTGAAATCATATCATGCCTAGTGGTAGCTTCACATTGGGTTTAGAAAGTGAATTTTTTTAGGCTTGACAATCAGAATATTGGTCATACAAGCAATTCACGAATAATTAGTATAAGGAAGAGAACTTTCGCATGCAAATACACTATCTTGGAAATCATTTGTGATTGTTAGCCCCCATCGAAATATTATATGCCAAAATTGGTGACGTTGGATAAGGAAGACAACGTAATGATTTATGTTTGTTCATATTCACATAGAAGTTATATTGTCATAGATCCTTCAACATGTGGTGCTTGCCCCCCATCTTTGCTAGCCAAAAGTTCCGCACCAAGTAGAGATACTACTTGTGCATCCAAAAAACCCTTAAACCCAAATCTTATCTTCAAGAGTCCACCATACCTACCTAAGGATTGAGCATGATCCTTCAAGTAAGATGTGATCGGTGCAAAAAAGGCAATAAAAATTGCTTCTAAAAGTGTTAGATCATTTAGTATAAGAGAAAATTGAGCGTTGTACGAACTTGTGATGACAAAGAATAAAAGCGACAAGACTACATAATAAGGGGCGATATAACGTGACATTATTTTGCACTAAGGGGTTGAGCATACAAACAAATAAGCGCATGGCAACCTCTACTTCCCTCTGTGTAGGGCCTATATTTTACTTTTCAGTATTTTCTTTTATGCAAAGAGTCAAAGTTATTCTCTCTTTTCCTTTTTATTTTTCTCTTTTGGCAAGCATCTTTGGTGAGGAAATATCTAGGAACATACGTCCAGTTGAATATGGGTAGCATGAGTTATTACTGTTGACATCACCCTTGAGGTGAATATGTTGGGAGGCAAAACAATAAGCCCCTATCTTTCTATGTGTCTGGTTGAAATGTTTTGCTCATGTGTATGTGCTGAGTGTTAGCAATCATTGAAGACTATACGATGGTTGAGTATGCCAAGCTCTTACTTAAACTCTGTTGAATAAGTTGAATTGCAATTGCTTGGTGACTAAGGACATAGGTTGTTGACTTTCAAGAGAATTCATTGTTTGAACCTTAACATGTGAATTGGTTGCCACTTTAACATGAGAAGTTTTATAAGAAAGAATTGAAGTTATGATGCTAGGGAAAGTGATTGAAAGAATCGTGGGCATGATGCCCTCCGTTGTGCTCCTCCGCCACTTCTTCTATCTCCGGATGCACGACATAACCCAGCGTTCTGGTTGCGTCTCCTTCGCCGCGGTCCACAAGGGCAACACGCTCATGAGGGCCGGGAAGAAGGTGGAGAACATCCGGCACAAGTGGGTCTTCATGGATGCCAGGGGTCTCCACGCTCGGCTGGAGTTGCCGACTGAGCTGCCAAAGAAGCTTAATGGGTGGGCCCATGAGAAGATCTCCGACCCCCGGGCGCCGCCGGTCCTAAGGAAGATGACGGTGGACATGGAGGCCGGGGCACTGACGGGGACCATGCTCGTCAAGGAGTTCCTGACGCAGAGACTGGCCTCGCTCCAGGCGCACACGCGCCCCATGTGGGTGTTCAAGGTCGCCGAGGACGACAACCGGCTGTGCTCCGGGAGCTTGACGGGTGTGGAGCTGGTCAAGGCTATGAACACCCTGCTCGAGGGGGATCCAGGCAACCTCCCAGCAGCCTATGTCACGTTGTACCGTCGGGCCGATTGGGCGGCGGCGCTGGTCACCGCCATGCCCATCTTCAACAAGCTAGGGCTCATGCCGCCCGAGCTCCCAAACTCTCCAGTGCTGGTGTCTTCCGTCGACGACCCCGAGGAAGAGGGCGAGGATGACTCGGAGGCGACCGTGCATGATGTGGTGCAGATCTCTCCTTCGTCTCAGGGTGAGCTTCTCCGTGGACTCTACGGCGATGACGACGCCGGGGTGCCCCCGGTCTTGGAACCCCCACGCTACATTGGGGTTGTTACGAGGTCTGGAGGCACTCCCACGGCCCAGCGGAGGCCAGGCCAAACGAACCCGAAGAAAAGCGATGCGGCATCCGCTCTCCAAGGCGACACCTCTGCCATGCTGACAGTCGATGCCACACCGAGGCCGGCCGTCGTGCTCCCCGACAATCCTCAAGACGCGGCAAGGTCCATGCCAAGGAAGATTGGAGGCGCCCTGGCCCCGGCTAGGAAAAGGGCGTACATTGCCACTAACGAGTAAGCATCTTACCTTGTTTCTGTTTGCCATTCTTGATGCCATGCCCACAATGCTCCCCCTAGTGACCAGGATGGAGAGGAAGGAGGGAGCTGAGACCCCAGAGGCACCACTGTCTGCCACGGTAGTAGTGACCGTGGCGCAGATGGAGGAGATCGTCTGATGCTCCCCCATGACTGAGCAGCCCCCCAAAGCACGGTGGTGGGGCCTCAGGAGGAGCCTGCCTTCGTAGGCCAGTAGGCTCGGGAGCCGCCCATCCCCGTCGCACCCGCCGGGGGTTCGGAGGCTCCACAGCCCTCCGTGGCCCTTGCTCCTACGGTGACGCCAGCCCACGCGCCGGTTCCGCCTCCTCCCCAGGCCCTTGTGTTGGCGGACCGCGGCCCCCTTGTTAGGCCCGGGGCTCTGGAGGAAGCCACCGTGCTGGGCCAGCTCCGAACCGATCTGCAAGACCGTTCCTCTAGAAATGCATCATGATGGAGCGCATGGGGCTGATCTCGGGGTGGCTCCAGGCCCTTGTTTCTGCTAGGACGGCCTGGAACCGCGCCGAGGCTATCGCCACGAAGAGCAGGAAGGAGGCCAGCGAAGCCAAGGCGGCTCGTGATGCAGCAATGGCCAACGCGGCGTCTGCCATGGAGCGCTGCAGCAAGGTGGAGGCCGAGCTGAAAGCTCTCCGCAACGCGTAGGTTGCCCACACCCAATGGCTCCAGCAGCAAGAGGAGGACCTCAAGGCCCATGAAGCGATGCTTGCCGACCGCCACACCAAGCTAGCCCAGGCAATCAAGGACCAAGCCATGGATCAGGACTACCTGGGCAAGCTGAAGGAGGAGGTGGACAAGGCCCAGGCGTCCCATGACATCATGTCTCCGAGGTGATGACCTGGCTGGAGGCCAGGGAGAAGACCCTCGCTGTCGGTTTCAAAACCGGCGGATCTCGGGTAGGGGGTCCTGAACTGTGCGTCTAGGCAGATGGTAACAGGAGACAAGGGACACGATGTTTTTACCCAGGTTCGGGCCCTCTCGATGGAGGTAATACCCTACTCCTGCTTGATTAATATTGATGATATGGGTAGTACAAGAGTAGATCTACCACGAGATCAAGGAGGCTAAACCCTAGAAGCTAGCCTATGGTATGATTGTTGTTCGTCCTACGGACTAAAACCCCCCGGTTTATATAGACACCGGATAGGTTAGGGTTACACAGAGTCGGTTACAATGGTAGGAGATCTACATATCCGTATCGCCAAGCTTGCCTTCCACGCCAAGGAAAGTCCCATCCGGACACGGGACGAAGTCTTCAATCTTGTATCTTCATAGTCTTGGAGTCCGCCGTCACGATAGTCCGCTATCCGGACACCCCTAGTCCGGGACTCCTCAAGAGCTCCCCGAACCAGGCTTCAATGACGACGAGTCCGGCGCATATTGTCTTCGACATTGCAAGGCGGGTTTCTCCTTCGAATACTTCATAGAAGGTTTTGAACACAAGGATAGTGTCCGGCTCTGCAAAACAAGTCCCACATAACACCATAGAGAGAATAACTTTTGCACAGATCTGCTGACGTATTCCGCAGCGTGACATCACACCACGGCCAGGCCTTTATATGAATCGTTTTTTACGGTTCCACCTTAGCGTGTTTAGCGAGGCGGTTTCCTTGGCACGTCTTATCAAAGCATAGATCGTGCCCCCTTATTCAGGGATTCTCATCAATACGGACGTGGGTAACCCATCCACGCCATTGATTACGGCGCTTGGGAAATAAGCGAGTTTTACCAGGCTGGTGGGGGACGCATAGCTTCGTCCATTTATATAAGGGGATAAGGATCCACCTTTTCACCTACGCCTTCTTCCTCCTTTGCTTATCCATTTCCGCGCACTCGAGCTCCAGGGCCCAAGTCCGCACATCCCACCTCAACCTTCTACAACCATGTCGGGAGCGGGAGGCAGGTGGATGGCCTCCTTCATCACAGAGGGGCACATCAAAAGACCGCGGGAGGCCGGATACTTGTCTGGCGACATCGCGCACAGGCTGCCCGAAGCGGGGCAGCTTATTCCAACCCCCGGGCCCCATGAGAGGGTAGTGTTTCTCCCCCACTTCCTCGGCGGACTAGGTTTTCCTCTTCACCCATTTGTCCGGGGGCTCATGTTCTACTACGGCCTGGACTTCCAGGACCTGGCCCCGAATTTCATCCTCAACATCTCGGTGTTTATCATCGTGTGCGAGGCTTTCCTCTGCATCCAGCCCCACTTCGGCTTATGGCTGAAGATCTTCAACGTCCGCCGAAGGTAGTGGGCGGCCGTCTGCGGAGTCGGAGGCGCCATGGTTGGCAAGATGGCCAAAGTCCCATGGCTCGAAGGCGCCTTCGTGGAGACAATAAAGGGGTGGCAATCGGGGTGGTTCTACATCACCGAGCCCCGCAACATCGAATGGGTGGCGGCCCCCGAATTCAGATCTGGCTTCCCCACACGGCTCTCGTCATGGAAATAGACATGCCTGACGTGGGGGAATTTGGACGAGACATCCGGAATCCAAACATGCGTCCGAAACCTGGCGGCCAAAAATCTTAGGCTTGTCGACATAATCCAGGTGATGCTCATCCGCCGGATTCTCCCATGCCAACAACGGGCCTTTAACTTGTGGGAGTTTGATTCGGCACAGCACCAAACCTTGAGTCGGCTCTTCGACACTATGTACGAAGACGCCTGGAAGGTGCTGTTCAAGGGCGCCGAAGCCCCAGCATCCGCTACCAAAGATCGCGGATACAGCTCGCAGCGTCAAGCCGGCGAGGTAAGTTTATTTTGCCTTTTACGGGACTCTTTTTTCATAGATTGACTCTACGTGGGATCTGAAACACCCTAATCTTTGACAGGACTGGCTGAAGACGTCCGGACAGATTAGCTGTCCGGCTCCTTTGCCGGAGGATCCGGAGGACGCCCGATTGACGGGGCTGCTGGCTCCGGCGCCGTAAGTGGTGCCGGAGAAGAAGGCCAAGAAGGAGGCCACAGGAACTCGAAGGAGCTCCCGACGCCAGGTGCTGTCAGATTCTGAAGTGGAATCTTCTCCTGAAGACGAGGAGGAAGAAGAAGAAGCTCCTCCCCCAGCGGGGGAGGAGAAGAAAAGTAAGGCCGCCCCGACTGGGGAGGCCGGAGGGTCCAAGAAGGGAAGAACCCTTCCTCCGGACTTCTCCACCAACGTCGACGAGGAGGAGGAGGATTGGCCTACAAGGGCCAAGCCCCGGGCGAGATCGTAAGTGTCTGGACACCCATGGCTTTTTATTATTGCAGAGTGTTCTCTAATGTCGAACAACCGTGCAGCCCGCCCAAGGGCGAGTTCGCCGATTCATCGAGTGGGTCCTCGGGCTCGCTCGAAATGGAGAGTACTCGCTTCCGACCGCCTCGCTCGCCTCACGCTGCATGGACGACGCCACGACGGGCCCCAAGAGGGGCTTGGTCAAGAGGAGGTAGCGCAGGAGGTGCCACAAGGCAACCTCCGTGACTCCAGCGCTGCGTGGGCAAGACCCCCAGGGGCTCTAGGCCCGACCCTCGTCCGGACTCCATGCCGGAACCATCAGCGGTTCCGAAGTCTGGCCAGTGGATCCTTCGCAAGAATGGTAAGATGCCGGTGTCCTCCGTCCAACCGGAGGCACCGGATAGCTTACAGGAGGCGCTTAATGGTGCTTCCATCGAGGAGGAGCACCGCACTGTTATGAGTGCGGTGATCCGGACAGTTCACTCCGGCAAGAGCGGACTGACCGAAGCCTGTACTAGCCTTCTAACAGGCTTTGAGGTAAGTTTTAGAATATGTAAAAATATAACCGCATAGACAGTAGCCCCTGATGCTTAGTTCGGTGTTCGGAAAGAAAAGCCGGACTAAGGATCTAAAAAGATATATGTAGTAGTCTAACATAAGTATGTCAATGTGGGAATGCAGGCTGCGCTGCTGACCTCTGCCGCACCGACTGCGGAGGTCAATGCATTAAAGCAGAACCTCGAGCGGTCCGAGAAAGAGCTCGGACAAGCCAAGAAGCAGCTCGAGGACAAGGAGGGTAAGTAATACCTTATTAAAGAAATACCTTATAGAAAAGGTTTTGGTTGCAAAAAATAACAGGAATGACTTGGTATCTGCAGGGCCACTTAACGAGGTGGCGACCACAGAAGGAAGCGGTGTCCGTGGGATCTAAAACAAAGCGGCTGGAACGCACCGAGCGAGAGAAGGGGAGGCGAGCTGGCTAAGGTACGGCAAGAGCTCCAATCTCTTGTGGAAAAACACGAGAGGTTGGAGCGTGACTCGAAGACTCGAGAGTCCGAGCTCGCCTCGGCTCTTGAGAGTGCCAAAGCTGCTAAGGCCGAGGCCCGAAAAGCCCTCCAAGAAATTGAGTCTTTAAAGAAGATAGCGGCTGGTAAGGCATTCTTTATGCAAAGCAAGCATGTGAAAGTGAATTACCTATTACTTACCCGGATTCGGAGCTCTCTAGGAGCATTCGCAGATTTGCCCCGTAGTGTGTCTGATGCTGCCGCATTCTACCGCGCCAAAGAGGGGATCTCGACGGAAAAGGTGTTCTGGTCTCAGTATGCTGAGGCCGACCATCCGGTGCCCCTGAGCGACCAGCTGAAGCAGCTGGTCGAGCTCCATAAGGTCGCCGAACAGGCCATGAAGGGCCTTATAGCACGGCTGTGGCCATTGGAGGCCATGCCCGGGAGCTACTTTGGCTTGGTGCAGCGGCTGGTGGATGCCTGTCCGCGGCTTGAAGTCATCAAGCGCTCCGTCTGCATTGAAGGTGTCCATCGGGCCCTTGCCCGTGCTAAAGTGCACTAGAGCAAGCTGGATGCGGAGAGGCTTGTGATGGACGGGCCACCGAAGGGCCATGAGCATCGCACACCCGAAATATACTATGAGGGCCTCCTGAAGGGTGCCCGCCGAATAGCGGATGAGTGCTCCAAAGATGTAATTTTTGAATAAACTCGCATTTGTTATCCTGTACGCTGAAAACTTGTTCATACGCGCTAAGCAACGCTTATTAATTTAAAATATTACCTTCAGGCGGCCGCTTATCAAATTTGAGAGATGGCAAGTCGTTGGCTTCAGCCCCATGCCACGAAAGTGCTGGGGTGTTCGGGATAAACTTGAGCACTCTTGTTCCCATTCTTGGGTCCATCTAGGAGGCGCCAACACAACGAACAAGGCAACCGGACTTATAATGCTTGAACACTCTCACTTAGCCATAGAATTCTATAATTTAAAATTTCGTGAAGCCCCTAGTATTCGAAGACCGAGTTCGGGCGCTATCCACGCCTTGGCCGGACAATTCCGGTTCCTCGCTCTAAGCGGCATAAGTCTTTAGGGATCCGAAAAAACCTCTCGAACATCGACCGGCTCTCGCCTTATCATGACGGTCAGTTTTAGCTTTCTCCATTGAGGTGCTTGACCCAGCATAACTGGGGCACAATCACAGTGGTTCTCCCGGTGCTACCTTAGCCGATATAGAGGAACGTAAGGTACCAAAACACGGGAGCCGGGCAAACCCAACTATTGACCCAAGACATGATTCGGAGCCAATTCATATAATGCTATAAGTTCGGGGTGCCACACTTGTGAAAGTGTTCGGACTTATCACACCATAATTTTGGGATACTTAAGCCCCTGGTGTATTGGCCGTACCAAAGTGTACGATTGCAGCATGTCGTGAAATGAACATATGTATATATAAAGGAAGTAGAGCAATAATAAGCGAAAGCTATGTATTGCTTATTCAAAAAGGTACTGCAATGAAAGCTGAATGATACAAATAGTGCGATAAGCAAGGGATGGGACTATCTAAAATGTCCCCCTCCAGGGGTAAGCTGTGGGATGGTATGTAAAACAGGTATAATGCTCGTAATAGAGACCACCTGAACACTTCGACGTGGCTTACTTCTTCCCTGGCTGTTGCATCGTGAGTTCGGCGATTCTAGTGCCGGACAGGACTTCTCAAAGACGGAGTCCTGAAAGAAAAAAGGAAAAAGAAAAAGAATGACACAAACGGGAGCCCCTGGTGCGGTCGAGCCGCATTCTTGGCGTGCCGTTGTCTTGCCCCTCCCCATATGCCCATGGTATCTCCAAAGCGTAATTATGTACGCATAATACTAGCTTCGCAATTTCGCGAGGGCTGGGGTTGGAGCTGGATTGCTACTCGTGCTTGAATCGTGCCAGGTGGTCTTGTTGTAGGTTACTCCGGGCGCGCTTGACAGTGTCCGGACGCTTAGTGGCCGGACTCAAGAATTGCTGTGAGAGGTTGCTTTGTACCTCCGCCGTGAGGGCCGCCGTGTGATCCTCCGTTCGGAGAGAGCATTCGGTGTTTCCATTGACCGTGATTACTCCTCGAGGGTCTGGCATCTTTAGCTTGAGGTATGCGTAGTGCGGCACCGCATCGAACTTTGCAAATGCGGTTCGTCCGAGCAGTGCATGATAGCCGCTGCGGAATGGGACAATGTCGAATATTAACTCTTCGCTTCGGAAGTTATCCGGGGATCCGAAGACCACTTCGAGTGTAACCGAGCCCGTACAACTGGCCTCTACACCCGGTATGACGCCTTTAAAGGTTGTCTTTGTAGGTTTAATCCTTGAGGGTCTATGCCCATTTTGCGACTGTATCCCGATAAAGCAGGTTCAGTTGCTGCCGCCGCCCATCAGACTCGGTGAGGTGAAATCCGTCGATAATTGGGTCAAGAACCAATGCGCGGCCGCCGTGACGGATGCTAGTGGGTGGTCCTTCGATCGAAGGTGATCGGGCAGAAGACCATGGGTTGAACTTCCGGCGATCGGCTCCATCGCATATACGCCCCTTAGTGCACACTTCCGCTCCCTTTGGGTATGTGGGTTGCGATATCATGTTCACCGTCCGCACTTGTGTAGGAAAACCTTCCGTCCTTTATTGTTCGGGCGGCCAGGGCTCTTCCTCGCCATCGCTATGCAGCCCCTTGTCATTGAGTTCGGCACTTAACTTGCCTGCTTGCTTGAACACCCAACAATCCCTGTTGGTGTGATTGGCTGGTCTTCGGGGTGCCATGTATCCGCACAAGCGATCGAGTATTCAGTCCAAGTTGGACGGGCCCTGGGTATTTCTTTTGAATGGCTTCTTCCGCTGACCGGGTTTAGAGCCTCTGAATCCGGCATTGACGGCCGTATCTTCAGTATTATCGCTGCAGATGTGGCGCTTGTTCTTGTTGCAACGCGACCTGCCATTGCTGTCCTTGGTATCCGGACTATCAGGATGTTTGGCCAAGTTGTTGCTTCGAGCTAGCCAGCTATCCTCTCCCGCACAAAAGCGAGTCATGAGGGTTGTGAGGGCTGCCATAGATTTCGGCTTTTCCTGTCCTAGGTGCCGAGCAAGCCACTCATCACAGATGTTATGTTTGAAGGCTACAAGGGCCTCTGCATCCGGACAGTCAACGATTTGATTTTTCTTTGTTAGGAACCGAGTCCAGAATTGTCTGGCCGATTCTTCTGGCTGCTGAATTATGTGGCTAAGGTCATCGGCGTCTGGTGGTCGCACATATGTGCCCTGGAAGTTATCATGGAATGCGGCTTCCAGGTCCTCCCAACAACCAATTGATTCTGCTGGCAAGCTATTGAGCCAATGTCGAGCTGGTCCTTTAAGCTTGAGTGGGAGGTATTTGATGGCATGTAGATCATCACCGCGGGCCATGTGGATATGGAGGAGATAATCCTCGATCCAGACCGCAGGATCTGTGGTACCATCGTATGACTCGATGTTTACGAGTTTAAAGCCCTCGGGGATTTGATGATCCATTACTTCATCTGTGAAGCATAGTGGGTGTCGGCGCCTATATTGGGCTATATCACGACGTAGCTCATATGAGCTTTGTTCATCGTGTTCGCCCGGCCGGTTTGTCAGATCCGGCGACGGTAATCATCCCGTGTAATTGGGCGCCAACGTGATCCGTAGATCGATCTTGTATGTTTTGCCTTATCCTCCAATATATCTCGCAAGTCCGCGCGTTTTCCGTGCCTTGGTACTTTTTGAGCGCGCCGGGTGTGGCTTGAGCGGAGGGCCGAGAGGCTTCTTCGTCATGCCACGGGTGGCCGGTCTGCCATGTCATGCAATCGGTGACTTGGGTGCTTCCTCCTCTAGTCGAGGCAATGGCCTGCGTTTGGGGTAGCTTTTGAAGGGGCGTTCGAGTTCATACTCCTCGGCTGCAAGGACTTCAGTCCATCTGTCAGCTAGCAGGTCTTGATCAGCTCTAAGCTGTTGCTGCTTTTTCTTGAGGCTGCTTGCCGTGGCTATAAGCCTGCGCTTTGAAACGCCTCCTGTTCGGCGGGATCCTCGTGCGACAAATTAAATGCTGTCGCCGAGGCTTGCCTCATCTTCGGAGGGAGGCGATAATTATCGCCCTCAACCTCTCTTTCTCGCCAGACCGTCAGGCGGGCTTGCTTCTCCTCCTCCCGCGCCGAGTCCCACTTTGGAGGGGTTCTCTCGCACCGTCCGGGGTGTTATTATCTCCGTGGAGGAATCACCGCTTTTATTGTGGTGGATTTAGAGCGGCGCCACGACGCCGGCGCTTCGCTGTTTCTTGGAGGTGTCATCCTCCGTTGTTCCATCACCGCTCCCATCTTTTGGGATGTCCACCATATATATGTCATATGACGAGGTGGCCTTCCAAAGGCCCTCAGAGGCGCTGGGTCTTGGTCGTCTCCGGCATCATCGTCATACCGTCGATGTCTTCGGAGTCGTAGTCTAGCATGTCGGTTAGATCGTCGACAGTAGCTAGAAAGTGGGTGGTGGGTGGGCGTTGAATTTCTTCGCCGTCCCCATACCAACCTTCCTGTCCGTAGTCCGGCCAGGGCTCTCCGGATAAAGAGAGAGACTTTAGTGAATTCAGGATGTTGCCAAAGGGCGAGTGCTGAAAGATGTCCGCGGCAGTGAACTCCATGACCGGCGCCCAATCGGATTCGATTGGCAGGGGCGCGGAGGGTTCGGCGTCCGGAGAGGAGTCCGGCACCCGAGTCGAGGTCTTCGCAGCGACAGGGATGGAGTTTGGCTCGATCGCCGAGAGATTGTAGCCCCGAGGCGGTGTCCAACCACTCGCCCTCGATCGGGGAATCCGCCCAGATTAAGGGTCGGAGCGGATATCGGTGCGGCCTCGAGCAATCGCTCGGCCGAGAGCTAGATCATGCCCATTGAGACAAGGCGGCACGCTTGGCTGCGGCTCGAATCCGTCAAGATCAAGTCTCCGCGGATATCGGCCGATAGTTCAAACTTCCAAATCTGACCTGATGGCCAGGGGCGTAGCTTCGATCTGCTCCAGATGGCCAAGCTTAATTGGCCCAGCAGTGCAAAGCCGCCGAACACGAAGATCAGTCCGAGGAGAAAAGTCTCACCCTGGACCGCGTCGTTGTTGGTGATCGAAGGAGCCATCAAGCCTATCGGTGACGACACAGAGGAACTCTCAATGAAAGCACCAATGTCGGTGTCAAAACCGCGGATCTCGGTAGGGGTCCCGAACTGTGCGTCTAGGCGGATGGTAACAGGAGACAATGGACACGATGTTTTTACCCAGGTTCGGGCCCTCTCGATGGAGATAATACCCTACTCCGGCTTGATTAATATTGATGATATGGGTAGTACAAGAGTAGATCTACCACAAGATCAAGGAGGCTAAACCCTAGAAGCTAGCCTATGGTATGATTGTTGTTCTTCCTACGGACTAAAACCCCCCGGTTTATATAGACACCGGATAGGTTAGGGTTACACGTAGTCGGTTACAATGGTAGGAGATCTACATATCCGTATCGCCAAGCTTGCCTTCCACGCCAAGGAAAGTCCCATCCGGACACGGGACGAAGTCTTCAATCCTGTATCTTCATAGTCTTGGAGTCCGGCCGTGACGATAGTCCGGCTATCCGGACACCCCCTAGTCCGGGACTCCCTCACTCGCCGTCACCGAGAAGACGGTCGCCATGGAGCGCGAAGCCTTCCTCTCCCTTGAGCTGAGGTCCCGCAAGCCGCTGCCCTCCCTGTCCGGGGGAGGGTATGAGAAGTCGCTAGCGAATCCGGAGGGCGGTCTTGTCGGGCTTCTCCCCAAGCTTGTCGAGGCAGTTGAAGGCATCCGCGCTGGAGCGGACTCTGATACGTCTCCAACGTGTCTATAATTTTTTATTGTTCCGTGTTATATTATCAATCTTGGATGTTATATAATCATTTTATATCAGTTTTGGTACTAAACTATTGACATAGTGCCAAGTGCCAGTTGATGTTTTCTGCATGTTTTTTACATCGGAGGAAATCAATAAAAACATAGTCCAAACACATCAAAACTTTTTGGAGATTTTTTGTGGACTAGAAGACATCCAGTGGGTCGGAGAAGCACCTGGGGGATGCTTCAAGGGGAGCACAACCCACCAGGGCGCGCCAGGAGGCCCTAGCGCGCCCTGGTGGGCTGTGCCGACCTTGGGTGCCCCCTGAACCGCCTGTTTGCTCTATAAATACACCCAATATTTCAGAAACCCTAGGGGAGTCGACGAAAATCAATTCCAGGCGTCGCAGAGTCCAGAACCACCAGATCTAGTCTAGACACCATCACGGAGGGGTTCACCACTTTCATTGGTGCCTCTCCGATGATGCGTGAGTAGTTCTTTGTATACCTTCGTGTCCGTAGTTAGTAGCTAGATGGCTTCCTCCCTCTCTTTTGATTATCAATACAATGGTCTCTTGGAGATCCATATGATGTAACTCTTTTTGCGGTGTGTTTGTTGGGATCAGATGAACTTTGAGTTTATGATCAGATCTATCTTTTTATATCCATTAAAGTTATTTGAATCTTCTTTGATCTCTTATATGCATGATTTCTTATAGCCTCATATTTCTTCTTCGATATTTGGGTTTTGTTTGGCCAAAATGATCTATTTATCTTGCAATGGGAAGAGGTGCTTTGTAGTGGGTTCGATCTTACGGTGCTTGATCCTAGTGACAGAAGGGGAACCGACACGTATGTATCGTTGCTACTAAGGATAAAACGATGGGGTCGATTTCTACATAAATAGATCTTGTCTACATCATGTCATCGTTCTTATTGCATTACTCCGTTTCTCCATGAATTAATACACTAGATGCATGCTGGATAGCAGTGATGGATGCAGTAATAGTAGTAGATGCAGTCAGGAGTTGGTCTACTAATCTTGTACGTGATGCCTATATAATGATCATAGCCTGGATATCGTCATGATTATTTAAAGTTCTATCAATTGCCCAACAGTAATTTGTTTACCCACTGTTTGCTATTTTTCTCGAGAGATGCCACTAGTGAAACCTACGGCCCCCGGATCTTTTTCTCGTATTATTTGCCTTTGCCATCCATTTTCCTTTGATTTTATTTTCAGATATATTAAACCAGAAATACAAAAACACCTTCCTGCAATTTATTCCTATTTATTTTATTTGGCGTTCGATCTATCAATCTACTACAATTTATTCACATTCGTTTGCCAATTTATGGCGCCGCTACCCGAAAGGGATTGACAACCCCTTTTACATGTCGAGTTGTGAGTATTTTCTATTTGTGTGCAGGTGTTGTTTATGTAGTGTTGCTTGGTTCTCCTACCGGTTTGATGGCCTTGTTCTCATAACTGAGGGAAATACCTACCGCCGTTGTGCTGCATCATCCCTTCCTCTTTGGAGAAATACCGACGTAGCTTCAAGCCGCATCAAAAGGAATCTCTGGCGCCGTTGCCGGGGAGGATCTGCAAGATCTACCAGGTTCCTAATCACAAATCTCATCTCCTCGCAATTTACATTATTTGCCATTTGCCTCTCGTTTTCCTCTCCCCCATTTCACAAAAAATTGCCATTTTATTCACCCTCTTTTTCATTCGTTGTTTTCTCATCAGATCTCTTGTTTGCTATCTTTGCTTATGTTTCCATGTGCCTTCTATTTGCTTGCATATTTGCTTGCTAAAACCTTATTGACATGGATCCTCATCCACTTGCTAATCTTTTCAAACGATCAAATTATGATGAACCATTCGCTGGTGGATTGAGTACGCTAGACTATCTTTACGAAGTTTTGCTTGAGATTTATGAATCTGAAAATTGTGATGAAGTGTTAAATGAAGATGTCGGGGCTTTCGTGCGAGATATGCCAAAGGATGGCTTATCATGGTGGGGGAGAGTAGTACGTCGCCGGTGCCTGGAAACGGGGTAAGGCGTAAACACGTACGCCGATGCATCTTACCCAGCTTCGGGGCTCTCCTAGGAGATAACACCCCTAGTCCTGCTTTGTGGGGTCTCCGCATGATTACTATGTCAATAGAGTGGCTACAAGGTTGCTTCTAGAGCTGTTTGGCTAGAGGAGGAAGAAGGGCAAGGCTAGATCTACTTCTCTCTCTATGTGTATGTTGTCTATGATGCTGAACCCTTTGCATGGGTACACTGGGGGGTTTATATAGGCCTACCCCCAGGGGTACAATGGTATTCCGACTTGGTGTAGGACCCAGCCATCAGCGTCTCTGGAGGCCGGCTTCTCCGCCGGCTGCTCGGGCCCGCCGCCTGGTGGGTCCCGCTGGCTGCCGGCCTCTCGGCCGACAGGTAGGGCCTGCCGCCCGCGGGTCCTGTTGGCTGCTCGTTACTACAGCCTCGCCCCTGATGACGGAGGCCCTGTCGGGGGAAGCATGACTATAGTTCCGCCGCCTGGCGGGCGTTCACTGTAGCCACATCCCGTCTTATCTCATTAATGGCGCACAGACTCCAAGGATGGGGGAGGGCCGCCTGCTCAGGGGTCGGCCTCCCCCGTGCCGACTGGTCACGGCCAGCCGACCTCTGGCTTCTCACGGACAGGTAGGGCCCGCCACCTGTGGGCCGTACCGACAGCCCGTCGTGGGGGCATGGCTTCCTCTGCCATGGATGATGTCACGCATAGCATGGCAACAGTGATGCGCCAGACGTGGGATGTCCGCCTGGTATGCCGCACTGTGGCCACGTTCCACCCTGGATTCGGGGGTGGCAGGCCGCACTATAGCCATGCCCCGTCTTGTCATGTTCATGTGGGTGCAAACTTTGAGGGCACGAGGGGCCGTCTGCTAGGAGCCGACCTCCCTGGAGGCTGCCTGCTAGGAGTCGGCCCACTTCCTGGCCGCCTGCTGGATTCCGCCGCCTTCTAGCAGCCGGCCGCTTGGACCAGCCAGCCCCAAGAAGGCAGCCCTTTGTCTTCGGTGCTTGAGGGGCGCAACCGGCCCCGATGTATTGAAATACCATGGAGGGCTGATGAGGCTACTAGTGGTCATTTACTCCAACAGTATTCCCCAAAGCTGGTGGGGTGCCGCGGCTGAAAGGGGTAGAAGCCTCAGCAGTTTCCTACTCCGAGTCGTATGGTTGCTTTGCTTCGTCCGTCTTATGAAGTGCCGACTTGCATGAGTCGACCATGGCCAAGCAAACCGCCTGGCAGATTTGAAACGTCGCGCGGGGCCGGGTGGCATAACGGCCGGGTGGTTGGCTTGCCGCCCATTGCTCGCCCGCCACACGGCGTCAGTAGGCCAGGCCAGCCTGCCAGTCCATTGCGCGTGACGGGGCGTTGCCGCAGGCCCGGGCCCGCCACTACAGGGCCTCGGCATGCGTGCGGATCAGCTGCGGCCGCAGTGGGTGGCTAGGCTTCTGCTGCCATTAATACGCGCCTTAAGTGGCGCAGCAATCATGGGATCACGGGTGGAGTGGACGAAGTTAATACCACGACCCCCCACATCTCACCCCCTCGACTTCGCCGCCTAGGGCTATAAGTAGGGGTAGGAGGGGGAGGCAGACGCACGCGCGCCCTCCTCTCCCTTCGCCTCCACCATTTTTCTCTTTTTTCTCTCCGCTACCGCAGCGCCTCTTCCTCTCTGCAGCTCTCTTGCTCCGCCACGGTATCCCTCGTCCGCTAACGCACCGCGCCTCTGGCAAGCTCCTTCGTGCATGGCGCGCTTATGGGCCAGCAACTGGGACGGCTCCAACGTCCACGACGACCACCTCTCCTTTCTTTATCAGACACGGCTGCTGCCCCGGGAGACGAACGTGAAGGTGGGTGTCCCCCCCTGAGGCAGAAATCTCGCCGGTGCCGGAGGATGACGAACGCGTCGTCTTCCGGTCCCATTTTCTTCGCGGCTTCGGCCTTCCGGCGAGCGACTTCTTGCACTCCTTCCTCAACTTCTACCGAGTCCAGCCGCACCACCTTACGCCAAACACGGTGGTGCTGCTGGCCGCCTTCGTTACTATGTGCGAAGGCTACCTTGGTACTCTTCCCACTCTCGAGCTCTGGGGAGAGTGCTTCTACCTCAAGCTTGGCACCGCCGCCAAGGGCACGGCGGCCCAGTGCGGACCTTGCGTGGCCGTGCAGCTTCCGGCTGCCGGGAACCGCTTCCCGCCCATCTACCTGTTGTAGTCGGCCAAGCTGTGGCAGAAGTCCTACTTCTACATCAAGAATATTCATCCGACGAGGGACTACATCAACTTGCCGACTTATGTAGCCGGCCCGCCTAAAGAGTCGCGCACCAACTGGCAGTACAAGCCGAGCTCCCTATCGGCCATCTCCTCCGCCGCCCTGACCCGACTTCAGGTGATGACGGAGTCAGAGGGCCTCAAGGGCTCGGACCTACTGGCCGCCTATGTGGCACACCGAGTGCTCCCCCTCCAAGCCCGGCCCCACATCAATAGCAGCATGAGTGGGCACCGGGACCCGTGCCGGATGAGCACGTGGAAGCTGCCGGACATGGAGGGGGCCTGCCTGGTCAACTATTCCAACTGCAAGTTGTTGGAGAAGGATTGGTAGTTTGGCAAGCCGACGTACGACCGCGCGCACCCGCCGCCTGCGGTAAGTCTTGTAATTCTTTTTCTTCTTTACTTGTTCGAGTTCTAGCTTTGCCGTCAGATCCGTCAGCAATGATCCAGGTCTTCTCGACCCAGTCGGCCACCGACGCTCTGGGGCCGGGCGACATGTTCATGCCGAACCGGCAAGAAGCGACGTGGACGACCCCGACTTGGGGGCGGCCGCCATGGAGGAGGACGACGCCACAGGTTGCGGTGTCGGAGCAGGCAGCTCCGGAGGAGGCGGTGGTGAGGACTGGCCGGACGACGATGAAGAGGAGAACGAGCCGCGTCGTACGCACGGTGCCGACAAGGCGGGCACGAGCTCCTCAGCAACGCCGACTGCACCAGGCGACGCATCGAAGCGCCGGGCCGACTCGTTGCTGTTCGGCAGTCGGCCAAAGAATGCCAAGAACACGGCCGCCGCGACCAAGCGGCGGGAGGCCACTGCGAAGGCGGCCAATACCAGAAAGCCCCGAAGCAGCCTCCGATGGTGTCCGGGTGAGTACTTTGACTTTTCCATTGCTGCTTTCGTGTTTACTTTTCTTCTAGTCTTCTATTATTCTTACTGGTTTCTTGTTGTCGTGCCCTCGTAGGACCCCGATCTATCTTTCGCGGTACCCAGCCGCCTCAGTGATTGGGGCGGCGGATGGCTCTACAGAACCCTAGCATGTGGACCCGCGCGCCGAAATCCAGGCGGCGATAGAGCGGAATGCGCGAGAGGCGCGCGAGGAGCGGGAGAAGGCAGAGCAGGAGCAGGCATATGCAGCCAAGGCGGCGCAGGCTGAAGCCGATGCGGCCACCAAAGGCTCAGGCTGACGCCGCGGCCAAGGAGCGGGCGGACGCAGCCGCCAAGGCACAGGAGGCGGAGGCGGCCCGCAGCCGGGCTCCATTGCCAAGGCACAGGAGGCGGAGGCGGCCCGCAGCTGGGCTCCATTGTTCGTTGTCCCGCTGCGTGTCATGCCTCCGGTGCTGGAAAGCCAAGTGCCGACTGGAGGAGCTGGCGATGACCAGCCGGTCGTGGAGAGGGGAGGGGGCGACCCCGTCAACGTGGGGGCAGAAGTGCCCCCGCCGGCGTCGATTGCCGATGCCCAGACCAGTCGGCCTGAGGTGCCGCAAGTGCCGCCAGTCGGTGGCGAGCTGGTGGTGGGCCCGACCCCCGTGGTCCGCACTCTGGTGCACCGTCGCACGACGAAGGCAGCTTCAGCGCCGCGGCCGCTGGAGGTCGGGACCGCCAGCTCATCAGCCCCACGAAGCTGAGGCCACCAGCGTCGCCCCGCCGGAGTGGACGCCTGGGGCGGGACAGGGGTGCTGAATACGACCGCACAGGATGTTCAGGCCCAGCTCCAAGCTCAAGGCACCGCCCTTTAGCAGTACATCCAAACGTTTCTGGCGACGTGAGCGGCTGTCCGGGTACGATTGTTTTCTTGTTGTTTTTTATTCTTGTAATCTTCCGTGGGGGCGCGCCAGCGCAGCCACTGGGTGTAGCCCCCGAGTTCCGGGCCGGCTGTTGGGCAGGCGGCTTGGAACTTAAAAGTAAGTTCCTAGTGCTGACTTGTTTCTTTTCTTCTATTGTCTTCGTTGTAGGATTACCACAACATCCGAGCAGCCGCCTTCAACTCCCATGTCCGAGAGCTGGCCAAGCGGACCACTGGTTGGGCCGAAAGCCAGAGTAAGCACTCCGTCCTGTTTCTTGGGGCGCGCTGCTGCACCCATGGTGTAGCCCCGAGATTCGGGCGATCACGAGCGCCGGGCCGGATCTCCCGGGAATCACTTTGTCTTCTTTGTTGATGTTGATGCTCCTTCTTTCTTATCTTCTACAGGAGCGGCTACCGACCTGCAGCAGCGCCTGGGTGAGGCTCAAACCATGCTGCGCGCTAAGGAGGAAGAGCGCAGGTAGGCGGCCCAGGAGTGCGACCGCCTGGTCAAGGAACTGGCGGACCAGGCGGATCGGCACAAGGCAGAGCTCCAGAGGGTGAAGGATGGTGAGGCCAACCTCCAGGCCAAGTTCGAGACCGAACACTCGGCCTGGGCCGAGAAGGAGAAGGGGATGGCCGACGGCTACGGCGCCATCGAAGATATGATCGATGGTGAGTTATCTTTTCTTTCTTTTATCCGCTGACCATTATAAGAGCCGGCTTCTGGCTTCAGACTTCCTTTTCCTTTTGTGCAGACTTCTTTCCTGGTTACGCCATTGCGGCCAGCCAGGCCATCGAGGATCGCCGTGCCGAGCAAAGGCAGGCTGGTGCAGAAATCGCGCCCAATGCGCCCCAAATCCTAAACGAGTAGCTCGTCACTATCCACGCTCGCCTCCAGCTGGCTCATCGGATGCTCCGCCGCATTTAGCATGTCGGGGCCCAGGTGCTGATTGCCCTCTGGCCAGATGTCCAAGCTCCACGCACTCCCAGCCGGACTGCCGAGTGGCTGGAAGTGGCAGTCGGCCACTTCGAGGCCTGGAAAGGCTGCGCGGCTCGTGCCGGCGCCCGGAGGGCCTTGGAGTTTGTCAAGGCATGGTATCCTGGGCTGAACCTAGCTCAGTTGGCCACCTTCTGTCAGGAGGCCAGCAAAGAGTTGGCGGTGATGGGGCTTGCTCTCACTCAACGGGCGGCGGCACAAGGTCTCCCTCTTGGAAGGATCTTGGATTGAACTTCCGACTATGGTAGCGGTGCAAGCTCTTCTGGTAGATGGCGGACCGGCTGAGTGCCAACAGCCGGCCCTCTTCCAGCAGATCGACGCCATCTTCTCGCGCCTCCTTTGCCTCCGCCTCCGTGTATATTGTGATGCGAGGCGAGTCGAACTCGATGTCCATTGGGATGACGGCCTCGGCCCCGTACATGAGGAAGAATGGAGTGAGGCCGGTTGATTTGTTTGGCGTGTTCCGGAGACTCCATAGTATGGCTGGCAGCTCGTCGATCCGGCAGCCGGCCGAGCGCTCCACTAGCTCGACCAGTCGGGGCTTGATGCCGGAGAGGATAAGGCCGTTTGCTCGCTTGAATTGGGCATTTAACTGCGGATGGGCAACGGACGCTAAGTCCAATCGGATACCCTACATCATGCAGAAATGAGCCAAGGCGCCTTTGGAAAAGTTGGTGCCATTGTCGGTGATGATACTGTGTGGTACACCGTACAGGACGATGATATCTGCAATGAAGGTCACAGCAGTCGGGCCATTCAGTTTCTTGATTGGCTTTGCTTCAATCCAGTTGGTAAATATGTCCACAGCGACAAGCAGATGAGTCATGCCGCCGCGTGCTGTCTTGAATGGGCCTACCATGTCCAGCCCCCAGACGGGAAAAGGCCAAGTGAGGGGGATGGTCTTGAGTGTGAAAGTCGGCAGATGTTGTTTGGAGCTGAATTTCTTTCATCCCTTGCATTTCTTGACCAAATCATTGGTGTCCTCCAAAACAGTCGGCCAGAAAAAACTGTGGCGGAAGGCTTTGGCGACAAGGGATCTGGAGGCCTTGTGGTGGCCGCACTCACCCTGCCTGATGTCTCTGAGGATTGCTTTGCCCATCTCCGGCTCTACGCAGCGCTGGAACAAACCAGTGACGCTGCGCCTAATAAGTTCTCTGTTTATGATGGTGTATGCTGCTACCCGACGTTGCACCTGTCTGGCCAAAATCTCGTCGACTGGTAGCTCGCCTCTAACCAGGAAATTGAGGATGGGCTGCGCCCATGATGGTGCTGTGACTTCCTCCACTGTCATCACGGCCACTGGTACTAGGGAGGTTGGGTTGGGAGGCGGCAGGTTGGAGTCGGGTGCCGCTTGCTGCGTCGTTGAAGTCCCCGGGCCGAGTGTGACTGCTGTAGTCCCCGAGTCACCTGCCGAAGTCCCCGGGCCGACAGCTACAGCCCCTGAGTCAGATCCGACTGCTCCGGGGGCGGCCGACACGAAGATAGACTCGGATTCCGGTGAAGGCTTGACAGATGGCTTGAGGAGGCGCTGAAGGGAGACGCCGGCTGGCATTGCTTGGCGGGTGGAGCCGATCCGTGCCAGGGCATCAGCTTGCTCGTTGTCGTTCCGTGGCACGTGAGGTAACTCACACCCGTCAAAGTATCCAGTGATCTACTGGATGAGGAAGCGGTAGCTCGCCATGTTTGCATCTTTGGCGTCCCAGTCGCTAGATGACTGCTGGACTACCAAGTCTGAGTCGCCGTAGCACAGGATCCGGAGGATGCCGATCTCTTCGGCCAGCCGGAGTCTGTGTACTAGCGCCTCATACTTGGCCACGTTATTGGAGGCGGCAAAGTGAATTTGCAATGTGTATTTGAGCTTGTCGCCTTTGGGAGAGGTGAGGACGATGCCGGCTCCCAAACTTGTTCTCATCTTCGAGCCATCAAATTGCATCCGTCAATTTGTGGAGTCCGGAGCTGGCGGCAGGTACTAGGTCTCGGCCCAGTCGACGAGGAAGTCGGCCAGTGCTTGGGACTTGATGGCGGTACGTGGCTGGTAGAAGATGGTGTAGGGGGCCAGCTCAATGGCCCATTTGGCCACTCAGCTTGATGCATCTCCGTTGCCTATGATCTCGGCAAGCGGGGTAGTGCAGACAACTGTGATTGGGTGCTCTTGAAAGTATGGCTTGAGTTTCTTGGCGGCAAAGTGCATGCCGTAGCACATCTTCTGGTAGTGGGGGGTAGTTCTGCTTTGAGGTTGACAGAACCTCACTCAAGTAGTACACAGGCCTCTGGACCGGCTGTGCTCTGCCGTCTTCTGGGTGCTCTACCACAATGACAGTGCTGACCACCCGGCTGGTGGCGTCGATGTAGAGGAACATGGGCTCCTTAGCAGCTGGCGCCGCCAGGACAGGCGGTGTGGTCAGCATCTTCTTGAGCTAGAGGAAGGCCTCGTCGGCCTTGTCGTTCCACTCAAAGTGAGTGGTTTTCTTCATGAGCTGGTACAGGGGAAGAGCCCTCTTGCCCAACCGACTGATGAAGCGGCCGATGGATGCCAAGTAGCCGGTAAACTTCTAGACGTCTCGCAGTCGGGTGGCTCTCTCCATCGTCTCGATGGCTTCGATCTTCATAGGGTTGCACTCAATGCCGCACTCTGGGACCAGGAAGCCTAGGAGCTGTCCAGCTAGTACTCCAAAGACACACTTCTCTGGGTTGAGGTTGATTTTAAAATCACATAGATTATCAAAAGTTTCCTTGAGATCTTCCAAGAGCGTACCACGCTTCTCCGTCTTCACCACAATATCATCTACATAGACATGGGCATTTCTGCCGAGTTGCTTGAGGAGGCACTTCTGCATGCAAGGCTGAAAAGTGGCACCAACATTTCTCAAGCCAAATGTCATGGTCAGGTAGCAGAAGGCTCCGAATGGCGTGATGAAGGCGGTCTTCAGGCGGTCAGCCGGATTCAATTTGATCTGGTGGTACCCTGAGTAGGCATCTGAAAAACTCAGCAGCTCGCATCCGGCTATAGTGTCAATCTGAGGCAAGGCAAACAGATGTTTGGGGCAAGCTTTGTTGAGGCTGGTATAGTCAATACACATGCGCCATTTGTTCTTCTTCTTCAGTACAAGGACTGGGTTGGCTAGCCACTCTGGAAAGAACACTTCCATAATGAAGCCGGCTGCTAGAAGCCCGACTATCTCTTCACCAACAATTCTTCTCTTCTCCTCTGACAGGCGGCGCAGGGGTTGGTTGACTAGTTTTGCATCTACTCTGACGTGTAGCTTGTGCTTGGTGAAATCCGTCGGAACACCCAACATGTATTTGGGAGACCATGCGAAGATGTCCCGATTCTCACGGAGGAAATCAACAAGATCACTTTCCTATTTGCTGTCGAGGTTGGTCCCCATGATAGCGTGCCTCTCCGGATGGTTCGGGTCCAAGGGAATCTTCTTGGTTTCTTTGGCCGGCTGGAAGGAGCCTTGGGTCTCCGACTCCTTGGGATCTGGTGACAGGTCCGGCTGCTTGCTGGCCATGGCCACAACCCGGTCAAGGAGCCTCTTCTCGGCAGCAATCACAAGGGACTCAGCCAGCCAATTGCTAGCCGCGGCCCAAGCCGCCGACTTCTTGTAGTCTCCAGCTACGGTGATGATGCCCTTGGTTCCCGGCATCTTCATCTTGAGGTAAGCATAATGTGGTACCGCCATGAACTTGGCCAGAGCAGGCCATCCAAGAAGTGCGTGGTAGGGGCTCTCCAGGTCAGCCACCTCAAACAAAATCGCTTCTTGGCGGAAATGATCTTTGTCTCCGAAGAGAACATCTATCTTGATCTTGCCGATTGGTGAGCACGAAAGGCCGGGCACAATGCCATGGAAGACAGTCCGACTGGGCTGGAGCTGCTTCTCTTTGATGCACAACTTCTCCAGTGTGTCGCGGTAAAGGATGTTGATGCTGCCGCCGTCTATCAGAATCCGGGAGAAAGGAGCAGCTCGCCTCTCTGTTGCAAAGTTGGCATCCAACACCAAGGTATAGGAGCCCGGAGAAGGCATTACTTCCGGGTGGTCAGCTCGGCTCCAGCTGATGGGCTTCTCGACCAAAGGCATGAACTCGGGCTTCGGCGACAAAGATTCACCTCTCGGTGCTGCTGACGTCGGCTATGCTTGTCATCGTCCATGCTGGTGAAGACGACATAGGCCCCATGTTCTTCCGGGAATTTTTCCTGGATGGCGCCGACTGCTGGACGGACCACCGGCTGCTGAGGAGGCGGAGCCGGCTGGCCAGCAGGTGGGGGAGGCAGCAGTCCTTCGCCCTTGGAGATTCGGGTGAGCCAGTGGCACTTCTGGGTGGTGTGGTTGAATGGCTTCGCGCCGCTCTGGAACTTGCAGGGAGTGTCGAGGGTTTGCTCATAGGTGAAGGCGGGCAACCACGCAGGCTTGCCGCCATTCTGACGCTTGGGGCCGGGTTGCCCCTCCGGCTGCTAATCCTCAACTGTCGCCACCTGCCAGCTGGTGGAAGCCAACTACGGGGCCTTGCGCTTGTTGTTGTTCTATTGCTGGCGCCAACTGTTGTCACCAGCGGCGTTCGAGGAGCCGGCGGGAGCACCTTCGCGGACGCGTCCACCTGGAGCTCCGACTTCATGGAGGAGTCGCTGGTGTCCGGTGTTCGGGAACGGGGTCCCTGCACTTGCTCGCCTGCGGCCTGCGGGCGTGGCTCAAAGGAGGCCCAGGACAGCCCATCTTCATCAACACAAGCTCAAGACCCTCGCGAGGGGCCAAGCCTCGCAGCGCGGACGACCAAGAGCTTCCTCAGGCGCGGCCTCGTCAGGCTGGATCGTGAGGGGGCGGAGAGTTCAAGGCAGGGTACCTCGCGAGGTGCCCGTGGACGCAAGCCATGACGACCAAAGGGCGCCAGGCCGGCGCCAGCTCGCAGCGCCCCTCCTTTCCTCTTTGGTGCAAAGGGAGCAAGCGCAGCGAGAGCATCAAGCAAAGGCATCCGCTTTCGTGCAACAAGACCAAGACCAGCACCAACGGCTGGAATGCGGTCATCGTGGAGCCCAAGCAGGCTATCACCAGAGCCTTTGGCAGGCGAGGACCATCTTTAGTCAGGATAAGTGTACCCGTTGTTCCCCTTCAAAATGGCCAATTGTTGGCGCCCTTCCCGCTCAATATTTGGGAAGAGGCCCAGGGCCTTCGTCTATATAAGTAGAACTAGCCACCATAGTAGAGCCGACTAACTCCTCCCGCGCGGCATTTTGGGATTCAGAGAGAGAGATAGAGACCCGATCCTCAAGCCAGAGCGACGGGGCACCACTTAGCAATTCATCGCACCCACTAAGAACAGACCCTCACGAGGTTGTTCTTCCCTGTACTGTTCCTCATCAGCCCAAGAGGCAATCTACACACCACACACTGGAGTAGGGTATTACACCACGATGGTGGCCTAAACCAGTATAAATCTCATGTCTCTTGTGCTATTCTTTCGAGTAGTTTAGGTTCTTGCGATTCGGCGAGGTACGAGACGGTGGAGGGTTGGATCTCCGCGCGCACCCCAGAGTTCAAACCTTAAGGGTCTGCTGAACCCGAATCCGACATTTGGCGCGCTGTAGGTGCGCCGAATCTGCTTTCGTCGCCTCGTTTTTCCCGACCACGCAACCATGTTCGACGCTCGGGCCCGCTGAGCACCGAGCCGCCCTCACCTCCCATGTCGCCCAGATTGCTCCCGTGCCGGCGGGCGCTTCGCTGTTCCCGTCACCTGCCGTCAACACCGCCATCGGCCCGGCGGGGGACGGGCAACAAGCATCGTCCCTGCGCTCCCCGGCAACCTCATGGGGGGGCCGCGCGCCTCCCTGGTCGCCCGTCCCCTCGCGCCGGCTTCTCCACTCATCGCGGCCCTCCTCGGCGGCTCGCAGGCGCCGCCTTCCAGCCGCCAAGTCAAGACATTCGTCCGCCGGGTCGGCGCCGCCTCCACGCGGCAGGGGGCTCCCTCAATCCGGACGGAGTCGTCGGCCGGGCTGACCTTCGACTCTCGAGACCACCCCGCCAACTCGGCCGGCTCGGGTGCGCTCCCGCTGCTCTGCACACCTACCATCTGCCAGGTCGCCGTCACCAGGACCCTCATCGACGGTGGCGCCAGCGTCAATGTGCTCTCGGTCAAGGCCTTCAACTTCCTCTGCATACCCAGGGAGCGGCTGCTGCCCAGCCGGCCTTTTTCGGGCGTAGGAGGAGGGTCATCCAGCTCCTTGGGGCAAATCCGGCTTCCGTGACCTTCGCACCTCGACAACTCCCGCACGGAATTGGTCGACTTCGACATCGCCCCATCGGCCTACCCTACAACGCCATCCTTGGCTATCCGACACCAAATTCATGGCCGCAACTCCACCCGGGTACAACCTCATGAAGATGCAGGGAGTAGCGGCGTCCTCACTGCGTTCGGGGATACCGAGGGTGCGCCATGAGCGCCAGCTCACCCTCAAGACGCCAGCCGCAGCACAGCCCGCCGATGCGGAAGCCCCCAAGCCCAAGGGGGCTGCGCCAACCAAGAAGAAGTAGTTGTTCACTCAAGACAAGGCGGAGACCAAGCAGATACCCGTCGATGAGGACGGGTCCACAAACGCCACTGTCACCATAGGCGCCAACCTCGAGCCCTAACAGAGGAAGCCCTTGTCAAGTTCCTACGTCACGAACAAGAAGGTGTTCGCCTGGGAGCCCGATCAGTCTGGCGGGATTCCATGGGGCGGATCGAGCACCACCTCAATGTGTGCCCGGACGCAAGGCCCAAAGGAAGGTAAAGCGAGGAGGCAGTCCACCGAAAAGCAGGCCTTCATCGCCCAAGATACCCGCAAGCTAGAAACCGTGGGGTTATCCGCGAGGTCCGATACCAGATTGGTTGGCCAACCCGTGGTGGTGCCAAGAAGGGAGGAAAGGAGCGCATGTGTCGACTTCACCAACCTCAACAAAGCATGCCCGCAGGATCCATTTCCGCTCCCTCGCATCGACCAGATCGTCGATTCCACCGCCGAGTGTGACCTGTTGTGCTTCTTGGACGCCTTTTCCGGGTATCACCAAATCAAGATGGTGGTGGAAGACGTGGAGAAGACGGCCTTCCTAACCCCGTGTGGAGTATACTGCTATACCTGCATGCCATTCGGGTTGCGCAACGCAGGGGCAACCTTCCAGCAGCTTATGCACATCACCTTGGGCCCACAGCTCGGGAAGAACGTGGAGGCATACGTCGACGACATCGTGGTGAAGTCTCGCGAGGCCAAGATCTTGATACAAGACCTGGAAGAAACCATCGCGAGCCTCAACTCAGTGAGCCTGCGACTCAACCCGGAGAAGTGTGTGTTTGGAGTTCCCTCAGGCAAGCTCCCATGTTTTTTCGTGTCCCACCGAGGCATCGAGGCCAACCCAGAAAAGGTCAAGGCAGTGGAAGACATGAGCCCACCGAAGACCCTCAGGGAGATGCAGAAGCTCACAGGGCGCGTAACGGTGCTGGGCCGTTTCATCTCCCGATTGGGGGAGCGGGCGCTGCCTTTCTTCTAGCTGATGAAGAAAAAGGGGCCCTTCGAGTGGACTGAAGAGGCCGACCAAGCGTTTCAAGACCTCAAGAGGTACCTGACCAGCCCTCCAGTGATGGTGGCCCCGCGCCCTCAGGAGCCCTTGGTACTCTACCTCGCCGCCACTCCCTACTCCGCTAGCGCTGCTCTAGTGGCGGTTAGGGAGGAGCGTCAGGCCAAGACCACGGCGGCCACCCGAGCTAAGGCAAGACCGAATCAGAAGGAACTAGCAGAAGCCAGCACCGCAATGGAGGAAGATCAGCCGTCACAGCAGAGTGCACCAAGGGCGGGGGAGGCCTCCCGTCCAAGCACCTAGCTTCCAGAGGCGCCGATGCCTTAGGAGGCACCACAGCTTCCGGAGGACGCCACCAGCACCGACGCCCCTAACCTCGTCGAGCACCCGGTGTACTTCGTCGGTACCGTGCTACGGGATGCGAGGGCACGGTAACCCATGCCGCAGAAGCTCCTCCTGGCACTGCTAGTGGCTTCGCGCAAGCTGCAGCACTACTTCCAGGGTCATCCAATCAAGGTTGTCTCGGCATACCCCCTGGATAGGGTGCTCAGGAGCCCCAACTCGGCAGGAAGGGTCGCCGAGTGGAACATTGAGCTGCAAGCATTCCAGCTCGAGTTCAGTACGACCAGAGTCATCAAGGCGGCCGCGCTGGCAGACTTCGTGGCCGAATGGACAGAAGCACCGAGCCTCGTGGCCGCGCGAGGATCGGTCCCTCTCCCGTGGAGCGGCGCCCGGAAGGTTGGGTCATGTACTTGACGGAGCTGCTCTCCGGACAGGGCGATGGGGCTGGGGCAGTACTCATATCCCCTCTCAGACAAGCTCTACTATGCCGCAGCTCTGTTTCAAAGATGGCGAGAAGGTCTCCAACAATATAGCAGAATACGAGGGGCTGAGAAGGGTCCAGGCTGCCGCTGCCACGGGGTGAAGCGCCTACCATCAAGGGCGATTCGCAGCTCCTCGCCAATTTCTCCAACAAGGTGTACGAGCCTAGGGATGAACACATGGAGGCCTACCTTGGAGGTCCGCAGGATGGAGAAACAATTCGGGGTTGAGCTGCAGCACGTGCCTCGGGCACCAATCAAGAGGCCGACGACATCGCCAAACGAGCCTCCAGGAGGTTACCCCAGAGCCGGGTGTCTTTGAGGAACGGCTCTTCAAGCCCTCAGCCCCGCCGCTATCAAGCACGGCACACCTCGGGAGGAGCTCCTCACCACCAGCCTCGGGAGCCCCACCCGTGGCTCGGCCTCGGGGGCACGCCTGCTCCTAACGATGGAACCTCAAGAGGAGTGCTGGATCACGGAGCTCAAGAGTTACTTAACGCGTGGGACTTTGCCAGAGAAGGAGGAGGAGGCAGAGCGTGTGGGCGGCAAGCCACGACATACAGCATCATGGATGGAGAGCTCTACCGGAGACGACCAAACGACGTATCCCTACGCTCCATCACCAGGGAACAGGGGAAGGAATTGCTAGCAGATATACATGGCGGAGATTGTGGGCACCATTCATCGTCACGGACCCTTGTCGGGAAGGCGTTCCGCAGCGGTTTCTATTGGCCCATCAAGGCTCAATGACGCCATCGACCTCGTGGAAGGCTTGCGAGGCTTGCCAATTCCATGCCAAGCAGATCCACCGCCAGCGGAGGCTCGCAAACCATTCCCTCACTTGGCCATTCGCGTCCTGGGGCTGGACATTCTGGCCCTTTCCCTTGAGTGCCGGGGCTATCGCTACTTACGCCGCCGTGTACAAATTCACCAAGTGGGCCGAAGTCGAGGCCGTCCGCGCCATCCCCGCTGGTTCTGCGGTCAAGTTCATCAAGGGCATCGTGAGCCGGTTCGGAGTGCCGAACCGCATCATCACCGACAACGGTTCGCAGTTCACCAGTAACCTTTTTAAAACGTACTGCGCTAACCTTGGGACGCAGATATGCTACGCTTCGGTGGCGCACCCCCGCAGCAACGGACAGGCCGAGCGGGCCAATGTAGAGGTCTTGAGAGGCCTCAAGACCAGGACATTCAAGAAGAAACTGGAAGCCTGCGGCAGAGGCTGGTACGACGAGCTTCCGTCTGTGTTGTGGTCCATCCGCACAACCGCAACCAAGCCAACTGGGGAGACCCCCTTCTTCCTGGTCTACGGGGCCGAGGCGGTCCTCCCTCACGAGGTCAAGCGTCGATCCGTGCGGGTCCTGGCGTTCGATGAAACACTGAAGGACGCCATGCGGGGGACGGCCCTTGTGCTGGGTGAGGAGCGCCGTCGAGAAGCTGCGTTGCGGCGGCGAGGTACCAGCAGAGCACTCCGCGATACCACCGCCGCAACATCCGCCCCGTAACTCTCGAGGTAGGGGACCTCATGTCTCCACGGGTCCTCTCCGTGGAGGGACTGCATAAGCTTTCTCCCATGTGGGAGGGCCCTTCAAGGTTGTTCATGTTTCCAGTGCCCGCCCGTGCGCTTGGAGACTCAAGAGAGGGTGCCTATACTGAACGCTGGAACATCCAAAGACTCCGGAGGTTTTACCCCTAAAAGGCCCTGAGCCTGTGAAGAAGGCGAATGCCTATGAAGTTCATCTTTTTGGAAAAGGCCCAGAGCCTGTGAAGAAGGGAATGCCTGTGAAGTTCATCTTTTTGGAAAAGGCCCAGAGCCTGTGAAGAAAGCGAATGCCTGTGAAGATCATCTTTTTGGAAAAGGCCCAGAGCCTGTGAAGAAGGCGAATGCCTGTGAAGTTCATCTTTTTGGAAAGGCCCAGAGCCTGTGAAGAAGGCGAATGCCTGTGAAGTTCATCTTTTTGGAAAAGGCCCTGAGCCCGTGAAGAAGGCGAATGCCTGTGAAGTTCATCTTTTTGGAAAAGGCCCAGAGCCTGTGAAGAAGGCGAACGCTGTGAAGCTGTCGCTGCTCGAAAGGCCCGGAGCTGTGAAGAGGGCAAACGCCTGTAGCTTGCTTACTGTAAGAAAGGCCCGAGCTCAGAAGAAGGCCCAAGGCTCGTGAAGCTCGCCGCCTGTGACACTCTCACGTAATAATGAGTGGGGCTGTACACGCCCGGAGTCTCGGGGTGCTAGCCTCAGCCCCGGGCTCCCTCCCACGCCCAGAGCAGCACTTAGCTCTGCTACCGGTGAGAAGACGCCCAAGACTAGACTAGGTGCCGACGCTGCTTTTTTCATTTGCTTTCTGCAGCTTGACTGGTTCTTCCCATTTGAAGTTTTTATCGAAACTATCGCCTTTTTGGTCCGTGGTTCTTCGATCTTTTTCGCCTCCTGCCTCAATTTCTCTGCTGGGGGACTCATGAGGCGTAAGCCTCGGGAGTCCCCGCAGTGTTCCTACCCCTATCGCCAAGTTTCATGGCCTGGTCCACACCTGGAGCACCCTCCCACCATGCCTCACGGGCAGCACAACGCGAACACGGGCTGGGTCGGTCGCCTCCAGCCACGATCGAGATTCACTTGCGAATGGGCGCCGACGGAAGGGAACAGATCGATAACAAAAGCAAGATAATAATTAACGGCGTTGTTCTAAACACGCCTTCACGGGCCACACATTGTTCCTTTTTACGCAGGAGAGACAAGAAAGGATAGATTGAAGGGCGCGCCGTCTGCATTTATAGCCGAGAAGGCCAACCGTCGACCTCCACGATCACCGTAATCATGATCGACCATGCATGCAAGGACTTGTCGAATCCGGGCGGTTACCAAGGCGTCGTGGGGAGCAAAGGTCGCCACATCCAATCAACCGCCATGCGGCGCCTAAGGTCAAGAGCTGTTAGGGGCTCATGACGCCAAGACTTGCCCTCTCGCCTCTCTGCCGGCCAAGTTCGGGCGCGCCGTGGGCCCGGGGGCTACTGTCGGCGTTCTGGGAATGGGGGTCCCTAGAATTGCCTGCCTGCGGCCTGCGGCGTGGCTCAAAGGAGGCCCAGGACAGCCCATCTTCATCAACACAAGCTCAAGACCCTTGCGAGGGGCCAAGCCTCGTGGGGCGGACGACCAAGAGCTTCCTCAGGCGCGGCCTCGTCAGGCTGGCTCGTGAGGGGGCGGAGAGTTTAAGGCAGGGTACCTCGCGAGGTGCCCGTGATGCAAGGCATGACGACCAAGGGCGCCATTGGGCCAGCGCCAGCCAGCGCCCTCCTTTCCTCTTTGGTGCAAAGGGAGCAAGCGCAGTAGAGCATCAAGCAAAGGCATCCGCTTGGTGCAACAAGACCAAGACCAGCCCCAACGGCTGGAATGCGGTCATCGTGGAGCCCAAGCAGGCGCCATCACGAGCCTTTGGCAAGTGCGAAGACCAACTTTAGTCAGATAAGTGTACCCGTTGTTCCCTTCAAATGGCCAATTGTTGGCGCCCTTCCCGCTCAATATTTGGGAAGAGGCCCAGGCCTTCGCCTATATAAGTAGAACTAGCCACCATAGTAGAGCCGACTAACTCCTCCCGCGCGGCATTTTGGGATTCAGAGAGAGAGATAGAGACCCGATCCTCAAGCCAGAGCGACGGGGCACCACTTAGCAGTTCATAGCACCCACTAAGAACAGACCCTCGCGAGGCTGTTCTTCCCTGTACTGTTCCTCATCAGCCCAAGAGGCAATCTACACACCACACACTGGAGTAGGGTATTACACCATGATGGTGGCCTGAACCAGTATATATCTCGTGTCTCTTGTGCTGTTCTTTCGAGTTGTTTAGGTTCTTGCGATTCGGCGAGGTACGAGATGGTGGAGGGTTGGATCTCCGCGCGCACCCCAGAGTTCGAACCTTAAGGGTCTGCCGGAACCCGAAATCCGACAGTGGCATATTTGTCTACTATGATCAGCAGTTAGTCGAGTGTGGCCAGCTCGTCGTAGACGAGTCAGTGCTTGAGTAGGGTGCCCTCTCTGCACCCAGCGGTGAAGTACTCTATGGCTTGCACCTCATGCACCCCTTCGCAGGAGTTGCGTAGTTCGGCCCACCGTGTCAGGTAGTCGCGGGTGGACTCGGTGGGGCCTTCGACGCACAGAGAAAGCTGGTGGGGCTAGGGCAGCCGCTTGTAGGTGCTGGTGAAGTTGCGGACGAAGACTTCGGTGAAGTCCAGCTAGCTATTGACGATGTAGGGCTTGAGGCTGTTCAGCCATGTTCGGGCCGTGCCCTGAAGCATGAGGGGGACGTACTTCACGACAACGCGCTTGTTGCCGTTTGCTATGTTGACCGCGGTGGAGTAATCCACCAGCCAATCCTCCGGCTTCACGGAGCCGTTGTACTTGGGAGTGTCTCAAGGGAGCGAGAACCCTTTGGGGAAGGGCTCGTCGCGAATGCCGGGGCCAAAACAAGGCGGACCGATTGTATCTTCTTCTTCTACCGCGAGGGACCGAACCAGTTGGTCGATCCGGTGGTGGGCGTCGTTTTCTCTGACTCCTTCGCGGGGGCCCAGCCGGCCTCCGAGAGTCGGGTGCTCAACAGGCGGCGGGGAAGCGCGCCTCTCCCTGCGCGGGGGAGGTGGGCGATCGTCCCATCGTTCCATTGCTCGTGGGCGGCCGTCTTGGTCAAGCTCAATGGTGAGACGGGTCCGACTATGGCTTGCAGCCGGCTCTCGATCTCTTCGGTCGTGGGCGCCGCCTGTCGGCGTCCGGGAAGTCGCGCCTTGGTCTCTGCGGGGGGAGGGGTGAGGAGGATGATTCTCGGCATGCGCGTCGGGTTCCATCTCACAGCGGCCAGCTTCTTGTGGCGTTGTAGCCGCGTCGAGGAGCTGCTGGATTCGTGTCGTCATGCAATGCTGGTCGTCACTCTCCACGTGATGCAGCTCGTCCGCTGCTGCCTATGCAACCCGTAGGTTCTCCAGGGGCGTGGCGTGGACTGGGCGGTTGGCCCCAGCATGATGGCAATGGCCGCACCTCGTTGTCCAACCGTGCCCACACGGCTGGGCTCGCCAACAGCCGGCGTGCCGCCCACAGCGCGGTCGATCTCATACTGGAATGCTTCGGAGAGGCGTCTCATGGTGGCAAACTTCTTGGCGCTCTCTACAAGCGTGATGCGGCAGGCCTCTATTGTCTCGGAGTTGGCGTCGGCCGCGATGGGTGTGGACAGGTCCCGCAGTGCCGCTTGCAGCGAATCCTGGCCGGCTCCGCCAGAAGCTTCGCCGTGGCTGATGACGAGCACCTCCATGACGGTGCTGCCACCGCTATCCGCTCGAGGGAGCGGCTCGTCGATGACCACCATGTTGGTGGAGAATGCATCGAGGGATGTCGTGTCCGAGTCGACAAGCATCGGGTCGGTGGAACCGATCGACTCTAGGTCGGAGAAGGGCTTGTCGGTGTCAAAACCGGTGGACCTCGGGTACGGGGTCCCGAACTGTGCGTCTAAGGCGGATGGTAACAGGAGGCGGGTGACACGATGTTTACCCAGGTTTGGGCCCTCTCGACGGAGGTAATACCCTACTTCCTGCTTGATTGATCTTGATGAATATGAGTATTACAAGAGTTGATCTACCACGAGATCGTAGAGGCTAAACCCTAGAAGCTAGCGTATGGTATGATTGTTGTTGTCCTACGGACTAAACCCTCCGGTTTATATAGACACTGGAGGGGGCTAGGGTTACAAAGAGTCGGTTATTAGGGAGGAGATCTACATATCCGTATTGCCAAGCTTGCCTTCCATGCCAAGGAGAGTCCCATCCGAACATGGAACGAAGTCTTTAATCTCGTATCTTCATAGTCCAACAGTCCGGCCAAACGATATAGTCTGGCTGTCCGGAGAACCCCTAATCCAGGAGTCCCTCAGTAGCCCCTGAACCAGGCTTCAATGACGATGAGTCAGGTGCGCATATTTGTCTTCGGCATTGCTAGGCGGGTTCTTCGTCCGAATACTCCATAGAAGATTCTGAACACAAGGATAGTGTCTGACTCTACAAAACAAATTCCACATACCATCGTAGAGAGAATAATATTTCCACAAATCCAATCTGTCGACTGTTTTTCATAATGTGACGTACTGCCGTGGTCTGGCCACGACAAACCGTCTTTCTCGCTCAACCTGCCACCGCATGTTTTGCGAGGCGATCTCATTGGCACGTCTTGTCGAAGCAGAGATCGTGTCCCCCTTATTACGGGATTCTCATCAATACGGATGTGGGTAACCCAATCGTGCCTGTTGGTATGACTCCTTGATTTTAGGCAAGTCCCAAACGGCCACGCGGAGGACGCTTGATATTCATCCCCTTTACAAAGAGGCCAAGGCCTGTCCTTTTTCTTCTTGCACTCAATCGAATCCTTCCCCCACCTCGAGTTCCAACACCCACTACTAGAAAAACCACTACTAATGGCGCACCTAATATGGCCATTAATGGCGCATCACTGGTGCGCCATTGATAGCACGCCATTAGTAATTTTTACTAATGGCGCACCACCTGGTGCGCCATTAGTATCTGAGTATACTAATGGCGCACCACCTGTGCGCCATTAGTATATCGAGGGTGCGCCATTAGTATGCCTCCCGGGGCATGTATACCAGTGCTTTGGCATACTAATGGCGCACCACCTCGGATCGCCATTAGTAATCATTAAGATACTAATGGCGCACTACCCAGTGATGCGCCATTAGTATGCCTCGTCATACTAATGGCGCACTTATCATGTGATGCGCCATTAGTATGAATATTAGGTTTTTTTATTTTTTATTTTCTGTTTTTGCACAGGTTACAAAATGTATAATTTGACAAAATATAGACAGCACACATCAACAATAGATTCATCAAATACAATAGAAGATTAGTCTTTGAATACAATTCATCATATTAGTCTTTGAATACAATTCATCATATTAGTCTCCGAATTGAAAAGACCGAACAAAGATAGAACATTATATTACAAGTCTCGAGACCGCGAGTAGCGAGTTTGTCTTCGCATTACAAGTCGATATCGATCATCTAAACTACCATCACATAGAAGAGAGCTGCGGTCATCACGATGAGCATCATCATGATGAAACTCGTCTTCATCCGGTTCCTCCAACGCTCCCTCCCTCTCCGCTAGATAGCGGGCGATCTAGATTCGCCTCGCCCTAGTGGTGTACCCTTTGTAACTGTTACCGCTGAATCGGTGAACCTGTCTCCGACACTCCTCCCACCATCGAGACTCCGAACCTTACCCTTGTACACGACATACGCCGGCATCGCTATGCACTAGCCAAACGAAACGTTAGTACCAATTCACGACAATACATAAGCAATATATAAGTATGCAAATGAACGATCGGAAGAGAAAAGCAAGACATTAATAGCATCGATTACATCTAAGTTGAACGACTCTCAAACCAAAGAGACATACTACAAGTTCATTAAAGTTTAATTACAACATGAGCCAATCGATGTTTCAGAACTAGACAACTCGACTCAAGGGACCGGAGCGTGGATGAAGCCGCCGTCATCGTGGGAGTCATGAAAGAACGGGCGTTGTCATCCTGCATTTGTAGCATTGTGTCGATGTCACCGTTGGACGGTTGATTTCGAGGTAGAACTGCCCGAGGTACGAAGGACATCTTGATGGATGATTTCCGCAAACTCCGATCGGATGCGAAAGAATTCTTGTCGGAGGTCCGCGTCCTGGATTGCCGACACGCCGCGCCCAATCTTGGAGTTTACTCGGTAGCGAAGTTGATGATGGTCCCGCACGATCGCCTCGCATGTGATGGATGGCGTAGTAGGCACCCTTCGACCGCCCGCGGCTGCTTGACGCAGCGAACGTCAGATTGTGGGAGAACACGTGCTTGCCGTGCTTACGAATAGGCCTGGTGAAGGTGCCTCCAGATTTGGCGTGGCGGGAGAACATCATCAAGAACCTTCTTGACATTTGTGTAGTCTACGTTCGACTGACGGTCCGGGTCGAAATACGTGGCCATGGAATATTTGGGGCTTAGGAGGATGAGCGTGCAACGTGTGTCACTGCAGAAAACACGGAATGTTAAAAGAAAACGATCGAAATGTAAGAATTCATATGTTACGGGCGGTTGAGGGAGGACTTACTCGGAAAGTAAGGCACGAGGAAGTTATCCTTATCTTGGTTTGCCGAATGACGCCTTCGAGGTAAGAACTTCGCGACTTGCGGTCCCAGCGCTGCCCAAGATCTTGGCACGCATGTAGAAGGGGTCGACTATCACGATGTCCGGGGTCTTGTCGCGAATGATCCGCATCTCCATACTCAGCGAAAATAGCCGAACGAAGGTGTAGTGCAGCGGATGAAGGTTCAACATAGCGTGGATGTCATCAAAACGCAGGACGATCGTACGCCCGATGGAGTTATCCACAAAGCCCTTGCCCTCTCGGCACCTTGGCGCGAAAACCGGTATGCCACATCCTTCTCCCCGAGACGCCGCTTCTCCAAAGAAAGAACACCGCATGCAGACTCCGCATAGCACGGTTGCAGCATTGAGCATATTTGTCGGTAGCATCGCCCTACCCGCCACATGCACCCTCCTCGAGATATCCTGCGGTGAAGGTGGCCCGTCCCCGAGCACGGATCGTACTCGGTGCCGGCTGGCTCGCACCCTTCTTAGTCTTTCTTTTTCGTGCCTTCTTCTTCTCCTGTAATGGGACCGAGTTTTGCTCACAGACCGCCTTCTTGAGTGTGTTGGGGCTGATAATATTTCGCACCTCGCCTATCTGAGGCTCGGTGAAGTCGGCAGCTGGAGGCGTCTCCCGAGAGCTGAACGCCGACGGCGCTGTTGCAACTTGGCTTCTCCAGCGTGCGAGCTAGATCGCACACGTCTTTTGTTGGGTTTGGTTCTTGAGAAGGAGGCCCCATGAAGTCGCCATCGCACCCATGCTCGACAAAGTCTTGATCGGCGTTGCCAAATGTATCATAGTCGCCGCCGTCGCCGTTCGATCCTGTGCCATATGCATGTTTGGATCGATGGCATAGGGATGTCCGCACCGTTCTGGCGGTCTTGCCATGGGGCCGACTTGGCGCCGCACGATCGGCGGTGTTGTCTTTGGGGTGGTGTCCCCGCCCCAAACGAATCTGGCTCTTCGCCAAAGCAGGGCCAGCTCAGCAAAGCGCCGAGGGTCATCACGTCATCATCGTCGGCCCCGACGGGTCGATTCGGAGGTAACAAGTCGTCGCAGCCTGGCAGCACCAACCAGTTGAACCCTAAACAAGTTGGGTGGCATCCGCTACCGTGGAACAAGGGTTGCCGGTTGAGCGATTTTGCCCTTGGCGACATCGACCAACTCGTTGTTCACGAAGTGGAGGAGAGTGCACGAACGTCGGTGGCGCCCTGCGAAAACATGTAGGGCGTCGAGGATGCCCACCAAAGGCAAGGAGATGAAGTCCTCGGCGAGAGAGCTTAATTAGTTACCGTGATGATGGCGTCGAGCTCGGCTAATGTAGAGGCACCGCCAACGGTGGGCGTGCAGATTGACGGAGGGGCCGCTTGCTGCAGAGGTGCGGCGGTGTACACCGGGTGCATTAAGCTCCGTGCGGCGTCGGAGACACCAATGCCGCCTCGCCGGGGCACCAATAGCCCGCCATCGCATTATGCGAGTTGCTGGCCGTGAAGCTAGGAATCGGGCGGCCCTGTTGGCGCCCGCAATCCACGACTCAACCCGAGATCAAGGTAGGCACAAGGGCGGTGATCGTCGCTCGAGTCGTTGTTCCACTTGCTCTTGGACAATCTCCGGAATCCGCGCCACCTGTGCCTTGAGTTCTTGAACCTCTCGCGCTGGCTTTCCGAGTTGGTCTTTTCTCCTTCCGCACACCAGCGGTATAGTATGACCCCATTTTGTCGACAAGCCTTTGCCGCCACACGACCAGCCGACGTCGACTTCTCGAGCTTATCCTTGTTCTTCATTACATTCAACCCCTATTTAGAGTGGTGTCCCAAGGGTTGCTCTTAGTCGACCCCGCTCTGCTTTCGATCGCTGCGGAAGGAATGTGAACCATTTAGAAATTCGGCTTCATTAATTAGAATGCAACCATATGGAGCTAATTACGCGGGGGTGTATTCCTTACCAGAACAAGCTCAAGCTGCCTGGTCTTCGGATCCGTGGTAAGCTCCTTTGTTTTCGGGTCCTGACAAAGTTCCTGGTCTGCTTGTCACCGTATGTATCGAAGAGGGGCGGTAGGCCTTGCTCAGCACGGTCCGACTCCTCCTTGTCCCATATAGGCTCCACCACTCTGTAACCGCAAGGACCGAGTGTGTGTTCCCCTATGTTCAGCTCCCGCATTTGTTTCCCCCACTCACTTGATTGGGAGCTTGCGGTGCTCGAGCAATTGATCTTGAAGTCGTTGTAGTCATCTTCGGTGATCGAAGGATTTTTCTCCTTGATCTTCTCATAACTCTCACCTTTCTCGATCATTCTCTTCACATTGCTTTTCCAAGTAGACAGGGCCTTGCTCATCTTCGTGAGGGCAGCATTGTTCACTTTATTCCCTTTGAGGCTTGTGTTTTCAAATTCAGCGGGAACTTGTATCGTTCGTGCAGCTTCGTGAAGAGGAGGTTGCGCAAATTCCCTCGGTCGATGCCTCGGGTTCTCGGTGTTGATCGAGGCGGTGCTCGGACAATGCACCCGAGCTGAAGCGAGTACCCCTTGACTATTCGTTCGGGCGCCGTTGGATTCCGTTGGAGTCCACTTCATAACTTCCTCCTTGAGGTGCGAACACGATCGGGCGCTGGTCCTTCCGTTGCCTCTTGGTGGCTGCCATCTGTGCGTGCGCCGCCATCATCAGTGGTGGCATCCTCGGCGGCACCATCAGTGGTGGCATCCTCGGCGGCACCATCAGTGGTGGCATCAGTGTGGTCATCCTCGGCGGCACCATCCGTGGTCTCGGGATCGGTGGGGAAGGCGGCGGCCTCATACAAGTGAGGTTGTTCCTCCATCTCTGGGACAGCTCCTGAATGCCTTGCCGCCCAACCCCGTTCTCATCGTTGTGGGCCATGTTTCTCTCTAAATAGAAACAAAGTTTGGTCAAAAGTTGGTTATTGTCAAGGAACAAGATCATGGTCTCATCATTTAGGGTTTGTCGACACGAGGCATCCTAAAATCTAAGCTTTTATTATTGAGGGTTTTTCGGCCAAGGCACCCTAAAAGCCTAACCTTTCATCATTTCGGTTTTTATCGACACCGAGGCACCCTAAAAGCCATGCATTAGTCACAAATGCGCCGGGCACTTGATCCTACTTAATTAACTACTAAGATACCCGGCCCATGCATTAGTCACAAGTACCCCATATGTCCTATTTTTAGCAAAGTCATGCTAAAATTCACGGAAAATTTCAGCATGACCTTTGCTGAAAATAGGACATATGGAGTACCAATTTGCGGAACGGAAGTTAATCGACATTCCGGCAAACTCAAGGGCCTCTCGGGTACCTGCAAAATCATTATCCCAGGTGGACATGGATGCAATGTCACATGTCACATGGATCCCACACCCACAGGGAGCTGGTGAAGCTTCATGGCAGAATATCATATACAAGCACGAATTTTGTTCACATTTATATAGCAACAAATATTTATACACTCATATAGCAGCACTAAGTATATTGCACTTAGAAGAAGACTTGCTTTTACATCCCACCCAACTTAACAATCTAGTAGAGTTGTTAGTAAGATCCTAGCTCTCTCTTTTCTTAGAAATAATAAATCGCCAAGCAGGAATGAAAAGATTATTTGATTGAAGAAACCACCATGGCAGCAAATAACTGAACCTTCACTCTGTTTTAACTGAAAATATATTTGAAAAAAAAAACTTCTACACGTGTGAAAATCTTCTCTACAGGTGGAAGAACACATCAAACACAGTGCAAAAACTAAACCCTTGCACTCTGTCAAATTAACTATAGTTTTTCACTTTGTGCCAGCACCATTAGATTAGTTGGTAAAGTACATCTTTCATCCTAGTACATTCCCTGCCTGTGCGGGCATTTGCGAGCAGTGACGATGGATTGGCTTTTAGGCCCCGACTAATTAACTACATTGCTCATCGAGACCCTGCTGTTTTTCTTGGGAGGTGGCGTTACTCTTGTACTAGTGTGGTACTGGTTTATTATTTAGAACCTTCTCGCTTATGAAGCTATCTCTGTAAAGATTTGCAACTAGTAGTACATTTTTGGTGGGTGCAAAAGTCCAACAGCACTAGAACTGAGCTGATTGATCTATAAATGTGTAGGAGGAGCTAGATCATTTCCTCCATGGGGAATTTTGTTTAGGTACTTAGACAAGTTAATTAGGGATCTCAGCTGAGAAGATCTGCTCTAGCATTGAGCGTAAGGATTACCAATACTACTAACCTTATGCTGTGTAGGTGCTTACATAAGTTAATTATAGGATCTTACCCGAGAAGATCTGCCTCTAGCACTGAAAGCGAAGTAGTACCGATGGCAGTGCTGTACTACCAATCTTATACTATGACTTTTTGACAGTGAGTAAAACAGGGCACTTCCTTTGCAGGAGAGAAAGATTAATTTAGCTAATCTCTCCCAAGGAAATGAAGCTCACAGAAATGAAGCTCCAAACTGAGAGGGCTTAGAATATATTGCTATGGCAACAATTGGGAGATCTGTCATAGAAAGCATCGCCTATAAAGTGTTTCCAATTAGTATTTTCTAGAGTCAAGGGATCCTCATGGGGCCTTCTTCCTGAAAAGAAGCATAGGGATCACAGGAAAAAGGAAATGGAGGATCTCCTTGCATGCATGCATTCCATATATATATTTGGTTTGCTGACCTATAAGTCCTTAATTTAGTATACAATGCTACTTTCTTTCTTGTGGGAGAGCTCTTTGACTGATTGTGCATGCTTACATATACTTAATGATCATAAAAAGGAAAACAAATATAGTATTAAAAGATGATCATTTTATACTAAATTATAAAAGGGTCGATAACTACCTATTCTTTTTCTGAAGTTGTACTTTTATTATTTACTTATTTTTGCTCATGCTGATTACTCACTTCAAAATAGGTTGCTTAGTAGTACGAAACAACACACACCAAGCTCCATCAAAAACAGAATAAAAAATGTCCATGTCATGCTTGGCAATAGCACAAGTGACATGAAAATTCAGGAGTAGGAGATCACAAAAGTACAGTCCACAGGTTACTCCAAGTTTCTGAATTTTCAGAAATTTTCTGAAGAAAAGAAATCCTAGGGTTAAAAATCTGGAGCAAGTCCTAGCAGAACCACAAAATGTTCATCTACTCAAATTAATGTCCAAACAGTGTCATATCTGAAATTAACCTGTCATGTTCCTTTGCTCAAACATGAAGTACCAAAGAACCTTGAAACTAAAAGTCCTGCATTCTTTCATTGGAAAAAGAGAGATGGAGGCTGGTGAAATCTTATCCTAGGAGGCAAACTCTCTTTGAGAACTTTGTGTTAAAAATGCACAGTAAAATGCACAGAAAAGAATACGAGAAAATTGCACATGACAATGCTTGCACAAATATCAAAATGTGTATTGGTAGGACCATATATGGTTTCAGGGCTTGCAATGTAAGTAACTAGAATCCAATGAACCCACTTATCACAGATAGATGGGCACCCTAGTGGTTTGCTCTAATTAAGAAATGGTCTTAAATAGGTCTTGGAGTGAAGATTTAAGAATTCTTACAAGACATAATTGACCAGCCTACAGTGTAGAAAAGAAAAACTGACTCGGCCCTGCAGTAAAATTGGGGTACAGTCTTGCTGAAGTTAGTATAAGTTTTCATCTGAATGTCATTTATTAGTTGTCCCTCTGATTGCATTAAAGCTTTGTTGTTTAAACCTAGAGAACCTAGTACAAATAACATAAGTAGTATGACAGGGAGGATAATTTATATCCTTATCTAACCGGGGGTACACCCATCGTGGTGGTTTCATCATCAAAATCATACTAGTGTATCCCAGATGGGAACTAAAACCGTGTAGCAGAACTACAAAACCATCAAATAGACGACACAGAGGGCAGATTGCTTTAGTCATGCAAGAATTGTTGGTGGATTATCAAGAAGGAAAAGCATTGGGCACTCTGATCCAATCTAAAATGGCAAAGCTGAGACGAGATTGCTTTTTCACTAATGATAAAACTCAGGTTAACAAGAAAATGAGAGGAGGGGAGGGAGGAGGGGAGGAGGAGGGGAGGAGGAGGGGAGCTCACGGGGTGGTGGTGCTCGGCGGCGGTGGTGTGGGCGGGTCGCGGGGGGTCGAGGTGGGGCAGCGCGCCGGGCGGGTCGAGGCGGCATCGGGCGTGAGGCAGCGTCGAGGCGGAGTCGGGCGGCGTCCGGGCGGCGGGTCGCGTCAGGCGTCAGGGCGGGTCGCGTCCGAGGCGGCGCTGGGCGGCGTCAGGCGGTCGGGTCGCCGAGGCGGCTGCTGGGGCGGGTCAGCGGCCGAGGCGTCGCTGGGCGGCGTCCCGGCGGCGGGTCGCGCCGAGGCGGCGGGCAGCGTCGAGGTGGCGGGACGGTGGCGTCGAGGAGAGGGAAGGCGAGGAGAGGCGAGGGAGGGAGAGGCGAGGCGAGGGCGAGGGTCAGGTAGCGGCGGCGGCGGCGGTGGATCGAGAGGGAGAGGGAACTGGCGAGGGGGAGAGGGAAGGGGGGATCGGGCACAATACTAATGGCGCACCCCACCGTGGTGCGCCATTAGCATGTCCACACTAATGGCGCACCTCACCGTGGTGCGCCATTAGTATTTTTTTGTTTCAACTAGCCAACAGGTTATGTGCTACCAGAACTTATCCACGTCAAGCCCACTCTACTAGCTCGACCGGTCAGCAGCCAGTTCTCACACCAGGATGTCCTGGGTTCGACTCCCAGGCTCCACAAATTTTTTTTTTAGCATTTAAAAAGCTGTTTGATACTTATTTATGTTTAAATATGTTCAAACTTGTTTAAATAATAACAGTAATATTTTTTTATAAGACAGTAGCATTTAAAAAGCTGTTTCATACTAATTTTTTTATAAGGCGGTCTTGGGTGCGGGGGTCGGCAAGCGCGGTTGAGTAGGGGAATCGAGGTGCGGGGGTCAAGGCGGCCGGTGGACTGGGGGTGCTCGGCGAGGGGACCGGATCTGGCGAGGTGGGATAGCGATCGAGATGGAGGGATCGAGGTGGGCTCCACAAATTTTTTAGCATTTAAAAGCTGTTTGATACTTTTTGTGTTTAAATATGTTCAAACTTGTTTAAATAATAACAGTAATATTTTTTATAAGACAGTAGCATTTAAAAGCTGTTTCATACTAATTTTTTATATAAGACGGTGCTGGGTGCGGGGGTCGGCGCGGCGGTTGAGTAGGGGAATCGAGGTGCGGGGGTTTGCGGCGGCGGCCGGTGGATCTGGGGGTGCTCGGCGGCGAGGGGGACCGGATCTGGCGAGGTGGGATAGCGATCGAGATGGAGGGGGATCGAGATCGAGTGTCCATGAAATTTAAAAATATTCATGATATAGTTCAAAAAGTACCCATGAAATACAATCGAGAAATGAAGGCTACGATTTAAATACAATCGATCTTAGCTAGCTATCTGTTCACAATCTTCTTGCCCTTCTTTTTCGCAAATGGAGTTCTTACGTGGAGCAGACGTCCTTTAGGTAGGGTGGTCCTGCTTCTTCTTGTGGTGTATGCTGCTACTTCATCATCGTCGTCATGTTCGATCCTCGGTCGCCGTATTTGTCGAAGTCTTGCTCATTGGCTACTCCATCCATTCCGATGATCTTCCTTTTGCCTCTCCTCCGACAACACGACGGGCTTTGGCGGGTCGGTAATGAAGAAGCATTGGTCCACTTGGGAAGCCAGTACCCATGGCTCATTTTTCGCGGTGACGTTTGCGCCATGGGTCTTGGATTTGGCTTCGGTATAACCATGGTGGTGAAATACCGGTCTTCTTTTATGACGTTCTTGGCCCATCTGACACGGAACATCGGGACCTTCTCTCCAGCGTAGCTCAGCTCCCAGATCTCCTCGATCCTTCCGTAGTATCTGTCCTTGTCGTTACCGGTGTAGGATTCCATCGTTACCCCGGAGTTCTGATAACCATCGCTCTTCATTTCCTTGGCCTCGGTGTAGAATGTGTAGCCATTGATATCGTACGCCTCATAGGTCATCATGTTGTGCTTGGCGCCCTGTGACAAGGCGAATATGAGTTGTTCTTCCGCGGAAGAATCCTCATGTAAAGGGTACGACAGAAGCTTATGCTTGAACCAACGCGTGAAACATGAGTTGTGCTCTTTGAGTGTATCTCCGTCCGTCCTCTGTTGGCCTCGGTCATTGTACGTCTTTTTAATAAAGGTTTTGTGCTCTACCACCCAAGGATCGACCACGTCTATGTGTTGTAGCGCGACTAGGTTTGCTCTTTCAAACTCGGCGAGTCGACCCTCGAAGTCGACATGCATTTCGCGGCGACCCTCACGGTGACCCCATCCAGCGAGCCTGCCGAGGTGCTGTTGACGACGGCAGACCAACGGGTTCTCGATGCCTAGATAATTCGTGTAGTAGGAGATGCACTCTTGATCGAAAGCCCCGGCTATGCTTCCTTCGGGCGTGACATGTTGCGAACGTATCCTTTGATGACACCATTCATCCTTTCGAACGGCATCATGCTTGTGCAGGAACGTCGGCCCGAGTTGGATGATATCCTCCACTATATGGACCAGCAGATGCACCATAACGTCAAGAATGCGGGCGGAAGTACATCTCAAGCTCGCATAGTATCACCACGATCTCTTCCTGTAGCCTTCTGAGTTGCCTCACGCCAATCGACTTCCGAGAGATGATGTCGAAGAAGTTGCATAGGCCAAATAGCGTTTCACGGAGGTGCGCGTCCATGATCCCACGGATTGCAACTAGAAGTATCTGCGTCATCAGCACGTGATGGTCGTGAGACTTCATCCCGCTGAACTTCGCTTCACTGGGTCTAGGTATCTGCTTATCTTCCCACGTAACCGTAAGGAAGTTTTACTCCTAGGAGGCAGGTGAAAAACTGCTCGATCTCCTCGACTTAGAGTGAAGCACGCGGAGGGTAGTCATTTCGGTCTTCTTGGCCTTTTGCCTTTGCGACGACTTTACGTGTCCCGCTTCGCCTCATCATCATCATCATCATCATCATCATCATCATCATCATCATCATCATCATATAGCGTGAAGCTCCTGCACGATGCCCATTGATTTCAAGTCTGCCCTTGCTTTCGGCCCATCTTTGGTCCTCCCCGCATGTTGAGCAGGGTACCAAGCGACTCTCGCACACGTTCTTCGTGATATGCATGACATCAAGGCTGTGAGGCACACGGTGGATCTTCGAAGACGGCAAGTCGTAAAACAGACCTCGTTTTCCATACCTTCAGCAGCTGCTTTGGCGCCTTCGCTTCTTTCCCGCTCGGCGCCTTTGCTTCTTTCCCGCGGTGGGCAGTCTTTCCAATTTTTCAACAGCTTGTCTATTTCCTCGCCGCTCCTCGTACAGGCGTTTTGGGTTCGGTTTCACCATCGAACAGATCCTTGCGTTTCCTCCACGGGTCATCGTCGCGAAGCCACCTTCGATGTCCCATGAACACGCTTTTCAAGACCCGGATCTCTATCTAGCTGGCGATCGTTGTGTCATCCATGCACCTTACGCATCCGTAAAATCCGTGGACTACCTGCCCCGCGACATATCCGTAATCGAGATAGTCGTGCACCGTCGTGAGCAGTCGGCTCTCATAGGGAAATATTCTTTCTCTGCGGCTTCCCACGTATTGGCTGGCGTTTTCCACAGCGTGTCAAGCTCCTCTTTCAGCAGCCCCGTCAGATTGATGTCGTTCCTGGTTGTTTCGCCCTTCAATTAGCATACTCATGTGAATGTACTTCCTCTTCATGCACAACCAGGGGAAGGTTGTACATCCACACAAACACAGGCCAGGTGCTATGTGTGCTTCTCGGCTGCCAAACGGATTGACTCCATCGGTGCTCGCGCCCAGCCACGATGTTCCTTGGATCGTTCCCAAATTCCGAGTCTTCGAAGTTCAACGCTTGCCACTGGCTCGCATCCTTAGGGTGACTCAGCATCTTGTCTTTTTTATCTATCTCCGGATCATTTGCGTCATCTTCCCGCTTCTTCTCCTCCCTATCCGCATGCCAACGCAGGAGCTTTGCTACCTTAGGGTCCGCGAAATAGCGCTGCAGACGAGGAGTGATCGGAAAGTACCACACCACTTTTCGAGGAGCTTTCTTCCTCTTCTTGTATCGAGTGGCGCCGCACGGACATATGGTAGACTCCGCGTGCTCGTCCCGATAAATGATGCAATTGTTCATGCACACATGGTATTTCACGTGCGGTAAATCCAGAGGACACACGATTTTCTTCACCTCCTCCAAACTGGTGGGCACTTGTTCCCCTTGGGAAGACGTTCGTGCGAATGACATGTTCTCGTCGAAGCATCGTCGGTCATTTTGTGTTTTACCTTCATCTCCGGGCCATGGCGTTACTTTCAAAGGGTATCCCGGGCCTGCATCCTTCATACAATGGAGTAACCGCGTCTAACTCAAGTTGATCCATCTTGGCTTTCTCTCGGCGGCAGCTCTTGCGTTATCCGTCTCGCTTGAGAAGCAGCTCTTGAATATGAGGGTCCTGCACCCAGCCCATCGATGGTCCAGCGTCGTCGCTCGCCCGGCATCATCATCTTCATGATCATGCCCGTCGCCTGCTCCGCATCTTCCTCATCATCATGTCCTGCATCTTCTACATGATGATGTGTACAACATCACGATCGTGATCATCTCCCAGGGATTCTTCGTCTTCTCGCCCCCCGAGCCGCGGTGGTTGTCTTGCTGCCCTTCCTCATTTCTTGCCCGCCCGCATGGGCGACTTCGTAGTCATCTTCATCACCTTGCCACCGATAGCCATCCATGAAACCACGCAACAGCAGGTGGTCCCGCACCTGCCGGAGTCCGGGTCCGCAATAAGGCTCTTGACTTGCATCTTTGACACGGACATCTTATCTCCGTCTCGTTCTTTTGAAGCATCTCGGCCTTCGCGGACCTCAAAACCTATTCACGATGCCTTCGGTCATCGTGCGGACCATGGTCGCTGCGGGTAGAGCAAAACGATATTTTAGAACCAAACAAAAATTTGGCATGACTTTCCTAAAAATAGGACCAAAAGAATGCTTAATGCCAAAATTCTCGCCAAACAGAAATGAATCAACATTCCGCAAAATATTGGCAACTATCGCATTTCAAATACCGGTACACCTCCAAACACAAACACATATGCAACACCACAAACATATGCAACACCACGAACATACATAGATCTAGCTAGGCCGTAAAAAGTGCATGTGCACATTGTTGTAAGGAGAACAACCTAAATATAGCTTCCCCCCTTACTTACCTATTAAAACAAGGTAACTTAACCACTTAATTTGAATGAATCTATGGTGGAAATGAGGTGAAAAGAGGAGGCACCGAGACAAGGAGGAGGTGGAGAGAATGAAGTGGGGAGAAAGTGAGTGTGTGGGTAGGAGAGGCTGTCCCAAATATCTTGTTGCTGCCCACTTACTAATGGCGCACCTCTTGCATGGTGCGCCATTAGTAGTTACAACTACTAATGGCGCACTTAAGCAGGATCGCCATTAGTATGTTTGGATAGGCGCACTAGTTCAAAAAATTATATTCTAATGGCGCACCTTTGCACCGCCTGCGCCATTAGTAATTACAACTACTAATGGCGCACTTGGGCAGGATCGCCATTAGTATGTTTGGATAGGCGCACTAGTTCAAAAAAAATTCTATACTAATGGCGCACCTTTGCAGGTGCGCCATTAGTAGTTACAACTACTAATGGCGCACTTGGGCGGATGCGCCATTAGTATGTTTGGACAAAGCGCACTAGTTAAAAAAATTTGATACTAATGGCGCACCCATAGCATGGTGCGCCATTAGTAGTTTAAACTCTAATGGCGCATCAGATGGTGGTGCGCCATTAGTATATACTAATGGCGCACCATCTTTCTGGTGCGCCATTAGTGTCAATCCCATCTATAGCCCTTTTCCTAGTAGCGACCCAAGGCTCAGGTCAGGCGCTTCGGACCTTCAACCATGTCCGGATCCAAGCTTCTAGGTCGGTGGATGCCTTCCTCTGTCACAGAGGAAGACATCAAGAAGCTAAGAGACGCTAGGTTTTTGACCGTCGATATCTCGCACAGGTTGCCTACTCGAGGGTAGGCCATTCCCACTCCCGAACCCGGCGAGAGCGTTGTATTCATCTCTCACTTCCTCCGAGGGCTAGGCCTTGCTCTAGATCCCTTTGTTAGGGGGCTCATGTTCTATTATGGGCTGGATTTCCATGACCTGGCCCTGGATTCCATCCTTCACATCTCATCGTTCATCGTCGTGTGTGAAGCCTTCCTCCGCATTAACCCAAACTTCGGCTTATGGCTCAAGACCTTCAATGTGAAGCTGAAGATGATTGAGGGGCGACACGCAGAGTGCGAAGGTGCCGCAATAAGAAAAAGCGCCGATGTTCCATGGCAAGAGGGTTCCTTCCCGGAGGTGTCCAGTTTATGGCAACGGGAGTGGTTTTATATCAGAGCTCCCCGGGGTACCAAGTGGGTGGCCGCCCATGCCTTTCGCTCGGGCCCCCCTCCACAACTGACGTCATGGACCAGCGTGGGGCTGGACTGGGGGCCAGTAAACGACGTGCCGATATTGCAGAGTCGCATCCGAGATCTCCTCGAGAGAGATGTCGGTCTGGTAACGGTAATGCAAGTCATGCTAGTTCGTCGAGTCCTGCCTTGCAAACGTCGACCCCTCCGAACGTGGGAGTTCAACCCGGAAGGACCGCGAGCTATTCAGCACTTCCTCGGCATGACGCCCGAAGAGATGTACAAAATTGTTCTTCGGACCACAAATAAGGTGTCTGGACCTCACCGAGGATGCGGGTCTGAGTTGCAATCGCCCAGATACCTAGTTAAGTGATCCTGTGGCCGAATACGCTGTCTTTTTAGTTATCACAACATTATTCTGAAAAGTCGCTCTTTGAACAGGACTGGGTAACAAAGGCGAGATGATCAGGTGTTCGGCTCCCCTTACCGAAGGCTCAGCAGATCCAGTAATGGCCAGAATGCTCGAGCCGGCGCCTTATCAGGCCCGCTCAGGGGAAGATAAAGGGGGGAATAAAGAGGCCGAAAGTGGTCCACACTCATTATTCATCCAAACCGGGGGAATTAGCGCCTCCGCGAAGGAGGATAACCGGGGAGAAGAATCTGAAGTTCCCTCTCCCCAAGGAAGGAAGAGGACCACCTCTAAAGATCCAGAAACAAAGGTTTCCAAACGGGGGAAGAAATCTTCGCCAGAGGGTCCCGCCTCGGGGGGTTCCCTTGCCGCACAGTGTCTGCAAGGGGTTCAGCCCTCCGCCGAGCTGTAAGTAAATAAAAAGTACTTACTAGTAAAAATATCCTGCTTTACCTCTGAGGACAATAACCGAAGCATATATCTTGCAGTTCGGATCATAGCCCTTCTCGACAGAGTTCGTCTTCAGGGGATCTTCTTCCGGAGATGATGGAGAGCGAAACACCTCCCCATGCCACCGCGCCTCATGAGCCGGGAGACGCTGAAGTGTCGTCGCGAAGGGTTTCTCCTAATCCGCCAGGACCAGAGGATAATCCCTCGGCCACCCAAAGTCCTCAGCATGCGGCTCCTAAGGAGAGCAACAGGAAGAGTCCGAAACCGTCCGGTGTGCGATCGGACGCACTGAAGGATCTTCTGGAGGAAGCGGCTATCTCAGAAGTGCATCGTACACTAATCGGTACGGTGATGCAGATGATTTCATCCGCTGAAAGCGGGTTGCATGAAGCTTTTATGAGTCTGCTGAAAGGCTTTGAGGTACGTGAAATAGTGTACATTTTTTACAGTACCGCACACGTTATGTGTGCCCTATGCAGATAGTAGCCCGAGACTCGGTTGCCATCGAGAACGGCGGCAAACAGAGGATCATAGTCCCAGGTGATAACCAGTCCGCCTTCATGTGCAGGTGGCGGAGGGTCCGGTGGCTAGCCGGACTGGTGAGTTTGCCTAGCTAAAGCGGCAACTTGATGCGGCAGATGCCGACATCGTACTTGTCAACAAGCGGCTCGATGAGGCACAGGGTATGTGATTTCTCCGGCGATCAACATATAGTAAGAGAAGCATGGTGCTAGTATCATTAATATGTTGTGACTGCAGATGAAGCTGCTGCTGTGGAGACCCTTCGGGCGGAACTTGCCCGAGCCAAAGAACAAGTCAGGAATAGTGATGCGGCCGCTCTAAAGGCGGTCGAAGAGCTAAGAGCCGAACAACCTGCGCATTGCCAAAGCAAGGAAAAACAAGCCAAGATGGCCGTTGAGTCGAAAGACGCCGCCGACCAGTACCAGCTTCTTGAAAAAGAAAGCCAAGCGAAGGCGGCGGACCTGGAAAAGGCCATGGTAGCAGCCAAGGAATCCCGTTCTAAAATCAGAGCGGTGAAGGAGGAGTTGCGTCAAGCTGGAGATATCGCAGCTGGGAAGCCGTTTTTGTTGCGGACGAAGTTCGGAGATCCGAAGTATGCCCCTCTTGATCAACTATGGACTTCTGCAGACGCATACGCGGATTTGGCAGCCAGTGCTGCTGATGCGGCCAAGTACTTCAAGGATCAAAAAGATCGCAAAGTGGAAAAGTTGTTCTAGTCACAGTTTGATGTTCCAGTGCGTTTGCTGCTGCTGAATGAGCGAACGACCGAGTGGGCCGAGCTCCATAGATTGTCCGGGCTTGCCATGAGGTCTGTTGTGGATCATCTGTGGCCGGAAGGGCCAAGGCCGAATAGTTATTTTAGTTTAGTGCAACAGTTCCTTGGTGTTGTGCCGCACATAGTGGGTGCGCGGATGGCGCTTGCCTGTGTCAAGACATACTGGGCAGAGATGGAGGCCACCGCTATTGCAGCCCCGAGTTCGGTCGTGGGCCGAATTTCTGCCGAGCACTACTTTGAGGAAGTCCTTGAAGACGCTCGTTCAATAGAAGCTCAGTTCTCGAAGAATATTATGTTCTAGTGACATGTATCCCATTGTAAAAACAATGTCTTATTGAATAATAAAGGTTATGTTTATACTTTTGCATGAAAGTATTATGATGCCTCCTGTGCGACCGTTAATGTATATGTGTATATAACCTAGAAGTTTGCAGTCATCGGCTTCAGCCCCCACGCATAAAATGCGGGGGTGTTTGCAAAAAACGTGTATTCACACTTGATCCAACGTCTTGGTCCATTAAGGAGGTGGTAGCACAGTGAACAAGGCAATCGGACTGTATTGCTTTAACACTTTCACCAATGTCGGTGTTAAAACCGGGAGATCTCGGGTAGGGGGTCCCGAACTGTGCGTCTAGGGCGGATGGTAACAGGAGGCGGGGGACACGATGTTTACCCAGGTTCGGGCCCTCTCGACGGTCGTAATACCCTACTTCCTGGTTGATTGATCTTGATGAATAAGAGTATTACAAGAGTTGATCTACCACGAGATCGTAGAGGCTAAACCCTAGAAGCTAGCCTATGGTATGATTGTTGTTGTCCTACGGACTAAACCCTCTGGTTTATATAGACAGTGAAGGGGGCTAGGGTTACAAAGAGTCGGTTACAAGGGAGGAGATCTACCTATCCGTATTGCCAAGCTTGCCTTCCACGCCAAGGAGAGTCCCATCCGGACACGGGACGAAGTCTTCAATCTGGTATCTTCATAGTCCAACAGTCTGGCCAAAGGATATAGTCCGGCTGTCCAGAGACACCCTAATCCAGGACTCCCTCAGGGCTCGTTGGCGATGTGGAGCTTGCCAAGGAGGTCGACGAGGCAGCTCTCAGAGCTGGCTTCTCCCATGTAGGGTGCAGGCTTGTCGGTGAGGCGGATCCCGTCGATGAGATCGGCGAGCTGTTCGCCGCACATGCGGCTTCTGCGCCATGCAACGCGTCGGTGCAAACGCCATCAGGCGTGCCGGGCTGGTTGCGCTCGCTAGGAAGGAAAAGGGTTCCCATCCAGAACAAGTCTCCAGATGACGGTGCATCTAGCTCCATGGTGGGCGCCAAATGTCGGGGGTTTCTTGTGACATATGCCAAAGTATGGCTTATCATGGTGGGGGAGAGTAGTACGTCGCCAGTGCCTGGAAACGGGATAAGGCGTAAACACGTACGCCGACGCATCTTACCCAGGTTCGGGGCTCTCCTAGGAGACCACACCCCTAGTCCTGCTCCGCGGGATCTCCGCATGATCACTATGTCAATAGAGTGGCTACAAGGTTGCTCCTAGAGCTGTATGGCTAGAGGAGGAAGAAGGGCATGCAAGGCCAGCTCTACTTCTCTATCTATGTGTACGTTGTCTATGATGCTGAACCCTTTGCATGGGTGCCCTGGGGGGTTTATATAGGCCTACCCCCAGGGGTACAATGGTAATCCGACCGGGTCTAGGAACCAGCCGTCAGCATCTCTGGCGGCCGGCTTCTTCGCCGACTGTTGGGGCCTACCGCCTGGTGGGTCCCGCCGGCTGCCGGCCTCTCGGCCGACAGGTAGGGCCCGCTGCCTGCGGGTCCTGTCGGCTGCTCATTACTGTAGCCTCGCTCCTGATGACGGAGGCCTTGTCGGGGGAAGCATGGCTACAATTTTGCCACATCCCGTCTTATCTCGTTAATGGCGCACAGACTCCAAGGATGGGGGAGGGCCGCCTGCTCAGGAGTCGGCCTCCCCCGTGCCGACTGGTCACGACCAGCTGACCTCTGGCTTCTCACGGATAGGTAGGGCCCGCCGCCTGAAGGCCGTACCGACCACCCGGCGGGGGGCATGGCTTCCTCTGCCATGGATGATGTCATGGATAGCATGGCAAAAGTGATGCGCCGGAAGTGGGATGTCCACTTGGTACGCCGCACTGTGGCCATGCTCCACCCTGGATTCGGGGGTGGCAGGCCGCACTGTAGCCACGCCCCGTCTTGTCATGTTTATGTGGGTGCAAACTTTGAGGGCACAAGGGCCCATCTGCTAGGAGCCGACCTCCCTGGAGGCCGCCTGCCAGGAGTTGGCCCACTTCCTGGTGCCTGCTGGATTCCGCTGCCCTCTAGCAGCCGACCGCTTGGACTAGCCGGCCCCAAGAAGGCGACCCTTTGTCTTTTGTGCTTGAGGGGTGCAGCCTGCCCCAATGTCTTGAAATACCATGGGTGGTTGCTGAGGCTACATGTAGTCATTTACTCCGACAAAAGAAGTTTATGAAGTGATTCATGATAGCTCCTTGAATGAAAAGCATGATTGCAATGATGTTATTATAAATTCTATTAGTATCAATTGTGCCAATAATATGCAAAACCCCAAGCTTGGGGATGCTTGTTTTGTTATGTCAACTATTTGTTGCAATGATCATGATTGGGGTGATAATGATTCTTATGATCTTGAAAATTTACTTAAATCTCATGATGAATATGCTTGCGATAATATTAAAAGTGGGCTTGGAAGAGTGTCAACTTTAGCTAAAAATAAGCCCACATATTTGGAGAGTGTTCAATCTTATGAAGTTTTTGGTAAAAGTGGGCTTGGAGAAGTCGTGACTTTATTTGATGATAATCCCACTATTTTGGAAGAGTGTCAACTTTGCATGCATGGTGATCATGAAGAGAATATTTTATGTGATAGTTATATTGTTGAATTTCATTATGGTCCTACATGTAATTATTATGAGAGAGGAAAATATGGTTGTAGAAAGTTTCATGTTACTAAACTACCTATCGTTATGTTGAGATCGTTAATGTTTTATTCCACTTCTTTGCATATGTTAGATGTTTCTTGTCTTGATAATTTGTTTACTTATAAAATTCCTATGCGTAGGAAGTATGTTAGATTGCGTAGGAAGTATGTCTTGATAGTTTGTTTACTTATAAAATTCCTATGCGAAGGAAGTACTCTAGACTTAAATGTGTTTGTCACATGTACCATGATGCTCTCTTTGTGCTCCAATTCTTGCCTAGCTTGGGGCGTGAAACAATAGCGCTTGTTGCGAGGCAACCCAATGAATAAAATTTATTTTTTGCTTTTTGCTTTCTACTGTTGAGTGTTCGCACAATTATGCTACTGTGATGATCATGTTTTTTGTGTTTTAGTTAGTGTTTGTGCCAAGTAAAGCCTTTAGGATCTTCTTGGGTGATAGTTGTTTGATCTTCCGGAGAAACAGAAAATTTTGCGCTCACGAAAACAATTCTTATTTGTAACCAGAGGATGATAAAATACCAATTCTTTTTGCACAAGATTAATATAAAAATTTCTCAAGTGGTCCTAATTTTTTCAGAATTTGTTGGTTTATAGAAGTATTCAAACAATTTAGATTGTTACAGACTATTCTGTTTTTGACAGATTCTGTTTTCTTTGCGTTGTGTGCTTGTTTTGATGATTCTATGGTTTTCTTTGATGAGTTTTGTCATAGAAAAATTGGAATATAGTAGATATAATGCAAGAATAAGATATGAATAGGTTGCAACAGTACTTATATTAGTGATTTATTTTCTTATACTAACGGATCTCACAAAGGTTTTGCTGAGTTTTGAGTGATTGAAGTTTTCAAGTTTTGGGTTATCTTACGATGGATGAAGGAATAAGGAGTAAGACGAGCCTAAGATTGGGGATGCCCCGGCATCCCAAGCTATTATCCAAAGAGAGCAAGCAACAAAGCTGGGGATGCCCCGAGTGGCATCCCCTCTTTTTTCTAACGACCATCGGTACTTTACTCGAAGCTATATTTTTATTCGTCACATATTATGTGTTTCTCTTGGAGCGTCTTGTATGATATGAGTCCTTTGCTTGTTTTATTTTGTGTTTTAAGTCTTGATTCCTTTCTGGACACACCTATTCGAGAGAGCCAAAATTGTGTCATGACTTGTTAGAATTGCTCTCTATGCTTCACTTAAATTTTTATGAGCTATGGATTTGCTCTAGTGCTTCACTTATATCTTTTTTAGCACGGTGTGCTTTAGTATTTTTGAAGAAATTCTCTCTTGCTTCACTTAGATTTATTTGAGAGTTAGTAAAATTTTCAATAAATTCTCTCTTGCTTCACTTAATTTAATTTGAGAGAAACAAATATTATGCTCATGATCTTCACTTATATTTGTTTGAGCTTTTCAAAAGCAACACATGAAAATTAGTTCCAAAGTGATAGATATCCAAGAAGGATATAATAAAAACTTCCATGAAGATCATTGGACAAAATAAACTTGATTATTAGTAATAGTTTTGAGATATGATGATGTGATATGTGAGTCATATTGATGAGTAATTATGCTTTAGTAGGAATATTGGTGTTACGGTTTGTGATTCCCTATGCAAGCACGAAAGTCAATAGTTATGCAATGAAATTACATCCTACTTGTGGTGTATTATTCGGTGTTAATTGTGCTTAATGCTCGCTTATGAGATTATTCATTTCTTGGTTGGTCGCTTCTCAACCTTTTGCTAGCCTTCATTTTGCACTAAGTATCATCACTACTTGTGCATCCAAAAACCTTTAAACCAGTTTTTCCACATGAGTCGACTATATCTACCTATATGCGGTATTATTTTGCCATTCTAAGAAAATTTGTATGTGCCATCTCTAATTTTCAAAATAAACTTCTCTTTTGTGTGTTAAATACGCTACATAAGCGGTGAGGGGTGGCTAATATTTTCCATGCTAGATGTGTTATTCTGACGATGAGTGTTTATTCACTTGTCATTGCACGAGAGTAAGGAAAAGGTATTAGGGATGCCCAGTCCTGAAATGAAAAATGAATTTACATTATGTTGTCAAATAATAAATTCCTTGGAAAGTGTTGGTATGGAGGGCACCCGTGGATACGGTTAGCCATGGAAAGTGAAAGTATGGTGGTAAAAGGAACAAACTTTAATTTCTGTTTGGGAACCGCCTATGATATATCCAGCATGGAAGCTGTTGGGAACTCTAAGTCGTTTTCATTGGTTGGAAAGGCACACCTCCCAAAATGTTTTTATCTCTAAGTTTTTCGCTTTGAGCTCTGGCACATCTACAAATCCCTACTTCCCTCCGCGAAGGGCCTTTCTTTTACTTTATGCAATTTTCATTTTTGAATTTGAGTCTCCATCTTCTCTTACAAAGCACCAACAAGGAGGCACTATGATCGTACTTGAGTAGTGGGTGTAGTTAATATGCAAGTGTGTTTCATGAATGGATCAATGATTGAGCATGATGGGCTAGGGATAACTTATTTTAGCGTTGATATTTTGAAAGACTTGGTTGCTTGTTGGTATGCTTGAGTATTTAAGTTATCATGTCAAAACTGACTATTGCTTTTAACAATATAAAAGTCCAAATGTCCATGCTATAAAGAAAAGAATATGAGATGACATGTTAGGCAGCATTCCACGTAAAAAATTCTGTTTTTATCATTTACCTACTCGAGGACGAGCGGGAATTAAGCTTGGGGATGCTGATACGTGTCCAACGTATCTATAATTTTTTATTGTTCCATGTTGTTATATTAACAGTCTTGGATGTTTTATAATCATTTTATAGTCATTTTATATCATTTTTTGGTACTAACCTATTGAGATAGTGCCAAGTGCCAGTTGTTATTTTCTGCATGTTTTTTACATCGCAGGAAATTAATACCAAACGGAGTCCAAAAGTAGCAAAACTTTTTGGAGATTTTTTTTGGACCAGAAGACATCCAGTGGTCCGGAGAAGCACTTGGGGGTGCTCCGAGGGGAGCACAACCCACCAGGGCGCGCCAGGAGGCCCAGGTGCCCCTGGTGGGTTGTGCCCACCTCGGGTGCCCCCTGAACGGCCTCTTTGCTCTATAAATACCCCAATATTCCAGAAACCCTAGGGGAGTTGACAAAAATCAATTCCACCTGCCGCAGAGTCAAGAACCACTAGATCCAATCTAGACACCATCACAGAGGGGTTCACCACTTCCATTGGTGCCTCTCTGATGATGCGTGAGTAGTTCTTTGTAGACCTTCGGAGCGGTAGTTAGTATCTAGATGGCTTCCTCTCTCTCTTTTGATTATCAATACAATGGTCTCTTGGAGATCCACATGATGTAGCTCTTTTTGCCGTGTGTTTGTTGGGATCGGAAGAACTTTGAGTTTATGATCAGATCTATCTTTTTATATCCATGAAAGTTATTTGAATCTTCTTTGATCTCTTATATGCATGATTACTTATAGCCTCGTATTTCTTCTACGATATTTGGGTTTTGTTTGGCCAACTTGATCTATTTATCTTGGAATGGGAAGAGGAGCTTTGTAGTGGGTTCGATCTTACGGTGCTTGATCCCAGTGACAGAAGGGGAACCGACACGTCTGTATCGTTGCTACTAAGGATAAAACGATGAGGTCTATTTCTACATAAATAGATCTTGTCTACATCATGTCATCGTTCTTATTGCATTATTCTGTTTCTCCATGAACTTAATACACTAGATGCATGCTGGATAGCGGTCGATGTGTGGAGTAATAGTAGTAGATGCAGGCAGGAGTCGGTCTACTAATCTTGGACGTGATGCCTATATAATGATCACTGCCTGGATGTCGTCATGATTATTTGAAGTTCTATCAGTTGTCCACCAGTAATTTTTTTACCCACCGTTTGCTATTTTTATTGAGAGAAGCCACTGGTGAAACCTACGGCTCCCGGGTCTCTTTCTCATATCATTTGCCTTCGTGATCTATTTTCCTTTGGTTTTATTTTCAGATCTATTAAACCAAAAATACAAAAATACCTTGCTGCAATTTATTCCTATTTATTTTATTTGGCATTCGATCTATCAATCTACTACAATTTATTCACGTCCATTTGCCAATTTCTGGCTCCACTACCAGAAAGGGATTGACAACCCCTTTTACACGTCGGGTTGCGAGTACTTATTATTTGTGTGCAGGTGTTGTTTACGTAGTGTTGCTTGGTTCTCCTATTGGTTCGATAACCTTGGTCTCATAACCGAGGGAAATACTATGCAGCATCATCCCTTCCTCTTTAGGGAAATACCGACGTAGCTTCAAGCCACATCAGACTCCATGGTGGAGGAGGAGTGCCGCGCACTTTTTACCGCGGCTGGGATGCGCGTCTTCTACCACCTCCACCTCCAGGAGCCAGGTTTGGACCTCAGCACCCTAATCGAATCGGTGGTTGTTGGGTCCCGCACCGCTGCCGCCGAGGCCGTGAAGAAGAAGGTGTAAGCCCTGCTAGGGAAGTTCCTCTGCGTCCCCGACCTCGAGGCCGCGAAGGCAGCGGGCAGCGGCGGCAACTATGGTGATGGCGACGCTTCCTCCTAGTTGGCCCTGCAACATTCATCTTGCCTTGCGGAGGCATGAGAACTTCTACTTAATTTGTGGAACATTATGTTTTGTAATAACTGGCTGGAACTCCGTGATTTCCTTTTCGTGCTCAATTTCCTTTCTGTTTGCCTTAGTGTTCTGCGTCGGCAGGGACAGGCCCCGCGCATACCTCAACCACCATTGGGGCGGCCGGATCACCAAGACAAGGCCAAGGGGTGAAGGGCTACGTGAGCAGTGAGGCCCCTGAGTCGCGATGCTCAGGGGTCCCCTTTGATGTACGAACGACCCTCATGAGGGAAACGCAAGCACCGTCTGAGTCTATCCGTAGTCCCCCATACCTTTCCTCGCCAGCTTTTGCCTGGGAGGGTCGCGAGAAAACCAGGTGCAAGAGACCTGGTGAGGTAGCATGCGCCAGGCGTGGCCTGAGCGTAGCCCCCGTGCCCAGCTCCCTCGCGCGGCCCTCCCGTAGGGAAAGCGCCACGGTGAGGCCAAACGGCGAGCCTATTGGCCCTCCTGAGGTTATTGCAGCCATTAGGGTGCCCTCAGTTGTTTATTCACCAGCGCGGAGCATGGTGCTTCAACTTTAGCGTGGGCATAGCCGCTCCTCGACCGTGGTGTCCGCTAGCGCGGAGCATGGTGCTTCCACTGGTGCATGGGCCTAGTCGCTCCTCAACAATGTCGCCCGGCTGCACAAAGCATGGGGCTTCCACTGGTGTGGGTGGGAGTTCCCTCGGGGGGAGACTCCAGGGCGTGTACAGCCTGTCCGTTCACGTGGCTAGCACGGCAGGACTGGAGGAGGTGTATATGGGCACTCATGAACCAACACGGAACTCACGAGGCCCTACCTCAAGGCGGGTTGCACATGAATTTTTAGCACGGGTCTCTTGTAAGAAACCTGCGAGATATTTGAGGTGGCCTGCACCGAGTAAATCTCCGGAGGACATCGCATGAGAAGGCCAAACACCAAGGACCCCAGGAGGTGACGGAACGGGGCCAACCCGCGAGATAGAGCTCAGCCGTTGGGTTTCTCAATGCTGCAGGGATGGACCCGAGCACAGACGCCGTGCCCAGTCTTCTCATGCAATAATCCTAAATAAGGACAACTGGCGCACGGCTCCCGCGGCAGCGAGGCACCGGGTTGCGCGCTCTAACATATCGACACGCGATTAGCTCATGCGAGAACAAGGAACCAAGGACCACGGGAGGTGACGTGCATGGGAGCTGGCCTGCAAGACAGAGCTCGGCCACTTGGGTTTAGCGACGCTGTAGGGACGGACCCCAGCACACTCGTCGTGCCTGTCCTTAATCATGAGGCGGTCGTGGGAGGGCTCGTGAGGGCACACAACATTCATGGTGACGAAGCACCGGACATGCAGGTTGCAATATCTTAGGAAATTCATGAGATGCGAAACTAGTTTTGATACATATGCAAAACGATATAAGCTGCAGGGGCGGGCCCTATAACAACTTGAGGATAGTGCAGCCCGAGGGGCGCCCTCAACTGGACAAACCAAAAATTCACCTGGCATCATCGTCGTAGAAGTGTTGGAGTAGCTGAAGATGAGTGTTGTAGAGGTCGCTCCTCCCGAGTCGGCCGGCTCCTGAGTCCCGGGGGCTCCGGAGGTCCAGGGGGCTCACGAGGTTCCGGGACCTCCTCCGTCCCGATCGCCTGACGCTTGGCCTAGTGGGCCGCCAGGACGCCCTGCATGTAGCGCTGGTGCGAGGCATCGATGTTCAACAGGCCGAACAGCATGCGGACATAGCTGCAAGTGTAGCCCCCACTTTGGCCGACAAGGGACGGTGGGAAGAGCTCCTGAGAAGCAGCCCTGTTAAGGCCTGGGATGTTGACGCAGACGCGCAGCTCGCCACCCACGTCAAGGGCGACAACTACACTGGATGATGCGGGGCGACACTCGCCACCCATGGCTCGCGCCTCACGAAGCTCCTCGATCGCATTGGTGGTGAACTCCTGAGCGCCTCGCACGCTGCACCCTGCTCGTGGAAGCGCGCGTTGAAGCATGCCTCCACATGGTTCCTGATACGTCTCCAATGTATCTACTTTTCCTAACACTTTTCCTCTTGTTTTGGACTCTAATGTGCATGATTTGAATGAAACTAACCCCGGACTGACGCTGTTTTCAGCAGAACTATCATTGTGTTGTTTTTGTGCAGAAATAAAAGTTGTTGGAATTTTATGAAACTTTGCGAGGATTTTTTATACAATAAAAGAGAATTACTGGAGCCAAGAGTCACCTGAGGGGGCCACCTGGGTGGGCACAACCGACCAGGGCGCGCCCAGGTGGGTTGTCCCCACCTGGTGGCCCACCAGACCTCAACCCTGATACTATAAAATCACATATTTGGCTAAAAATATCAGGGAGAAGGAATTATCGCGATCCACGAGATGGAGCCGCCGTCACCTCCCATTCTTCATCGGGAGGCCAGATCTGGATTCTGTTTGGGGCTCCGGCGAGGGGGATCTTTGTTCTTCGTCATCACCAACCCTTCTCCATCGCCAATTCCATGATGCTCCCCACCGAGAGTGAGTAATTCCTTCGTTGACTCGCTGGTCGGTGAGGTCTTTGTTGAGATTCATCATGTAATCTAGTTAGTTTTGTTAGGGCCTGATCCCTAATATCCACTATATTCTGAGATTGATGTTGCTATGACTTTGCCTTGCTTAATGCTTGTCACTTTGGGCTCGGGTGCCATAAATTCAGATATGAACCGTTTATGTTATCACCATTATATCCATGTTCTAGATCTGATTTTGCAAGTTATAGTCACCCTACTACGTGTTATCATCCGGCAACCCCGAAGTGGCAATAGTCGGGACCACTCCCGACGATGACCGTAGTTTGAGGAGTTCATGTATTCACCGTGTGTTAATGCTTTGTTCCGGTTCTCTATTAAAAGGAGGCCTTAATATACCTTAGTTTCCAATTGGACCCCACTGCCACGGGAGGGTAGGACAATATATGTCATGCAAGTTCTTTCCATAAGCACGTATGACTATTTACAGAATACATGCCTACATTATATTGATGAACTGGAGCTAGTGTTGTATCGCCCTAGGTTATGACTGTCACATGATGAATATCATCCAAAAAATTACCGATCCAATTCCTATGAATTTATCTTATATTGTTCTTGATAATTAAGTTACTACTGCTGCTGTTACTGTTGCACTTGCTACAAAACTACTGCTATCACTGTTACTGTTACTGTTACTATTGTTGCTGCTACTATTATCAAAACTATGATATTACTTTGCTACTGATCACATTGATGTAGATAATTAATCTCCAGATGTGGTGAATTGACAACTCAGTTGCTAATACTTGAAAATATTCTTTGGCTCCCCTTGTGTTGAATCTATAAATTTGGGTTGAATACTCTACCCTCGTAAATTGCTGCGATCCCCTATACTTGTGGGTTATCAAGACCTTTTTCTGGCGCCGTTGCCGGGGAGCATAGCTTTATTTGTTGAGTCACTTGAGATTATTATCAATTTATCACTATGAAGAAGTTGAAGGATGCTAAGACTATGATTTATCCCTCTAAGACGAGGGGAGGTAAGGAACTGCCATCCAGTTCTGCTATAGATTCACCTTCTGTTATAAGTAAACTTGAAACACCACCACATGCTTTCAATCCTAATATGTCACAAGTTATTGATGATGCTACTTATGCTATGAATGATACTTATTATGATGCTAGTACCTTGCTTGATGATAATGATGTGCCACTTGGTGACTTTTTTGATGAACAAATTGCTATAATAATACAACATGATGTTGTTGAATCTGATGATGAGCTTGAAACTGAAACTCCTGAAACACCTGCTAGAACTAGCCTTCCTAGATATGAATTACCTAAGGTACCGTAAGGTTATGTTATGAATGAGGAGACAACTAGAGATATTTTTGCTAGTAAGGATAGAGATGATCTAGAGAAATTATTATGCAAGTATAAAGAAAAATCTCTATATGCTAGAATGCAATATGATCCTAAGTTTGCTACCTCACCTATCTGTATTGATGATAAGGATTATGAATTCTCTGTTGACCCAGAGTTAATTACTTTGGTTGAATCTAATCCTTTCCATGGTTATGAAAATAAAACTGTTGTGGCACATTTTACTAAGTTGAATGACATAGCCACCCTTTTTACTCATGATGAGAAAACTCGCTATTACTATATTCTCAAATTATTTCCGTTCTCATTAAAGGGTGATGCAAGCTTGGTACAATACTCTTGCTCCTGGTTGTGTGCATAGTCCCAGGATATGATTTATTACTTCTCTGAAAAATATTTCCATGCTCATAAGAAACAAGCTGCTTTACAGGAAATATCTAACTTTGTGCAAACTGAAGAAGAGAGTCGCCCACAAGCTTGGGGGAGGCTTTGCCAGTTACTTAATGGTTTGCCTGATCATCCTCTTAAGAAAAATGAAATACTTGATATCTTCTATAATGGACTAACCGATGCTTCTAGGAATTTCCTAGATAGTTGTGCTGGTTATGTTTTTAGGTAACTAACTGTTGGACAAGCTGAAGAATTATTGAATAATATATTGAAAAATTATGATAATTGGACTCTTCCTGAACCACCAGTTAAACCCACTCCGAAGAAGAGGGGTATATTATATCTCAGTCCTGAAGATATGCAAGAGGCAAAGAAATCTATGAAGGAAAATAGTATTAAAGCTGAGGATGTAAAAAATTTACCTCCTATTGAAGAAATACATGGGCTTAATACACCACCACTCCTAAGGTGGTAGAGGTAAATTATCTAATGAAATTCTATGATAATGACAATCCTCACAATATGCACCCTAGCCAATGCCTTTATGACTTTGAAAACTACATTAGAAAACAAGATCACTTCAATGCAAATGTTCTGAAACAATTAAAATATAATTCTGATATAGTAGCTCGCTTGAGTGACTTGTTATTTAGAATATAAATTGATGTTAGAGGTGTTGGAAAACATGCTTCTATGGTTCAAACCCAGTTAGAACAAGTTGATAAATCTCAAAGAGAATTGCTTGATGAAATGAATAACAATATACATGACTTTGTTGTTAGAGTTGCAAGTACAGGAGGTAAAATGACTTTGGAACCACTTTATCCTGAGGGACACCCAACAAGAATTGAACAGGATTCACAAACAAACAAACCACTGCACCTAGTCTATACCTACTATTAAAGGGTTGATCGCTTCTTATTCCCGAATTATCGTCCGGTCCGTTTCTTCGTACGTCACACAATTTTGTCCATCATTCTCAGCTGTGTTTGATATTTCCTTGCGTCGCTCGGCTGGGCCTTTGGCTAGGCTTTTGTCCGTTTGTATTTCTACTTGGGAGCGCACATAGGGGGTAAAAAAAAGCAGGGGTAAAAAATGTATTTGGGCCAGGAATTGAACTCGCGACCTCACAGTCATGTAAATATTGTGCTACCAGACAACCTAGGTGAATCTTTGTTCCAAATGTAATGTTATCTAATCTATTAAATAGTACCACCTCACCTTTTTACATCCAATCCTTCTAACTTATATAGGTCTTTCATTTTTCAGGGTATCAAGGAGTCATGTCGAAAATCAATAAGTGAAGGGTTAAAATTGAGTTCCGCCTCCATAGAGAGGATTGCATCCGACATTTCAGCTTGCAGCAAGAGAAATAAAGAGGGAAATGATGGAAAGGATTTGAGAAGGAATTGAGCCAGAATAATAAGGAAAGAAGTCTATGCTAAAGGAATGGATTTGAGAAGGAAATTTAGACATGATAATAAGGAAAGCAGTGCAAGCCTGCTAATTTGGAAAGAGATTGAGACGAGGATCCACTCAAGAAGCTAATTTGGTTCATTGTGGCAGGAAATAAGGAAGCTAACAGGGATCCATGCAAGAAGCTACTTTGGTTCATTGTGGCAGGGAAATAAGGAAGCTAACAAGGATCCACGCATGTTGAGCATAATATTGGGAGAGCGCTGGACCTTTGGGGATTATAACATGCACTTGCGTATATGGGTCAATAAAATACGCTAATTAATATTGCATTTTGATCTCTCTCTCTTTCTATCTCTCTCTCTCTCTCTCTCTCTCTCTCTCTACTGCAAGGCAATTTTTTGTTTTTTTTTGCAAAAAGCATTATGGAGTTTACTCATTACGGAAGCATGGGCCGCAAGTTGAACAAGCTAATTTGGTTCATTGTGGCAGGGAAGTAAGGAAGCTAACAAGGATCCACGCATGTTGAGCATAATATTGGGAGAGCGCTGGACCTTTGGAGATTATAACATGCACTTGCGCAAACATGGGTCAATAAAACACGCTAATTAATATTGCATTTCGATCTCTCTCTCTACTGTAATTCGATTTTCTGTTTTTTTTTTGCAAAAAGCATTATGGAGTTTACTCATTACGGAAGCATGGGCCGCAAGTTGAACACTGCATATATTCCCCCACACAAAAATACATAATTTTGTTAGGCGTTTTGTATAGATGGTCGGCTTGAAAGAACAATTCTTCCTCGTGTTAGGGATATTTGACTATACCTTTTTTTAGAAACAATAATAATTGGATTATTTTTTAGAAACAATAATAATTGGAGTGGATGCAAGCTAAAAGCCGCACGGTCATGTACATGTAAATTGTCGTGGAGGCTTTCTCTGCCTTTCTTCTTTAATATATGATATGCACACTCGTGCATATTCGAGAGAAAAAGAGAGTGCTGATGTTCGTGAAGATACTCAACCCTGTTGGAAATATGCCCTAGAGGCAATAATAAATTAGTTATTATTATATTTCCTTGTTCATGATAATCGTTTATTATCCATGCTATAATTGTATTGATAGGAAACTCAGATACATGTGTGGATACATAGACAACACCATGTCCCTAGTAAGCCTTTAGTTGACTAGCTCGTTGATCAATAGATGGTTATGGTTTCCTGACCATGGACATTGGATGTCGTTGATAACGGGATCACATCATTAGGAGAATGATGTGATGGACAAGACCCAATCCTAAGCCTAGCACAAAGATCGTAGTTCGTATGCTAAAGCTTTTCTAATGTCAAGTATCATTTTCTTAGACCATGAGATTGTGCAACTCCGGATGCCGTAGGAATGCTTTGGGTGTACCAAACGTCACAACGTAATCGGGTGACTATAAAGGTGCACTACGGTATCTCCGAAAGTGTCATTGGGTTGGCACGAATCGAGATGGATTTGTCACTCCGTGTGGGGAGAGGTATCTCTGGGCCCACTCGGTAGGACATCATCATAATGTGCACAATGTGACCAAGGGGTTGATCACGGGATGATGTGTTACGGAACGAGTAAAGAGACTTGCGGAAGCGAGATTGAACAAGGCATCGGGATACCGACGATCGAATCTCGGGCAAGTACAATACCGCTAGACAAAGGGAATTGTATACGGGATCGATTGAGTACTTGACATCGTGGTTCATCGATGAAATCATCGTGGAACATGTAGGAGCCAACATGGGTATCCAGATCCGCTGTTGGTTATTGACCGGAGAACGTCTCGGTCATGTCTCGCATGTCTCCCGAACCCGTAGGGTCTACACATAAGGTTCGATGGCGCTAGGGTTATAAAGGAAGTTTGTATGTGGTTACGAATGTTGTTGAGTCCCGGATGAGATCCCGGACGTCACGAGGAGTTCCGGAATGGTCCGGAGGTAAAGATTTATATATGGGAAGTCATGTTTTGGTCACCGGAAAAGTTTCGGGCTATATCGGTAATGTACCGGGACCACCGGGAGGGTCCCGGGGTTCCACCAAGTGGGGCCACCTACCCCAGAAGGCTGCGTGGGCCAAGTGTGGGAGGGGACCAGCCCCAGGTGGGCTGGTGCGCCCCACAGGGCCCAAGGCGCAGTGAAGTGGGGAAAGGGGGCAAACCCTAGGGCAGATGGGCCCTAAGGCCCATCTAGTGGGCGCCCCCCCTCTCTCCCCTTGTGGCCGCCACCCATAGATGGGTTTTGGGGGCTGCCGCCCCTCTATGGGTGGGAACCCTAGAGGGGCGCACCTCCTCCCTTCCCTATATATATGAGGCCTAGGGCTGCCCAATACACGCGATTCTATCTCTCGTTGGTGCAGCCTGCGTCTCTTCTTCCTCCTCCTCCTCTCTTGTGATGCTTGGCGAAGCCTGCAAGATGCCACGCCCTCCACCACCACCATGCCGTTGTGCTGCTGTTGGATGGAGTCTTCCTCAACCTCTCCCTCTCTCCTTGCTGGATCAAGGCGTGGGAGACGTCACCGGGCTGTACGTGTGTTGAACGCGGAGGTGCCGCCCGTTTGGCACTAGGATCTCCGGTGATTTGGATCACGACAGCACGACTCCTTCAACCCCGTTCTCATGAACGCTTCCGCTTAGCGATCTACAAGGGTATGTAGATGCACTCTCCTTCCCTCGTTGCTAGTTTCTCCATAGATAGATCTTGGTGACACGTGGGAAAATTTTGAATTTCTGCTCGTTCCCCAACAAAGGCATCATGAGCCGGTCTATTGCGTAGATTCTTTGCACGAGTAGAACACAAAGTAGTTGTGGGCGTTGATGTTGTTCAATATGCTTACCGTTACTAGTCCAATCTTGTTTTTGACGGTATTGTGGGATGAAGCGGCCCGGACCGACCTTACACGTACTCTTACGTGAGACAGGTTCCACCGACTGACATGCACTTGGTGCATAAGGTGGCTAGCGGGTGCCAGTCTCTCCCACTTTAGTCGGAACTGATTCGATGAAAAGGGTCCTTATGAAGGGTAAATAGCAATTGGCATATCACGTTGTGGTTTTGCGTAGGTAAGAAACGTTCTTGCTAGAAACCCATAGCAGCCACGTAAAACATGCAAACAACAATTAGAGAACGTCTAACTTCTTTTTGCAGGGTATGCTATGTGATGTCATATGGCCAAGAAGAATGTGATGAATGATATGTGATGTATGAGATTGATCATGTTCTTGTAATAGGATTCACGACTTACATGTCGATGATTATGACAACCGGCAGGAGCCATAGGAGTTGTCTTTATTTATTGTATGACCTGCGTGTCATTAAACAACGCCATGTAATTACTTTACTTTATTGCTAACCGGTAGCCATAGTAGTAGAAGTAATAGTTGGCGAGACAACTTCATGAAGACACGATGATGGAGATCATGATGATGGAGATCATGGTGTCATGCGGTGACGATGATGATCATGGAGCCCGAAGATGGAGATCAATGGAGCTATATGATATTGGCCATATCATGTCACTACTATATAATTGCATGTGATGTTTATTATGTTTATGCATCTTGTTTACTTAGAACGACGGTAGTAAATAAGATGATCCCTTACAACAATTTCAAGAAGTGTTCTCCCTAACGTGCACCGTTCCTAAAGTTCGCCGCTTCTAAGCACCACGTGATGATCGGGTGTGATGGATTCTTACGTTCACATACAACGGTGTTGACGAGCCTAGCATGTCTGACATGGCCTCGGAACACAAGCAATACACTTAGGGTTAACTTGCGAGCCTAGCATGTACGGACATGGCCTCGGAACACGAGACCGAAGGTCGAGCATGAGTCGTATAGTAGATACGATCAACATGAAGATGTTCACCGATGATGACTAGTCCGTCTCACGTGATGATCGGACACGGCCTAGTTGACTCGGATCATGTAATCACTTAGATGACCGAGAGGATGTCTATTCGAGTGGGAGTTCATAAGATGAACTTAATTATCTTGAACATAGTCAAAAGACCTTTTGCAAATTATGTAAATGCTCGCGCTTTAGTTCCACTGTTTAGATATGTTCCTAGAGAAAATATAGTTGAAAGTGGAAAGTAGCGATTATGCGGACAGAGAAAGCTTATGTCCTTAATGCACCGCTCGAGTGTCTTGAACCCCAAGCGTCGTTTGTGGATGTTGCGAACATCGGACATACACGTTTTGATAACTACGTGATAGTTCAGTTAAGCGGTTTAGAGTAGAGGCACCAAAGGCGTTTTGAAACGTCGCGAACATATGAGATGTTTCAAGGGCTGAAATTGGGATTTCAGGCTCGTGCCCACGTCAAGAGGTATAAGACCTCCGACGATTTTCTTAGCCTGCAAACTCAGGGAGAAAAGCTCAATCGTTGAGCTTGTGCTCAGATTGCCTGAGTGCAACAATCACTTGAATCGAGTGGGAGTTAATCTTCCAGATGAGATGGTGATGTTTCTCCAAAGACATTGCCACCAAGCTACTAGAGCTTCGTGATGAACTATAACATATCAGGGATAGATATGATGATCCTTGAAGTGTTCGCAATGTTTGACACCGCGAAAGTAGAAATCAAGAAGGAGCATCAATTGTTGATGGTTGGTGAAACCACTAGTTTCAAGAAGGGCAAGGGCAAGAAGGGATACTTCATGAAACAGCAAATCGGCTGCTGCTCTAGTGAAGAAACCCAAGGTTGAACCCAAACCCGAGACTAAGTGCTTCTGTAATAAGGGGAACAACCACTGGAGCAGAATTACCCTAGATACTTGGTAGATGAGAAGGCTGGCAAGGTCGATAGAAGTATATTGGATATACATTATGTTAATGTGTTCTTTGCTAGTACTCCTAGTAGCACCAGGGTATTAAGATACCGGTTCGGTTGCTAAGTGTTGGTAACTCGAAATAAAAGAGCTACGAAATAAATGGAGACTAGCTAAAGGTGAGCTGACGATATACGTTGGAAGTGTTTCCAAGTTTGATGTGATCAAACATCGCACGCTCCCTCTACCATCAAGATTAGTATTAAACCTGAATAATTGTCATTTGGTGTTTGTGTTGAGCATAGACATGATTGGATTATGTCTATCGCAATACAGTTATTCATTTAAGGAGAATAATGGTTATTCTATTTATTTGAATAATACCTTCAATGGTCTTGCACCTAAAGGAATGGTTTATTGAATCTCGATCGTAGTGATACACATTTTCATGCCAAAAGATATAAGATAGTACCACTTACTTGTGGCACTGCCATGTAAGTCATATTGGTATAAAACGCATGAAGAAGTTCCATGTTGATGGATCTTTGGACTCACTCGTTTTTGAAAAGTTTGAGACATGCGAACCATGTCTATTGGTGTATACGCATGAAGAAACTCCATGCAGATGGACCGTTTGGACTCACTTGATTTTGAATCACTTGAGACATGCAAATCATACCACATGGGCAAGATGACCGAAAGCCTCGTTTTCAGTATAATGGAACAAGAAAGCAACTTGTAGGAAGTAACACATTTTGATGTGCGCAGTCCAATGAGTGCTGAGGCATGCAGTGAATATCGTTATGTTCTTACTTCACAGATGACTCGAGTAGATGTTGAGTATATTTACTTGATGAAACACAAGTCTGAATTATTGAAAGGTTCAAGTAATTTCAGAGTGAAGTCGAAGATCATCATGACAAGAGGATAAAATGTCTATGGTATGATCATAAGATGAGTATCTGAGTTACGAACTTTGGCACGCTATTAAGACATTGCGGAAATTGTTTCACAATTAATACTGCCTGGAACACCATAGTGTGATGGTGTGTCCGAACATCATAGTTGCACCCTATTAGATATGGTGTGTACCATGATGTCTCTTATCGAATTACCACTATCGTTTATGGGTTAGGCATTAGAGACAACCGCACTCACTTTAATAGGGCACCACGTAATTCCGTTGAGATGACACCGTATGAACTATGGTTTAGAGAAACCTAAGCTGTCATTTCTTAAAGGTTTGGGGCTATGACGCTTATGTGAAAAAGTTTCAGGTTGATAAGCTCGAACCCAAAGCGGATAAAATGCATCTTCATAGGACACCCAAAACAGTTGGGTATACCTCCTAATTCAGATCCGAAAGCAATAGGGATTGTTTCTTGAATCGGGTCCTTTCTCGAGGAAAAGTTTGTCTCGAAAAGTTGAGTGGGAGGATGGTGGAGACTTGATGAGGTTATTGAACCGTCACTTCAACTAGTGTGTAGCAGGGCACAGGAAGTTGTTCCCGTGGCACCTACACCAATTGAAGTAGAAGCTTATGATGAAGTTTCGGATCAAGTCACTAGCGTACCTCGTAGGGTGACAAGGATGCGTACTACTTCAGAGTGGTACGCAATCCTGTCTTGAAGGTCATGTTGCTAGACAACAATGAACCTGCGAGCTATGGAGAAGCGATGGTGGGCCCAAATTCCGACAAATGGTTAGAAGCCATGAAATCCGAGATAGGATCCATGTATCAGAACAAAGCATGGACTTTGGTGGACTTGCCCGATGATAGGCAAGCCATTGAGATGAATGGATCTTTAAGAAGAAGACGGACGTGGACGGTAATATCACCGTCTATGAAGCTCGACTTGTGGCAAAGAGTTTTTCACAAGTTCAAGGAGTTAACTACGATGAGATTTTCTCATCCGTAGCGATGCTTAAGTCCGTCGGAATCATGTTAGCATAAGCTGCATTTATGAAATCTGGCAGATGGATGTCAAAATGAGTTTCCTTACCAGTTTTCGTAAGGAAAGGTTGTATGTGATACAATCAGAAAGTTTTTGTCGATCCTAAGGATGCTAAAAGGTATGCTGGCTCCAGCGATCCTTCTAAGGTCTGGAGTAAGAATCTCGGAGTTGGAATGTGCGCTTTGATGAGATGATCAAAGATTTTGGGTTTATAGAAAGTTTATGAGAAACTTGTATTTCCAAAGAAGTGAGTGGGAGCACTATGGAATTTCTGATAACAATATGTTATTGACATATTGATGTTCAGAAATGACGTAGAATTTCTGGAAAGCATATAGGGTTATTTGAAAGATGATTTTCAATAGAAAACCTGAATTAGGCTACTTGAACAATAAGCATCAAGATCTATAAGATAGATCAAAATGTTTAATAATACTTTCAAATGAGCATGTACCTTGACATGATCTTGAAGGTGTTCAAGATGGATCAGTCAAAGAAGGAGTTCTTAGCTGAATTATAAGGTATGAAGTAAAGACTTAAAGCTCGACCACGGTAGAACAGAGAGAAAGGACGAAGGTCGTCCCTATGCCTTAGGCGTAGGCTCTACGGTATGCTATCTTTGTGTACCGCACGGAAGTGTGCCTTGCCATGAGTCGATCAAGGGTACAAGAATGATCCAGGAATGGATCATTGGACAATGATCAAAATTGTCCTTGGAGTAAATAAGGACATGTTTCTCGATTATGGACGTGATAAAGAGTTCGATGTAAAGGGTTACGTCGATGCAAGCTTTAACACCTATCCGAGTGACTCTGAGTAGCAAACTGGATACGTATAGTGGAGCAACCATTTGGAATAGCTCCAAGTGGAGCGTGGAAGCAGCATTTACAATATGACATAGAGAATTGCGAAGTACACACGGATCAGAAAGGTTCAGACCCGTTGACTAAAACCTCTCTCACAAGAAAAACATGATCTAACCCGAGAACTCATTGAGTCTTAATCACATGATGATGTGAAATAGTTTAATGACACTAGTAAACTCTTTGGATGTTGGTCACATGGCGATTTGACCTGTGAGTGTTAATCACATGGCGATGTGAACTAGATTATTGACTCTAGTGCAAGTGGGAGACTGTTGGAAATATGCCCTAGAGGCAATAATAAATTAGTTATTATTATATTTCCTTGTTCATGATAATCGTTTATTATCCATGCTATAATTGTATTGATAGGAAACTCAGATACATGTGTGGATACATAGACAACACCATGTCCCTAGTAAGCCTTTAGTTGACTAGCTCGTTGATCAATAGATGGTTATGGTTTCCTGACCATGGACATTGGATGTCATTGATAACGGGATCACATCATTAGGAGAATGATGTGATGGACAAGACCCAATCCTAAGCCTAGCACAAAGATCGTAGTTCGTATGCTAAAGCTTTTCTAATGTCAAGTATCATTTCCTTAGACCATGAGATTGTGCAACTCCCGGATGCCGTAGGAATGCTTTGGGTGTACCAAATGTCACAACGTAACTGGGTGACTATAAAGGTGCACTACAGGTATCTCCGAAAGTGTCTGTTGGGTTGGCACAAATCGAGACTGGGATTTGTCACTCTGTGTGACGGAGAGGTATCTCTGGGCCCACTCGGTAGTACATCATCATAATGTGCACAATGTGACCAAGGGGTTGATCACGGGATGATGTGTTACGGAACGAGTAAAGAGACTTGCCGGAAACGAGATTGAACAAGGTATCGGGATACCGACGATCGAATCTCGGGCAAGTACAATACCGCTAGACAAAGGGAATTGTATACGGGATCGATTGAGTCCTTGACATCGTGGTTCATCCGATGAGATCATCGTGGAACATGTGGGAGCCAACATGGGTATCCAGATCCGCTGTTGGTTATTGACGGAGAACGTCTCGGTCATGTTCGCATGTCTCCCGAACCGTAGGGTCTACACACCTAAGGTTCGATGGCGCTAGGGTTATAAAGGAAGTTTGTATGTGGTTACCGAATGTTGTTCGAGTCCGGATGAGATCCCGGACGTCACGAGGAGTTCGGAATGGTCGGAGGTAAAGATTTATATATGGGAAGTCATGTTTTGGTCACGGAAAAGTTTGGGCTATATCGGTAATGTCTGGGACCACCGGAGGTCTGAGGGGTCCACCAAGTGGGGCCACCTACCCCTGAAGGCTGCGTGGGCCAAGTGTGGGAGGGACCAGCCCGTGTGGGCTGGTGCGCCCCCCACAGGCCCAAGGCGCAGGGAAGTGGGGAAAGGGGGCAAACCCTAGGGCAGATGGGCCCTAAGGCCCATCTAGTGGGCGCCCCCCCTCTCTCCCCTTGTGGCCGCCACCCATAGATGGGTTTTGGGGGCTGCCGCCCCTCTAGGGGTGGGAACCCTAGAGGGGGCGCACCCTCCTCCCCTTCCCCTATATATATGAGGCCTAGGGGCTGCCCAATACACGCGATTCTATCTCTCGTTGGTGCAGCCCTGCGTCTCTTCTTCCTCCTCCTCCTCTCTTGTGATGCTTGGCGAAGCCCTGCAAGATTGACATGCTCCTCCACCACCACCATGCCGTTGTGCTGCTGCTGGATGGAGTCTTCCTCAACCTCTCCCTCTCTCCTTGCTGGATCAAGGCGTGGGAGACGTCACCGGGCTGTACGTGTGTTGAACGCGGATGTGCCGCCCGTTCGGCACTAGGATCTCCGGTGATTTGGATCACGACGAGTACGACTCCTTCAACCCCGTTCTCATGAACGCTTCCACTTAGCGATCTACAAGGGTATGTAGATGCACTCTTCTTCCCCTCGTTGCTAGTTTCTCCATAGATAGATCTTGGTGACACGTAGGAAAATTTTGAATTTCTGCTACGTTCCCCAACAAACCAAACAATGAAAAAGAACCAGATAATGATGTTGAGTTAAAACCTCCAGTTGATCTTGATAACCCACAACCTAAGAATACACGATATGACAAAAGAGACTTTATTGCTAGAATACATGGTAAAGAAAGAGAACCGTGCGTTCAAAAACCTATGCCTTTTCCACCCAAGTCAACTAAAAAGAAATATGATGAAGAATTTGAACGCTTTGCCAAAATGTTGAGGCCAGTCTATTTGCATACTCGCTTGACTGATATCCTTAAAATGCCTCCTTATGCAAAGTACATGAAAGATATCATCACCAATAAGAGAAAAATACCAGAAGCTGAAATTTACACTATGCTTGCTAATTATACTTTTAAAGATGGAGTACCTAAAAAACTTGGAGATCCGGGAATACCAACAATACCTTGCTCAATCAAAAGAAACTATGTGAAAACTGCTTTATGTGATTTAGGAGCTGGTGTTAGTGTTATGCCTTTCTATTTATATAAAAGACTTGATTTGAATAAACTCACATCTACTGAAATATCTTTGCAAATGGCTGACAAATCAACTACCATACCTATCGGTATTTGTAAGGATGTGCCCGTTGTTGTTGCTAATGTTACTATTTTGACTGACTTTGTTATACTTGAGATGACCGAGGACGACAACTTGTCGATTATCCTTGGTAGACCCTTCTTGAATACTGCAGGGGCTATTATTGATTGCAATAAAAGCAAGGTCACTTTTCATATCGATGGTACTGAGCATACGGTGCACTTTCCGAAGAAACAATTCCAAGTGAATAGTATTAGTTATTGAAAAATCTCCGACAATCACTATTGGAAGTTATAAACTACCTCTACCTATTGCCAAAAAGAAATATGAAATGCTTATTGTTGGGGATATTCACATCCTCGTTGAGGTAACTTAGTGATTTGCGAAAGTTCTTCGGTTTCATGCTAATCGAAAGTGGTTGTTAATAAGACCTGATCAACCTTATTAATGGATCATTTTTAGAGGTATGAAGTTGATGAATTTAGTAAGCACTACCTTCTGTCCCTATCTTTTGTTTTCTGTTTTTATTAGTTAAATAAAATAAAATGCCATGTTTTGTCTGTTTTCTGATTTTTCCCATGCAATAAAAAAATGACCCAAAAATAAAAGTGCTCAGAATGCTCTGAAAATTTAATACGATTTTTTCTGAATATTTAAGAATTTTTGGTGCAAATAACATCAGAGGGAGGTGCACCAGGTGGGCACAACCCACCTGGGCGAGCCAGGACCCCCAGGCGCACCCTGGTGGGTTGTGGTCCCCATGTGGGCCCCCTCACTTATCTCTTCATCCCACATCATCACTTACCTCCAGAAAAAATTCACCTTTTCTCTCTCTCCCATGTTCTTGGTCTCAAACCCCGCGAATTTCGATCTCTTTGCTCGAAGCTCCGTTTCTGAAACTGTTTCGGGGGATTGTTGCTTGGTATGTAACTCCACCATTTTTCCAATTGGTTTTTGTTTAGTGGTTTATATTTTGAATAATTAGCTACTCTTGGTGCTTCTCTAGATGAGCTTGCATGTTGAATTCTTAGAGTCCTAAGTAGTTTGAATGCTTGCTATGGCCTCTACGTATCTCTATGATTAGTTGCTATCAGTTGTATCAAGTTTTGTTGATAAATTTTTGTCACCTAAAAATATTCAGAAAATTGTACGCGGACATGTTGAACCTATTTGGAAGGAGCTCTCCGAGAAGGAGATCCTCGGGGGCATCTTCTAGTGACCACTCCGCTCGACGGTCTAATGTTGAACCAAGCGAAAGTTCCATTCGAGGTGCTCCCACCAAAACATGCTTATGGCCTTGCGATAATTATATGGAGCGTGTGGGCGTTAAGGAGGAATTTGAGCAATATGTTCACAATGCCGGTGTCGGTCCCTACATTTCAGATAAGTGCGATCAACACCACACTCTCACTGAATCCTTTGGCAAAGGATTTAAATTCCATTTCCGTGAGTCAAGGGTGTCATTTAAACTTTATGAAAATCCATTTACCATTTCACTAGAGAGTTTTGCCCACCACTGCAAACTCCCATTCTGGGGTTCGCTTGACGAATCGCCAAGGGCTGACTACCAATCATTCTTGACTAGTCTTTGCTACGCTGAGACGAGGGGAGTGGCACAAGGTAGAATAAAGAGCATTCATTTTCCCGCAATTCAGTACTTTGCATTATTTAACGGGAAATGTATAGTAGGCAAGCAAGATTGTAGTACACTTTGTGCTCCAGACTTGAGCCTCATACGCACCGCTCTCACCGGTGATTGAAGTTATAATCTTGGAGCAATTGTTGCGTGCAGGTTACAACATAACGATAATAGTGGCTGATTCTATGGTGGAATTTATGCCACACGTTTAGCAAGAGAGCTGGGTGTTTCACCTTTGTCCTTTTATCCTATTCTACCCATGGAGTATTTAGACTTTGATGCTATGAAAGGTCTTAAGATCCTTAAAGGAGATATTCATAATTTCACCTATAATTTGTTGTTTAACCAAGTGTCGGGGAAGTATGATTGTGTCCCCCGATCACCTATGGGACCTGGTCCCTTGTGGTTCGGAGGGGGAGCGGAGGATGCACAAAGAGCGGATCGAGCGATGCACACGAGCAGATTTACCCAGCTTCGAGCTCTCGGAGAGATAATACTCCTCTGCTGCTTTGTGGATTATATTGTGTTCTTGCTAGGGAGCAATGGGAGCTACAAAACCTAGCCCGAGTGTGGTCTCGTATGAGTCGAATGAACTAAGCGGGCAGACCCCCAACCCTTTCTACATTGCACTTGGGCCTCCTTTTATAGGCACAAGGGGTCACCACAGTGGCAAGTAGACAAGGGTAAGATAGTAAAACAGAGGTTGGTACACCGCTTTATACAGGTGTCGATGATCTATACCTAACTCGACGGCAAGGGACAAGAGTCATAAATGCCCGTCTCGATCGCTGAACGATTAACAGGGACCGTCAAGTGCGCCTCCGTTTGCCACGATGGTAGCTTGTCGGCGCCGCTTATCGCTGCTCCCGCTGGCTGCACAACCCATCGACACGCGTTCTGGGAAAGCCCAGCGCGACACGTTGGCGGATGAGCTAGAGCGGAGATGAAGAGGTTGCTGCGCGGCAAGCGCCTTGCCGCGGCAGAACCCTTGTCGCGCTTTGGGAGCTCGGCGCTCACCAAGCCTTCGGCAAGCTCCTCTTGCGGGGCCTTATTCCTTCGTGCCTTGAGTGGTCTTCCGGCAAGCTCCTCTTGCCGGGCCTTGATACTTTGTTCTCGAATGGCTCCAAAGGAGCCGCGGAAGATCTTGATGGTCACCAGGCCAGCCACGCCGAGGTGCTGCAACTGCCGTGCACGAGTTGGTGCTAGGGGTACCCTACTCTAGTACACCGGCAGAGCCCCGGCCTGGGCCACACACGGCGCCAAGCTCTGTTGGGCCAGGCCCAAAGCGATTCTGCAGACACGCGCGTCCGGATTACGCCATTACTGCCTCGACCCACCACCTCCCACGAACGTCACGCACGGGACGTGGCGTCGTGGGGAGATCGTGGGGCTTTCTTTAATGGAAAAATCGGGCGCCCGCCCTCTCCCTCTTTATAAGCAGAAGTGCAGGGCAGGGGCGCCCACTTGCCATTGCTGTCACATCGAAACCCCGTCGCTTCCCCTTTCTTCTCGAGCCCAAAGAGAGCGGCGCCCGCCTCCATTGCCACCGTACCACTAACGCCGTCGACCTCCTCCACCACCTCTCCCCATGGCTCCGAAGGCCGACAAGGGAAAAGGCGTGAAATCGGCGAGGCGCAGCTGCTCATGGCGCTGCGGGAAGGAGCGGCCCTCTTGATCCCACGCTGACAGAAGTAGCTGCGGAGCTGTACTATCTTTTACGGTCGACGGAGACCCGGCGCACCAGCACAAAGTCATCTCCGCCGCCACATCCGAGAAAGTTTACATCGGTACCCTTTCTTGGCTTTTCTTCCCTGCGGGCTCTGCCCGCCCTTTTCTGAATTCTTTTGCGATGTCATGAACACGTATGGCCTCCGCCTCCTTGATTTCACCCCCAACGCCGTCCTCACCTTGGCTGTTTTCGCACACCTCTGCGAGAACTTTGTCGGGGTCCACCCAAATGTAGCACTCTTCCGCCATTACTTCATGCCCCGCGTAGAGAGAGGAGAGCCGCTTGCCGGAGGGATTGCATGGGTCTCCAGGATCGGCAAGAAGGAAGCATATCTTGACGGAGAGCTGCGTAGCAAGTGGGAGGAGTGGAGAGCTGACTGGTGTTGGATCTTAGAGGAGGAGCCACAACCTTTCACTGCCCTGCGCCAAACTCCCATAGTGCGCGGCAATGATTGGAGCAACTTGGTGCCGGAGGACGACAAGTTGAAGATTGTCGTGACTAGGATTTTGCGTCTCCGGCAAGCAGGGCTTACCGTAGGAGCTGTTGGCGCGGACTTCGCCGCGCCGCATTGCGCCTTTGCGGGAGAGTAGGAGGCCTGCTTGGGAATTCCAAAATCGGCGGACATTATGAGGCTGCGCCCGGTCTGAACTGGAATTTTCTTGTCTTGGAGCTGGGCGGCATGCTGCGGGGCTGTTCAAGCCTCGATGCGGATCACCCAGTGGTGCATGTTGCGAGAGGAGTCGTGCCTTGTGCAACAACTCGTCGCTGACAGCATCCGCGCGATGATGCCGTTGTGCGATTCCCATGGAATCGTTCCAACTTGGCAGAGCCCGCCCGGCGGCGTCGTGCAGCGGTTCTTCGACAACTTGGCGGAAGTGCCGATCCACGCCGACGAGCGAAACAGCTCACCCGCGACACCACCGATCGGAGATGGCGCGCGCCGCCCTGAGGTTGGAGGAGGCGGCGAAGCTGCCGCCGCCCGGCGTGTTTGGGTTTACCGTCGAGGCGGAAACAGCTGAGGCGGCAAGTCTCGCCGACCGAGAAGAGCTCGCGGTGAGGAGGAGCAGGCCGAGCCCGCGTCAATCCGGAAGAGCCGGCCGGGCGCTTCCCTCCGCCGTCAAGCAGCTTGCGCAGAGGAGCCCGCAGCCCCGCCAAGGAGACGCCTCCGCAAGACGGAGAAGTGGCGGGCGGCGAGACGGCCCAATAACCGCCTCGCCGCCGACGCGCTCTACCGCGGCAACACTGTTGCAGCGCTGAGCGCCCATGCCGCCATGGCGGCGGGAGCGGGTCTTCAAGTCGCGGCCCTGCATCCGCCAAGCGTCCGAGGAATCTTCTCCTCCAATTAAATCGCGCCGGGCGAATTTGATCTCTCCGCCCTCAGCTTCGAGGAAGAAGAGGAAGAGTAAGATCTTGTCGCTGCTACTTGTAATCCTCCAATTTATTGCTTAATTTTATATCTGACTGGCTTCACTCTGAACCTTCTCCTTCTTCAGGACGCTAGCTCAGAGGGCGTCGAAGAGGGCCAAGACCCCGGTGGTTGTCGTCTCAGATGATTCCCCTGTGGCGACAGGGGGCATGTCTGGGACTCCCTTGCCGGACCCGGCAACCCTTCAACAGAGCAGCCCCCAGCACAGCCCCCAGCGTAAGTGTTCGGTTTACTCCTCATGGTTAGGTGTGCTTGGGCGCTTCTCCGTCACTGATATCTGGTTTGTTGAATTATGTAGGAGCAGAGCAGCCTCATCAGGAAGCACCGGAGGTCACTCCCGAAGTTCTTCTTGCTTCAACTACGTCGCCAAGGGAGAACTCTCCGCCAAGGGAGCGCTCTCCGGCAAGGGAGGCCTCTCCGACAAGGGGAGCTTCCCCGACAAGGGCCAATGCCGACGACCCTCCTGTTGTGGAGACCGCGGCAACAGATCCCATTGCAGGTAATTTTCTTGTTTGAAAACCTCCCTTGGATTCTCTTTTCTTTTGTTCTTCTCTTTCGAACATTTGCTTGACTTGTTCTTTCTTTTTCTGACCATCAGATCCATCCGCCGGAGATCCGATGGAGACTGAGGCTGCCGGCGAGGAGGGCGCCATGGCGACAATGTCGACGCCGCCAACATGGAGGAGGAGGCGGCGCCGATGGGCCCGCCGGCGAGGAGGCCGCCAAGGCTCTTGGCGCAGAGGCTGGGAGAATCCGGCGATCGCCCGACGCCCTGAGGGCGCAGGAGGCGCCAGCGCTGCCCGACCGCCGATCCTCCGCCACCGATGCCGCACCAGACTCAAGAGCCCCAGCCGGCGCCTATCTCGAAGGCGGCGAGGGTGTCTTTATCAAGCTCCCATGGGCATCAAGCTCTAGGGCACCGGCGAAGGGAGACCTTCGACGCGAACTGCTTGCCTCCGCCGGCTGTCGCTGGTCGATGCTCCGAGCAGCAGCAGCGTGAGCTGAGGAGGAGCAGCTGCTAAGACGGTTGTTGTCGCTCTACCGCGCCCGACAAGCCAAGCTGGAGTCGAGGCGCTTGTCGCGAGGGCGGAGCTGACTTGGAGAAACGCGGAAGAGCTCGGTGCGCCAACAAAAAACTCTCGGGATATAGCAGGGCGCGGGAGCAGCTTGTGAGGCGCCACGACCTTCATCTTGGAAGGCCGAGGTCGAGGAGCAGCAGAGGCTTGCGGTGAAGCTCTCCAGCGAAGAAGGTGAGCCGGCGCGCGAAGATCAACCTTGACAGCTATGAGGAAGATCTCGCCGTCTTGCGAAAGCAATCGATTAGCGGGCCACTTCAGGAGGCAAAGGATGCTGCGCGGCTGCCGAGGCCGCCAAGAAGGAATGGAGACGAGGGTGGCTCAGCTGGAGTCCACCCTCCGTAAGAGCGCCGAGGAGGTCGCCGGGATGAAGCCTTGGCCGAGAAGGACGCCTACACCCTCAGCGATTTGCAAGGTCGTTTCGCTGAAAAGATCAAAGAGCTCGATGCCGTCAAGGACTCCAAGGCGGATCTGGAGCTGAAACTGACCACCTTGACAGAGACGCCGAACAGCGCCAAGGAGCGGGAAACGGGCCTGCTGGAGAAGATTAAAGCTAATGAGGATCTGTTGGCGAATGCCGCGGCTGCCCAGAATGATCTCAGAGATAGCATAATGCACTGGACAGAAGGTCTTGTGGACACCGCCGCCGGCATCCATAATGAGCTGATGGAGCTGGGGATGGTGGATCTTGGGTACTCCACCGACGAGAACCTCCGTCAAGCTCAGCCTATTCTTCAAGGGCGTGCTGACGGGTCTCCAGCGGCTCCGGGAGGAGATCCCAAAGCAACTGGCAGAGGAGTCGCGCCAAGTTTGCGCCGGGGCTCTCCAGAAGGTGCTGATGAAAGTGGCCTTCCGCAACCCAGGCGTCGACTTCACCAAAGTTCTCAAGTCCCTGCCTCCATCTGCTGATGTTGAAGCGCTCAAGGCCCTTGTCGCACCCATTGTGGACAGGGTGACTGGAGTCAAGAGGCTCGATGGCGACCGCGTGGACTAGGCCGCCAAGCTTATCTTTCTCTTGTCGCTGTAGATCATGTTTAGGCGAAAAATTTATTAGATCTGCGACAAGTTATTATGTAATATACACTATCTTAGGCAATCGAATGCAATGTTATTTCCTTTACTTGATTTTTTCCCTTGTATGTTTATGCCCTACGCTTTTAGGGGACTTGTCGGTGCAAACACCTTTGCCGCGAGCGCTGAGTGCGGAACTTCAGCAGCCTGCTGGCGATGCCGCCTCCGACAAGCAACCTTGTCGCAACTAGTTGTAGCACACTTAAGTTGTTGAGCGGACTCGAAACAAAGTAAGGGCGCAAGCTAGTCGCGAGTCGGTTCCTCCGCGCACAGGTTTTCCGTACAAAGTACAATCGTTCGAGGAAGATAACTTAAAAATTTAAAACTGATTGTTTAAACTTAGCAACTTAGCTTCTCTGTTGTCCATTTCCCGGCAAGGCGACAGTTCCTCGAGCGACGCTTGGTGGCCCACACCATTATCTTCTCCTTCCCCGGTTAACTTGTGGGTGGATGAACCTTCTTCTTGTTTGAGAAGAAAGAAGAGAAAATAAAGTTATGGAGCCTAGTGGCTCGTTATCGCTTACCAGGTGTGGATGCTGCACAAAATGTTAGAGAACACATGCATATAAGATTATGAAAGCATGTATTGACAAGTTGTGCGCAACACATAGGCTTCTTGATGCAGGGTCTGCGCCGGCTTTGTACAAAGGATTACATGCAACAGCGGCAAGACTTGTACAAAGGGTGGTTGCCGGAACAGGTTCCGGCAACCGCGCCTTATGGGTAAAACTTGCGAAGATGCTCTATATTCCAGGAATTGCTCACCGGAACGCCATCTTCGGTCTCAAGGCGGACAGCGCCGGGCCTAGTGACTCGTTTCACCCGATAAGGGCCTTCCCACTTCAAGCGTCAACTTGTTGGAATTCTTGGCGGATTGAGCGCGCCAAGAACAAAATTCGCCTTCCTCGAAGCTTCGGCATTAACTGCGGCTATGGTAGCGGCGCAAAGCTTGCTGGTAACGAGCAGCTCGTACAGCAGCCTGAAGACGATCCTCCTCGAGGAGCAGCGCGTCATCTTGTCGCAGCTGCTCTTGCTCAAGCTCATCCTTAGCGAGCACTCGAGGTGACCCGTATACGAGTTCCGTGGGGAGAACTGCCTCTGCTCCATAGACTAGAGCGAAAGGTGTCTGGCCAGTGGCTCGATTTCGCGTCGTCCTGATCGACCAAAGAACCACCGGCAGCTCCTTGATCCAGTTTCTTCCGCACTTGCGCAGCCTGTCGAAAGTTCTGGTCCTGAGTCCCCGGAGCACTTCAGCATTTGCCCTCTCTGCTTGACCGTTGCTTCTCGGGTGAGCAACAGAAGCAAAGCATACTTTGGCGCCAAGATCTTGGATGTACTGCATGAAGGTGCGACTCGTGAATTGTGTGCCATTGTCGGTGATGATCCTGTTAGGAATCCCAAACCGGCAAACAATTGACCTGAAGAACTTGATCTTGTTGATGTGCTGTCACCTTCCTCCATGGTTCCACTTCCGGCCACTTTGTGAACTTGTCGATTCGATGTATAAGTACTCAAAGCCCCGACAGCTCGGGGAAGGGGCCGAGATGTCGAGCCCCAGGACGAAAAGGGCCGGGATAAAGGGATCGTCTGGAGAGCTTGAGCTGGCTGGTGTATCTGTTTGGAATGGGCCAGCACGCTTCACACTTGGTTACTTGTGCAGTTGCATCTGGAGGGCTTCGGACAGAAGAAACCTTGACGGAAAGCTTTGCGGCAAGTGCTCTTGCGCCAATGTGGTGACCACATATGCCTCCATGTATCTCTCGCCAACAGCTTCATCCATCTTCCGGCAAATACACTTCAATTTCACTCCGTTGAGTCTTCTTACATATAGGATGTTGTCAACAAACTGATACATACTTGACTGCCGGGCTACTTTTTCCGCTTCTTCTTGCTCTTGGGAAGTTCTCTGTCTCAAGGAAATGGGCGATTTGTTGCGCCCATCTTTGGAGCACTCGTGGCTCGACAACAAGGACTAAAGGCTCATCTACCAGTGCGGGAACATAAGCTTCCACGGCAAGAACCTGTGGTCCCACCGGAACTTGATGATCCCCGTCAAGCTTGCCGGAGCGAAGCTTGTCGGGAGCGTCTGCTTCAACGAAACAAACCACAGGGTTTGTCAGAGCAGACTGCTCCTCAGTGATATTTGCGTTGGTTTTAGGGACCTTCTTGGCGGCGGCTCCAGGGAGCTCTGCCGGAAAGTAGTCGCCGGAAACCAATTTTCTCTTCTTGCTCTGTCCTGTTGATGGTGTTACGGTTGGTTGAGTTAGCTTGAGCACAAAATTCCTGGTTCCACAGTAACTTGAGTCGCGGTGCACTTTGGCAGCCATCGGCAATATCATTATGAGCTCTTGGAACATGTTCCATTTGCAGGCCTTCAAAGTGCTCCTCTAGCTTCCTCACTTCATCGGCGTGAGGCTTCCATCAGCGGACTCGATAGTCTTTATTTACTTGGCGGACGACAAGTTGCGAGTCCCCGACAATGAGCTTCTTGATCCCAAGGTCTACCGCAATCCTTAGACCGGCAAGCAACCCTTCATACTCTGCGGTATTGTTTGTTGCTTGTTCCTTGGGAAAGTGCATCTGGACTATGTACTTGAGGTGCTCTCCGGTGGAGTGCGATAAGCAACCTTGCCGCACCGGCGCCTTGCAGCGAGAAGGCACCATCAAAGTACATCAGCCACTCTTTATTTGCCTCCTTGGCGGGATGCTCGTCTCTGGAATTTCTTCATCTTGCGCGTTGGCCCACTCTGCTATGAATTCTGCCAATGCTCTGCTTTGGATAGTTGAAGTGCTTTCAAACTTGAGACCAAAGCTTGACAGTTCGATGCCCACTCGACAATTCTGCTGTTGCTTCGGATTTTGCAATATCCTCTTCAGCGAAAGCGGTGACAACTGTTATCTCATGTGCTTGGAAGTAATGGCGCAGCTTTCGAGGCCATGAGGAGGCCGAAAAGCAACTTCTGCACACCGGAATACCTTGACCTAGCCCCCTGTAAAAGGGAACTGACAAAGTAGACTGGGCGCTGCACCATTCTTTTCTGTATCTTGTCGCAATTCTGCAAAGATCCGTCCTTGTCGGGACCAGAGCTTGACGGTGAAGCCTCCTGCTTGTCGCTGGATGCACCTGCCTCGGTTGCCGGCTCATCATCCGCCTCCCTCTCTGCTACCAGCGCAGCACTAACCACTTGATTGGTCGCCGCTATATACAGCAGCAACTTCTCTTGTGGCCTAGGTGCGACAAGTATTGGAGTGGAGGACAGGTATCTCTTCAAGTCTGCAGCGCAGCCTCCGCCGAGTCCATTTCATTGGACCTGCCTTTTTCAAAATCTTGAAAAATGGCGGTAGCTCAGCAGACTTAGAGATAAACCTCTTTGAGCAGCCACGCAACCGGCAAGCCTTCTTACATCCTTGACATGCTTTGGTGCTTCAATCTGCTCGATGGCCTTGATCTTGTCGGGATGGGCTTCAATTCCCTCCGAGACACAAAAACCCGAGAAGCTTGCGGAAGGGACTCCAAACACGCACTTCTCGGGGTTGAGCTTGAGGTTGATCTTGCAGATTTGCAAATGTCTCATCAAATCCTGAACCAGAGTTGCTTTGTCCTTGCTCTTGACCACTATGTCATCCATGTAGGCTTCTACATTTCGTGTATTTGTGGCTCAAAAGCATCATGGACTACTCTTGCAAAAGTTGAACCAGCATTCTTCAAACCGAAAGGCATCCGTATGAAACGATCGTGCCACATGGTGTAATGAATGCGGTTTTCTTCATCCTCTTACGCCATGAAGATCGATGATACCACGAATATGCATCAAGAAATGAAAGCAAATCACATCCAGCCGTGGAGTCAACAATCTGGTCTATACGTGGCAAGGAAATGGGTCTTTGGGACAAGCTTTATTAACATCTGTGAAGTCAATACAAAGTCTCCATTTCCCATTGGCCTTGCGATACAACTACCGGATTGGCCAACCACGTGGGATGGAGTACTCCTCTGACAAGGCCTGCTGCTTCCAACTTCTTGATTTCTTCCGCTATGAATTCTTGGCGCTCCACTGCCTGTTTCCTAACTTTTTGCTTGACGGGCCGCGCGTGAGGACGACAACTAGGTGGTGCTCAATTACTTTCACAGGAACACGGGGATGTCGGATGGTTGCCATGCAAACACATCGACATTCGCCCGCAGAAAAAGCACGAGCTCGCCTTCCTATTTAGGGTCAAGCGTGGCAGCGATGGTGAAGGTACCACCAGTGCCGTCCTCCTTGGCGGGCACCTTCTTGGTCTTGGCGGAGCTGCCATCATCTTCTTGCACTTGCGGTGGAGCTCGATGGTGCGTCCTCGGCGGTAGCGCAGCACTCGAAGAGGTGCGCTTGCAGAGTGGGCATCGAGAACTCTTGCGGACTTGGTGGTCTTCTTCTTCCCCGGAGCTTCAGCGGCGAGTGGTTTGATATCTGTCGTAGCTGCTGCATCCCGTAAATCTTGTCGGCGCGAGATAAGCGCATCCTTCTTGTCGCCATGGACAGAAATGGCGCTTATCGGGCGGGCATCTTGAGTAAATTGTAGGCGTAATGAGAAGCTGCCATGAAGTTGGAAGCGCTGGGCGGCCAAGTATGCCATTGTAGGGCAATGGGAAATCGGCAACGTCGAATGTGAACTTCTCGATTCTGAAGTTTAGCTCAACGCCAAATGTTACCGCAGCGTGATCTTCCCTTTGGGCTTGCTCCTTCTGGGTTGATTCCTTGGAAAGTACCAGTCTCTTGAGCTCGCCGTCGAGGATTTGAAGCTTACGGAGCCTGCGAGAGGAGATCAGGTTCAGGCGGCCCGCCGTCAACCAACATCTTTGTGACCTTGAGGTTGCGAATAGTTGGTGATACCAACATCGGCAAGCACCCGACCGCGATGGCGCGATCGGGGTGATCCTCAATGTCAAAATGATGGGCGTGCTGGACCACTTGGAGGTTTGCGCGACTCTATGGATGGTTCTGCTGCATTAACCTCACGCATCCATTGCTTGAGTTGGCGGTCGAGGTATGCGAAGCACCACCGTCAGCGCAAAGGACCTCCGTTGCCTTACGAAACTCCTGCTCATCAGCTTCATCATCTTCCATATCTTCATCGTCATCTTCGTCTTCGTCCTTGTCGCGGCGCGGGAGAGTCTGTCTCCTTGCCGCTGCTTGGCCTTGCCGCGGCGTCCCCGGCCGGGTCTCTTCTTACTAGCTGCACCTGCACCTTCACAGGCCTTCTCCTTGTATCGCCGCTCGTATTCAGCCCTCTGTAGCTCAACAAGCTGCTCGACTTTCTTGCAGCTCGGAGATCGTGGCCCTTAGTGCGGTGGATCTTCTGATCTTGCTTGTTGGGCTGTCGGGCTTATCGGCGGCCGCCACAACTTGGCGGTCGTTGTCGTGCGCAACCTCCTTGCGGAGCCACCAGCCTTAGCTTTGTTGGCGGCACCATCCTTGCCGGACTGCTCGACAACTAGTACTTCTTGGTTTTCTTCTTTCTTTTGTTTAGCCGCGGCTCTTCCTTGCAGGCGGTCTCCTCCTTGTCAGACTCTACTCCCACATCCTCTCACAGGAGTCTTCTTCCTTCTTCGGTAGCGTGCACACTTGTCGGCCGGGCGTAGAGCTTGCTGGCGTCTTTCACTTTGCACATCGCCATCTCCTCCCTCATCCTGCGGTTTAGCACATTACGATGAAATGCACCGATCACCTTGGCGGGTGGACATCCGGGATGTTGTAATGCACAGGCTGAATCTCTGGATGAATTTGCGCAGGACTCTCCTTCCTTCAGGCGAGTGGTGAAGGTCACTCTCTTGGCCATGAGGCTTGTGGCACTTTGTGAAGGCGCCGACAAACTGGTGGCACAAATCCGCCCAAGAAGAAATAGAGCTGTCCGGCAAGTGCATGAGCCAAGACTGACGTTTGGCTTGAGCACGGAGGAAATAGTTGGCGAGGATCTTGTCGTCTCGTCCCCCGCAGCCTGCACCGCGATGGTGTAGATGCTGAGGAACTCCGATGGGTGTGTCCTGCCATCATACTTCTCTGGCACATCTCGGCTTGAAGTTTTTCTTGTCAGACCCTTTGGACTTGCCGCAGCTCACGAGTGAGCGCAGGGCAACCTACAGCGTCTGACAAGTCGCCTGGTTCCCTGGCGCATGCATATCGACAGTGGGCCCAGCGCTGGTCGGATTGATGCCGCTTCTCTTGGCGCTCGTCTGGGTTCGGCGTCTTCTTCTTCCGTTCTCGAAGAACTTGGCGCTGGTCGCGACGAGCTCGCGGATCCGATGACGCTGTGGAGTCGCTGTCGAGGTGGATCCGGCGAGTCGGCGATCTTAACCGGGAAGGGAGTGTGTCGGTGGCTGCACCCCGCAAGTCTCGTCGCCATCGGCTCGTGCCTTGTCACCTTGCAGCGGCTGCGGCGCTTAGTTGCCGCGGGGCGTCGCCGTTAGCAAAGCCGATGAGGCTCGGATGGTGGCCCTCCATTCGTCGATCTTGTCGGCCGTTGGAGGGTAGTCTAAATAGCTGAGCTCTTGCCAAGGCTTCTGCTGGTGTGGTGGGTGGCAATGGCGTGCGGGCGAAGAACGAGATGTGCTCGGACTCCTAACCAAGTTAAGAGGAGCAGCGTCCGCCCAGCGACCGTACTCCGCTGGTACCGGCATCTTTGGCGTGCATCACGGTCTCGAGGTCCCGGATCCTCCAGCTTGCCTTGATCTATCGGACGTATGGTGCTGCGAGCACCATGACGCTGTCTTTCCCGCGCCTCTTGAGAAGGACGCGGTGCGGACTCGGACGCCGAAGCTTGCGCCGTCTTGTCCTTGGACCTGGCAGTGCCGTGGGCTCTTTCGACGACTCCCGTTCCTCCGCCAGCGTCTTCTCCACCACTCTTCAGCTCCGGTGGTGGTGGGTTTGACGCGGACGGCTCCGCTGCCGCCGAAGCCTTCTTCTTCGGTGGCATGTTGACGAAGATGTTGATGAAGAAACTGCTCGTGTGAACGCCGGATGGGGTTCACACAGCCTCGACACCCCCTACCTGGCGCGCCAAAGATGTCGGGGAAGTATGATCGTGTCCCGCGATCACCTATGGGACCTGGTCCCTTGTGGTTGGAGGGCGGAGGATGCACAAAGAGCGGATCAAGCGATGCACACGAGCAGATTTACCCAGCTTCGAGCTCTCCGGAGAGATAATACTCCTACTGCTGCTTTGTGGATTATATTGTGTTCTTGCTAGGGAGCAATGGGAGCTACAAAACCTAGCTTTGAGTGTGGTCTCGTATGAGTCGAATGAACTAAGCGGGCAGAACCCCAACCCTTTCTACGTTGCACTTGGGCCTCCTTTTATAGGCACAAGGGGTCACCACAGTGGCAAGTAGACAAGGGTAAGATAGTAAAACAGAGGTTGGTACACGCTTTATGCAGTGTCACGATGATCTATACCTAAATCGACAGCAAGGGACAAGAGTCATAAATGCCCGTCTCGATCGCTGAACGATTATAACGAGGGACCGTCAAGTCGCCACCATTTGCCACGATGGTAGCTTGTCGGCGCCGCTTATCGCTGCTCCCGCTGGCTGCACAGCCCATCGACCGCGTTCTGGGAAAGCCCAGCGGTGACACGTTGGCGGATGAGCTGGAGCGGAGATGAAGAGGTTGCTGCCAGCAGCAAGCGCCTTGCCGCAGCAGAACCCTTGTCGCGCTTGGGAGCTCAGCGCTCACCAAGCCTTCCCGGCAAGCTCCTCTTGCTGGGGCCTTGTTTCCTTCGTGCCTTGAGTGGTCTTCCCGGCAAGCTCCTCTTGCCGGGGCCTTGATTACTTTGTTCTCGAATGGCTCCAAAGGAGCCGCGGAAGATCTTGATGCTCACCAGGCCAGCCCTGCCGCGGGGTGCTGCAACTGCCCGTGCACGAGTTCGGGGTGCTAGGGGTACCCCTACTCTAGTACACCGACACCAAGCATCTGTTGTGCACACATATTTGCCTGCGCCTACTCTCTTTGATTACCATAGCAAGGGAAGATATTTCATTCTTGAGAGCGAGGCCCGAGCCCACAATGCTGAGGTTGAGGCAGCACGGCAGGCTGAGGAATCCGCACCAAGAGCCTCCGTGACCTACCACTCCGACTACTATCCAAGCTACTGACTGCTTACCAAGTTAGGCCAAAAGCCTAAGCTAGGGGGATACGTGTTTCTCACCGACATTGCATTCATACTCACACATATCATTCAAGTTGTCGGTGTCCACACTTTTTCATTGTATCATCGATGTTAAATTTATTTTCTTGCTTTCTTCTTGTGTGTTTGAAAAACCTTAGAAAAATCAAAAAAATTAGTTGTAGTTAGTTTACTTTCTATGCATGTTTAAGTTGTGTTACTAAAAATAAAACCCAAAAAGATTTCCTGGTTCTTCTTTTGCTTGTTGGGAGCTTTCCCGTGAAAATAGTTTTTCTCGTTTTTGCTTTTCCCTTTTATTTCCTTGTTCGAGAAAACAAAAAACTCCAAAAATATTTCAGTGTGTTTCTCTGAATTTCTGTTCTTTTTATTCGATTCATACCAAGGAGAAGTCCACGATGAAAATGTTGAGGGGCTCTCATATGAATAATTGTTGATCTAATAAAGAGCCCATATTACCCTGTCTTCTCCTGTTGAATAAAATTTTTGCAGATTCCAGCTTAGTCCACGACACTCTTGCACTGTTATTATTTTCACATCTTTCGGTCGTGCAAGTGAAAGGCAATAATGACGATATTCGATGAACTGGCCGTGGCAGAGAGAAACGGGTATGAACTCGACTTGTTCTGTTTTTGTAAATATGTTTAACCTAGTATCCATGATTCAGCTCATTATGATTAAATATGTTTGCAATGACAACTAGAGATTATAGTTTCTCATGCCATGCATAAGTAGCTGGGAGTGGATAATGATTTATCTTGGATATCAACATTGCGTTAAAATGATAGTGATGTAGTATGATGATATGGTATCCTCCTCTGAATGTTCGAGTGGCTTGACTTGGCACATGTTCATGCATGTAGTTGAATCAAAACCAACATAGCTGTTGGAGATATGCCCTAGAGGCAATCATGTATGATGATATTTCCTATGTGTTTATGTATAAAGATAGTCCTTGGACATTATCAATGATGTGTATCAACAAGTACGTGACTTATTTGTGGGACTATGCATTGTATGATGACTGTCCTAAAAGGTCCCTAGTCGAAAGGGCGGTGTGGACGCGTAGCCGACTAGACTGGCATATGACACGGTCGATGGCTTGGTCTCACTAGCCATGGAGCATTGGACCTAACCGGATAATATGGACTTGGAAAGGTCTGGTCGGATTCGACGTAGTCGGATTTGAGTCGAGATAAGGTCCGAGTCGGACACACCCAACTATGAGACGCAGCGATATGTCATCTGTGAGTCTGTAGTACAACATACGTTCTATGTCCTAAGACATTAGCTGACGCATGTACTCGGGATGGTGACAGACTTGCTTTGGACCGACCAAACGCTACTCAGTGACTGGGTAGTTTCAAAGGTAGGTTTCGGGTTTGTCCAGTCCCATGCTGCAAGACATGGTCGAGCAAGATGGGATTTGCCCCTCCGATCAGGAGAGATATACTCTGGTCCCCTCGTGTGATCCGGCCAGGATAAGCATGGCCATGCGACAAGGATTATGAGATAATCCGGTTTGTGGTCGGTATCACTGGAACGAGAAAGAGGTCGGGCTAGCACAAGGATGACAGTCTCGCCTTGAGCCCGACAACATATATCGTGTGGCAAAGGGAATGAAGTGTGACACGTTATGCAGGTTCGCCTAACAAGCTTCATAGTGCGCTTGGTGGTGACACGCCTTGCTAGAGGCAGCTACCAACCGTGCAGGTCGGAGGTGATCGAATCGTGACCAAGCCGACTTGAACCTAAGGGGTGGCAGCTTAAGGGAAGGAACCTACGAGGTCGGTTCGTAGGACACTGGTCGGATGTGATCCGAACTGGACTAGGAACGTGACCGAGTAGACTTTGGGATTTAGGGTCCGTGCAAGGCCCAGGTGTTGAGCCTGTGACGGACGCCTAAATAAAGTGGAGGTGTGGCACACTCATGCGGTTGATCGCTTTGGCTGCGACTAGGGTTTGCATGTGTTGCGAATAGCCACCTCCACTCGCCGCCGACTGTGTGATCGGACCTAGCAGTCCGCCGCACGGTGTTCCTCCTGCATGCCTGGATACCGTTAGAGGCGGTGCACTTGCGCCGCTCCGGTGAACTCGCACGTGGGATCGGACGACCAGCTGTTCGAGGGAGATCGTACGAGGAGGAGACGATCCACGCGGACGCGCTGCCCCAACTCTCCTTCCGCTGCACGGCACTGTGCGTCTAGTGGTAACAAACTGTGATCCATCTCCCGTAGCATGTTCCTGGATGTTCTGCGCGTAGGAAAATTTTAATTTTCAGTCGACGCACCCTACCGTAGAACCCAATAATGGTATCAGAGCCTCTGCTATAGGATTTGATTTCAGATCGTATGCATATTAGATATGTGGAGGGGATAGATGAGATCTGTTGTCGTTGATAAGATCGGCTATGTGCACGGTTAATGTGATCAATTGCACATGGGGATCGTTGAGGCTATGTTTTCTATAAATTAGGATCGATGAGGTCGTGACACGATCTACCCCTAGCGGTGGTTATCCTCCATCGGGGTTAACAGTGAAACGTAAATCCGAATCGGATTCGCGATGATCGATAAGATCGGTCAGATCAGAGAATTCGGCATGATCGGAGTTCAGACGTGATCTGCGATTTCCGAAAACATCGGGCGCTGCCCCTTCGAACCCCGCCCGCTAACTGGCTAGCGGGACCGCTGTGTGCGTAGCGCCGTGTATTTCGTACCCGACACACAAACCGGTAGAATGCGATTCTATGCATAACTTTGTTTTGCAGTTTTGATGTGAATAGTATGGCTCAGGTATATGTGATGCATGTGTGTAAATTATACGTGGCCTGCGTGTCATGTTTGTCAGCTGGCAGGAGCCAAAGTGCTGTCATTATATTGTATAACGACCTGCGTGTTGACTTGTGACTCTATGTAAATTCATTACTAGTTGTAGTAGTTGGATAATAGAGATCAGGTTGGCGGCTTGGCATCCCGACGTGACAAACAAGATGGAGTTCGTAGATGGTCATCAGAGTCGGAGCCACCTGGAAGAACGTCCAAGAAGGAGCCATACTATTTCACAATATGTGTTATATTTGTGATTGTTATGCTTCTTTGTTTCTATGCATGTTAGAATGATAGAATGATCCCTCATGAATATCAAGCGAATTGCCATCCCCGATTTTGCACCTTCACACGTCAAGTACGTCTAGTAGTGGGCTCATAAAATTGGGGTGCTGCTGGGTGTCCTTGAACTGAAGGGTTCGTGTCGGACACAGACATGCACTGCATCAGGTTAACTTGATAAGGCTATCAAAACAGTTTTGGGCCTTGTGGCAAAGAAGGTTGGGAGCCGGGGTATGAGATACCTTCCCAACCGACAGGAGTCGTATAGAAATACGATTAGCAAGGAGTTGCTTACCGGATAGGTATGTTGGCTAGCAGTGATGCTAAAGCTCACTAGTCGCATGCGCTAGTCGGATCCTGAATCACTGAGAGTTTGCGGAGGGATGCTGACTTTAGTGGGAGTATTTCTGTTTAGGATAGAATTACTCTACATAAACACATTGCTTAGTGATTGCATATTTTCTGCTGTAGATCAATGGCACCACCTGCTCAACCCAACTTTGCATTGAAATCAATTCTGGAAAAGGATAAACTGAATGGAACAAACTTTACCACCTGGTATAGAAATCTGAGAATTGTTCTCAAGCATGATAAAAAGGAACATGTTCTAGAGGATCCACTTCCACAGGAACCTACCGATAATGCTAATGCCACAACTAAGAATGCCTACCAGAAACTCGTTGATGAATCAACGGAGATCAGCTGTCTGATGCTGGCTTGTATGGAGCCCGATTTGCAATAGCTTTTCGAAAATGTTGAGGCTTACGATATGATCGAGAGTCTCAAGAGCATGTTTTAGACACAGGCTAGGACCGAAAGGTTCAACGTCTGGCGATCCTTGATGGGTTGCAAGCTGAAGGAAGGTGATCCACTGAGCCCACATGTGATCAAGATGATCAGATATGTGCAAGCTTTGGATCATTTGGGCTTCCCGCTCTTGGATGAGCTGGCTACAGATGTAGTTCTGGGTTCTCTTCCGCCCAGCTATGGGACGTTCATCTCGAACTATCATATGCATGGCATGGATAAGAAGCTCACTGAATTGCATGGGATGCTCAAAGTGGCAGAGCAGGACATTAAGAAAGGCACGCATCAAGTGTTGATGGTGCAGAAATCGGCTAAGTTCAAGAAGAATTGGTCAAAGAAAAAGGCTAAGGCAAAGGGCACGGAGAAGGTAACCTCTGCCGCTGCGCCGAAGTCTGGACCGGACTCGAAGACCGTTTTCTATCACTGCAAGGAGACCGGTCATTGGAAGAGGAACTGTAGCAAGTGGCTTGCAGAGCATGGCAAGAAGGCCGGGAATGCTGCTTTAGGCAAAGGTACACTTGTTGCATACATCATAGAAATTTACCTTGCTGACATACCTAGTAGCTCTTGGGTATTTGATACCGGATCGGTTGTTCATATTTGCAACTCGATGCAGGGGCTGGTAAGAACTAGGCGTGTGGCACAAGGGGAGATTGACATCAGGGTCGGCAACAAAGCAAGAGTTGCCGCGTTGGAGGTCAGCACGATGCAGCTCCAGCTTCCTTCCGGATTCATTATGGAATTGAATAATTGTTATTACATTCCTGCACTTAGTCGGAACATTATTTCTTCCTCATGTTTGATGAGTCAAGGTTATGAATTCAATTTAAAGGACAATTGTTGTTAGATATTTCTGAATGGTATGTTCCATGGCTATGCACCCATTGTTGATGGGCTATTTATATTGAATCTAGAACAGGAACCGGTGTATAACATGAATGTCAAGAGGCATAAGCCTAATCAGATAAATCCGACATACTTCTGGCATTGCCGGCTTGGACACATTAGTCTGAAATGCATGAACAAGCTCCATGATGATGGGCTCCTAACTTCGTCCGACTTCGGGTCGTTCGAGCCATGTGAATCATGCTTGCTCGGCAAGATGACTAAGTCTCCTTTCGCAAAGAGTTGCGAGAGGGCATTCGAGCTGTTGGAGCTTATACGGTGATGATGTGTGGTACAATGAGCACAACCGCGGAGGTGGCTATCAAGATGCCATGAATTTTACCGACGACTTGAGTAGATATGGGATATATCTATTTGATGAGGCACAAGTCGGAGACTTTTGAAAGAGTTCAAAGAGTTTCAGAACGAGGTTGAGAATCAGCTCGGCAAGACTATAAAGCTTCTGCGATCTGATCATGGAGGTGAGTACATGAGCCAGGAGTTTGATGATCATCTGAAAAATCAAGGTATAGTACCTCTGCTCACACCTCCGGGTACGCCACAGAGAAACGACGTGTCGGAACGAAGGAATAGGACCTTGTTGGACATGGTCCGGTCTATGATGAGCAAATCGGATTTACCCTTGTCATTTTGGGGATACGCTCTAGAAACGACAGCTTTCACACTTAATAGGGTACCATCAAAATTCGTAGACAAGACACCACATGAGATGTGGACCGGGAAGAGTACCAGTTTGTCTTTTCTAAAGATTTCGGGTTGTGAAGCATTTGTCAAGCGACTTATGTCAGACAAGCTTAGACCTAAGTCGGATAAATGCATATTTGTGGGATATCCGAGGGAAACTTTGGGATATAGCTTCTACAACCGGGAAGAGAACAAAGTGTTTGTTGCTCGGAATGGGGTTTTCCTTGAGAAAGAGTTTCTTAGTCGGGAGGCCAGTGGGAGGACAGTTCGCTCGAAGAAATTCGAGGACCACTCGGGGACGGCTTGGCTTGTGATGAGATCATACCAGAGTCAGTCAGTGAACCTGTAGTGGAAGCGGCACCAGAACCACGGAGGTCGGAAAGATTGCGCAGAGTGTGTGATGTATTGTTGCTAGAAAGAGACGAGCCGGCCACGTATGCGGAGGATTTGTCGTGCCCGAGGATCCCGCCGAACAGGAGCGTTTCAAACGCAGGCTTATGGCCACGACAAGCAGCCTCAAGAAAAAGCAGCAGCAGCATAGAGCTGACCAAGACTTGCTAGCTGACAGACGGACTGAAGTCCTTGCAGCGAAGATCTGAACTTCGAGCGCCTCTCAAGAGATACCCAAAGCGGAGGCTGCTACCCCAATTAGAGGAGGAAGCACCCAAACCTACATCACCAACGCATGATCTGGCTGACCGCCACCCCATGGCATGACGGAGAGGCCTCTAGGCCCTCCATTCAAGCCGCACCCAGCGTCGCTCGAAAAGTACCAAGGCACGGGAAGCGCGCCCGGACCAACTAGACATATTGGAGGACAAGGCAAGGCAAACAAGATCGATCTCTGATCGGCGTGGGCGCCCGACCGCGATGATAACCGTCACACGGATACAACAATTCGGCGGGCGAACACGATGAGACAAAGCTCATTTGAGCTGCGTCGTGATAAAGCTCAATCTGAGGCGCCAAGACACCCATTATGCTTCACGCAGAAGTGATGGATCATCAAATCCCGAGGGTTTCAAACCCGTAAACATCGAATCATACGATGGCACAACAGATCCTGCGGTTTGGATCGAGGACTACCTCCTCCATATCCACATGGCCCGCGGTGATGATCTACACGCCATCAAATACCTCCCACTCAAGCTTAAAGGACCAGCTCGGCATTGGCTTAACAGCTTGCCAGCAGAATCAATTGGTTGTTGGGAGGACCTGGAAGCCGCATTCCTTGATAACTTCCAGGGAACATATGTGCGACCACTAGAGCCGATGACCTCAGCTACATAATTCAGCAGCCAGAAGAATCGGCCAGACAATTCTGGACACGGTTCCTAACAAAGAAAAATCATATCGCTGACTGTCCGGATGCAGAGGCCCTTGCAGCCTTCAAACATAACATCCGCGACGAGTGGCTTGCCCGGCACCTAGGACAGGAAAAGCCGAAATCCATGGCAGCCCTCACAACACTCATGACCCACTTTTTTGCGGGAGAGGACAGCTGGCTAGCTCGTAGTAACAACTTGACCAAAAACCCTGGTAGTTCGGATACCAAGGACAGCAATGGCAGGTCGCGTCGCAACAAGCACAAGCGCCGCGTTAACGGCGATAATGCTGAAGATCTGACGACCAATGCGGATTCAGAGGCTCTACACCCGGTCAGCGGAAAAAGCCGTTCAAAAGAAATACTCAAGGCCCGTCTAATCTGGACTGAATACTCGATCGCTCGTGCCAAATACATGGCACCCCCGAAAAACCAGCCAACCACACCAGCAGGATTGTTGGGTCTTCAAATAAGCAGGCAAGTTAAATGTCGAACTCAATGACAAGGGCTGCATAGCAATGACAAGGAGGAGCCCGGCCGCCGAACAATAGAGGACGAAGGGCTTCCCCCACAAGTGCGGACGATGAACATGATATCGCAACCCACATACCCAAAAGGGAGCGGAAGCGTGCACTAAGGGGCGTATATGTGATGGAGCGATCGCCCCAAAGTTCAACCCATGGTCCTCCTGCCCGATCACCTTTGATCAAAGGACCACCCACTAGCATCCGCCACGACAGATTCGCCGCATTGGTTCTTGACTCAATCATCGATGGATTTCACCTCACTAGAGTCACGATGGGCGGGCGGTAGCAGCTGAACCTGCTCTATCGGGATACGGTCGCAAAATGGGCATAGACCCTCAAGGATTAAACCGACAAAGACGACCTTTAAAGGCGTCATACCAGGTGTAGAGGCCAATTATGCAGGCTCGATTACACTCGAAGTGGTCTTGGATCCCGGATAACTTCGAAGAGAAGAGTTAATCTTCGACATAGTCCCGTTCATGGCGGCTATCACGCCTTTGCTTGGGCGAACCGCATTTGCAAAGTTCAATGCGGTGCCGCTTTCGCATACCTCAAGCTCAAGATGCGGGCCCTCGAGGAGTAATCATGGTCAATGGAAACACCGAACGCTCTCTCCGAACGGAGGAGCATACGGTGGCCCTCGCGGCAGAGGTGCAAAGCTGCCCCTCACAGCAATTCTCGAGTCCGGCTACTAAACGTCCGGACACCGTCAAGCGCGCCCAGAGTAACCTACAACAAGACCGCCTGGCACGATCCGAGCACGCGTAGCAATCCGGCCCCAACCCCAGCCCTCGCGAAATTGCGAAGCCAGTACTATGCGTACATAACTACGCTCTGGAGATACCATGGGCACAAGGGGAGGGGCACGACCACGGCACGACCAGAATGCGGCTCAACCGCACCAGGGGCTCCCGATTGTGTCATTCTTTTTCTTTCTTCTTTTCTCTTACTTTCAGGACTCCGTTTTCCAGAAGCCCTGTCCGGCACTAGAATTGTTGAACTGACGATGCAACAGCCAGGGCAGCAGAAAGCTACGTCGAGTGTCCAGGTGGTCTCTACTATGAGCATTATACCTGTTTTACATACCATCCCGCAGCTTACCCCTGGAGGGGGACATGTTAAATAGTCCCATCCCTTGCTTATCGCACTATTTGTATCGTTCCGCTTTCATTGTAGTACCTTTTTGAATAAACAATACATAGCTTTTGCCTATTATTGCACTCCTTTCTTTATCTATACATATGTTCATTCATGATACGTTGCACCCGTACACTTTGGTACGGCCAATACACCAGGGGCTTAAGTACCCCAAAAGTATGGTGTGATAAGTCCGAACACTTTCACAAGTGCGGCACCCCGAACTTATAGCATTATATGCATCGGCTCCGAATCATGTCTTAGGTCAATAGTTGGGTTTGCCCGGCTCCCATGTTTTGGTACCTTACGTTCCGTTATATCGGCTAAGGTAGTGCTGGGAGAACCACTGCGATTGTGCCCCGGTTGAGCTGGGTTGAGCACCTCAGTGGAGAAAGCTAAAACTGACCGTCATGATAGGGCGAGAGCCGGTTGCTGTTCGAGAGATTTTTTTGGGTCCCTAAAGACTTATGCCGCTTAGAGCAAGGAGTCGGCATTGTCCGGCCAAGGCGTGGATAGCGCTCCGAACTCGGTCTTCCCAATACTAGGGGCTTCGCCGAAATTTAAAATTATAGAATTCTATGGCTAAGTGAGAGTGTTCAAGCACCATAGTCCGGTTGCCTTGTTCATTGCATTGAGCGCCTCCCTCGAAGGACCCAAGTATGGGAACAAGAGGGCTCAAGTTTATCCCGAACACCCCAGCACTAGTGGCATGGGGGCCGAAGCCAACGACTTTCCATCTCTCAAATTTGATAAACGGCCGCACCGAAGGTAATATTTTAAATTCACAAGCGTTTCTTAGCGCATATGAACAAGTTTTCAGCGTACAGGATAACAAATGCGAGTCTATTAAAAATTACATCTTTGGAACATTCACCCGCTATAAGGCGGGCACCCTTCAGGACGCCCTCATAGTACATTTTGGGCTTGCGATGCTCCTTGCCCGGCGGTGGCCCGTCCGTCACAAGCTTCTCAGCATCCATCTTGCCCCAGTGCACTTTAGCACGGGCAAGGCCCGACGGGCACCTTCAATGCAGACGGGCGCTTGATGACTTCAATCCATGGACAAAGGTCCACCAGCCGCCCAGACTAGCCCAAGTAGCTCCTGCATGGCTTCCGTGAGGCCACACCCAATTATGAGGCCCTTCATGGCCTGTTCGGCGACCTTGTGGAGCTCGACCAACTACTTCAGCTGGTCGCTCAGGGGCACCGGATGTCCGGCCTCAGCATACAGAGACCAGAACACCTTTTCCGTCGAGCTCCCCTCCTCGGCGCGGTAGAACGTGGCAGCATCAGACACACTACGGGGCAGATCTGCGAATGCTCTTGGAGAGCTCCGGATTCGGTTAAGTAATAGATAATTCACTTTCACATGCTTGCTTTGCATAAAGAAGGCCTTACCCGCCGCTATCTTATTTAATGATTCAATTTCCTGGAGGGCTTTTTGGGCTTCGGCCTTAGCGGCTTTGGCACTCTCAAGAGCCGAGGCGAGCTCGGACTCTCGAGTCTTCGAGTCACGCTCCAAACTCTCGTGTTTTTCCACGAGAGCCTGGAGCTCTTGCCGCACCTCCGCCACCCGCGCCTCCTGCTTCTCTCGCTCGGTGCGCTCCGCGGCCGCTTTGCTTTCGGCCGTGGACACCGCTTCCTTCAGGGTCGCCACCTCGTTCGTGGCCCCTACAATACCCACGTTAGTCCTGTCATTTTTGCAACCAAATCCTTTCTATAAGGTATTACTTTAATAAGGTATTACTTACCTTCCTTGTCCTCGAGCTGCTTCTTGGCAAGGCCGAGCTCGTTCTCGAACCGCTCGAGGCTCTGCTTCAATGCATTGACCTCCGCAGTTAGTGCGGTAGAGGTCAGCAGCGCAGCCTGCATTCCCATATTGACATACTTATGTTAGACTCCTGCGTATATATTTTTAGATCCTCAGTCCGGCTTTTCTTTCCGAACACCGAACTAAGCATTAGGGGCTACTGTCAATGCGGTAATATTTTTACATATTCTAAACATACCTCAAAGCCTGTTAGAAGGCTGGTAGAGGCTTCAGTCAGCCCGCTCTTGGCAGACTCAACTTTCTGGATCAAAACACTCATAACAGTGCGGTGCTCCTCGTTGATGGAGGCGCCGTTAAGCGCCTCCAGCAAGCTATCCGGTGCCTCCGGATGGACAGAGGTCACCGGCGTTGCAGTCTTGCCCTTCTTACGAAGGGCGCTTGCGGACTTGGAACCACTCAAGGTTCGATGCGAGTCCGCACGAGGCCGCACTTAGAGCGCTCTGGGTTTCGCCCCTTTGCGCCCGAGTGCAGGAGGTCGCCTTGCGGCGCCTCGAGACCACCTCCTCCTGGCTGGGCCTTTTTAGGACTCCACCGCGGTGTCGTCTGCGTCACGAGGAGAGGAGGCGGTCGGAAGTGAAGTGCTATTCATCCGACGAATCCAGGAGCCGCTGAAGCGGCGAGCTCGTCCTTGGGCGGGCTACATGGTTATATTCGGTGTTAGAAGACACTATGCGACAAATAAAAAGTCATGAGCTATTCCAGAGTCCGGGCACTTACGATCTCGCCAGGGGCTTGGCCCTTGGTGGCCAGTCCTCCTCGTCGTTGTCGGCGTTGGTGGAGAAGTCCGGAGGAAGGGTCCTTCCTTTCTTGGACCCTCCAGCCTCCCCAGTCGGGGCGGCCTTCCTTTTCTTCTCTCCCCCACTGGGGGAGAGGCTTCTTTTTCCTCCTCCTCGTCCTCAGGGGAGGATTCCGCCTCAGAGTCGTCGGACGATGAGTCCGACAACACACAGGTGCGGGAGCTCCTTGAGTTCCGTGGCCTTCTTCTCCGCACCACGTGAGGTGCGGAGCCAACAGCCCGTCAATCGGGCGTCCGCTGGGTCTTCTAGCAAGGGGGCCAGACAGTCAATCTGTCCGGACGTCTTCAGCCAGTCCTGTCAAAGGTTAGGGAGTTTTAGATCCCGCATAGAGTCAAACTATGAAAAAAGAGTCCCATAAAGGGTAAAATAACTTACCTCGCTGGCTTGGCGCTGCGAGCTGAATCCGCGATCTTGATGGCGGATGCGGGAGCTTCGGCGCCTTGAACAACACCTTCCGGGCATCTTACGTGCGTAGTGTCGAAGAGCGGCTCAAGGTTCGTCTTGTGCGGATCAAACTCCCACAAATTGAAGGCCCGTTCTTTGGCATGGGAGAATCGGTGGATGGGCATCACCGGATTACGTTGACAAGCTTGAGATTCTTGTCCACCGTGTTTGGACACAGGTTTGGAGTCCGGACAGCTCTTCGAATCACCCCACGTCAGGCCCGTCTCTTTCCATGATGTGAGCCGTGTGGGAAGCCAGATCGAATTGGGGCCGCCACCCATTGAGAGTCGCGCGACTTCGGTGATGTAGAACCACCCGATTGCCACCTTTATGGTCTCCACAAAGGATCCCTCGAGCCATAGGGCGTTGGCCATCCTGCCAAAGATGGCACCTCCGCCTCCACTTGGCGGCCGCCCACTACATTCGGCTTGACATTGAAGGTCTTCAGCCATAAGCGAAGTGGGGCTGGATCAGAGGAAGGCCTCGCACCTGACGATAAGCGCCGAGATGTTGAGGATGAAATTGGGGCGGATCATGGAAATCTAGGCCGTAGTAGAACATGAGCCCCCGGACGAATGGGTGAAGTGGAAACCCTAGTCCTCGGAGGAAGTGGGGGAGGAACACCACCCTCTCATGGGGCCTGGGGGTGGGGATGAGCTGCCCCTTGTTGGGGAGCCGACACGCGATGTCACGGGACAAGTATCCGGCTTTCCGTAGCTTTTTGATGTGCCCCTCCGTGAAGAAGGAGGCCATCCACTTGCCTCCTGCTCCGGACATGGTTGGAGAAGGTTGAGGTGGGATGTGCGGACTTGGGCGCTAGAGCTCGAGTGCGCGGAAATGGATGAGCAAAGGAGGAAGAAGGCGTAGGTTAAAAGGTGGATCCTTATCCCCTTATATGGACGAACGAAGCTATCGTCCCCATGATCTGGTAAAACTTCGCTTATCTCCCAAGCGCCATAATCAATGGCGCGGTTGGGTTACCCACATCCGTATTGATGGGAATCCCAGAATAAGGGGGCACGATCTCCGCTCTGATAAGACGTGCCAACAAAACCGCCTCGCTAAACGCGCTGAGGTGGAACAGTAAAATGATTAAGTATAAAGGCTGGCCGTGGTGTGATGTCACGCCAAATCGTCGGCGGATCTGCAAAAGTTATTCTCTCTACGGTGGTATGTGGAACTTGTTTTGCGAGCGGACACAATCCTTGTGTTCAAAATCTTCTATGAAGTATTCGGAGGAGGAACCCGCCTTGCAATGCCGAAGACAATATCGCGCCGGACTTCGTCATCATTGAAGCCTAGTTCAGGGCTCTTGAGGAGTCTGGATTAGGGGTGTCGAATAGCGAACTATCACCATTGGCGGACTCTGGACTATGACAATACAAGATTGAAGACTTCGTCCGTGTCCGGATGGGACTTTCCTTGGCGTGGAAGGCAAGCTTGGCGTCTGGATATGTAGATCTCCTACCATTGTAACCGACTCTATATAACCCTAACCCTATCCGTGTCTATATAAACCAGAGGGTTTTAGTCCGTAGGACGAACAACAATCATACCATAGGCTAGCTTCTAGGGTTTAGCCTCTCTGGTCTCGTGGTAGTTCCATTCTTGTACTACCCATATCATCAATATTAATCAAGCAGGAGTAGGGTTTTACCTCCATCGAGAGGGCCCGAACCTGGGTAAAAACATCGTGTCACTTGTCTCCTGTTACCATCCGCCTAGACGCACAGTTCGGGACCCCTACCCGAGATCCGCCGGTTTTGACACCGACAGCGATGGTGAGCCCCGATTCTGATGCATGGCTGGAGGCCATGAGATCCGAGTTAAAGTCCATGGATGAGAATCAAGTCTGGGACTTGGTTGATCCGCTACCTGGCGTAACTGCCATTGGTTGCAAACGGGTCTTTAAGAAGAAAACCGATGTGGATGGAAATGTTCAGATCCACAAAGCTCGGCTTGTCTCTAAAGGTTATGGACAAGTTCAAGGAATTGACTATGACGAGACTTACTCGCCGGTAGCGATGCTGAAGTCGGTAAGGATCATACTAGCTATAGCTACATATTTCGATTACGAGATATGGCAGATGGATGTCAAAACGGCTTTCCTTCACGGAAATTTAACCAAGTACGTGTATATGATACAGCCCAAGGGTATTGTCGATCCGACTAGCACTAGTAAGGTATGCAAGCTCAAGAGATCCATTTATGGGTTGAAGCAAGCATCTCGGAGTTGGAACATTCGCTTTGATGAGGTCGTTACTGGTCTCGGTTTCATCAAAAGCGAAGAGGACTCTTGTTTATACAAGAAGTTAAGTGGGAGCTCGATAGTGTTTTTGATCTTGTATGTGGATGACATACTACTGATCGGAAATGATGTTTCGATGCTAAACTCGGTCAAGGAGTCAAGTAATGGCAAGTTTTCAATGAAAGACCTTGGTGAGGCAGTATATATTTTAGGCATTAATATCTATAGAGATAGATCGAGGAGGCTGCTCGTCTTAAGCCAGAGCACGCACATAGATAAAGTGTTGAAGCGGTTCAACATGAGTGGGGCAAAGAAAGGTTTCTTGCCGCTCTCACATGGTATAAGGCTAAGCGAGACTCAGAGTCCTTCGACATCTAATGAGTGAAGCAGGATGAGTAGGATTCCGTATGCCTTGGCAATCGGATCCATCATGTATGCCATGATATGTACAAGGCCAGATGTTGCTTTTGCAATAAGCCTAACAAGGAGATACCAGGCCAACCCAGGTGAGAGTCACTGGGCAGCGGTAAAGTCCATTTTGAAGTACCTGAAAAGGACTAGAGAGATGTTCCTAGTTTATGGAGGTGACGAAGAGCTCGTCGTAAGGGGTTACGTTGATGCTAGTTTCCAAACTGACAGAGATGATTGTCGATCACAGTCCGGATTCGTGTACGTCCTGAACGGAGGAGCAGTGCACTGGATGAGTTCCAAGCAGGATACGGTGGCCAATTCTACCACATAAGTCGAATACATTGCGGATTGTGAAGCTGCAAAGGAAGGTGTTTTGATCCGGCATTTTCTTGATGATCTTGGTATTTTCCCAGCCTCGGTGAAACCGTCAGACCTTTATTGTGATAATTCCGGTGCCATCGCACAAGCCAAGGAGCCGAGGAATCACCACAAGGTCAGACACATAGACCGGAAATATCACCTGATATGAAAGATCATAAAGAATGGTGATGTAGAGTTATGCAAGATTCACACGGATGCAAATGTTGCCGATCCGTTGACTAAGCCACTTCCACAACCCAAGCATGAGGGGTGTGATGCCCGGATAATTAAACTACAGTAAACCCTCGTTAATGGTGCCATGTCATCACTTTACTGTTACTAATCCGCGGTTGATAAAAATCGCAATTCAAATTCAAGTTCAAACTAAAGTGCAAAATTCAAATTTCTCAAACATGAAAAATAAAATGTTCAAAGTGTTGCAAATATTCCATAATTATTTATGGTGGTGAGCCAACCTTGTTTTAAAGTCTTTAATTGCTCCTAAGTATATATATCAGTGGCTAAAAACAATAATTAAATGCCTTTTATAAATTATAAAATATTAAACTAAATTTTTTTAGGTGTCAAGCTTTTTGTGGCAGTGCTCAATATTTCCTAGTATTTGTTTTGTCCACCTCCACGATTTTGCAAAGTCATTTAAATAAGCTTATTTAAATGCAAGTGGAGGAGTAAAAAGAAAACGAGAAGAAGAAAAGGAAGAGAGAGCACGTGCCCCCACTGGGCCTCACCCAAGTCAGCCCACCTAACCCCCGGTCGTCTTCTTCTGTTCACGACCGTGCCCGAACAGGATCGCGTCCCCGTCGAACCACCTCGCCGGCCATGCCGTGGGAGGATAAGGTCTCCACCGAGGCGCCACTCCCCTCAGATATTTTCTTCCCACTCGCCTCACTCCTCCTTGGCGCCCTCCCTCCCAGATCAATCTTTTCTCTCTCCCTCGTCGTCCTCTCGGCTCACCCGAGCGCCTACGTCGCCGTCGTTGGCCACCACCGCAGCGACCGTCTCCCCCGTGCCTCTCCAACCTGTCCGTCTGCACCAACGTCGTCAACTGCGTCCTCCCCATCCACAAGATCGAGCTCGGACCCCCTCGACCATCGGGATCGGGTTCTTCCCCGCACCTATGGCCGCCGACGAGCTCCGTCCGCTGCGACCATCCTACTACTACTAATCCGTCGCCGGCCTTTCGTGTGCCACACCGTGAGCCACTACTCCTTCTCCTCCTCTTCCCCGTTGGATTCGGTCCATTAGCGCATCTTCCGCTCATTGCCGTAGCCTCTCGGCCGCTTCACGACTCCTCACCCGTGCTCCATTGGCCTCTGGCCATGACCGGCTGCACCCGACCGCGTCCCCGTGCGTGCTCGCCCGCGTGTGGCGGTGCCTCCGCCGAGCCCACCGTCATGCTGCCGCTGCTCATCGCCGCCGGGGCGTTTGAGACGCCATGGCGGAGCTCCGCTCCAGCAGTCATGCGCCCTGCGTGGCCCTCACACGCACGCGAGCCCCACGCATCGTCGCTCCCTGCGTTGCCGCCCACCGCGCCCTGTCTCTGCTCGCGCCCGCCGTGGCCACGTCCTTGGACTGCACCACAGCCGCCGCGCGCCTGCAGCGTCTGGCGCGACCGCTGCGCCAGGCGCCTTGCCCGCACGCCCGTGCGTGGCCTCGCCATCGCCTGCTGCTGCTCGCAGCGCTGCTACCCGTGCTGCAACATGCTGCTCTACTGAATCAGCTATTGCTGCTAATTAGTGCAGCTATATGGCTAGCTTTAGGGATTTTACACTGATTAACCCCCTAAACATCCCCTAATCAGCGGTTAAACAGTTGTTAGTATGTGTGAAAATAATATGAGTAGGCAGTACACTTGACAAGGCTCAAATGTGTTCATTGGACCAAATCCATTTGATGCCTGGATGAAATCACATGAAAATCACAAATTGCTATCTTCTGTCAATAGAGAACATAATTAACACCTAGCATAGTGTGTTGCGTGTCGTGTGTGGTCTATGCGTGTGTGCACAACCAGCCTCACGGCTGTGCCACCAGGCCGGCCCTTGTTTAGTTTAGTTGGTAATACTTTAGTGCTCAATTATTATAACAACAAATGACAAGTGTTCCCCTCTGTTTATTAGTTTTAGTTAGTTGTTCTAAAAAGGCTAAGTCTACGGCAAATGGGCCCCGCTGTTAATTAAGCAAGATCTCCTAAACTACTAAACTTAGAGTCAATGACATGCGGACCCACTTCTACTATTCACTGGTTGACTAGTCTTTGTTGACACTGTCAATCGTGTCCTCTGCCCCATCATCGACCACATGTGCACAATGTTGGGTACACATCTGTACCAGTAGCATTCTTATTTATTTTGAAATAATAATAATTTTAGAAAATCAATTAAAACTTTGAAATTCAATATAAAATTAATCGTAGCTCGGATGAAAGAACTTTGTACATGAAAGTTGCTCAGAACGACAAGACGAATCCGGATACGCAGCCCGTTCGTCCGCCACTCATCCCTAACCTATCGAACTCGCAACTTTCCCCTCCTTCCTCTCCTGGCGCTGAACCCGGGATACTTTCCCGGATGTTTCCCCCCCTTCACCGGTATCATCACATACCGCGTTAGGGCACGCCTAGCATCACGCTTTGCTTTGTCATGCATCGGCATGCATCTGTTTGCTTACATATTCATTATTTCTTCCACCTCTTCTTCCGCTAGACACCGAGACCGACGCTGCTGCTGCCCAGTTCGACTACGGTGTTGACGATCCCTCCTTGCCAGAGCAACCAGGCAAGCCCTCCCTTTGATCACCAGATATCGCCTACTCTTCTCTATACTGCTTGCATTAGAGTAGTGTAGCATATTCTTATTTTCGATTAATCCTATCTTCTTTGCATAGCTTTGTCCTTGCTACTCTTGTTGTTACCTTTACCTGCTATCCTCTGCTTAGTATAGGATGCTAGTGTTCCATCGGTGGCCCTACACTCTTGTGCATGCGCCATGCTATACTCTGGGCTATGATCACTTGGGAGGTGATCACGGGCATATATTATATACTTTACATCGTTACATTACATGCGTGATTTGTTCGGAGATGGGGGCTGAAAGGACGGTGGCTCCATCCCGTAGAGGTGGGCCTGGGTTCCCGACGGCCCCCGACTGTTACTTTGTGGCGGAGCGACAGGGCAGGTTGAGACTACCAGGGTGAGAGGTGGGCCTGGCCCTGGTCGGCGTTCGCGGATACTTAACACGTTTAATGAGATCTGGGTATTTGATCTGAGTCTGGCCATTTGGTCTATATGCACTAACCATCTACGTGGGAGTAGTTATGGGTATCCCGACCTCGTGGTATCAGCCGAAGCCTTCGTGACGTCAGTGACTGAGCGGCGCACGCCGGATTGGGCCGCGTAACGTGACTTCCTTTGTAATGGAGGTTGCTAGGTGCGCTTCGGCGCGTTATAGCGTGCGCAGGTTTTCTAAGGCGATGGGCCTGCCCTGGCGCTTAGGTTTAGACCGGCGTGCTGACCGCTCTGTTGGCCTAGGTCGGGCTGCGACGTGTTGATCTTCCGCGGCCGGGCATGACCTAGAAAAGTGTGTCCTGCCAAATGGGATCAAGCGTGTTGGATTATGTGGTGCACCCCTGCAGGGAAGTTTAATCTATTCAAATAGCCGTGATCTTCGGTAACAGGAAGACTTGGAGTTGTACCTTGACCTTATGACAACTAGAACCGGATACTTAATAAAACACACCCTTCCAAGTGCCAGATACAACCCGGTGGTCGCTCTCTCTCAGGGTTACGAGGAGGGGATCACCGGGTAGGATTGTTGCTATGTGATGCTACTTGGAGGACTTCAGTCTGCTCTCTTCTACATGTTGCAAGACGGAGGCTGCCAGAAGCATAGTCTTCGATAAGACTAGCTATCCCCCTCTTATTCTGGCATTCTGCAGTTCAGTCCACTGATATGGCTTTTACACATATATCCATGCATATGTAGTGTAGGTCCTTGCTTGCGAGTACTTTGGATGAGTACTCACGGTTGCCTTGTTCCCCCTTTTCCCCCTTCCTTTACCCGGTTGCTGCGACCAGACGATGGAGACCAGGAGCCAGACGCCACCGTCGATGATGACTACTACCCCGGAGGTGCCTACTACTATGTGCCGCTGGCGGCGGCGACCGGAGTAGTTTAGGAGGATCCTGGCAGGAGGCTGCGCCTCTTTCAATCAGATCCCAGTTTGTGCTAGCCTTCTTAAGGAAAACTTGTTTAACTTATGTCTCAGTACTCAGATATTGTTGCTTCCACGACTTCGTCTATGATCGAGCACTTGTATTCGAGCGCTCGAGGCCCCTGGCTTGTATTATGATGCTTGTATGACTTATTTATGTTTTAGAGTTGTGTTGTGATATCTCCCCGTGAGTCCCTGATCTTGATCATACACATTTGCGTGCATGATTAGTGTACCATTGAATCGGGGGCATCACAAGTTGGTATCAGAGCCGACTGCCTGTAGGAATCCCCCTTTCCAACTCCTTGGCCGAAGTTGAGTCTAGACTTTACAAAACTTTTACTAACATGGTTGTGCGACCCATGGGCCCACGTCGCCATTGGGTGGTATTAGGATCTTTTACTCCTCGATCTTTACTCTGGGACTCTAAACTCTCTTCTACTCGGGTTAAACGATTTTTACTAACTCTGACTCTAGGTTCTCGAAAATACTTTCTCCGGAGGGCCCTTGATCGAGATGGTCACCGACCGCACGAAAGATTTCGAGATACTCTTTGATATTCTCTCGAGACTTTGTGCCCATCACTTTTGCTATTCCCGACCACCGATAAATCCTTATGGATAACTACTTACACTTGCCATTCTTACGATCATCCCCCATTGATCTTGTTATTACAAGATACCCGAAGTTTTATCTATTGTTCCGAGAATACTTCGTGCCTACTGCCTAGCAGTTCTTTGCTACCTGAATACCTCTACGGATAATTTCTCGCACTTACTGAATATCCGCTCATCCCCAGTTGATTCATGTATGTCACCAATCCTCGAAAAACCATTCGATCTTCCGAAAATCCTGAGCATCCTATTGCTCTCGAAATGCTTGATTACTTGCATTATGGTTAATCCCATAAGTCTAGTAATCTTGTTGGCATCCATTGTCATTATCATTTTGAGTCCATTGATTCGATTTGTTGTGAATGCTCGCAATCCTCAAACAGATCCTAGAATTCATCCTTCCAGCTCAGACGTCATTTTAAACATGAGCTGGCTATCGACTAATCAAATTGCCGTCGATTGTACCCCTAAGTCTATTCAGCTTATCCATCCTTGATCAGAGCATTTGCTCCTGATCCCTTGATTTGAAAATCATAATTACTTTGCTAATTAAGCGTTGAACTATTCAGATGTTCTATAAACCGATGCATTTGCAATCTTTCTTCCTCTGATTGGGTATCGATACTCATATCAGCCCCATTGTGGATCGCCATATCCACTGTTGGATTATTATCCGACAGTGTCCTTCATAATTAGTCACTTTGTGAGTTCTTTCTCCGATACATAATGCCTTTGGTAAATTGTATCCTTTCCTTTTGTCAACCATGCTCTGCTTTCGAGCTGGTGATATTTACTCTTGAAGCTTATGGTATATGTTCGTAAGAAGCCCCGATGGGATTGAACCTATGCCTTTCCTAATCTGTGTGAACCCGAAAGTTATACGGGTTATACACTACTGCCGCTTCATCAGATAACTTTTCAACACTACAACCTCGATAACGAGATGTGAATGGATGGTCATGCATTTGGAGAAGTGGGAGTCGACCTTGAACATTGTGTTCATGCCCATGGACATGATGTAAAACTTATCATGAAAGCTTCTCTTAAATTAAGTATTCCCTTGGTATAAGTTCATCTTATATCTGGGATCTGGCCTTTTGCAATCGTGGTTCCGACCATATTCTCCTTTAAATATCATTTCTCGTGCAAGTTTAAGCACTTGACTTCTACAGAGCAATACCCAATCCAACCGATATTTTATCCTACCTTCGAGTATTACCCCCTGGTATCTCGAGGATATCAACCCATTGCACTTCATTCTATGAATTTCTGATGAAGTAGTACCCTTCCCCGTCATAGTGACTCCACGGCTTCTGGGTTGTCGTCAACCGAGAACATCGATAAGTGAATCGATTCCGCACTCTGATTCCATAACTCTAAGTAATTTTTGTTGCTTACGAGTTAATAATCATTTAAGTCAATCCTAGCCTGATCGGCTATATCATTAGCGTGCTAAATTTTAACTATGCTACCTGGTCCTTCCAGAAGCACAAATTTTGACGATGAGCTATTCTTACGTCCATTTTCCTCATCATATCATTTCACCTTAAACATCAAGCTTGATTTCAAGTTTGTGTCGTACCCATGGTTCTAATAACCTTTTGCTTCATCATTCCCTTGACTTGATGTCATCGCTGATTGATTACATCTTCATGAAATCTCTCGACAAGTGTGTCATGATCGTCATCAGCATTCTGAGCTCTTCCAGGATATCAATTGAATTCATGATGAGAAATACCATCCTTGCCCTCGATGATTTGTGTTGACACCGACCACTTTATTGCCTTCCGTTCAACATAAAACTTGTTCCTGTTTTGTGTTATACCATGAGTTCCTTGCTATCCAACATTTGTTCTTCTTTACCTTGGAGTATTACCATCTTTTATATCCAGGATGTCGTGCTTAGCACACCGGCGGAGGCTATTGGTTATAGATTCCTTTTCGACAAGGTTATCCATTTTCCATGAGAAATTGTAAGACTTATTCTACAAGTTATTCTGATGGATCCTTTGTGTTTCCAAAGTCGACCTTAGCACGAAGACCATGTCAATGCTATCTCGAAGCATATATATTTTACTCCAATTATCAACAAGAACATTTAAAGCCTTATGTTAAATGTTTCCTGCTCAATTATCCAAACACCGCTGTATGGGTAAAGTCATGAAATTTCTCTCTCCTTACCTAAAGGGTTTTCTACATTATATCCTGTCAAGGATATCATGCTGTGCTTGTCCTTGGGAAGGATATACCCTTGAAATATGTCTTTAAACACATTTTCCTTTCCATTGTTCTGTTAATCTGACGCTCACATTTCCTTTACATTGGTTTGTTTAACTTTTTCGGTGATCTATATGATCTAAGCAGCAATATTCTTCTGCTTATGTAAACACCTAGGTTCACAATCGTGTCGGTAAGACCCTGTTACTATTGTTGATGACATTGGGTAACCACCGATGGACGAGAACCTTGCCTATTGGTCCGCCTCGAATTAACGAGCAGGAAAATGGTTCTCTTCATCCCTCGCCCTTGCTACCAACGTTGTTGCCAACATAACTGACAGTCTCTTCTCTGACATGCCTGGCTATCATGATGCCTTGCTATCATAACCGTGCAAGATGTAAGTGCCCTCCTACTTTAACCACATGGTGGGCCCATAACCCACATTGCCACAGGATCAAAACCTAACTCTCCTGTACACCCTGTTTCCAAAGTTAATTCTCGCGCTTGGCTTCGTATGCAATTCACGAGCCACATTCCTAGTGATCTATTCTGATATCGGCGACAATAATTATTCCGTTGCTTTGAAACCCCTTTCACCTTTTGTCTAGGCATTGAACGATTTCCTGGCTGCTTGAAACTCTTTATTGTACCTTCCAACTTTACTCTCGATGTGTTTTATTTGTTCAACTCGAGAGGTACTCATATGCTCATTCATGGGTTAATCCCAGATTATTACCCTTATAGCATTCTGTCGTTGCCGATCTGCCCCGTTACCTATTCGTAAATACGATGAAGATCCCGAAGAAAGGATGCCGACTTCATCATGATGACCTGAAGCAGAGAAATGGAGATATCGACGTAAAGGATCAACTACTTCGGGAAGTGCAAGAAAGACCGAGAAGACCCATTAGAATTTCGCAACCTAGTCTTTCCCCCGTACTCCCCTCCTAAATCTCGGGACGAGATTTCTTGTAGTGGAGGAGAATTGTGACGCCCGGATAATTAAACTACAGTAAACCCTCATTAATGGTGCCATGTCATCACTTTACTGTTACTAATCCGCGGTTGATAAAAATCGCAATTCAAATTCAAGTTCAAACTAACGTGCAAAATTCAAATTTCTCAAACATGAAAAATAAAATGTTCAAAGTGTTGCAAATATTCCATAATTATTTATGGTGGTGAGCCAACCTTGTTTTAAAGTCTTTAATTGCTCCTAAGTATATATATCAGTGGCTAAAAACAATAATTAAATACCTTTTATAAATTATAAAATATTAAACTAAATTTTTTTAGGTGTCAAGCTTTTTGTGGCAGTGCTCAATATTTCCTAGTATTTGTTTTGTCCACCTCCACGATTTTGCAAAGTCATTTGGTCGCTTATTTAAATGCAAGTGGAGGGAGTAAAAAGAAAACTGAGAAGAAGAAAAGGAAGAGAGAGCACGTGCCCCCACTGGGCCTCACCCAAGTCAGCCCACCTAACCCCCGGTCGTCTTCTTCTGTTCACGACCGTGCCCGAACAGGATCGCGTCCCCGTCGAACCACCTCGCCGGCCATGCCGTGGGAGGATAAGGCCTCCACCGAGGCGCCACTCCCCCCAGATATTTTCTTCCCACTCGCCTCACTCCTCCTTGGCGCCCTCCCTCCCAGATCCATCTTCTCTCTCTCCCTCGTCGTCCTCTCGGCTCACTCGAGCGCCTACGTCGCCGTCGTTGGCCACCACCGCGGCGACCGTCTCCCCCGTGCCTCTCCAACCTGTCCGTCTGCACCAACGTCGTCAACTGCGTCCTCCCCATCCACAAGATCGAGCTCGGACCGCCTCGACCATCGGGATCGGGTTCTTCCCCGCACCTACGGCCGCCGACGAGCTCCGTCCGCTGCGACCATCCTACTACTACTAATCCATCGCCGGCCTTTCGTGTGCCACATCGTGAGCCTCTACTCCTTCTCCTCCTCTTCCCCGTTGGATTCGGTCCATTAGCGCATCTTCCGCTCATTTCCGTAGCCTACGGCCGCTAGCACGACTCCCTCACCCGTGCTCCATTGGCCTCGCCATGACCGCTACACCGACCCGCGTCCCGTGCGTGCTTTCGCCCAGCGTGGCGGTGCCTCCGCCGAGCCCACCGTCATGCTGCCGCTGCTCATCGCCGGCCGGCGTTTCGGACGCCATGGCCGGAGCTCCGCTCCCGCGCGCGGTCATGCGCCCCTGCCGTGGCCCTCACACGCACGCGAGCCCCACGCATCGCCGCTCCCTGCGTTGCCGCCCACCGCGCCCTGTCTCTTCTCGCGCCCGCCGTGGCCACGTCCTTGGACTGCACCCTGTAGCCGCCCCGCGCCTGCTTCGCGCGTCCTGGCTGCGACCGCCTGCGCCCAGCGCGCCCTTGCCCGCACTTCCGTGCGTGGCCTCGCCATCGCCTGCTGCTGCTCGCAGCGCTGCTACCCGTGCTGCAACCTGCTGCTCTACTGAATCTGCTACTGCTGCTAATTAGTGCAGCTATATGGCTAGCTTTACGGATTTTACACTGATTAACCCCCTAAACATCCCCTAATCAGCGGTTAAACAGTTGTTAGTATGTGTGAAAATAATATGAGTAGGCAGTACACTTGACAAGGCTCAAATCTGTTCATTGGACCAAATCCATTTGATGCCTGGATGAAATCATATGAAAATCGCGGTTGCTATCTTACACAATAGAGAACATAATTAACACCTAGCATAGTGTGTTGCGTTCGTGTGTGGTCTGCATTAGGTGTGTGCACAACCAGCCTCACGGCTGTGCCACCAGCCGCCCTTGTTTAGTTTAGTTGGTAATACTTTAGTGCTCAATTAGTATATCAACAAATGACAAGTGTTCCCCTCTGTTTATTAGTTTTAGTTAGTTGTTCTAAAAAGGCTAAGTCTACGACAAATGGGCCCCGCTGTTAATTAAGCAAGATTTCCTAAACTACTAAACTTAGAGTCAATGACATGCGGACCCACTTCTACTATTCACTGGTTGACTAGTCTCTCTTGACCTGGTCAACTGTGTCCTCTGGCCCCATTTGTCAGCCACATGTGCACAATGTTGGGTACACTTCTGTGTACCCGTAGCATTTACTATTTATTTTCGAAATAATAATAATTTTAGAAAATTAATTAAAACTTTGAAATTCAATATAAAATTAACCGTAGCTCGGATGAAAGAACTTTGTACATGAAAGTTGCTCAGAACGACGAGACGAATCCGGATACGCAGCCCGTTCGTCCGCCACACATCCCTAACCTATCGAACTCGCAACTTTCCCCCGCGGCTCCTCTTGCTTACGCGGAACCCCGGGGATACTTTCCCGGATGTTTCCCCCCTTCACCGGTATCATCACATACCTCGTTAGGGCACGCCTAGCATCACGCTTTGCTTTGTCATGCATCTGTTTTCTTAAATATTCATTGTTTCTTCCCCCTCTTCTTCCGCTAGACACCGAGACCGACGCTGCTGCTGCCCAGTTCGACTACATGTTGACGATCCCTCCTTGCCAGAGCAACCAGGCAAGCCCTCCCTTTGATCACCAGATATCGCCTACTCTTCTCTATACTGCTTGCATTAGAGTAGTGTAGCATGTTACTTTTTTCGATTAATCCTATACCGCTGCATAGCTTTGTCCTTGCTACTCTTTTGTTACCTTTACCTGCTATCCTACTTCTTAGTATAGGATGCTAGTGTTCCATCGGTGGCCCTACACTCTTGTCCGTCGCCATGCTATACTCTTCGGGCTGTGATCACTTCGGAGGTGATCACGGGCATATATTATATACTTTACATTGTTACATTACCCGTGATACTGTTCGAGATGGGGGCTGAAAGGACGGTGGCTCCATCCCGTAGAGGTGGGCCTGGGTTCCCGACGGCCCCGATCGTTACTTTGTGGCGGAGCGACAGGCAGGTTCGACTACCGGGTGAGAGGTGGGCTGGCCTGGTCGGCGTCATGGATACTTAACACGTTTAACGAGATCTGGGTATTTGATCCGAGTCGGCCATTTGGTCTATACGCACTAACCATCTACATGGGAGTAGTTATGGGTATCCCGGCGTCGTGGTATCGGCGAAGCCTTCGTGGCGTCAACGATCGAAGCGGCGCTACCGGATTGGGCGCATAATGTGACTTCCTTTGTAATGGAGGTTGCTAGGTCTGCTTCGGCCGCGTTACAACGTGCAAGTGTGTGCTAAGGCGATGGGCCCGCCCCCACTGGCGCTTAGGTTTAGACCGGCGTCTTGACCGCCTGTTGGACTAGGTCGGGCTGCGACGTGTTGATCTTCCGCGGCGGGCATGACCCGAAAAAGTGTGTCCGCCAAATGGGATCAAGCGTGTTGGGTTATGTGGTGCACCCTGCGGAAGTTTAATCTATTGAATAGCCGTGATCTTCGGTAATGGACGACTTGGAGTTGTACCTTGACCTTATGACAACTAGAACCGGATACTTAATAAAACACACCCTTCCAAGTGCGGATACAACCCGATGGTCGCTCTCTCGTGGTTACGAGGAGGGATCGCGGGTAGGATTATTGCTATGTGATGCTACTTGGAGGACTTCAAAGATGCTCTCTTCTACATGTTGCAAGGCGGAGGCTGCGGAAGCATAGTCTTCGATAAGACTAGCTATCCCCTCTTATTACGGCATTCTGCAGCTCAGTCCAATCGATATGGCTTTTACATATATCCATGCATATGTAGTGTAGCTCCTTGCTTGCAGTACTTTGATGAGTACTCACGGTTGCCTTGTTCCCCGTTTCCCCTTTCTTTACCCGTTGCTACGACTGCACGATGGAGACCAGGAGCCAGACGCCACCGTCGATGACGACCACTACCCCGGAGGTGCCTACTACTACGTGCAGCCCGCTGACGATGACCAGGAGTAGTTTAGGAGGATCCCGGCCTGCGCCTCTTTCGATCTGTATCCCGGTTTGTGCTAGCCTTCTTAAGGCAAACTTGTTTAACTTATGTTTGTACTCAGATATTGTTGCTTCCGCTGACTCGTCTATGATCGAGCACTTGTATTCGAGCCCTCGAGGCCCCTGGCTTGTATTATGATGCTTGTATGACTTATTTGTGTTTTAGAGTTGTGTTGTGATATCTCCCCATGAGTCCCTGATCTTGATCGTACACATTTGCGTGCATGATTAGTGTACGATTGAATCGGGGGCGTCACAAGGGGCACGTTAGAGCTATGGGCATTCGATGTCTATTTGATTGACTCTAGTGCAAGTGGGAGACTGTTGGAGATATGCCCTAGAGGCAATCATGTATGATGATATTTCCTATGTGTTTATGTATAAAGATAGTGGTTGGACATTATCAATGATGTGTATCAGCAAGTACGTGACTTGTTTGTGGGACTATGCATTGTATGATGACTGTCCTAAAAGGTCCCTAGTCGAAAGGGCTGTGTGGGCGCATGACCGACTAGACCGGCATATGACACGGTCGATGGCTTGGTCTCACTAGCCATGGAGCATTGGACGCTAACCAGATAATATGGACTTGGAAAGGTCTGGTCGGATTCGACGTAGTCGGATCCGAGTCGAGATAAGGTCCGAGTCGGACAGACCCAACTATGAGACGCAGCGATATGTCATCTATGAGTCTCTAGTACAGCATACGTTCTATGTCCTAAGTCCTAAGCTGACGCATGTACTCGGAATGGTGACAGACTTTCTTTGGGTCGACCAAACGCTACTCCATGACTGGGTAGTTTCAAAGGTAGGTTTCGGGTTTGTCCAGTCCCATGCTGCGAGACATGGTCGAGCAAGATGGGATTTGCCCCTCCGATCAGGAGAGATATACTCTGGGCCCCTCATGTGATCCGACCAGGATAAGCATGGCCATGCGACAAGGATTATGAGATAATCCGGTTTGTGGTCGGTATCACTGGAATGAGAAAGAGGTCGGGCTAGCACAAGGATGACAGTCTCGCCTTGAGCCCGACAACATATATCGTGTGGCAAAGGGAACAGAAGTGTGACACGTTGTACAGGTTCGCCTAACCAGCTTCATAGTCTGCTTGGTGGTCGGCATGCCTTGCTAGAGGCCGCTACCAACCGTGCAGGTCGGAGGTGATCCGAACTGTGACCAAGCCGACTTGAACCTAAGGGGTCGCGCGCTTAAGGAAAGGAACCTACGAGGTCGGTTCGTAGGCCACTGGTCGGATGTGATCCGAACTGGATTAGGAACGTGACCGAGTAGACTTTGGGATTTAGGGTCCGTGCAAGGCCCAAGTGTTGAGCCTGCGACGGACGCCTATATAAAGTGGAGGTGCGGCACACTCATGCGGTTGATCGCTTCGGCTGCGACTAGGGTTTGCATGTGTTGCAAATAGCCACCTCCACTCGCCGCCGACTGTGTGATCGGACCTAGCAGTCCGCCGCACGGTGTTCCTCCTGTAGGCGCGGATACCGTTAGAGGCGGTGCACTTGGGCCGCTCCGACGAACTCGTACGAGGGATCCAACGACCAGCTGTTCGAGGGAGATCGGACGAGGAGGAGACGATCCACGCGGACGCGCTGCCCCAACTCTACTTCATTGCACGCGCTGCTGCAAGTCTAGTGGTAACGAACTGTGATCCATCTCCCGTAGCATGTTCCTGGATGTTCTGCGTGTAGGAAAATTTTAATTTGCAGTCGACGCACCCTACCGTAGAACCCAACAATAGCCTCTATGATATTTATGTTCATGGTGTTCATATCCTACTCATGCTAGTGTCCAATGTTAATTATGCATAATGCATGTTCATGACCGTTGTTGCTCTCTAGCTAGCCGCTTCTCAACCTATTTGCTAGCCTTCGCTTGTACTAAGTGGGAATTCTGCTTGTACATCAAAAACCTAGACCCCAAGTTATTTATGAGTCCACCATACCTACCTATATGCGGTACTACCCTGCCGTCCTAAGTAAATTTGCATGTGCCACCTCTAAAAACTTCTAATAAATATCATTTTTGTGTGCCTGGATCGTTCATGGAACGACAGGAGGTGGTCGGTATATTCCATTCTAAGCGGGTTATTCTCAGGTCAAGTGTTTATTCACTTGCCATCGCACGAGAAAAGGGTGGTAATAGGGATACCCAATCCCAAACTGCAAAAAGAATTGATCTCTCAAATAATCAAACAAAAACTACTAATGGAGTCAAAACATTTGCTTTTATCGCTTGGGAACCGCCACTCGCATGCTTAGCATGGAAGATATTGACAACTGATGGTCGTGAAGTAAATGAGAAGGGTGCATGTCTCAAAATATCATTTACCTCCATTTAAAAAATGTAGCTCTAGCATTGAAAAAAATAGCGCGCTATATCCCAGCTAATAGCACGCTATAGCATATAGAGAATTGTCTCGCAAAATAAATCAATGTATAATGCCTCACTAATAGCACACTATAGCTAATAGCACGCTATAGCATATAGAGACCCCCCTGACGTGAGACTTACGCCAAAAATTCCAATAAATACAGAAACCTCCAGAAAATAACCTAGATCGAGAGTTCCGCTGCCGCAAGCCTCTATAGACACCAAAAACCAATCGGGACCCTATTCCGGCACCCTGCCAGAGGGGGGATCCTTCACCAATGGCCATCTTCATCATCCTGGCGCTCTCCATGACGAGGAGGGAGTAGTTCACCCTCGGGGCTGAGGGTATGTACTAGTAGCTATGTCTTTGATCTCTCTCTCTCTCTCTCTCGTGTTCTTGAGTTGGCATGATCTTGATGTATCGCGAGCTTTGTTACTATTGTTGGATCTTATGATGTTTCTCCCCTCTACTCTCTTGTAATGGATTGAGTTTTCCTTTTGAAGTTATCTTATCAGATTGATTCTTTAAGGATTTGAGAACACTTGATGTATGTCTTGTATGTGCTTATTTGTGGTGACAATGGGATATTCACGTGATCTACTTGATGTATGTTTTGGTGATCAACTTGTGGGTTCCGTAACATTGTGAACTTATGCATGGGGGTTGGCACACGTTTTCGTCTTGACTCTCCAGTAGAAACTTTGGGGCACTCTTTGAAGTTCTTTGTGTTGGTTGAATAGATGAATCTGAGATTGTGTGATGCATATCATATAATCATACCCATGGATACTTGAGGTGACATTGGAGTATCTAGGTGACATTAGGGTTTTGGTTGATTTGTGTCTTAAGGTATTATTCTAGTACGAACTCTATGATAGATCGAACGGAAAGAATAGCTTCGTGTTATTTTAGGCCTTGTTTCCTAGCATTGCAATACCGTTTACGCTTAGTTTTATCCCTTGCTACCTTGCTATTTTTATATTTTCATATTACAAAAATCTATATCTACCATCCATATTGCACTTGTATCACCATCTCTTCGCCGAACTAGTGCACCTATACAATTTACCATTGTATTGGGTGTGTTGGGGACACAAGAGACTCTTTGTTATTTGGTTGCAGGGTTGTTTGAGAGAGACCATCTTCATCCTACGCCTCCCACGGATTAATAAACCTTAGGTCATCCGCTTGAGGGAAATCTGCTATTGTCCTACAAACCTCTGCACTTGGAGGCCCAAAAACGTCTACAAGAAGAAGGTTGTGTAGTAGACATCAAGCTCTTTTTCTGGCGCCGTTGCCGGGGAGGTGAGTGCTTGAAGGTATATATTTAGATCTTGCAATGGAATATTTTAGTTTCGTGTTTTATCACTAGTTTAGTTTATAAAAGAAAACTACAAAAATGGAATTGAGGATGCCTGATATGCTTCATCTTTTTAATATCTTTCGTGAAAATAAGGATTCTGATAATTGTGCCAAAATGCTAGAAGGAGAATGCATTAAAATGTTTGGCACTAAATCTTTGAATGATGAGCATGATTGCAATGTTGTTAGTGCGAATTTTTTGAATATCCATAGTACTAATGATGATTGCACTAGTTGTCGGGGGGAAGAGCTGATCGTGCCCCGCGAGCACCTACGGGACCTGGGTCCCTTTGTGGTTCGGAGGGGGGCGGAGACTGCACAAAGAGCGGGTCGAGGCGATGCGCACGAGAGGGTTTTTACCCAGCTTCGGAGCTCTCCGGAGAGATAATACTCCTACTGCTGCTTTGTGGATTATCTGGTGTTCTTGCTAGGGAGCAATGCGGGCTACAAGACCTAGCTTGAGTGTGATGAACTAAGCTGGAGCTAGACTAGAAACCCAGCCGAATCGAACCTCCTCTACGTTGCCCTCGGGCCTCCTTTTATAGGCACAAGGGGCTACCACATGTGGCAAGTAGACAAGGTCACAATGGTAAAAACCTAGGTTGGTACACCGCTTTGTACAGTGTACAGTAACCTATACCTAACTCTGACGGCAAGGGACAAGAGTCATCAATGCCCGTCTCGATCGCCTCAACGAGGTAACAGGACCGTTAAGTGCACCTCCGTCCGCCCGCGATGGTGTCTTGTCGGCCCGTCTGCCGCTACTCCCATTGGCTGCACAGCCCGTCGACCGCCAGATGCTGGAGAGCCCGTGGTGACACGTTGGCGGGTGAGCTGGAGCGGAGATGAAGAGGTCGCCCGCCCGGCAAGCGTCTTGCCAAGGGGAACCTTGTCGCTTGGGGTTCAGCGCCGCCAAGCCTTCCCGGCAAGCTCCTCTTGCGGGGCCTCGTTCCTTTGCGCTGGGTGGCCTTCCCGGCAAGCTTCTCTTGCGGGGTCTTGACTACTTTGTTCTTAAATGGCTCCAAGGGGCCGCTGAGATCTTGGCGGCCATCAGGCCGGCCCGGCCGTGGGCGCTGCTGTCCGTGCGAGTTCGGGTACTAGGGTACCCTACTCTAGTACACCGGCAGAGCCCCCGGCTGGGCCACACACGGTGCCAAGCTCTGTTGGGCCAGGCCCAAAAGCGAGGCACGGTAGCGTGGTCTTGATTACGTCGTTACTTGCCTTGGACCCACCACGTCTCCCACAGGCGGCACGTGTAGGGGCGTGGCGTCGTGGGAGAGATCGTGGGGCTTCCTTTAATGGGAAAAATCGGAGCCTCGTCCCTCTCCCTTTATAAGCGGGAAACCGGGGCAGGGCGCCCACTTGCCCTTCGCTGTCACATCGGAAAACCCCGTCGCTTTTCCCCTTCCTTCTCGAGCCTGCAGAGAGCGGTTCGCCCCCTCCACTACCACCGGTGCCACCCACGCCGTTGGCTTCCTCCACCACGACACCCTATGGCTCCAAAGGCCGATAAGGGAAGGGCGTGAAATCCGCCGAGGCCTTGGCTCATGGCGCTCTGGAAAGAGCGGGCTCTCTTGACCCCGCCTCGGCAGGAAGGAGCTGCGGGATGGGTACTACCTCTTACGGTCGGCGGTGACCTGGCGCATCCGCCGCGAGGGTCATCTCCGCCGCCACATCTGCCAAGGTCTCCTTGGTACCCTTCTTGCGATTTTCTTACAGTGCGGGCTCTGCCCCTTTTTTCTGAATTTTTTCGTGATGTCATGAACACCTATGGCCTCCGCTTTCTTGACTTCACCCCCAACGCCGTTCTCACCTTGGCTGTTTTCGCACATCTCTGCGAGAACTTCGTCGGGGCCCACCCAAATGTCGCCCTCTTCCGCCATTACTTCTCACCCCGTGTAGAGAGAGGAGAGCCGCTTGCCGGAGGAATTGCATGGACCTCTAGGATCGGCAAGAAGGAAGCGTACCTTGACGGAGAGTTGCACAGCAAGTGGGAGGAGTGGAGGGCTGACTGGTGCTGGATCTTAGAGGAGGAGCCACAGCCTTTTACCGCTCTGCGCAAAACCCCCATAGTTCGTGGCAACGATTGGAGCAACTTGGCGCCGGAGGACGACAAGTTGAAGATTGCCACAACTAGGATTTCGCGCCTCCGGCAAGCAGGGCTCACCGTGGGGGCAGTTGGCGCGGATTTCCTTCGCCGCCGCATTGCACCCTTGCAGGAAAAAGGGAGGCCCGCTTGGGAATTCCAGAACGCGGCGGATATCATGAGGTTGCGTCCAGGCCTAAATTGGAATTTCACCACCCTGGAACTTGACGGCATGCTGCGGGAGCTGTTCAAGCCTGAACCGGACAACCCTGGATGGTGCATGTTGCCGAGGGGAGTTGTGCCCTTGTGCAACAACTCGGCGCTTGATCGCATCCGCGCGATAATGCCGTTGTGCGATTCCCATGGGATCGTTCCAACTTGGCAGGAACCCGCCGATGACATAGTGCAGCAGTTCTTCGACGACTTGTCTGAAGTGCCGGTCCGCGCCGACGAGAAGAGAAGGCTCACCCGCGACACCACTGCTCAGGAGATGGCGTGTATAGCCACAAGGGTGGAGGAGGCTGCAGAGGCCGCTGCCGCCGGCGCGTTTGGGTTCATAGTCGAGGAGGCGGAGAGGGCCGAGGCGGCAAGCCTTGCCGACCAAGAGGAGTTCATCGGTGAGGAGGAGCAGACCGAGCCCGACGACGACCCAAGTGAGCCTGCCGGGGGCGCCTCTCCTCCGCCGTCAAGTAGCTTGCCACAGGAGGAGCTCGCCGCCCCGCCAAGGAGACGTCTCCGGAGGACTGGAGAAATGGCGGGGGAGCATATGGTCCAGCAGCCGCCTCGCCGCTCGACGCGCTCTACCGCGGCAAGTACTGTTGCCGCGGGAGCGTCTCGTTCTGCCACGGCGACGGGTTCGGGGCCTTCTGGAGTCGTGGCCCCTGCACCCGCTAAGCGCCAGAGGGAGTCTTCTCCCCCAATCCATCGCGCTGGAGCAGAGTTTGATCTATCCGCTCTCAGCTCCGAGGAGGAAGAGGAAGAGTAAGATCTTGCCGCTGCTATTTGTAGTCTTCCAACTTATTGCTTTATCTTATATCGGATGGTTCCACTGATCTTTCCTCTTGAGCGTCGGCTCGGAGGTGCCAAGAGATCCAAGAGCCGGTGGTCGTCGTCTCAGACGACTCCCCTGTAGTAACAGGGGGCACGTCCGGGACTCCTTTGCCGGACCTGGGAACCCTTCAACAAAGCAGCCCCCAGCACAGCCCCCAGCGTAAGTATATGGTATGCTTCCCGTGGTTAGGCGCGCTTGGGTGCTTTTCCGTTACTTATATCTGGTTTGTTGGATTTTGTAGGAGCAGAGCAGCCACATCATGGAGCACCGGAGGCTACCCCCGAGGTCCAGCCTCATCAGAGGCCTCGGAGGCCGCTCCCAAATTCTGCTTGCTTCAACCACGCCACCAAGGGAGGATTCTCCGCCAAGGGCGCTCTCCGCAAGGAGGCTTCTCCGACAAGGGAGCTTCCCGACAAGGACTGGCGCCGACGACCCTCCGGTGGTGGAGGCCACGGCCACAGGCCCCACTTCAGGTAACCTTCTTGTCTTGATAGTTTTCCTTGGGTTCTGTTCTTCCAAATATCTGTCGATCTGCTTCCTCCTCCGACCACCAGATCCATCTGCGGAGACCCGATGGAAACCGAGGCTGCCGGGCGAGGAGGCGCCGGGCGGCGATAGTGTCGGCGCCACCAACACGGAGGAGGAGGAAGCTGGTGCCGACAAGCCCGCCCGGTGAGGAGGCTGCCGAGGCGGCGGCGCAGAGGGCCGGGAGGAACCCGGCGATCGCGACGGCCCGGAGGCCGCAGGAGGCGTCGCCAGCGCGCTGCCGACCGCCGATCCCCGCCACCGATGCAGCGCCAAACTCCGAGGAGCCCCAGCCCGGCGCCTACCGAAAGCCGGTGAGGGTGTCTTCATCAAGCTCCCATGGGCATCAAGCTCAGGCGCCCGGCCAAAGGGAGACCTTCGATGCGGAGCTGCTCGCCTCCGCCGTGTCGCTGGTTGATGTCGAGCAGCAGCAGTGGTGAACCCGAGGAGGAGCAGCTGCTAAGGAAGTTACTCTCGCTCTACCGCGCCTCGACAAGCCAAACTGAGTCGAGGAGGCGCTTGTTGCGGCGGGCGGAGCTGACTTGGAGAAGCGTGCGGAAGAGCTCCGGCGCCGCCAACAAAGAGACTCTCCGGGACATAGCAGAGGCTCGGGAGCAGCTTGTCGAGGCGCATTACCTTTATCTTGGAGAAAGGCGAGGTTGAGGAGCAGCAGAGGCTTGCGGTGAGAAGCTCTCTGCTAGAGAAGGTGGTGGCGCGCGGAAGATCAACCTCGACAGCTTTGAGGAAGATCTCGCGGCAAAGCAAGCGATCAGCGGGCGCCAGAGGCAAAGGATGCTGCTGCGACCCGAGGCCGCCAAAGGGGAACTGGAGACGAGGGTGGCTCAGCTGGAGTCCACCCTCCGGAAGAGTGCCGAGGAGATCACCGGGTTGAAGCGCGAGCGTGAGAAGGACGCTTATACCCTCGGCGAGCTGCAGGGTCGTTTGGCTGAAAAGATCAAGGAGATCGATGCCGCCAAGAACGTCAAGGCGGATCTGGAGCTGAAATTAACCACCTTGACAGAGACGTTGAACGGCGTCAGGGAGCGGGAAACGGGCCTGCTGGAGAAAATCAAGGCCACCGAGGAGTTGCTGTCGAATGCCGTGACCGCCCGAATAATCTTCGACAGATAATGCATTGGACAAAGGCCTCGTGGACACCGCCGCCGCATCCACAATGAGCTGATAGAGTTGGGGATGACAGATCTTGGATATTCCACCGACGAAAACCTCCAACCCAGCGTCAAGCTCAGCCTATTCTTCAAAGGCATGTTGGCGGGTATCCGGCGGCTCCGGGATGAGGTTCCGAAGCAATTGGCGGAGGAATCACGCCAAGTTTGTGTCGAGGTTTCCGGAAGGTGTTGATGAAGGTGGCCTTCCGCAACCCAAAGTCGACTTCTCCAAGGCCCTCAAGTCCCTGCCTTCATCCGCCGATGTTGAAGCGCTCAAGACCCTTGTCGCACCCATTGTGGACAGGGTGAGCGGAGTTAAGAGGCTCGAGGGCGGCCGCGTGGATTAGGCCGCCAAGTTTATCCTTCTCTTGTCGCTGTAGATCATGTTTTGTGAGAAAAGCCTATTAGATCTGCGACAAGTTATCATGTAATATACACTATCTTAGGCAACCGAATGCAACGTTATTTCCTTTACTCGATTTCTTCCCTCGTATGTTTTTACCCTACGCTTTCAGGGAAACTTGTCGGTGCAGGCACCCTTGCCGCGAGCGCCGAGTGCGGAACTTCAGCAGCCTGCTGGCGGGGTCGCTACCGACAAGCAACCTCGTCGCGGACTAGTCGCAGCTCACTTAAGTTGTTGAGCGGACTCGAAACAAAGTAAGGGCGCGACCAGTCACGATTTGGTTCCTCCGCGCACAGGTTTTCCATACAAAGTACTATCGTTCGAGGAAGATAACTTGAAAATTTAAAACTGGTCGCTTAAACTTAGCAACTTAGCTTTTCTGTTGTCCGTCTTCCGGCAAGGCGACAGTTCCTCGAGCGACGCCCACACCACTATCTCCTCCTCTCCCCCCGGCTAACTTGTGGGTGGATGAACCTTCTTCTTGTTTGAGAAGAAAGAAGAGAAAAAGAAAGTTATGGAGCCAAATAGCTCACTATCGCTTACCGGGTGCGGGTGCTGCACAAGATGTTAGTAAACACATGCATATTTGATTATAAAAGCATGTATTTAACAAAAATGTGCGCAACCATAGGCTTTACTGATGCACGGGGTCTGCGCCCGGCTTTGTACAAAGGATTACATGCAACAGCGGCAAGACTTGTACAAAAGTTTGGTTGCCGGAATGGGTTCCGCAACAGCGCCTCATGGGTAAAACTTGCGAAGATGCTCTATGTTCCAGAATTGCTCACCGAAAGCCGTCTTCGGTCTCAAAGCGGACAGCGCCGGGCCTAGTGACTTGTTTTACCCGATAAGGGCCTTCCCACTTCAAGTCAACTTGTTGGAATTCTTGGCGGATTGGGCGCGCGAAGAACAAGGTCGCCTTCCTCGAAGCTTCGGCATTAACTTTGCGGCTATGGTAGCGACACAAAGCTTGCTGGTAACGAGCAGCTCGTCTGAAGAGCTTTGAAGACGATCTTCCTCGAGGAGCAGCGCGTCATCTTGCTGCAGCTGCTCTTGCTCAAGCTCATAATAAGCGAGCACTCGAGGTGACCCGTATCTGAAGTTCCGTGGGGAGAACTGCCTCGCTCCGTAGACTAGAGCAAAGGGTGTCCGGCGGTGGCTCGATTTGGCGTCGTCTGATCGACCAAAGAACCATCGGCAGCTCCTCGATCCAGTTCCTTCCGCACTTGTGCAGCCCGTCGAAAGTTCGGTCACGAGTCCTCGCAGCACTTCAGCGTTTGCCCTCTTCGCTTGACCGTTGCTTCTCGGATAAGCAACGGAAGCAAAGCAGATCTTGGCGCCAAGATCTTGGGCGTACTGCATGAAGGTGCGACTTGTGAACTGTGTGCCGTTGTCGGTGATGATCCGATTAGGAATCCCAAAATGGCAAACAATTGACCTGAAGAACTTGACGGTATTGATCCGTTGTCACCTTCCTCACTGGTTTCACTTCCGGCCACTTTGTGAACTTGTCGATTGCGGCGTACAAGTACTCAAAGCCCCGACAGCTTCGGGGAAGGGGCCGAGGATGTCGAGCCCCGCACCGAGAAGGGCCAGGATAAAGGGATCGTCTGGAGAGCTTGAGCTGGCTGGTGTATCTGTCTTGAATGGGCCTGCACGCTTCACACTTGGTTACTTGTGCGGTTGCATCTGGAGGGCTTCGCCGAAGAAACCTTGCCGGAAAGCTTTGCTTGGCAAGTGCTCTTCTTGCCAATGTGGTGACCACATATGCCTCGGTGTATCTCCGCCAACAGCTTCTGTCCATCTTCCCGGCAAATACACTTCAATTTCACCCCGTTGAGTCTCTTTCTGTACAGGATGTTATCAACAAACTAGTACATACTTGACTGCCGGGCTACTTTTTCCGCTTCTTCTTGCTCTTCGGGAAGTTCTCCAGTCTGAAGGAAACGGACGATCTGCTGTGCCCATGTTGGAGCCAGTGGCTCGACAACAAGGACAAAAGGCTCATCTGTCACTGCGGGACCATCAGCTTCTACGGCAAGGACCCGCTGGTCCGCCGGAGCTCGATGATCCCCGTCAAGCTTGTCGGAGCTAAGCTCGTCGGGAGCGTTTGCTTCAACAATACAAACTGCGTGGTTTGTCGGAGCAGACTGCTCCTCAGTGATATTTGCATCGGTTCTAGGGACCTTCTTGGCGGCGGCTTCGGAGAGCTCTGCCGGAAAGTAGTCGCCGGAAACCAATTTTCTCTTCTTGCTCGCCTGTTGATGGTGTCACGGTTGGTGAGTCAGCTTGAGCACAAAATCCCTGGTTCCTGAGCGACTTAAGTCGCGGCACATTTGGAGAGCCATCAGCTATATCATTCTGTGCTCTTGGAACGTGTTCCATTTGCAGGCCTTCAAAGTGCTCTTCCATCTTCCTCACTTCATCGACGTAGGCTTCCATCAACGGACTCTGGTAATCTTTATTTACTTGGCGGACGACAAGTTGTGAGTCTCCCCTGACAATGAGCTTCTTAATCCCAAGGTCTATCGCAATCCTGAGACCGGCAAGCAAGCCTTCATACTCTGCAGTATTATTTGTTGCTTGTTCCTTGGGAAAGTGCATCTGGACTATGTACTTGAGGTGCTCTCCGGTGGATGCGATAAGCAACACGCCGCACCGGCGCCTTTGCAGCGAGAAGGCACCATCAAAGTACATCAGCCACTCTTTATTTGCCTCCTTGACGGGGCGCTCGTCTCGGAATTTCTTCATCTTGCGTTGGCGTCCACTCTGCTATGAATTCTGCCAATGCCATGCTCGATAGTTGAAGTGCTTTGAACTTGAGACCAAAGCTTGACAGCCCAAAGTGCCCACTCAACAATCCTGCCTGTTGCTTCTGGATTTTGCAAAATCCTTTTTAGCGGAAAGCGAGTGACAACTGTTATCTCATGTGCTTGGAAGTAATGGCGCAGTTTTCTCGAGGCCATGAGCAGGCCAAAAAGCAGGTTCTGCACACCAGAGTATCTCGACCTAGCCCCCTGTAGAAGGGAACTGACAAAGTAGACTGGGCGCTGCACCATCTTCTTCCGTATCTTGTCGCAACCATGCGCTGATCCGCCCTTGTCGGGACCAGAGCTTGACGGCGAAGCGTCTTGCTTGTCGCTGGATGCGCCTGCCTTGGTTGTCGGCTCATCATCCGCCTCCCTCTCCGCTACTAACGCAGCACTAACCACTTGATTGGTAGCTGCTATATACAGCAGCAACTTCTCTTGTGGCTTAGGTGCGACAAGTATTGGAGCGGAGGACAGGTATCTCTTCAAGTCCTGCAGCGCAGCCTCCGCTTCGGGAGTCCATTTATAAATCTTGTCGGCGCAGATAAGTGCATCTTTCTTGTCGCCATGGACAGAAATGACACTTATCGGGCCAGGCATCTTGAGTAGGTTGTATGCATAGTGAGAGGCGGCCATGAACTTGGCGAGTGCCGGACGGCCAAGTATGCCATTGTAGGGCAATGGGAAATCGGCGACGTCGAACGTGACCCTCTCAGTTCTGAAGTTGAGCTCACTGCCGAAGGTTACCGGCAACGTGATCTTCCCCTTGGGCTTGCTCCTTCCTGGGTTGATTCCTTGGAAAGTACCAGTTTCTTGAGCTCACTTGTCGAGGATTTGAAGTTTCTGGAGCACTGTGGAGGAGATCAAATTCAGGCCGGCCCCGCCGTCAACCAGCATCTTTGTGACCTTGAGGTTGCGAATGGTTGGTGAGACCAACATCGGCAAACACCCGACCGCAGTGATGCGATCAGGGTGATCCTCAATGTCAAAGATGATGGGCGTGCTGGACCACTTCAGAGGTTTGCGTGACTCTATGGAGGGTTCTGCTGTGTTGACCTCACGCATCCATTGCTTGAGTTGGCGGTGTGAGGTATGCAGGGACGCACCACCGTCGACGCAAAGGACCTCCGTCGCCTTTTGAAACTCCTGCTCATCAGCTTCATCATCTTCATAGTCTTCGTCATCTTCATCTTCATCTTCTTCTTTGTCGCGGCCACGGGGAGGTCTGTCTCCCTGCCACTGCTTGGCCTTGCCGTGGCGTCCTCCCCGACCGGGTCTCTTCTTACTTGCTGCACCTGCACCTTCTTGGGCCTTCTCCTTGTCCCGCCGCTCGTATTCAGCTTTTTGTAGCTCAACAAGCTGCTCGACTTTCTTGCAGCTCTGGAGATCATGGCCCTTAGTGCGGTGAATTTTACAGTACTGTTTGTTGGAGCTGCCATGCTTGTCGGCGGCCGCCACAGCTTGGCGGTCGGTGTCAATGGCAACCTCCTTGCCGGAGCCGCCGGCCTTGGCTTGGTTTGCGGCACCATCCCTGCCGGACTGCTCGACAACTAGTACTTCTTGGTTTTTCTGCCTCCTGTTGTTCCGCCGCCGGCTATTCCTGGCAGGGCGGTCCCTCATCGCCGACTCTGCTCCCACCCTCTCTCCCAGGAGCCTTCTTCCTTCTTCAGTAGCGGCACACTTGTCGGCCAGTATGAGCTCGTGACGTCTTTCACTTTGCACATCGCCATCTCTCCCTCATCCTGCGATTTCGCACATTCTAATGGAATGCGCTAATCACTGCAGCAGGTGGACGTCTGGATGTTATAGTGCACTCGATTGAATCTCTGGATAAATTTATGCAGAGACTCTCCTTCCGGGCAAGCAGGTGGAGATCACTTTCTTGGCCATGGGGCTTGTGGCACGCGTGAAGGCGCCAACAAACCGATGGCACAAATCTGCCCAAGAAGAAATAGAGCCATCCGGCAAGTGCATGAGCCAAGATCGGCGTTTGGCTTGAGCACCAAGGCGAAGTAGTTGGCGAGATCTTGTCGTCTCGCCCCCGCAGCTTGTACCGCGATGGTGTAGATGCTTTGAGGAACTCCGACGGAAAGCGTCCTGCCGTCGTACTTCTCCGCACGCGTCTGGTTTGAAGTTTTTCTTGTCGGGCCACCGGACTGCCGCAGCTCACGAGTGAAGCGGGGCAACCCATCACAGACGTAAGTCGCTGGTTCTTCGGCGCGTGCATATCGACAGTGGGCCCGGCGCGTTGGTCAGATTGACGGCGCGCTTCTCTTCGGCGCTCGATACGGGTTCGAGCATCCTCTTCTTGCCGTTCCCGAAGAACTTGGCACTGGTCGCGGCGAGCTCGCGGATCCGATGATGCTGTGGAGTCGCTGTCGAGGTGGATCCGGCGAGTCGGCGATCTTGGCCTTCGGGAGGGGAGTGTACGGTGGGCGCACCCGCAAGTCTCGCCGCCATCGGCTCGCGCTTTGTCGCCTCGCCATGCGGATGCGGCGCCGGTTGCCGCAGGGCGTCGCCGTTGGCGGCCGATGAGACTTGAATTGTGGCCCTCCACTGCCGGCCTTATCGGCCGTCGGAGGGTAGTCTAGTAATAATCGAGCTCTCGCCAAGGCTTCCGCTGGTGTGGTTGGCGGCAAGGGCGCACGGAGCGAAGAACGGATATGCTCGGACTCCTAACCAAGTTAGGAGGAGCAGCATCCCGCCCAAATGACCGCATTCCCACTCGTGCCGGCATGTTTGAGGTGCATGCGGTCTCGAGGGCCTCGAGATCCTCCAGCTTGGCCTTGATCCAAAGGTCGTATGGTACCGCGGGTATCTTGACGCTGCCTGTCCCGCGCCTCCTGCGATGGACGCGGTGCAGATTCGGACGCCGACGCCCGCGCCGCGTTGTCCTTGGACCCAACGGCATCGTGGGCTCTCTCGACGACGCCGGTCCCTCCGCCAGCGTTTCCCCCACCACCTGATGGCTCCAGTGGTGGTGGGTTCGACGCGGACGGCTCAGCTGCTGCCGAAGGCTTCTTCTTCGGCACCATGTCGACGAAGACGTTGATGGAGTTGCTGGTGCGACCGCCGGACCGGATTCACACAACCTCGACGCGCCCCCTACCTGGCGCGCCAAAGATGTCGGGGGGAAGAGCTGATCGTGCCCCGCGAGCACCTACGGGACCTGGGTCCCTTTATGGTTCGGAGGGGGGCGGAGACTGCACAAAGAGCGGGTCGAGGCGATGCGCACGAGAGGGTTTTTACCCAGCTTCGGAGCTCTCCGGAGAGATAATACTCCTACTGCTGCTTTGTGGATTATCTGGTGTTCTTGCTAGGGAGCAATGCGGGCTACAAGACCTAGCTTGAGTGTGATGAACTAAGCTGGAGCTAGACTAGAAACCCAGCCGAATCGAACCTCCTCTCGCTGCCCTCGGGCCTCCTTTTATAGGCACAAGGCTACCACATGTGGCAAGTAGACAAGGTCACAATGGTAAAACCTAGGTTGGTACACCGCTTTATACAAAGGTCACAAGAACCTATACCTAACTCGACGGCAAGGGACAAGAGTCATCAATGCCCATCTCGATCGCCCGAACGATTAGGTAACAGGACCGTTAAGTGCGCCTCCGTCCGCCATGATGGTGGCTTGTCGGCGCTGTCTGCCGCTACTCCCGCTGGCTGCACAGCCCGTCGACACGCCAGATCGGGAGAGCCCGTGGTGACACGTTGGCGGGTGAGCTGGAGCGGAGATGAAGAGGTCGCCCGCCCGGCAAGCATCTTGCATGCAAGGGAACCTTGTCGCGCTTGGGGTTCAGCGCCGCCAAGCCTTCCCGGCAAGCTCCTCTTGCCGGGCCTCGTTCCTTTAGCGCCTGGTGGCCTTCCGGCAAGCTTCTCTTGCCGGGTCTTGACTACTTTGTTCTTGAATGGCTCCAAGGAGCCGCTGAGATCTTGGCGGCCATCAGGCGGCCCGGCCGTGGGGCTGCAGAATCGTCTGCAGACGAGTTCGGGGTACTAGGGTACCCCTACTCTAGTACACCGACACTAGTCATAATGAATTTGTCTCTTATAAGCATGTCAATTTTTGTGGAGTGCATAGAGTTTGCAAGTACACACCAAATAGGGAAGACAGATTTTGCAAGAGGCATAAGTATTTAGAAACCAAATGGTTGCAAGAAAGGCTAGATGTTTGTGCTGAAAATTTAAATTTTCTTAGCCATCCTTGTGAACTTTGCAATGAACATGGTCATTTAAATATCCAATGCAAATTGTTTCATGATCGTATCGTGTCCAAAAATTGTGATGACTTGATTTCCCTTGCACATCATAATGAACTTAGTTTTCTTTTGGGTTATGAAGAAATGAAACATATACGTAAGGATATGCCAGAATTTGTCCTTTATAAAGTTCTTGATTTTGATCTAGAGGAAATTTATATGTATTGTGCCGTGAATTGCATTGAAAATCCTTATATTGCCAATTACATAAAGACAAGAAAACAAATATAAGATGAAGAGAATACTAATGAAAGGGAAGAGATTTACCAATATCCTCCTATTATTTCTTATGATGAATCAGGTAACGCGGAGGAGCTTTCTATTCAACCAATCTCATTAATAAGGAGCTCCAAAAAGAGGATTAAACCCACACATGATGTGAAGAAGAAAAAGAAAAGTCGTAGAAGCAAAGGTAAAAAGGTATCCCTCCCAAATGATGTTGCTCCTAATACTAATTGTGATGATGATAATTGCTATACTATTGGTGCTATCCATACTATTAATGATGAGATTGATTATGCTTATGATATGAAAAGGTCCAAGCTTGGGGATGCTATGTTTGATGAGAATGACATATTTGACAATATATTTGCTGCTATTAATGTTTGTCCCAAGCTTGGGGATGCTATGTTTAATGAAGATGATATTTTTAGCCTCTCAAGTTTTGATGAGCAAATTTATTATGATGATAGCATGCCTCCTATTTATGATTATTATTGTGATGACACTTATGCTATAAAAAGTTGTGATGATTATATTTATAAAACTTGTCATGATTATGATTACCCTTTTTATGAACATTACTCTTTTAGTGTGGAAACAATTTATAGTATTCGAGTCTCTTATGATACTCCCACTATTCCGAAGGAGAAGAATTTTGCTTATGTGGAGAGTAATAAAATTTCTATGCTTGTGGGTCATGAAAGGAATGCTTTATGTGCTGGTTATATGGTTGAATTCATTCATGTTGCTACTGAAAATTATTATGAGAGAGGATCATATGCTTCTACATATTTCAATAATATCAAGTTTCCTCTCTATGTGTTGAAAATCTAGAAGATTTGCTTGTTTTGCCTTCCTATGCTAGTTGATTATTGTTCCCATAAGTTGTTTGCTCAAAAAATCCCTATGCATAGGAAGTGGGTTAGACTTAAATGTGCTAGTCATATTATTCATGATGCTCTCTTTATGTTTCAATTCTTATCTTTTATGTGAGCATCATTGAAATAATCATGCCTAGCTAGGGGCGTTAAACGTTAGCGCTTGTTGGGAGGCAACCCAATTTTAGTTTTGTTCTTTGATTTTTGCTCCTGTTTAGTAATAAATAATTCATCTAGCCTCTGTTTAGATGTGGTTTTATGTTTTAATTAGTGTTTGTGCCAAGTAGAACCTTTGGGAAGACTTGGGTGAAGTCTATGTGATCTTGCTGTAAAAAACAGAAACTTTTGCCCTCACGAGATTAGCTGCCATTGTTTACTGGGGAGTGCTTTTAGGTTGATTCTTTTTGAAAATGATTAATATAAAAATTCCTCGCTTCCACCAATTTGTTTCAGAATTTTTGGAGTTCCATAAGTATTCGAACAAAATAGATTACCACAGACTGTTCTGTTTTTTGATAGATTCTGTTTTCTATGTGTTGTTTGCTTATTTTGATGAATCTATGAGTAGTATCGGAGGGTCTGAACCATAGAGAAGTTTGAATACAGTAGATATTACACCAATATTAATTTAGAATGAGTTCACAATAGTAGCTAAGTGGTGATTTATTTTCTTATACTAACGGAGATTACAAGTTTTCTGTTCAGTTTTGTGTTGTGAAGTTTTCAAGTTTTGGGTAAAGATTCGATGGACTATGGAATAAGGAGTGGCAAGAGCCTAAGCTTGGGGATTCCCAAGGCACCCCAAGGTAATATTCAAGGACAACCAAGAGCCTAATCTTGGGGATGCCCCGGATGGCATCCCCTCTTTCGTCTTCGTTCATCGGTAACTTTACTTCGAGCTATATTTTGATTCACCACATGATGTGTGTTTTGCTTGGAGCGTCATTTTATTCTATTTTGTTTTTCTTTCTGTTTGAATAAAATCCCAAGATCTGAAATTCTTAAATGTTACAGAGTCTTCAAAAAGTTACATAATTATTCGACTACTCATTGATCTTCACTTATATCTTTCGGAGTATTTTGTCATTTGCTCTAGTGCTTCACTTATATCCTTTTAGAGCACGGCGGTGGTTTTATTTTAAAGAAATATATGAACTCTCATGCTTCACTTATATTATTTTTAGAGTCTTTAGAACAACATGGTAATTTTCTTTGGTTATAAATTTAATCCTAATATGATAGGCATCCAAGAGGGATATAATAAAAACTCTCATATAAGGTGCATTGAATACTATGAGAAGTTTGATTCCTTATGATTGTTTTGAGATATGAAGATGGTGATATTAGAGTAAGGCTAGTGAGTAGTTGTGAATTTGAGAAATACTTGTTCTAAAGTTTGTGATTCCCGTAGCATTCACGTATGGTGAACCGTTATGTGATCAAGTCGGAGCATGATTTATTTATTGATTGTCTTCCTTATGAGTGGCGGTCGGGGACGAGCGATGGTCTTTTCCTACCAAATCTATCCCCCTAGGAGCATGCGCGTAGTACTTTGTTTCGATAACTGATAGATTTTTGCAATAAGTATGTGAGTTCATTATGACTAATGTTGAGTCCATGGATTATACGCACTCTCACCCTTCTACCATTGCTAGCCTCTCTAGTACCGTGCAACTTTTGCCGGTACCATAAACCCACCATTTACCTTCCTCAAAACAGCCACCATACCTACCTATTATGGCATTTCCATAGCCATTCCAAGATATATTGCCATGCAACTTTCCACTATTCCGTTTATTATGACACGCTCCATCATTATCATATTGCTTTGCATGATCATGTAGTTGACATCGTATTTGTGGCAAAGCCACATTTATAATTCTTTCATAAATGCCACTCTTGATTCATTTCATATCCCGGTACACCGCCGGAGGCATTCACATAGAGTCATATTTTTTTCTATGTATCGAGTTGTAATTCTTGAGTTGTAAGTAAATAAAAGTGTGATGATCTTCATTATTAGAGCATTGTCCCAGTGAGGAAAGGATGATGGAGACTATGATTTCCCCACAAGTCGGGATGAGACACCGGACGAAAAAAAAGAGGCCATAAAAAAAGAGAAGGCCCAAAAAACACAAAAATGAGATAAAAAGAGAGAAGGGACAATGCTAGTATCCTTTTACCACACTTGTGCTTCAAAGTAGCACCATGATCTTCATGATAGAGAGTCTCCTATGTTGTCACTTTCATATACTAGTGGGAATCTTTCATTATAGAACTTGGCTTGTATATTCCAATGATGGGTTTCCTTAAAATGCCCTAGGTCTTCGTGAGCAAGTTAGTTGGATGTACACCCACTTAGTTTCTTTTGTTGAGCTTTCATACACTTATAGCTCTAAGTTCCTCCGTTGCATGGCAATCCCTACTCACTCACATTGATATCTATTGATGGGCATCTCCATAGCCCGTTGATATGCCTAGTTGATGTGAGACTATCTTCTCATTTTTGTCTTCTCCACAACCACCGATCTATTCCACCTATAGTGCTATGTCCATGGCTTACGCTCATGTATTGCGTGAAAGTTGAAAAAGTTTGAGAACATCAAAAGTATGAAACAATTGCTTGGCTTGTCATCGGGGTTGTGCATGATTTAAATACTTTGTGTGGTGAAGATAGAGCATAGCCAGACTATATGATTTTGTAGGGATAACTTTCTTTGGCCAAGTTATTTTGAGAAGACATAATTGCTTAGTTAGTATGCTTGAAGTATTATTATTTTTATGTCAATATTAAACTTTTGTTTTCAATCTTTCGGATCTGAACATTCATGCCACAATAAATAAAATTACGTTGAAAATTATGTTAGGTAGCATTCCACATCAAAAACTCTGTTTTTATCATTTACCTACTCAAGGACGAGCAGGAACTAAGCTTGGGATGCTGATACGTCTCCAACGTATCTATAATTTGTGATTGTTCCATGCTATTATATTATCAATCTTGGATGTTTTATATGCAATTATATGCTATTTTATATGATTTTTGGGACTAACCTGTTAACCTAGAGCCCAGTGCCACTTTTTGTTTTTTCCTTGTTTTTGAGTTTTACAGAAAAGGAATACCAAATGGAGTCCAATTGACGTGCCAATTTTTGATGATTTTTTATGGACCAAAAGAAGCCCCCAGAGTAAAAGAGTTGGGCCAGAAGAGTCCCGGGCTGCCCACGAGGGTGGGGGCGCGCCCTACCCCCCTGGGTGCGCCCCACTATCTTGTGGACGGCTCGGAGACCCCCCTGACGTGAGACCTACGCCAAAAATTCCTATAAATACAGAAACCTCGAGAAAATAACCTAGATCAAGAGTTCCGCCGCCGCAAGCCTCTGTAGCCACCAAAAACACATCGGGACCCTATTCTGGCACCCTGCCGGAGGGGGGATCCCTCACCGGTGGCCATCTTCATCATCCCGGCGCTCTCCATGACAAGGAGGGAGTAGTTCACCCTCGGGGCTGAGGGTATGTACCAGTAGCTATGTGTTTGATCTCTCTCTCTCTCATGTTCTTGAGTTGGATGATCTTGATGTATCGCGAGGTTTGCTACTATAGTTGGATCTTATGATGTTTCTCCCCCTCTACTCTCTTGTAATGGATTGAGTTTTCCCTTTGAAGTTATCTTATCATATTGAGTCTTTAAGGATTTGAGAACACTTGACGTATGTCTTGCATGTGCTTATCTGTGGTGACAATGGGATATTCACATGATCTACTTGATGTATGTTTTGGTGATCAACTTGCGGTTTCTGTAACATTGTGAACTTATGCATAGGGGTTGGCACACGTTTTCATCTTGACTCTCCGGTAGAAACTTTGGGGCACTCTTTGAAGTTCTTTGTGTTGGTTGAATAGATGAATCTGAGATTGTGTGATGCATATCGTATAATCATACCCATGGATACTTGAGGTGACATTGGAGTATCTAGGTGACATTAGGGTTTTGGTTGATTTATGTCTTAAGGTGTTATTCTAGTATGAACTCTATGATAGATCGAACGGAAAGAATAGCTTCATGTTATTTTACTACGGACTCTTGAATAGATTGATCAGAAAGAATAACTTTGAGGTGGTTTCGTACCCTACCACAATCTCTTCGTTTGTTCTCCGCTATTAGTGACTTTGGAGTGACTCTTTGTTGCGTATAGAGGGATAGTTATATGATCCAATTATGTTATTATTGTTGAGAGAACTTGTACTAGTGAAAGTATGAACCCTAGGCCTTGTTTCCTAGCATTGCAATAATGTTTACGCTCACTTTTATCGCTTGCTACCTTGCTGTTTTTATATTTTCAGATTACAAAAACCTATATCTACCATCCATGTTGCACTTGTATCACCATCTATCGGTGTCAAAACCGGCGGATCTCGGGTAGGGGGTCCCGAACTGTGCGTCTAGGCGGATGATAACAGGAGACAAGGGACACGATGTTTTTACCCAGGTTCGGGCCCTCTCGATGGAGGTAAAACCCTACTCCTGCTTGATTAATATTGATGATATGGGTAGTACAAGTGTAGATCTACCACGAGATCAGAGAGGCTAAACCCTAGAAGCTAGCCTATGGTATGATTGTTGCTCACCAGGTTATAGTCCGGCCATCCGGACACCCCCTAATCTAGGACTCCCTCAGTAGCCCCTGAACCAGGCTTCAATGACGATGAGTCCGGCGCGCAGATTGTCTTCGGCATTGCAAGGCGGGTTCCTCCTCCGAATACTTCATAGAAGATTTTGAACACAAGGATAGTGTCCGGCTCTGCAAAATAAGTTCCACATACCACCGTAGAGAGAATAATATTTACACAAATCCAATCTGCTGACGTATTCCACAGCGTGACATCACACCACGGCCAAGCCTTTATTCGAATCGTTTTTACTGTCCCACCTCAACGCACTTAGCGGGGCGGTTCCCTTGGCACGTCTTCTCGAAGCAGAGATCGTGTCCCCTTATTCCGGGATTCTCATCAATACGGGCGTGGATAACCCAATCGTGCCATTAATTTACGGCGCTTGGGAGATAAGCGAGTTTTACCAGGCTGGTGGGGGCACATAGTTTCGTCCGCCCATATAAGGGGATAAGGATCCACCTTTTCCATCTACGCCTTCTTCCTCCTTTGCTTATCCATTTTCGCGCACTCGAGCTCCAGCGCCCAAGTTCGCACATCTTACCTCAACCTTATCCAGCCATGTCCGGAGCGGGAGGCAAGTGGATGGTCTCCTCCGTCACGGAGGGACACATCAAGAAGCCGAGGAAAGCCAGATACTTCTCCAATGACATCGCGCACCGGCTCCCCGACAAGGGGCAGCTCATCCCCACCCCCAGGTCCCATGAGAGGGTGGTGTTCCTCACCCATTTCCTCCGCGGACTAGGTTTCCCACTTCACCCATTTGTCCGGGGACTCATGTTATGCTACGGCCTGGATTTCCACGATCTAGCCCCGAACTTCATCCTCAATATCTCGACGTTCATCGTCGTGTGCGAGGCCTTCCTCTGCATCCAGCCCCACTTCGGCTTATGGCTGAAGACCTTCAATGTCAAACTGAAGGTAGTGGGCGGCCGCCAAGCGGAGTGCGGAGGCGCCATGGTGGGCAAGATGCCCAACGTTACATGGCTCGAGGGCTCCTTCGTGGAGACCATAAAGGGGTAGCAATCGGGGTGGTTCTACATCACCGAGCCGCGTGACCCTGAATGGGCAGCGGCCCCCGAATTCCGATCTGGCTTCCCTACACGGCTCACCTCCTGGAAAGAAACGGGCTTGTCGTGGGGTAATTCAGAGGAGCTGACCGGACTCCAAACCTGCGTCCAAAACCTGGTGAGCAAGAAGCTCAAACTCGTCAACGTAGTCCAGGTCATGCTCATCCGCCGGATCCTCCTGTGCCAACAACGGGCTTTCAGTTTGTGGGAGTTTGATCCGGCACAACACCGAACCCTGAGTAGGCTCTTCGACACTACATACGAAGATGCCTGGAAGGTGCTGTTCAAGGGCGCCGAGGCCCCCGCATCCGCTACCGAGGATCGCGGATTCAGCGAGCGGCATCAAGCCAACGCGGTAAGCTATTTTACCCTTTACAGGTTACTTGTTTTCGATAGTTTGATTCTATGCGGGATCTAAACTCCCTTACCTTTGATAGGATTGGCAGAAGACGTCCGGACAGATTGACTGTCCGGCTCCCTTGCCCGAAGACCCAGCGGACGCCCGCTTGACGGGGCTGCTGGTTCCGGCACCTTATGTGGTGCCGGAGAAGAAGGCCACGGGAACTCGAAAGAGTTCTCGGCGCCCAGTGGTGTCGGATTCATCGTCCGATGACTCCGAGGCGCACTCCTCCTCCGAAGATGAGGAGGAGGAAGAAGAGGCCTCTCCCCCTCCAGCAGGGGGAGGAATGAAAAGGAAGGCCGCCCCAACGGGGGGGCCGGAGGGTCCAAGAAGGGGAGGACCCTTCCTCCGGACTACTCCACCAACGCCGACGATGGCGAAGAGGAGTGGCCATCCAGGGCCAAGCCCCTGGCAAAATCGTAAGTATCTGGATACCAGAATAACTCATGGCGTTCCTTTATTGCACAGTATCTTCTGACGCCAAATATAATCATGCAGTTCGCCCGTGGCCCAGCTCGACGCTTCGTCGAGCGGATCCTTGGATTCGTCGGATGTTAATAGCCTTTCACTTCCTACTGCTACCTTCGCTCGTCCTACGGACGATGCCGAGGTGGAGTCCCAAAAGGGTCCAAGCCAGGAGGGGGTGGTCCTGGAGGCGCCGCAAGGCGACCTCCCGGACTCCAGGCGCAAAGGGGACAAAACCCCCAAGGGCCCTAAGTCCGGCCCTAGGCCGGACACCGCACCGGAACCTTCAACGGTTCCGGAATCTGGCAGGCAGCCCCCTAGTAAGAAGGGCAAGCCTGTGGCGCAGGTCACCTCCGTCCATCCGGAGGCACCGGATAATCTGCTGGAGGTGCTTAACGGTGCCTCCATCGACGAGGAGCACCGCACTATTATGAGTGTGGTGGTCCAGAAGGTTCAGTCCGCCAAGAGCGGGCTGACTGAAGCCTGTGCCAGCCTTCTAACAGGCTTTGAGGTATGTATTTAAGATATGTAAAAATATTACCGCATAAACAGTAGCCCCTGATGCTCAGTTTGGTGTTCGAAAAGAAAAGTCGAACTGAGGATCAAAAAGATATACGCAGGAGTCTAACATAAGTATGTCAATATGGGAATGCAGGTTGCGCTGCCGACCTCTCGCCAGACCGATCATGCGGAGGTCGATGCATTGAAGAAGAGCCTCGAGCGGTCCGAGAACGAGCTCGGCCTAGCCAAGAAGCAGCTCGAAGACAAGGAAGGTAAGTAATACCTTATTTAAGTATATATAAAAAATATGTTGTTGCAAAAAATGACAGGACCAACGTGAGTATTACAGGGCCACAACCTGTGGCAACCTCAAGGAAGCGCTGTCCAAGGACGAAGAAAATGCGGCCGTGGAGCGTACCCAGCGAGAAAAGCAGGAGGCGCGGGTGGCGGAGGTGCAGCAAGAGCTCCAGGATCTCGTGAAAAAACATGAGAGCTTGGAGCTTGACTCAAAGACTCGAGAGTCTGAGCTTGCCTCGGCTCTTGAGAGCGCCAAATCAGCCAAGGCCGAAGCCCAAAATGCCCTCCAGGAAATTGAGGCGATGAAGCAGATAGCGGCGGGTAAGGCATTTTTTATGCAAAGCAAGCACGTTAATGTGAATTACTTGTTACTTACCCGGGTCCGGAGCTCTCCAGGAGCATTCGCAGATCTTCCCCGCAATGTGTCCGACGCTGCCGCATTCTACCAGGCCGAGGAAGGGAGCTCGACTGAGAAGGTGTTCGGTCCCAGTATGCTGAGGCCGGACACCGGTGCCCTTGAGCGCCCAGCTGAAGCAGCTGGTCGAGCTTCATAAGGTGACCGAACAGGCCATGAAGGGTCTCATAGTCCGGCTGTGGCCTAGGGAAGCCACGCCTGGGAGCTACTTCGGGCTGGTGAGGCGGCTGGTGGATGCCTGTCCATGGCTTGAAGTCATTAAGCGCTCCGTATACATCGAAGGCGCCCGTAGGGCCCTTGCCCGTGCTAAAGTGCACTGGGGCAAGATGGACGCTGAGAAGCTTGTGACGGATGGACCACCGTCGGGAAAGGAGCATCGCAAGCCCGAGATGTATTATGAGGGCGTCCTGAAGGGTGCCCGCCTTATAGCGGATGAATGCTCCAAAGATGTAATTTTTGAGTAAACTCGCATTTGTGATCATGTCGCTGAAAACTTGTTCATATGCGCTAAAGCAACGCTTTTGAATTTAAAATATTACCTTCAGCGGCCGCTTATTAAATTTGAGAGATGGCGAGTCGTCGGCTTCTGCCCCCATACCACGAGTGCTGGGGTGTTCAGGATAAACTTGAGCGCTCTTTTTCCCATTCTTGGGTCCTTCGAGGGAGGCGCTCAACACAACAATCAAGGCAATCGGACTATAATGCTTGAACACTCTCACTTAGACATAGAATTCTATAATTTTAAATTTTGGCAAAGCCCCTTGTATTCGGAAGACCGAGTTCGGGGCGCTATCCACGCCTAGGCCGGACAAAGCCGACTACTCGCTCTAAGCGGCATAAGTCTTTAGGGACTCGAAAACCTCTCAAACAGCAACCAGCTCTTGCCCTATCATGACGGTCAGTTTTAGCTTTCTCCACTGAGGTGCTTAGCCCAGCTCAACCGGGGCACAATCGCAGTGGTTCTCCCAGCGCTACCTTAGCCGATATAACGGAACGTAAGGTATCAAAACATGGGAGCCGGGCAAACCCAACTATTGACCCAAGACATGATTCGGAGCCGATGCATATAATGCTATAAGTTCGGGGTGCCGCACTCATGAGAGTGTTCGGACTTCTCACACCATATTATGGGGTACGTAAGCCCCTGGTGTATTGGCCGTACCAAAGTGTACGGTTGCATAATGTCATAACTGAACATATTTTTATAAAAAAAGGAATGCAATAATAGACGAAAGCTATGTATTTTTATTCGAAAAGGCTGCGTTAAAAGCAGGACGATACAAAAAGTGCGATAGGCAAGAGATGGGACTATTTGACATATCCCCCTCCAGGGGCGAGCTGCGGGATGATATGTGAAACAAGTATACTGCTCGTTATAGAGACCACCTGGACACTCGACGTAGCTTTCTGCCTCCCTGGCTGTTGCATCGTGTGTTCGGCGATTGTACTGCTGGACAGGCCTCCCGTAGAGTGGAGTCCTGAAAGTAAGAAAAAGAATGACAAAATCGGGAGCCCCTAGTGCAGTTGAGCCGCATTTTGGACAAGCCGTGGTCGTGCCCCTCCCCCTATGCCCATGGTATTTCCAGAGCGTAGTTATGTACGCGTAGTACTGGTTTCGCAATTTCGCGAGGGCTGGGGTTGGGACCGCATTCCTACGCTTGCTCGGAACATGCTAGGTGGTCTTGTTGTAGGTTACTCCGGGCGCGCTTGACGGTGTCCGGACGTTTAATAGCTGGACTGGAGAATTGCCTTGAGAGGCTGCTTTGTACTTCTGCCGCGAGGGCCGCCGTATGCTCCTCCGTTTGGAGAGAGCGTTCAGTGTTTCCATTGACCGTAATGACTCCTCGAGGGCCTGGCATCTTGAGCTTGAGGTATGCGTAGTGCGGCACCGCATTGAACTTTGCGAATGCGGTTCGTTCGAGCGAAGGCGTGATAGCCATCGCGAACGGGACTATGTCGAAGATTAACTCCTCGCTTCGGCAATTATCCGGGGATCCGAAGACCACCTCAAGTGTAACCGAGCCTGTACAGTTGGCCTCTACACCTGGTATGACGCCTTTAAAGGTCGTCTTTGTGGGTTTAATCCTTGAGGGATCTATGCCCATTTTTTGCATTGTATCCTGATAAAGCAGGTTTAGGCTGCTGCCGCCGTCCATAAGGACTATAGTGAGGTGAAATCCATCAATGATTGGGTCTAGAACCAATGCGGCGAATCCGCCATGGCGGATGCTAGTGGGGTGGCCCCTTCGATCAAAAGTGATCGGGCAGGAGGACCATGGGTTGAACTTTGGGGCGACTGGCTCCAACGCATATACGTCCCTGAGTGCACGCTTCCGCTCCCTTTTGGGGATGTGGGTTGCGTATATCAAGTTCACCGTCCGCACTTGTGGGGGGAAGCCCTTCTGTCCCCTATTGTTTGGCGGCCGGGGCTCCTCCTCGTCATCGCTATGCAGCCCCTTTTCTCTGTTTTTGGCACTTAACTTGGCTGCCTGCTTGAACACCCAACAATCCCTGTTGGTGTGATTGGCTGGTTTTTCGGGCCGTGCCGTATCCGCACGAGCGATCGAGTATTCAGTCCAAACCGGACGGGCCCGGAGTATTTCTTTTAAATGGCTTTTTCCGCGACCGGTTTAGAGCCTCTGAATCCGCATTAACTGCCGATCCGCAGCATTGTCGCCGCACGCGGCGCTTGTGCTTGTTGCGACGCGACCGCCATTGCTGTCCTTGGTATCCGAATTACCAGGGCTCTTGGTCATGTTATTACTACGAGCTAGCCAGCTGTCTTCTCCCGCACAAAAGCGGGTCATGAGTGTTGTGAGGGCTGCCATGGATTTCGGCTTTTCCTGTCCTAGGTGCCGGGCAAGCCACTCGTCACGGATGTTGTGTTTGAAGGCTGCAAGGGCCTCTGTGTCCGGACAGTCGACTATTTGATTTTTCTTGGTTAGGAACCGTGTCCAGAATTGTCTGGCCGATTCTTCTAGCTGCTGAATTATGTGGCTTAGGTCATCGGCGTCTGGTGGTCACACATAGGTGCCCTGGAAATTGTCGAGGAATGCGGCTTCCAGGTCCTCCCAACAACCAATTGATTCTGCTGGCAAGCTGTTAAGTCAATGTCGAGCTGGTCCTTTAAGCTTAAGTGGGAGGTATTTGAAGGCGTGTCGATCATCACCGCGGGCCATGTGGATATGAAGGAGATAATCCTCGATCCATACCGCAGGGTCTGTTGTGCCATCGTATGATTCGATGTTTACGGGTTTGAAACCCTCGAGGATTTGATGATCCATTACTTCATCTGTGAAGCATAGTGGGTGTGCGGTGCCTCTGTACTGGGCTATATCATGATATAGCTCAAACGAGCTTTGTCTGCTTTGTTCGGCCCGGCCGGATTTACCATATCCGGCATGACGATTATCGTCACGTGTCGCGGGGCGCCCACACGATCCATAGATCGATCTAGTTTGCCTTGCCTTGTCCTCCAATATATCTCACAGGTCTGGCACATTTCCCGGTGCCTTGGTATTCTTTGAGCGACGCCGGGGTGCGGCTTGAGTGGAGGGCCGAGAGGCCTCTCTGTCGCGGCCACGAGGTGGCCGGTCGGCCGCATCATGCGCTGGTGATGTAGGTCTAGGTGCTTCCTCCTCTAATCGGGGTAGCAGCCTGCGTTTTGGGTAGCTCTTGGAGGGGTGTTCGAGTTCGTACTCTTCGGCCGCAAGGACTTCAGTCCATCTATTGGCTAGCAAGTCTTGGTCAGCTCTAAGCTGTTGCTATTTTTTTTTGAGGCTGCTCGCCGTGGCCATAAGCCTGCGTTTGAAACGCTCTTGTTCGACGGGATCCTCAGGCACGACAAATTCGTCGTCGTCGAGGCTTGCCTCGTCTTCGAAAGGAGGCATGTAATTATCGTCCTCTACCTCTCTGCTGCTGCTCTCTCATGAGGGCTGGCTTCTCCATCCTCCTGCGCGGAATCCTGCTGGTGGGGGTTGTCTTTGGCACTGTCCGGGGTGTTATTGTCGCCCGTGCCGGAATCACCGTTTTTGCTTTGGCGGGATTTAGAGCGGCGCCGCTGACGCCGACGCTTAAGCTTCTTCTTGGAGGGGTCATCCTCAGTTGTTCCATCGTCGTTCCCTTCTTTTGGAGTGTCCACCATGTATATGTCATACGACGAGGTGGCCTTCCAGTGCCCTATACGCGGTGGTTCTTGGTCGTCTCCTGCATCGGCGTCCATACCGTCAATGTCATCGGAGTCAAAGTCGAGCATGTCGGTTAAATCATCGACAGTGGCTATGAAGTGGGTGGTGGGTGGGCTTTGAATTTCTTCGTCGTCCGCATCCCAACCTTGCTGACCATAGTCCGGCCAGGGCTCTCCTGATAAAGAGAGAGACTTTAGTGAATTCAGAATGTCGCCGAAGGGCGAGTGCTGAAAGATGTCCGCGGCGGTGAACTCCATGATCGGCGCCCAATCGGATTCGATTGGCAGGGGCGCGGAAGGTTCAGAGTCCGGCGGGGAGTCCGGCTCCTTGGAGTCACAAGGTTCGCAAAGGACAAGCTGGTGTTTGGCTCAATCACCGAGAGATTGCAGCCCCGAGGCGTGCCCAGCCACCCGCCTCGACAGGCAATCGGCTCGAGCTAAGGGTCGGAGCGACACGGTGCGACCTCTAGGGCACTGCTCGCGGCAGAGCTAGATCATGCCCATCGTAATAAAGGCGGGCGCTCGGCTGTGGCTCGAACCACCGAAGATCAAGTCTCCGCGACGCCACCGTAGTTCAAACTTCCAAATCTGACCTGATGGCCAGGGCGAGCTTCGATCTGCTCCAGATGGCTGCTTAATTGGCTCAGCAGTGCAAAGCCGCCGAATCTTTAAGATCTGTCCGGGAGAAAAGTCTCACCTGGACCGCATCGTTGTTGATGATCGGAGGAGCCATCGGGCCTAAAGACGACGACACAGAGGAACTCTCAATGAAAGCACCAATGTCGGTGTCAAAACCGTGGATCTCGGTAGGGGTCCCGAACTGTGCGCCTAGGCGGATGGTAACAGGAGACAAGGGACACGATGTTTTTACCCAGGTTCGGGCCCTCTCGATGGAGGTAAAACCCTAATCCTGCTTGATTAATATTGATGATATGGGTAGTACAAGAGTAGATCTACCACGAGATCAGAGAGGCTAAACCCTAGAAGCTAGCCTATGGTATGATTGTTCGTCCTACGGACTAAAACCCTCCGGTTTATATAGACAGCAGAGAGGGCTAGGGTTACATAGAGTCAGTTGCAATGGGAGGAGATCTACATATCCGTATCGCCAAGCTTGCCTTCCACGCCAAGGAAAGTCCCATCCGGACACGGGAAGAAGTCTTCAATCTTGTACCTTCATAGTCCAGGAGTCCGGCCAAAGGTTATAGTCCGGCCATCTGGACACCCCCTAATCCAGGACTCCCTCACCATCTCTTCGCCGAACAAGAGCACCTATACGATTTACCATTGTATTGGTGTGTTGGGGTGATAATCCCCAAGTGCAGGGAATCATCGTAGCAATTCCTAATGGTGGAGGTGATAAGTATGGAGTGTCGAACCCACAAGGAGCTAAAGGTAAGATCAATATTCTCTCAATTCCTATCTGCCACTGATACGACTCTACGTACACCGAACGTTTGCTTCCAACTAGAAACGAGAAATAAATTAAACTACATTGTGGGTATGAAGAGGATAACTTTCCATGGTACAGGAGAGCTAAAATATAAAAGTAGGTGCTGTTATCATAAAGTTAGAATATATTACTAAATATTATAAATAGCGAGTGTGGAATAATGATGGATCGGTGTGCGGAATTGTCCTAGGCAATTGTTAACAAGACCGGTAATCACTATTGCAATTTCATATGAGGGAGAGCCATAAGCTAACATACTTTCTCATCTTGGATCATATGCATTTATGATTGGAACTCTAGCAAGCATCCGCAACTACTAAAGATCATTAAGGTAAAACCCAACCATAGCATTAAAGTATCAAGTCCTCTTTATTCCCATATGCCACGACCCACTTATCCGTGTTTGTGTTTCAGTCACTCACGCACAGATAATAAGTAAACCATGGACATATTGCAACACCCTACAGCGGGAATCCCTCACGCTTGCGCGACACGAAGGGCACCATAGGACATCACCAAAATAAAACATACAACTCATACCAATCTAGATCATCAATCAACCCAAAGATAAAGGATATCTACTCAAAACATCATAGGATGGCAACACATCATTGGATCATAATATGTGGCATAAAGCACCATGTTCAAGTAGGGCTTACAGTGGGGTGCGGGAGAGTGGACCGCGTAAAAGAGATGAGGATGGTGATGTTGATGAAGACGATCACCACGGCGATGATTCCCCTCCCGATGGCACTCCAGCACCACTGAGAGACAGGAGGAGAGGTTCTCCCACTTGTTCTTCTTCCTCCATGGCCTCCCCCTGGATGGGGAGAGGTTCTCCCTCTAGTCCTTGGTCTTCATGGCGATGATGGCCCCTCCGGGATCCTCCTCCATGGCCTCCGGTGATGATGGCCCCCTTTGGCAAGGTGCCGGAGAGGGCCTAGATTGATTTCTCGTGGCTACAGAGGCTTGCGGGCGCGGAACTTCCGATCTAGGTTATTTCCCGAATGTTTCTGTATTTATAGGAGAAGTTGGCGTTTATTTCATGTCAGGGGGACCCTCGGGGAGTCCACGAGGCAGGAGGGCGCGCCCCAGGGGGGTGGACGCTCCCCCACCCTCGTGGGGCCCACGGGACTCCCCTCCGGTAGATTTTTGCTCCTATATTTTTCATATTTTCCAGAAAAATTCTCCGTTGATTTTCATCGCATTCCGAGAACTTTTATTTCTGCACAAAAACAACACCATGGTAGTTCTGCTGAAAACAGCGTCAGCCCGGGTTAGTTCTAATCAAATCATACCAAAATCATATAAAAGTATTGTAAATATGGCATGAATAATTTATAAATTATAGATACGTTGGAGACGTATCAACATCCGCAAGCTTAATTCCTTCCCGCCTCGAGTAGGTAAATGGTAAAAGAAATAATTTATGAAGTGTGAATGCTAGAAAGTGCACAAATTTGATCAATGATAATTTCAATCACCTTTTATAGCATCATTCTATGTCAGAATAGTAGCTCATCTCAGAAAACTTTTCATGATTAAGTAACAAGCTTTTCACATGTTAAAGTACAGATCATAAACTTTCTTGAAACTAACAAACTATATTCTCAGTCATCAAACAATTGCAATTCATCTTATTTTCAGGAAGGGTCTATGTCATAGCTTTGATTTAGCAAACTCCACATACTCAACTATCATTTAATCTTTCACAATTGCTAACACTCACGTGATATTCATCGGTTCAAAGTTTTAACCAGACATAGAGAAAGACAGGGGCTTATAGATTCGCCTCCCAACCTTTTACCTCAAGGGTTAGGTCAACAATAATAGTTCATGATAACTTACATCCAATTGGATATATATGTCAGGATCTTTCCAACACAATGTGCTTGCCAAAGGATAAAATGTAAAAAGGAAAGGTGAAGATCACCATGACTCTTGCATAAGGTAGAAGATAAAAGTAAAAGATAAGCCCTTCGCAGAGGGAAGCAGAGGTTGTCATGCGCTTTTATGGTTGGATGCACAAAATCTTAATGCAAAAGAACGTCACTTTATATTGCCACTTGTGATAGGGACCTTTATGATGCAGTCTGTCGCTTTTGTTGCTTCCATATCACAAGATCGTATAAAGCTTATTTTCTCCACACTAATAGATCATACATATTTAGAGAGCAATTTTTTATTGCATGCAATAATGACAACTTACTTGAAGGATCTTACTCAATCCATAGGTAGATATGGTGGACTCTCATGGCAAAACCGGGTTTAAGGATATTCGAAAGCACAAGTAGTATCTCTACTTGGTGCAAAGAATTTGGCTAGCATGAGGGGGAAAGGCAAGCTCAGCATGTTGGATGATCCATAACAATATAGTTTATTTCGGATATAAGAAAACATAAACCATTACATTGTCTTCCTTGTCCAACATCAACCTTTTAACATGTCATATTATAATGAGTTCTTACAATTACAAAAGATGTCCAAGATAGTATATTTATATGTGAAATCTCCCTTCCTTCAATATTCTTTCATGAATTGTTCAAGTGACCAATTCTGCATTTGCTAACTTTCAATAAGTTTAATACCTATACTTTTTTCGTGTGAAGTCATTACTTCCCATGGCATAAGCATATGAAACATATATAAATTTAGATTTATGATATTCAATTCATTCAACCATTTACTCATAGGATATACGTGAAGCACGTGAGTAAATGACAAACTACTCCAAAAGATATAAGTGAAGAACACTGAGTAGTCAAATAATTAACTAGCCATGGGAGGATTCTTTTTCATTCAAGATTTCAGATCCAATGATTTTATTCAAACAACAAGTAAAATTGAAAATATGCTCCAAGCAAAACACATATTATGTGACGAATAAAAATATAGCTCCGAGTAAGGTATACCGATAGTTTTGAAGACGAAAGAGGGGATGCCTTCCGGGGCATCCCAAAGCTTAGGCGCTTGAGTCTTCCTTTAATATTACCTTGGGGTGCCTTGGGCATCCCCAAGCTTAGGGTCTTTCCACTCCTTATTCTCCTCATATCGATATCTCACTCAAAGCTTGAAAACTTCAATCACACAAAACTTAACGGAACTTCGTGAGATAGGTCAGTATGATAAAGAGTAAACCATTCACTTTGGTACTGTAAAAGACAAGGTTCATAATTGTTCTCACACAATGCCTACTGTACCATATCATTTCTACAATTAATATTGAGAAATATAAGCCATAGAGACTAGAAAACAGGCAAACTATGCAATGAAAACAGAATCTGTCAGAAACAGAACAGTCTGTAATGATCTAAACAGCAACCATACTTCTGCTACCCCAAAAATTATGAAATAAGTTGGCGGACGTGAGGAATTTGGCTATTAGTCTTCTGCAAAAAGAATCAACTCAAAAGAACTCTTCTGTCAAAAATGGAAGCTAATCTCGTGAGTGCAAAGTTTCTGTTTTTTACAGCAAGATCACATTAAGTTTCACCCAAGTCTTCCCAAAGGTCTTACTTGGCACTTTATTAAAACAAAATCTATAAAACATGATTACTACAGTAGCTTAATCATGTAAACACACAAAAAAAATAAGGGTAAATATTGGGTTGTCTCCCAACAAGCGCTTTTCTTTAGTGCCTTTTAGCTAGGCATGATGATTTCAATGATGCTCACATAAAAGAAAAGAATTGAAACATTAAGAGAGCATCAGCATATTTGAATCTAACCCAATTCCTATGCCTAGGTATTTTGTGAGCACATAATTTATAGGAACAAGAATCAACTACCATAGGAAGGCAAAACAAGTATAACTTCAAAACTTTAATCACATAGAGAGGAAACTTGGTATTATTGCAACTCCTACAAGCATATATTCCTCCCTCATAATAATTTTCAGTAGCATCATGAATGAATTCAACAATATAACCATCACATAAAGCATTCTTTTCATGATCTACAAGCATAGAAATTTTCCTACTCTCCACATAAGCAAAATTCTTCTCATTCGGAATAGTGAGATCACTAATTCCTAAAGTTGACACCTTTCCAAACCCGCTTTAGATGATAGTATTATTCATACTCAAAAATATATAAGTGAAGTTCATGGGGCATTCTACAATTAATATAGACTAACCAATATCCAAGCTCAAAATATATAAGTGAAGCACACGAAGCATTCTATAAAACCATACTCAAAAGATTTAAGTGAAGCACAAAGAGCATTCTATAAGGTCATACTCAAAAGATATAAGTGAAGCACATGAATCATTGTATAAATTGATGAAGGTAAATATCATACTAGCATGGTTCTTATAGAAAAAGAAAAACATAAAGGACACAAATCATGTGAACAAAACAAAAACCAAGGTATACCGATATTTGTAGAAGAAGAAAGATGGGATGCCAACCGGGGCATCCCCAAGCTTAGATGCTTGAGTATCGTTTGAAATATTTACTAGGGGTGCCTTGGGCATCCCCAAGCTTGAACTCTTGCCTCTATTTATTCTTCTCATATTGATAGCTCCTCGATCTTCAAACACTTCATCCACACAAAACTTTAACAAAAACTTTGTGTGATCCGTTAGTGTAATAAAGCAAACTACCACTTTAAGGTACTGTAATGAATTCATTCTTTATTTATATTGGTGTTAAACCTACTGTATTCCAACTTCTCTATGTTCATACCCCCCGATACTAGCCATAGATTCATCAAAATAAGCAAACAACACGCGAAAAACAGAATCTGTCAAAAACAGGACAGTGTGTAGTAATCTGGAAGTTTAGTAAACTTCTGTAACTCCAAAAAATTCTAAAAAAATATATGAGAATTTAAAAAATTTGTACATAAGTAATGTGCAAAATGTTTCAGACGCATTTGACTTTCCAGTAAAAAATGTAAATTCACGCGCTACAGCCAAAGTTTCTGTTTTTTTACTGCACAAAGTAAACAAGCAATCTAATCATCCTAAAACCAAAGCTTGGCACATTATTTTTATAATACAATGGATATATACAAGGGGATAATTATTTTCAGAGAAGCTTCCATAAAATGTTTTACATTGTTTCCATGAGCATGAACACAAGTGCTCAAGGTCTACCCTCACTTCTTCAATGCATAATCTTCCAATCACTTCTCTTATTGAAAAACTTTTTAGGCATGAGAGGCAAGTATTTTTTTGTATTTTCATTAATTTAGTTTTTTTGTATGTTTCACCCATAGATAAACAGAAACAAAAAGTAAAAAACAAAATCTACTTAGTGAAGAAAGGAAACAAGCACACACGAGAATACCAACCCCATGCTATTGCTCCCCGGCAACGGCGCCAGAAAAGAGCTTGATAATCCCCAAGTGCAGGGAATCATCATAGCAATTCCCAATGGTGGAAGTGATAAGTATGGAGTGTAGAACCCACAAGGAGATAAAGGCATGATCAATATTCTCTCAAGTCCTATCTGCCACTGGTATGACTCTACGTACACCGAACGTTTGCTTCCAACTAGAAACGAGTAATAAAACTACGTTGTGGGTATGAAGAGGATAACTTTGCATGGTATCAGAGAGCTAAAATATAAAAGTAGGTGCTATTATCATAAAGTTATAATATATTACTAAATATTATAAATAGCGAGTGTGGAATAATAACGGATCGGTGTGTGGAATTGTCCTAGGAAATCGTTAACAAGATCGGCAATCACTATTGCAATTTCATATGAGGGAGAGGCATAAGCTAACATACTTTCTCATCTTTGATCATATGCACTTATGGTAGGAACCCTAGCAAGCATCCGCAACTACTCAAGATCATTAAGGTAAAACCCAACCATAGCATTAAAGTATCAAGTCCTCTTTATTCCCATACACCACGACCCACTTATCAGTGTTTGTGTTTCAGTCACTCACGCAACACAGACAATAAGTAAACCATGGACATATTACAACACCCTACAATGGGAATCCCTCACGCTTGCGCGACACGGAGGGCACCATAGGATAGCACCAAAATAAAACATACAACTCATACCAATCTAGATCATCAATCAACCCAAAGACAAAGGATATCTACTCAAAACATCATAGGATGGCAACACATCATTGGATCATAATATGTGGCATAAAGCACCATGTTCAAGCAGGGATTACAGCGGGTGCGAGAGAGTGGACCATGTAAAAGAGATGAGGATGGTGATGTTGATGGTGATGTTGATGAAGACGATCACCGCGGCGATGATTCCCCTCTCGATAGCACTCCGGCGCCACTGAGAGAGAGGAGGAGAGGTTCTCCCCCTTGTGCTCCCTCCTCCATGGCCTCCCCCTGGATGGGGAGAGGTACTCCTTCTGGTCCTTGGCCTTCATGGCGACGATGGCCCCTCCGGGATCCTCCTCCATGGCCTCCGGTGATGATGGCCCCCTCCGGTAGGGTGCCGGAGAGGGCCTAGATTGATTTCTCGTGGCTACAGAGGCTTGCGGCGGCGGAACTTCCGATCTAGGTTATTTCCCGAAGGTTTCTGTATTTATAGGAGGAGTTGGCATTGCTTTCACGTTAGGGGGACCCTCGGGGAGTCCACGAGGCAGGGGGGCGCGTCCCAGGGGGGTGGGCGCGCCCCCCACCCTCATGGGGCCCACGGGACTCCCCTCCGGTAGATTTTTGCTCTAGTATTTTTCATATTTTCCAGAAAATTTCTCTGTTGATTTTCATCGCATTCCGAGAACTTATATTTCCGCACAAAAACAACACCATGGTAGTTCTGCTGAAAACAGCGTCAGTCCGGGTTAGTTCTAATCAAATCACACCAAAATCATATAAAACTATTGTAAACATGGCATGAATACTTCATAAATTATAGATACGTTGGAGACGTATCATGGGGACACAAGAGACTCTTTGTTATTTGGTTGCAGGGTTGTTTGAGACAGACCATCTTCATCCTACGCCTCCCACGGATTGATTAACCTTAGGTCATCCACTTGAGGGAAATTTGCTACTGTCCTACAAACCTCTCCACTTGGAGGCCCAACAACGTCTACAAGAAGAAGGTTGTGTAGTAGACATCAGAAATCATCGTCCTCATCATCACCAACAACTCTCCCATCTTGGGGAGTGCAATCTCCATCAACATCTTCAACAACACAATCTCATCTCAAACCCTAGTTCATCTCTTGGTTTTCAATCTTGTTACCGGAACTATAGATTGGTGCTTGCGGGTGACTAGTAGTGTTGATTACATCTTGTAGTTGATTATTATATGGTTTATTTGGTGGAAGATTATATGTTCAGATCCAATATGCTATTTATCCTGGGCTAACGTGCGAAGGCCCCCTGCTCTATGCGGATCGGGGTGCCACCCAACAAAAGAAAAAATTCTTCTATGATTTAAGACATTACTTTTGGGATGACCCACGATGAGCATGAATAGGGACAAATCCTACGGAAATGTCACTCCGAAGCTTATGGAGGGCATCATGCTGGAGATAGAACTGCTCACAAGGTATTGCAGTTTGGATTTTATTGGCCTACTCTCTTCAAGGATGCCCGTAAGTTCGTCTTATATTGTGATGAATGTCAAAGAATAGGTAATATCGGTAAAAGTCAAGAAATACCTATGAATTATTCACTTGTTGTTGAACAATTGGATGTTTGGGGATTTCATTACATGGGACCTTTTCCTTCCTCTAATGGGTATACACATATTTTGGTTGCTGTTGATTATGTTACTAAATGGGTAGAAGCTATTCCAACCAGTAGTGCTGATCACAACACCTCTATTAAAATGCTTAAGGAAGTTATTTTCCCAATGTTTGGAGTCCCTAGATATTTAATGACTAATGGTGGTTCACACTTTATTCATGGTGCTTTCCGTAAGATGCTTGCCAAGTATGATGTTAACCATAGAATTGCATCACCCTATCATCCTCAGTCTAGTGGTCAAGTTGAACTTAGCAATAGAGAAATAAAATTAATTTTGCAAAAGACTGTTAATAGGTCTAGGAAGAATTGGTCTAAGAAATTTGATGATGCACTTTGGGCTTATAGAACAGCATATAAAAATCCTATGGGTATGTCTCCTTATAAAATTGTTTATGGAAAAGCTTGTCATTTGCCTCTTGAGTTAGAACATAAAGCATTTTGGGCAATCAAAGAACTCAACTATGATTTCAAGCTTGCTGGTGAAAAGAGGTTATTTGATATTAGCTCTCTAGATGAATGGAGAACCCAACCTTATGAAAATGCAAAATTATTCAAAGAAAAAGTTAAAAGATGGCATGAAAGAATCCAAAAGCGTGAGTTTAAAGTTGGAGAATATGTTCTTTTGTACAACTCTCATTTCAGATTCTTTGTAGGAAAACTCCTCTGAAAATGGGAAGGCCCATACACTACTAGGAAAAGGGCTATAGATAATATGGACATTAATGGCGCACCACACATGTGGTGCGCCACTACTATATACTAATGGCGCACCATGTGTTGGTGCGCCATTAGTGTCCAAATACTAATGGCGCACCATATCCACGGTGCGCCACTAGTAACAAATTTTTTTAAATTTTTTTTCAAAACTAGTAATGGCGCACCAGGGGATAGTGTGCCATTACTAGTTAAACTAGTAATGGCGCACCACATCCATGGTGCGCCACTAGTAGTTACTATTCAATTTTTTTTAAAAAATATTTTTTTCCAAAACTAGTAATGGCGCACCAGGGGATAGTGACTAGTAATGGCGCACCACATCCACGGTGCGCCACTAGTAAAAAAATTCATTTTTTCATTTTTTTTGAAAACTAGTAATGGCGCACCACGTGTGTGGTGCGCCATTACTAGTTGAACTAGTAATGGCGCACCACTCCCACGGTGCGCCATTACTAACTTGGCCCAAAAATTCCACCGAATGCACCCCCCACCCGTGGACCGCCTTTTCAGTTTTAAAAAAATAAAAGAAAATGATGGAAATGTCAAAAAAATAAAATAAAATAAGTTTCCCATGTGATATGTGGTCTACTTGTTGGGAAAATTTACAAATATGAATTTCGACTTTATTTGCAAAATCACTATGGAATTTGTAAAATGGGCATAACTTTTGCATACGAACTCGGATTAAAAAGTTTTTATATGAAAAATCATCTACTCAAAAAGTTTTGATTTTTTTTGGATTTTTTTTTTCAAAAAATGATACGTAATATGACCAGGAAGTTTGAAATATTTTCAAAATTTCATCATACTCATGAATATGAACAAAGTCCTAGACATCAACAAGGTTTAATAGGATTGATATGATAGATATATCAACAAGTGCCTGTTAAGTGAGGTGGTGCTGGGGTTGGATAGAACTGTGAAGTTAAGCATGCTCGGGCTGGAGTAGTGTGAGGATAGGTGACCTTCCGGGAGGTTTGACCACTTAGTTCAATTTGACTTGAGATTAAGCATATTGACCCGAGATTAAGCCATAGTGACCCGAGATTAAGAAAAAAACGAAAAAAATTGAAAAAAAAATTCTGAAAAAATATTTGAAAAATTTTTGTTAGTAATGGCGCACTTCTATACTAAGTCAGATAGTAATAGCGCACCGTGTGATATACTAATGGTGCACTCCCTGGTGTGCCATTAGTATAAAATTCTAATGGCGTGATGCTAGTGGCGCACCTGTAGTGCGCATTAGTAGCGAAAACAGGTGCGCCACTAGCATGCCTTTTCCTAGTAGTGATATGTCATTGAGGAGTTTACCGGTTTGGAGCCATCAAAATAAATAATCCCGAAGGTACTAACCCGGAGGTTGTCAATGGGTAACGAATAAAGCATTATATCTAAAGTACGCCCATTAACGTAGAAAGTAATATTATCCAAACTTTGACACCGGAAGAACACATAAAAGAGTCCTCCCGGAACACTCTAGAATTGTGAAAGGGAGGTACGTGATACGGTAAGTAAACGGACTCCGAAAAATCCGCAAAAAATATTTTTTATCAGTTTTGGAATATTTAAGAATTTTGGAAATAAAGAAACTTCCAGGAAGCGTCCTGGCGCGCCCTGGTCTCTTGTGCCCACCTGGGACACCTTCCTTACTCCGTTTTTCTCCTGTATGCTTGTCCTCCAAGATAAAAAAAATCTATATATACTTCCCGAACCTGTTGATCACAATATTGCGGAGAAATCCCCTGTTCTATTTTCTTGCTACTTTCCTGTTAGATCTGAAAATATGTCCTCCCAAGACTCTAAGGGTGAGAGCTATGTTTTTGATTTCATCGCAAACCCCAAGTCCTATGGGGATGAGGCGCACTATAGCTGGACCTCCGATAAAGAAGAAGATGAATCGGTTCCTCCCCGGTTCAAAAACGAGAGCATGGAGGCGTTATGCAAGAAGATAATAAAACTCGAGATGGATAACGACGAGTTGAGGATAGATAATTTTATTCTCCGTCAGAAACTGGAGGAAGCGAAGGGGAAACCCTCCACCTTCTCACCACCACCATTGCCATGGAAATCCGAGAACACTACTTCATCACTACCACCATCTTCTTCACCACCAAAGGAGAACTGAGTATCGGTTATGGGCACTCCCCTTGGCTTCCGCCAAGCTTGGGGGAGGTGCCCCGGTATCCTATCATCCCACTATCTTTTTGCCTTTACTTATTTTAGTTCGGTCTTTTGCATTAGATGAATAAAAGTTAGTTCGATCCTTTCTTCCTTGAGAGTTTGCTTAGCGATCTATCGTTGTAATCGTGTGCAAGTTATATAATAAAGTTTAGTTTCAGTTTTCTCTTTCTTTACTTTCATGTTGCAAATAAAGAAGAAAAAGAGAAAGGAAATAAATAAAAGGAAAGAAATAAATAAATAAGATTATATACTAATCCTATGGTAGGTGATGGCACCACATAAGGAAAAGTATAAGTAGAAAATTTTATTAGAGATTGACAAACATAGCATTAGTAAATGATGCGACTCATGAAATAATTAATAAGCTTAGAGAAGATTCACATATAAATATACTATCCTAGAAATCTTTTGTGATTGTTAGCCCTCATCAAAATATTATATGCCAAAATTGTTGACGTTGGACAAGGAAGACAACTTAAGGATTTATGTTTGTTAATATTCACATAGAAGTCATATTGTCATAGATCCTTTAACATGTGATTCTTGCCCCCTATCTTTGCTAGCCAAAAATTCCACACTAAGTAGATATACTAATTGTGCATCCAAAAACCTTAAACCCAAATCTTATTTTCAAGTGTCCACCATACCTACCTAGGGATTGAGAAAGATCCCTGAAGTAAGTTGTCATCGGTGCAAAAAGGCAATAATAATTGCTTCTAAAAGTGTGAGATCATTTAGTGTAAGAGAAAATTGAGCAGTGTACGAACTTGGATGACAAAAAATAAAAGCGACAGACTGCATAATAAAGGTTGTCATCTTAAGGGGCAATACAACGTGACTTTCTTTTGCACTAAGGGATTGAGCGTACAAACAAATAAGCGCATGGAAACCTCTGCTTCCCTCTACTAAGGGCCTATCTTTTACTTTTATGTATTTACTTTCATTCAAAGAGTCAAAGTTTTCCTTCTATTCCTTTTTTTCTCCTTTAGCAAGCATCATGTGGTGAGGAAAGATCTTGGGACATATGTCCAGTTGAATATAGATAGCATAAGTTATTATTGTTGACATCACCCTTGAGGTGAGTATGTTGGGAGGCAAAACTATAAGCCCGTATCTTTCTATGTGTCCGGTTGAAACGTTTTTCTCATGGGTACGAGGTGAGTGTTAGCAATCATAGAAGACTATATGATGGTTGAGTATGTGGACTTTCCTAAAGGCTCCGATACATGACCCTTCCTGAAAAGATGATGAATTGTAGTTGCCAAGTTGACTGAGAACATAGTTTGTTGGTTTCTAATAGAGTTTTTGCTTTATACTTCGATTGTGTGATGAACTATTACTTATTCATGAGAACTATATGATGAAATTTCTATGATAAAAGTCCCATGTTTAATTTTTTTGTTGTTATAATAATTAACATGATGCTTCTATGTCCTCTCTCTCTCTCTCTCAAAGCATGTGGACATGTTTTTCGATTGCTGTTTTTGCTTGAGGACAAGCGAGGCCTAAGCTTGGAGGAGTTGATACGTCCATTTCGCATCATGTTTTCTTACTGCTATTTATGATGTCTTTATCCATAGTAATGCTTTTTGGAGTAATTCCAATGCCTTTTCTCTCATAATTTGCAAGGTACACACCAAGAGGGAGAATTCCGGCAGCTGGAAATTTGGACCTGAAAAAGCTATGTCGGGCTACCTATTCTGCACAACTCCAAACAAGCTGAAACTTCACGCAGATTTTTTATGGAATATTTAAGATTTATTGGAGCAAATAACTACCAGAGGGGGCCCACCAGGTGGGCACAACCCACCTGGGCACGCTAGGGAGCCCAGGCGCGCCCTGGTGGGTTGTGCTCACCCAGGCCCACCTCTGGTGCCCATCTTCTTGTATATAGGTCATTTTGACCTAGAAAAACTAAGCAGAGGACTTTCGGGATGAAGCCTCGCCGCCTCGAGGCGGAACTTGGGCCGGAGCACTTTTGCCCTCCGGCGGAGCGATTCTGCCGGGGGAACTTCCCTCCCGGAAGGGGAAATCATCGTCCTCAGCATCACCAACAACTCTCCCATCTTGGGGAGGGAAATCTCCATCAACATCTTCAACAGCACCATCTCATCTCAAACCCTAGTTCATTTCTTGTGTTCAATCTTGTTACCGGAACTATAGATTGGTGCTTGTGGGTGACTAGCAGTGTTGATTACATCTTGTAGTTGATTACTATATGGTTTATTTTGTGGAAGATTATATGTTAAGATCCAATATGCTATTTAATACTCCTCTGATCATGAGCATGTTTATCATTTGTGAGTAGTTACTTTTGTTCTTGAGGTCACGAGAGAAATCATGTTACAAGTAATCATGTGAACTTGATATGTGTTTGATATTTTGATAGTATGTATGTTGTGATTCCCTTAGTGGTGTCATGTGAACATCAACTACATGACACTTCACCATATTTTGGGCCTAAGGGAATGCATTGTAGAGTAGAAACTAGATGATGGGTTGCGAGAGTGACAGAAGCTTAAACCCCAGTTTATGCGCTATTCCGTAAGGGACTGATTGGATCCAAAATTTTATGCTATGGTTAGAATTTATTCTTAATACTTTTCTCGTAGTTGCAGATGCTTGCAGGAGGGTTTATCATAAGTAGGAGGTTTGTTCAAGTAAGAATAGCACCCAAGCACCAGTCCACCCACATATCAAATTATCAAAGTAGCGAACACCACTACTAGAAAAAGGCCTACTAATGGCGCACTGGTTTTGCCTACTAATGGCGCACTACCGGCGCCATTACTAGCACGCCATTAGTATTTTTACTAATGGCGCCCACCGGTGCGCCATTAGTATCAGTATACTAATGGCGCACCATGTAGTCGCCATTAGTATCTGGTATACTAATGGCGCACCACATAAAGTGCGCCATTAGTAACTTTTTTTTCAAATTTTTTTCAAATTTTTTCAAATTTTTTAAAATTTTTTTCAAATTTTCTTAATCTCAGTTCACTATGGCTTAATCTCGGGTCAATATGCTTAATCTCAGGTCAAATCGCACTCCGTGGTCAAACTTCCCGAAAGGTCACCCATCCTCACACTACTCCAGCCCAAGCACGCTTAACTTCGAGTTCTATCCAACCCCAAAGAATAATCACTTCACGAGCACTTGTTGATATATCTAGCATATCAATCTGTTATACCTTGTTGATGTCTAGGACTTTGTTCATGTTCATGACTATGATGAAATTTTGAAAATATTTCAAACTTCCAGGTCATATTACGTATCATTTTCAAAAAAAATTAAAAAAATTCAAAACCAATTTTTTTCTGTTACTAGTGGCGCACCACATCCACGGTGCGCCACTAGTAAGTTTGAAATTTTTGAATTTTTTGCCGCTAGATCTTGAAAGCCCGTAACTTTTTTTCTGTTAGGTTTTGGGTATTTTGAAAATGTTTAACGGGTTCCCCGGTTAAATTTGGATGTAACTTTTCGAGTAGATGATTTTTCATATAAAAACTTTTTCATCCGAGAGTTAGTATGCAAAAGTTATGCCCATTTTACAAATTTCTAGAGATTTTGCAAATGAAGTCGAAATTCATATTTGCAAATTTTCCCAACAACTAAACCACATATCACATGGGAAACTTATTTTCTTTTATTTTTTTGACATTTTCATCATTTTCTTTTATTTTTTTAAAACTGAAAAGGCGATCCACGGGGGGGGGGGGGGTGCATTCGGTGGAAGGTGGCCAAGTTACTAATGGCGCACCTTGGGGTGGTGCGCCATTACTAGTTCAACTAGTAATGGCGCACCACTCCCACGGTGCGCCATTAGTAGTTTTGAAAAAAATAAAAAATGATATTTTTTTGATTGTTTTTTGAAAAAAACTTAGTAATGGCGCACCGTGGAAAGTGCGCCATTACTAGTTAAAACAGTAATGGCGCACCGAGACATGGTGCGCCATTAGTAACAAATTTTTTATTTATTTTTACATTTTTTTCAAAACTACTAATGGCGCATTTACGGATGTGGTGCGCCATTACTATGTCAATTAGTAATGGCGCACTATGCATCGGTGCGCCATTAGTAACAAAACATTTTTTTTTCGAAACTACTAATGGCGCACCACGCACCAGGTGCGCCATTAGTAATATATTACTAATGGCGCACCGAGACATGGTGCGCCATTAGAATATAGTAATGGCGCACCACATCACAGATGCGCCAATAGTACCCTTTCCATCTATAGCCCTTTTTGTAGTAGTGCACAAATCGAAACAACATGATGAAAGTGACTAGATGAAATTCCCGTGTACCCTCAAGAACGCTTTGCTTATCATAAGAGACCGTTTTGGCTTGTCCTTTGTCTCAAAAGGATTGGGATACCTTGCTGCACTTTTGGTACTACCATTGTTACTTGTTCATTACAAATTATCTTGCTATCAAACTACCCCGCTACTTACAATTTCAGCACTTGCAGACATTACCTTACTGAAAACTACTTGTCATTTCCTTTTGTTTCTCGTTGGGTTCGACACTCTTACTTATCGAAAATAGCTACAATTGATTCCCTATACTTGTGGGTCATCAGCCTCCACTGCGGCCTCCTCCGCGGTCATAGCCACGGTCGTTGCGCTTGGGACGGCGGCCGTTGCGCCCGTCATGGATCGCCCTGAGCTCCTGGCAGTCGTTGGTGTTGTGGTTGTGGACTTTGTGGAAGATGCAGAACGGGTGGCTACCCCTGGAGGATTCGGCGTGGTCGCAGCCACGCTTCATCTCAGGTTCAGCTGCGAGCACGGCAGGGCCCGTGCGCTTCATGTCCTTAGCCTTAGCCTTCTTGTCTTCAGGATCGGCCTCCAGGAGCTCCAGGAGGGAGAGGCGACCTTCCTCTGCCCTCCCGCATCTGGCGGCCATGTTGAACATCTCCAAAGCTGAACACAGGTCTGATACGTCTCCATCGTATCTACTTTTCCAAATACTTTTGCCCTTGTTTTGGACTCTAACTTGCATGATTTGAATAAAACTAACCCGGACTCACACTGTTTTCAGCAGAACTGTTATGGTGTTATTTTTGTGCAGAAATAAAAGTTCTCGGAATAACCTGAAACTCCACGGAGAATATTTTTGGAATTTATAAAAAATACTGGCGAAATAATCAAGACGAGGTGGCCCACACCCTGTCCATGAGGGTGGGGGCGCGCCTGCCCCCCTGGGCACGCCCCCTGCCTCGTGGGCCCCCTGGTGCTACACCGACATCAACTCCAACTCTATATATTCACGTTCAAGGAGAAAACATCAGAGAGAAGGATTCATTGCGTTTTACGATACAGAGCCGCCACCAAGCCCTAATCTCTCTTCGGAGGGCTGATCTAGAGTGTGTTCGGGGCTCCGGAGAGGGGAATCCGTCGCTGTCGTCATCATCAACCTTCCTCCATCACCAATTTCATGATGCTCACCGCCGTGCGTGAGTAATTCCATTGTAGGCTTGCTGGATGGTGAAGGGTCGGATGAGATTTATCATGTAATCGAGTTAGTTTGGTTGGGGTTTGATCCCTAGTATCCACAATGTTCTGAGATTGATGTTGTTATGACTTTGCTATGTTTAATGCTTGTCACTAGGGCCTGAGTGCCATGATTTCAGATCTGAACCTATTATGTTTTCATGAATATATGCGAGTTCTTGATCCTATCTTGCAAGTCTATAGTCACCTATTATGTGTTATGATCCGTTAACCCCGAAGTGACAATAATCAGGATACTTACCGGTGATGACCATAGTTTGAGGAGTTCATGTATTCACTATGTGTTAATGCTTTCGTCCGGTACTCTATCAAAACGAGGCCTTAATATCCCTTAGTTTCCAATAGGACCCTGCTGCCACGGGAGGGTAGGACAAAAGATGTCATGCAAGTTCTTTTCCATAAGCACGTATGACTATATTTGGAATACATGCCCGATAAGCACATTTCATATACATCTTTTGGTACTCAAATATGCGGTTTATTGAGATATGACCATCAATTTTTGCTGTGAAATATTGAATATTTGCATGAAAATCATATAAAGGATCATTTACTAGTCTTTGGTCTATTTTGCAGAAGTGTGCGCAAAGACACTATAAATCTTCAAGTTCCTGTCCATGTGGCAATCGAGATGAGAATATGAAAGAAGAGAAGGAAGAGGGACTTGAGTGTGATGAATATTAAAGCTTCAAGGGCAAGAAAGAAAGAGTGGAGGGATCAACTTGTGAAGTAGGCACAGAAGTAGAAGGGCCGAAGTGCGAAAGTGCAGATATGAGGAGAGGGTCAAAATCCCTAGCAGCAGCCCCGATCCCCTTTTGGGCCTGGCTACACATCTCTCCCTCACCCCTCCTTCTCCTACTCCGGCCGCCGCCATGGCTAGGCCGGCGTGGTGGCGCGTCATCAGCTCCTCCCCACGCCTCCATCAGCTCCACCGCGCCATCTCCACCACCCACCACACGCCACCAAATCCATCCACCATCGCCACCATCTCCAGCCACCGCCGCACCTCGCGCGCCCGACCAGATAAGAGGGTCACGGGCGTCTGGTCCTCCGCGTGAGCGCCCCCGTGCTGCTGATCTTCTTCTCCTCACCACACTGCTGCTCTTCCCTCTCCATCTCTGCTGCTGTTCTTCTCCCACGTCTCTGCTGCTGCTCCTTTTCTTGTGTCCCTGCTGCTCCTTTTCACGCGCCCCAACTGCTGCTTCCTCTGCTTCCCTTGCTCTGCTTCTTCCCCTACCTTGTTGCTCCTCTATCCTTCGTTGCCACTGCTTCTCTTCACCCGCATCAACTGCTGCTGTTCCTTTTCCCTGCGATCTTCTTCTACTCCTTCACAATCATCTCCCTACTGTTGCTGTTCTCTCTGAAGTTTATGTAATTTGAGATGTTTAGTACTTGAAATATTCAGATTTTATAAGAGCTTGTTACTTGACAATTGTCCAGTTTTCATCTGTAAAATTCTATGTTCAGAATAGTGTATATCTTGTTGCTATGGGAACTAACTGATATGTAATATTTTGTTGCTTTGGTAGTTAGTGCTCTGTCAGCATATATGTGTGTTCACTCCTGTGCATGTGTATGTTTACCCCTATGTGTTGTAGTTGCCATAGTAATTCTCAGTTTGTAATACATGTGTGATATATACATAATTCTGTGGTGTTAAACATTTCTGTCCCTGTCCCATTATTTGTGTTCTGTGCTTTTCTTCTTATATATAACTACTAGCCATATTTGTGATCATATATTGGTACTTCCTCTCTGTCGATGATGATGTCCTGTGTGTGTATTTTGGTGTATCAAGTAAAACGATAATTCCAAAAAAGACATTGAGTAAAATCTGAACCCTCATTATGCTAGTTTCTTTCTTTCTTTCTCTATAATCTTCAGGAGCCTTCATTGATAGTTTAGGTTTATTTTTCTGTTTCCATCACCCGAATTGTGTTACCTAGATACAGCCGAAAATATATAGTTGCCGTCGCCTAGTCCCTGTGGAGAACACGACACTCGCACTTTGGGCGTAAAATCCCACTGTACTTACACTTGATCAATGCCTACATTACATTGATGAATTGGAGCTAGCTCTGTGTCACCCTATGTTACAACTGTTGCATGAATAATCGCATCCGACATAATTATCCATCACTGATCCAATGCCTACGAGCTTTTCACATATAGATCTTCGCTTAGTTGCTGTGTCGAATCAATAAATTTGGGTTGAATACTCAACCCTCGAAAACTGTTGTGATCCCCTATACTTGTGGGTTATCAAGACTTCTAGCGCCGTTGTCGGGGAGCATAGCTCTCTGTTCTTTGAGTCACTTGGGATTTATATCTGCTGGTCACTATGAAGAACTTGAAATACGAGAAAATCAAGATTTATCCCTCAACTACGAGGGGAGGTAAGGAACTCCCATCTAGCTCTGCACTTGATTCACCTTCTGTTTTGAGTAAGCTTGCGACCCCTAAACCTGCTTCTGCTATTAGTTCTGATATGTTGCATGTTATTGATGATGCCACTTCTGCTATGCATGATACTTATGATGAAACTACTTCTATGCTTGATAATACTGTGCCATTAGGTGAATTTCTTGATGAAAAACTTGCTAGGGCTAGAGAAAATTAAATTATTGAAACTGATAATATTGATGATGAAGATTCTCCCCCGAGATATGAATTGCCTGTTGTGCCTAAGGGTTATGTTATGGATGAAGAAACTGCTAGAGACTTTCTTGCTTGCAATGATAGGAATGATCTTAAGAAATTATCAGCTAAGCTGAAAGAGAAATCTTTGAATGCTAGAATGAAATATGAACCTACTTTTGCTACTTCATCTATCTGTATTTCCGATAAGGAATATAATTTCTATGTTGATCCTGAGATAATTACTTTGGTTGAATCTGATCCTTTTTATGGCTATGAATCTGAAACTATTGTGGCACATCTTACTAAATTAAATGATATAGCCACCCTATTCACTAACGATGAGAAAACTCGCTACTACTATATCCTTAAATTATTTCCGTTCTCATTAAAGGGTGATGCTAAAACATAGTTTAATTCTCTTGATCCTGGTTGTGTGCGTAGTCCCCAGGATATGATTTATTACTTCTCTACTAAATATTTCCCCGCTCATAAGAAACAAGTTGCTTTAAGGGAAATATATAATTTCGTGCAAATTGAAGAAGAGAGTCTCCCACAAGCTTGGGGGAGGCTTCTCCAATTACTTAATGCTTTGCCTGATCATCCTCTAAAGAAAAATGAAATACTTGATATCTTTTATAATGGACTAACCGATGCTTCCAGAGACCACCTGGATAGTTGTGCTGGTTGTGTTTTCAGCGAAAGAACTGTTGATCAAGCTGAATTGTTAGTGAATAATATGTTGACTAATGAAAATAATTGGACACTTCTTGAACCAAGTCCTAAGCCAACTCCGAAGAAAAGGGGTATTCTATTTCTCAGTCCTGAAGATATGCAAGAGGCAAAGAAATCTATGAAAGAAAAAGGTATTAAAGCTGAAGATGTTAAGAACTTACCAACTATTGAAGAAATACATGGTCTTGATAACCCGACACAGGTAGTAAAGGTAAATTCTCTCTATAGATTGGATGAAGGTGATATTCCTCGTTATAAGTCTGCTAGCCAATGCTTAGATGAGTTTGATAATTTTATTGTTAAACAAGAAAACTTCAATGCTTATGCTGCTAGACAATTGAAATGTAATGCTTATATGATTGAACACTTGAGTGATTACATGTCCAGAGTTAAGGGTGAACTTAAACTCATTAGTAAACATGCGTCTATGGTTACCACTCAAGTAGAACAAGTGCTTAAAGCTCAGAATGATTTTCCCAATGAATTAAATAATAATAAAAATGATAATGCTATTAGAGTTGTGACTAGAGGAGGTAAAATGACTCATGAACCTTTGTATCCTGAGGGCCATCCTAAGAGAATTGAGCAGGATTCTCGGAGAACCAATGTTGATGCACATAGTCCTTCTAAAAAGAAGAAAAAGAAAAATGATAGGACTTTGCATGCTTCGAGTGAACCTATTGTTGACACACCTGAGAATCCCAATGACATTTCTATTTCTGATGCTGAAACACAATCTGGTAATGAACATGAACCTAGTGATAATGTTAATGATGATGTTCATGTGGATGCTCAACCTAGCAATAACAATGATGTAGAAATTGAACATGCTATTGATCTTGATAACCCACAATCAAAGAATCCACGTTATGATAAGAGAGACTTCGTTGCTAGGAAGCACGGTAAAGAAAGAGAAAAATGGGTTCAGAAACCCATGCCTTTTCCTCCTAAACCATCCAAGAAAAAGGATGATGAGGATTTTGAGCGCTTTGCTGAAATGATTAGACCTATCTTTTTGCGTATGCGTTTGACTGATATGCTTAAAATGAATCCTTATGCTAAGTACATGGAAGATATTGTTACAAATAAAAGAAAGATACCGGAAGATGAAATTTCCACCATGCTTGCTAATTATACTTTTAAAGGTTGAATACAAAAGAAACTAGGAGATCTCGGAGTACCAACTATACCATGGTCCATTAAAAGAAACTATGTTAAAACTGCTTTATGTGATCTTGGAGCCGGTGTTAGTGTTATGCCTCTCTCTTTATATCGTAGACTTCATTTGAATAAGTTGACACCTACTGAAATATCTTTGCAAATGGTCGATAAATCAACTGCTATACCTGTCAATATTTGTGAGGATGTGCATGTTGTGGTTGCAAACTTTACTATCTTAACGGACTTTGTTATTTTGGATATTCCCGAGGACGATAGTATGTCGATTATCCTTGGTAGACCCTTTTTGAATACTGCAGGGGCTGTTATTTATTGCAACAAAGGCAATGTTACTTTTCATGTTAATGGTAATGAGCATACGGTACACTTTCCGAGGAAACAACCTCAAGTCCATAGTATCAATTCTATTGGAAAAATTTCAACGATTATTATTGGAGGTTTTGAATTTCCTCTTCCTACTGTCAAGAAGAAATATGATATACTTATTGTTGGGGATGTGCATATCCCCGTTGAGGTAACCTAGTGCCATTAAAAAATTCTCCAGTTTCATGCAATTCGGAAAGAGTTTGTTAACAAGACTTGATCAACCTTGTAAGTGGATTCCTTTTGATGAGCATGAGATGGATGAAGTTAGAAAGCACAACTCTCTGTACCCTCCTTTTACTTTCTGTTATTTAGATTAAATTAATAAAAAATAGTATTTTCTGTCTGTTTTCTGAATTATCCTTGCAATAAAAAAATACCCCGAAAATAAAAGTTCTCCAAATGCCCCGAAAATGAAATATGATTTTTTCTAGAATATTTGAGAATATCTGCCACTGAGAACACATCAGGGGGAGCCAGCACCTAGCCACGAGGGTCCAGGGCGCGCCCACCCCCCTGGGCGCGCCCCCTGCCTCGTGGGCCCCTGGTGGCCCCCTCCACTTATTCCAGCACCCACACATTTCATCTTCCTCCAGAAAAAATCACCACCCAGCTCAAACCCGTGTTCCAGCTCATCTTGTTGCGATTTTCGATCTACTTTCTCAAAGCTCCACTCACAAAACTGCTTTGGGGGATTGTTCTTCGGTATGTGACTCCCCCAATGGTCCAATTAGTTTTTGTTCTTGAGCTTGCATGTCAAATTTATTTGGTCCGAACTAGTTCTAATGCATGATATGGTCTCTAGGCACTTGTGGGAGTAGTTGCTATCAATTTTGTTGAGTTTGGTTCACTTTTATTTTGAGACACTAAAAATTTCAGAAATTTTTCAGAGGAATAAATATGTTTAGGAAAATGTACCAAGGTGGTTCTTCAAGGAAGCAAGGATCCAGGCCTGCAATACGTGAGGCGGACCATGAACCACCAAGAGAAGCTCAAGTGCGGCCTTGTGAATGGCAGTCAGAAAATTTCATGGTACAAGCAGGAATTAAGGATGAATTTGACGCGTACGTGCGTAATGCTAAACTCGAGGGTTTCGTGTCAGATAAGTGCCCTCAATACTACTACCTAACTGATTCCTTCGTGAGAAGGTTTAAATTTACATCATCTCGCAATTCTCACATGGTCCTGTTTGATCTTTATGATAAATCTTATACCATGGATTTAGAGGATTTTAATACTGCTTGTAAACTCCCGCAGTGGGGTAGTGCTAGTGAACCTCGCAAATCTGAATATAAAGACTTTCTTGCTAGTATAACTATGGGGGAATCTAGGGAAATCACGCAAGCTACCATAGGGAGTATTCATTTTCCTGCCATACATTATTTTGCTCTCTTTATAGGTAGATGCATTGATGGTAACGATGAGGCATGTCACATGTGCGTTCCCGATCTTAGTGTTCTCAAGCGTTCTGTATTAGGAGACAAGCAATATAACTTGGGAGCTATTGTTGCACAAAGGTTGCATCATAACAGTATTAGTGGAGATTCGTTTCGTGGAATTTATGCAACCTGTTTAGCTAATTTTCTTGAGGTACCCATTCGTGAAAAATGATATGGAGTTGCCTCTTGCTTATCTAGATTTTAATGCTATGGTTCATCATCAGTTTGTGGAGAGGAATGAACAGTCTCTCCAGTATTGACTAATCTTTGACAGACTTCATGCTGTCCATATTACTCTCCCTGCTCCTACTTTCTTTGACTTTCAGGCAAAAAGGAGATATGTTATAACCAGGGAGGAGGTGAACGAGTACGAGATGAGGACGGAGGCATCTCGCCTCCAAGTTGTAGCCCTGGGGGCAGTAGCTACTGCATCTCAGTACGACCCCAGTTACAACTTCAGATATCCGCCAGGCCATCCATGGGCCTAGACCAACTTAGGCCAAAAGCCTAAGCTTGGGGGAGTACGTATTTCTCACCGACATTACATTCATGTTCACACACCCATTCTAGTTGTCGGTGCTCATATTTTTTTCATTGTACTATCCATGCTAGTTTATTTTCTTTTCTAAGCTTCTTCTTGTATGTTTGAATAACCTTAAGAAAAACAAAAAAAAATTAGTTGTAGCTTTTAGCTAGTTTACTTTCCATGCCTGTATTAGTAGTAATTAAAAGAAAACCCAAAAAGATTTCTTGTTCTTCTTTTGCTTGTTGGGAGCTTTCTTGTGTAAATAGTTTTATTTCTTTTCTTTTCTTTGGGGGTCGAGAGGAGAAGACCATAATTAAAATGTTGAAGTGGCTCTTATATGCATTATTGTTGATTTAACAAAGAGACCATATTACCGTGTCTTCTCCCTTGAATTAAATGCTTGCAGATTCCAGCTTAGTACAATGCATGTGCACTATTATCATTATCCACACTGTTCGGTCGTGCGAGTGAAATGCAATAATGACGATATATGATGGACTAATTGAGATGAGAAAAGTTGGTATGAACTCGACCTATCTTGTTTTTGTAAATATGATTAGTTCATCGTTCCTGATTCAGCCTATTATGAATGAAACATGTTTGCAGTGACAATTAGAGATTATATTTGCTTATGCCATGCTTAATTAGCTAGGAGTTTATAATGGTTTACCTTGTGTGCCAACATGCTATTAAAATGGTTGTGATGTGGTATGATAGGGTGGTATCCTCCTTTGAATGATTCAAGTGGCTTGACTTGGCACATGTTCACACATGTAGTTGAAACAAAATCAACATAGCCTCCATGATATTTATGTTCATGGTGGATTATATCCTACTCATGCTTGCACTCATTGTTGATTAATCTTAATGCATGTTCATGACTGTTGTCGCTTTCTAATTGGGCGCTTCCCAGTCTCTTTCTAGCCTTCACTTGTACTAAGCGGGAATACTGCTTGTGCATCCACTTCCATAAAACCCCAAAGTTATTCCATATGAGTCCACCATACCTTCCTATATGTGGTATTTACCTGCCGTTCCAAGTAAATTTGTATGTGCCAAACTCTAAACCTTCAAATGAAATTCTGTTTTGTATTCTCGAATAGCTCATGTATCAACTAGGGTTGTCTATATCTTCCATGCTAGGTGGGTTATTCTCATGATGAGTGGACTCCTCTCATCACTCACGAGAAAATGGCCATTAACCGGGATGCCTAGTCCCCTGCTCAAATCAAAATAATTGCAAACAAAACTCCCCCAGGATTGTCGTTAGTTGGAGGCACCCGTTGTTTCGGGCAGGCCATGGATTGATGCTTGTTGGTGGTGGGGGAGTATAAAATTTACCATTCTGTTTCGGAACCGCCTATAATGTGTGTAGCATGGAAGATATCGAGATCTCTCGGTTGTTATGTTGACAATGAAAGTATGCCACTCAAAATATTATTTATCTCTATTTCAAAAATCAAGCTCTGGCACCTCTACAAATCCCTGCTTCCCTCTGCGAAGGGCGTATCTATTTACTTTTATGTTGCGTCATCACCCTCTTATTAAAAAGCACCAGTTGGAGAGCACTGTTGTCATTTGCATCCATTACTATTAATTCACATTGAGTATGACTATGACTGGATCTTTTTTTACCATGAATTACAATGTCTAGTCATTCCTTGATCTTCAAAGGTGCTCTGCATTTATGTTTTGCGGTCTCAAGAAGGGCTAGCGAGATACCATCTTGTTATATCATATTATGATTTTTTTGAGAAAGTGTTGTCATCCAAGATTTATTCTTATTGCTCGCTAGTTGATTATGCTATTGATATGAGTAAACATGAGATCTAAGTGTTATTGTGAATATGGTTAGTTCATAATCTTTGCTGAAAACTTGAATGCTGGCTTTACATATTTACAACAACAAGAGCAAACAGAGTTTGTAAAAGCTTTTCTTTATCACTTTCAGTTTGTCAACTGAATTGCTTGAGGACAAGCAAAGGTTTAAGCTTGGGGGAGTTGATACGTCTCCATCGTATCTACTTTTCCAAACACTTTGACCTTCTTTTGGACTCTAACTTGCTTAATTTGAATGAAACTAACCCGGACTAACACTGTTTTCAGCAGAACTACCATGGTGTTATTTTTGTGCAGAAATAAAAGTTCTCGGAATGACCTGAAACTCCACGGAGAATATTTTTGGAATTTATAAGAAGTACTGGCAAAAGAATCAAGACCAGGGGCCCCACACCCTATCCACGAGGGTGGGGGCGCGCCTGCCCCCCTGGGCGTGCCCCCTGCCTCGTGGGCCCCCTGGTGCTCCACCGACCTCAACTCCAACTCTATATATTCACGTTCGGGGAGAAAAAAATCAGAGAGAAGGATTCATCGCGTTTTACCATATAGAGTCGCCGCCAAGAGCTAACCTCTCTCGGGAGGTCTGATCTGGAGTCCGTTTGGGGCTCCGGAGATGGGAATCCGTCACCGTCGTCATCATCAACCTTCCTCCATCACCAATTTCATGATGCTCACCGCCGTGCGTGAGTAATTCCATTGTAGGCTTGTTGGACGGTGATGGGTTGGATTTGATTTATCATGTAATCGAGTTAGTTTTGTTAGGGTTTGATCCCTAGTATCCACTATGTTCTGAGATTGATGTTGCTATGACTTTGCTATGCTTAATACTTGTCACTAGGGCCCGAGTGCCATGATTTCAGATCTGAACCTATTATATTTTCATGAATATATGTGAGTTCTTGATCCTATCTTGCAAGTCTATAGTCACCTATTATGTGTTATTATCCGTTAACCCCGAAGTGACAATAATCGGGATACTTACCGGCGATGACCATAGTTTGAGGAGTTCATGTATTCACTATGTGTTAATGCTTTGGTCCGGTACTCTATTAAAAGGAGGCCTTAATATCCCTTAGTTTCCAATAGGACCCTGCTGCCACGGGAGGGTAGGACAGAAGATGTCATGCAAGTTCTTTTCCATATGCACGTATGACTATATTTCAAATAAATGCCTACATTACATTGATTAATTGGAGCTAGTTCTGTGTCACCCTATGTTATAACTGTTGCATGAATAATCGCATCCAACATAATTATCCATCACCGATCCAATGCCTACGAGCTTTTCACATATTGATCTTCGCTTAGTTACTTTTCCGTTGCCACTGTTACAGTTACTACAAAACTGCTACGGTTACTTTTGCCACCGTTACCGTTACTTCCATACTAATTTTCTACTAAATACTTTGCTGCAGATACTTAGTTATCCAGGTGTGGTTGAATTGACAACTCAACTTCTAATACTTGAGAATATTCTCTGGCTCCCCTTATGTCGAATCAATAAATTTGGGTTGAATACTCTACCCTCGAAAACTGTTGCGATCCCCTATACTTGTGGGTTATCAAGGTCCTCGTGTATGGCGAGCTCCTCCTTCATCTTGACGTCCCGGACGCCCTCAGAGAACGTCGAAATGATGGCCTCGTTCGACACCTTGGGATCTTGAGGAGAACGTTGGTGAAGCATTGTATGTATTTGTGCAAGGTTTCTCCTGGCTACTGCTTGATGTTCCGCAGGTCGCTTGCTGCAGGGGCGCGAGTGCGAGTGCCTTGGAAATTGGTGATGAAGCTCTCACGGAGCCTGTCCCAGGAGGAGATCGACCACACCAGAAGGTTTAGGAATCAAGAGCGTGCGCCATCCTTGAGAGCCATGGGGAACCAGTTCGCCATGACCGTCTCATTGCCGTTCGCGTCCTCGATACTAAGCTCATAGAGCCGGAGAAACTCAGCGGGGTCAGGAGTACCGTTGTAGCATGGAGGCAGATCTGGCCTGAACTTGCTGGGCCAGACGACGTGGCGCGGCTATGGGGTGAAAGCACGACAACCTGCCGCACTCACAGGGGCCAGCCGCAGGGGAGGAGCTTGGTCTTGACGCCCGCGCGCCGCCGCCATTGGGGGCACACGGTCTTGACGTGGCGGTGCTGGAAGCGCGCGTGCTTCTCCTTGGGGTCATTGTACCACCTGGCAGCTTTCTTCATCGCGCGTGCTGGGGTGCCTCATGCCTCGGCTTAGGGTCCACGCCATGCAGGGGAGGAGGAGGAGGCTGCTACTTCTTGAGCTTGCGTTGCTTTTTCCCTTGAAGAGGAAAGGGTGATGCAGCAAAGTAGAGATAAGTATTTCCCTCAGTTTGAGAACCAAGGTATCAATCCAGTAGGAGACAATGCACAAGTTACCGAATACCTGCACAAACAATCAAACAACTTGCACCCAATGCGATAAAGGGGTTGTCAATCCCTTCACGGTTACTTGCAAAAGTGAGATCTGATAAGATAGATAAACGTAAAGAAATAATTTTGGTATTTTTGGTTTATAGATTGGAAATTAAAAGATTGCAAATTTGTAGATCAGAAACATATATGATGGAAAATAGACCCGGGGGCCATAGGTTTCACTAGAGGCTTCTCTCAAGATAGAAAATAATATGGTGGGTGAACAAATTACTGCCGAGCTATTCATAGAAAAGTGCAAAATTACGATGATATCTAAGGCAATGATCATGAATATAGGCATCACGTCCATGTCAAGTAGACCGAAACAATTCTGCATTTACTACTATTACTCCATACATCAACCGCTATCCAGCATGCATCAAGATTATTAAGTTCATAAAGAACGGAGTAACGCATCAAGCAAGAGGACATGATGTAGAGGAATTAACTCATGTAATATGATGAAAACCCCATATTTTTATCCTCGATGGCAACAATACAATACTTTCCTTGTTGCCCCTACTGTTACTGGGAAAGGACACCGCAAGATTGAACCCAAAGCTAAGCACTTCTTCGATTGCAAGAAAAACCAATCTAGTTGGCCAAACCAAACTGATAGTTTGAATAGAATTACAAAGATATCAAATCATGCATAAAATAATTCAGAGAAGATTCAAATAATATTCATAGATAATCTGATCATAAATCCACAATTCATCGGATCTCGACAAACACACCACAAAAGAGTATTACATCGAATAGATCTCCAAGAACATCAAGGAGAACATGGTATTCAGAATCAAAGAGAGAGAAGAAGCTATCTAGATACTAGCTATGGACTCGTAGGTCTGTAGTAAACTACTCATGCTTCATCGGAAGGGCAATAGAGTTGATGTAGAAGCCCTCCCTGATCGAATCCCCCTCCGGCAGCATGTCGGAAAAGGTCCCTAGATGGGATCTCACGGGTAGAGAAGGTTGCGGCGGTGGAAAAGTGTTTTCGTCGATGCCTCTGTTGGCTTGGGGATATTGTTGGGGAATGCAGTAATTTCAAAATTTTCCTACGATCACGATAGATCTATCTAGGTGATGCATAGAACCGAGCGGGAGAGTGTGTCCACGTACCCTCGTAGACCGAAAGCGGAAGCGTTATATCAACGCGATTGATGTAGTCGTACGTCTTCACGGTCCGACCGATCCTAGCACCGAACGTACGGCACCTCCATGTTCAGCACACATTCAGCTCGATGATGTCCCTCGTACTCTTGATCTAGTTGAGGCCGAGGGAGAGTTCCGTCAGCACGTCGGCGTGGTGACGGGGATGATATGACCGAGGTGTGTAACTGTGGAGGGGGGCACCGCACACGACTAAGACAAATCTTCAGTTCCTTTGGGGTGTCCCCTGGCCACGTATATAAAGGAGGGGAGGGAAGAGGTGGCTTGCCCAAGGGGGGAGCGCCAGGTGTGGGGAATCCTACTAGGACTCCCCAGTCAAAGTAGGATTCCCCTCCTCTTTCCTATTCAGAGTAGGAGAGAAGGAAAGAGAAGGAGAGGGAGAAGGAAAGGGGGGCAGCGCCCCCACCCCTTGTCCAATTCGGTTCGGGCAGGGGGGAGGCGCGCGCCACCTCTTGGCCCTTCTCCCCTCTCTCCACTAAAGCCCAATAAGGCCCATTACTTCTCCCGGCGAATTCCCGTAACTCTCAGGTACTCCGAAAAATACCCTAATCACTCGGAACCTTTCCGATGTCCGAATATAGCCTTACAATATATCGATCTTTAGGTCTCGACCATTTCGAGACTCCTCGTCATGTCTGTGATCTCATCCGGGACACCGAACAACCTTCGGTACATCAAATCACATAACTCATAATACAAATCATCATCGAACGTTAAGCGTGCGGACCCTACGGGTTCGAGAACTACATAGAGATGACCGACACACATCTCTGGTCAATAACCAATAGCGGAACCTAGATGCTCATATTGGCTACTACACATTCTACGAAGATCTCCATCGGTCAAACCGCATAACAACATACGTTGTTCCCTTTGTTATCGGTATGTTACTTGCCCGAGATTCGATCGTCGGTATCCTCATACCTAGTTCAATCTCATTACCGGCAAGTCTCTTTTCTCGTTACGTAATGCATCATCCCGCAACTAACTTATTAGTCACAATGCTTGCAAGGCTTATAGTGATGTGTATTGGGCCCAGAGATACCTCTCCGATACACGAGTGACAAATCCTAATCTCGATATATGCCAACTCAACAAACACCTTCGGAGACACCTTTAGAGCATCTTTATAATCACCCAGTTACGTTGTGACGTTTGATAGCACACAAGTGTTCCTCCCGTATTCGGGAGTTGCATAATCTCATAGTCAGAGGAAGATTTATAAGTCATGAAGATAGTAGTAGCAATGAAACTGAAACGATCATAAGGCCAAGCTAATGAATGGGTGTTGTCCATCACATCATTCTCTAATGATGTGATCCCGTTCAACAAATGACAACACATGTATATGGCTAGAAAACTTAACCATCTTTGATTAATGAGCTAGTGAAGTAGAGGCTTACTAGGGACACTCTGTTTGTCTCACACATGTACTTAGTTTCCGGTTAATAAAATTCTAGCATGAATAATAAACATTTATCATCAAATAAGAAAATAAATAATAACTTTATTATTGACTCTAGGGCATATTTTCTCAAGTCTCCCACTTGCACTAGAGTCAATAACCTAGTTCACATCGCTATGTGATTTTACACTAATAGTTCACATCACCATGTGATTAACATCCATAGTTCACATCGCCATGTGACCAATACTAAAAGTGTTTACTAGAGTAAGTAATTTAGTTCACATCACCATGTGATTAACACCCAAAGAGTACTAAGGTGTGATCTTGTTTTGCTTGTGAGAGAAGTTTGGTCAACGGGTCTGCCAAATTCAGATCCGTATGTATTTTGCAAATTTCTATGTCTACAACGCTCTCCACAGAGCTACTTTAGCTAATTTCTCCCACTTTCAATATGTATCCGAATTGTGACTTAGAGTCATCCAGATCGGTGTCAAAGATTGCATCGACGTAACTCTTAACGACGAACTATTTATCACCTCCATAACCGAGATATATTTCCTTAGTACTCTAAGGATAATTTTGACCGATGTCCAGTGATCTACTCCTAGATCAAAATTGTGCTCCCTTTCCAAACTCAGGGCAGGGTATACAATAGGTCTGGTACACAGCGTGACATACTTTGTAGAACCAATGGCTGAGGCATAGGGAATGACTTTCATTCTCTCTCTATCTTATGCTGTGGTCGGGCTTTGAGTCTTACTCAACTTCACACCTTGCAACACAGGCAAGAACTCTTTCTTTGACTGTCTACTTCAAAAACTTGTTAAGGTATGAACTCATTGAAAAACTTATCAAGTGTCTTGATCTATCTCTATAGATCTTGATGCTCAATATGTAAGGAGCTTCACCGAGGTCTTTCTTTGAAAAACTCCTTTCAAACACTCCTTTATGCTTTCCAAAAAATTCTACATCATTTCCGATCGAGAATATGTCATTCACATATACTTATGAGAAAGGCTATAGTGCTCCCACTCACTTTCTTGTAAATACAGGCTTCACCGCAAGTCTGTATAAAACTATAGGATTTGACCAACTTATCAAAGCGTATATTCCAACTACGAGATGCTTGCACCAGTCCATAGATGGATCGCTGGAGCTTGCATATTTTTTTAGCACCTTTAGGATTGACAGAACCTTCTGGTTGCATCATATACAACTCTTCTTTAATAAATCCATTAAGGAACGCAGTTTTGTTAAGGTTCAAAAATATGCAGTTTTGTTTATCCATTTGCCAGATTTCATAAAATGCGGAAATTGCTAACATGATTCGGACAAACTTAAGCATCGCTACGAGTGAGAAAAACTCATCGTAGTCAACACCTTGAACTTGTCGAAAACCTTTTGCGGCAAGTCGAGCTTTGTAGATAGTAACACTACCATCAGCGTCCGTCTTCCTCTTGAAGATCCATTTATTCTCGATGGCTTGCCGATCATCGGGCAATTCCACCAAAGTCCATACTTTGTTTTCATACATGGATCCTATCTCAAATTTCATGGACTTAAACCATTTTGCGGAATCTGGGCTCATCATCGCTTCCTCATAGTTTGTAGGTTTGTCCTGGTCTAGTAACATGACTTCCAGAACCGGATTACTGTACCACTTTGGTGCAGAACGTACTCTGGTTGACGTACGAGGTTCGGTAGTAAATTGATCTGAACTTTCAAGATCATCATCATTAACTTCCTCCCTAATTGGTGTAGGCATCACTGGAACTGATTTCTGTGATGAACTACTTTCCAATTCGGGAGAAGGTACAATTACCTCACCAAGTTCTACTTTCCTCCAACTCACTTCTTTTGAGAGAAACTTCTTCTCTGGAAAGAATTCATTCTTAGCAACAAAGATCTTGCCTTCAGATCTGTGATAGAAGGTGTACCCAATATTTTCTTTGGGGTATCCTATGAAGACACACTTCTCCTATTTGGGTTCGATCTTATTAGGTTGAAACTTTTTCACATAAGCATCGCAACCCCAAACTTTAAGAAACGACAGACTAGGTTTCTAGCCAAACCATAGTTCATACGGTGTCGTCTCAAGGATTAGACGGTGCCCTATTTAATGTGAATGTAGATGTTTCTAATGCATAACCCCAGAATGATAGTGGTAAATCGGTAAGAGACATCATAGATTGCACTATATCCAATAAAGTACGGTTATGACGTTCAAACACACCATTATGCTGTGGTGTTCCAGGTGGCATCAGTGTGTGAAACTATTCCACATTGTTTTAATTGAAGACCAAACTCGTAACTCAAATATTCGTCTCCGCGATCAGATCATAGAAACTTTATTTTCTTGTTATGATGATTTTCCACTTCACTCTGAAATTCTTTGAACTTTTCAAATGTTTCAGTCTTATGTTTCATCAAGTAGATATACCCATATCTTCTCAAATCATCTGTGAAGGTTAGAAAAATGATACCCGCCGCAAGCCTCAACACTCATCGGACCGCATACATCAGTATGTATTATTTCCAATAAGTCAGTTGCTCGCTCTATTGTTCCAGGGAACGGAGTCTTAGGAATCTTGCCCATGAGGCATGGTTCGCAAGCATCAAGTGATTCATAATCAAGTGTTTCAAAATGCCCATCAGCATGGAGTTTCTTCATGTGCTTTACACCAATATGACCTAAACGGAAGTGCCACAAATAAGTTGCACTATCATTATTAACTTTGCATCTTTTGGCTTCAATATTATGAATATGTGCATCACTACGATCGAGATTCAATAAACCATTTGTATTGAATGTATGACCATAGAAGGTTTTATTCATGTAAATAGAACAACAATTATTCTCTGACTTAAATGAATAACCGTATTGCAATAAACATGATCCAATCATATTCATGCTCAACGCAAGCACCAAATAACATTTATTTTATGTTCAACACTAATACCGAAGGTAAAGGGAGTGTGTGATGGTGATCTTATCAACCTTGGAATCACTTCCAACACACATCATCACCTCGCCCTTAACTAGTCTCTGGTTATTTTGCAACCCCCGTTTCGAGTTACTACTCTTAGCAACTGAACCAGTATCAAATACCGAGGGGTTGCTATAAACTCTAGTAAAGTACACATCAATAACATGTATATCGAATATACCTTTGTTCACTATGCCATCTTATCCGCCAAGTATCTAGGCAGTTCCACTTCCAGTGACCATTTCCTTTGCAGTAGAAGCACTCAGTTAAGGCTTGGGTCTAGCTTTGGACTTCTTCATGGGAGTGGCAACATGCTTGCCATTCTTATTGAAGTTCCCTTTCCTTCCCTTGCCCTTTTACTTGAAACAAGTGGTCTTGTCAACCTTCAACACTTGATGCTTTTTCTTGATTTCTACCTTCGCCGATTTCAGCATCGTGAAGAGCTTGGGAATCGTTTCCGTTATCCCTTGCATATTATACTTCATCATGAAGTTTTAGTAACTTGGTGATAGTGACTAGAGAACTCTGTCAATCACTATCTTATCAGGAAGATTAACTCCTACTTGATTCAATAGATTGTAGTACTCAGACATTCTGAGCACATGCTCACTCGTTGAGCTATTCTCCTCCATCTTGTAGGCAAAGTACTGTCAAAGATCTCATACCTCTTGACACGGGCATGAGTATGAGATACCAATTTCAACTCCTGGAACATCTTATATGCTCTGTGGCATTCACAACATTTTTGAAGTCCTGGTTCTAGGGCGTAAAGCATGGTGCAATAAACTATCAAGTAGTCATCATACCGAGCTTGTCAAACGTTCATAATGTCTGCATCTGCTCCTGCAATAGTTCTGTCACCTAGCGGTGCATCAAGGACATAATTCTTCTGTTCAGCAATGAGGATAATCCTCAGATCACGGACCAAGTCCGCATCATTGCTACTATCATGTTTCAAATTATTTTTCTCTAGGAACATATCAAAAATAAATGGGGAGCTACATCGCGAGCTATTGATCTACAACATAGTTATGCAAATACTATCAGGACTAAGTTCATGATAAATTAAAGTTCAATTAATCATGTTACTTAAGAACTCCCACTTAGATAGACATCCCTCTAGTCATCTAAATGATCACGTGATCCAAATCAACTAAACCATGTCCGATCATCACGTGAAATGGAGTAGTTTTCAATGGTGAACATCACTGTGTTGATCATATCTACTATATGATTCACGCTCGACCTTTTGATCTCCAGTGTTCCGAGGCCATATCTGCATATGCTAGGTTCGTCAAGTTTAACCCGAGTATTCCGCGTGTGCAAAACTGGCTTGCACCCGTTGTATGTGAACGTAGAGCTTATCACACCCGATCATCACGTGGTGTCTCGGCATGACGAACTGTCGCAACGGTGAATACTCAGGGAGAACACTTATACCTTGAAATTTAGTGAGAGATCATCTTATAATGCTACCGCCGAACTAAGCAAAATAAGATGCATAAAGGATAAACATCACATGCAATCAAAATATGTGACATGATATGGCCATCATCATCCTGTGCCTTTGATCTCCATCTCCAAAGTACCGTCATGATCTCCATCATCACCGGTATGACACCATGATCTCCATCATCTTGATCTCTATCAATGTGTCGTCACATAGCGATAAAGTAAAACAATTACATGGCGCTTGCATCTTATGCAATAAAGAGACAACCATAAGGCTCCTGCCAGTTGCCGATAACTTTACAAAACATGATCATCTCATATAACAATTTATATCTCATGACGTCTTGACCATATCACATCACAACATGCCCTGCAAAAACAAGTTAGACGTCCTCTACTTTGTTGTTGCAAGTTTTACGTGGCTGCTACGGGCTTAGCAAGAACCGTTCTTACCTATGCATCAAAACCACAACGAATTTTCGTCAAGTGTGATGTTTTAACCATCAATAAGGACCGGGCGTAGTCACACTCGATTCAACTAAAGTTGGAGAAACAGACACCCACTAGCCACCTGTGTGTGAAGCACGGCGGTAGAACCAGTCTCATGAACGCGGTCATGTAATGTCGGAATGGGCCGTTTCATCCAACAATACCGCCAAATCAAAGTATGACATGCTGGTAAGCAGTATGACTATTATTGCCCACAACTCTTTTTGTTCTACTCATGCATATAACATCTACGCATAAACCTGGCTCTGACACCACTGTTGAGGAACGCAGTAATTTCAAAATTTTTATACGATCACGCAAGATCTATCTAGGTGATGCATATAAACGAGCGGGAGAGTGTGTCCACGTACCCTCATAGACCGAAAGCGGAAGCGTTATATCAACGCGGTTGATGTAGTCGTACGTCTTCACGATCCGGCCAATTCTAGCACCGAACGTACGGCACCTCCGTGTTCAACGCACGTTCAGCTCGATGACGTCCCTCATACTCTTGATCCAGTTGAGGCCGAGGGAGAGTTTCGTCAGCACGACGACATGGCGATGGTGATGATGAAGTTACCGGCGCAGGGATTCACCTAAGCACTAGGACGATATGACCGAGGTGTGTAACAGTGGAGGGGGGTAATGCACACGGCTAAGACAAATCTTTAGTTTCTTTGGGGTGTCCCCTGGCCACGTATATAAAGGAGGGGAGGGAAGAGGTGGCCGACCCAAGGGGGGCACGCCAGGTGTGGGGAATCCTACTAGGACTCCGCAGTCCAAGTAGGATTCCCCTCCTCTTTCCAATTCAGAGTAGGAGCGAAGGAAAGAGAGGAAATGGAGAAGGAAAGGGGGGCGCTCCCCACCCCTTGTCCAATTTGGTTTGGGAAAGTGGGAGGCATGCGCCACCTCTTGGCCCTTCTCCCCTCTATCCACTAAAGCCCAATAAGGCCCATTACTTCTCCCGACGAATTCCCGTAACTCTCCGGTACTCCGAAAAATACCCGAGTCGCTCGGAACCTTTCCAATGTCCGAATATAGCCTTCCAATATATCGATATTTACGCCTCGACTATTTTGAGACTCCTCGTCATGTCCGTGATCTCATCCGGGACTCCGAACAACCTTCGGTACATCAAATCACATAACTCATAATACAAATCGTCATCGAACAGGCTATGGAGATGCCCAATAGATATCAATGTGAGTGAGTAGGGATTGCCATGCAACGGATGCACTAGAGCTATAAGTTTATGAAAGATCAAAAAGAAACTAAGTTGGTGTGCAATCAACTTGCTTGCTCACGAAGACCTAGGGCAATTTGAGGAAGCCCATCATTGGAATATACAAGCCAAGTTCTATAATGAAAAATACACACTAGTATATGAAAGTGACAATATAGGAGACTCTCAATCATGAAGATCATGGTGCTACTTTGAAGCACAAGTGTGGTAAAATGATAGTAGCATTGCCCCTTCTCTCTTTTCTCTCATTTTTTTATTTGGGCCTTCTCTCATTTTTTGGCCTCTTTTTTATTTTATTTTATTTCTCGTCTGGAGTCTCATCCCGACTTGTGGGGGAATCATAGTCTCCATCATCCTTTCCTCACATGAGACAATGCTCTAATAATGAAGATCATCACACTTTTATTTACTTACAACTCAAGAATTACAACTCGATACTTAGAACAAAATATGACTCTATATGAATGCCTTCGCCGGTGTACCGGGATGTGCAATGAATCAAGAGTGACATGTATAAAAGAATTATGAATGGTGGCTTTTCCATAAATACGATGTCAATTACATGATCATGCAAAGCAATATGACAATGATGGAACGTGTCATAATAAACGGAACGGTGGAAAGTTGCATGACAATATATCTCGGAATAGCTGTGGAAATGTCATGATAGGTAGGTATGGTGGCTGTTTTGAGGAAGGTATATGGTGGGTTTATGGCACCGGCGAAAGTTGCACGGTACTAGAGAGGCTAGCAATGGTGCACTACTAGGGAAAACCTTATACACAGAACTTTAGCATTAGCGCTTGTTAAAAAAGTGCACTACTTCTACACAGCAGTAGCGCGAGCGGAATAAGCGCGCTGCAGATAAATATATAGCAGTAGCGCGTCTCACTGTAAAAGCTCTACTACTAAAATTCTCACCACCAAGCCGATAGGCTACACATAGTAGTAGCGGTCTGTCAGAAACCGCGCTACCGCTAATATTGTTGTAGCATCGCGTTTAGGTGTAAGGCGCTACTGCTAACGATAATAAATAAAATGAAGAATAAATAGAAAAGTAAATGAAAATGAAAGAAATATAAAAAGGAGAAAGGAAAAACAATAAAATGTAAAAAAAATAAATTAAAAAAGGAAAAAAAGAGAGGAAGGCATAGCAGTAGCGCGTTTACTGAAACACGCTATAGCTAAGTTAGCTATAGCTCTTTTTCAGTAACGTGCTACCGTTATGTTTCACTTAACCAGCGGTTTCCCTCTCCCCGGCCACCACTTCTCCCCCAAATCCCTCGCCCCACTTCGCCGCCGTCTCCCCAATTCGCTGTCGCCCCACTTCACCAACGTCTCCTGCCGGCGTCGACGCCTGCAACCTCACCGTCTACCCCGAGGCTGCGCTCATCCTCACCGCCGTGGCCCGAGGCCTCCCTCAGCCTCACCGCCGCCGCCTGAGGCAGCCCTCGAACTCACCGCCGCCCGAGCCCGCCCAGACCGCCACGCCCGAGCCCGCCTCCCACCCCCCTGCCTCCGCTGCCGAGCACCTCCCGCCACCGCTCTCCCTCTCAGAAGCCCCTACCCTCCCCACCCTTCCTCTCTCTGCATTTTAGAGCAAAAATTAGTTTAGAGAAAAGGGACAATTCCATTTCTCCCCCTAACTTGAGCCACCACCTGGCATTTGCCCCTAATTTTCAGGTATGCTCAAAAATACCCCTCTTCCATCAAGTCACCTTATAGAAATGCCCTTCTTTGCCGTTACCGTCCGGTCAAAGGGGTTTGACCGTTTGGTGAACAGTAAATTCGAAAAAAAGAGCAAACAAAATCAAAAAAATCTGAAATTTTGTGGGATCGAAGATACTCAAGGGATCAAGGTGCGTGCAAATTTTTGCGTAGTTTGGACATTCCAGCAGCTCGTGTCAAAGGAAAAACTTTAAAATGTACGCAGTGAATAGTAAATTCAGAAAAATAGCTAGAAAATTCAAAAAAATACGAATTTTTTGTCATCAAAGAGGCTAGGGTGCGCAAAGTGCGTGCAAATTTTTGTTGTGTTTCGACAATGTAGGAGCTCTTGGAGCAAAAAACAAAATTTGGCACAGAAAAAAACTTAAAAAAAGCACTAATTTGTTTTTTTGCTAGAGCACCTCGCATATCATTTGATCACAAAAATTTGCAAGCACCTTGCGCGCCCAAGCCTCTTTGATGCCAAAAAAATTCATAATTTTTAAAATTTTCTTGTTATTGTTTTTGAATTTACTGTTCACAGCGTATAGATTTATATTTTTTCCTTTGCCACCAGTTCCTGGAATGTCCAAATAGCGCGAAAATTTGCACGCACCTTGCGCCCTTGAGTATCTTCGATCCCACAAAATTTCAGATTTTTTTTATTTTTTTGCTATTTTTGTCGAATTTACTGTTCACCATGTTACTATTCACCAGACGGCCAAAGCACTTTGACCGGACGACAAGGGCATATCTATAAGGTGAATTGACGGAAGAGGGGTATTTTTGAGCATACCTGAAAATTAGGGGCAAATGCTAGGTGGTGGCTCAAGTTAGGGGGAGAAATGGAATTGTCCCTAGAGAAAAAGTTAGTTTATAGCAAAAAAATTAGTTTAGAGCAAAAGATGTTAAGTAGTAGATGTTAGAGCAAAAATTAGTTTAGAGAAAAAAAATTTGGTTTACAACAAAAGTTAGTTAGGGCAATAGGGTTTAATTAGGGTTTTTGTTTTCATAGATGTTTTTTTAAAGAAAAAATGAAGAAAATGTTGTAGCAGTGCTGCTAGTAGTATATAGTGATGCTAGTAGATGTTAATTAGGTTAGGGCAGTAGTGGTACTAGTAGATGTTAATTAGATGTTTTTTAGTTAGGGTAGTAGGGTTTTGCTAGGTTAATTAGGTTAGTAGTGCTGCTAGTAGTAGTGGTACAATAGGTTAATTAGGTGAAGTTAAATGAATAACCTAAATGGATGAAATTTGTAGTTAACTGATTTTTTTTCCTTTCATCATTATGGAGCACTAAACTTAACTGAATTTTGTTCTATTAGTAGTTAAATGAATTTTATTCTACACTTAGTTTTTCAATTATCTTGTGAAATTTGGATATGTTTATTTGGACATGTGGTTGCTCGTGTATATTTGGACATGTGTTGCAGTGTCGAAGATGGATATGTGAACACTGTTTCCAGGGAATGAAGCCGAGTGGCCTATTTTTTGCCGGAATGTTGATTCATTTCCGTTTCGGCAAATTTCAGGTGCTCGATTTCTCCACTTTTTAGCAAAGGTCATGCCGAATTTTGCCGTGAATTTCGGCATGAATTGTGCTACAAACTAGGACATATCGAGTGCCCGGGATTTGCCGCACCGGGAAGGAGTCAACTTTCCTGCAAAACATAGGTCTTTTTATGTCATTATTCATTTTATTAGGTCTAGAATTAGTTGACTAGATTTAATCGTAGGAAACATGGCTAGCAACGATGAAGGACAGGATTTGTTGATTGCAACGAAGTCTACCTAGCGGCAGGCGAATTTTTTAGGGAAGCCGACGATCAAGGGATATTGTTGCTAGGCCCACCTGTCGCATCAGGGACTGATACCAACATGCAGACCGGCGATGAGACTGACATCAGCGCCGAGACCAGCGACGACACCGGCGCCGAGACTAGCGGAGCCGGTCTAGAACCGAAAGCAAAGAGGCCACGGCGCCCAAACCAGCTCATGACTACTAGACTGGTGGTCACGGATATGGACGACGGCATTTTTGAGCCAATAGCGCCCGAGGAAGCGCGATCGTGCTAGGGCAATCAAATAGGCTGCATCGTACGGACAACCGCCACCATCAACGATGAGAAACTACAGAAGATAGATAATGTGAGGCCCTCCCTCCTAAAGAAGCTGCACCATATATTCTTGTTCCCGTGCCGGAATGAAAAGGATTATAAAGATCCAGATAAGAACCCGACAATGAAGCAGATAAACAAACACACAATCACAAAGTTTAGCGACGCGTTGGCCGCCTGGAAAGCAAGGGTGAAACATCGGATCGTCAACAAAAAGGAACCCTACTCCGAGATTGTAAAGGATAATCTGAAAATCACAGAAGAGCACTTTGAAATATTCAAGGCGACTTGGGAGGCCGAAGCTGCCAAAAAAGTCAAAGTACATGAAGGGACTTCAACAGAGGAACATGGGGTGCCACCACCTCGGAACCCATGGTTACGGTGGGAAGAGGTCCATATGGGCCAAGGAGGACGCGGAACGCGAGAGTCTGGGCATCCTAGACCCCATGGCGAACTTCGCCGTCCCGCAGGACCGTGACGTCCTCAGGGCAGGACACCATTGGGACTCAGTCAAGAAGATTTTCGAGACGGACCCGGTCATGACGGAGTTCATGAGACTGCTGGTAATTTTAGTTCCTGATCAATTTGGCTGCACGTTAGTCATATTTGTAAACGATCCTTGTTCCTTTTGTAGAGAGAGCAGCACAGGATTGCGGCCAAAAGTGACTCGCCATCTGAGGCGTTGGCGAGGCTCAAGTGGGACACTCCATTCAACTGGGCGTTGAACATATTGAAAGGACTCCCGGTGGAGATTCGACCGTCGTATGGACGTGTGCACAGTGTCGGAGACGGCGCCACATGGAAGAAGTACTATTGTGAGACCACGAAGGAGAGAAACGAAAGACAGAGGTTAACTGAAGAAAACATCGACAAGAAGGTTGAGATTGCGGTTGAGAAGAAATCATCTGAGACAGTCGCAACAGAGGTAGCTGCCGCAAAACAGGTGGTTGCAGATATGTCTACTGTCTTGGTTCCGGCCATTTTGAATTGGAGCAGGCAAAATCAAGAAAAAAAATGTAGCAGACTTTCCCCTTGCTGACTTCTTCGGGAGCAGCTCGACTAGCGTTGCACCAGCACCTCCACCTGCACCTGCTCCTACACCGGCTCCGGCACCGGACTTGCTTGGCGGTGCTTCGTCTTTGGTTGAGCTCGACGCCCTCATGGTATCTGTCACACCAGCCCTCTTCAATAAATGTATAATCTCCCGTTTCTGTTGCTTTTCGGATGTCTCACATCGCAGACATGTCTTTGCAGGCCGACGTAACCCCTTGCACCATATTGTACACCATTGATGACTAGAAGGTGGACGTGGGGAAGGCGACCATAATGAAGCCGAAGGAACCATTGTTCCATGGCTGGCCAATCCCCCTGGACGTATTCACGGTTTCCTTGGCCAGTGTCAAACCGGGCCACGAGAATTGGGCTCCTCTGGTACTAGGGGGGATGACAAAGAGACCCTGCGACAGCTTGGTGTGATTGCAATGGGTGGGTCCTGTTGTGGCCAAAGAGTCTGCTTCGTTTGGAGGCGGCCGGGAGCACACCCACGAGCACACAGATAGGTATGAAAATCAACACCCCACCTACCCAATTAGTCGCTGGTGATGTCGCCATAGATGAGGATGACGATGATGATGACACTCAACGGTATTTCAATACTGGCGCCTACTCGGGGTTTGAGCGTCATGTTCGTCGTTGCCTAAATTGCCACCTTCGAAGGCTGAACGTATTATAGATGACCTACCGGTAGCAAAGAAGCCTAGGAAGAGACCGAGGAAAGGCAACAAAGCTGCTTCTATGATCCAGCCGACTCAGCAGCCTCGGGGTCAAGACCCGTAAGATATCCCCGGTACAGCAAAATGGCATATCCCCGGTGAACCAATCCTACCTAAAGCAGTGCTAGGGGCCAGATTCAGTGACCTAAGGAGACTTCATGACGATGTGCTGTGGATAGAGAAAGGCCTCATCGCCTCAAAAAATCCAGGAGACCCACTCTACGTGGTTAACGTGCCGCGGCAAAGTTCGTACGCCCACACATGTGCCACGGACAAGTTCTTCCTTCGGCTTGATTACATCTTCGACATGTTTCACGTGAAGAAGCTGGATTTTATGTTTGCCCGCCTCTATACCTTGCACATGAACTACCTCATCGGGGTTGAGCAGATACATTATATCTGTGTCGCTGACCTGTACTTCATGCACGAGGGCTTCTTGGGAGTCTGCGCAGAGCACCGTCAATATGCGAGGGACTACATCGCCAGTTTCATGCTCGCCAATAAGGACATGGAGGTGATTCTCATGCCTTATCATCCCCTGCGCGGATATCCTTTCTTTGATTTCAATCATTCATTTGCACAATGGAGGCTAATTAATTTGAGGTATTCTTATTTTGCGCAGCGGCGGGCGCGCCGTCCTCATCGTCCTCTACCCTCGATACTCCCACGCTCTTTACTTGGACTCGTCAACATTAACAAAAAGGATTACACCCACATCAAGTCTGTTCTCGACAGTGCTATGTTTTACTACAACACACGGGGTGGAGAGGTCAAGGACAAGAAGAAAAGGGACGGCAGGCCCGCCTTCGGCCATAAGACCGACTTCTGCTACATCTAGCAACCGACTGATTCTCTTAATGATGGATTCTATGTCTTACACCACATGCTAGAGTACAGACGGGATCACTAGAACGTTCGCATGTCACCTAGATCCGGCGATGCCCATATTCTGCAATGGGCAAAGAACTTAGGAGATATCGAGGATCATCGACTTCGAGCTGAGTTCTATCACATCCAGCGCGAACTTGCCCAAATCATCAAGAAGGAGGTCGTCAAAAAATCAGGGATGTTCTACGAAGAAGGACAAATGTCGTGGGAAGACATCCAAACACGCGTAGCCGCTTAGCGTCTCGACCTGAAGCCTTTCACTAAGCTCGGGGACTATCTCCCTGACTTGGGTGGATGGCACGACATGTTGGAGTGATTGTCAATATATGACAATATGTCCGTTTAGTCCATACTTTATGTATGAAGAAACTTTGAGTTATGCACGACAAAACTTTATTTGTGATGTAATTAAACCGTCCTCCTCGACTAGCGAAGATCACTCTAGTTAGGGCATTTTGGGTACGATGAACTCTGTTATTTATGCTTATGATATTTTGCTTCTATTTTGGCCAAGTAGGTCTCTTTCTGTTGCTCAACTATATATGTTGCATATCATCGACTCATGTGACGATGCAGGTGCATAGATCATCCATGGCGAAGAAGTGCTACGCCAGGAGTATATGACGAGTGGCCGGAGTGTCAGGCCCAAGTGTACCGGTTTCCGGTTTCTGAGCGACAGCCAGTAGTTAGTTTAGGTTCACGCTAATGCGAGAGAGGGATACGAACTCATGTACTGCATAGTTCTGCTCTCACTCATAGTGATAGCTCTTCTCACGTATATCATTGTTTAGATTGATGACGATGTAGTTGCAAGTAATCGAGACTTGTATCGCTATTTTTGAGATGATGACGAGAGACCACTTTGTGTTGGATGATGATTATGATGATGACATGATTTGATGAGACTATTTGTATGTATATGCTATGATTACATTTCTATGTGTATGACATGCTAAAGATTATTGTATAAAGCATGTTCAAATACAAAACAAATATGCAGAAAAAACAGAAACTAATAAAACTAGCAGTAGTGAGGGGAATAAAGTTAGCAGTAGCGCTCCCTTATCAGTAGTGCTTCCAGCTAAAATGTGCTACAGATATTAGCAGCAGCGCGTTGCACTAAAGCTCGCTACTGCTAGCCATGTATAGCAGTACCATTGGATGACACGCGCTACTGCTACATGTTAGCTGTAGCGCCTTATCAGTAGCGCGGCATCCCATGCTACTAATAGACAAAATACCCGCGCTACTGCTAGGGTTTTCCCTAGTAGTGGTGGAAGGGTGAGAGTGCGTATAATCCATGGACTCAACATTAGTCATAAAGAACTCACATACTTAAAAAATCTATTAGTTATCGAAATGAAGTACTACGCGCATGCTCCTAGGGGGATAGATTGGTAGGAAAAGACCATAGCTCGTCCCTAACCGCCACTCATAAGGAAGAACATCAATAAATAAATCATGCTCCGACTTCATCACATAACGGTTCACCATCACTACTAGGGAAAACCCTATACACAGAATCTTAGCAGCAGCGCGGCTCAAAAAGGAGCGCTGCTGCTAATTAGCAGTAGCGCGGGTGTGGAAAACTCGCTACTGACAAGTGTTTAGCAGTAGCGCGCTCGGTGTAACCCACGCTGCTACAAATATCGACCGATAGTGCCCACCAAACTCCATTTAGCAGCAGCGCGGTGCCACGAGCCGCACTACTGCTATAGCTGTAGTAGTAGCACGGTTTTTCTGAGGTCGCTGCTACTAATTTTCAAATTGGGCACACTTTTGGTCCCGGTTAGCAGTAGCGCTTGTGCCGAAAGCGCGCTGCTGCTACTTTCTTAGCAGCAGCGCATTTTACATCCCGCGCTACTGCTAATCCATTTAACCCAAAATTCTCACTCTCTCCCTCAGCCGAATCCCTCCTCTCTCCCTCACTTTCCCACTCTCTCACGTTCCTCGTCTCTCCCTCATACTCCAGCGGTGGCCACCGCTGGTACACTCTGCTTCCTTCCCCCTCCCTCTCCTAGATCCCTTCGGTGGGCGGTCGCCGGAGCTCCTCACCGCCGCCAAGATACGGAAGCGCGACCTCGGCATCCTCCTCCTCGTCGCCTTCACGGTCTTCTTCTTGCTCCAGGTCAGCCCTCCTCCTTCCCCATCTCCGATTCGATCCGGAACACTAGCTGACCCATCCCCCTCCTCCTCCGGCAGCACGAGGGCGACTTCTCGTTCCGGGAGACATGGACCGCCTCCCGCCGCTGCTCGTCGCCGACCTCAACGGCGACGGCCGCCGCGAGGTGCTGCTCCCCACGCACGATGCCAAGATGCACGTCCTCCAGCTCCCGGCCCACACCGGGCTGGCCTCCGCGGCCGCCCTCGACGGCTTCCACAAGGCACGCGTCATGGCCGAGATCTCCCTGCTCCCGGCCAACGTGCGCGCGTCATGGGGTCGAGATTTTTTTTAGTTTTTCAAATTAATGGTAGTAGCGCGGGTCACAGACACGCGCTACTACTAACACACGTACTAGTAGCGCGGGATGCACCACACTACTACTACTAGTTAGCTGTAGCGCCGTAGTAGTAGCGCAGGCACCCGCGCTACTACCAGCTTTTAACCCGCACTACTACTAGGCTTTTTCCTAGTAGTGCATTTGTTCATGCTACGGGAATCACAAACTTTAACACAAGTATTTCTCAAATTCACAATTGCTCACTAGCTTTACTCTAATATCACCATCTTCATATCTCAACACAATCATAAGGAATCAAACTTCTCATAGTATTCAATGCACTTTATATGAAAGTTCTTATTATATCCCTCTTGGATGCCTATCATATTAGGAATAAATTTATAACCAAAGCAACTTACCAAGCTGTTAAAAGACTCTCAAAATAATATAAGTGAAGCATGAGAGTTCAACAATTTCTATAAAACAGAACCACTGCCGTGCTCTAAAAAGATATAAGTGAAGCACTAGAGCGAAATTGCATAGCTCAAAATATATAAGTGAAGCACATAGAGTATTCTAACAAACCACGATTCAGGTGTGTCTCTCTCAAAAGTTGTGTACAGCAAGGATGATTGTGGCAAACTAAAAAGCAAAGACTCAAATCATACAAGACGCTCCAAGCAAAACACATATCATGTGGTGAATAAAGATATAGCCTCAAGTGAAGTTACCGATAGACGAAGACGAAAGAGGGGATGACATCCGGGGCATCCCCAAGCTTAGGCTCTCGGTTTTCTTTGAATATTACCTTGGGGTTCCTTGGTCATCCCAAGCTTAGGCTCTTGCCACTCCTTATTCCATAGTCCTTAAAATCCTTACCCAAAACTTGAAAACTTCACAACACAAAACTCAACAGAAAATCTCATAGGCTCCGTTAGTATAAGAAAATAAATCACCACTTTTGGTACTGTTGTGAACTCATTATTTATTTATATTGGTGTAATATCTACTGTATTCCAACTTTTCCATGGTTCAAACACCCCGATACTACCCATAGAATCATTAATATAAGCAAACAACACATAGAAAACAGAATCTATCAAAAACAGAATAGTCTGTAGCAATCTGACTACTTCGAATACTTCTGTAACTCCAAAACTTCTGAAAAATTTGGAAAACAGGGGCAATTTGTATATCAATTTTGTGTAAGAAATTCAGAATTTTATCATGCCTCTGTGATTTTTAAAAATTCTAGGACTGGGCGGAAAAGTTTCTGTTTTTCAGCAAGATCAAATCAACTATCACCGTAAGCTATCTCAAAGGTCTTACTTGGAACAAACACTAATTAAAACACAAAACCACATCTAACCAGAGGCTAGATGAATTATTTATTGCAAAACATATCTTAAAAAGAGAAAACAAAAATAAAATTGGGTTGCCTCCCAATAAGCACTATTATTTAACGCCCTTAGCTAGGCATAAAACACGAATGGATCTAGGTATAATCGTCATAATGATAAGGCAAATCTCACTCATCTCATACTCCCTTCTTTTAGCAACAAGTTTTCTTTGTGGTAGGAAAAAATAAACAAAAGGGCTAAATTTAATGGAATAAGAATCCCCAAGATCAAGTTCGGAGAATTGGTTCCTCCTTCGGCCCCTCGTATTGTATGACCAACTCATTATTATAAGAATTCTTTTGGCAAAAAGTCATGAGCTTATGTCTAAGAGAGAAACCCAATCCATTGTTTTGTATAGCAAAATCATCATTAAGCTTGGAAATCGGATCATCTAAATCATCGGTAGGGACCCTCGTTCTTAAATTTTTGTTATAAGCAACATGATCTGAAGATCGTAAATGCATTATGTCCTCTTGGTTAAAGAGAATTCCCTATATCGGAGGGCGGCCACCGTCTACTTTATAATGTGCAAAAAATTCACTAGTTTCTTTCATAATAAATCTAAACTCATGAGATAGAAGTATAATGGTGGCGCGCTTAACGGAATAGTGCTAGAAAACTCTAGAAAAATCCTTTGTATAGAAGGATGTGATGTCTACTACGCAACTTTATTCTTGTAGACTCCTGTTGGGCCCCCAAGCGCAGAGTTTTGTAGGACAGTAGCAATTTTCCCTCAAGTGGACGACCTAAGGTTATTCAATTCATGGGAGGTGTAGGATCAAGATGGTCTCTCTCAAACAACCCTGCAACCAAAATAGAAGAAATCTCTTGTGTCCCCAACACACCCAATACAATGGCAAATTGTATAGGTGCACTAGTTCGGCGAAGAGATGGTGATAAAAGTGTAATATGGATGGTAGAAATATGTTTTTATAATCTGAATAAATAAAAACTGAAACGTAGCAAATAGTAAATGGGCGCAAAAACGGTATTGCAATCCTTGAAAATGAGGCCTAGGGTCCATACTTTCGCTAGTGCAATCTCTCAACAATGCTAATATAATTGGATCATATAACCATCCCTCCAAGTGCGACGAAGAATCACTCCAAAGTTCCTATCTAGCGGAGAACATAAGAATAAATTGTTTGTAGGGTACGAAACCACCTTAAAGCTATTCTTTTCGTTCGATATATTCAAGAGTCCGCACTAAAATAACACAAAGCTATTCTTTCCGTTCAATTTATCCTAGAGTTCGCACTAAAATAACACCAAAGCAAATTCATATTCGTAATACTCAATCCAACACAAATAAGTTCAAAGAGTGCCCCAAGATTTCTTCTGGAGAAACAAAGGCAAGAACATGCATCAACACCTATGCATAGATTACACCAATGTCACCTCAGGAATCCGCGAGTTGAGTGCCAAAACATATATCAAGTGAATCAATACAATACCCCATTGTCACACGAGTATTCAATTGCAAGACATATATCAAGTGCTCTCAAATCCATAAAAGTATTCAATCTGATAACAACGAAATCTCAAAGGAAAAACTCAATTCATCACAACAAGATAGAGAGGGGAAAACACCATATGATCCGACGATACTAACAAAGCCTGTGATACATAAAGATCGTGACATCTCAAGAACACGAGAGAGAGAGAGAGGAGAGATTAAACACATAGCTACTGGTGCAAACCCTCAGCCCCGAGGGTGGACTACTCCCTCCTCATCGTGGTGGCCGCCGGGATGATGAAGATGGCCACCGAAGATGATTCCGCCCTCAGGCAGGGTGCCAGAACGGGGTCTAGATTTTTTTCGGTGGATACAGAGCCCTGTGGCGGCGGAACTTCTGATCTAGGTTAACCTTGAGGGTTTTTGGAATATTTGTAAACTTATAGGGTAAAGAGGGGGTGTGCGAGGCCATCGAGGTGGGCACAACCCACCTGGGCGCGCCTGGGCCCCCTCAGGGCACCCCACCAGGTGTTGCTCTGGCCCATTGGTTGTCTTATGGTCTGTAAAAAATCCACAAAAAGTTTCGCGGTGTTTGGACTCCGTTTGATATTGATTTCCTACGATGTAAAAAACATGCAAAAAACAGCAACTGGCACTTGGCACTATGTCAATAGGTTAGTACCAAAAATGATATAAAATGGTTATAAAACATCCAAGAATGATAATATAACAGCATGGAACAATAAAAAATTATAGATACATTGGAGACGTATCAGCATCCCCAAGCTTGATTTCTGCTCGTCCTCGAGTAGGTAAATGATAAAAACATAATTTTTATGTGGAATGCTGCCTAACATGTCATCTCATATTCTTTTGTTTGTAGCATTTACATTTCGACTTTTATATGGTTCAAAGCAATAATCTATTTTTTGACATGAGACTTAAATACTCAAGCATATCAACAAGCAACCATGTCTTTCAAAATATCAACGCTAAAATAAGTTATCCCTAGCCCATCATGCTCAATCATTGATCCATTCATGAAACACACTCGCATACTAGCTACACCCAATGATCAACTACAATCATAGTGTTGATGATATAATTTGGCTGCTAGGTATTTTATGGGCCAAACTAATTTAAATGACTAATGGTTAGATTAATGGCTGACACAAATATTTTGCACTTGCTATTTAGTTTTAAATGCAGGCTTGGATCATAGTACAATACATATGCTGAAGAGGCAAATCAGGATAGCAAAGCTATTTACTCCGGACAAATATATGAAGTTTTTCCTGGATTAGGGGCTAGCCAGGAGAAGTATTGGGCCTGAGCAAAAGTCATGGACGTGAAGGTGCAACAACAGAAGGAGAATTATTAATCATAATTATCTGGTGTGATAGCAACATGGCCGGAATATTTAATTATTGATAAGGCAAGGAGCGCATATGGCCAGGAGAGGTCGCCATGTAGGTTAGATGGCTGATTCAACACGTCAAGTACTATACATGGTAGCCCAAAGGATGACCTGATTAGATACTAATCGGTTTAGATTTTGCAATTCTATTCGTATACGCCAAGTACTGCCTTGTATACGTCAAAGTCCAGCGTGCCTTATATATAAGGTCACGGCCGATTGGAAAAGCCCCCACCAATCGATCTATCAACAAAACCAATCTACTTTTTCATGTATGTTTTATCTATCGTTCTTTCCCCGCTGAACCCTACCAACCCTAGGGTTTGGTTCATCTTTGTCGTTTTGTGCTGAAAAGCCGCCGGCTCTCCTCTACGAAAGCGAGGGGATCTTTGTTGCTTTGCTCGGAAAGCAATCGTTCTTCGTCACGAAAGTACGACGGTTATCTTGGTGTTGCGCGGCGATTTCGCGTGCCGACACAATTGGCGACTCCACTGGGGACGGAAAGAAAAAGAAGCGCACGATGAGTACCGAGTCCAGGAACGGGAGCAACATCGACCTGAAGAACGTCATCGCCGTCACACTCGACGATTTGTCGGAAGATGATCGGCGCGAGATTGAACAAGAGCTTAAGAAAGAGATGGCTGAGCGACTAAAATTGAAGTTGACTGGATACCGCAAGACAAGGATCGGCGTCATTAAGAAGGTACATGTGTCGAACCCTTCAGATTCGATCAACACCGAGGTAAAAAAGTGAACCGAAGAAATTTCTCATCTAATTGATGTGTGCATAGCTACCAAGTACGATTCTGATGTGAAAACTATGACACACACAATTACTCGATCAGTAGCTAACAGAATTGAAGAATTTAAGGAGCAGCTTCATAAAGATCTTGAAAATAATTTACCCAGTCATGTTCGGTCATTGGTGCTGCAAATCAATGATGGATATTCTGAGAAAAAGCTGATGACGCTGCAAAATACGGGATTCATTAACTTTCCTAGTAATATTCATACACACTGTGCATCAGTTAATAACTTTGTGCATCCCAATGTTCCTTTAAATAGCGATCAAGGTGGCCGGAACTATGCGAGCAGTTCGGCTAATAATTTTATGCCTAGCGTAGCTGCTCCTACTGCCTCAACTCCGGATCCACAGAATCACAACAGCAATAACCGAAGTGCTAGTTCTAGTTCTAGTGTGCAACAACTTTTTTATCCAACTACAGAATATAATACACCACCGCTGTTGACTATCAGTATGGTGCGGGCTGGTACCCGATTCATATTTTAATGGGTCTCCGTTGCAAGCATCACAAGCTCAAATTTCTTTGCCAGAATTTCCATCACGTGCTTGCGTTCAATCTGCTCGACAAACTAGTTCTCTACAGTCGAATGATAGTTTTAAGGATAAGCTTGCTAGTATACTAAGAGAATTCAGTTTAGAACCTAAGAGTAGAGCACGTGCATATCAAAAACCATACCCTGATTATTTCGATTTGACGGCTTATCCTCACGATTTTAGAATTCCTGACTTTGTTAGGTTTACAGGGGAAGATGGTAGATCCACTTTCGAGCATATCGGACAATTTTTAGCCCAATGTTGTAATATCGGCACATCGCATGTTTATATGATTAAATTATTTCTGTTGTCTTTGTCCGGTATTGCATTTACTTGGTTTACATCGCTTGCTCCTAATTCTAGTTCAACATGGGCACAATTGGAGCAAAAAATTCATGAGTACTTTTATAGCGACGAAACAGAACTTTGGCTTTCAGATATTACTATGGTTAGGAAGAAATATAATGAGCCCGTTCATGATTATATTAGGAGGTTTAGGGATGTCAAAAACCGATGTTTCAGCTTGACCATGGCCGAAAAGGAGTTAGCCGATCTTGCCTTTTCGGGTCTTCTCGCTCATATTAAGGATAAACTAGAAGGGCAAGAATTTTTAGATGTTAATCAAGTTTTGCAGAAGGCTTTGGCGCAAGAAACCGGACCAAGGGGATTAAACAATATAGCCAGTTTGAAGATAATATTGATAATGAGGAGGATAATCATGTAGGTAATGCCTTCGATTATGATAGTAATTCTGCTAGTAAAGCTAACGTTAATATATGTGTAGCCGAATGGATTCCACGGCCAAAGTCAAAACCATTTGCATGTTCTGCTTTGAAACCCACACCTGCTAGAAGAGATGAAACTAAATACACTTTCTATGTTAGTAAGTGTGATAGAATTTTTGATATGTTATTGCAAAATAAATTAATTGGAGTGAGAGAGGGTCATGTTATTACACCTACATAAGAGTTGGGTAGGAGAGCTTATTGCAAGTGGCACAATTCTTTCTCTCATGCTACTAATGATTGTCACATGTTTTGTCAACAGGTGCAATCGGCCATTAATGAAGGAAGATTGACGTTTATAGAAAGTTCTAAGATTAAGCTCGATAGTGACGCTTTTCCTATCAATGTGGTCGAGCTTGAGAGTAAGAAAATGCTTATTCAGTCGGGTCAGACCAAATCCGCAAGAAAGAAAAATGTTGTTGATGATAATGCTTCTCCAAGGATGATCAAACAAAAAAAATCCAAAAGTAGGAGTTTGGAAAGACAATGTAAGAAGGAAACAAGCTCCAAGACCAAAGCCGTCAGTTAGCATGTTGTTAAAGTACACCTCACGCAAGACCAGCAATGTGTTTAACCGACTTGGAGGTGATAAACGTCTTAGATCTCCTTCTGGACCTGGTGGTCATGAGCAATGGCAAAGAGATTTATATGACCAACAACCCAATATTTAAATGGAGCCCAATATTGCAATGCTCCTCCTATGTACCCACAATTTCCTAAATGGGGTTTTAATCCTTGGGCGCCATTTTCTACAGGGCCAGTTTATTTTCACCCAGGATGGGTTCCGCCGAGGCCTATGTTCAGACCAAACATGATGAGAAAAAGGCCTGGTTCGGTGAGGCGGCTAGATCACATAATACAATTGTTGTCCAAAGGAAAAGGTCATCGGTACACAGTGCAGATGGCGAAGTTCATATAGGTGGTCAAAAGTTTAAGTGGGTGCCGATCAATCGTAAAAATTGATGCAAAAGCACATGGTGAAACTGAGCATGGCTGCAACAAGAGTTGTGCAATAAAAGATATTAGTTTAAAAGATGATTTGGAGCCTAGTGTGTAGACACGTGTACACAAGAAAATTGTACGTACTAGTGAGTTGGTTGATGCATCCGTTGATGAATTTACTAGAGACAGTGGGAAAATTGAAGCCATAGGTACAGAGGAGAATAGTGATGATGTGAAGTTGCAGCAAACCGGCCGATGTAATTAGTTTGGCAAGGAAACTAATTTTGGATAGAGCATGCATGCACGGTCAGACAAAGAATTCGTTGTAACCTCATGTACTAAGCAACGGTCTAAGTCGGCAAGCTCATATGCTGATTTATTCATGGGAAGTTGTGGCCCAGGAGCGTCCAGAAATTTCAAGTCTAGCACTGATTGGGATTTAAGCAATGTACGCGGCCAGAAATTTAAAGCTAGTAATGCACATGATCATCAGAGAGGTGTTTCTACCAGATATAAAATATTTGCCATAAAAGCAGAAGTACGTCAGTACATGCTGAGAGACTTGGGGGGGCAACAGAATTAAGTCAGCTGGACTCACACACACTCAGAAACGGCGTGTCCAGCGACTACGAGCATTTGAAATGAAGGAAGAGATAGCCGGGAAGAAGCGATTATTCGATCCAGAAAAATCAACGATGCCAAAGATGACATGTAGAGGAGAAGTTCCCAAAGGCTCCCAATGGAAAATATTAAAAAACACTACTATTCTAGCATGACCAAGCAGGCTTTAGGTAATGTTGCCGGTATATTATTCCAAGTATCGTCCTAAGAAAATTTGGCCGACATATTATTTCAAATATCGCTGACAGTGTCCTGGACTAGGGGGTACTCACCACGTCATCTCCCGATCTGTTAGATTGGGCCGAGGACCCCCATGGCCGTATACTCATGGGCCAGTCCGGACAGCTACGCATACAAGGAATATTCCACAAAATTTGGTGATCAAGACAATGACTCCTCCCCACCGGCGTATTCGGCTTGGACTCTTGTTATCCTAGGCCTCTGGTGCATTATATAAACCAGGGCTGGGCTACTCAATAAAGCTATAAAACAATCATACCATAGGCTAGCTTCTAGGGTTTAGCCTCTACAATCTCGTGGTAGATTAACTCTTGTAATACTCATATTCATCAAGATCAATCAAGCAGGAAGTAGGGTATTACCTCCATAGAGAGGGCCCGAACCTGGGTAAACATCGTGTCCCCCGTCTCCTGTTACCATCGATCCTAGACGCACAGTTCAGGACCCCCTACCCGAGATCCGCCGGTTTTGACACCGACATTGGTGCTTTCATTGAGAGTTCCGCTGTGTGATCGGCAAAAGGATCAATGACTAGACTGCAGATCAACTGCAATGTCGGCTTCTTCGTCACCGGCTCGACTAGTCACCTTGGCTGGACCGAGGAATGGGCCCTACCTCCGATCGTCACGTTCGGATGAGGGCCTTCATCAACATCAACTCCGATCTCTATCAGGATCATGGAGGAATCATCCAGGGAGCCCGAGGGCTCAACGTCAACATTGCCCTCGGGCAACCGTGCTGTTTTTCTGGACAGCAAACTTGTATCTGCCGCCAACGCCTCCTCAAGTGTCGTTTTAGCGATTGCTTCGGTGGAATTGCGCAGAATTGAGTCTGCAACAACCCTGGAAAATTTCGTCGAGTTCCGATGGAGGAATCTCTGGCAATCCGCGATATACCGGAGCCTTGTCAAACCTGGACGGAATCTGGACAAGTTTAGTGTGTGGTGTCCAGCTTCTAGCTCGGACGTCCTTCGGAAGATCCAACCATTGATCGGCTGCGTAATTTCTATATCTACCACCCCTAAAAATTTAGCTCGATCCGACTGTCCAAACTCCGGGAACCTTCCGATTAGTGCATCACTTTTCGGATCTGTTTTCTGCGCGGAAACGAATCCGACCAGAGTTCGTATTTTTTCTGAACGGGATTTTGGACATCCTTTTTGAAGGAAGTTTTGTATGGGGTATTGTGTTTTTTCCCGAACATATCCCACTAACTTTAAAATCTTTTGAACATGATCTTCACCATCATGCCGGTGTCAAACCAGTCCGGCAATATTGCTCCAAGGCTGACGACCTGCGCTAGACACGTCGTCGCTTTGTTGAGGCGAGCTCAACTTCTTCGGATCATCATCTCGGCAAGCCGAACAAGAGTTCAGCATCACGAAGGATAAATCATCACCAACATCGCCGCCCCACGAATTACACGGAGCGGGCACACCGGCATCGCCGCACGGTCGCTTCATCAAGTCGGCGTTGACCACGTCACGACATGCATCGGCAGGGCCGCACTATTGCTTCTTCGAGCTGGTGTCCATCACGCCGACCTACTTTGAATCATCGGCTGACATCGAGGCTTCGACATCTCGGCTGGACCGGGGGCTTCGCCATCTCTTCATCAGCCTACTCCGGAGACTTCGGCGTCACTAGCCGACCAGCTCCATCACGTTAGCTGGACCGAGGGCTTTGCCTCGGCGAGCCAACCTTTGCCAGCATCACCATGCCGTCGCTTTATCGCCCATCAGGAAATGGGTGTGCGGATCGAGTCCCAATTTGGGGAATCACCTTTCTTTGGATTGCTACAACAAATAAACCAAGTGCTATTAATCCTAGTATTTTTTGCTTGTTTGGGTTCATTTTTTCCAAGGAATTATTACTCTGGTTTGTCCATCATATGTGCACAGGTCTATCAAATGGTGGCCGAGTTAACGACAGTCGTATGGTGGTTCGGCCAGTTTCCGTAACGCCGCATCCGGAACTCGGACCGACCTGTGAATTCAGGCTTTTTCACGCCTTTAACGCATCATGCCGACGCCCTGCATCGACACTGACTTCGGCGCCAGGCCATATCTCTTCTATTACTCCTTTTGCATAAATTATTTATTATGCAATGATTTTTTTAAATTATTATTATTACTATTATCTCCGGTTTGCACTATTTTTTGTGCACAGGAAAATGGTCCGGGTTGGGCAGTATCGTCAACTCGGTGTACTGACATACCACGTCACCTTGGCTGGACAGGGGGCTTCGTCAACACTTCATTACCCCATGCCGGGGACTTCGGCATCACTCTGCCGGCCTGCATTGACCGTGCTATGTCACCACTTTGGAGTGCCGAGCTCTTTGCTCCGCCACCTCGGGACCGGCTTGGGGGATGGAACCTTGTCCCGCATCAAGCTCGGACCGCGTCATCAATACCGAACACATATACCAGCTAAGTTGCCTTCATGCTCAAAGTTTTAAATTTTTAACTTCTGTTCGATTCGACCAAGCATTATACTTTTTTGGAAAAAAGTTGCTTGCAATTTTTTTTTCCTTGTCAAAACTTCGTTTGTGACACACAAATTCAAATACCCAGTTCACCTGGGGGCTTCCTTCATAAAGCCTTTCCTCTTGCATATGATTATACTTGTAGGGCTTCGTTCCTTGTTCGTGTATTACGCCACAATATGCACCATATTGACTTAAGCGATTTGTAAGCTAGGTTGCCTCGCTCATGTGTTTACCCCTACGTTCCCGATTGTTCGGCTAGGGAGTAAAGGGAGCACCTCTGCGATTGTCACTATCTTGTCATCCGAGCCGGACCTCAGACTAGGTGAAGCCGAAAGCTAGCGCTCTTACTGTTTTCGATTATGGTCAGCACACAACGGAACTCATGAGTACAAAAAAATCTATTGCACAAGTCTCATAGTAACAATTAGCACCACAGAAAGGTATCGGTGGGGGTACTATTTTCTTCGAAGATGGTTCTTACACTTCGTTAGTAATATAGCATAAGTTCCCTGAGTGCACTTTGTTTGTTATAGCCTTATGGCCTGATTGCCTGGTTATTGGAAACACCGTCTATATTCTCGACAGGTGGAGTACATAACACTTTTCGGTCCTTGACCGAAGAGGGAGAAGCCGACGGTCGGTTAAGACGCGTTCAAAGTTCGGGTGAACATTGATATGATATAAGTACTTCAGTACATACAATAATTCTTTTACCCAAGTCACTTGGGGGCTCTTAAAGTTTATTTGAGCCGTTTTATGATAAGTATTTTTCTTCTTAGTCGTTGCAAAGCTTTTATTATTATTTATCACTCCTTTCTCGACGCAAGTGTGTGGTTAATAGCCGGATAGCCTTGCTTCTCTCAAAGCCGCTCGAACTTAGTTTGCTAAACTAGCCTCGGAGAAGCACTCCGCCTTCAGGATAAGGAGGTTGAAGCCATAGGCTGACCCGCTTGAAGTCTTGAGATAGGATGTGTCATTATAAAGCACGGCAGGAAACAAAATTTTCATTTTCTAAGTACAATTTTTGATTTGGCACCGAACACTCGATTTAGTTTGGACATCTAGTTTTTACTGATGTTTTTTGGTTTTTCAAGCCTATGGCACTTTTAAACTATTTGTGCGTTTCCAGCATTAGTCTCGCAGTGCAACGCCATACACCTTTAGGGATTTGGAAAAAACATTCTCGGATATTGCCATATATGTATCGGTTTCGAATTGTGTCTTCGGTTAATAGTTGGGTTGCACGGCTCCTGTGCTTGCCTCCTACGTTCCGCTTTGTTCGGCTAGGTGTGCAAAGGGAGAACCACTGTGATTGTGCTTCCAGCTCGCATGGTTAAGCACCTCTGTGGAGAAAGCCGAAAACTGACTGTCACAATAGGCGTAAACGGTCAGCGATCCAATGACTATGTTGAATGACGGGCCGTTCATAACATTGGCCGAAGTGTTTACGGCTTGACCTCGGATGTCGCCGAACACTAACCGGGGGCTCATAGCTAGCTTCCCCCGTTTAAAGCTCCTATGACTAAGCGAAAGTTATAAAGCCCGCATATCTGATTGCCTCGTTTCTGTTAACACAACCGCCTTCGGGCACCGAGACGTCGGCTAAGGGTTGTTTTGTTAGTGCAGAAACACCCTGCGTAGTATCTACCAAGGGGTAGAGGCCGACGATGGGCCACTTTCAACTGATAAACAGTCGCAATGGAGTCAAAATAATGATGTAAAGTACTTGGATACATAGAATCATTACACATAATCTGTGATTTTACTCTGGATATCGATGCTTAATTCGGCCACCCGTGTCCACATTAAGGCTCGGGGGCTACTGGGCTTGGCGCTCATTATTTACAAATATTAAAGGGGCACATCGATCCCCTGATCTTGTGTTGCCACCGGACAAGTGTCTCGGGGGCTACTGCATTGCCTATTCAATGCAGAAAATTCAGAGGGCTCAGTGTTCGGCCTGATCGAACTATGGGAAAATGCGTTTTCGGACAACAATAAGTACCATCTGGACCTATCTGGCATCAAGTTAATATATCACGGTGACTTCTCACGACCCTCTCTTAGGGGTCCGTTCGCCGACCACTATTATCTCTAACATATTACACTGCGTTTTTATTCCTATATATGCTACCGAGCTAGGAGTTGATCCTCAGGCCGATTTCGCGCATCGACCTGAGTCTCAGGGGCTACTGGGAACAGAGGTTTCATGTTTTCCTTCAGGTGCATCTCAGGTTTTAGACTGATACACACCTTGAGGGCTACTGGATATACATATACTGACTATATACCTCGTCATAGAATAAACTGCACCAGTTAAAAATATTCACAAAAATAAGCCCGCGGTCGGGGTGGCGCACCACCTCGGAGGCAGTCCGACATAAAGCTCGGGCGCCAGAGGCTAGCTCCATAGAGGGCATTTCCAGCATTAAGCTCGGCTAAACTCCTTCAACTTTTTTGAACCAAGATGATCTATGACATCTTGGATATAGTCCGGCGTTGGAGCACGGATACAGTCCGGGGTTGGAGCTTGGACACAGTCCGGCGTTGGAGCTCGGATACATTCCGGCGTTGGAGCCGGGAAGCAGTTCGACATTGGTGCCCGGCTGCAAAAGATACCTCGAATGCAGTCCAGCGTTGGAGCTCGGACGCAAGAGGACACTGCCTCCCAGGAACAACTTCAAACCCGAGGTGTGGCATAAAAATAACAAGGCATTGATAAAGGCCGGAAACTTAAAGGGGCTCCTCGGATACCTGATGTGTAAACTCTTCGGATTCACTTTGGCGATCTTCAAGACCGAAGATGGGAAGATTTGTTGAACCAGTTTTCAAGACCGACGACCGGAGATGAAGAACAGTACAGAAGAATCGAGGAGCGTCCCTAACTTGAAGACCGGTTCAGGGGGCTACTGATGGTGTCCTGGACTAGGGGGTACTCACCACGTCATCTCCCGATCTGTTAGATTGGGCCGAGGACCCCCATGGCCGTATACTCATGGGACAGTCCGGACAGCTGCCGCATACAAGGAAGATTCCACAAAACTTGGTGATCAAGACAAGGACTCCTCCCCCACCGGCGTATTCGGCTAGGACTCTTGTTATCCTAGGCCTCTGGTGCATTATATAAACCAGGGCCGGGCTAGTCGATAAAGATATAAAACAATCATACCATAGGCTAGCTTCTATTGTTTAGCCTCTATGATCTCGTGGTAGATCAACTCTTGTAATACTCATATTCATCAAGATCAATCAAGTAGGAAGTAGGGTATTACCTCCATAGAGAGGGCCCGAACCTGGGTAAACATCGTGTCCCCCATCTCCTGTTACCATCGATCCTAGACGCACAGTTCGGGACCCCCTACCCGAGATCCGCCGGTTTTGACACCGACAATCGCCATAAAGAAAAATAATTTCCCAACGTGCTCTTTGGACATTAAGCAATTATATAGCCGGTAAAGTAAACGACATCATTCTCGGGTATTATAATAGTGTTTTTGGTCAATGCAATTGTACCAAAAACAGGGGGGCATGTGTTGATGATATAATTTGGTTGCTAGGTATTTTATGGGCCAAATTAATTTAAATGACTAATGGTTAGTGTCGGTGTCAAAACCGGCGGATCTCGGGTAGGGGGTCACGAACTGTGCGTCTAGGCGGATGGTAACAGGAGACAAGGGACACGATGTTTTACCCAGGTTCGGGCCCTCTTGATGGAGGTAAAACCCTACGTCCTGCTCGATTGATATTGATATTTTGGATGTTTACAAGAGTGGATCTACCACGAGATCAAGGAGGCTAAACCCTAGAAGCTAGCCTATGGTATGATTGTAAGGGTTGTTGATGATCGTAGTCCTACGGACTAGAGCCATCCGGTTTATATAGACACCGGAGAGGGCTAGGGTTACATAGAGTCGGTTACAATGGTAGGAGATCTACATATCCGTATTGCCAAGCTTGCCTTCCACGCCAACGAAAGTCCTATCCGTACACGGGGAGAAGTCTTCAATCTTGTATCTTCGTAGTCTTGGAGTCCGGTCGATGATAATAGTCCGGCAGATGATAGTTCGGCTGATGATGGTAGTCCGCTATCCGAAACCCCTAATCCAGACTCCTCGGTAGCCCCTGAACCAGGCTTCAATGACGATAAGTCCGCGCCAGATATTGCTTGGCATTGCAAGGCGGGTTCCTCCTCCAAATGATAGAAGATTGTGAACACCAGGATAGTGTCCGGCTTTGCAAAATAAATTCCACATTCCACCGTAGAGAGAATAATAATATATACACAAGTTCAATCTGCTGACTTTTTTGTGGCATGACGTCACACCACTACCAAGCCATTACTCGAATTGTTTTTTACTTTACCACCTCAGCGCGTTTAGCGAAGCGGTTTCCTTGGCACGTCTTGTCGAAGAAGAGATCGTGTTTCCCCTTAATCCGGGATTCTCATCAATACGGACGTGGGTAACCCAACCACGCCATTGATGGTGACGCTTGGGAGATAAGCGAGTTTTACTAAGCCGGTGGGGGACGCGTAGACTCCGCCCGCCCATTTAAGGGATAAGGATTCACCTTCTCACCTACGCCTTCTTCCTCCTTTGCTTATCCATCTCCGCAGACTTTTCGAGCTCCAGCGCCCAAGTTCGCAAGATCTCGTCTCAACCTTCTCCGACCATGTCCGGAGCGGGAGGTAAATGGTTGGCCTCCACCGTTAAGGAGGAGCAAATCGCCAAACTACGCAAAGACCGGATACCTCTCCAGCGACATCACAGCGCCGGCTGCCCGACGAGGGGCAGCTCATCCCCACCCCCAGCCCCATGAGAGGGTCGTCTTTATTCCCCACTTCCTCCGCTGGACTGGGCTTTCCACTGCATCCCTTTGTCCGGGGCTCATGTTCTACTACGGCCTGGATTTCCATGATCTGGCGCCAACTTCATCCTCAACATCTCGGCGTTTATCGTGCGTAATGCGAGGCCTTCCTCTGCATCCAGCCCCACTTCGGCTTGTGGCTCAAGACCTTCAATGTCAAGCCGAAGGTAGTGAAGGGCACTCAAGCGGAGTGCGGAGGCGCCATGTTGGGCAAGATGCCCAACGTCCTTTGGTTCGAAGGGGCCTTCGTGGAATCCGTCAAGGGGTGGCAATCGGGGTGGTTCTACATCACCGAGCCGCGTGACCCTAAATGGGCGGCGGCCCCCGAGTTTAGATCTGGTATCCCCACGCAGCTCACCTCCTGGAAAGAGAAGGGCTTGCTGTGGGGCAGTTTGAAGGAGCTGACGGGACTCCAAGCCTGTATCAAGAAGCTGGTGAAGAAGCTCAGGCTGGTCAACGTGGTCCAAGTCATGCTCATCCGCCGGATTCTCCCATGCCAAGAGCGGGCATTCAATCTATGGGAGTTCGATCCGGAACAGCACCAGGCGCTGAATAAGCTCTTCGACACAACGTACGAAGGCGCCTAGAAGGTGCTGTTCAAGGGCGCCGAAGCCCCCGCATCCGCGACTGAAGATCACGGATTTCGCTCGCAGCGCCAGGCCGACGAGGTAAGTGATTCTACCCCTTTACAGGACACTTGTTTTACATAGTTTGACTCTATGCGGGTTTTAATTTCCCCTTTTCCTTTGACAGGACTGGATAAGGAAGGCGGAGTAGATTACCTGTCCGACTCCTATGCCAGAAAATCCATGAGACGCCGTCTAGCGAGGCTGCTGGTTCCGCACCGCACGTGGTGCCGAGAAGAAGGCCAAGAAGGAGGCCACGGGTGCTCGAAGAGTGCCCGTTTTTAGGTGTCCGACGACTCGGGCGGAATCCTCCCGAAAATGAGGAGGAGGAAGAGGACTCTCCCGAGAGGAGGGAGAGAGGAGGAAGGCTTCCCCAACAGGGGAGGCCGAAGGGTCCAAGAGGGGAAGGACTATTCCCCCGGACAGCTCCGCCAACATCAACGTTGGCGAGGAAGAATGGCCTTCAAGGGCCAGGCCTCCGGCAAGATCGTAAGTACCCGGATTCCTGAATGATTTATAATTTCTTTTTCTGTGTCACATAGCGTCATTCTAATGCCGCATGCTGCCTGTAGTCCGGCCAGTGATGATCTCCCCGCTTGATCGAGCGGGTCGTTGGCTCCGTCGGATGTAGACTCCATCCCGACCGCCTCCACCCCTCGTGACGCCGAGTATGCCGTGGTGGGATCCCAAGAAGGGACCCATCGGGGGGAGGCTCCGGAGGCGCCACAAGGCGTCCTCCCGGACTTTGCGCCGGACTCCACCACAGAACCCGCAGTGGTTCCAGAGTCCGGCCGGCGGCCCCTTCGAACGAAGGGCAAGACCGTGACGCCGGCCGCTTCCGTCCAACCGGAGGCACCGGACAACTTGTTGGAGGCGCTGAAGAGCGCTTCCATCGAGGAAGAACACCGCACTATTATGAGTGCGGTGATTCAGAAGGTGCAGCTCGCCAAGGGCGGGCTGACCGAAGCCTGCAGTAGCCTTCTATCAGGCATTGAGGTAAGAAGTTAAAAATATGCAATGTAATACCGCATAGACAGTAGCCCCTGATGCTCGGTTCGGTGTTCGGAAAGAAAAGCCGGACTGAGGATCTGAAAAAAGATATACGCAGGGTTGCTAAAAAATTATGTCAATATGGGTTGCAGGCTGCGCTGCTGACCTCTACCGCACTGACTGCGGAAGTCGGTGCTTTGAAGCAGGAGCTCGAGCGGTCCGAGCAAGAGCTCGGCCGCGCCAGGGAGCAGCTCGGGACAAAGAAGGTGAGTAACACCACTTTGAACTTGTACCTTACAGAAAAGGATTTAGGTTTCAACAAAAATAACAAGGATAATATGGGTGCTGCAGGGCCACGAGCGAGGTGGCGACCACGAAGGAGGCCGTGTCCGCGACGAGCATAATCGGCCCACGGAAGGGCAGAGCGAGAAAAGCAAGAGGCGCGGGTGGCGGTGGTTCAGCAAGAGCTCCGTGGCTCTCATGGAAAATCATGAGAGTTTGGGCGTGACTCAAAGACTTCGAGTCCGAGCTTGCCTCGGCTCTCGAAAGTGTAAAACCGCCAAGGCCGAGGCCCATAAGTCCCTTCGGAGATTGAGTTGATGAGGAAGATAGCGGCTGGTAAGGCATTTTTCATGCAAAGCAAGCATGTGAATGTAAATTACGTGTTACTTACCCGAATTCGAGCTCTCGAGGCGTTTGCAGATCTGCCTCGCATGGCGTGTACGATGCGCCGCATTCTACCGAGCCGAGGAGGGAGCTCAACCGAGAAGGTCTTACGGTCTCGGTATCTTGAGGCCGACCATCCGTGCCCCTAGCGACCAGTGAAGCAGCTGGTCGAGCTTCCTAAGGTGGCCGAGCAGGCCATGAAGGGCCTCATAGTCCGGCTGCGGCTGGGAGGCCATGCACAGGAGCTACTTCGGCCTCGTCTGCGACGGCTGGTGGATCGTGCCCCAGGGTGGAGGTTATCAAGCGCTCCGCCTGTATTGAAGGTGCTCGTCAGGCCCTTGCCCGCGCAAAGGTGCATTGGGGCAAGCTGGATGCGGAGAAGCTAATCATTGACGCGCCACCAGCGGGCAAGGAACATCGTACGCCCGAAATTTACTATAAGGTTGTCCTGAAGGGTGCCCGCAAGATTGCGGATGAGTGCCCCAGGGATGCAATTTTTGAGTAAATTCACAGTGTGTTATCCTGTGCGCTAAAAACTTTGTTCATATGCGCTAAGCAACGCTTGTTAATTTAAAATATTACCTTCATGCGGCCTTTTATTAAATCGAGAGATGGCAAGTCGTCGGCTTCAGCCCCCATGCCACAGTCTTTGGGGTGTTCGGATAAACATGGCGCTCTAGTTCCCATTTATGGGTCCATCGAGGAGGCGCTCAACACAACAAACAAGGCAACCGGACTTATAGTGCTTGAACACTCTCACTTAGCCATATAATTCTATAATTTTAAATTTGGTGAAGCCCCTAGTATTCGGAGGACCGAATTGGGCGCTATCCATGCCTTCGCTCGGACATAATCCGAACTTCGCTCGAGCGGCGTAGGTCTTTAAGGACCCGAAAGGACCTCTCGAACAGCGACCAGTCTCGCCTTATCATGACAGTCAGTTTTAGCTTTCTCCTCGAGGCGTTAACCCGGCTCAACAGGGCATAATCGCGATGGTTCTCCCATGCTACCTTAGGCGATAGAACGGAACATAAGGTGCCAAACATGGGAGCAGGGCAAACCCAACTATTGACCCAAGACATGATTGGAGCCGATTCATATAATGCTATAAGTTAAGGTGCCGCACTTGTGAAAGTGTCGGACTTTATCACACCATAATCACGGAGAACATAAGCCCTGGTGTATTTGGCCGTGCAGTGTACGGATGCAACATGTAAGTAAATGAACATATATATATATATATATATATATATATATATATATATATATATATATATATATATATATATATATATATATATAATGCAATTATAGGCAAAAAGTGCTGCATTTTATTCGAGAAGATATGCTATGAGTGCGGAATGATACAAATAGTCACGGAAAGCAAAGGATTGGGCGAATTAAAGGCCTCTCCCTCGAGGGTAGGCAGCGGAATGTTTGTATTTAACAAATTTAATGCTCGTGATGGAGACCACACGAGTGTTAAATGTGACCTTTGTCCTTCCTGGCTGTTGCATCATGAGTTGGCAGGGGTTGCCGCGGACATAGTTCTGTATAAAAAGAAAAATAAAAGAAAAAGAGCGACACACTTGGGAGCCCTGGTGTGGTCGAACCGCACTCTGGTCTGTTGTGGTTGTGCCTCCCCTATGCCCATGGTATCTCCAAGGCGTAATGATGTACACGAGAGCTTGTCTTACAATTTTGCGAGGGTGGGGTTGAGGCCGCATTACTCTGCGATGCTCGGGCGTGCTAGGTGGTCTTGGTTGATGTTGCTCGGTAGCGTTTGGTGGTGTCCGGCCGTTTAACGGCGGACTCGAATTGCTGTAAAAGGTGTAGCGACCCGACCGAATGGATCAAGTCTACGTGCTTAGGTGTCATCCTCGGATCGGTATCTTTGACACACACGATTACTCGAAGGATTTATAACAGAGGTAAATCACATGTATAAAGTAACGTAAATACTATTACCTCAATCCAAAAGATAGCGGAAGCAACAAGGTTGTGGATTCCCATAAACACCAACGGCAAAGTTGAGTGTAGAAATCATAACCCTAACGTATCACTTACTCGTCGTCTGAAAAGTCTACAACATGAAAAGTTGCAGCCCGAAAACGGGTCAGCACATGGAATATGCTGGCAATGTAACACATAGAGAGTAATGAAGGAATAAGCCTATACTACATGCATATATGGCTGGTGGAAAACTCTATGGTTACAGTTTTGCAAAAAAGCCAATTTTTCCCTACATCAAAGGAATAAATTTTAATTTAACTATCATGGTGGTTGAAACATCATTGAGAAGGTACCCCCAACTCAGATGATCCCAATTAAGGTAATTAACATCCCAGCAATATTAATTTAGAGTGATGAGATACATGTGAATAGTCAAGTACTAGATACTCAGGTTGTCCATAACCGGGGACACGGCTAACCATGATTAGATTGTACACTCTGCATAGGTTTGCACACTTTTCCCCACAAGACTCGATCGCCTCCGTTGGTTTCTCGCACTACATGGTGTTTGAGAAACGGATGACCGAGACACAGTCTTTCAGAAACATTAACTCTCTACTCCGGATAGATCATACCAAACCTATAAAACCTACTACCTGCTGATCTACCTCTTCGAGAGCTGCACGTAGCTTACTCAACTATGCTAGAGCCCATAATAGCTTGTGGCTGCACACGGAAGTTTCTAGCATGAAGAAACTCAGTTCCCTTTGAGCCTGGGTGGCGGTCCATAGGACGATCACACGGGTACCCGGATTTCGAAAAAGCAGAACACCTTTGGGTTCCCGGTGCCTCAATCCACCAGGATGTGTATTTAAGTTGCCACCTTAAAGTAAACCATTAATTAACAACCTCACATCTGTCGTGAATATCTCTCAAACCCAAACCACGTCTACGAGCATAGCATAGCAATATAAGCATAACATAGAAGTAACTCCCAGGGGTTTGATAGTAATAGGGCAATAGGTTCCTACCTCATCATCTACTTCCCAACCCACAAATTAATGACATCCTAATCATGCAATGTTTGAGGATTGAGCTAATGCATAAAAACTGGGTATGAGAAGAGTATGATCAAGTGTTACTTGCCTGCAAAGTTGATGAAGATGATTCGCACTCAAAACTCTTGATAGGTCTACTCGTCACACTCCGGTCAATCTATCGTAAGCAATCAATAGTAACCACACATAAGCAATCACTCAAAAGAACGGGAAGATCGAATAAAACAATTCGGAAAACATCAAAACCAAGCAAATAACTCTTGCAACATAAAACAATTTCTAACAGTACCAAAATTATGTGAATTTGGCCTTATGAGAAAGTTTAGGTCAAGAGCTTCGATTCGCAAAAAGAATCAACTAAATCGGAGTTATAAAACTCAAGTTATGATCAAACGAAGTTTGAATTCAAAAATGATCTAATTCAAATTTGAAACTTTCAAAAATATTTTTGAGTTGTTTTACTGGATAGAGGAGATCGTAACGAAGAATTGGGCGTTGGTTTCGTTGGATTTGGACTAACGAGTAAAAAGTTAGAGTCGTTTGAAAACCAGGGGCTAATCTGAAAAGAAAAAATATTCACGGATGGGTCCCTGGCCGAAATCTAAAATAAAAAGGAAAAAATCTAAATAGCGAACGTTCGTTACAGAACGCTAACGAACGAAATTGTTCGCTAGATATACCTAAACAGAGAACGTTCTCCGTATAACTAAACAAAAAAACAAAAAAAATAACCGGTTTTATAAAACAAAAACTGGGAACCGGGACGATTTTATACCGTAGGCGGTTTTCCTCAAAAAAATACGGGGCGGTTCGGTTCGACGGCGGTGGATGGCAGCAGCGGCTCCGGCGTCGATGCGAACGGCGGTGGCGACGACTTCGGCCTCGGACGGCGGGGCACACGGCGGACGGTGGAGGCTCGGCGGAGGGGCACGGTGGCGCTGGATCGGGCGGCCAGGCAGCAGCGAGGCGAGGCGGAGCGGCGGCGCGGCTAAGTCGGGCGGCGGCGATCTGCAGCAACAGCAGCGATCGAGGAGAGGAGAGAGAGGCGGCGAGTCGGGGCCAGGCTCCGGCTTATATAGAGGGCAGGGAGGAGGTGGGCGTGGGAAGGGGCGGGGAGGCGGCGGGAGAGGCCGGGCGGCGTCTGGCGCAGCACGACGCCGTCTTGTGTGGGTCTCCAGCAGGGAGATCGGGACAGTCTTGGTAGCTTGGGCTGGGCAGCGGCTTTGGCTGGGAGCTGGGCCGGCCCAGTTCGACGGAGGGAAAAGTTTTTTTTTAACAGTCAAACAAAAATAAAAAACAAAAATAAAATAGAAATATTATATAGGCATATAATATATTAAAAATTTCAGAAAAATATTTCCTACATGATGAACATTATTCTAGTTTCAAATAAAATCCACAAAAATTCTAATAATTCAAACAGTGCTACTGGTCCAATAAAATCAATAAAAATCATTTTAAAATACCAAAATGACTTCAAATTAATTTCTCTCAATTTTCGATGTAGGGAATCATGTTACCCTATTTTCCATATATTTTATTTTTGGAGAAAATAATTTGAATAAAACTCAAATAACTCGAAATTGGAAATAAATTCAAAAGAACTTTGAATTTAATTCTTTTAAACTCCCCACTCATATTTCATTTAATTTGAAGAAGTCATTTTATCTTCTCTCGTGAAAATCATTGAGTTGCATGAAGTTTCAAATTGGAAATATTCTCAAATGAAATTCAAATATTTTCAACACCCTTGTCATTTAAATAAATGGAAGAAGTCATGTCATCTTCTCTCCGTGGTTTTGTGATGAAAAGAATTTGAATTCGAAGATCATAAAAGCAAAATGAAAGTTTGGGAAAGTCCTTTTATTCCCTCTCATTTAACTTTCAAAAAGTTTCAAATTCACTCACTTTCAGTCAATCAATCAAACAATCAATCAAATCAATCTATTTATTATAACATTCCAAAATTTAGAATTTTGGGATGTTACAAAAAACTGCTCAGTATTTACGCGCGAGAGCATTGTATGTTCCTCCGTTCGAGCGGCGTTCCGTGTTTCCATTGACCGTGATGACTCCACGAGGGCTGGCATCTTGAGCTTAAGATATGCATAATGCGGCTGGCGTTGAATTTTGTAAGCAGCGGTTCGTCCGAAAGCGAGCATGATAGCCGCTGCGAGCAGGACTATGTCAAGATTAACTACTCGCTCGAAATTATCCGGGATCCAAGACCAATTCGATGTAATCGAGCACATACAATTGGCCTCGACACCTGGTATGGCGCCTTTGAAGGTTGTCTTTGTAGGTTTAATCCTTGAAGGGTCTATGCCCATCTTGCGCGACCGTATCCCGATAAAGCAGGTTCAGCTCTGCCGCCGTCCATCGTGGACTCGTGAGGTGAAATCCATCGGCGATTGGGTCTAAAACCAATGCGGCGAATCCGCCATAAGCGGATCTTGGTCGGATGGTCTCTTGATCGAAACTGATCGGGCAAGAGGACCATGGGTTGAATTTTAGGGCGATGGCTCCATCGCCAGATACGTCCCTTAGTGCGCTTCCGCTCCCTCTTGGGAATATCGTTGCGTATATCATGTTTACCGTCCGAACTTGAGGGGGAATCCTTTTGTCCTCTGTTGTTCGGCTGCCGAGTCTCTTCCTAGTCGTTCTGTGTGTAGCCCGTTGTCCTTTGTCTTGGCGATTAATTTGCTGCTTGCTTGAATACCCAACAATCTCTGTTGGTGTGGTTAGCTGGATTTTCGGGGTTCCATGTATTTGACAAGAGCGGTCGAGTATTCGGTCCAAATTGGGCGGGCCGGAGTGGTTCTTTTGAATGGCTTCTTCCGTTGACGGGTTTGGAGCCTCGGAATCCGGCGTTGACTGCCGTATCCTCATTCTTTGTCGCCGTTAATCGGCGTTTGTTTTGTTTCGGCGCAACCTGCCATTGCGGTCCTTGGTATCCGGACTGCCGACTTTTTTGCTGAGGTTGTTGCTGCGAGCTAGCCAGCTATCCTCTCCCGCACGAAGCGGGTCATGAGTGATGTGAGGGCTGCCATGGATTTCGCTTCTCCTGTCCTAGGTGCGGGCCAGCCACTCGTCGCGGTTGTTATGTTTGAAGGCAGCGAGGGCCTCTGCATCCGGACGGTCGGCGATTTGATTTTTCTTTGTTAAGAACCGTGTCGAAATTGCTGGCGATTCGTCCGGCTGCTGGATTATGTGGCTTAGGTCATCTGCGTCTGGTGGTCGCACATATGTGCCCCGGAAGTTGTCGAGAATCGGCTTCGGTGTCTTCCCAACATCAATTGACTCTGCGGGCAAGCTGTTAAGCCAATGCCGAGCTGGTCCTTTAAGCAAGCGGGAGATATTTGATGGCGTGAAGATCGTGCCGCGGGCCATGTGTATATGGAGAAGATAATCCTCAATCCAAGTCCGGCGCGTTCCCCCGTCGCATCATGCTTTTTGAGCGATGCCGGGGTACGGTTTTGGTGGAGGGCTTGCACGCCTCTCTGTCGCGGCCACGAGGTGGCGGTCTGCCCGTGTTGTCGCTGGTGATGCAGGTTTGTATGCCTCCTCCTCTAATCGGGGGAGCAAATTGCGTTTTGGGTAACTTTTGGAGGGGCGTTCGAGTTCATACTCTTCGACCGCGAGGACCTCGGTCCATCTGTCGGCCAGCAGGTCTTGATCAGCTTGAAGCTCTTGCTGCTTTTTCTTTAGGCTGTTTGCCGTGGCCATAAGCCTGCGTCTGAAACGCACTTGTTCGACAGGATCCTCGGGCACGACGAATTCGTCGTCGCCGAGGCTTGCCTCGTCTCCGGAGGGAGGTAAGTAATTGTCTTCCTTGACCTCTTCGTCTACCGCCCTCTCGTGAGGGCTTGCTTCTGCCTCCTCCTGCGCTGGATCGTCTTTGGAGGGAGTTATCTTCAGCACTTTACGGGGTGTTATTATCTCCTGTGCCGGAATCTCCATTCTTGCCATGGCGGGATTTAGAGCGGCGCCGCTGACGTCGGCGCTTGGGCTGTTTCTTTAAGGAATCGGCCTCCGCTGCTTCTTCGCCGTCCCCATCTTTTGGGGTGTCCACCATGTATATGTCGTATGACGAGGTAGTCTTCCAGTGTCCTGTAGGCACTGGTTCTTGGTAGTCTCCGGCATCGTCGTCCATATCGTCGATGTCTTCGGAGTCGTAGTCAAGTATGTCGGTTAAATCGTCGATGGTGGCTACGAAGTGGGTGGTGGGTGGGCTCTGAATTTCTTCGTCGTCCGCGTCCCAACCGTCCTGGCCGTAGTTCGGCCAGGGCTCTCCGGATAGCGAGAGATGCTTCAGTGAATTTATGATATCGCCGAAGGGCGAGTGCTGAAAGATGTCTGCAGCGGTGAATTCCATGATCGGCGCCCAATCGGATTCGACTGGTAGGGGCGCAGGAGGTTCGGAGTCCTGCAGAGAGTCCGGCACCTCGGAGTCATGAGCTTTACGCGAGACAAGGTAAGTATTCGACTACATCGCCGTAGAAGTTGCCGCTCCCGAGGCGGTGTCCAGCCATCCGTCCTCGATCCGAGCGATCGGCTCCGGACTATGGTTGGGCGGATTCGCAGCTGACCTCAAGGTGCTGTCCGGCGGCGAGTTAGGTCATGCCCATCGTGACAGCGCACACGCGCCGATCGGGGCTCAGATCCGTCGAAGATCAAGTCCCCGCGGATATCGGCCGTGAAGTTTAGGCTTCAAACCTGACTGACGGCCAGGCATAGCTTCGATCTGCTCGGATGGCCAAGCGAGTTGGCCCGCGATCTGAAGCCGCCGAATCTGAAGATCTGTCCGGGAGAAAAGTCTCACCCAGACTGCGTAGTTGTTGATTGAAGAGGCCATCAAGCCTATCGGTGGCGACACAAAGGAACTCTCAATGAAAGCACCAATGTCGGTGTCAAAACCGGCGGATCTCGGGTAGGGGGTCCCGAACTGTGCGTCTAGGCGGATGGTAACAGGAGACAAGGGACACGATGTTTTACCCAGGTTCGGGCCCTCTTGATGGAGGTAAAACCCTACGTCCTGCTCAATTGATATTGATATTGTGGATGTTTACAAGAGTGGATCTACCACGAGATCAAGGAGGCTAAACCCTAGAAGCTAGCCTATGGTATGATTGTAAGGGTTGTTGATGAACCTAGTCCTACGGACTAGAGCCATCCGGTTTATATAGACACCGGAGAGGGCTAGGGTTACATAGAGTCGGTTACAATGGTAGGAGATCTACATATCCGTATCGCCAAGCTTGCCTTCCATGCCAAGGAAAGTCCCATCCGGACACGGGGAGAAGTCTTCAATCTTGTATCTTCGTAGTCTTGGAGTCCGGCCGATGATGATAGTCCGGCAGATGATAGTTCGGCTGATTAATGGCTGACACAAATATTTTGCACTTGTTATTTAGTTTTAAATGCAGGCTTGGATCATAGTACAATACATATGCTGAAGAGGAAGATCAGGCTAGCAAAGCTATTTACTCCGGACAAATATATGAAGTTTTGCCTGGATTAGGGGCTAGCCAGGAGAAGTATTTAGCATGAGCAAAAGTCATGGACGTGAAGGTGCAACAACACAAGTAGAATTATTAATCATAATTATCTGGTGTGATAGCGAAATGGCCAGAATATTTTATTATTGATAAGGCAAGGAGCGCATATAGCCAGGAGAGGTCGCCATGGAGGTTAGATGGCCGATTCAACACGTCAAGTACTATACATGGTAGCCCAAAAAAAAAGGATATACCATAGGTGGTTCCCAAACAGAAAATAAAGTTTATTCCTTTTTCCACCATACTTTCACTTTCCATGGCTAACTGTATCCACGGGTGCCCTCCATACCAACACTTTCGAAGGAATTTATTATTTGACAATATAAAGTAAATTCATCATTTCGGGACTGGGCATCCCTAATACCTTTGCCTTACTCTCGTGCAATGACAAGTGAATAAACACTCATCGTTAGAATAACACATCTAGCATGGAAAATAGCGGCCACCCCTCACCGCCTCGCGAGTGGTGCGAGCACAGAAAAGAGAAATTTATTTTGAAAATTAGAGATGGCACATACAAATTTGCTTAGAACGGCAAAAGAATACCGCATATAGGTAGGTATAGTGGACTCATGTGGCAAGGCTGGTTTAAAGGATTTTGGATGCACAAGTAGTGATCATACTTAGTGCAAAATAAAGGCTAGCAAAATATTGAGAAGCAACCAACCAAGAAACGAATAATCTCATAAGCGAGCATTGAGCATAATTAACACCGAATAATGCACCACAAGTAGGATGTAATTTCATTGCACAACCATTGTCTTTCGTGCTTGCATAGGGAATCACAAACCTTAACACCAATATTCTTACTAAAACATAATTACTCATCAACATGACACAATATCACATCATCATATCTCAAAACTATTACAAGGACAAGTTTATTTCGTCCAATGATCTTCATGAAAGTTTTTATTATATTCTTCTTGGCTATCTATCACTTTGGGACTTAATTTCATGTGTTGCTTTTAATAAGCTCAAACAAATATAAGTGAAGATCATGAGCATAATATTTATTTCTCTCAAATTAATTTAAGTGAAGCAAGAGAGAATTTCTTCAAAAATATTAAAGCACACCGTGCTCAAAAAGAAATAAGTGAAGCACTAGAGCAATTCCAAAGAAAAGAGCTTCGTTGACGGGATGTGCGTGCCGCTTACCTAGCCTCCCTGGCAACTATTTGAGGACTCTTTTTTATTTAAAAACTTTCAGATCTAAGTATTTTATTAAAACAGCAAGCAAAAAAAATATAAAATGACATTCTAAGAATAGCACAACTCATGTGGAGAAGCAAAAACTTAGGCTCAACCGATACTAACCGGTAATTGTTGAAGAAAGAGGTGAGATGCCTACGGGCGATTCCCCAAGCTTAGATGCTTGAGACTTCTTGAAATATTATATTCGGATGCCTTGGGCATCCCCAAGCTTGAGCTTTTATATCTCCTCAATTCTTCTCATATCACGGTTTTCCTAAATCTCAAAAGCTTCATCACACAAATCTCAAGAAGAACTCGTGAGATAAGTTAGTAAAAACCAATGCCAAAACTTTATCATTCTCTACTGTAGAAAATCACTTAAATTATTACTCAACATTGCTTACTAAATGCATCTGCATATTTAATACTCCTATCCTCAAGTAGGATCATTAAACAAGGAAACATATGCAAACAATGCAAATATAACATCAATCTGCCAAAACAGTACGGTCTGTAAAGAATGTAAGAGTATCAATACTTCTTAAACTCCAGAAATTATTAAAATCTACCGCATTATAGAAAATTTACCAGAGCTTATTTTGCAAAAAGTTTAAATTTTTTATCACATTCTTACTTTTCTTGGGAATTTTTGCAACAGCGGTAAACTTTCTGTTTTCAAACAGCAACACATATACTTTCAAGATAAGCATGGCAAAGGCTATACTTGACATTTTTATTGAAATAAAAGATGCAAAACATTATTATAAATAACAGTAAGCAAATCCTAACAAAATAAATTGACGCTCCAAGAAAAACACATATCATGTGACGAATGAAGACATAGCTCCAAGTGAGGTCACCGATAATGTTGGAGACGAAAGAGGGGATGCCTTCCGGGGCATCCCCAAGCTTAATTGCTTGGATCTTCCTCGAATATTACCTTGGGGTGCCTTGGGCATCCCCAAGCTTAGGGTCTTGTCACTCCTTATTCTCCTCGTATCGATATCTCACCCAAAACATGAAAACTTCAATCACACGAAACTTAACGGAACTTCGTGAGATGGGTTAGTATGATAAAGACAAACCATTCACTTTGGTACTATCAAAGAAAAGATTCATAATTGTTCTCACACAATGCCTAATGCACCTCATCAGTTCCACAATTTATATTGAGCAATATAAGCCATAGAAACTAGAAAACAAGCAAACTATGTATTGAAAACAGAATCTGTCAAAAAACAGAACAGTACGTAAAGATATGAATATTAGTCATACTTCTGCAACTCCAAAAATTCTGAAAAATTAGGAACACGTAGAAATTTTGTATAACCATCAACTGTAAAAATTTCAGAATTTTTCCACGTTCCAGTAAAAGATGAGAATTTCTGCACTAAACGCAAAAGTTTCTGTTTTTGCACAGAATCTAGTCAACTATCATCCACACTATCCCAAAGGCTTTACTTGGCATTTTATTGAAACAAAAGCAATAAAACACGATTACTATAGTAGCCTAATCATGTGACCACACAAAAACAGTAGGTAAAAGTGTTGGGTTGTCTCCCAGCAAACGCTTTTATTTAATGCCTTTTAGCTAGGCATGATGATTTCAATGATGCTCACATAAAAGATATGAATTGAAATATAAAGAGAGCATCATGAAGCATATGACTAGCACATTTAATTCTAACCCACTTCCTATCATAGGGGTTTTGTGAGCAAACAACTTATGGGAACAAGAATCAACTATCATAGGAAGGCAAAACAAGCATAACTTCAAAACTTTCAACACATAGAGAAGAAACTTGATATTATTGCAATTCGTACAAGCATAAGTTCCTCCCTCATAATAATTTTCAGTAGCATCATGAAGAAATTCAACAATATAACCATCACATAAAGCATTCTTTTCATGATACATAAGCATAGAAATTTTCTCACTCTCCTTATAAGAAAATTTATTCTCATGAATAGTAGTGGGAGCAAACTCAACAAAATAACTATCATGGGATTGAAAATTAAAATCATGATGACAAGTTTCATGGTTATCATTATTCAATATAGCATACATGTCATCACCATAATCATCATAGATAGCAACTTTGTTGTCATAATCAATTGCGACCTCTTCCAAAATGGTGGATTCATCACTAAATAAAGTCTTGTCTCTCCAAATCCACTTTCATCATTATAATCAGCATAAATAGGAGGCATGCAATCATTATAACAAATTTGCACATCAACTCTTGGGGGACTAAAAATATCATCTTCATCAAACATAGCATCCCCAAGCTTATGGCTTTGCATATCATTAGCATCATGGATATTCAAAGAATTCGTACTAACAACATTGCAATCATGCTCATAACTCATACCAAACATTTTATTGAATTCTTGTTCTATCAATTGAGCACAATTTTCCTTCCCATCATTTTCACGAAAGACATTATAAAGATGAATAATATGATGCAACCTCAATTCTATTTTTTTAGTTTTCTTTTATACACCAAACTAGTGATAAAACAAGAAACTAAAAGATTCAATTGCAAGATCCAAAGATATACCTTCAAGCACTCACCTCCCCGGCAGCGGCGCCAGAAAAGAGGTTGATGTCTACTATGCAACTTTATTCTTGTAGACTCGTCTTGGGCCTCCAAGCGCAGAGTTTTGTAGGATAGTAGCAATTTTCCCTCAAGTGGATGACCTAAGGTTTATCAATCTGTGGGAGGTGTAGGATGAAGATGGTCTCTCTCAAACAACTCTGCAATCAAATACAAGAAATCTCTTGTGTCCCCAACACACCCTATACAATGGCAAATTCTATAGGTGCACTAGTTTGGCACAGAGATGGTGATAAAAGTGTAATATGGATGGTAGAAATATATTTTATAATCTGAATAAATAAAAAAAAGCAACATAGCAAATAGTAAACGGGCACAAAAACGGTATTGCAATATATAAAAATGAGGCCTAGGGTCCGTACTTTCGCTAGTGCAATCTCTCAACAATGCTAATATAATTGGATCATATAACCATCCTTCAAAGTGCGATGAAGAATCACCTCAAAGTTCCTATCTAGCGGAGAACATAATAATAAATTGTTTGTAGGGTACGAAACCACCTTAAAGTTATTCTTTCCGTTTGATCTAGTCAAGAGTCCGTACTAAAATAACACAAAGCTATTTGTCGGTGTATAGTAGGGGCTCTCCTTTTGACCCCTTTACTTGTGCACGGGCAGTCGGAGCCGCGTCCACGGCCACACCCAACAGGGCAGAAGAGGGAAGCCAGAGGGAAACCGGAGCACAAGACGATCGAGGCAACGCCAAGACCAGAAACAACAAAGAGCAAGGTGGAGCCCCGGCAAGAGTCTTGCCGGGGCAGCTTGCCCAACACCAACAGAGCGAGCCACCCTTGAGCCTAAGAGTTCCACGCCCCGCCAACAACTACATTGGAACCAAGGCTCGGGAGGCACCTCTGTGATGGCATGCAGATCTTCGTCAAGATCATAAACGCACGAGATCATATGAGGACCAGAAGACGACGACCCTCGGCGGGATCCTAGCCGAGGAAATCCACAAGACCTCTTGCCGGGGACGACCACGATTCCACGGAGAGACCCTTGCCGGGGCCCCGGCAAGACCCTTGCCGAGGACACCAGCGGGGCCGCAGCCAAGCCCATGCCTACCAAGACACCACCGCCGTCCCCATGCAGCTGCTTGCTCAACCAGCTGGGCAGGCACCTGCGTGGCGACGAGCGGCCTCTACACCGACCCAGCAAGCACCTGCGTGGTGGCAGGCAGATCTTCGTGAAGGCTCCACCACCGCGCCAACCCAGCAGCCAGCCAACATGGCGCCACGAAGGCTCGTCAGCTCGGACGCGTGTCGAAGCCAGGCGAGGCGGCGACAGCTGGGACGTGCTTCCTTGCCGTCCCCGATAAAGCAGGAGGGGCACGTCGGCAATGCATTAAATGCGTTTGTCCGACGGTGCCAGAGGATAGACTCATCCACTGTACACCTTTCCACCTCCTGTGTGCCACTGTGGCAACCCCTTTTGTCTATAAAAGGAGGCCCGAGGCGACCAGGAGGAGTATTCGGATCTTTTGGGCAAGTCACACCCCGTAGCTAGCTCAACAACACAAGAACATTCAAATACATCCACCAAAGCAGGACTAGGGTATTACGCGTCTCCGCGACCCGAACCTTGGTAAACGACCTGTGTGCTTCCTGTCAGACCCGCTCTTTGCACAACCCCGCGCCCGCCAACCATAGAAGGGATCCCAGTGATTCCATAGGTGTCGATTTCCCCTGACACTATTCTTTCCATTCGATCAATCCTAGAGTTCGTACTAAAATAACACCAAAGCAAATTCATATTCATAATACTCAATCCAACACAAAGAACCTCAAAGAGTGCCCAAAGATTTCTACCGGAGAAACAAAGACAAGAACGTGCATCAACCCCTATGCATAGATTACCCCAATGTCACCTCGGAAATCCACGAGTTGAGTGCCAAAACGTATATCAAGTGAATCAACACGATACCCCATTGTCACCACGAGTATTCAATTGCAAGACATATATCAAGTGTTATGAAATCCATAAAAGTTTTCAACCTCATAACAACAAAATCTCAAAAGGAAAAACTCAATTCATCACAACAAGATAGAGATGGAAAACACCATATCATCCGACTATATTAACAAAGCCCGCGATACATCAAGATCGTGACATCTCAAGAACACGAGAGAGAGAGAGAGAGAGAGAGAGAGAGAGAGAGAGATTAAACACATAGTTACTGGTTCAAACCCTCATCCCTGAGGGTGGGCTACCCCCTCCTCATCGTGGTGGCCGCCGGGATGATGAAGATGGCCACCGGAGATGATTCCCCTCTCCTGTTGTCTAGTTTCGTGGTGTTTGGACTCCGTTTGATATTGATTTCCTGCAATGTAAAAAACATGCAAAAAACAGCAACTGGCACTTGGCACTATGTCAATAGGTTAGTACCAAAAAATGATAGAAAATGACTATAAAATGATGATAAAACATCCAAGTGTGATAATATAACAGCATGGAACAATCAATAATTATAGATACGTTGGAGACGTTTCAGGATGCATATGAACAAATTGCCTTTCAAGTTCAACTACGAGCAAAGATAAAGCATCCGTAAGGCTACTAGTTTTATGGATAATAGATCAACCGAAAGTGGGAAGCCCACCGAAACAAGTAAAGAAATCTTGAATAACCCCTTTTCCAATAATATTGTCGCTACCTATGCGAAAGATTTTTGTTTTGTAATTAGGAGGAGTTTCAATTTCATGATCCAAAGAACAAGATTCAAGTTTTTCCTCGAGATTTTCAAGGATAACCTCCCCAGTTTCAGACATTGTGGTAGCAAACAAAGAAGACGAACGGAAGAGGGGCGAAGAAAAGGAAAATCTTTTCTAAAATCATTTTAGAAGTGGGGGAGAGGAAAACAAGAGGCGAATGGTGAATAATGTAATGCAAGAGATGAGAGTTTATGATGGGTACTTGGTATGGCTTGACTTGGCGTAGATCTCCCTGGCAACGGCGCCAAAAATTCTTCTTGCTACTTCTTGAGCTTGCGTTGGTTTTTCCCTTGAAGACGAAAGGGTGATGCAGCAAAGTAGAGATAAGTATTTCCCCTAGTTTGAGAACCAAGGTATCAATCCAGTAGGAAACAACACACAAGTCACCGAATACCTACACAAACAATCAAACAACTTGCACCCAACGCGATAAAGGGGTTGTCAATCCCTTCATGATTACTTGCAAAAGTGATATATGATAGAGATAGATAAACGGTAAAGTAAATATTTTTGCTATTTTTGGTTTATAGATCGGAAAGTAAAAGATTGCAAAATAGTAGATCAGAAACTTACATGATGGAAAATAGACCCGGGGGCCATAGGTTTCACTAGAGGCTACACTCAAGATAGAAAGTAATACGGTTGGTGAACAAATCACTGTCGAGCAATTGATAGAAAAGCGCAAAGTTATGACGATATCTAAGGAAATGGTCATGAATATAGGCATCACGTCCGTGTCAAGTAGACCAAAACGATTTTGCATCTACTACTATTACTCTACACATAGACGACTACCCAGCACGCATCTAGAGTATTTAGTTCATAAAGAACGGCGTAACACATTAAGCAAGATGACATGATGTAGAGAAATTAACTCAAGTAATATGATGAAAACCCCATCTTTTTATCCTCGATGGCAAAAATACAATATGTGCCTTTCTGCCCCTCATCCTTTGGGAAAGGACACATAAGATTGAACCCAAAGCTAAGCACTTCTCCCATTGCAAGAAAAACCAATCTAGTTGGCCAAACCAAACCGATTGTTCGAAGAGAATTGCAAACATATCAAATCATGCATAAAAGAATTCAGAGAAGATTTAAATAATATTCATAGATAAGCTGATCATAAATCCACAATTCATCGAATCTCGGCAAACACATCGCAAAAGCGTTCTACATTGAATAGATATCCAAGAACATTGAGGAGAACATGGTATTGAGAATCAAAGAGAGAGAAGAAGCCATCTAGATATTAGCTATGGACCCGTAGGTCTGTGGTAAACTACTCACGCTTCATCGTAAGGGCAATAGAGTTGACATAGAAGACCTTCGTGATTGAATCCCCCTCCGGCAGCGTGCGAGAAAAGGTCCCTAGATGTGATCTCACGGGTACAGAAGGTTTTGGCGGTGGAAATGTCTTTTCGTGGATGCCTCTGTTGGTTTGGGGATATATGGGAATATATAAGCGCAAGAATTAGGTCAGGAAGTGCACGAGGGGCCCACAAGGGAGGGGGCGCGCCTCGTGGCTCCTCCGACTTCATCTCCAAGTCTCCTGGTTGTCTTCTTGTCCAAGAAAAATCATCGTGAAGGTTTTATTCCATTTGGTATTCCTTTTCTCCAATCTCAAAAACATGGAAAAAACAGGAACTGGCACTGGGCTCTAGGTTAATAGGTTAGTCCCAAAAATAATATAAACTAGCATATTAATGCACATAGTACATCCAAGATAGGATAATATAATAGAATGGAACAATCAAAAATTATAGATACGTTGGAGATGTATCAGAGGCGCGTCGTGAGCCATGTCGCCCATCAGGGCCGCGGAGGACAAGCTGAATGGAATGGTGCGGGGGCCTCGCCAGCGGCATTGACGAGCTCGGCGATGCGAGCGAGCCAGTCGCCATAGAGGTCGTTGGCCGGATGATAGCGCAAAAACTCGCGCTCCATGAGCAATGCAGCCTGCGCGTTCGCCGGCCCGCAACGAGCTTGGGAAGACGACACCGTGACCGGACTGGGTGATGGAGTCACGGTGCGGCCATCGCGCTGCACGAACGGTGGAAGCGACGAGTCCTACTATTCATGAGTAGCAGGGTCGGTGGCGGCGTTAGCCAGCGGGGAGGCAGAGCATTTGAGGTGTGCCACTGCTCACGGGTGCCATCTGAGCGACACGAGTGAGGGAGTCCCAGATTAGGGGGTCCTCCGACAGCCGGATTATATCCTTTAGCCGGACTGTTGGACTACGAAGATACAAGATTGAAGACTTCGTCCCGTGTCCGGATGGGACTCTCCTTGGCATGGAAGGCAAGCTTGGCAATACGGATATGTAGATCTCCTCCATTGTAACTGACTCTATGTAACCCTAGCCCCCTCAAGTGTCTATATAAACCGAAGGGTTTAGTCCGTAGGACAACAACAATCATACCATAGGCTACCTTCTAGGGTTTAGCCTCTACGATCTCGTGGTAGATCAACTCTTGTAATACTCATATCATCAAGATCAATCAAGAAGGAAGTAGGGTATTACCTCCATCGAGAGGGCCCGAACCTGGGTAAACATCGTGTCCCCCGCCTCCTGTTACCATCCGCCTTAGACGCACAGTTCGGGACCCCCTACCCAAGATCCGCCGGTTTTGACACCGACAACGAGCGGCCCGGCGCTCGGCACAGACTCTGCAAGTGTCGGCCATGTAAGCGATGGAACGGCGGAAGAGAGGCTTCGACATGCCCCTACCTGGAGCGCCAAATGTCGGATTCAGGGCTCCGCAGACCCAAGAAAGGTTCGAACTCTGGGGCATATGCGAAGAACTCAACCTCTTCAGCCAACTAGTTCGTCACCCCCACGGCCTAGCTCGATGAACAGGGAAGAAGATGGACACGACAGTTTACCCAGAATCGGGCCACCTTGCGGTGTAAGACCCTACTTCTGCTTTGGGGTGGATTAGCCTCACGAGGGGCTGAGGATGAACTAGTACATGGGAAGAACAACCTCACGAGGTCTGCTCTAGTGTGGGTGTGAGTCGATGAGGTGTGGATAGGATCCGATCCCCACTCTTGGTGGTGGCTAACCTATATTTATAGTGGCCTCGGTCCGCTTCCTCTCAAAATGAAGGCGGGAAGGGATCCCGCGGTGGCCAATTTGAAAGGGGACAAGTAGTACATCTTATCTAGAAGAAAGGTGGTCTTCGCCTGCAAAGCGTCTGGTCGTGACGCTGCGGTGGGCTCGGTGGTGACATCCGTCCTGTCGTCCTGGCGGTCTCGGTCTCATTGCACGGGAATGGAAAGCTTTGGTTGATTCCTCTGGACCCCGCGCGTGCACTAGCCTCCTTAGCACCAAAGAGGAAACTAGCTCCTCTGCGCCCGCTGGCACCCGCCCGGCCTTGGACATCATGGCTTGCATCATCGCAGCTTCATGAGGTGGGCACCTGCATAGAAATGTCCGGTCCTTGGGAGGCAGCCTTGGGAGGACGCTCCCTTCGGAGGTCTTTATGTCGTCCACCTCGCAAGGCTTGGCCCCTCGCGAGGGTCTTGTCTTGACGGTCACGTAGATGGGCCGTACTGGGCCGTCGATGGAGCCACGCCGTCGGCCGTGGGCAGGCAATTCTGGGTACCCTGGTTCCTAGGACGCCGACAACCTCCTCTAAATATTGTGATTCATCATAGTTAGTTGTTGTCTTGTCCTATAACTACCGAACATATTGTACTGAATTTTTTTATGGATTGGTGGTAGAACCATTCTGCTGAGAATTTGAATTCCATGTTTCATATTTCAAAATTTGCAATTTGAATAATAAATTACAGGGAAAAATAAAATTATACATGAGCGAATAAAATAATGTGCACACGGTTAGAACGAAAACACTATGTGCGATGAAAATAGAGAACAGGCGGTTCTTTGACGTGAAACATTTGCGATGCCCGACGGACGCACACATTGTTTCCTCTCATATGCGTGTGTGAATCATGGTAATACGGCAAAGGTTTCAAACCTATGTGCGTGTTTGATAGGAATACCTATCGCACACAGTTATGAAAATGGACACGTTGGCGTTAGTAGGTACACTGCACACATTTTATATTCTTGAACTATGTGCGATAATGTACCTATCGCAAACACAACGGTAGATTAAATGTTGATGTCCACCTTTTTCACATGACTATAGCGGCGTAATCGTTTGGGATGTCTCTCAGATCAGAAACGTAACGTCGAGACGTAACATGTGGGACTGGGGCGACTTCTCATATGTTTATTCTATGGCGATTGTCAGTAGTCGCTCGCCTATCCCCGACAGTTTTTGGGTTGTGTGGGAAGGACTCCCCCTATCGCAATCACTCACTTGGTGACGGTTCAGAACATCGTCACAGAAAGGGGTTAAAATCCGTTTGTATAGCACGTTATGGTACCCTTGCATGCTCACCTCGCCTCTTCTTGTCCTTGGAACAGTTTGTCCTTTCTACTGGATGTTGTTCTGTGCACAAGCTCGTGCCCCGGTTTTCTGTCCCAGGATCAACTGCTTCTTGATTTTCATCTTAATTGTCTATAGGGGAGTTGCTATCTCGAGAGGTCAGATTTTCTATTGGCATGAGCTGCAAATCTTCTGTCATGTCCTCGTCATCATGATGTGCAGGCATCTGGGAATCATATAGGGCATTGTCTATGGCTGCTCTAGATCTTGTGCGTACTGGAGTTGGATGAACATCAGCTTCAGTTTGCTTGTCATGTGTTGCCCGAAAGACAGTAGTGTAGTTAAACACCAACGTCATGCAGCTACAAGATGCTGTAAAATTAAAATGTACTAGAAATTTATATTTTGGTGCCTCAACTCCTTGGGGAAACTGTGGGGCATCATCACCCCCTTCTGGATTATTGTCACCTTGATCATCGTCATTTTCCTCTTCCGAACACTCTGCTACATATATACAGGGTTGTTCACTAACTCTTTCTCCTCCTGCAAATCACATTTTTATGCTTACTTTGCCCTTTTTCCTGTGTCTTTCCAGCAATGTTAGAAGCAGCATCTACCAATTTGTATGCACGTTCAGAGATATCTCCTATAACTTGGTTTGAATCCATTCCATTCTCCTTAAATTTTGCCGACTAACGGATAGCATCCTCCCTTATGTTATCTTGCCTCATTCTCTTACTCATTTGTTGTGTCGGGTGTAGCAACTATATAACAAAGACGAAACAATGGAATCTATAAAAGAATCCACAAGCATACAACATGAATACGCAATCACTGAAATAGGAAATACACATGTGGAATGATGTTCTTCCAAACCTAGAACTACGTTTACTCACGTTTTCAATTGACTAGACAAAGTAGACTGAATTGTAAACACTTGTACGGTGACTAAATTGTAATAGTTCGGCGGAATGCAACATGAGTAACAACATGCAAACAAATCTACAACACCCATGCAGGAAACACCCGGATATGAACCGTATGGTTGCACTCGTGTGGGGTTAACAATGGAGTTCCTGAATCGAACATGTCTACATATAAATACGCCCAGAAGGATCTTCATTAGATGGGGTATTGAGGGAGGGGGAGGACGATTCTTACCTATCCATTTACGATTAGTTCTTGTCTTTAGCGCGATAGGATCCTTGCATACCTTGCCGCTAGAAGGTTGCCTGCCGTCATGTCGGTCAACGGTGACGGTGAGGGAAACCGACGCCACCGGGAGGGTTTGAGATCTGGAGGATAAGTGCGGGAGGAGGGGGCGGAGGGAAATTATGAGTGAGGTTTACTGATTTCAACAAATGAGGTATTTATTAACGGTGCATAAAATTTAGTGCGGCCCCTTTTGGAATTGTAGGTGGGAAGGTAAAATATTTAGGGAGTGAAAATATGAAGGGAACCAAAATAATTTCAACGTACAAAGTATTTTTTGAGCAGAGATGGGACAGCTTTCAGAAAGAACGTGAACACTTTCAGAAATAATGTGAACGCTTTCAGAAATATGATTCGGGCACTTTGTACACGCATGTGTTTTCTATTCTGATCTTCTTTGTGCACGCATATGTGGGTTTGATGTGTTGTATTCTTTTCGTGAAAAATCTCAAATTATTTGAACATTGTATCATTTTACTTAGATTTGAATCTGGGCATGTTCAGCGATGAATACATTCATATGTGCGTTTTATTTGCACCAGCCAACCCTCAAATTTGTTTTGTAGTGAGCTGTCACTTGCCTTGAACATGTCACTTCAAAAATGGTTGAGTCTAGACATGTACATTATATTCTGCCTACGACATGCATCTTCTTATGGTGAAGAAGCCTCAAATTAATTGGGAATTGTTTGGTTGTACTCAGATTTGAATCTGGACATGTTGATCGATGCATACATGCATGTGTGCATTTAATTTGCACAAGGCAACCCTGAAATTTGTTTTATAGTGAGCAGTCTCTAGCCTTCACCATATAGCTACCAGTGAGTTGCGTTGGGATTTCCCGAAGAGGAGAGAATGATATAGTACAGTAGAAATAAGTATTTCCCTCAATTATTAAACCAAGGTTATCAATCCAGTAGGAGAACCAAGCAACACTAGGTAAATAGCGCATGCACACAAACAACAAATAGTTGCAACCCAACTCGTAGAGGGGTTGTCAATCCCTCAATGGTTATGAGCAAGATTAAAAGATAGAGTTTTTGATAGATAGATCTGAGAAAAATACAAAATAAAATAAATAAAATAAAATTGTAGCAAGGTATTTCTGGTTATAATATATGATAGAAAAAAGACCCGGGGCCCATTGTTTTCACTAGAGGCTTCTCTCACAAAAATAGCATACGGTAGGTAAACAAATTACTGTTGGGTAATTGGCAGAAAAGCAAATAATTAGGATGATATCCAAGGCAATGACCATGTATATAGGCATCACGTCCGAGACAAGTAGACCGAAACGGTTCTGCATCTACTACTATTAGTCCACACATCGACTGCTGTACAGCATGCATCTAGTCTATTATGTTAATGAAAGAATAGAGCAACGCCTTGGGCAAGATGACATGATGTAGACAAGATAAATTCACGTATAAAATAAATCCCATCTTGTTACCCTTAATAGCAATGATAAATGCATGTCATGTCTCTTTCTGTCACTGAGATTGAGCATCGCAAGATCGATCCCATCAATCTAGTTGGCCAAACCTAACCAATAAATCGAAGAAGAAATATGAGGCTATAATAAGCGTGCATTAAAGAGTTCAGAGAAAACTTAAATAAAACTGATGGATAGATCTGATCATAAACTCACTATTCAACGGATCCCAACAAGCACACCACAAAAAGTCATTACATCAAATAGATCTCCAAGAACACCAAGGAGAACATTGTATTGAAGATCAAGAAGAGATAAGAAGCCATCTAGCTACTAACTATGGACCCATAGGTCCGTGGAAAACCACTCACGCGTCATCGGAGGGGCAGCAAGGATGATGAAGAACCCCTTTGTGATTGTTTCCCCCTCCGACAGAGTACCGGAAAAGGCCACTAGATGGGATCTCGTGGTTAGAGAACTTGCAGCGGCGGAATTAGTATTTCGTGGACTCCCTGGTAGGTTTTGTGATTTTAGGGTATTTATAGAGGCGGAGGTAGGTCAAACGGAGGCTTATGGGCCCCACTACCCACGAGGGCACGCTAGAGGCCCCTGGCGCGCCCTGGTGCTTAGTGGGCCACTCCTTCGTTTTCTCGTTCCCTCCAAAATCTTCCAGGGTCTCTTACTCCAAGAAAAATTCTCCACAACTATTTCGCTTGGTACTACTATTTTGAAAACTCAAAAACAAGAAAAAAAAACAACTACAGGCATTGGCCACTAAGCTAATAGATTAGTCCCAAAAAATGATATAAAGTGGCTTGTAAATGTATATAAAACAACCATGATTGATAATATAATAGCACAGAACAATAAAAAATTATAGACACGTTGGAGACGTATCAAGGATCCCCAAGCTTAATTCCTGCCCGTCCTCGAGTAGGTAAATGGTAAAAACAATTTTTTTGATGTGGAATGCTACCTAACATAATCATCATATATTATTTTCTTTTTGGCATGGACATTTGGACTTGAATCATTCAAAGCAATAGTCTATAATTTGACATGAAACATACTCAAGCATATCAAGAAGCAACTATGTCTTTCAAAATATCAACGCTAAAGAAAGTTATCCCTAGCCCATTATGCTCATTCATTGATCCATTCATGAAACACACTCAAATATTAACTACATCTAATACACAAGTATGACAATAGTGTTCCCTAGTTGGTTCTTTGTAAGAGATGATGGAGACTCAACATAAAACAAAAATTGCATAAAAGTAAATAAAAAGTCCGTTCACAGAGGGAAGCGGAGATTTGTAGAGGTGTCAGAGCTCATAGCTTAAATTGAGAGATAAAATTGTTTTGAGAGGCATGCTTTTCCTGTCAACGAAAACAACCAAGAATTCCCGATATCTTCCATGCTAGAAAAATTATAGGCGGTTCCCATACAAAAAATAAAGTTTATTCCTTTTCCACCATTCTTTCACAATCCATGGCTAGCCGTATCCACGGGTGCCTTCCATACCAACACTTTCCAAGGAATTTATTATCATAGTATTTTTTTTTCATTTCGGGAGTTGGCATCCCTATTACCTGCCACACTCTCGTGCAATGACAAGTGATAAACACTCATCGTGAGAATAAAATACCTAGAATGGAAAATATTGGCCACCCCCTGCCGCTTCATGAGCGGTACGGGCACACAAAACGGAAATTCATTTTGAAAAATAGAGTTGGCACATACAAATTTACTTGGAACGACATGGAAATACATCATATAGGTAGGTATGGTGGACTCATTTGGCACAACTTTGGGTTTAATGAGTTGGATGCACAAGCAGTATTCCCGCTTAGTACAAGTGAAGGCTAGCAAATAGATTGAGAAGCAACCAACCAAAAAACAAAAACAGTCATAAACGCGCATTGAACATAATTAACAAAGAATTGTGCACCACTAGTAGGGTATAATTTCATTGCATAACTAGACTTTACGTGCATGCATAGGCAATCACAAACCTTAACACCAATATTCTTACTAAAGCATAATTACTCACCAACATGAATCACATATCACTATCTCCATATCACAAAACTATTGCATGTAATCCAAGTTTATAATATCCAATGATCTTCATGAAAGTTTCTATATTATCCACCTTGGATATCTATCACTTTGGGACCAAATTCTTATCTCATGCAAATTACCATTACTATTCTTAACTCCCAAAAAGGTCTAAGTGAAGCATGAGAGCATAAATAATTATTCAAAAAAATCAACTCTCAAAATAATATAAGTGAAGCATGAGAGCATATTTATTTAAAATTTTCCAACTCTCACAATAATATAAGTGAAGCAAGAGTGTTTATTTCTTTAAGATATAACCACCATCGTGCTCACAAAGATATAAGTGAAGTACTAGAGCAACTGCCTAGCTCAAAAGATTTAAGTGAAGCACATAGAGTATTCTAGAAAATCATGATATGCGTGTGGCTCTCTCAAACAAGTGTGTTCAGCAAGGATAATTGTGACAAACTAAAAAGCAAAAAAAAGCAAAGACTCATATAATACAAGACGCTCCAAGCAAAACTCATGATATGTGATGAATAAAAATATAGCTCCATGTAAAATTACCGATGGTCCTTAGAAGAATGAGGGAATGTCTTACGGGGCATCCCCGAGCTTAGTTGCTTGGGAGTCCTTGAATATTACCTTGGGGGTGCCTCGGGCATCCCCAAGCTGAGGCTCTTGCCACTCCTTATTCCTTCATCCATCGCGATCTCTTGAAACAGGCTTTCGCCCCGCTTTATATATCAATCAACAACCGAACAAAGTACACGGCCGCACGATACAAGGTGGGGGAGGTAGCCTTCTTACAAAGAAGATCCTAGGATACCTGAATCACACAGACTACGCTACCGCAGGAGAACACAAGGGAAGAAATAGTAGAACGCCATGCTACATCCTACCACCTAAGCCCCAAGACAACGCCCTCAGGAGGGAAGGCGACGCAAAGTGCCACCACTGCCAAGTCCAAAGTGGACAAGGGTTTTCACCTGGAACCCTGGCATGGCGAAAAGAACCACAACGGCGTCTTCAGGAAGAGAGCGGCGCCCACGAGCGTCGCCGTCATCGGCGCCAAAGCATGGAGCTTTCGCTCGGCAGCTCACCCATGCCACCAAGAGGTCTTCCGAAGCACCGTAACGAGCTCACACTCCCGGATCCTGATCCGGACATCACCACTCCCATCGGCATTGGGCAAGCCCGAGCCACCTAATGCTAACCCCTTGCCGCCCACATGACTAAGTGGGAAAGCCCCCACCGCTGCCATAGCACCCGCCGGAGAACCAACCATGCAGCGCACATCCCTGGGCCACTGCCTGATTGCTTGTATTTGCGTTGGTATTTCCCCAAAGATGAGAGGATGATGCAGCACAACAACGGTAAGTATTTCCCTCAGTTATGAAACCAAGGTTATCAATCTAGTAGGAGAACCAAGCAACACTATGTAAATAGTACCTGCACACAAATAACAAATACTTGTAATCCAACGCGTAAGAGGGGTTGTCAATCCCTCCTCGGTATTGAGATAGATAAATAGATCTATTAAAAACACTCAATAAAATAAATAAAGAAAAAGCGCAGCAAGATATTTTTGGGTTTTTGGAATAATATATCTGAAAACAATATGATAGAAAATAGACCCAGAGGCCGTAGATTTCACTAGTGGCTTCTCTCGAGAAAATAGCATATGGTGGCTAAACAAATTACTGTTGGGCAATTGATAGAAGAGAAAATAATTATGACGATATCCAAGGCAATGATCATGTATATCGGCAACATGTCCAAGATTAATAGATCGACTCCTACCTGCATCTACTACTATTACTCCACACATCGACCGCTATCCAGCATGCATCTAGTGTATTAAGTTCATGGGGAAACAGAGTAATGCAATAACAATAATGACATGATTTAGACAAGATCTATTCATGTAGGAATAGACCCCATCTTCTTATCCTTAATGCCAACCATACATGCATGTCATGTCTCCTTGTGTCACTGAGAATAAGCACCGCAATATCGAACCCATTACAAAACACCTCTTCCCATTGCAATAAAAATCAATCTAGTTGGCCAAACCAAACCAAAGTTTTGCAGAAGAAATACGAGGCTTTAAAGATCATGCATATAAGAGTTCAAAGAAGACTCCAATAAAATTCATAGATAGATCTGATCATAAACTCACAATTCATTGGATCCCAACAAACACACCACAAAAAGTTATTACATCAAATAGATATCCAAGAACATCAAGGAGAACATTGTATTGAGAATCAAAAAGAGAGAAGAAAGCCATCTTGCTACTGCCTACGGACCCGTAGGTCTGTGGTAAACTAGTCACGCATCATCGGAGGAGCACCAATGAGGATGATGAACCCCTCCGTGATTGTTTCCCCCTCCGGCAAGGTGCCGGAATAGGGCTCTAGATTGGATCTCATGGTTGTGGAACTTGCGGTAGCTGTGATTGTTTTTTAACGTCTCCCTTAGGGTTTCTGGAATATTTGGGTATTTATAGAGCTGAGGGGCGGTGGAGAGGACACCCGTGGGTCCTACTACCCACCAAGGCGCGTCAGGGGCCTCTGGCGCGCCCTAGTGCCTTGTGGGCTCAACAGGCCTCCTCTCCTGCACTTCCTTGGCTCCCAAGTTGTCTTCTGGGCAAAAAATCGCCAAAAAGTTTCATTACGTTTGGACTCCATTTGATATGGATATTCTGCGAAGTAAAAAACAAGCAAAAAACAGCAACTGGCACTGGGCACTATGTCACTACGTTAGTCCCAAAAAATGATATAAAGTTGCTATAAAATGAATGGAAAACATCCAAGAATGATAATATAACAGCATGGAACAATAAAAAATTATTAAAATGTTGGAGATGTATCACCGACCTGGAATCCAAGGCCCGAGACACCACCAACCGACTACTTCCACTACAAAAAAATACACTTCCGTGATGATACGTGTTTGTCACAGTAGGTCACGTTTTCTGTCACGCATGTAAATCCATGACGATTTTATGAAAGAATCAAGATAGTCATACATGTGTTGTCGTAGAAGTGTTCCATGACATTACCAAAATTATCATCACGGAAGTGTCCACTTCCACGACGATAAACCGCGCGCCATAGAAGTGCTTTCGTCAAGGGTGACCGACACATGCATCCACCGTAACGGTTCGTCGTTAAGCTATCGGGTCCGGTTTTGGATCCGATAACCCGTTAACAACCCGGACCACTGAGGATTTTCCATGTGTAAAATTGTTATTGGCCGGAGGAAACACGTGTTGGATCACCGTTGGGACAGATATCATCCATTCATTGGACAGGAGGCGCCTATGATAGGTCGACACGTGGCATGGCCCAACATAGGCCAATTCTGGTGAAAAGGCCGACCCGTTTGACTTGGTCAAAAGGTAAAGGCCCGGCCCACGGAAAGCCTGTTAACAGCCTATTCGTATATATCCCATTTACAGTCCGCTAACTCACAGCCCGTTACGGCCTATCGGGATTAAGCCTAGTAGCTTCATCTGGGCCATCCAATATGATTCCAACCCATCGTAACTTCCGGCCCATGTATGGCCCATGATGTCTTTCGGCCCATACAAGGCCATTTGTAACTCTTGGCCCATTAACGGCCCGTGGTGAATCTGGCCTGCAACAAACAGTGTATCGCGTCATACCCATAAACGGCCCATTATTCCATTGGGCCCTTTCCAACCCGTGTTATCTTTCGGCCTTCTCAGGGCCCATTTATTCATGGGCTTATTTCCAGCATTCGGTTACTTATGGCATGTAACTAGCCTTTTCTGCTTGTGGGCCAAATTTAGCCCGTGGTTACAATCGGCCCGTTTGCAGCCCGTTAATCCGTTGGGCCATTTTCATAGCGTCATCAAATACGACCGATTAACGACGGCCCGTTATGGTTGGCCCATGAACAGACGATTCCAAATCTAGCCAGTTTACGGCCCATAATGTGGCCTGTTATTGGCCCATGTTTGGCCGATCGATCATACGGCCCGTAGAAGGACCATTGATGCTACGGCCCGTAGAAGGACCATTGTTTCTACGGCCCTTAGAAGGCCCATTGTTTCTACGTCCCGTAGGAGGCCCATGGTAACTACAGTAAATATGTAGCCCATGGTTATTGTGGCCTACTTTTAAAAAATAGGTTATTGCGGCCACTAGCAAACCGCGGAAAAAGAACTGCACTGACTACAAGCAAACAAATAAACAAGACAACAAGGAAATAAATAAGCAAGCAACTTATGCTAGGCTATCACGGCTATTACACATATTACATCCACTGGGTGTAACGCCCGGATAATCATGCTACAGTAATCCCACGTTAATGATGCCAGGTCATCGTAATTAAAATTTTGCTAAACCTCACTTGCTTCAAAGTAAGTTCAAATACAAATTCAAATAACAAGTCAAATTACAGTTTCATAAAAATAATAATTTAAAATGTCCGATAGGTTGCAAATATTCACTAAGCATTTAACATGTAGGAACCAACATCTAATGGATATTTAAATTAGCCCTAGAAGTATGTAAAGTGGCCAAGTAGCACTTATTATGCCCATTTAAATGTAAGCTTAATTTCTAACATATCCGTTTAACCTCAAATTTTTGGGCAACACCAAATCATCGGAAAGTAATTGTGTGAGAAGTTTCAACTTTAAATAAAATCATTTAGTACCTAAACTAAAATACAAAAAAAGGCAGACCCCCCCACAGGGCCATCTGTGGCCCAGCTGGCCGACACACTTGGCCCAGCCGGCCCCTCCCTCTGGCCTATAGGGCAAACCCTAGGCCCCCCCGATTCCCCACGCCCCCACTCGCCCCCGCACCCCCCCCCCCCACCCGGATTCCCCCTCTGCCTCCCCCCTCGATCGGGATCGAGATCGGGGGCTCGATCCGACCGCGCCGCCCGTTCACCCCGTCGCCGCCGTCGCTAACCGCCGGCCTTTGCCGCCTCCCGACCTAGAGGCGCCTCGCCACCTCGGCGTCGTCGACCAGGCACGCCGCCCGTCTGCGACCGCTCCTTCGCGGATCTCGGTGGACTGCCTCGTCCCCTTCACTGCGCCGCCCTTTGGACCTCGCCGAGCCTCCCACGGACCTCGTCGTCTCCTCCACGAGCCCCACCGCCTGTCCCTACATCAGCGGTGAGGCCCCGGCCTCCTCTCCCCTTGCCACCGCGTTCACCACGACCTCGCCGCACCCACGGCGCCTTGCAGCAGCGCCCATGTCCGGACCACGCCCACGGCGCCAGCGTGCAGGCGCTCGCGCCCGTCGCATGCGCCACCCGCGCCTAGGTCCCGCTCCAAAGGCGCTTCGGTGCCGCTGCTCATCGGCGCCGTCGTGTTACCCCGCTACCCACGCCATCGCCGCACTAACGCCACCCCTCGCCTCCGCCTCGCCGTGGCCCGGCTGGCCGCACCGGCCTTCCCGTCGTCGGTGCCCGGCGGCCTCGTCTGCTTTTATGGCGAGTGCCCGCCGAGTGCGCCCAAGACCGGCGCCCGTGCCACATCTCAGGCTTTCGCTGGTGCGCCCACTTTGAGCCCGCCGCCCGCTAAGGCCCCATGGCCTGTGACACTTGGGGCCCACGGCCCTGTAAACGTTTTATATAAAAAAAACAACAACAAAATTTAAATAAATAATAGTAATAAATAATGATTAATAATTAATAGTTAAATTGGTTAATTAATTAATTAATTAATCTTGATTAGACTAATTAATCATTTAATTAACCTGACTAATCTACTAATTAAACTACTTAATTTAGTTAGTTAGTTATCAATCAATGACATGCGGGACCCACTGTCACTTTGACCACCAACCTGTTGACTCGATGTCAGCATGACATCATGCTGACGTCATAAATCCATTTTCGAATTAAATTAAATAATTAATTAAATTCCAGAAATTAATAAAATATTTAGAAAATCATATCTTTTAAACCGTAACTCGGATTAAAATATTTTCAACATGAAAGTTGCTCAGAACGACGAGACGAACTCGGATACGCAGCCCGTTCGTCCTCTACGCACCCCTAACCTATCGAACTCGCAACATTCCCCCTCCGGCTCCTCTGCCCGAAAACACGAAACACCGGGGATATTTTCCCGGATGTTTCCCCCCTTAACCGGTACCACCTCATACCACGTTAGGGCACACCTAGCACCGCTCATTGTCACGTCACGCATCGTCGGGTTTATGTTTGCATTGTATTCATTGTTTCTTCCCCCTCTTATCTCCGGTAGACTACGAGACCGACGCCACTCTCGCCCGGTTCGACTACGGAGTTGACAACCCCTCTCTCTGCCGAGCAACCAGGCAAGCCCCCTTGATCACTAGATATCGCCTATTCTACTCTATCTGCTTGCATTAGAGTAGTGTAGCATATTCTTGCTTTTCGTTATACCTATCCTGATGCATAGCCTGTCCTTGCTACTATTGTTGTTACCTTTACCTGCAATCCTACTTGCTTAGTATAGGCTGCTAGTATTTCCATCTGTGGCCCTACATTCTTGTCTGTCTGCTGTGCTATACTATCGGGCCGTGATCACTCGGGAGGTGATCACGGGTATATACTATATACTTTATACATGATACATGTGGTGCTTAAAGTCGGGTCGGCTCGAGGAGTACCCGCGAGTGATTCACGGATTGGGGGCTAAAAGGACCTTTGTCCCGAGGGCCCTCTGGATGGATCTTTGTGGCGGAGCGACAGGGCAGGTTGAGACCGCCTAGGAGAGAGGTGGGCCTGGCCCTGTTCGGCGTTCGCGGATAATTAACACGCTTAACGAGTTCTTGGTATTTGATCTGAGTCTGGCCATTTGGTCTATACGCACTAACCATCTACGTGGGAGTAGTTATGGGTATCCCGGCGTTGTGGTATCAGCCGAAGCCTTCGTGACGTCAGCGACTGAGCGGCGCGCGCCGGATTGGACCGCGTAACGTGACTTCCTTTGTAATGGAGGTTGCTAGGTCTGCATCCGGCCGCGTTCGCAACATGCAGGTGTGCTAAGGGCGATGGGCCCAGACCCCTGGGCGCTTAGGTTTAGACCGGCGTGTTGACCGCTCTGTTGGCCTAGGTGGGGCTGCGACGTGTTGATCTTCATGGGCGGGCATGACCCGAAAAAGTGTGTCCGGCCAAATGGGATCAAGCGTGTTGGGTTATGTGGTGCACCCCTGCAGGGAAGTTAATCTATTCGAATAGCCGTGATCTTCGGTAACAGGACGACTTGGAGTTGTACCTTGACCTTATGACAACTAGAACCGGATACTTAATAAAACACACCCTTCCAAGTGCCAGATACAACCCGGTGGTCGCTCTCTCTCACGGTTACGAGGAGGGGATCGCCGGGTAGGATTATTGCTATGTGATGCTACTTGGAGGACTTCAGCCTCCACTCTTCTACATGTTGCAAGACGGAGGCTTCGAGCGTAGTCTTGACGTGATTAGATATCCCCTCTTATTACGGCATTCGCAGCTTCAGTCCACCGATATGGCCCTTTACACATATATCCATGCATATGTAGTGTAGCTCCTTGCTTATGTAGTACTTTGGATGAGTACTCACGGTTGCCTTGTTCCCCTTTTCCCCTATCTCTACTCGATTGCTGCGACTGCAGGCGATGGAGCCAGGAGCGATGCAACCGTCGATGGCGACTACTACACCGGGGCGCCTACTACTACGTGCAGCCCAGACGACGCCTGGAGTAGTTAGGAGAATCGAGGCAGGAGGCATGCGCCTCTTTTGATCAGATCCCGAGTTTGTGCTAGCCTTCTTAAGGCAATCTTGTTTAACTTATGTCTCGTACTCAGATATTGTTGCTTCCGCTTCTTCGTCTATGATCGAGCACTTGTATTCGAGCCCTCGAGGCCCCTGGCTTGTATTATGATGCTTGTATGACTTATTTATGTTTTAGAGTTGTGTTGTGATATCTTCCGTGAGTCCTCGATCTTGATCGCATACGTTTGCGTGCATGATTAGTGTACGATTGAATCGGGGCGTCACAAGTTGGTATCGAGCCATTGCCTGTAGGAATCCCCCTTCCACACTCCTTGGCCGAAGTCGAGTCTAGACATTGCAAAAAACTTTTACTAACTTGATTGTGTGCCTTACGGGCCCACGTCGCCATCGGGTGGTACTAGGATCTTTTACTCCTCGACCTTTACTCTGGGACTCTGAACTCTCTTCTATTCGGGTTAAATGATTTTGCTAAATCTAACATTAGGATCTCGTTATCACTATCACCCGGAGAGCACCTTATTACCGATGATCGTCTGCTGCACCAGAAGACCCTGAAGATACTCTCCATTGTTAACCCGAGAACTTGTGCGCGTCGCGTTTGCAATTCCCCTTCGACCGTCAACCCTTATGGATAACTACATGCAGTTGTCATTCTTACATTCATCCCTAGTTGGTCTTGTTATTACAAGATACCCCGAAATACTTGTCGTTGTTTCGATAATCCTTTGTGCCTTACAGCCTTGCAGTTTTTGCCACATGAATACCCCTACAAATAATTTCTTGCACTTGCCGAGTATCCGCTTATCCCCAGTTGTTTGTGTTTCGCAAAAGTCTTCGAAATACTATTCCATCCTCCGAAAATCCCTAGCAGCTTATTGCTCTGCAAACACTTGTCTGCTTGCATTATGGATGCTCTCCATATGTCTGGCAATATTCATTAGTCTCCTTTGACACCGTCATTTTGATCCTATTGATTCAACATGAGTTCGAGTGCACGCAATCATCGGTTGATCCTTTTAAAATATCTTTTTGGCTCAGATGTCATTTTGAAAGTGAGCTGGTTATCGACTCATCAAATTGCCGTCGATTGTACCCCTAAGTCTATTCATCTTATCCATTCTTAATCAGACCGTTGGCTTCTAATCCCTTGATTTGAAAATCATAATTCCTTAGCAGATGAGCTCTGAATTAGTCAGTTGTTTCTATAATCCAATGCCTTCGCATTGTTTCTTCTTCTAGTTGAGTACCGATGCTCACATCAGATCTCTTGTGGACCATCAACTCGTTTGTTGGATTTTATCCGACAACATCCTTCATATTCGATAACTTTGTGAGTCTTTTCCCGGATACATAATGCCTTTGGTAAATTGTACCCTCTGCTTTGTCGAACATACTCTGCTTTCGAGCTTGTGTTTTTTACTCCTGAAGTTTGTGGTATATGTTCCTAAGAGGCCCTGATGGGTTGAACCTATGCCTTTTCTAATCCGTGTGAACCCGGAAACTACTACGGGTCATACTCTACTGTTATTATGTCAGATAAAACTTCAACATTACAACTTCTTCAAAAAAAATGAGAAGTGAATGAAAGGTTATGCATTGGAGAAGTGGGAGTCGACCTTGAACTTTGTGTTCATTCCCATGAAACGATGTAGATCGTATCTTTAAAGCTTCTCTTCAAATAAATATTTCCTTGGTATAAGTTTATCTTATATTTGGAATCTGGCATTTTGCAATCGTTGTTCCGACCATGTCCTCTTTTAAATACCTTTTCTCGTGCAAGTTTAAGTACTTGTCTTCTGCAGATCATTTCATGTGTCCACCATCTACTCTGCTCTACCGTCGAGTATTACCCCACAGGTATCTCGAGATTATCTTGAACTGCATAACTTCTTATGAGTTCTTCATCAAGTACTACATTCTCACCGATTACAATTTTTCACGGGCTTCGAGTTATTAAACACTCAAGGACATCGATAGCTGAATCGAGTCCGCATCATGATTAAACAACTCTTAGTAATCTTCTTTGCTTACGAGTTTGTACCCGATCACGTCTTCCCTAGCCTGATCGGCTATATCATTACCGTGCTAAATTTTAATTGTGCTACATGGTCCTTCTTCCCGAAGCACAATTCTCGACGATGAACTAACCTTACGTCGATCCTCATCGTCATATCAATTCGCCTTGAACAACAAGCTTGGTTTCGAGTTTGTATCGTACCCTTGGTTCCAATAACCTTTCACTTCATCATTACTTTGACTTGATGTAAATCACGATCGATTACATCTTCATGAACTCTCCCGACAAATGTGTCGTGAATATCATCAACATTCCGAGCTCTTCCAAGATATCTATTGAATTCATGATGAGAAATACCATCCTTGCCCCTCGATGGTTTGTGTTATCATCGACCACTTTATTACCTTCCGTTCAACACAAACTTGTTCGTGTTTTGCATTACACCTTGGGTTCCTGGCCATCCAGCTTATGCTGTGTTCTATCTTGGAGTATTACCATCTATTATGTCGAGAATGTCATGAGGATTACTCCACCTCTTAATAATTTCTTGATATAATAATACTTCTCGCCATCTCCGTTCAATCTGTGGTCCCCGTATTGTTTTTAACCGGAATACCGACAATTGAGCTATGTTGTGCAAATTCAAAACTTCTAGCAACCCTATTGCTTTGAAGTTAATGGTCGAGTTTCATTCTAATACTTTGTTCATTAAGTCACCATTCTAACATTGATCGTGCAACCAAGCCCGTATTTCGGGTGCACCCTTCAATCAATGTTTAATTGTGTATGTTTTAAATCGAGCATACATCATTATACCATTTGATCTGACAAACGTTATCTCCTTGTTCACATAATTGTGGAAATCCATCTTTTGTTAATCTCGATGAATTGCCGCTGATTCCATCAGCCACCTCCTCATCCTCTCGTTGGTTTACCGATGAACTATTGTTTCAGGAACCCGCTCCCATAGTTCATTTCCCGAGAATCTTGCAATGTCATTTCGTCGATATGTGTCGCACCTTTTCTTCTCGGACATCCTGAGTCTGAGGTATCATGACACCAATCGGATCTGAATCTCGGTCAGATATGATGGTTGGGACAACTTTCCAGTAGTTATGATGTTGGTCCTTTGATGACCCGGTAAGGTGATGTCATGCCTAGCACACCTAGCCGAAGGACCTATTGTTATAGTTTCCTTTTTGGCAAGGTTAATCATTCTTCCGTGAGGAATTTGTAAGACTTATTCTATAAGTTGATCCTGATGGATCCTTTGTGTATCCAAGATCCAACCTTTGCTTGAAGACCATGTCAATGCTATCTCGAAGCATGTCTATGGTACTCCGATTTTCAACAGGAACATTTGAAGCCCAATGCTAAATGTTTCCTACTCAATTATCCAAACACCCCTGTATGGGTAATGTCATGAAAATTCTTCCCCTTACCTAAAGAGTTTACTACACTATATCCTGTCATGGATATCATGCTCTGCTCGTCCTTCTAAAGGATATACCTTTGAAATATGTGTTTAAACACATTTTCCTTTCCATTGTTCTGTTTAATCTGATAATCATATTTTTCTTTCCATTTGTTGGGTTAACGTTTCTTGTGATCTATATGAACTAAGCAGTAATACTCTCCTGCTTATGTAAACACCTTGGTGTACAACTCTGTCAGTCAGACCCTGTTACTATTGTTGGTGACATTCCGGTAGCCACCGATGGACGAGAACTTTGCCTATTGGTCCGCCTCGTTTCGACGAGCAGGAAAATGGTTCTCTTCGTCCCTCGCCCTTGGTATCGATGTTGTTGCCGACATAACTGACAGGCTATCCTCTGGCATGCCTCGCTTACATGATCGTGTAAGACGTCATCACCTTCCTACTTTTAACCCACATGGTGGGCCCATAACCCACAGTTCCACAGGATCGAAACCTGACTCTCCTGTACACCCCCTGTTTCCAAAGTTATTCCTCGCGCGTGGCCTCGTATGTAATGAACGGCCACCTGCCTAGTAATCTATTCTGGTATCAAACGCAATCCTTATTCCCATTGCTCTAAACCCCTTTCACACTTCGTTTCAGGCATCGAGCGATTGCCTACCCGCTCGAAACTTCCCGTGATACCTCCTTAATTTGTTCTCGATATTTTCTTAAGTTTCAACTCGAGAGTTACTTTCAACCACATTCCCTGAGTTATAAACCAGATAGCAACCTTGTAGAGTTCCGTTCTTCCGAAGCTACCCCTTATCCTTTTCGTAAGTACGATGGAGATACTGAAGAAAGGATGAAGACTTGATCATGGTGATTTGAAGCAGAGAAATGAAGACATCAACGAAAGGGATCAACCTCTTCGAAAGGGAAGCCAAGACCTAGAAGACTTGTTAGGTTTTCGCTACCACCACGTTCCCCCCCTTACTCCCCCGCTTAAATCTCGGGACGAGATTTCTTGTAGTGTAGGAGATTTGTAACGCCCGGATAATCATGCTACAGTAATCCCACGTTAATGATGCCAGGTCATCGTAATTAAAATTTTGCTAAACCTCACTTGCTTCAAAGTAAGTTCAAATACAAATTCAAATAACAACTCAAATTACAGTTTCATAAAAATAATAATTTAAAATGTCCGATAGGTTGCAAATATTCACTAAGTATTTAACATGTAGGAACAAACATCTAATGGATATTTAAATTAGCCCTAGAAGTATGTAAAGTGGCCAAGTAGCACTTATTATGCCCATTTAAATGTAAGCTTAATTTCTAACATATCCGTTTAACCTCAAACTTTTTGGGCAACACCAAATTATCGGAAAGTAATTGCGTGAGAAGTTTCAACTTTAAATAAAATCATTTAGTACCTAAACTAAAATACAAAAAAAGGCAGACCCCCCCCCCCCACTGGGCCATCTGTGGCCCAGCTGGCCGACCCACTTGGCCCAGCCGGCCCCTCCCTCTGGCCTATAGGGCAAACCCTAGGCCCCCGATTCCCCACGCCCCACTCGCCTCGCACTTCGATTCCCCTCGCCTCCCCCTCGATCGGGATCGAGATCGGGGCTCGATCCGACCAGCGCCGCCCGCTCACCCGTGCCGCCATTGTCGCTAACTGTCGACGCCTGTCGCCTCCCGACCTAGAGGCGGCGCCTCGCCACCTCGGCGTCGTGCCGACCTGGGCCACGCCGCCCCGTCCGCGACCGCTCCGTCGCCTGATCTCGGTGGACTGCCTCCTCCCCTTCACCCGCGCCGTCGCCTGGACCTCGCCGGAGCCTCCCCACCGGACCTCGTCGTCTCCTCCCCGAGCACCACTGCCCTGGTGAGGCGCCCGCCTCCTCTCCCTTGCCCCGCGTTCACCACGACCTCCGCACCCACGGCGCGCCTTGGCGCGCGCCGTCCGAGACCACGCCCACAGCGCCAGCGTGCGGCGCTCGCGCCCGTCGCCGCGCTCATCCCGCGCCTAGGTCCAGCTCCGGCGCTCGGTGCCGCTGCTCATCGGCGCCGCCGTGTTACCCCGCTACCCCACACCACTGGCCGCACCAGCGCCACCCCCCTCGCCTCCGCCCGCCGTGGCCCGGCTGGCCGCGCCGGCCTTCCCATCGTCGGTGCCCCGGCGGCCTCGTCCTGCTTTGCGGGCGAGTGCCCGCTCGGGTCCGCCCGCACCCGGCGACCGTGCCCTGTGCTCGCTCGGGTGCGCCCACACCCGGTAGCCCGCCCCTCTAAGGCCCCATGGCCCTATGACACTTGGGGCCCACGGCCCCAGAACGTTTTTATATAAAAAACAACAACAAAATTTAAATAAATAATAGTAATAAATTGTAGCGACCCGACCCGAAGGGATCAAGTCTCTGTGCTCGGTGTCATCCTCGGATCGAATGTCTTGACACCACACAAGATTTGAAGGATTTATAACAGAGTAGCAATCACACACTTATTACATCGTTGTCCAAAAGAGGACTTATTACAATAAATATGGCTTAAGGCCATCTAATAACGATAACAGCGAAGACTTGGAAGATAAGTGAGTCCATCAACTCCAGCGGCATCATCGAGTATAGAACCACGACCTAAAGCACCTTACTGTCGTTCAAAAGTCGCAACATGAAAGTTGCAGCCAGCAACGGGTCAGCACATGGAATATGCCGGCAATGTAACACATAGAGAATAATGAATGATAAGCCTGTACTACATGCATATGTGGCTGGTGGAAAAAGCTCTCTGATTGAGCTTTGCATAAAGCCAGTTTTTCCCTCTTGCAAAGGAATAAGTTTAAGTAACTATCACGGTGGTTGTTAAACATTGAGAATGGTTGACAGCATCCTCAATCCCAATTAAAAGTAATCCTTAACAAACCCAACAATATTAAATTAGAGTAACACGTTGAGATGCACATGATATTCAAGTACTAGATACTCAAGATGTCCATAACCGGGGACACGGCTAATCATGATTAGTTTATACACTCTGCAGAGGTTTGTGCACTTTTCCCCACAAGACTCGATCGCCTCCGTTTGGTTTCTCGTACTGCAGGGTGTTTGAGAAACGGATGACCGAGACATAGTCTTTCAGAAGCGCTAGCACCTTACGATGGGTAGACCGGTACACCTACATCCCCTACATCTGCTAGTCCACCACTATAAGAGTTCGCACGACTTAATCAACTATGCCAGAGCCCATAATGGCTTGTGGCTGCACACGGAAGTTACTAGTTTGAATAATCTCATGATCCCTTTGAGCACGGGTGGCGGTCCAAGAAAAACAGGCAAGTCTGATGGAAACCAGTGCCTCAATCCACCCAGATGTGTGTTTAAGTTGCCACCTTAAATAAACCATTAATTTAACAATCTCACATCTGTCATGGATACACTCACCCAATCCACGTCTACTAGCATAGCATGGCAAATAAGCAAACGTAGAAGTAACTCCCAAAGGTTTCATAAGTAAAACAGGTAATAGATACTACCTCAATCTACTTCCCATCCCACAATTTAATTATATCCTAATCATGCAAGTGGTTGAGGGTTGCTCTAATGCATAAAAACTGGGTAGTAGAAAAGGTATGATCATGTGTTACTTGCCTTGCTGATGATCCACGAAACCTAGAGATTCGAAGTAACAAGCGGCGCTTTTGGTGATCTATCGCAGACAAACAACAAGCATACAATAAGTACTCATCTAATGCACGGGTAAATCTCGAATAAAAGATCTAACCAGAAAGTTCAACTTAAGAACCCTGGTTGCAAAAGAAAACGAATCGAACAAAACTACGGAAAACAACCGGCGGAAGAAAACAGCTCGGTTCTAGCAAGTTGAAACTAGGTCAAAATTTTACAGTAGCAAAACTTTGTTTAAATTAATTAGTCGGAACGGCGGTTTCGAAACGAAACTCCAGGCGCTTGAATCACCTGATTCCGATAAACGAGCGAGAAGATAAACTAGAACGAAGATCGGATCTGAAATCGCGATCAGAAAAATAGCGGAATAAATCCGATTAAAAGAAAAACGACGAACGGTTAAACGAACGGACGTTCGTTAACCGGGAATAACCGGTGTTCACGTTCGCTAAGACGAACGGTCCGGCAAACGCTCGCTAAACAACAAAACCGGAAATAAAACCGATCTAGGGTTTCGAAAAAAAAACCGAACAACGGAAAAGAAAACCGGAACGGTTTTTTTAAAAAAACCGAACCGAGGGAAGGGTGGCGCGGCGCGGCTACCTCGACGAGGCGGGCTCGGCGGGCGGCGGCGCTGGCGGCGGCGGCGGCGCAAGAGACGGCGGCGGCGGGTTGTGGGAGGAGAGAGGGGAGGGCTTGGGTATTTAAAGGGGAGGGTGGCTTGGGGAGGGGTAAGCAAAGGAGGAGGAGGAGAATCCTCCTCGGATTCGGCAGCAAGGCGCGCGCTCTTGCGTGAAGCCTGCCTTGGAGGGCGGCTGGGCCCTTGGCCCAGCGGGCGCTATGCTGCGTTTTTTAAATATCGCAGCAAAAAGCGAATAAAATAAAATCTAAACGAACTCCAAAATTTACAAAGTAAATTTTCCCCGACTCCTAAAAATGAGTCGAACAAAATGAACTTTTACTCGGGCCTAAAATGCAATTTTTGAAATCACACATTTTTCCCTAAGGCAAATAAACTCCGAAAAATCCAGAATTTGATTATTAAATCTTCATTTTTTTTTCCTAATTTTTGGGAAAGTCATATTATTCCCTCTCATATTTTGATATTGGAAAATTATTTGAAGATGAAATAAATACAATCAAATGATCCTATTTTCATAATTCGAGGAAACACAAATATGAAAATTTTCGAAATCTCCAACTCTCTCCGAGGGTCCTTGAGTTGCGTGAAATTTCTTGGATCGGCAAAATGCAAGAAAATATGTAATGCATGATGATTTAATGTATAACATTCCAAATTGAAAATTTGGGATGTTACAAACCTACCCCCCTTAAGATGAATCTAGCCCTCGAGATTCGGGTTAACTAGAAAATAGGTGAGGTGGTCCTTGAGCAAATCTTCTTCTCTTTCCCGGTGGCTTCATCCTGAGTGTGGTGGCTCCACTGAACGTTGCAAAACTTGATAACCTTGCTGCGAGTAACTCTGCTGGCATAATCGAGAATCTTGACTGGTTTCTCCTCATATGTCAAATCATCCTTCAACTGAATTGCTTCAAGTGGCACCAGATCTCTTAGCGGTACCTCGCCATCTCGGAGTGACATTTCTTCAGCTGAGAAACATGGAATACATCATGAACTCCTGGCAGTCCCTCTGGCAATTCCAGCTTATAAGCAACTTCGCCCATGCGTTGCAAGATCCAATACGGTCCAACGAAATGTGGTGCTAATTGTCCTTAAACTCCAAAACGCTTAACTCCACGAAGTGGAGATACTCTAAGATAAACTCTGTCTCCAACTTCATATTCTATCGCCTTGCGTTTTGAATCCGCATAGCTTTTCATGCGGACTGGCTACCTTGAGCCTATCGCGAATCAACAACCTTCTGCTCGACTCCTTAATCAAATCTAGTCCAAACAATCGACGGTCTCCAACTTCGTCCCATGATAACGGTGTCCTGCACCTCCTTCCGTATAAAGCCTCGAAGGTGCCATCTTCAAGCTGGTTTGGTAATGTTGTTATAAGAAAACTCTGCATATGGCAAGTTATCATCCCAACTAGATCCATAATCTAGTGCACAAGCTCTTAGCATATCCTCCAAAATCTGATTGACTCTCTCGATCATCCATCGGTCTGTGGGTGGAAAGCAGATCTTGAATTCCACCTGGTTCCCAATGTTTCGTGTAACCGATTCCAAAACTTTGAGGTAAATTGGGTTCCTCTATCGATCGATACTCCTCGAACTCCGTGCAAACACACAATTCTGGTCATGTATATCTTTGCCAACTTAGCACTGCTATAGGTAGTCTTGATTGGAATGAAATGAGCTACCTTCGTCAAGCGGTCGACTATAACCCAAATCGAGTCATAGCTTGAGCGAGTCTTTGGCAAACCTGTGATGAAATCCATGCCTAGTTTATCCCCTTCCATTCGGTATCGGCAATGGTTGCAACAATCCTGCTGGCTTCTAATGTTCTGCCTTCACCCTTTGACATACATCACAAACTGCTACATACTCTGCAATATCCTTCTTCATTCCGTCCACCGAATGTTTCCTTCAAATCTAAATACATCTTGGTATTTCTGGGTGAATCGAGAGGGCGAATCATGTGCCTCTTGCGAATCAACTTCCGATCTCCGGGTCATTTGGCACATAAACACGGTCCTCAAACCATAGGGTATCGTGCTCATCCTCACGAAATCCCTTTGCTTTTCCTTCGCATTTTCTCCTTTATAGAGGCAACTTCCTTATCTGCCTTTTGAGCTTCTCTGATTTTGTCCATCAACGTAGACTGAATCTCCAATGCTGCTACATAGCCTCTCGGAACTATTTCCAAACATAGCTCTCGAAGGTCCTCGGCTAACTCCTTGGGTATTGCTCCCATCATTAGTGTATTGACGTGGCTCTTACGGCTCAATGCGTCTGCTACAATGTTAGCCTTCCCGGGGTGATAATGCAATCTCATATCATAATCCTTAATAAGCTCCAACCATCTCCTTTGCCTGAGATTTAATTCCTTCTGCGTGAAGATGTACTTCAAACTCTTGTGATCCGTGTACACCTCACAATGATTCCCAATGAGAAAATGTCTCCATGTCTTCAATGCATGCACAACGGCTGCTAACTCCAAATCATGTGTGGCATAATTCAACTCATGAGGCTTCAGTTGTCGTGAAGCATACGAAACAACTCTTCCTTCCTGCATAAGCACTGCTCCAAGTCCTCGACGTGAAGCGTCGCAATACACCTCATAATCCTTGGTCTGATCGGGCAAAATTAACACTGGTGAGGTAACCAATCTTTTCTTCAATTCCTGAAAACTTGCCTCACAATCCTTAGTCCATATGAACTTGGTATCCTTTTTCAGCAATTCCGTCATAGGCTTTGCAATCCTTGAGAAATTCTCAATGAATCTTCGGTAGTATCCTGCGAGTCCAAGGAAACTCCAGATCTCTCCAACTGTCGTTCGTGCTTCCCATTTGGTTACGGTCTCAACCTTCGTGGGGTCAACTGCTATCCCTTCTCCGGATATAACATGTCCAAGAAATCCAACTTCCTTTAGCCAAAACTCATATTTGCTGAACTTGGCATATAACTGATGTTCCCTTAGTTTCTCCAAAACCAATCGCAAATGTTCCTTATGTTCCACTTCATTCTTCGAGAAAACCAAAATATCATCTATGAACACCACGACGAACTTATCCAAAACTCCATAAACACTTTGTTCATCAGGTTCATGAAATAGGCGGTAGCGTTAGTCAGTCCAAATGACATAACGGTATATTCATACAGTCCATATCTCGTGGTAAATGTTGTCTTAGGTATGTCCTGCTCTCGAATCTTCAACTGATGGTACCCTGATCGCAAATCGATCTTGGAAAACACTTTAGCTCCTTGCAAACGATCAAACAGATCATTTATCATTGGTAGTGGGTACTTGTTCTTGATTGTTACTTCATTCAAACCACGATAGTCAACAACCATCCTTAACGATCCGTCCTTCTTCTCTACTAAAAGTACGGGTGATCCCCAAGGCGAAGAACTTGGGCGTATATAACCTTTATCCAATAGCTCCTTAATCTGCTTCTTGATTTCCGCCAAATCCTGTGCGGGCATCCTGTATGGTCGCTTCGATATTGGGCCTGTACCTGGCAAAAGCTCAATCAAAAACTCAATTTCTCTATCCGGTGGCATTCCTGGCAATTCCTCAGGAAATACATCAGGGTAATCCTTCACCACTGGCACCTCTTCCTGCACAACTCCTGGTAAGGAATTTACTTGATTCCTATTTGGTCCATGTCGCGATACATACCTAATCCTTCTTCCTTCTGGTGTTGTGAGCAAAATCGTCTTACTTGCGCAATCGATGTTTCCCCCATACATCGACAGCCAATCCATACCGAGAATCACATCCAATCCTTGGGATTCCAAAATGATCAAATCTGTCGGGAACACATGCCTTCCTATACTTAATGGCACTTGAAAACATCCTTGTCTGGCCATATACTCCGCTCCTGGTGAGCTTACTAGCATAGGGGTTTTAAGAATCTGAGTAGGCAGGCTATACTTTTCTACAAATCCCCTTGATATGTATGAATGCGTTGCACCGGTATCGAAAAGAACTAGTGCAGTAAATGACTTAACCAAAAACTTACCGATTACTGCATCGGGCTGATCTTCAACCTCCTCCACATCAATGTGGTTCACCTGTCCCTTGTTGAAAGGGTTTGGCTTCTTTCCAGAGCTTCCATTTCCACCTTGGCCTTCGGGACAGTCATTTGCATAGTGTCCGGTCTTGGAACACTTGTAATAGGTGACATGGCTCAGGTCTTTCTTGGTTGGGGTTGATGGTGTGGTCCGGTTCTGGCCGTTGCTTCCTCCATTCCCATTACCATTTTTGTGGCCATTATGGTTGTGCGAACTACCTCCTCCATGGGTATGCTGAAACTGAACTCCCGGTTTAGGGGTATATCGGGGCTTCTGCTGGGCTCCAGAGTTATACTTCCCCTACCCATACTTCCTCTTGCGATTCTCAATTTGCTGCTGCTTTCCTTCAATCATGAGGGCACGGTCTACCAACTCCTGGTAGTTATTGAAACTTGCTACCATCAACTGCATGCTTAACTCATCATTCAGTCCTTCCAAACTTCTCACCTTGTTGCATCCAGTAGCAACGCTATCCGGGGCATAACGTGCTAACTTACTAAAATCATCCACATATCGCCAATAGTCCTTCCTCCTTGGCGTAAATTGCGAAACTCACGCTTCTTCATGGCCATAGCTCCTGCCGAGACATGGGCGGTCTGGAAAGCTTGTGGCTGATCCCATGTGACGGTGTCTCTGGGTAAGTGGCTGTAAAATTCTCCCACCATGCTGCTGCGGGTCCTTCAAGCTGATGTGCAGCAAACTTCACCTTTTCTCCATCTGTACATCCTGCAGTGGTCAACTCCCTCCCTATCTTACGGAGCCAATCATCTGCTACAATCGGCTCGGTGCTACTGGAATACACTGGCGGATGCAGCCTAAGGAAACGAGTCAAGTGATTCGCAGGTGGTGGTGGTGGGTTGTTGTTGTTGTTGCCTTTGTTCTGTACCAATGTTTGGATCAAAGTGTTCTGCTGCTGAATCAACTGGGTGATCTCTGGCGGGAAAACAAACCCGGGGTTGCGTCTCGGAGGCTTCTGAAGGGTTTAGAAAAGACGAGAAATTAAGAATAGAGTGAGGTCTAAGGAGAAAACACTACCCAAATGCACATGAGCAAATGCACACAAAAATCACTTCATTCATTTCAAACAACGGGCTTACAACGGTCTAACTATCGCAAAAGTGTTTGAACTATAATGTTTACATGGAGGGAATACTATTAATATGTGGGGGTCATCTATTAATTTGAACCGGTGGAAGACTCCATGATGTCTGCTCCAGCTTCGTCTTCAAAGTCGGGTTCACTTGGATCCGAATCGGTGTCGTAGATGGTGATGTAGTTGCTCGGACAGTCGACGTACTTGTCTTCATTCTTGAGCTCTAATTTCTTCTTGAGTTCTTCAATCTCATACTTAAGATCGCTATTGTGCCTTACTACAGCTACGATCTCGTCCATGTAGTCCTTACTTGTAGACTTTAGTTCTTCTTCAAGTTCGATGATCCTTCCCTTCGCATCCTTCAATTCGATCATATCATTGCACATCTGGTTCTCCTGGCGTCGAATGTGCTGGTTTAACTCCTGGATGAAAGCTGCAATGGATCTATCCTTCTTGGTGTTGACTATCTCCCATTGTTCATCTCGGCGTCCGCAAATCTGGTAGATGGTGTCCTTGAGGTCTTCTTGGTAAACTTCTCCAATGCGTCCCATGGTGATATGAGCTGCCATGCTCTTTCCCAGACTCCAGGTTGGTGCACTGAAAACACTATCTATAGGCTTGGTGATTGGGGCGAATGTCCTTCCCGGAACGTGAGCTTGAATCTTCCAGCGCTCTTCTTCAGGCAGAGTGGCGTTGAAAGTCCCGGTGAAGCTTGGTAGTCCAATGTTCAGGTACTTGGTGACTTCCTTCAAGTGAAATCCAAAAGGTGTGCCTTCATCTGATTGCGCGTACTTGATCTTTGCGTTCGTCATCCTAAAAGAGTAGAAAAAGATGAGGAGTTAGAAAATGTGAAGAGAGTAGTGATCTATGGCTTTAACTTCGTGGTCGTGTCCTACGGTCGTGTGTGTGCTCGACACCGTCTCAGAGCGACCCGACCGAAGGATCAAGTCTCGTGCTCGGTGTCATCCTGGATCGAGAATGCCGACACCACACAAGATTGAAGGATTTATAACAGAGTAGCAATCACACACTTATTACATCGTTGTCCAAAAGAGGACTTATTACAATAAATATGGCTTAAGGCCATCTAATAACGATAACAGCGGAAGACTTGGAAGATAAGTGAGTCCATCAACTCCAGCCGCATCATCGAGTATAGAACCACGACCTAAAGCACCTTACTGTCGTTCGAAAAGTCGCAACATGAAAGTTGCAGCCCGAAACGGGTCAGCACATGGAATATGCCGGCAATGTAACACATAGAGAATAATGAATGATAAGCCTGTACTACATGCATATGTGGCTGGTGGAAAAAGCTATCTGATTACAGCTTTTGCATAAAGCCGTTTTCCCTCTACGCAAAGGAATAAGTTTAATTAACTATCATGATGGTTGTTAAACATTGAGAATGGTTGACAACATCCTCAATCCCAATTAAAAGTAATCCTTAACAAACCCAACAATATTAAATTAGAGTAACATGTTGAGATTCACATGATATTCAAGTACTAGATACTCAAGATGTCCATAACCGGGACACGGCTAATCATGATTAGTTTATACACTCTGCAGAGGTTTGCGACTTTTCCCCACAAGACTCGATCGCCTCCGTTTGGTTTCTCGTCTCGCAGGGTGTGTGAGAAACGGATGACCGAGACATAGTCTTTCAGAAGCGCTAGCACCTTACGATGGGTAGACCGGTACACCTACATCCCCTACATCTGCTAGTCCACCACTATAAGAGTTCGCATGACTTAATCAACAATGCCAGAGCCCATAATGGCTTGTGGCTGCACACGGAAGTTACTAGTTTGAATAATCTCATGATCCCTTTGAGCCTGGGTGGCGGTCCGAAGAAAAACAGGCAAGTCCTGATGGAAACCAGGTGCCTCAATCCACCCAGATGTGTGTTTAAGTTGCCACCTTAAATAAACCATTAATTTAACAATCTCACATTTGTCATGGATACAGTCACCCAATCCACGTCTACTAGCATAGCATGGCAAATAAGCAAACCTAGAAGCAACTCCCAAAGGTTTCATAAGTAAAACAGGTAATAGGTACTACCTCAATCTACTTCCCATCCCACAATTTAATTAGATCCTAATCATGCAAGTGGTTGAGGGTTGCTCTAATGCATAAAAACTGGGTAGTAGAAAAGGTATGATCAAGTGTTACTTGCCTTGCTGATGATCCGCGAAACCTAGAGATTCGAAGTAACAAGCGGCGCACTCTGGGTGATCTATCGCAGACAAACAACAAGCATACAATAAGTACTCATCTAATGCACGGGTAAATCTCGAATAAAAGATCTAACCAGAAAGTTCAACTTAAGAACCCTGGTTGCAAAAGAAAACGAATCGAACAAAACTATGGAAAACAACCGGCGAAAGAAAACAGCTCGGTTATAGCAAGTTGAAACTAGGTCAAAATTTTACAGTAGCAAAACTTTGTTTAAATTGATTAGTCAGAACGGCGGTTTCGAAGCGAAACTCCAGGCGCTTGAATCACCTGATTCCGATAAACGAGCGAGAAGATAAACTAGAACGAAGATCGGATCTGAAATCGCGATCAGAAAAATAGCGGAATAAATCCGATTAAAAGAAAACGACGAGCGGTTAAGCGAGCGGACGTTCGTTAACGAGAATAACCGGTGATCACGTTACGTTAAGACGAGCGGTCCGCAGCGACGCCGCTAAACAACAAAACCGAAAATAAAACCGATCTAGGGTTTGAAAAAAACGAACAACGGAAAAGAAAACCGGAGCGGTTTTATTAAAAAACGAACCGAGGAAGGGTGGCGTGGCGCTACTACCTCGGCAATGGCGGGCTCTGGCGGGCGGCGGTTAGGCGGGCGGCGGCGGCGGGTTGTGGGGTGGGAGAGAGGCGGGGCTTGGGTATTTAAAGGGGGGGAGGGTGGCTTGGGGGAGGGGGCAGGCAAAGGAGGAGGAGGCGCGGGCGTGCGCGCGGGGAGGGGCTGCTGGGCCGGATGGGCCCTTGGCCCAGGCGGGGAGCTGCGCGTTTTTTTAAATATCGCGCGCAGAAAAGACGAATAAAATAAAATCTAAACGAACTCCAAAATTTACAAAGTAAATTTTCCCCGACTCCTAAAAATGAGTCGAACAAAATGAACTTTTACTCGGGCCTAAAATGCAATTTTTGAAATCACGCATTTTTCCCTAAGGCAAATAAACTCCGAAAAATCCATAATTTGATTATTAAATCTTCATTTTTTTTCCTAATTTTTGGGAAAGTCATATTATTCCCTCTCATATTTTGATATTGGAAAATTATTTGAAGGTGAAATAAATACAATCAAATGATCCTCTTTTCATAATTCGAGGAAACACAAATATGAAAATTTTCGAAATCTCCAACTCTCTCCGAGGGTCCTTGAGTTGCGTGAAATTTCTTGGATCGGCAAAATGCAAGAAAATATGTAATGCATGATGATTTAATGTATAACATTCCAAATTGAAAATTTGGGATGTTACATAAATAATGATTAATAATTAATAATTAAATTGGTTAATTAATTAACTCATTAATCTAGATTAGACTAATTAATCATTTAATTAACCTGACTAATCTACTAATTAAACTACTTAATTTAGTTAGTTAGTTATCAGTCAATGACATGCGGGACCCACCGTCAGGTTGACCAGTCAACCCTGTTGACTCCTGACGTCAGCATGACATCATGCTGATGTCATAAATCCATTTTCGAATTAAATTAAATAATTAATTAAATTCCAGAAATTAATAAAATCTTTAGAAAATCATATCTTTTAAAGCGTAACTTCGGTTAAAATATTTTCAACATGAAAGTTGCTCGAGCATTTGAGGCGAACCCGATCGCAGCCGTTCGTCCTCTACGCACTTGACCTATCGAACTCGCAACATTCCCCCTCCGGCTCCTCTGCCCGAAAACACGAAACACCGGGGATATTTTCCCGGATGTTTCCCCCCTTAACCGGTACCACCTCATACCACGTTAGGGCACACCTAGCACCGCTCATTGTCACGTCACGCATTGTCGTGTTTATGTTTGCATTGTATTCATTGTTTCTTCCCCTCTTATCTCCGTAGACTACGAGACCGACCTGCTGCTTGCCCGGTTCGACTACGGAGTTGACGACCCTCTCTCTTGCGAGCAACAACCAGCAAGCCCCCCCCTTGATCACCAGATATCGCATATTCTACTCTATCTTGCTTGCATTAGAGTAGTGTAGCATGTTACTTCTTTCCGTTATACCTATCCCGATGCATAGCTTTGTCCTTGCTACTCTTTATTGTTACCTTTACCTGCAATCCTACTTGCTTAGTATAGGCTGCTAGTATTTCCATCTGTGGCCCTACATTCTTGTCTGTCTGCTGTGCTATACTATCGGGCCGTGATCACTCGGGAGGTGATCACGGGTATATACTATATACTTTATACATGATACATGTGGTGCTTAAAGTCGGGTCGGCTCGAGGAGTACCCTGAGTGATTCACGGATTGGGGGCTGAAAGGACCTTTGTCCCGACGGCCCTCTGGATGGATCTTTGTGGCGGAGCGACAGGGCAGGTTGAGACCGCCTAGGAGAGAGGTGGGCCTGGCCCTGTTCGGCATTCGCGGATACTTAACACGCTTAACGAGTTCTTGGTATTTGATCTGAGTCGGCCATTTGGTCTATCGCACTAACCATCTACGTGGGAGTAGTTATGGGTATCCGGCGTCGTGGTATCGGCCGAAGCCTTCGTGGCGTCGGCCGATCGAGCGGCGCGCGCGGATTGGACCGCGTAACGTGACTTCCTTTGTAATGGAGGTTGCTAGGTGCGCTTCGGCCGTTATAGCGTGCGGTGTGTGCTAAGGCGATGGGCCTGCACCCTGGCGCTTAGGTTTAGACCGGCGTGTTGACCGCTCTGTTGGCCTAGGTCGGGCTGCGGCGTGTTGATCTTCCGCGGCGGGCATGACCCGAAAAGTGTGTCCGCCAAATGGGATCAAGCGTGTTGGGTTATGTGGTGCAACCCTGCAGGAAGTTAATCTATTGAATAGCCGTGATCTTGATAACAGGGCGACTTGGAGTTGTACCTTGACCTTATGACAACTAGAACCGGATACTTAATAAAACACACCCTTCCAAGTGCCAGATACAACCCGGTGGTCGCTCTCTCTCACGGTTACGAGGAGGGGATCGCCGGGTAGGATTATTGCTATGTGATGCTACTTGGAGGACTTCAGCCTCCTCTCTTCTACATGTTGCAAGAATGAGGCTGCGAGCGTAGTCTTGACGTGATTAGATATCCCCCTCTTATTCTGGCATTCTGCAGTTCAGTCCATCGATATGGCCCTTTACACATATATCCATGCATATGTAGTGTAGCTCCTTGCTTGCGAGTACTTTGGATGAGTACTCACGGTTGCCTTGTTCCCCTTTTCCCCTATCTCTACTCGATTGCTGCGACTAGACGATGGAGCCGGGGAGCGACGCAACCGTCGATGGCGACTACTACTGGGCGCCTACTACTACGTGCAGCCAGCGGCGACGCCCGAGAGTAGTTAGGAGGATCCTGTGCAGAGGCCTGCGCCTCTTCGATCTGTATCCCGGTTTGTGCTAGCCTTCTTAAGGCAATCTTGTTTAACTTATGTCCGTACTCAGATATTGTTGCTTCCTTGACTTCGTCTATGATCGAGCACTTGTATTCGAGCCCTCGAGGCCCCGGCTTGTATTATGATGCTTGTATGACTTATTTATGTTTTAGAGTTGTGTTGTGATATCTTCCCGTGAGTCCCTGATCTTGATCGTACACGTTTGCGTGCATGATTAGTGTACGATTGAATCGGGGGCATCACACTGGGCATCAAAGTTCGCCACTAGTACAAATATAGGGAATAGAGCTGCATATCATATACACTGGTTGTCAAAGTTGGTGACCAGTGCAAATAAACGCCGCAGCAAAACAAGTCCAGAACTGGAACCACTTGAGAAGAGCTCAAGAAACAATATCCTGGGTACCCATAATGCTGGCAAGATGCTTAGACTTTCTCTTGTTTGGTGCTTAAATCCTCCAGCGCTTGCTGTTCCACCAGAAAGTATGCATCTGAATTCTGCAGGGACTTCCTCTGTCCTTCAGCTTCCTATCACAGCACATCTGATCGATGTCTTTCAACTTGAAGCTGAGACTCAAGAAGACGAACTGATTCAGGCAGTAAGTTCGAAGAGCTTGTGCCCGGCGATGAGTGGCGATGAATTCGAACACTACATCAAGACAGGACTTTTAGGTTCTCTCACTGTCGTCAAGATAATTTTTATCAGCTTTCTTGGAGAATAACAGGGATGTCTCACTATCTTGAACCTTATCTGCGTTACTTCCTTTACCATTGCATAATGGGGTACTGTTCTCCAATATTTTGTCTGCATTCTAAAATAGAAACAAGCAGAGACATCACAGGTTTACCATGTTGTATATGAAACTCATTTTGGTAAATCAGTTCAGTAGTAAAGTGGACAGGATAACAGCATGAAACAAACATATATCTATGTACCATGGTCACTTTATGGTCTATATCATTCTAGTTTTTGTTGCCAAATCAAGATAGAGACACAGTTCAAATAATATTTGTTCAAGACAAAGCAGAATAGGCAGAATATATGTTTAGGAAACTATAGAGCAATAACAACACTTTTAATGTGCATTACATGAGAGCATAACTATTTATTCAATTGAAATTGAAACATAAATGTTTATTTAATTGAGATCAACATAGAGCAAGTCACAACAGCAAACTAGTTAAAGAAACAGGTTTAAAACATACCTGTTGCGCCATTGGAGTTTCAATTCCATCCTTCAAATTTGAAAATAGTTGGTATGAGTAAATACAGTGATGCAAGAGCAAAGGAGTATGAACCATAGCTACAGAACCTGACCTAAGAACAGTTCTTCTTCTCCTTTAAGCGTTGAGTTGGGATTCGGAGTGGTGGTCCTCGTACTTTGGGCACTGCAGTTCCCTTACTAAATGCTCGTGTTTGGGTGCTCTGTGGTGGAGACGGTGTTGTGTCAACTGGAACTGGGTTACTATCCGCTGGGGTTCGGGTTAGAAGGGGTGTAGCTGGTTCTCTGTCCAACTGGGTAGGGGTACAATCTGCGAGAGTCTGGGTTACGTGTGGTGGGGCTGGTTCTTGGGCAAGTACAACCGTGGTTCTATCTGCATCAACTGGTAGCACTATCTTTTCTGAAGACCGTGTTGTTACTCCCTTAGATATTGCCATCACCCTCTCCAATTCAAATGGTTGATAAACAAGAAAAGTAATTGAATGTACAGACATTGTATGATAGACAGGTGCAATGGATAGTGGGGAATAAAAGAGGGCATGAAATAATTCACATTATGATGCCTAACTAAAAAAGATGGAAAGACATAGTTCGAAGTATGATGACTATGTAAACAGGATGACATGATATAACTATATAATGTGTTTATCAAATAGGTTGGCATGCCATAATTCACATACATGCCGCCTATGGAAACATGATAGCATGATATAATTCACGGATAGAATGATATAATTAAAAATATGATGAATGTAAACACTAAACAGGATGAGATGATATAACTATATGATTTCTTTATTAAATGGGTTGCCATGTCATAATCCAGATAGATGTTGTGTATGTAAACATGATGGCATAATATACTTCAAATATATGATTTATATAGTAAGCAAGTAAGCAGATGGCAATCCATATATGATGTAAACACTAAGCAATGCAAGACAACATGCATGACATGGGTAATATAACCCTGCCAAGTTTGAGCATAGACCTCGGGGGAAATAGGACTGGTCATCGGTCTATGAATCCTCCTCGAGGAGCTCTCTCTAACCAACAAGATGTACGCTTCAGAGATAGCATTATGCTCTCTGAATACCTTGTTTTCCTCGAGATACTTCCATCACCGCTTCAAATGGCTGATGCACAGGAAGAGTAGTTGAATATACAAACGTTGTCGACAAATGGAACACGTATACAAAAAATGATAGCATGATAAAATTCACATACATGATGATTGGCTAAACAGCATGGCATTGCATAATTCACATATATAATGCCTTTGCAACAAGATAGCATTGCATAATTCACATATATAATGTCTTGCAACAAGTGGCAATGCATAATTCACATATATGGTAATTAGACACTAAACAGGTGGCATTCACACAAAGCATGTCTAAACTAATCAAATGACATAGCAATGTAAGACGCCATACGCACGATATGAGCAACATAACCCTGCCAAGTTAGAGTATACACCTCGGGCGGGAATAGGACTGGTCATCTGTCTCTGAATAGTCTGCTCTGAAGACCTTGTTTTCACTCCAGAATTTTCCATCACCGTGTCAAATGGTTGATGCACACGAAGAGTAGTTGAATGTACTAACATTGTAGACAAACGTAATACGTAACATAAAAAAAGGATGGCCTGATATAATTCACATATAAGATGACTGGCTAAGCAGGATGGCATTACAAAATTCATATATATGATGTCTAGTTAAACAAGATGGCGTTGCATAATTCACATAAACGATGAATAAACTAAACAGATGGCATTCACACAAAGCATGTCTAAACTAAGTAGATGACATATTTGATGTATAAAGTAAGCAATGCAAGGCACCATATGCATGATATAACCAACATCGACATGCCAAGTTAGGCGAAGACCTCGGGGGTAAATAGGAGTGGTCTTCTCCTACGAATCCCCTCGAACAGATATCTTCCTCTCGATTACAATCCGAAATGGGTGGAGGGGGCTGCCTTTAGCCTACCATGGAACAGCGTCTGCATGAAATTTTATTGCCACACAAGGCTCGTCTCTTTTGCTCTACATGTTCAGTTCCATTGTGTACAATAACTGACATGCATAGGAATAAAACATAGTATGATTATGTAAGGAGTGCATGCAGAAATCCAAAGTGATGGTAGCAACCTTTGGATAGACCCAAAACCAATGATAGCAGGCGGATAACGGCTTCAGTTAAAAAATACAGATAATGGCTTCTATACTGTTTGTTTTCCACCCAACATGAAACTCATAGTAGACACCAGAGATTTACCAGATACTAGATAGATACTATTTATTGCGGCCCCGATATGTACCCCACAACCATTTAAAAACTCAAGTTTGACCATTAGTTTGGAGCTGACTCAGAGTCTAATCGGTGAACAGGACGATAAAGTAGCATGTAATATTAGGCGATGCATAACATAAGTAGACACGAAAAAGTGCGACCTCTCTTGCGGCCCTGTGTAGTCCTTGAGGTCATCTGCTTGGTTGATGATGGTAATGCAGTTGTCATGGCTGCCAGCGGCGGGGAAGAAGATCTGAGGCGGCAAAAGACAGTCTGGAGGCCGGATCCCTGCTGTGTTGGACCCTTCTGTCGTTAGAGCAACTGAGCTGGGGTGGACGGCGGCGCAGTAGCAGCGGGACAAACCACACAAGGTTTTCTTTGACAACTATTTGTAAGAGAAGTAATTCTGTAAGGGGTCGTTTGAATTGGAGGATTCTAACAACGCAAGGATACGAAATACACAATAATAGGACATGAATGCACGTGCAAAACAGAGAATTTAAAAATACAGGATTTATACCAATCTGGGTGTTTGATTCACAAGAATTGGAAGATCACAGGATGCAAAGAAGCACGGTGAGATTAAGTCAAACCACATGAAAATGTACGGTTATAATGCTATTATGCTACCATCTCTTAGTCTTGTGCTTCATGAATAGGAATTTGAAAAGGAGGACAAGTGGATATTAAAATTCCTACGGGTTTTTTTTTTCAAGCAGACACTAAAGGAACAAATCCTACAGTTTTCCTTTGCTCCATTCCTTTGAACCAAATGCATGAATAGAGGACCATAGGAAACTTTCCAATTCCTATGTTTTTCCTTCACTTTTCCTTTGAAGCACCAGCGATTCTAGTTGGCAGGCTTGAGCAAGGAAAAGCCTACACTAAAAAAATGTTTTTGTGCTACTTCTACTACTTTGGACCAAGGCCACTGCCCTACAAGTTTAACTCCCAGGCCCATCGAAAAATGCACAGCTCAAACACGCAGAGATAAATAATGATGGCATTCAAGAGAGTCTGTCACGGATAGCTAAATAGCCTGGTACCTCACTGCTTGTCTTATAGTAGGAGAAACTAATCGTATTTCACGTTACTACGTGTGCTCAGTGTACAATATATATAACATGTAGAGTTAAAAAGAGATGCAACAAGTGTACAACCTCTTTGGCGAAGCCATGTCGATCTCAGCGTGATTGGGCTGGTCGGTGAGGATGCTCCGGCTGACTTGGCTGTCGGAGGAGGGGAAGAAGATCTTAGGCGTCTGGAGATGGATCCCGGGGTAATGCTCTGCTGTAATGGAGGGTTTCGTCGTTGGAGCAGCTCCGGTGAGTTGTACGATGCCGAGGCTCAAGCAGGACAAGAGAGACAACGTTAACCTGAGTGGAATTCAAATAGCATCTCCAATAGATGACGTAAAATACATAACCACAAAGAGCTAGATGTAAAATATATCAGCCGCTCATCTCTAAACTTAACTGTCGAAACTAAATTTAACTGTCGAAACTGAACTTAACTGTCGAAACTGAATTTTGCTGTCGAAACTGGATTTTACTGTCAAAACCGAATGCACTAGTCGCAGAAAAGCAGTAGCAGCAGCGTGTGCGAGAGCTAGGGCAGCTGGTCGTGTAGCAGCATCAGGGTAAGGCTTCATGTCAGTCGACTGACTTTTTCATCTCTGGTCAGTCGATTTGCCAGCCGTTGTATACGAAAACAAGGGCCTGCAGTTCATCTTCAACCTCCATTCCCTTGAGCCGCCAGCCACCACCGGCCAAACCGCCGCCCCCCTCCACCCGTGGCCGGCGGTGCGCCGCCCCACCTGCCCCGAAACCACTACCCACCGCCGGTCCGCCACCACCCCGGCCATCCCTCTAGCCCCCCCCCCCTCGTGCCAAGCTTTTTCTCCGGCAATCCCCACACCACCGCCCCACCACCGTCGGGGACCACCGCCCCCACCCTGAACCCTAAGATAGATAGTGGGGTACCTCTCCGGCGAGCCCCCCTCCCCGCTGGGGCTGGTTCTTCCTTAGCTCCGGTGAACCCCCCCCCCTGAAAATTGACTAACCCAAAAGTCGATTCAGTCGACTGAAGTGTAGCCAAATCAGAGCAGCATCGCAAGCAAGAGCAAGGGCGAGAGCAGCAGCGCGAGCAAGAGCAAGAGCAATAGTATTGTTTAGATTGTTCGATATATAGTATTGTTTAGATTGTTCGATATTTAGTTTTAAGCTGCAAACGCCACACATTATCACAAATTCAAATAAGTTGTGAGATTGTTCGATGTATAGTATGGTTTAGATTGTTCGACATTTAGTTGTGAGTTGCAAATGCCATGCATTATCACATTATGGTATAACATGTGCAAAACCACAGCACACACATGTATCACCGCTATATTCATGCATGCATATGTTTATAACACTATGATCTCCTATTCAAATATATGAATCCACTTTCATATCAAATAATGATGTTTGTTAGTCTCTTACACCGACACAATCCTCTAACCTTTGTAGCTAGCACTAAATTTCACTCGTGCATGCACATGCCCTCCTCGCCCTCCCCCTCCCTCAGCATTCTATCCATCGCGCACATTCAATTTTTTTCATTAGGTCGTTCTCCCACAGTCTCAACAACTCCTTTCCGACACACGCTGATCGATAAACCTCTCCAACGATGTCTGCCTACAACATACACACGCACCTTCCATCTTCTCCTTTCTGTGTCCATGCCTCGTGTCTCTCATACGGTCCCTCACACGTTTTAATCGCCGCTCTTTTCATCGATCTCACAATCGCACACTCCTCCCCCTATCTAGCTAGTAGCTCGGCCTCTCGCACCACCTCCTAGCTCCATTCTCTATCTATCCGTCTCACTGGGCCTTATTTGCCACTAACAAATGGATGTACACCGACCTATCTCCCGCTATACATATAGCTAGCTAGGTCCTTATAACTCATTTTTTTCCCCACGCGTCAATCGATCTACCTCATTACTTATGTCTCTCCCTTCCTCCGACAAACAAAAATTGATATACCGATCTAGTTAGGTTTGCTTACCAAACACATGGTTCCCCTTCATGATCCATACATGCATCCCGACACATCTATCACGCACAGGCACACACAGAAACACATCCCCACTCTTATTGATAATATTGCAGTTCTACCCTCAGTTTGTCTAGTAGGCCTCTCTCTCTCTCTCTCTCTCTCTCTCTCTCTCTCTCTCTCTCTCTTTTCTCCCAACCTATTTCCCATCCTTCAGTTATGAATGCATGTCGACCGATCTCCCTCCAGGCATAGCTGGGTCTCTCCTTTTCAACACATATACGAGTCGTTCTACCTCTCTAGTTAGGCCTATGCCTCCCCCCTCCCCCCCCCCCCCACACACACACCGATACATCGAGCGCTCTAGTCATGTCTCCCTGCCACACACAAACTTGCCATGTGCCCTCTGACGTTCCGGTAGGTCAGTCACCCTATATCTTTGACTTGCACACACACAATTGATGGCTCCCTTCAACGATCTTGCACCCACCCACTTGATCCTCTCTTCGACTCTATCGATATCTATGACCCCTCCCTCTCTTCTCGTGGATCGCCCCCTCTATATATGATATAGATAGGCCTCTATTTCTCACACATTGCATGTGTCAATTTTTGTTTGAGATGTCATTGACACATTCCCACAAATACATTCACGAAATCACACCCCCACCCCCCCCAAACAAAAAACACTCATGAACGCACACACCATTAGTCTAGGTTTGTATCTCGCACACACACACCCACGTAGGTGGGGGACATGCACAAAGAGAAGAGGTGCACGCACGGTGCATGTACTCCCGTCTCTTTCCCAACCACACCCGCGCGGGTACACGGTGGATCTCATTTCTGTACGAAAAGGCAACCCACGTGATAATTTGACACGTGTACTGGTTGTCCACTTGATGGAAGATCATCTACCACGGGTGAACAAACAAATTGTGACTTGGCGTGTTATGTTAAAATAGAGGAAAACCATGTGGGGCCTACCTTAGAGGCAAGGATCTATACACTCGAGATGCTCTGTACGTATTACATACTTTTGATGTGTCCCGTTAACTCGCAGAACGAGGAGAAACTTGCTTAGTACGCCGTCTCACCTACCCACGGGCGTAGTGCCTCGCAGGACGAGGTGAAAATTTTACTACTCCCTCCGTTTACTCCTGGTCCCTACCTTGGTTAGAGATATTATCATATTGTTTGGAATATATGTCCTTTAGTAGATTTCAACATGAACTACTAGTACATACTCCAAACACTAATGTATATAGACGTATTTTAGAGTGTAGATTCACTCATCTAGCTCCGTATGTAGTCCATATTGAAACAGACGTAATAGTACACACTCTCCCTCGCCCATGTGGTGGACGTGCAGCAATTCATTCGGTCTCATATAGCTAGAACGATATATACTGCAGTACCATTATTGCTTGACTTCCCGAAGAGGCGAAGAGCCAATCGCAAGGTTAATATTTTGGAGATGCCAAACGCAAGGTTTATAGGAGAACGAGTAGTAGTAGTACTAGTAGTACGTACAAGTGCTATGTACTGTACGAGGAAGAAAGCAACAAGATGTATATTCTGCATGACAGTCTCTTCTTACAGGACGTGCTAAACCTAGTGGACCTCATTGTTGCAATGGGACTACTCCCTATCATAGATGGCACGATTCAGAATGGTGGGCAGCGGGCATAATTCGGAGCTGCTTAGTCTTAAACCCCATGAAGAAGTTCCATCGAAAGGAATAGCCATCCGCTACACATGCTCCTATGTAAAATGAGTAAATGAGACAAAAAGAGAAAGAGACAAAGTAAAGAAATCACCAGCCTTAGATCCAGCCCTATTGTGTCAGTGAATTATATTCCTACGTCGTGATTGACATGGCTATATTATTAACCATGCGATGAAGGTAGAAGCGGATTTTTATTTACTCACGGAGGTAGCAGCGGATGGATATTCAACGAGGAGTGAAATGATGGTTGCTTCCTCGGTCAAACATAGAGAAAGGTGGGCCTCATGATTTCATGGCTTATTAGTCATTATTACTGCCTATACTCTTTGCCCATATATAATAACCGTGTGGTAGTACAGTAGTGGGATATACTTTTAATAACCATGCTCGAAGAGAAGAGGTGCACGCACCCACGCACATAGTGTACTAGTAGCACTCTTTGCGTCTTTTGTGTCTTCCCCAACCACACACATGACACAGTGGAGCTCATTTCTGTAAGATGTTGCAACCCACGTGATAATTTGACGCGTCTAGTAGTACTTACTCACTTATAAATAATGGAGGGTCAGGAACCATGCATGAACGATGCCGCGTCATTTATAAATAAAGTTTTTTCTTCAATGGCACGTACGCAATATAAATAGGTTCATATGGAGAGAAAAGGAAACCGCTCCACTATACACATAGCCAGGACGAGCCTACACGGTTGCTTGCCGGGGTTGCTCTCTTCACACTCTCTCGCACAAAACGACTGTGGCCACATCTCTAACATCTCGACGGATCACGTCCGCCGGGGGAAGGGATGGATGCTTAGTGTAGATGCGGTCACCGTTGCCGACGGCGAAAACCCACTGTCGGCACGTCCCGACCAGGGGTCCCCGCCATTCTCTCTCACAAAGCCTGTGAGGTTGCCTTCGTCCCTTGCTCACTACCACGACGTGGGCAGTTGCCGCCTCCTGCCGCCCTCCTCTAGGTTGAGCTACGTCCCGACATCCCTCAGGTACAACTTCCTTTACAGCCGTCTTGGACAACTGCTCCAGCTACCCACATCACTCCATGTGGATATTTCTCTACTTATTTTCCCCGTACATACCTCTACTGGCTTCTACGTACTGTATTTGTGATGAGTTTATGTCTCATCAACTAGTCCCAGTAATCTTATTCTAATCACGCTTCTTCAATTTCTTTGCCACAAGGATTCTCATCTCGATTTTGGTGAAACTACACAAAATGATCTGATGGTCAAAGGGTTGCAAACTTCATTTCTTGGGAAGCTCCAACATTGCTAGCAAATTAAAGCCTGATTATGGTTTACGGTTCAAGGGCTAGATATTCGACGGATCGATTTTTTATTTAGCTGTCTCTGTTCCAAAATAAGTGTCAACTTTAGTAATAGTACAACTTTGTACTGAAGTTTGCACAAAGTTGATACACTTATTTTGGAACGGAGGGCGTACATATTGGCTATGATCTGTCAATCATTGAGATGCAATAGCATGCATGTTAGTCTCCTTTGTATTTTATGAAATGTTGCAACGGGCAACCTTGGACACAAGATAAATGAAACAGAAGCTGGAAGCTTCATAGCATTGTACAAATTTATCTCGCTGAGAAATTACAGTACGTACTATACTAGTACTCCCTCCGGTCCTTTTTTGTCTGCGTATTGGGTGCAGCCCGGATACCGAGGAGGGGATGGATTTCTTAAAATTGGACGAGGTTGCCCCTGTTTATCACAGAGAAAGGCTAGGTTAGTTAATGTGTGCATGCAAACGATTGACTAGCTTGCTGCATGCCTAAATTCTCGCGTACATACTTTTCTCCCTCTCCATCTCTCTACATGCACGTAGGAGAGATAGATAGGTTGTTGCCTTGCCTTGGGAAGATGCGAAATGCATTGGAGGGAGAGATTGGAGTAATTGCGGGTGCATGCATGCAGGGGCACTGATGGAAAGACCGGCCAAAATATGACAATGCGCAGAGCATTGCGGGATAAACTAATTTTTCTTATACGCAAACAAAAGAGAACCGGAGGGAGTACTATGTAAAGAGTTAGTTGTCGCACGGTGTCTAGAAAATATGGTGATAGTGTGAGGTGGGCCATGTAATCACTGAGCATGCGCGTTTTCACTGCTTTCGCACTCTTCCGCTGTTAGAATGGAGAAAATTGTAATCTAGTAGTACCTCCTTTCGCCTAAAGAGTGGGACATCCAGCAGTCATACCACCTCAGTAATAATGACCAATGAGCTGTCAAATCACATAGACCCAGCAGTAAGTTGGACGGACGAAGCAAGCATCACTCTTGAATCCGCTTCTCCCTTCAACGCAGGCACCAGTGAGAGGTCGCGTCCGCTCTGCCGGGGCATGAATGCGGCACCGATTCTTTGGAGCAGCGCTGATCGTTTCGGGCGGGAAGCGCGCGCGGGCGATTGAGGGGCTTTGGGTGGGCTAGGCTGGTCAGGAGCGGGCGTGGCAGCTGTCCGCCTGTCCTGACCGGATGTCCGGAAACGAGAGGATGCACCGACTCTCACGGCTAAATCGTACACTACACACCATCTCTCTGTAGGAGTAGGTCGATGTGTCGCTCTCTCTAACACACGCTGTTGTTAAACACACACACACACACGCGCGCGCGCGCACACACACACACACACTGGTTCATAGAATAGGAATAACGTGCGAGTGCGAAGCCACAGGAAGTGAGATACAAATGGAGTACGTACAAGAAGAGAAGAGGTGACGAATATTCCATCAACGTGGACTGAGGAGTAGTACTACCTACGTCTAGGTGTTAAGTCATCTTACGAAAATCAGATACTCCCAGAATGTTTAGGCATCGTCCATTAACTTCGCATCTCAATCCCCTCCTGGCCTCGTTGCTAGCAAGCGTTGTTACTTAGGGAGCGTTTCGATCCTTAGCAAGAACAGTTTATAGCCTAGTCGGGCAAGGTTAGGCGTTTGGAACTTTTAAAATATGTTAGCTTTTGTGGGCCAGCTAGCTTGGGTGTGCTAGAAAAACCTTGCTAGCAGAGGAGATCCAGATCGGCTCGCTTCCGACGGCAAACTGGGCGCACGAAAAAAATCAGTGGCCCACTCATGACAACGATTTTCACGGGGCAAGGCTGGTAATAAAAAGAACTAAACCGTTTGACCAGGCAAGGTTGGCAAAGCGATAGCTGGCTAGCTGGGCTAGCCGAGCAATTTCCTTAGAGCATCTCCAATGTATAGAGGCAGTGCGGCCTCAAAGCTGGGCCCCACATTAGTGCCTCTAAGCATGAATGAAAGTTTCTCAGTGTATTTTTAACATGCCTCCAAGGTGGAACCCACCATAAGCCTACAACAAATAAAAAATCCAAGTTACAACTTCGCATCCGTGTGCATGCAGGTCTCTTTCCTCTTCTCTTCTTTTCTTCCATTGTTTATTCACTTGAAGGCTGCCTCTAGTGCTGGAGGTGACGTTAAGCATAGAGGCGGACAAACTGAATCGTGCAGTGTATAGAGGTAGACTAGAAATCTTTAGAGGCGGCCTTAGAGGTGCAAAAATATCACATTGTGGATGCCCTTACTAAGGCTAGCCATAGTGGGAGTAACTTAGGTAGCAACATAGCACATCCCAAGAAAAAATTGCTTATGTGGCATGGAGTTAATGAGGAAAGAGATGCTTGTGGTAACATAATACTATGTTACTGAAACATAACACACCCCGAGGTAAAATGAGTCTATATCTCAATTAATGAAGACTTGCATGTTAGCATCCATATGTTACTACCCACTATGAAGGTAGTAACATAGACTAGTAACATATGCATGTTACTAGTCCAAGTTACTCACCACTATGACCAGCCTAAGCAATGTAACCAAATGCTCCTTACTCTGCCTTGTTATCTCCCCTGGAAACCCAATGCATGGAGCGCAACTATGCATTGATCAGTCAAGAAATCAAATCGGCTTGCATGCGAGTTAATACGTGGCCCTGCATGGTAGCTAAAACGGCATCTCTTAGTTGTTGTTGTTAATTGTTGCATTTAGAGACAGAAATCAGGGCTTTGATTGGAGGAAGGACCGGTCAAGTTTCTCCTTCTCCTCCAATCTTCTTGCACCTTGGTCCCGTTGCACCTTCTAACGTGACTTATTACACCTAGACGGAGGTAGTACGAGATACGGTGGCACACTGACTTAGGTCGAATACAAGTGCCCAAAATTTTGTGCATGTTATAATAAGGATTCACTTAAAATAGTACGTGAGCGAACAGGGGGATCAATTGGACAGTGTTCACAAGAAGTAGCGAGATGTGTGAGGTAGGATACACCATTGGCGCTTTTAATTTTTCTTATTAATTTGTTTGTTTCACCCTCTGACTAGTGGGACCCAACGTACTACGTGAAGAGAGGTAAGGTGACTAAGGATGCATTATTTCTGTACTACCAACACTGCTTTAAATCCCAAAATACCTTACCACCAAAGACACATGACACAATTATGATTTAAATCCCAATGACTCCCACACACAAAAAAGCACGGTATGCTCATCACATGAATGCAAGAATGTATAAAAGGTTATTTTCCTCTCGCTAAACATAATGTGAGGGTGGTGTAGCTCGTTAGCCTGTTCGCTCATCAAACTTCAGGTCTCGAGTTCGATAACCACACTTCAGCATAATTTTGTTTCTGTTCGACTTCTTTCTTCCACCCAATGACAGGTAGGCCCCGCATGACACAGAGAGAAAGTGATCTGGGGCGGTACCTGGAGGATTCTTTGACTTGTCAAAATGGATGGATATGGAGCTATATGATCTTGTAGTGACCGTATAATCACCTCATCATGTATACGCTGCAGCCTCAGGGCTTGCTTTCTAGGGTTTGCACTCTTCACACTCTCTCTCCACTATATATATACACGCTGGAGCCTCAGCGCATGTGATTTCTCTCTTCACACTCTCTCACCCTCTACAGATCTAAACAAGACTTCGTTGGCCTTTCTCTCCCCTCACTGCTGGTCAAAGAGCCGGCAGGATCCGTCCGCCGGGAAGGGAAGGAGGCTTAACGTTGTCGCCATCGGCGAGGGAGGGAATCCACTACCGGCGCAGATGTTCTCTTTCACCCAGCGGCGGTGCGGGAGGGCCTCCGACCCCTTCTTCCTCGCTGCCGTACATAGTGTGGGCAGAACGGCCTCCGGTCGCCCACCGAACCACACCCCAAGAACCTTAAGTTATAATTTACTTATTCCACATGCATTGCTCTAGCTGCATGTGGGCCTTTTCCGCTTCTGCACTCGAATCTAGGTGTTGGATCAAACAGGAAAGTAGTGGGGAAAGTTGTATAGCATGAATCTAGGACGTGGTTCAAAGAGGAAAGGAATGGGGGAAAGTTGTGGGGAAAGTTGTATAACACGAATCTAGGACGTGGTTCAAAGAGAAAGGGAAGGGGAAAGTAGTGGGTAAAGTTGTATAGCATGAATCTAGGACGTGGTTCAAAGAGGAAAGGAAGGGGGAAAGTACTAGTAAAGACTAGTTATCTAGCACCTACGTTGGTTGAAAAGGGAAAACGATGACAAATGCAGTATGCACATCTGTAATGAGCTGATCTTTTTGTTTTGGGGGACAAGGCTGTAGAGTTTGAGCAGGACTAGATTTGTTGCGCACACATAGGGAAAGGTGTCTAAAGATAACAAAACTGGGACCAACACAAATATGCTCCTTGGTTGTTTGTTCTTTGTTGCAACAGACTGTGCATCACCCCTTCATACATCGGTAGATGCACATGGTGCTGGTGCATCCACTATCTCGTGCAACTCTTTAGCTATTGTTAATCTAAGGCCATGTTTGGTTAAAAAGTCCTAGGGCTTTTTTTAGTCCCAACTAAAAAGTCCCTAGTCCCTACCTGCTTGGTTCCAGGGACTAAACATGGACTAGAAGTTGTTAAATGACATGCTAAAAGACCATGTTACCCCTATTAATGAACTAACACTACAAAAAAATACACTTCCGTGATGATACGTGTTTGTCACAGTAGGTCACGTTTTCTGTCATGCATGTACATCCATGACAAATTTATGATGTAATCAAGATAGTCATACCGTGTCTTTGTCGTAGAAGTGTTCCATGACATTACCAAAATTATCATCACGAAGTGTCCACTTCCATGACGATAAATCGCGCGTCATCGAAGTGCTTTCGTCAAGGTGACCGACACGTGGCATCCACCGTAACGAACGCCGTTAAGCTATCGGGTCGGTTTTGGATCCGATAACCCGTTAACAGCCCGACCAATGGGGATTTTCCACGTAAAATCATCATTGGCTGGAGGAAACACGTGTCAGCTCACCGTTCGGACAGACGTCATCCACTCATTCGACCCACAGCGCCTATGATACGTCGACACGTGGCACGTCCTAACAGAGGCCCATTCCTGTGAAAAGGCCGGCTCGTTTGACTTGGTCAAAAGGTGGCGGGCCGGCCCATGGCAAGCCTGTTAACGGCCTGTTCGCATATAGCCCATTTACAGCCCGCTAACCCAGGGCCCGTTTACGGCCTATCCGAATTAGGCCCAGTAGCGTCATCTGGGCGGTCCAATATAATTCCAGCCCGTTTTAACTTCCGGCCCATGTATGGCCCAAGACGTCTTTTGGCCTATATGAGGCCCTTAGTAACCCTCGGAGCATTAACGGCCCGTGGTAAAACTGGCCCATAATGAACAGTGTATCACTTTATACCCATTAACGGTCCATTATTCCGTTGGGCCGTTTCCAGCCCATGTTATCTTTCGGCCTTCTTAGGGCCCATTTATTCTTAGGCTCATTTCCAGCATTCATTTACTTTCGGCCCGTTACTGTCATTTTCTGCTTGTAGGCCAAATACAGCCTGTGGTTACAATCGGCCCGTTTGTGTCTCGTTAATACGTTGGGCCGTTTTCATAGTGTCATCAAATACGGCCTATTAACGACGGCCCGTTATGGTCGGCCCATGAACGGACGATTTCAACTCTAGCCCATTTACAGCCATAATGTGTTCTGTTATTGGCCCATGTTTGGCCAACCGATTATACGGCCCGTAGAAGGCCCATTGATGATACGGCCCGTAGAAGGCCCATTGTGTCTACGCCCCGTAGAAGGCCCATTGTCTCTACGCCCCGTAGAAGGCCCATTGTTTCTACGGCCCTTAGAAGGCCCATTGTTTCTACGGCCCGTAGGAGGCCCATGTTAACTACAGTAAATATGTAGCCCATTGTAATGTGGCCTAGTTTTAAAAAATAGGTTATTCCGGCCACTAGCAAACCGCGGAAAAAGAACTGCACTGACTACAAGAAAACAAATAAATAGGACAATGGAAATAAATAAGCAAGTAACTTACGCTAGGCTATCACGGCTATTACACATATTACATCCACTAGGCATCAAAGTTCGCCACAAATGCAAATATAGGGAACAAAGCAGCATATAAACGCCATAGAAAAACAAGTCTAGAAATGAAACCACTTCAGAAGAGCTCAAGAAACAATATCCTGGGTACCCATAATGCTGGCAAGATGCTTAGCAAGCTTATTAACTTTCTCTTGTTTGGCGCTTAAATCCTCCAGCACTTGTTGTTGCACCAGAAAGTATGCATCTGAATTCTGCAGGGACTTCCTTAGTCCTTCGGCTTCCTGTCACATAACATCTGATCGATGTCTTTCAACTTGAAGTTGAGACTCAAGAAGCTGAACTGATTCAGGCAGCAAGTACGAAGAGCTGTTGCCAGCAGTAGTAGCCAGTATCTCGAACACTACATCAAGACAGGACTTTGGGGTTGTCTCAGTGTCTTCAATATAGTTTTTATCAGCTTTCTTGGAGAACAACAGGGATGTCCCACTATCTTGAACCTGATCTGCATTACTTCCTTTACCATTTCATAACGGGGTACTCTTCTCCAATATTTTATCCCCATTCTAAAGGAGAAACAAACAAACACATCACAGGTTTACAATGTAGTATATGAAACTCATTTTGGTAAACCAATTCAGTAGTAAGGTGGACAGGATAACAGCATGAAACAAACATATATCTATGTAGTATGGTCACTGTATGGCCTATATCATTCTAGTTTATGTTGCCAAATCAAGATAGATACAGTTTGAATCATATCTATTTAAGACAAAGAAGCATAGACAGAATATAAGTGTGGGAAACTACACAGCAATAACAACACTTGTAATGTGCATGGCATGAGAACATAACTATTTATTCAATTGAAACTGAAATCAACATAGAGCAAGTTACAACAGCAAACAGGTTAAAGAAACAGGTTTAAAACATACCTGTTGCGCCATTGGAGTTTCAATTGCATCCTTCAAATTTGAAATTAGTTGGTATGAGTAAATACAGTGATGCAAGAGCAAAGTAGTATGAACCATAGCTACAGAACCTGACCTGAGAACAATTCTTCTTCTGCTTTAAGCGTTGACTTGGGGTTCGGAGTGGTGGTCCTCGTGCTTTTGGCACTGCAGTTGCCTTACTAACTGCTCGTGTTTGGGTACTCTGTGGTGGAGACGGTGCTGTGTCAACGGGAACTGGGTTACTATCTGTTGGGGTTGGGGTTAGAAGGGGTGTAGCTGGTTCTCTATCCAATTGGGTAGGGGTACAATCTGCGTGAGTCTGGGTTATGTGTGGTGGGGCTGGTTCTTGGGCAAGTACAACCGTGGTTCTATCTCCATCGACAGGTAGCACGATCTTTTCTGAAGACCATGTTTTTACTCCCACAGATACTGCCATCACACGCTCCAATTGAAATGGCTGATAAACAAGAAAAGTAATTGAATGTACAGACATTGTGAGATAGACAGGTGCAATGGATAGTAGGGAAGAAAACAGGGCATGAAATAATTCACATTTATGTTGTCTAACCAAACAGAATAGCAGGACATAATTTCAAATATATGATGGCTAATTAAAAAGGATAGCATGACACAATTTCACATATATGATGGCTAACTAAACAGGATAGAATGACATACTTCAAAATATGATGACTATGTAAACAGCATGACATGATATAACTATACGATGTGTCTATTAAAGTGGTTGGCATGCCATAAATCACAAACATGTCGTCTATGGAAACATGATGGCATGATATAATTCACAGATAGAATGACATAATTCAAAATATGATGACTATGTGAACAGGATGAGATGATATAACTAAATTATGTCTTTAGAAAATGGGTTTGCATGCCATAATTCAGATACATGCTGTCTATGTAAACATCATGGCATGGTATAATTCAAATATATGATTAATATACTAAGGAAGTGAGCAGAGGGCAATCACATATATGATGTGTCAACTAAGGAGGTGGCATTCAATATCGTGTATATGATGTAAAAACTAAGCATTGCCATACAACATATGCATGATATGAGTAATATAACCCTGCCAAGTTTGACCATACACCTCACGGGGATAATAGGACTGGTCATCTGCCTCTGAATCCTCCTCTGAAGAGCTATCTGTAACCAGCAACATATCTGCTTCACCAGGTAGCATTGTCTGCTCTGAAGACCTTGTTTTCACTCCAGATTTCTCCATCACCAATTCAAAAGGTTGATGCACAGGAAGAGCAGTTGAATATACAAACATTGTCGACAAAAGCAATGAGAAATACAAAAAAAGGACGGCATGATATAATTCACATATATGACGCTTGGCTAAACAACATGGCATTGCATAATTCACATATATAATGCCTTGCAACAAGATAGCATTGCATAATTCACATATATAATGTCTTGCAAAAAGATGGCATTTCATAATTCACATATATGGTAATTAGACACTAAAAAGGAGCATTCACACAAATCATGTCTAGACTAAGCAAATGACATAGTAATGCAAGATTCCATACGCACGATATGAGCAGCATAACCCTGCCAAGTTAGAGCATGCACCTCGGGGGGGGGGGGAATAGGACTGGTCATCTGTCTCTGAATCCTCCTTTGAGAAGCTATCCATAACCAGCGAGATATGCGCTTCGTCAGATAGCATAGTCTGCTCTGAAGACCTTGTTTTCACTCCAGAATTTTCCATCACCGTGTCAAATGGCTGATGCACACGAACAGTAGTTGAAGGTACTAACATTGTTGACAAATGTAATACGTAACGAAAAAAAGGATGGCCTGATATAATTCACATATAAGATGACTGGCTAAGCGGGATGGCATTGCAAAAGTCACATATATGATGCCTGGCTAAACAAGATGGCATTGCATAATTCACATAAACGATGAATAAATTAAACAGATGGCATTCACACAAAGCATGTCTAAACTAAGCAGTTGACATATTTGATGTATAAAGTAAGCAATGCAAGGCACCATATGCATGATATAACCAACATCAGCATGCCAAGTTAGAGCGAAGACCTCATGGGGTAAATAGGAGTGGTCTTCTCCTTCTGAATCCCCCTTAGAATAGTTATCTTCCTCTTGATTAAAATCAAAAATGGGTGGAGGGGGGGCTGCCTTTGCGCCCACCATGGAGCGACGTCTGCATGAAATTTTGTTGCCACGCAAGGCACGTCTGTTTTGCTCTACATGTTCAGTTCCATTCTGTACAATAACTAACATGCATAGGAATAAAACATAGTGAGATTATGTAAGGAGTGCATGCACAAATCCAGAGTGATGGTAGAAAACTGTGGATAGACCCAAAACCAATGATAGCAGGCAGATAATAGCTTTAGTTAAAAAATACAGATAGTGGCTCCTTTAATGTTTGTTTGCACCCAACATGAAACTCATAGTAGACACCCGAGATTAACCAGATAGTAGACAGATAGTACTGATTGCTGCCCCAATATGTACCCCACAACCATTTAAAAACTAAATTTCAGCATAAGTTTGGACCTGAGTCAAAGTCTAACAGGTGAACACGATGATAAAGTAGCATGTCATCATATTAAGCGATGCATAACGTAAGCAGACACGGAAGAGTGCGACCTCGCTTGCGGGCCCGTGTAGTCCTCAAGGTCATCTGCTCAGTTGATGATGGTAATGCAGTTGTCGTGGCTGCCGGCGGCGGGGAAGAAGATCTGAGGCGGCGAAAGACAGTCTGGAGAGCGGATCCCTGCTGTGGTGAACCCTTCCGTCATTGGAGCAGCTGAGCTGGGGTGGAACACAGCACCGCAGGAGCAGGACAAACCTCACAAGATTTTCTTTGACACATATCTGTAACAGAAGTAATTGTGTAAGGGCTTGTTTGAATTTGAGGATTCTAACAATGCAGGGATAGGAAATAGACAGGAATAGGAAAGGAATGCACGTGCAAAACAGAGAATTTAAAAACACAGGATTTCTGCCAATCTGGGTGTTTGGTTCACAAAATTGGAAGATCACAGGATGCAAAGAAGCATGGTGAGATTAAGTCAAACCACAAGAAGTGTACAACCTCTTTGCCGAAGCCATGTCGTTCTCAGCGTGATTGGATTGGCCGGTGAGGATGCTCCGGCTGACTTGGCTGTCGGAGGAGGGGAAGAAGATCTTAGGCGTCTGGAGATGGAGCCCGAGGTACCGCTCTGCTGTGATGGAGGGTTTCGTCGTTGGAGCAGCTCCGGTGAGTTGTATGACGCCGAGGCTGAAGCAGGACAAGAGAGACAACATTAACCTGAGTGGAATTCTAATAGCATCTCCAATAGATGACGTAAAATACATAACCACAAAGTGCTAGATGTATACATCAGTCGCTCATCTCTGAGCTTAACTGTGCAAACTTAATTTAACTGTCGAAACTGAACTTAACTGCTAAACTAAATTTTGCTGTCAAAACTGAATTTTACTGTCGAAACTGAACGCACTAGAGGTGAGGCTACACGTCAGTCGACTAACTTTTTCATCTCTGGTCAGTCGATTTTGCAGTAGTTGGATATGAAATCAAGGGCCTGCAGTTCATCTTCAACCTCCACCCCCTTGAGCCGCCGGCCACCACAGGCCAAACAGCCGCCCCTTGCCGCCCGCGGACGGCGGTGCGCCACCCCGCCCACCCCGAAAACACTCCCCACCGCCGGTCCGCCGCCGCCCCGGCCATCCCTCTAGGGCCCCCCGTGCCGAGCTTTTTCCCTGGCGATCCCCATGCCACCGCCCCACCACTGCCGGCGACCACCGCCCCCACCCTGAACCCTAAGATAGATAGTGGGGTACTTCTCCAGCTAGCCCCCCTCCCCGCTGCGGCTGGTTCTTCCTTAACTCCGGCGAGCCCCCCACCCCCTGAAAATCGACTGACCCAAAAGTCGATTCAGTAGACTAAAGTGTAGCTAAATCGGAGCAGCATCGCAAGCAAGAGCAAGAACGAGATCAGCAGCGCGAGCAAGAGAAAGAGCAAGAGCAGACCATGCAGGGGTCCGAGAGCAAGAGTAGAGCAGCAGCGCGAGCGAGAGTTGAAGCACTAGCAGCTCCTACTGATGTGGACGTTGCCGCCGAGGGAGCGACGTCGTGGAGGCAGTGGCCGGCGACGCCGCGGTGGATGGAGCCACGCCGTGTCGGCTCGGGACCGAGTGCCGGCAGCACCGTGAGATCGAATCAACAAGAAAATGCGGCGATTAGTGTACAACCTCTTTGGAGGCGCCGATTAGGCCGCAGCTTCATCCGAGGAAAAGATGATGCTGATGCTCTTCCGGCGGTGTAGGTGAAGACGGCGGTGTGGTAATGGAGGTGGTGCGAAAGACGAGGGGAACGTCGGGGCAGCTCCTTGGAGGTGGAGGACGGGGTGGCTGAACCGGCGGAATGACCAGATCGACGACGGATCCTCATCCTGTACGATGGATGAGGGACGTGGAGGTGTTGTTGTGGATGACGTCGTCGGGGAAGAGGCTCCGGCTAGGTGGCGAACGGAGGAGGGTGTGGGGCTTCGCGGGTTTTCCCGGCCTCGGTGTACGAATGGATGGGCGGATGGGATGGGAGTGGGGAACCATGGCTTAGGGACGCGCTTGTCCGAAATGTGGGGTAAGTTACGAAAGTACCCCAACCAATTTGAACCGGTTCTTTCGGTTCAGGGGTATCACGGGCATTTCGCGTGTCGGGATTTCACAGGAGGTGGGAGTTTTCACGCGCGTTGTAATTTTGGAATAGCAAGGCGCGGGTTGAGATGGAGGGAGTTGTCGGAGCACAACGAGACAAAGATATATCTTAAATATTTCGGGCTACCAAGGCGCGGGTTGAAATTTCCGGGCAAGCCTAATGTGTGTTGTACCAAATCAATTAGCGCTACAAATGTCATTCAAAACTTTGAATTCATGTTATGTTCAATTAAAATATTTCTCTACGTGTATAATGCATGCAACCTAGTACTCAAATGAACGTTTTAGTGCATTCCAAATGTATATACTATCGCTTCAATATGAACTAAATTTGAATTCGTTTCTCTATTTGAATAAGATCTACAATAATGACTGTTGTGAAGTCAAAGCGTTTGAGTTCGTTTCTCTGTTTTAATAGGATCTACAATCGTCATTATTGTCAAGTTAAACCATCGTTTGTGTATTATCTTCGCAGCACACCACATGATTAGTCTCGAGTTACATATGAACTATGTGTACTATATGAACTCAAACTCGATTTTTTGAATCCACTTTATGTTGATTTCAAATCATAGTACATTTCAAGCTCTAGCTAGATCTTCATAAACTAAACCATGTCTCATATGTACAATGTGTTTATCACATTATGTATGGTGCCCCGCCCCCCTACGCCTACAAGTATTTAGATGTGAGTTGCAAACACCACACATTACCACAAATTCAAATAAAATGTGACAATGTTCGATATATACTATTGTTTAGATTGTTCGATATTTAGTTGTAAGCTGCAAACGCCACACATTATCACAAATTCAAATGAAATGTGAGATTGTTCGATGTAGAGTATGGTTTAGATTATTCGACATTTAGTTGTGAGTTGCAAACGCCATGCATTATCACATTATGGTACAACATGTGCAAAACCACAACACGCGTATCACCGCTATATTCATGCATGCATATGTTTAAAACTGTATGATCTCCTATTCAAATATATGAATCCACTTTCATATCAAATTATGATCTTCGTTAGTCTCTTACACCCACACAATCCTCTAACCTTTGTAGCTACCACTAACTTTCTCTCGTGCATGCACACGCCCTCCTCACCCTCCCCCTCCCTCAGCATTCTATCCATCGCGCGCATTCATTTTTTTTATTCTTTAGGTCGTTCTCCCACAGTCTCCACAACTCCTTTCTGACACACACCGATCAATAAACCTATCCAGCGATGTCTGCCTACAACATACACACGCACCTTCAATCTCCTCCTTTATGTGTCCTTGCCTCGTGTCTCTCATACGGTCCCACTCACATGTAAACTCTTGCCCCTCTTTTCATCGATCTCACAACCGCACACTCCTCCCCCTATCTAGCTAGTAGCTGGGCCTCTCGCACCACCTCCTAGCTCCATTCTCTCTGTCTATCCGTCTCGCCGGGCCTTATTTGCCTCTAACAAATGGACATACACCGACCGATCTCCCGCTATACATATAGCTAGCTAGGTCCTTATAACTCGTTTTTCCTCACACGTCGGTAGATCTACCTCATTAGTTATGTCTCTCCCTTCCTCCGACAAACAACAATTGATCTATCGATCTAGTTAGGTTTGCTTACCAAACACATGGTTCCCCTTCATCATCCATGGATGTGTCCCGACAGATCTATCACGCACAGGCACACACAGAAACACATCCCACTCTTATTGATAATATTGCAGTTCCACCCTCAGTTTGTCTAGTAGGCCTCTCCCACCATCTTCGAGAAGCAACTCCATCACCCATCCAGCACTCTACCCCTCTCCCTTCCTCTCTCTCTCTCCTCTCTCTCTCTCTGTCCCATCCTATTTCCCGTCTTTCAGTTGTGTATGGATGTTGACCGATCTCCCTCAAGACATAGCTGGGTCTCTCCTTCTCAACACATATACGAGTCATTCTACCTCTATAGTTAGGCCTCTGCCTACCCCTGCCCCCACCCCCTCGCACACACACACACACACACCGATACATCGAGCGCTCTAGTCATGTCTCCCTTCCACACACAAACTTGACCTGTGCCCTCTGACGTTCCGGTAGCTAGGTCAGTCGCCCTATATCTTTGACGCACACACACACACACACACACAATTTCGATGGCTCTCTTCATCGATCTCGCACCCACCCACTTGATCCTCTCTTCGACTCTATCGATATCTATGACCCCTCCCCTCTTCTCGTGGATCGCTTGACCCTCTATATATGATATGGATAGGCCTCCATTTCACATACATTGCATGCAAAATTTTGTTTGAGATGTCATCGACACATATTCCCACAAATACATTCACGAAATCAACCTCCCCCCAAAACAAAAAACACTCGCCAACGCACAAGCCATTTTTCTAGGTTTGTATCTCTCACACCCACCCACCTAGGTGGGAGACGTGCACGAAGAGAAGAGGTGCACGCACGGCGCACGTACTCCCGTCTCTTTCCCAACCACACCCGCGCGGGTACACGGTGGAGCTCATTTCTGTATGAAAAGGCAGCCCACGTGGTAACTTGACACGTGTACTGGTTGCCCACTAGATGGAGGGAGGATCGTCTACTACGGGTGAACAAACAAATTGCGACTTGACTCGTTATGTTAAAAAAAGAGGCAAACCATGTGGGGCCTACCTTAGAGGCAAGGCTCTATACAGTGGAGTACTTTTGATGTGTCCCGTCAACTCGCAGAATGATGAGAAGCTTGCTTAGTACGCCATCACCCCCGCCCACGGGCACGGTGGCTCGCAGGAAGAGGTGAAGCTTGCTTACTACGCCTTACGCCCGCTCCCTCGCCCATGCACGCGGTGGCTCGCAGGACGAGGAGAAAATTTTACTAGTACTCCCTCCGTTTACTCCTCGTCCCTACCTTGGTTAGAGAGATTATCATATTGTTTGGAATATATGCCCTTTAGTAGATTTCAATATGAACTACTAGTACATACTCCAAACACTGATGTATATAGACATATTTTGGAGTGTAGATTCACTCATTTTGCTCTGTATGTAGTACATCTCACTGATGTACGGACTCTCCCTCGACCCTCGCCACGTGGTGGACGTGCATCAATTCATTTGATCTCATATAGCCAAAATGATATATATACTACAGTACCATTATTGCTCGACTTCCCGAAGAGGCGAAGAGCCAATCGCAAGGTTAATAGTTTGGAGATGCCAAGCGCAAGGTTTATAGGAGAACGAGTAGTAGGTGCCACGTCATTTATAAATAAAGTTTTTTTTCTTCAATGGCACGTACGCAATATAAATAGGTTCATATGGAGAGAAAAGGAAACCGCTCCACTATATACATAGGCAGGACGAGCCTACATGGTTGCTTGCTGGTGTTGCTCTCTTCAGTTTTCACACTCTCTCGCACAAAACCACTGTGGCCACATCTCTAACATCCCAGCGGATCACGTCCGCCGGGGGATGGGGTGGATGCTTAGTGTAGATGCGGTCGCCGTCGCCGACGGAGAAAACCCACTGTCGGCACGTCCCGATCAGGGGTCCCCGCCATTCTCTCTCACAAAGCCGGTGAGGTTGCCTTCGTCCATTGCTCACTGCCGCGACGTGGGTAGTTGCCTCTTCCCGCCGCCCTCCTCTAGGTTGAGCTACGTCCTGACATCCCTAAGGTACAACTCCGTTTAAAGCCGGCTTGCACCACTGCTCCAGCTTCCCACATCACTCCATGTGGATATTTCTCTACTTCTTTGCCCCTCACATACCTCTACTGGCTTCTACGTACTGTATTTGTGATGAGTTTATGTTTCATCAACTAGTTCTAGTAATCTTATTCTAATCACGCTTCTTCAATTTCTTTGCCACAGGGATGCTCATCTCCATTTTGGTGCAACGGCACAAAATGATCCGATGGTCAAAGGGTTGCAAACTTCATTTCTTAGGAAGCGCCAATGTTGCCAGCAAATTAAAGCCGGGTTAGGGTTTACGGTTCAAGGGCTAGGGACTGCATGGATCGTTTTTTTCTTTAGATGTCTCTGTTTCAATGGCTAGGGACTCCATGAGTAGTAGTAGTATTGCACGCCTTACGCCCGCTCCCTCGCCCGCGCGCGTGGTGGTTCGCAGGACGAGGAGAAAATTTTACTACTCCCTCTGTTTACTCATCGTCCCTACTACCTTGGTTAGAGAGATTATCATATTGTTTGGAATATATATGTCCTTTTAGTAGATTTCAATATGAACTACTAGTACATACTCCAAACACTGATGTATATAGACATATTTTAGAGTGTAGATTCACTCATTTTGCTCCGTATGTAGCATAAAGTCTCCTTTGTATTTGATAAAATGTTGCAACGGGCAACCTTGGACGCAAGATACATGTAACAGAAGCTGGAAGCTTCATATCATTGTACTATCTCGCTGATAAATTACAGTACATACTATACAAGTACTTCCTCCGTTCCTAAATATCAGTCTTTGTAGAGATTTCACCATGAACCACATACAGATGTATATAGATGCATTTTAAGTGTAGATTCATTCATTTTTTTCTATATATAGTCCACCTAGTGGAATCTCTACAAAGACTTATATTTAGGAACGGAGGGAGTACTATGTTAAGAGTTAGGTATCGCACGGTGTCCAGAAAATATGGTGATAGTGTGAGGTGGGCCATGTAATCACTGATCCTGCGTGTTTTCACTGCTCTTGCACTCCTCCGCCGTAAGAATGGAGAAAATTGTAATCTAGTAGTACCTCCTTTCGCCGAAAGCGTGGGACATCCAGCAGTCCTACCACCTCAGTAATAATGACCAATGAGCCGTCAAATCACATAGACCCAGCAGTATGTTGGGCGGACGAAGCAACCATCACTCTTGAATCCGCTTCTCCCTTCAACGCAGGCGCGAGTGAGAGGTCGCGTCCGCTCTGCCCGCGCATGCATGCGGCACCAATTCTTTGGAGCGGCACTGACCATTTCGGGCGGGAAGCACGCATGGGCGATGGAGGGGCTTTGGGTGGGCCAAGATGGTCAGGAGCGGGCGTGGCAGCTGTCCGCCTATCCCTACCGGACGCCCGGAAACGAGAGGATGCACCGATTCTTGCGGCTAAAATCATACACTACACACCATCTCTCTGTAGGAGTAGGTCAATCTGTCGCTCTCTCTAACACACACATGCTATTAAACACACACACGCACACGCACACACATGTTCATAGAATAGGAAAATCGTGCGAGTGCGAAGCCACAGGAAGTGAGATACAAATGGAGTACGTACAAGAAGAGAAGAGGCATCTCTTAGTTGTTTGGATTAATTGCTGCGTTTAGAGACAGAAATCAGGGATTTGATTAGAGGAATGACCGGTCAAGTTTCTCCTTCTCCTCCAATCTGCTTGCACCTTGGTCCCGCTGCACCTTCTAACGTGACTTATTACACCTAGACGGAGGGAGTCATACGAGATACGGTGGCACACTGACTTAGGTCAAATACAAGTGCCCAAAATTGTGTGAATGTTATAATAAGGATTCACTTAAAATAGTACATGAGCGAACAGAGGGATCAATTGGACAGTGTTCCCGAGCAGTAGCGAGATGTGTGAGGTAAGATACACGGCTGGCGCTTTTAATTTTTCTTATTAATTTGTTTGTTTCACCCTCCGACTGGTGGTACCCAACGTACTACATGGAGAGAGGTAAGGTGACTAAGGCTGCATTATTTCTTCGCCACTGTGGATAGTATTACCACCAAAGCCACATGACACGATTATGATTTAAATCTCAATGACTCCCACACACACAAAAAACATGGCATGCTTGTCACACGAATGATGGAATGTATAAAAGGTTATTTTCCTCTCGTTGAACATAACGGGAGGGTTGTGTAGCTGGTTAGCCAGTTCGCTCATCAAACTTGAGGTCTCGGGTTCGATAACTACACTTGAGCATAATTCGTGCCAGGAGGATTCTTTGACTGGTCAAAATGGATGGATAAGGAGCTATACGATCTCGTAGTGACCATATAATCACATTATCACGTATAAGCTGCAGCCTTGGCGCTTGTTTTGTAGGGTTTGCACTCTTCACACGTTGTCTCCAGTATATATATACACGCTGGAGCCTCAGCGCTTGTAGTTGCTCTCTTCACACTCTCTCACCCTCTCCAGATCTAAACAAGACTTCGTTGGCCCCTCTCTCTCCCCTCACTGCTGGTCTGCTTGTAGTTGCTCCCTTCACACTCTCTCACCCTCTCCAGATCTAAACAAGACTTCGCTGGCCTCTCTCTCTCCCCCTCACTGCTGGTCAAAGAGCTGACAGGATCCGTCCACCGGAAAGGGAAGGAGGCTTAACGTTGTTGCCGTCGGCGATGGAGGGAATCCACTACCGGTGCAGCTGTTCACTTTCAGCCAGCGGTGGCGCGGGAGGGCCTCCGACCCCTTCTTCTTTGCCGTCGTACATAGTGTGGGTCGAACGGCCTCCGGTCGCCCACCGAACCACACCACAAGAACCTTAAGGTATAATTCACTTATTCCACATGCATTGCTCTAGCTACATGTGGGCTTTTTCCGCTTCTGCACTCGAATCTAGGTGTTGGATCAAACAGGAAAGTAGTGGGGAAAGTTGTATACCATGAATCTAGGACGTGGTTCAAAGAGGAAACGAATGGGAAAAAGTAGTGGGAAAAGTTGTATAGCATGAATCTAGGACGTGGTTCAAAAAGGAAAGGAAGGGGGAAAGTAGTGAGGAAAGTTGTATCGCATGAATCTAAGACGTGGTTCAAAGAGGACGGGAATGGGGGAAAGTAGTGGGGAAAGTTGTATAGCATAAATCTAGGACGTGGTTCACAGAGGAAAGGAAGTGGGGAAAGTACTAGTACAGACTGGCTATCCAGCACCTACGTTGGTCGAAAAGGGAAAACAATGACAAACGCAGTACGCACATCTGTAACGAACTGATCTTTTGTTTTGGGGGACAAGGCTATAGAGTTTGAGCAGGACTAGATTTGCTGCTCTCACATAGGGAAAGGTGTCTAAAGATAACAAAACTGGGACCAACACAAATATGCTCCTTGGTTGTTTGTTCTTTGTTGCAATAGACTATGCATCACCCCAGTACATCGGTAGATGTACATGGTGCTGGTGCGTCCACTGTCCCGTGCAACTCTTTAGCTGTTGTTAATCTAAGGCCATGTTTGGTTAAAAACTCCCTAGCCCAACCTGCTTGGTCCCAGGGACTAAACAGGGACTAGAGGTTATTAAATGACATGCTAAAAGGCCATGTTACCCCTAATAGTGAACTAATAGAGACAAGGTGCGATGCTTGGCAGGGGCAACTGTTGGAAAAAGTCCCAAAAAGACTCTCCCTCGGGGTCTTCTTTCTTTCATCCCAAATGCCCACTTTTAGTCCCTAAAAGTCCCTCCTGTTTGGTTTAGATGGGACTGACACGGAGTTTTTTTAGTCCCTCCACAAAAATGTCCCTGTAACAAACACCCTCTAATAATGCCGCTGGAAAATTGATGCAATGCCATAGTTAAAAGCAAATTACATGTGTAATGAATTTTATTGTTAATATAATCTCTCTATTAATATTAATCAATGCCACCGTTGGAGAAATGCTACTGTCATGCTTTCTATCCCATTTAGATAAGGTAGATGCTTCTTTTTGTTGGCTTCTGTGCCATCCACCGTTATTAACCACTAGTTGTTTCCTTTGCACCTCTGTGTAAACAGGGTTATCTACTTAACCTCGTTGCCATTGTGACCTTTTGTTGCACTGCACAAAACACTTCTGTTTTAACAGTGTTTTGTGCAGTTCAACCAAAATGTCACACCGACAACGTTGCTTGATTGCTTGATCTTAGTGGAACTGCACAAGAGGAGATCTTACTTCCTATCCGTGTTGGTAAATTTGGTTCAGATCTTCTTCTTGTGAGTTGTTTGAATTCCGCGTCATGAGAGGTCAGTAATAGCCTTCTTTCACATGATTTTGCAGTGTGCTTTCATATGTTGTGCTACTTGTACGGTAATGTTGCTTGATTTTAATCAACTACACAAATGGAGACAAGACTTCCAATCTATATGTGCACCGTAATATCCCATTGAGGTAATATAAGGGTATTTCACAACTGTTGGCCTGTATTTTTCCACTTTCATCAGAAAATTAGTGTCATTGTTTAGTGCTATACTTGTGCAACATAATTGACATGCCAAATCTTACATTGAAGGCGAAGCTTGTCTGCTATTGAACCAAGTGATGAAGGGGAAGAACAAGCGGAAAAACAAAAATCAACTCCTGGTGCTGTAATGAAGCACTAGAATTGTGATGACACAAGTAATGATATAGTTTTGCGTCTTAATTTTTGCTATGGCTGGAACGAGCAATTGTTTTGCCAATGATTTGATGCCGCTCTTAATGTAATACGTAATTATCTCTACTTGTGCAAACAGGGATCTTCTTTGAAGATACCATATATTTTAGTGGAACTGCACAAGAAGATGTTGGAAACATTAATCTAATCGAGGAGTATATAGTAAGCATGGCCACCACAGTAGATAGCAACAGATGGTTCCAGAGAAGTGCTTGATCTGTATGCTCTACACAATAAGCCTCCTGACAAAGGTTGGTACTCACCCACTGATTTCATCCATATGATTGAGCTTTGTCATCTCTATTGGTGTTGTGCTACTGTTTAGATTGTGTCATCAAAAAGTGGTATTGTCCTTGAGAAGTGCTTCATATGTGATGTTTTAAATATTTCCATTCCTTTTTTCCGAGCAAACAGGGATGCTAGCATTTAGTTATCCTCTTGTCTTTGCACAACAGGATCCTCCTCCTCTGAAGAAGAATATGGAGTACGTGAAGTGACATAGTTCCGATTATGCCAGGATGAAGAAGCCATGTCTACCTTCTCATCAGAAAGAGCAGTTGAAGGATGGTTACATTACCCCCCACAAGATCAAACTAACTTCAGGTCAGAAGGACTGACAAATCTCCATTTTCTTGCTGTGATGCGCGAGTACAATGTTGTTCTAGGATTCTTTCCGGTGACTTCCATTTTTGTAAAAGTGTGCTCTACATGGACCATGTAGGTGCCTGTTTAAACTGTCAATTCATAGTACAGTTTGATTTATAGTAATCACTTTTTTGTATATGTGCAAACAGGGGTGCTCAGCTTGATTTCAATGGGAACTGCACAAAATGTTCATGAATACATTGAATCATTCATTTCCACCGCAAGAAAGGAGGTGCTGATAAGTTCAAGGTGTTGCAACATATAAGGGAGAAATCATACAAGCTACGCGCGAATTTGGTTGATTTTGGTGGAAGTGCACAAAAAGAACAGCTGGTTTATTTAGCACGAGGGGCCATGTCAATGTCCGAACTGATGGCAAACCCTGCCCATTCCACAATCTTAGGCATTTGATATTTTGGAATTGGAAAACCTTGTCAAATTTTGCTCATTGATTTTAGCAAGAAGACATGTGTTTGATATTTTCAAATGGGACGCCCTTTGCTGTCAGCAGCGTCAATCCATATTTTCTTTATTCTTTAGTTGTGAAGTAAATATTGGCTCTGACATGTGAATCGCTGAGATGCATAATCATTGATTGTTTTGAATGTTCTCTATGACATGTGAATCGCTGTGATTGCAATGTACAGGAACGCTAAAAAGCTGCTCAAACTCTATGTACTCCTTCTGTTCCTTTTTACTTTGCACATTATCCGGTAGCATACAACTGAAGTGCTCAAGTTCTCTAGCAAATGACTGTATCTCATGAGCTTGCTCAACCACGGAGCGCTCTTCAATCACCCTGTAATCATAGAATTGCTCCATGATGTACAGCTCAGTGCCAGCAACCGGAGGGTAGCAGCGGTGGCCTTACTTGGACCCGAGCGGCGGTGACCTACTATGTTCTACTCTTCCTCGTTTTCTGTGTGGCGCGGCTTTGTTGGCAGCGGGGCGGGACCTCGGCAGAGCCGGCGATGTCCTCTGTCTCGTTGCCGGCGGGCGGCGCCTCGGTGGAGCGGGGGAAAATCCTCCCCCTCGTTGCCGGTAGGGTAGGGCCTCGGCGGAGCCGGCGGTGTCCTCTGCCTCGTTGTTGGCGTCGCGGGGCCTCAGCAGAGCAGGGCCTCGTCGACGCCAGTGGAGCGGGGACTCGTAGGATTCGGCATTGTCCTCTGCCTCATCCTCGGTCTCGCTAAACAGTGCCTCGGCCGCTTCATCGCCCTCTTTGTAGACGGCTGAAGCCTCCGCCACCTGCGGTACCGCCAGCGCTCGAGGCGGCCCTCGCGGGCGGAGCGGTATCAGTCGAGCAGTGCCTCCTGCTCCGCCCGCTTCGCAGCGATCTGCTCCTCCGCATGCAGGTGCTCCTGGAGGAGATGGTGGTTGTAGGCAGCGTCAGTCTGCGCCTCCCGGAACTGCTCCTCATGCTTCTGCCTCACCGTGTCCATATATTGGGCACGGGCCTCGCCGATGGTCATGTTGCAATGCACCGGCGAGGATGGCGCGGGGGAGGGGGTTGGCGCCGGATCGTCGACTACCATGTTCTCCATTGGGACGTCATCGTCCTCCGGCTACCTGCCGGCCAGCCAGTCGGCGACAATGGCTACCATCTCCTTGTGGTCCGTCGTCCGCCCGTCCCAAAGAGCGCTGGAGCGCGAGGAAGCCATGGTGGGCAGTAGTGGTGTGGATAGGAGAATAGGAACGGATGCGGATGACTGCGGCTATGGCCAGCGCAGCAGTTTATATAGCAATGGTGGGTGGCGGAGGGACGGACGTGTGGCGCCGGAGTGGCCGCCTCGGCAACCGTGTATCATTAATGTGGGCGGCATAAGGACAGACGGACGGCACTTGCGTCGATTGAAAGCGGAGCAATCGCATGCACCGGGAAGCGGGCGGCGGCACCGATGGCTTTTCAGCGGAAGCGCGCGGCGGGCGAGGCGAGGCAGGTGGGCGGGCCAGTCAGACTCGTGCTTGGCAGCGGGTCGGTCCAGCAGCCGGACATGCTGGCTTGCCAGCTACCTTGCCGAGCTGAGCAACGACAATCAGACGATGGATGTAGCTTCCGACCAGGAACCGGCGCCACCAAGCTAGTTCATGCCATGTTCACCATAGAGCAGGTGCGGCCGCACTTCGACGCCCTAATGGCGGAAGAGCTACAAACGCAGGAGGACCTGTGCTGCAACCTCCGTCTCCTCAACGAGCTCAACAAGCGAACGACAATGCTGTCGCGGACATGTGGCCCTATGATCCTGGCTTCGCGAATGAGCAGCGGACGCTGTATCAGACCATCCGTAGGGCCCGCGAGGCCCTCTCTGTCGTCCTTCGAGTTGTTGCGCTCGCCGTGGCGCCGCCGTCTCGCGTTGTCAACATGGTCAACGGACATGAGGATGAGGAGATGACTTTACTTGGAGAGGATGACAGCAAGTGCCTCCTTATTAGTATATAAAACTATATTATTTTTTTGCTTCCTCTTGGTTTCCTGACATCACGGTCCCACACCATTGTCAACCTATGTACTCAATAAACAAGAGAATTGCACAAGAAGCGGCCGACGGCTGAGACCAAGCAGCTCGAGCAGTATTTGTGTTTTTGAGGTGTGGGCACTGCAGAGTTTTTCTTGAGCGATGTTTAGCCCAGATATTAATTTTTCTCCTCTAAAAACAACAACGAAAACATCGCTGCAGCTATTAACTGGGCGGGCTGTGGCCCGTCTAGCCCAGGCCAGATATCTAGCCCAGATATTAATTTTTTTTTCAAGCTAAAAATGGCTAGCCCAGCTATACTTTTTTTTAGGAATACCCAGACAAGGTCAAGTTGTTATTCTCCGCCCCGCTGGGCCGCAAATCTTTCCTAGGAGGGATGCATTAGGCTTAACAAGTAAATGGGCTTTAAGAAATAATGAATGGGATGTAATTATAAAAACTGGGCAGTAACTAAAAAAATGCACCAAACACGTAATTACTTTATAAAATATTATTTTTGGATATTGAAAATTTTAATTTCATTCATTGTTGCGAGCGCAATGTTTCGTTTGATTTTTATGTAATATAAACTTATATTGAAATTGTATTTAATCTGACTAGAAATTTCCGGATAAAAATATTTCGGATCCCATCAAAATGTGGGAAATTTTATTGAATTCTGTTTTGAACGGTTGGTTGAAATGGGCTGTACTTTTAACAAACTATAAATGGGCTGTAGTAAATTCCATTAGAATTCAAAAAGGTTGCACATTCTTACAAATCACAAATGGTCTATAAGTTCTCTGCCACACACTTGTGGCCCTACTAAGTAGACGTGTCCCCTCAAAAAAAAAAAAGAGTTGACGCGTATGCAAGGCTTTGTCAACTTATAGTCAACACACGGTTCTAGCAGCAGTGGCCGTTGGATGTCCATCCAACGGATGTTGTGCTTCTTCTTCAATCTCGGATATTCTAGCTTCACCCGCCCAAAAAATGATTCCTCTCCCTGACATCTGGGGCGCACCATTTCGGAAGCTGACCTATGGGCCTACTAAGTTGATGCGTACCAAGGACTTTGTCAACTTAGTCAATATAAACGATTCTAGCTGCAGTGACCGTACGATGTCCATCCAACGGCCGTAGTACTTCTTCAACCTATGGTCTTCATGCTCCAGCCGCCCAAAGCAGCGTCGGTCGTGCCGCATGCTCCAGCCTCCTGTGGCCGGTTGTGCTGCCGTAGAGGCCTCACCGCCCCCTACTATTCCCATCGCTGGCCGAACCAGTGAACCCTCGTACTATTCTCCGCGCAGGCTACCACTGCCGCGTCTTTCCCGGCTCCGTGTCGTCCCCTTCCTAGGCCTCTCTGTCGTCCACCGCCCTGGTGCTCTCGGTGCGGCGTGGTCAACATGGTCAAAGAACGGCTTCCATCGGACGTGGACTGTACGTGGAGAGGCTGACAGCTGGGTCCACGATGGCAGCAAGGAAGTGCCTCCTTACTATGCGAAAAAAAATGATTCCTCCACCTGACAGCAGGGACCCACCGGACGGGCCACCATATTTTGCGAAAAAAAGTTTCCCCCCTGACTGCTGGGACACACCGGACGGGCCACTGTATTGCGCGAAAAAAACGTTCCCCCCGCTATCAGCTCGGACCCACCGGAAGTGCCTCCTTATTATGCACAAAAAAATGAATACTCCCCCTGCTGGTTGGGACCCACCTTGGTGGGAGGGTGACTTGTGGGCCTACTAAGTTGACGGGGGCGGATGGCTTTGTCAACTTAGTCAATATGAACTATTCTAGCTCCACTGACCATACGATGTCCATCCAACGGTCGTAGTGCTTCTTCCACCTCTGGTCTTGTTGCTCCAGCCGCCCAAAGCAGCGTCGGTCGTGCCGCATGCTCCTGCCTCCCATGGCTGGCTGTGCTGCCGCGGAGGCCTCACCGCCCCCTACTATTCCCACCGCTGGCCAGGCCCTGCGACGACGGCAGCCTCACACCGCAGCCGAACCAGTGAACCCTCGAACTCCTCTCCGCGCGGGCTTCCACGGCCGCGTCTTCCCCGGCTCTGCGTCATCCCCTTCCTAGGCCTCGCCGTCGTCCACCGCTCTGGTGCTCTCGGCGCGGCGTGGTCAACGTGGTCAAGGAACGGCTTCCATTGGATGTGGACTATACGTGGAGAGGGTGACAGCGGGGTCCACGGCCGGAGCAAGGAAGTGCCTCCTTATTACGCGCAAAATAATTATTCCTCCACCTGACAGCGGGGACCCACTGGACGGGCCACCGTATTTCGCGAAAAAAATGTTTCTCCTGACTGCTGGGACCCACCAGCTACATCTTCGCACGCAAGGAAGTGCGTCCGGGCAAAAAAACGATTCGCCCCCCTGACTGCTGGGACCCATGAGCTACATCTTCGCATGCAAGGAAGTGCCTGACAGTTGGGACCCACCTGGTCGAAGCGTATGTAGCATTGTCATTCTGGTCGCGAACGTGTACGTACATACTAGTCGATGTAGAGGCGCACACATGTCGTAGTAGAGGCGCGCACGTAGCATGTACACGCGTCGCATGCCGCCGATGTGCAAGAAAGAAAATACTGCCACGCACGTTACATATGGGCAGGGGTCTCGAACGCCTATCACAAGATACGCATCGCCAGGCGCGTACATGGCTGGGTCGGAATGGAGAAACAGCATCATCGTCGTGTTCAAGGGGAGCCAACCGGTTGGGTCGGAACAGAATGCGTCGCCGTGTTCATCGGGAGGGCTTGGATGGAATAGCCGATGGAAATGAGGCCTGGCGTACTGCAGAACGAAGGAAACGGCCTTGTGTTCGACCGGCCATGTTCGAAACGGGATCTTGTTCATCAGGAGGGGTCTTGCGTACCACAAAACGGAGGAAATGGACCTCCTATGGTCGAAACGGGGGTCCTGTTGATCGGGAGGGGTTTGGCGTACCGCAAAACGGAGGAAACGGACTTGTGTTGGAGCGCTACGGTCGAAACGGGGGTCCTGTTCATCGGGAGGGGTGTGGCGTACCGCAAAACGGGACTCCACGGGATTCTGTTCATCTCCACCGTCGACCCCCTCCAGCCTCCATAGGATACTGTTCATCCACCGTCAACATCCTCCAGCCTCCACCTGCGACTGTTCATCCACGGGCTCCTGTTCATCCAGCCTCCACCGCTTACTCCACCGCTCTCGCTCAACCAGCCCTCTCCACGGGCTCCTGTTCAACCACCCCTCCACGGGCAACTGTTCATCTTGCCCTCCACCTTCTACTGTTCATCCTGCCCTCCACGGGGTGGTCCTGTTCATCCTGCCCTCCACGGGATCATATGTTCATCCAGCCCCAACTGGCTCGATCGATCGGGGTACTGTTCTTCTAGAGGCAACACCACGGGGTCCTGTTCATCTAGAGGCAACACCACGGGGTGCTGTTCATCTAAACCCCCCTGCAACGCTCACTGTTCATCCAGAGGCAGCATCGATCGGCTTCAGTTAGCAGCGGTAGCGGAGGAATCGCTCAATCGGGTTTAGTTAACGGCCATTGATCGATCGCTCGGATTCAGTAACGCGTAGCCTGTAGTGCAATCGCTCGGGTTCAGTTAGATCCCAACGCCTCGCTCGGGTTCAGTTAGAGCCCAACGCCTCGCACACACGTGCGTACGTACGAGAGAAACGCGCATCGCTCGGCCCTCGACCACCCACCGTAACCGGGGACTCCCCAATATTTTCCGTGCCCTCGCTTCTACCACGGTTTTTTCCGTCATGTACAGCCCAAAGAATGTCATGCAGCTGCGTCTCCGGCCCGCCCAGGACGAAAAGCCCATTTTCTGTCATGATGTTTTGTCATAGAAGTAGGATCCCACCACATCTATGATGATACCGGATTTTGTCACAATTATCGTCATAGAAGTGTCATAAGTATGACAGGAAAAAAATTCGTTCGACCCAAATGTCACGGATGTGTCTTTTTTTTGTAGTGTAATAGAGATAAGGTGCGACGCGGGGCAGGGGCAACTGTTGGAAAAAGTCCCAAAAATACTCTCCCTCGGGATCTTATTTCTTTAGTCCCAAATGCCCACTTTTAGTCCCTAAAACTCCCTCCTGTTTGGTTTAGATAGGACTGGAAGGGACTTTTTTTAGTCCCTACACCAAAAAGTCCCTGTAAACAAACACCCTCTAATAATGTCACTGGAAAATTGATGCAATGCCACAGTTAAAAGCAAATTGCATGTTTAACGAATTTTATTATTAATATAATCTCTCTATTAATAAGAATCAATGCCACCGTTTGAGAAATGCTACTGTCTTGCTTTCTTTCCCATTTAGATAAGTTAGATGCTTCTTTTTGTTGGCTCCTGTGTCATCCACCGTTTGACCACCAGTTGTTTCCTTTGCAACTCTGTGTAAACAGGTTTATCTACATCACCTCGTTGCTATTCTGACCTTTTGTTGCACTGCATAAAACACTTTTGTTTTAACAGTGTTTTGTGTAGTTCAACCAAAATGTCACACCGAATACGTTGCTTGATTGCTTGATCTTAGTGGAACTACACAAGAGGAGATCTTACTTCCTATCTGTGTTGGCAAATTTGGTTCAGATCTTCTTATTGTGAGTTGTTTGAGTTCCGCATCATGAGAGGTCAGTACTAGCCTTCTTTCACATGATTGTGCAATGTGCTTTCATATGTTGTGCTACTTGTACGGTAATGGCGTTGCTTGATTTTAGTGAACTGCACAAATGGAGACAAGACTTCCAATCTGTATGTGCACCGTAATATCCAATTGAGGTAAGATAAGGATATTTCACAACTGTTGACCTGTATTTTGCCACTTTCATTAGAAAATTTATGTCATTGTTTAGTGATATACTTGTGCTCCCTAATTGACATGCCAAATCTTACATTGAAGGCGAAGCTTGTCTGTTATTGAACCAAGTGATGAAGGGTAAGAACAAGCGGAAGAAAAAATGAACTCCCAGTGCTATAATGAAGCACTGGAACTGTGATGACACAAGTAATGATATAGTTTTGCATCTTAATTTATTGCTATGGCTAGAACGAGCAATTGTTTTGCCACTGATTTGATGCCACTCTTAATGTAATATGTAATTATCTCTACTTGTGCAAACAGGGATCTTCTTTGAAGATACCATATATTTTAATGGAACTGCACAAGAAGATGTTGGAAACATTAAACTAATCGAGGAGTATATAGTAAGCATGGCAACCATAGTAGATAACAACAAATGGTTCCGGAGAAGTGCTTGATCTGTATGCTCTACACAATAAGCCTCCTAACAAAGGTTGATACTCGCCCACGGATTTCCATATAACTGAGCTTTGTCATCTCTATTGGTGTTGTGATACTGTTTAGATACTATCATGAGAAAGTGGTATTGTCCTTGAGAACTGCTTCATCTGTGTTGTTTTAAATATTTCCTTTCCTTTTTTCGAGGAAACGGGGATGCTAGAATTTAGTTTTCTCTTGTCTTTGCACAACAGGGTCATCCTCCTCTGAAGAAGAATATGGAGTACGTGAAGTGACTAGTTCCGATTATGCCAGGATGAAGAAGCCATGTCTATCTTCTCATCAGAAGGAGCAGTTGAAGGATGGTTATATTACTCCCCACAAGACCAAACTAAATTCAGCTCAGAAGGACTGACAGATATCCATCATTTATGTTGTGATGCGCAAGTACAATGTTGTTCTACGATTCTTTCCGGTGAGTTCCATTTTTTTTAAAGTGTGCTCTACATGGACCATGTAGGTGTCTGGTTAAACTGCCAATTCATAGTACAGTTTGCTTTATACTAATCACTTTTTTGTATTTGTGCAAACAGGGGTGCTCAGCTTGATTTCAATGGGAACTGCACAAAATGTTCATGAATACACCAAATCATTCATTTCCACCACAAGAAAGGAGGTGACAATATATTCAAGGCGTTGCAACATATAAAGGCGAAATCATACAAGCTACACGCAAATTTGGTTGATTTTGGTGGAACTGCACAAAAAGAACAGCTGGTTTATTTAGCACGAGGTGCCATGTCAATGTCCGAACTGATGGCAAACCCTGCCCATTCCACAATCGTAGGCATTTGATATTTTGGAATGGGAAAACCTTGTCAAAGTTTGCTCATTGATGTACGCAAAACAACACGCATTTGACATTTTGGAATGGGACAACCTTGTCTAATTGTGCTCATTGATGTTAGCTAGAAGACATGCGTTTGATATTTTCGAATGGGACGCCCTTTGCTGTCAGCTGCATTGATCAACTTTTCTTTATTCTTTAGTTGTGAATTAAATATTGGCTCTGACATGTGAATCGCTGAGATGGATAATCATCGATTGTTTTGAATTTTCTCTATGATTTGCAAGGCCTATGTGTTTGATAGCAATGTACAGGAACACTAAAAAGCTGCTCAAATTCTTTGTACTCCCTCTGTTCCTTTTTACTTCGCATATTAGATTACTTTCAAGTCAGTTGATTTTACATTGTGAATGTTCATACTTTTTTCTATAAGATTGGTCAAAGTAGAGATACTTTGACTGCAGACAAAACTTGTATGTAGACTAAAAAGGACCGGATGGGGTACATGTGAAACTGATGCAAACGAGGTGATCACCCTGGGAATAATGCTAGTACGTATTGTTTTGCATGCTCATTCAATGCCAGTGATACAAGAATTAAAACTAATCAAACTAAATTCATTCATACATGGTCGGATTTCATATAAACATGTCGGATTTCATTACATTCTTCAACTAAAAAGGGGTGTGCTGGAGGTATAATTAATTAACCGAAGCTACCCACATGTGTCCCGCTGAGCCGAACAGAAGCTTCTTCTCCCGTGGATTGAACTTCAGTGACTTAACAGCAGGTGCAGTTGTGTAACTGACATGTGGCCCAGATGCCTGTTGGGCCCACGTGTCAGTGACCCAACTGCACCAGCAATTAAGTAACTGAAGTAGCGTCCTTCTCCAACATAGCTCTCCAACTCCACGTCGCGGCCAAGAAGCTAATCGGCCGTCAATGGTCAACCCGCCTAGCTTGGCTTCAACTGGAGGGTAGCAGCGGTGGCCTTACTTGGACCAGAGCGGCGGCGACCTACCATGTTCTACTCTTCCTCGTTTTTTGTGTGGCACGGCCTCATTGGCAGCGGGGCGGGGCCTCGACGGAGCCGGCTGTTGGGGAACGCAGTATTTCAAAAAATTACCTACGATCACGCAAGATCTATCTAGGAGATGCATAGCAATGAGTGGGGAGAGTGTGTCCACGTACCCTCGTAGACCAAAAACGGAAGCGTTTAGTAACACGGTTCATCTAGTCGAACATCTTCGCGATCAAACCGATCCAAGCACCGAACGTACGGCACCTCCGCGTTCAGCACACGTTCAGCTCGATGACGTCCCTCGAGCTCTTGATCCAGTTGAGGACGAGGGAGAGTTCCGTCAGCACGACGGCATGGAGACGGTGGTGATGAAGTTACCGGCGCAGGGCTTCGCCTAAGCACTATGACGATATGACCGAGGTGTGTAACTGTGGAGGGGTGCACCACACACGGCTAAGAGAAGACTTGGTGTGCCTTTCGGGTGGCCCCCTCCCACTTATATAAAGGAGGGAGGGAGAGAGTCCGGCCCTCTAGGGGCGCGCCAAGGGTATGGAGTCCTTCTAGGACTTTCAAGTCCTAGTAGGAATCCCTTTCCTTTTCGGAGTAGGAGAGAAGGAAAGAGGGAAAGAGAGAGGGAGTAGGAAAAGGCAAGGGGGGCGCCGCCCCCTTCCCCTAGTCCAATTCGGACCCATGGAGGGGCGCCACCTCCCCTTGTCCTACCTCCTCTTTTCCCGTGTGGCCCAATAAGGCCCATTACTTCTCCCGGTGAATTCCCGTAACTCCCCGGTACTCCGAAAACACCCGAATCACTCGGAACCTTTCCGGTGTCCGAATATAGCCTTCCAATATATGAATCTTTACCTCTCGACCATTTCGAGACTCCTCGTCATGTCTGTGATCTCATCCGGGACTTTGAACACACTTCGGTCATCAAATCACATAACTCATAATATAAATCGTCATAAAACGTTAAGCGTGCGGACCCTACGGGTTCGAGAACTATGTTGACATGACCAAGAAACATCTCCGGTCAATAACCAATAGCGGAACCTGGATGCTCATATTGGCTCCTACATATTCTACGAAGATCTTTATCGGTCAAACCGCATAACAACATACGTCTTTCCCTTTGTCATTAGTATGTTACTTGCCTGATATTCAATCGTCGGTATCATCATACCTAGTTCAGTCTCGTTACCAGCAAGTCTCTTTACTCGTTTTGCAATGCATCATCCCACAACTAACTCATTAGTCACATTGCTTGCAAGGCTTATAGTGATGTGCATTACCGAGAGGGCCCAGAGATACCTCTCTGATACTTGGAGTGACAAATCCTAATCTCGATCTATGCCAACCCAACAAACACCTTCAGAGACACCTATAGAGCATCTTTATAATCACCCAGTTACGTTGTGACGTTTGATAGCACACAAGGTGTTCCTTCGGTATTCGGGACTTGCATAATCTCATACTCAGAGGAATATATATAAGTCATGCAGAAAGCAATAGCAATAAAACTTAATGATCATTATGCTAAGCTAACGGATGGCTCTTGTCCATCACATCTTTCTCTAATGATGTGATCCTGTTCATCAAATGACAACACATGCCTATGGTTAGGACACTTAACCATCTTTGATTAACGAGCTAGTCAAGTAGAGGCATACTAGGGACACTCTGTTTATCTATGTATTCACACATGTACTAAGTTTCCGGTTACAATTCTAGCATGAATAATAACCATTTATCATGATATAAGGTAATATAAATAACAACCTTATTATTGCCTCTTGGGCATATTTCCTTCACCGGCGATGTCCTCTATCTCGTTGCCGGCAGGGCGGCGCCTCGGCGGAGCAAGGAAAATCCTCCCCCTCGTTGCCGGCAGGGTGGGGCCTCGGCTGAGGCGGCGATGTCCTCTGCCTCGTTGTTGGCGGGGCGGGGCCTCGGCGGAGTAGGGCCTCACCGAAGCCGGCGAGGTCCTCCGCCTTGGTGCCGGCGGGGCGGGGCCTCGGCAGAGCCGGCGATGTCCTCTGCCTCTTTGTTGGCGCCGCAGGGCCTCGGTGGAGCAGGGCCTCCTCGACGCCAGTGGAGCGGGTACTCATCGGAGCCGGCATTGTCCTCTGCCTCGTCCTCGGTCTCGCCAAACAACACCTCGCCCGCTTCATCGCCCTCTTTGTAGGAGGCCGCAGCCTCCGCCAACCGCATGCGGTACCACCAGCGCTCGAGGCGTATGCCAGGCGTGACCTGATCGTAGCCCCCGTGCCCAGCCCCCTCCCGCAACTCTCCCGAGGGGGAAGCGGCGCGATGAGGCTGAACTACGAGCCTAGTGGCTCTCCTGAGGTTAGTGCAGCCGTTAGGCTGCCCTCAGTTGTTTATCACCAGCGCGGAGCATAGCGCTTCCGCTCTTGCACGGGCATAGACGCTCCTTGATCGTGTCGTCCGCCAGCACGGAGCACGGGGCTTCCACTGGTACGTGGGTGGGACACTACTAGGAAAACCCTTACCAGTAGCACTGGTTTTTTGGCTATTAGTAGTGCAGGCAGGCGCGCTACTACTACGGCGCTACAGCTATTTTTAGCAATGAGCGCTTGTCCAACCAGCGCTATCGCTATTCGTATCTAGCAATGAGCGCCTCATCCATCGCTATCGCTAATACTAGTAGCGTGGCCCTTCAAAAAATGTCTATCGTAAGCAGCGCCGCTACTACTCCAATACCCCACGCTACTGCTAGTATTTTCTTTTTTTATGTTGTTGTATTCATATTTTTACAGGTTTTATACGGTTACAACATACACATACACTGGAACTATATGAAAAAGGAATGTCTCATCATCATCATCGAAGTGGTACAACATAGTCTCATCATATCAACATAGTCTCAACACAAATGATGTCGATCTCATCATCATCTCGAAATAGCGATACAAGTTAATGATCACATGTCTCTTACATTGTCACCGTAGACACATGTTTCATCATCTACCTAAACTAAGACATACACGATAAGAGCGATCACGATGATCAAAAGCGGTATTATGTAGTAGTTTTTGCAGCGGCGCTGGTTCTGAATCCCCTATTGTGCTATGAATCTCAAGTAACTAGCTTCGGCTTCCGCTCTGCTATCAAACCCTTTCTGGCTTCCGCCGGAGAAGCCAGAGACTTGCGCTTGACACTCTGGCCACTCATCATACACACCCGGAACATGCCCTACATACACGGCATACCACTTCCTCGCCATCGTTGATCTATATACCGCCGAGATGCACATATATATACCATGAAGCTTAATTCAACAAAACAGTTATGAAATAGAATAAACATATATAGTAAACATAGTTAATAAATTTTATCGTACCGAAAGTAATTAACTAGAGCGCGGCACCATACATCTAATAGTTTCATCGTACTAAGAGATTCGAAGTTTCGTCGTACAGAAGAAGTGCACTCTTCCCATCTGTCCATATCCAGAAGGGTGCACCCAAGCATAGTGAAAGGCGTCATGTCCTGACACTGTAGGGCAATACGGGTTCGGACGTCAGCTCGCGATATTGGGCCACCGTAGAACATCCCATTCTCTTCGAGGACATCTTTGATGATGATGGACGCAATTTTCTGTTGGATCCGGTAGAAATCATTTCGAAGTCGATTATCCGGCACGGCTCCAAAGGCTTCGGCCCATCTCTGGATATGGGTATCAGATGAAGATTTCATGCAAAGTGATTGCACATCCTTCAGATCCATCATTAGATGGATGACGAGAATCCATCATTCTCACTTCTTGCCGTTGTTTGGATGCAATGAAGTCACTCTTGTGGCTGAAACAAAGCCCGACATTATTTGTTTCTTTGCATTGATGTAGCCACCCGCATGTCAAGCCCAAGATAGCTCGTCCGAAACATACTTTATGTGTGTGTAATCTTTCTTCCGTATGTTCTTCGACGGTCCAAATATAGAGCGCGAGTAACGCTGGTAAAGAACAATGAGAACGACACGACACCCCTGCACAAGCAAAATACACGATCAAGTTTAGCCTCCATGCATGCAAAGTAACTATTGAAATGCACGAAAGGGTGTATGTGTTATAGTGCTATCCGCGGATGACTTACCTGGGATGATAAGGTAGGAGAATCGTTTCTTTGTCCTTATTGCTGACCAAGAATTCTTCGATGTACTGACTCGCATATTGACGGTTGGCGTCATTGATTGACAAGAAGCCCTCATGCATGTAGTATGGGTCCGCGACCGCAAGACCGGTGACTTGCTCTCTCCTGACGATGTAGTTCATTGTGCAGCGCATACAGGGGGACGAACATAAAATCGAGTGTTCTCATTTGAAACATCTGGAAGATGTAATCAAACCTCAGGAAGAAGAGGTCCGCGGGGCATGTGTGGACATACATCTTGCAACTACTCGGCACATGAACCGTATAAAGTGGGTATCCTAGATCATCTGAGGCGAGGGGACTTCTCTCTGTCGAAAGCACATGGTCATGGAGTCTCCTGAGATCCCCTTCTATGGCAGCTAGTGCATTCGCCGGTACCATTGGCTCTCCCGCGACATGGATTAATGGCGCATGTTTCATTGGTACATGGTCAACCTTGGTCGAAGGAGGCTGGCTGCTAGAACCAACATTGCCAGCTTTATTGGATTTTCTCGCCGCCGGTCTCTTCCTCTGCTTCTTCTTGGTGGGCTCAAAGTCTGGTGGGTCTGTTGACCTCCCCGAGCACCACCCCTAGTGTTGTCGGGCTCAGCTTTGGACGACTCTAGCTAATTAGTTGAGCTTGGGTGGAGCCGGCATCTGGAGGCGTGTCCTGCGAGGATTGCATGAACAAAGACTTCTTGCACTCCCGGGGACGTTCCGGCTCTGGTACATGCATCTTATATTCATATGGTTGACTCATTGTTACTTCGTTGTCAAAGGCAGTATTGAAATATTGGTTAGGGTCATCGTTGGCCTCCTCCATCTCATGATCCCTATCCTCTTCCATGGGGCAGATGGCATCATCTGCCGGCGGAACGGTTGGCCCTCCTTCCTCTTGTCTCTCGATCTTAGCAAGCAGCACAGATGATGGTTGTACTTGTGTAGGTGGTGTTGTGGTCATACCTTCCTGAGGTCCGTTGGTGTGCTCCCGGCCACCTCGACACGAAGAAGATTTTTCGGCCACAGGATCGGCCAATTTTTGCATTGGCCAAGCTGCGTGGGGGTCTCGTCATCCTCTCCATCGGTTTGTATCGGACGAGGGAGACCCTCGTAGCCCACTTTCACACTCTCCATGGATACCCTTAAATGCTATCGTGCATCTGCCATGTGAAACAATCGATCCTTAGGCTTCACTATAGTACCCTTCCCCACATCCACCAACCCGCCCTTCATGTTGTAAAGGAGGGTGCACGAAGTGGAGTTGGCCTACAAAGACATATAGGTGTGGCGTCAGAGATCCAAAAATAACGGCAACTGAAGATTAATTAATTAGTTGAGTTGATGAAGGTGCGACGACGCGTATTTACCGTGAGGGCGTCGAGCTCAGCCAATGTTGACGGCCCGACATTCAAGCCAGAGACGGAGCTAGGGCTGCTGTGAGAGCTGGGCGGAGGAGCAGGTGTTGGAGGAGGTGCGGGTGCGGTTTCCATACTAGGTATGGGTATGGGTGTCGTGTTCATTGAGTTGCTCCCGGTGAAGCTGGGCATGGGAAAATCACTTGGTGGCGCATTTGGATTTTGTTGCACCCATGTGACCACTGTTGGAATCAAGCTTGTAAAGGCAGCCACCATATCAGATCTACAGGAAGTGATTATCTCAGCTTTGGTCTCAGCTTTTGCTTTCTCCATCGCCCGCGCCACCTTCTCGTCGATAGTCACTTGACTGAACTTCTTTCTCTGTCTTTTGTCCTCGGGGTCCTCGTTATAATAGTACTTCCAAGTGCCCCCATCCCCGGCGCCATGCACACGTCCATATTGCGGCCGCTGGCCGGGCGGGTGTCCCATCATTATGTTCATGGCCCGGTTGAAAGGAGTGTGTAACGCCCCCGATGCGGCTATATCTCCCACGTGTCGAGGCACGACTTAGAGGCATAACCGCATTGAAAGCAATGTCGCAAGTGAGGTAATCTTCACACAACCCATGTAATAATTAAGGGAAAAATACATAGTTGGCTTACAGTCGCCACTTCACACAGTACATAAATAAACATCCATCATTCAGAGTACACTCAAGGTCCGACTACGGAACCAAAATAAAAGAAGATACCCCAAATGCTACACAGATCCCGAATCGTCCCAACTGGGCACCACTATCGATCATCTGGAAAGACACATAGTACCGACCACGCCTCGTCGAACTCCCACTTGAGCTCGGTTGAATCACCTGACCGCCTCATCGGAACCTCGCAACTGTTTTGAAGTATCTGTGAGTCACGGGACTCAGCAATCTCACACCGCGAGATCAAGACTATTTAAGCTAATAGGAAGGACAGAGTAGTAAAGTGGAGCTGCAGCAAGCGACTAGCATATATGGTGGCTACATCGCAAAAGAGAGCGAGAAGAGGAGCAAAGCGCGGTCGTGAAGCTAGTAGTGATCAAGAAGTGATCCTGAACTACTTACGCCGACATAACTCCAACACCGTGTTCACTTCCCTGACTCACGAGAAGAGACCATCACGGTTACACACGCGTTGATGTGTATTTTATTTGAGGTCAACTTTGGGTTTTCTACAACCGACATTAACAAATTCCCATCTGCCTCATAACCGCGGGCACGGCTTTCAAAGATATTACCCTGCGCAGGGTGTCCCAACTTAGCCCATTATAAGCTCTCACGGTCAACGAAGGATATTCCTTCTACCGGAAGACCCGATCAATCTCGAATCCCGGACTACAAGACATTTAGACAGCAATAAAACAAGACCAGCAAAGCCGCCCGATTGTGCCGACAAATCCCGATAGGAGCTGCACATATCTCGCTCTCGTGGCACATCCGGATGAGCAGTCCATACAACTAAAACCAGACCTCAAGTTGCCTTGAGGGGCGCTGCACAGACTTAGTTCGGCCAGCACTCAAGGAGCACCGGTCCGGGGTTAAAATAAAGATGACCCTCGGGCTCGCGAAACCCGGGAAAAGGCTTAGGTGGCAAATGGTAAAACCAAAGTTGGGCCTTGCTGGGCGAGTCTTATTCAAAGCGAACTGTCAAGGGGTCCCATAAATCACCCAACCGTAAGGAACGCAAAATCAAGGAACATAACACCGTATGACGGAAACTAGGTGGCAAGAGGGAACAAAACACTGGGCATAAGGCCGAGCCTTCCACCCTTTACCAAGTATATAGATGTATTAATTATAGCAGATATATATATGTGATATCCCCAACAAGTAAACATGTTCCAAAAGGAACAACATCTCCATGTTCCAACAAGGAACAAACTTCATCTTCACCGCAACTAGCAACGCTATAAGAGGGCTGAGCAAAGCGGTAACATAGCCAATCAACGGTTTGCTAGGAAAGGATGGTTAGGGCTGACATGGCAATATGGGTGGCATGATATAGCAAGTGGTAGGCATCGCAGCATAGGCATAGCAAAAGAGCGAGCAACTAGCATAGCAAAGATAGAAGTGATTTCGAGGGTATGGTCATCTTGCTCGCAATGTTCTCGAGTTGTCGAAAGCTTGATCCTCGAAAGCGCTTCTCAACAGGTTCCTCGTTCACGACTCGCCTCCCGACTCTACCCAAAACAACAACACAAACAAAGGAACCACAATAAATCACGGTGCCATGCACAATCAACATGATGCAAAACATGGCATGATATGCATGATGAGATATGCAATGCTTATGTGCGCTCCGGAAGGTAAATGATGAACCAGGCATCAAATTGGCAAACCAAGTATGCCACTGGAAAGATGAGATGATTTCGGTTGAAATCGACATAAAGATCACCGGAAACGGATGCACGGTTTGGAAATGACAAGCAAAACAAGAATGGCGCAAATCTGCCATTAACAGCATGATGCCACTTAGCAAGCAACAATTAATTAAGCTACTGCACCCAAACGTAACAACAAAGCACATGGCAGTGATCTACACATGATGCTCGACAAAAGATGAGCACTGAGCTACGGCTAGTTCACATCATAACAGGTTCAAACAAGCATGGCAAAAGTGCATTAATAATCAGGCTGGACATAGCAAAAACAGCATCAGGTTGCAATGTTCAGAGCAACAAAACTACATGCTACAGGAACTTAAAATAGCAAAACATGGCATGGCATGAAACTACGCAAAGCATATTTCAAAAGTCCCTTACTGACCATAAGCCAAAAAGGACTAGAAAATATAGTAACACCCATGTCAATATTGAAAGTCTCGTTAACAGATTCAGCAACATGACATGTCAAAAACTGGTAACGAGAAGGCATGTTTACAAGCTCGATGCACTCACTACAGAGCCTTATATGATAAACTAAGCATACATACAGCAAGAAGACATGGCATAGAAGACATACATGGCAAGAACACTAACATAGCATAAATGGATCAACCACAACAAGCTTGGCAAAATTGAATAACATGTAAACAATCTGCCAGGAATCATTTGATAGCAAAAGTAGAGCTCGATTAACTCAAGCTATGGCATCCCATAATTGCAAACAAAGGCATGAATGGATAGAGAAAGACATGCTTTACAAAACACCCTTACTGAAGTATCCCAAAATATGCATAGATCTCTCGATATCATCAAGTAAACATGGCATCAAAATCAGCTAAAACAGGGCTGAAATCAGCAACAACAGGACACCTACTTTGCATGCTTGTGCTAGTCACCACATAGATCAAAAAAATACATGGCATACACCCCTGGAAAGATGGCATGGCATTTTACAAAACACATGTAGGAATCAAATTCATAGGGTGCACATATTAATCATGGCAAAAATAACAAAAGTGCAAGTCCTGATAAAAATCAGAAACTAACAGCACATAGCACTCTTCTAACAGCATTTCGGGCATCAAAATGAGCTCAAATGAAAATGATGCAATGGAATGAAATGATCTACTCTTCGAGACGAACATTTTGACATATTATACGCGAAAAATGGATCTACGGATGCGAAGATATAGCACGTTGAAAATTGCACAAAATAACAAAGATCTAAAGACTTAGAAGAAAAATAGAGGAGAGGGAAGAGAGTCAACGGCGGGATTCCCGAGGACGGATCGGGCTCCCGACCCGATCGGAACGCGGCGGCGGCGGATCCGGTGGGGCGCGGGCTCCGGCGAGGGAAGGTCGCCGGGTGGCCGGCGGAGCGGCCGGGCGGAGGAGCTGGCGGCCGGGCGACGAGGTGGCCGGGGCGGCGGAGCGGCGAGCTTTGCGAGGCGCCGCGGGGCGGCCGGAGGTCGGGCGAGGCGGCGAAGCTGCTGGGCGGGCCGGCGCGGAGGCGCCGCAGGCGGCGGCGGCGGGAGAGGCGGCGGGCGCGGGTCATGCGGGGGCGGGCCGTGGAGGGCTCCTGCCTGGGCCCAAGGCCGGGCGCGAGGGGCGGCGGCGGGGCGCGGGTCCACGTGGCGGTCGGCGGTTGGCCGGGCGGCGGGCGGACGCGTCTGCTCGCTCGCCGGACGTGTCCGGCGGCGCGAGGCAAAATCGCTAGGGTTTCGGGAATGATCCGGATTTGGGAGGTTTGCTTAAATAGGCATAGAGGAGCTAGGAGAGTCCAAATGAGGTGTAGTTTTCCACACGATCGTGATCGAACGACGGAGAGCATGGGAGTGACTTAGATGGGTTATTGGGCTGTTTTGAAGGGGTGTTGGGCTGCAACTTAAAAGAGGCCTTTGCGAGAGTGCGGTTAACCGCTGGAGTACCAAACGAGCTCCAAATGACCAAACTTGACCGGTGGTCTCCGGTGTTATACCAAGGTCACTAGACAAACCTCGGTCCATTTCGAGAAGGTTTAATACCGCACACGGAAAAACGTAAAAGGACCGCCGGGAGATAGGAGTGTTTGATTGCAAAACGGACAACGGAAAAATGCTCGAATCATGAGACTAACACGTATGCAAATGCGATGCACATGATGACATAATATAAAATGCATGACATGGACAAAATGCAAAATGAAGAAAACCCAACCACGGAGGGAATATCATATATCGATGCCGAAAATGGCAAGAGTTGGAGTTACAAATATGGAAAGTTACTCCGGGTGTTACAACACTCCACCACTACAAGAGGATCTCGTCCCAGATCTAGGACCGAAAGAACTCCGGATATTCAGAACGGTGGTGATCCTCGCGCCCCGGTAGCTTCTCGGTCGAATGGTGTGACCACTTCACTTTCAGGAATTTGATTGACTTGTTGCAGTCTTGCGCTCGGTTTCTTCAAGAATAGCAACGGGTGCTCATGATAAGAGAGATCTTCTTGAAGGTCAATCTCTTCGGGTTGATAGTGCGTTCAGAGTCTTGAAGCACTTGCGAAGCTGTGACACGTGAAACACATCGCACGCTTGCAAAGTTGGATGGAAGCTCGTTGATAGGCTAGATCGCCTCTTTTCCCAATGATCTTGAAAGGACCCACGATCTAGGGGCAAGCTTCCTTTGATACCGGCGGCGAGTGCCTTTCATTGAGAGACGCGGAGGTAGACATGGTCTCCAATTTCAAAAGTCACATCACGGTGCTTATCATCATAATAGTTTTCCGCGCGATTATGCTGCTTTGAGATTCTCACGAATGACTTGGCACATTTCTTCCGCTTCGTGATCAAGTCATTGCCAAGAAGTTGGCGCTCACCTGCCTCGCACCAATTGAGAGGAGTACGCACTTTCGCCATAGAGAATTTCGAATGGGGCCTTGCCCAACTCGCTTGGAAGCTGTTGTTGTAAGAGAACTCGGCATATGGAAGACAATCTTCCCACTTCATACCAAAAGAAATGACACAAGCCCCGAGCATATCTTCAAGGATTTGATTTACCCGCCGACTTGGCCACTTGTTTGAGGATGGAAAGCTGTGCTGAAACGAATGTTGGTGCCCATGGCCTTCCGAAAAGAATCCCAAAACTTGGAGGTAAAGATGCTGCCACGGTCTCAAGAGATCACTTGTGGAATGCCGCAAGGAGACAATCTCGAGGTGTATAGCTCGCCAACCGAGCTGCTGTGATGGATTCTTTGATAGGAAGAAAATGAGCCACTTTAGTAAGCTTGTCAATGACAACGAAGATAGCATCATTTCCACGCTTGGACTTTGGAAAGCCATCCACGAAGTCCATTTCAATATGATCAAACTTCCATTCAGGAATAGCAAGAGGTTGAAGGAGACCAGCTGGTCTTTGGTGTTCTGCTTTCACTCTTCTCGCAGACATCACATTCATTCACGAATTGAGCAATTTCTCGCTTCATTCGAGTCCACCAATATGACTGCTTGAGGTCATGGTACATCTTCGCATTTCCGTGATGAATGGATAGAAGCGAATTGTGAGCCTCGCTCATAATGACTTTTCTCAGATCACCCTTAGGAACCATAATCCGTCCTCAAAGAACAGAGTGTCTTTGTCATCAACGCGAAGCACTTGTACTTGAAATGCCCTTGTCGATACCACGCTTCACCTTTTTCACCATGGCATCGGTAGTTGAGCCTCGCGAATCTGATCTTCCAAAGTAGGAGAGACTATGAGGTTGGCAAGAAAGCCTTGAGGAACAACTTGAAGATTCAGCTTGGAAAGATTCACAGAGATCCGCCGAAAGGGCTTGAGGATTAGATGCTGCGAGAAGCTTTCCTGCTCAAAGCATCTGCAATAACATTGGCTTTGCCCGAGTATACTCAATACTTGGGTTGTACTCTTGAATCATTTCGACCCATCGAGTCTGCCTGAGGTTGAGGTTGGGTTGAGTGAAGATGTACTTGAGACTCTTGTGATCGGTGAAAATGTCCACTTTCCTTCCCAACAAGAGATGTCTCCACGTAATCAATGCATGGACAACGCCGCCAACTCAAGATCGTGAGTGGGGTAGTTCTTCTCGTGGGCTTCAACTGGCGAGAGGTATAAGCCACAACTCTTTCTCTTGCATTAACACAGCACCGAGACCTTGAAGAGAAGCATCACGTAAAACTTCATATGGCTTGGATTCATCAGAGGAGTCGAACAGAGCTGTGACGAGTTTCTCTTTGAGGGTATTGAAAGCAACGCCACACTCGGGAGACCGGACATACTTCACATGCTTCGGAGGAGGTTGGAAAGAGGCTTTGCAATCTTGGAGAAGTTCTCAACGAATCTTCGCAATAGCTTGCAAGACCAAGAAAGCATGGAGCTGCTTGACATTCTCGAGGAGGTTCCCAATTCACAATTGCGGACACCTTTTCTCGGGATCAACAGCGATGCCCTTGGCAGAGATGATATGACCAAGATAAAGCACTTCATCAAGCCAAAATTCACATTTGGAGAACTTCGATAGAATTGGTACTCTCGAGCTTATCTAGCACCAATCGCAAATATTTGGCATGATCCTTCTTATTCTTGGAGAAGACCAAAATATCATCAAGATAGACCAAGACGAATTCATTGGTGTAGGGTTGAATATGAAGTTCATCATCCGAGAGAAAGTTGGAGGAGCATTGACGAGGCCGAAAGACATGACAAGATATTCATAAGAACCAAAGCTTGTTCGAATGCTGTCTTGGGAATATCTTGTTCACGAATGCGAATCTGATGATACCCCATACGAAGGTCAAGCTTGGAGAACATCAGAGCACCTTTGAGTTGCTCGAAAAGCTCATTGATGTTGGGAAGTGGATACTTGTTCTTGATTGTCTTCTTATTCAATGGACGGTAATCGACGAAAGTCGGTCCGTGCCATCCTTCTTCTCGGACAAAAGAACACCACAACCCCAAGGAGATGAACTCGGTCCGATCAAACCCAGACGCTCTTGTTCATCGAGCTGCTTCTTCAATTCCTTCAGCTCATCAGTCCAAGCTTGTATGGACGCTTGCAAACGGGTTCAAGCCGTGCTCAAGATCGATAACGAACTCAATCGGCCGATGAGGAGGCATACCCGAAGCTCTTCCGAAAGACATCTTGGTACTCACAAACGATCGAATCGAGAGATGGCATTCAATTCGCCCTTCTCATTGAGAGAAAACAACCAATGGTTTCATCACGAGCGCATAGATGATCACATCATTAGAAGAATGAGTCAATTGAATTTCCCTGGCAGCACAATCAATCTGAGCTTTGTGCTGATAAAGCCAGTCCATTCCGAGAATAAGATCAATATCCGAGTCACCGAGAACAATTGGTTTAGCCAGAAATCTATAATCGCCCATCTTGATACCGACATCCGGAACAAAAACTCGAGAAGTCATCTCCTTAGCCGGAGAAACAATAGACAAAGGTCTAGGCAAAGCTTGAGTAACCAAATCATGCATAGCCACAAAAGGTCTTGAGATGAAAGAATGCGATGCACCAAGATCAAATAAGACTTTTGCAGAATATCATTAATCGAGAGATTACCCATTAACACATCTCAAGAATCCTCCGCTGAGCTGCATTCATCATATTGACCTTCGCAGAATTCGGATTATGCTTGACCACCGCATTGCCGGAAGATTTCACAGAGGAGGAGGCGGAAGGCGCCTTTGGTTGAAGCACTTGTTCAGATAGTGACCCTTCTGTGACACTTGTTGCAAGTGACCTCGAGAGCGGACGGTGGTAAGGAGCACTTGACCTTGGAGCTTGAGAATTAGACTTGTTCGATAGCTTGGGTTGGGTGGGTGGGAAGATCCACGGCCACCTGAGTTCTTCTCACTGGTAAGGCCGACGGAACGGAGGAGGGGCAGGTAAAACTTTGCTGCTTGGCTGCCACTTGAGAGGACGAAGAGGACTGAACTGCATCCCCGATTCTCTTCTTAGAAGCCTCGATTTGAGTTGGGCAGCTTCTTGCTTCAGAGCCATGTTGTAGAAATCATCATACTTATCTCGCTCAAACAGCACAAGAGGTAATTGCAGATCTTCTCTCGCACCACCTCCGAATTGATAGATCATACTCTTTTCATCGTGCACGCCTTGCTTAGCAAAACGAGCGAGCTTCGAACTGGATATTGTATTGATAGACGACATGGTGCCCTGCTTGAGATTGCGGAACTCCTCACGCTTGCTCTCAACAACACTTTTCGAATGTGATGAGCTCAAATCACGGCGAACTCATCCTGTAATGACACGACCTCCTCTCGAATCTTTGTATTGTCGGAACCACTCAGCAGAGCTTGATCCTTGAGTTGAAACGATGCAAACTTGACAAAGTCCTCGTGTCCGACATTGCTACACCAAAGTGCTTGCAGATGTCCACTAACCAATCGTCGGCGTCTGCTGCCTCAACACGTAAACCGAAAGACTTCGCTGATTAGCGAGGAACCGACCGAGAGTAGCAAAGTGTGGCTGATTGTTGCCTTGACCTTGATTGCCTTGATTGCCTTGCCCTCGAGTACGCTTCTTGCAAGAGCTGCAAAATCATCGAGCATTGGCATTGGTGACTGCCATGATAGCTTGCCGTGCCTCCGGAGGCGGAGGTGGAGGTGGAGGTGGAGGATTCGACCGATCCCCATCATTGCGATCCGGATTCGTACGCTGTTGGAGCCATCCTCAAGAGGGTGACATCCGTTAGTCCTTTGATAGACAAAAGATAAGTAGAATCAACGGATAGAAATTGCAACATATAGTCTTCACAATAAACATTCGAACAAGAATGAACGAATGAATTCCAAAGTTAATCATCACACGTCCATTAAGGTGAGAAGCCACTTAGATAAAGATATGGAAACAACAACTGACTTAGAAACAATTCGAATATCACAACTGAAAACAAAAGATTGGCTTCTAGAATGAGCCGGAACAAACACATGATAGAGATTTCGCCCAAAGTGTTCGTGGTGGGGCCCACACGGACACGACGATAGCGGACGCCACGAATGACTAACAAGACGCCCCGAATCAGCATAGCCAAGGATTCTTTAAGACGCCTCGCGACCACTCAGAATCGACCGTGAATGGGCGGACCACTAGACGTTGAACCCCAATCTCAAATCATACATCCGCCGGAAAGAATATCCCGTAAGCTACTAGAATTCCCACCTATAAACTCCCAAACTTTCTGGTTATGCAATCTGGTGTTGGGGATACAGGGACACAAAATATATCACCCAAACTAACAATACCTAGATCCAAATTGTATCCATCCGTCACACATAACCAAGAAATCCTCGAAATCGTGTACCTCGACCTTCAAAAACATCCGTTATGCAAGTCATGGCAATACTCCCTTTTCGCCACAAGATCGGGCTATCAGGTTATCTCACCAACAACTGCACAAAAGAGATTTCGATGTCGGCAAAACTCAGTATTCCGAATCGCAACGATAAAATTGTGACGACAACACCTCGGAGCTCAACTCCCGGGACACCGCCACAACCCCTAAATGTCGAGGCACCAAGAACAATGTTCTCGCCACAAAACCATCGGAACGATTCCAAGATACCCACGTGATCCTAAAAAATTTTAGTGAAATTTGAGGAGAGAAGAGTCAAAACTCTACGTCAGATACCTCACCGAGCGACGAAGGACCGGGAGTAAAAAGAATCCTACTCTCGATATATATATAATCCTAAGACTCAAAACATTTTCCATTCTAGACTCAACAACGCCAAGAAACAATCAAGTAGGGGCTCCTAAGTCGGGAAGGCTCGATTACCAACTTGTAACGCCTCGACACACCCGCCGGTGGTCAGCATTCTGGCGGGATCTAGATCGCCCCACAGATCAATATTAGTCTTTTCACAGACTTTGTCCTCACTCGTGCGCACCGGAGCAATCTTCGGTCGGTCACCCATCCCGACACTACTCCAAGCTGAGCACGCTTAACTTTGGAGTTTTGTCCGAATGGGCTCCCGGAAAAGAAGGAATTCCTTATTGATATGAGTAGTCTATCATCCCTAATAAGCCAGGCTATCACAGAGTGTCCCACTTGTACTTCGCCGACGACTGAGTCGACTGAGTCGACGAGTCGCTCTCAGCCGCAAGCTTGTGTTGCTCTCTCTGCAAAATGGACCGTGAATCATTTACGAATGCGACTAGAATGTAGTAGCCTTTGTTGATCATAACCTAATATGTAAGGTGGTAAAAGGATAATTACCAGTATTCTCATGAATTTCCTAGTCGGCCCGTTGGTGAAAAAAATCTTTTTCTCGGGGTCCCATGAGAATCGGGCCCTGATGAAGTCGTGCTCCTGCTGGTCGGTGAACTCAGCCAATGGGTCTGGGATCCCCTGACGTTCAAGTTCCGCGTCCTCCTTAGCCCACACGGGCCTCTTTCCCGTGTAACCACGACTTCCAAGGCGGTGGTTCCCCATGTTCTTTGTCTGCAGCTGCTTGCCTCTCTCCGACCTGGCCTTGGCAGCTTCTTCATTGCAAGTCTCGTTGAACTTTTCAAAGTCCTCTATCGTAATTTTCGGATTGTCTGCAACAATCTCGGCGTAGGTTTCATGGTCTACTTGAATCGCCTTTTTCACCCTAGTTTTCCAAGCGCTCAATGCGTTGCTGAACTTCCCTAGGGCTTTGTTGTTGATTTTTTTTCATGGCATCATCATCCCATGGGTCGACTTCATCATTGCGACCAGGGAACAGGAATCTTGCGTGCAACCTAGGTAGAAGCAGCTTCTTCAAATATTCATTCTTCCATATTTTTGTGGTGTTTATGTTAGCGGTATCCTGTAGGATGCATGCTAGTTGGTTGTCGTAACACGCTGCCACTTCTCGCGGCTCTATTGGCTCGAACTCGCCAGGGTGCACCGCCGTGACCACCAGTCTTCCGGTGCCGAGCTCATTTGGGCATCGTGTCCTCTTTTCCTTCTTTCCTCACCGCTTGGGAGGTCCCACCTTCCATGCTATAGTTAGGAACATCATCGCCAGCCTCAAGGTGCGGTGTCGCAGGTGGCATCGGCGGGCGCCGGGCGCCACCACCGCTATCATCCATCATGACAAGGCGGTCCGACACCCAGCTTCCTGCCTCTCATGATCTCGCCGTAAAGTCGAGGTAGGCGGTGCTCGACCTAATTGGGAGTGAGAACCTCCGCCTCATCGGTGTCGGTCATGTTTCCTAGGGTTCAATGTCGAGTCGTTAATTATCGAACTTTATATAATAAAGTGAATAATGACAAAAAAGTGACCTTTGTTTTGCCGTAAATTTCGCTTTCATTCCCGTCATGACAAATCTCAAGCACTCGATATGTCCAACTTTCTAGCACAAGTCATGCCGAAATTCACGGAAAATTTCGGCATGACCTTTGCTAGAAAGTGCACATATAGAGCGCCTTAAATTTGCCGGAATGGAAATGAATCAACATTTCCGGCAAAATATAGGTCACTTAGCAACCGTCAAAACATAGGTCACATATAGAGCATCTCGCAAGCAATGGAGCAACTCCAAATGGACTCCAATGGACATCATCTCATTTCATTTCTTAAACTTGTTGTTGTGTCCATCAACATTGCATTCAAATAAAATTGCAGACTACTGTAATGGACTAGTTACAGAAATGCAAAATTGATCACCGCAAATTTTCACTAACAATACTTTCTGTACTTGCTGCCAATACAACTACTTGTGGCTTAATACAAAAAACAATCTTTAGTTTCCACTAATCTTCAGTGGCAGAAAAATGCTCAATGATGCTAACATGACACTTTCCAAGATATTTTTTGAGCATTGTTTTTTGCAATGATGCTAGCTACTCCATTTTCAGTGGCATATTCAGTGACATCTACTACTCCATTTTCTGAATTTTTTAAAATCCTCAATTTCATTTTCATTTACTTTTTTTTATGACCAGTTTTTAGTCCATATTTGGTTACATTTTGTAGGTTAATTCCTTTCGCTTATCAAGGTAGTTGGTCCAACACTAACTAGTTATCAATAGAATCCAAAACCACTGATCTAGGAAACAAAAAACATGCAAACTGACTTAACAAAAAGAGTTTAAGAATTAGTCATTCACTTTCTTGTGGTCTTCCCACTGTTCATTCTAAAAATGTCATTTTCAAGATATGCCCCTCAAACTTAGTTTCAAGATGGTCTCTACACCATTAGTTCATCGATTTATCTTAACTACCATAGAACCTAGATACTAATGCTACTTGTTGTCGCTACCTAACCGCACATGGAACACCGTGATAAGGCAAAATCCTGCAAAATCCTGCTACCTGACCAGAAAGGAGGGGGTGGCTCACCGCACATCGGCATTAGGGTCGCCGGGGCTGAGGGGTGGCGCTGGGTCGAGGCTCGCCCGGGCCGAGGGGTGGCGCTGGGTCGCCGAGGCAGAGGGGGTCCTTCTCCTCCTCGTCGATCTGCAAAGAGACCAAAGAGACCAAATTTGGTCACAGAGAGAGAGCGAGAGCGTCGGAGTGGGAGGTGACGGGCCAGGGGTGCACCTAGGGCAGGGGGCAGCATGGGGAGGGAGCGCTGGGTGGCCAAGGGTCAGGCCGAGGTCGGGTGCGGCGCGTGTCGACGGCAGCGTGGGCAGGTGTGGGCGCCGGGCAGAGCGCTTGCGGGTGCGGGCGTCAGCGGTGGGTGGGCGGGTGCGGGCGTTGGCGGTGGCGTGGGCGGGTGCAGGCGGCGACGGCGGCGTGGGCGGGTGCATGAGAAAGGGGATCGAGCGAGAGAGTGAGAGAGAGAGAGAGAGAGAGGAAAGAGATGGGTGCAGTGGCTCTGTATACGCAACTTAGCTATAGCGCGTCTTGGCAAAACGCGCTATAGCTAACTTAGCTATAGCGCCGCTCTAGCGAAAACGCGCTACTGCTAACTTTTTTCTTTTTTTTTCTTTTTCTTTTTCTTAGCTATAGCGCTGCCCTTGCAAAAACGCGCTACTGCTAATTTTTTCTTCTTCTTTTTTTATTTTTCTTTTTCTTAGCTATAGCGCTGCCCTAGCGAAAACGCGCTACTACTAACTTTTTCTTTTTATTTTCTTATTTTTCTTTTTCTTTTTCATATTCCACAAACTTCCTTCTATTTATTTTATTTTTACTTATCTTTTTTACTTTTATTATTCTTTTTCATTTTTCTTTTCTTTTTCTTTTTATTTTTCTTGTTCTTTTTCATATTCCACAAACTCAGGGGTTTAATTTGGTTTGTCGTTTGAGCAATACCACTGTTACCCTCTGGATAATAATTAGTATAATATATATCTTACATCATTTGACCGATATCGGCGGTATACAAAATAGCTAGACACACACAAACTTTGGGATTAGTTTGTCACCATTGGGCACGACGACGCTCGCATCGATCTTCTTCCCTCTTTGGTTCGTTGTCGAATGATTGAGTCCATGGTCGGATTTTTCCTTCTCCGTGGATTACGATCTTCGTAGGTAATGTAGTCTTCATTCTTCTTTTGACATATGTTTTGTCATCATCAGCATCATCTTCCCTCATCGGATCACCGTACTGGTCATAGTCTTCCTCGTTGGCGACTCCATCCATTCCGGCGATGCTCCTTTTGCTTCTCCTCATGACAACACGGCTGAGATTGATGGGATCAGTTATGAAGAAACATTGTTGTTGGGGAACGTAGTAATTTCAAAATTTTCCTACGCACACGCAAGATCATGGTGATGCATAGCAACGAGAGGGGGAGTGTATCTTCATACCCTTGAAGATCGCTAAGAGGAAGCGTTTATCAGCGCGGTTGATGTAGTCGTACGTCTTCACGATCCGACCGATCCAAGTACCGAACGCACGGCACCTCCGAGTTCTGCACACGTTCAGCTCGATGACGCCCTCGCCTTCTCGATCCAAAGAAGACGGGCGAAGTAGTAGATGAGTTCCGCAGCACGACGGCGCAGGACGGTGTTGGTGAAGAAAATCTCCGCAGGGCTTCGCCTAAGCACTACGGAAACTATGACGGAGGATAAACTAGAGGGGACGGGATTGCCGGCACACGGCTTGGTGTTTCTTGATCTGTCTTTGGTGCTAGCCCTGCCCCTCTATTTATATGTTGAGCCTTGGGGTCGAAACTTGGAGTAAAAGCCTACACAAAGTCGGTTTCACCCGAAAGGCAAGAGTCCTTCTCGGACTCCAGGGTAAACATAAGATGCATAAAGGATAAACATCACATGCAATCAATATAAGTGATATGATATGGCCATCATCATCTTGTGCTTGTGATCTCCATCTCCGAAGCACCGTCGTGATCACCATCGTCACCAGCGCGACACCTTGATCTCCATCGTAGCATCGTTGTCGTTTTACGTCATCTATTGCTTCTACGACTATCGCTACCGCTTAGTGATAAAGTAAAGCAATTACAGTATGCTTGCATTTCATACAATAAAGCGACAACCATATGGCTCCTGCCGCTGTCGATAACTTTCGTTACAAAACATGATCATCTCATACAATAAAATATAGCATCACGCCTTGACCATATCACATCACAACATGCCCTGCAAAAACAAGTTAGACGCCCTCTACTTTGTTGTTGCAAGTTTTACGTGGCTACTACGGGCTGAGCAAGAACCGTTCTTACCTACGCATTAAAACCACAACAATAGTTCATCAAGTTAGTGCTGTTTTAACCTTCGCAAGGACCGGGCGTAGCCACACTCGGTTCAACTAAAGTTGGAGAAACAGACACCGCCAGCCACCGTGTGCAAAGCACGTCGGTAGAACCAGTCTCGCGTAAGCGTACGCGTAATGTCGGTCCGGGCCGCTTCATCCAACAATACCGCCGAACCAAAGTATGACATGCTGGTAAGCAGTATGACTTGTATCGCCCACAACTCACTTGTGTTCTACTCGTGCATATAACATCTATGCATAAAACATAGGCTCGGATGCCACTGTTGGGGAACATAGTAATTTCAAAAATTTCCTACGCACACGCAAGATCATGGTGATGCATAGCAACGAGAGGGGGAGTGTATCTTCATACCCTTGAAGATCGCTCAGCAGAAGCGTTTATCAGCGTGGTTGATGTAGTCGTACGTCTTCACGATCCGACCGATCCAAGTACCGAACGCACGGCACCTCCGAGTTCTGCACACGTTCAGCTCGATGACGTCCTCGCCTTCTTGATCCAGCAAGACGGGCGAAGTAGTAGATGAGTTCCGCAGCACGACGGCGCGGCCGACGGTGTTGGTGAAGAACAATCTCCGCAGGCTTCGCCTAAGCACTACGGAAACTATGACGGAGGATAAACTAGAGGGGAAGGGGTTGCCGGCACACGGCTTGGTGTTTCTTGATCTGTCTTTGGTGCTAGCCCTGCCCCTCTATTTATATGTTGAGCCTTGGGGTCGAAACTTGGAGTAAAAGCCTCCACAAAGTCGGTTTCACCCGAAAGGCAAGAGTCCTTCTCGGACTCCAGGGCCAGACGCCAGGTTCCCGGCGTCTCGACCTGACGCCAGGACCACGGCGTCGCCCTGGACTCCGCAAAACATTCTTTTGCGCTTTCCAAAAACCTTGTGGGCTTTCCCCTTTGGCCCATATAACGTGTTCTTGTACCCAAACATTTCGGGAAACATCCGGAACCCCTTCCGGTGAATTCCGGAACAATTCCGGACATCAAACACTATTATCCCATATATCAAACTTTATCTCCGGACCATTCCGGAGTTCCTCGTCATGTTCATGATCTCATTCGGGACTCCGAACAACATTCGGTTACCAACATACATAACTCATATAATACTATATCGTCAACGGAACGTTAAGCGTGCAGACCCTACGGGTTCGAGAACTATGTAGACATGACCGAGACACGTCTCCGGTCAATAACCAATAGCTGGACTTGGATGCCCATATTGGCTCCCACATATTCTACGAAGATCTTTATCGGTCAAACCGCATAACAACATACGTTGTTCCCTTTGTCATCGGTATGTTACTTGCTCGAGATTCGATCGTCGGTATCTCAATGCCTAGTTCAATCTCGTTACCGGCAAGTCTCTTTACTCGTTTATGCATCATTCCGTAACTAACTCATTAGTTACACAGCTTGCAAGGCTTATAGTGATGTGCATTACCGAGAGGGCCCAGAGATACCTCTCCGACAATCGGAGTGACAAAACCTAATCTCGAAATACGCCAACCCAACATGTACCTTTGGAGACACCAGAGCTCCTTTATAATCACCCAGATTACGCTAGACGCTTGGTAGCACACAAAGTGTTCCTTCAAGAACGGAGTTGCATAATCTCATAGTTATAGGAACTTGTATAAGTCATGAAGAAAGCAATAGCAATATACTAAACGATCAAGTGCTAAGCTAACGGAATGGGTCATGTCAATCACATCATTCTACTAATGATGTGATCCCGTTAATCAAATGACAACTCATGTCTATGGCTAGGAAACTTAACCATCTTTGATTCAACGAGCTAGTCAAGTAGAGGCATACTAGTGACACTTTTATTTGTCTATGTATTCACACATGTATCAAGTTTCCGGTTAATACAATTCTAGCATGAATAATAAACATTTATCATGAAATAAGGAAATAAATAATAAATTTATTATTGCCTCTAGGGCATATTTCCTTCAGTCTCCCACTTGCACTAGAGTCAATAATCTAGTTCACATCATCATGTGATTTAACACCAATATTCACATCTGTATGTGATTAATATCCATAGTTCACATCGTCATGTGACCAACACCCAAAAGGTTTACTAGAGTCAATAATCTAGTTCACATCGCTATGTGATTAACACCCAAAGAGTACTAAGGTATGATCATGTTTTGCTCGTGAGAGAAGCTTAGTCAACGGTCTCATCACATTCAGAGCCGTATGTATTTTGCAAATATTCTATGTCTACAATGCTCGCACGGAGCTACTCTAGCTAATTGCTCCCACTTTCAATATGTATCCAGATTGAGACTTAGAGTCATCTGGATCGTGTAAAAAGCTTGCATCGATGTAACTCTTTACGACCGCTCTTTTATCACCTCCATAATTGAGAAATATTTCCTTAGTCCTCACTAAGGATGTTCTTGACCAATGTCCAAAGGATCTACTCCTAGATCACTATTGTACCCCTTGCCAAATTCAGAGCAAGGTATACAATAGGTCCGGTACATAGCATAGCATACTTTATAGAACCTATGACCGAGGCATAGGGAATGACTTTCATTTTCTTTTCTATTTTCTGTCATGGTCGGGATTTGAGTCTTACTCAATTTCACACCTTTGCAACACAGCAAGAACTTTTTCTTTGATCGCTCCATTTTGAACTACTTCAAAATATTGACAAGGTATGTACTTATTGAAAAGACTTATCAAGCGCCTTGATCTATCTCAATAGATCTTGATGCTCAATATGTAAGTAGCTTTACCGAGGTCTTTCTTTTAAAGAACTCCTTTCAAATACTCCTTTATGCTTTCCAGAAAAATTCTACATCATTTCCGATCAACAATATGTTACTCACATATATTTATCAGAAAGGCGGTAGTGCTCCCACTCACTTTATTGTAAATACAGGCCTTTCCAAAGGTCTGCATAAAACCATATGCTTTGATCAACTCATCAAAGCGTATATTCCAAACTCCGAGATGCTTGCACCAGTCCATAGATGGATTGCTAGAGCTTGCACACTTTGTTAGCATCTTTAGGATTGACAAAACCTTCTGGTTGCATCATATACAACTCTTCTTTAATAAATCCATTAAGGAATGCAATTTTGACATCCATTTGCCAGATTTCATCAAATGTGGCAATTGCTAACATGATTCGGACAGACTTAAGCATTGCTACAGTTGAGAAAATCTCATTGTAGTCAACACCTTGAACTTGTCGAAAACCTTTTTGCGACAAGTCGAGCTTTGTAGATAGTAACACTACCATCAGTATCTGTCTTCCTCTTGAAGATCCATTTATACAATATGGCTTGCCGATCATCAGGCAACTCCACCAAAGTCCACACTTTGTTCTCATACATGGATCAGATCTCAGATTTCATGGCCTCAAGCCATTTCATGGAATCTGGGCTCATCATCGCTTCCTCATAGTTCGTAGGTTCATCATGGTCTAGTAACATGACTTCCAGAACAGGATTACCGTACCACTCTGGTGCGGACTGTACTTTGGTAGATCTACGAGGTTTTGTAGTAACTTGATCTGAAGTTTCATGATCATCATCATTAGCTTCCTCACTAATTGGTGTAGGAATCACAGGAACTGATTTCTGTGATGAACTACTTTCCAATTTGGGAGAAGGTACAATTACCTCATCAAGTTCTACTTTCCTCCCACTCACTTCTTTCGAGCGAAACTCCTTCTCTAGAAAGGATCCATTCTTAGCAACGAATGTTTTGCCTTCGGATCTGTGATAGAAGGTGTACCCAACTGTTTCCTTTGGGTATTCTATGAAGACGCATTTCTCCGATTTGGGTTCGAGCTTATCAGGTTGAAAACCTTTTCATATAAGCATCACAACTCCGCACTTTAAGAAACGACAGCTTAGGTTTATCGCTAAACCATAGTTCATACGGTGTCATCTCAACGGATTTAGATGGTGCCCTATTAAACGTGAATGCAGCTGTCTCTAATGCATAACCCCAAAACGATAGTGGTAAACCGATAAGAGACATCATAGATCGCACCATATCTAGTAAAGTACGACACTGACGCTCGGACACACCATTACATTGTGGTGTTCCGTGGCGTGAGTTGCGAAACTATTTCACATTGTTTCAAATGAAGACCAAACTCAGAACTCAAATATTTGTCTCCATGATCAGATCAGAGAAACTTTATTTTTCTTGTTACGATGATTTTCTACTTCACTCTGAAATTCTTTGAACTTTTCAAATGTTTCGGACTTATGTTTCATCAAGTAGATATACCCATATCTGCTCAAATCATCTGTGAAGGTCGAAAATAATGATACATGCCACGAGCCTTAACACTCATCGGATCGCATACATCGGTATGTATTATTTCCAATAAGTCAAGAGCTCGCTCCATTGTTCGAGAACGGAGTTTTAGTCATCTTGCCCAAAAGGCACGGTTCGCAAGCATCAAATGATTCATAACCAAGTGATTCTGAAAATCCATCTTTATGGAGTTTCTTCATGCGCTTTACACCGATATGACCTTAACGGCAAGCCACAAATAAGTTGCACTATCATTATTAACTTTGCATCTTTTGGTATCAATATTATGAATATGTGTATCACTACGATCGAGATCCAACAAACTATTTTCATTGGGTGTATGACCATCGAAGGTTTTATTCATGTAAACAGAACAACAATTATTCTTTGACTTTAAATGAATAACCGTATCGCAATAAATATGATCAAATCATATTCTTGTTCAACGCAAACGCCAAATAACAATTATTTAGGTTTAACACTAATCCCGAAGGTATAGGGAGTGTGCGATGATGATCATATCAATCTTGGAACTACTTCCAACACTCATCGTCACTTCCCCTTCAACTAGTCTCTGTTTATTCTATAACTCCTGTTTCGAATTACTAATCTTAGAAACTGAACAAGTATCAAATACTCAGGGGCTACTATAAACACTAGTAAGGCACACATCAATAACATGTATATCAAATATACCCTTGTTCACTTTGCCATCCTTCTTATCCACCAAATATTCAGGGTATTTCTGCTTCCAGTGATCATTTCCTTTGCGAGTAAAGCACTCGGTTTCAGGCTTTGGTCCAGCTTTGGGCTTCTTCAAGGAGTGACAACTTGCTTGTCATACTACCTGAAGTTCCTTTCTTTCCTTTGCCCTTTCTTGAAACTAGTGGTCCTGTCAATCATCAACACTTGATGCTCTTTTCTTGATTTCTACCTTCGTCGATTTCAGCATCACGAAGAGCTCGGGAATCGTTTTCGTCATCCCTTACATAATAGTTCATCACGAAGTTCCAGTAACTTGGTGATGGTGACTAGAGAACTCTGCCAATCACTATCTTATCTGGAAGATTAACTCCCACTTGATTCAAGCGATTGTAGTACTCGGACAATCTAAGTACTTGCTCATTAGTTGAGTAATTCTCCTCCATCTTTTAGGCGAAGTATTTGTCAGAGGTCTCATACCTCTTGACACGGGCATGAGTCTTAAATACCAATTTCATCTCTCTAAACATCTTATATGTTCCATGACGTTTCAAAAACATTTTTTGTAGTCCCGGTTCTAAGCCATAAAGCATGGTGCACAAAACTATCAAGTAGTCATCATATTGAGCTAGCCAAACGCTCAGAACGCCCGCGATCTGCTCCTGCAATAGGTCTGTCACCTAGCGGTGCATCAAGAACATAATTCTTCTCAGGCAGCAATGAGGATAAACCTCAGATCACGGACCAAGTCCGCATCATTGCTACTAACATTTTCCAACTTAGTTTTCTAGGAACACATATAAAAACATAGGAAGCAAAAACATAGGGAAGCAACAACGCGAGCTATTAATCTACAACATAATTTGCAAAATACTACCAGGACTAAGTTCATGATAAATTTAAGTTCAATTAATCATATTACTTAAGAACTCCCACTTAGATAGACATCTCTCTGGTCATCTAAGTGATCACGTGATCCAAATCAACTAAACCATGTCTGATCATCACGTGAGATGGAGTAGTTTTCAATGGTGAACATCACTATGTTGATCATATCTACTATATGATTCACGTTCGACCTTTCGGTCTCTGTGTTCCGAGGCCATATCTGTATATGCTAGGCTCGTCGAGTTTAACCTAAGTATTCCGCGTGTGCAACTGTTTTGCACCCGTTGTATTTGAACATAGAGCCTATCACACCCGATCATCACGTGGTGTCTCAGCACGAAGAACTTTCGCAACGGTGCATACTCAGGGAGAACACATCTTGATAATTAGTGAGAGATCATCTTAAAATGCTACCGTCAATCAAAGCAAGATAAGATGCATAAAGGATAAACATCACATGCAATCAATATAAGTGATATGATATGGCCATCATCATCTTGTGCTTGTGATTCCATCTCGAAGCACCGTCGTGATCACCATTGTCACCGCGCGACACCTTGATCTCCATTGTAGCATCGTTGTCGTTTTACACCATCTATTGCTTCTCGACTATCGCTACCGCTTAGTGATAAAGTAAAGCAATTATGTATGCGTTGCATTTCATACAATAAAGCGACAACCATATGGCTCCTGCCAGTTGCCGATAACTTTCGGTTACAAAACATGATCATCTCATACAATAAAATATAGCATCACGTCTTGACCATATCACATCACAACATTCCCTGCAAAAACAAGTTAGACGTCCTCTACTTTGTTGTTGCAAGTTTTACGTGGCTGCTACGGGATGAGCAAGAACCGTTCTTACCTACGCATTAAAACCACAACGATAGTTCGTCAAGTTAGTGTTGTTTTAACCTTCGCAAGGACCGAGCGTAGCCACACTCGGTTCAACTAAAGTTGGAGAAACAGACACCCGCCAGCCACCTGTGTGCAAAGCACGTCGGTAGAACCAGTCTCGCGTAAGCGTACGCGTAATGTTGGTCTGGGCCGCTTCATCCAACAAAACCGCCGAACCAAAGTATGACATGCTGGTAAGCAGTATGACTTGTATCGCCCACAACTCACTTGTGTTCTAATCGTGCATATAACATCTCCGCATAAAACATAGGCTCGGATGCCACCGTTGGGGAACGTAGTAATTTCAAAAATTTCCTACGCACACGCAAGATCATGGTGATGCATAGCAACGAGAGGGGGAGTGTATCTTCATACCCTTGAAGATCGCTAAGCGGAAGCGTTTATCAGCGTGGTTGATGTAGTCGTACGTCTTCACGATCCAACCGATCCAAGTACCGAACGCACGGCACCTCCGAGTTCTGCACACGTTCAGCTCGATGACGTCCTCGCCTTCTCGATCCAGCAAGACGGGTGAAGTACTAGATGAGTTCCTGCAGCACGACGGCGTAGTGACGGTGTTGGTGAAGAACAATCTCCGCAGGGCTTCGCCTAAGCACTACGGAAACTATGACGGAGGATAAACTAGAGGGGGAGGGGTTGCCGGCACACGGCTTGGTGTTTCTTGATCTGTCTTTGGTGCTAGCCCTGCCCCTCTATTTATATGTTGAGCCTTGGGGTCGAAACTTGGAGTAAAAGCCTCCACAAAGTCGGTTTCACCCGAAGGCAAGAGTCCTTCTCGGACTCGGGGCGAGACGCTGAGGTTCCGGCGTCTTGACCCGAGACGCCGAGGACCTGGCGTCCGGCCCCTCGACTCCGCAAAACTTTCTTTTGCGCTTTCCAAAAACCTTGTGGGCTTTCCCATTTGGCCCAAATAACGTGTTCTTGTACCCAAACATTTCGAGAAACATCCGGAACCCCTTCCGGTGAATTCCGGAACCCTTCCGGACATCAAACTCTATTATCCCATATATCAAACTTTATCTCCGGACCATTCCGGAGTTCCTCGTCATGTCCATGATCTCATTCGGGACTCCGAACAACATTCGGTTACCAACATACATAACTCATATAATACTATATCATCAACGAAACATTAAGCGTGCGGACCCTATGGGTTCGAGAACTATGTAGACATGACCGAGACACGTCTCCGGTCAATAACCAATAGCGGGACCTGGATGCCCATATTGGCTCCCACATATTCTACGAAGATCTTTGTCGGTCAAACTGCATAACAACATACGTTGTTCCCTTTGTCATCGGTCTGTTACTTGCTCGAGATTCGATCGTCGGTATCTCAATACCTAGTTCAATCTCGTTACCGGCAAGTCTCTTTACTCGTTTACGTAATGCATCATTCCGTAACTAACTCATTAGTTACACTGCTTGCAAGGCTTATAGTGATGTGCATTACCGAGAGGGCCCAGAGATACCTCTCCGACAATCGGAGTGACAAAACCTAATGTCGAAATACGCCAACCCAACATGTACCTTTGGAGACACCTATAGAGCTCCTTTATAATCACCCGATTACGTTGTGACGTTTGGTAGCACACAAAGTGTTCCTTCAGTAAACGGGAGTTGTATAATCTCATAGTTATAGGAACTTGTATAAGTCATGAAGAAAGCAATAGCAATATACTAAACGATCAAGTGCTAAGCTAACGGAATGGGTCATGTCAATCACATCATTCTACTAATGATGTGATCCCGTTAATCAAATGACAACTCATGTCTATGGCTAGGAAACTTAACAATCTTTGATTCAACGAGCTAGTCAAGTAGAGGCATACTAGTGACACTTTTATTTGTCTATGTATTCACACATGTATCAAGTTTTCGGTTAATACAATTCTAGCATGAATAATAAACATTTATCATGAAATAAGGAAATAAATAATAACTTTATTATTGCCTCTAGGGCATATTTCCTTCAATTGTGTCACGTTTTAGCGTGTACCCATGGCTCATTTTTGGCGATGGCGTTGACGGTACCGCTATCATCGGAGTCGGGTATACGCATGGTAGTGAAATGTCGGTTTTCTCTGTGTACATTTTTAGCCCATCTGACACGGAACATCGTCGCGCTATGTAATCCAGAGTAGTTAAGCTCCCATATCTCTTCGACCCTTCCGTAATATCTTTCGCCACATTCCGGTCATGGCTTCCATCGTCACCCCGAGTTTTGGTCATCACTGTTTATATCTTTCTCCTCCGTAGAACGTGTATCCGTTGATATCGTATGCTTGATAAGTCGCGAGGTTGGTCGAGGGCCATGTGCTAAGGCGATATGAGTGTTCCATTCGACAACCTTCTTCGGGGGATTAGCGAACTCGCTTTTGAACCAACGCAAGAAAGTGGAGTTGTGCTCTAATAACTTCAGCGTCCGTCCAAAGATGCACCCCACGGTCACGGTACTTCTTTGCGATGGTCTCTTTGTGCAGTGTCACGAAATCTTCTAGCACATCTAGGTGTTGTAGCACTACTAAGTTTGCCCTGCCAAGGTCGTTTTGTCGGCACGAGTGTAACACATTCACATCCCTATGACCGTTGGTGTGACCTTCACCTTCGAGCCTTCCACAGTGCTTGTTGACGGGCAAACCAACAACAGGGTCTTTGGTCAGATAACTCTCACAGAAAGAGATGCACACTTTGGTCAGATATCCCTGGGCTATGCTTCCATCTGGACGGGACATGTTACGAATGAATCCTTTGATGACCCCATTCATCCTCTTGAACGGCATCATGCTATGCAGGAATGTCGGCCCTAGGTCGATGATGTCGTCCATGATGTGGACACATAGATGCACCATGACATCAAAGAACGCGGGTGGGAAGTACATCTCTATATCATTCAGTATGACAACGATCTCTTCATGTAGCCTATGGAGTTGCTTCACACTGATCGACTTTCGAGAGATAGCATCGAAAAAGTGGCATAGGTCAGTAAGCGTCTCACGCACATGTGTGTCCATAATCCCTCTAAGTGCAACCGGGAGTAACTGCGTCATCATCACATGACAGTCATGAGACTTCATCCCACTAAACCTTGTTTCTTAGTGTCCAGATATCTGTTTATCTTCCCACAGTATCCGGAACTAACTTTGATTCCGGCAAGGCACTCGAACAATTGATCGACCTCCTTCGGATCTAAGGTGAAGCAAGAGGGGGGGCAATATTGTTCTTCCTTCTTGTTTACTTTTTTGCCCCTATCTTCCGTCTCCGTCTCTGTCTCGGTCTCCTCTGACGACCTTTTACCGGGCATTTGGAGATCTTTCCTGATTTTCAAAAATTCCAAGTCTTTTCTTGCCTTCGGCCCATCCTTGGTCCTCTCCGGCATGTTCATCAATGTTCCAAGCAAACTCTCAAGGATATTTTTTGTGATATGCATTTAATCAAGGCTATGAGGTGTGTCGACTATGGGCCAGTATTCCAAGTCCCAGAAAACAGATCTCGTATTCCATATCTTCAGTAGGGGCTCCGGCGCCTTTTTCTTCGTCTTTCCGTGAGGGCACTCTTCCCGCCTTCAATAACTCATATATTTCTGCACCGCTACGCTTACATGGATGACCTCGATGCTCAGCCTTACCATTGAATAGATCTCCACGCTTTCTCCATGGGTCATCCTTCTCGAGCCATCTTAGATGCCCCATGTACACGATTTTCAAAGACCCGCCATCTTTCGATAGCTGCAGAGAAGTTTTATCATCCATGCACCTCGTGCATCCGCAATATCTGTGGCACACCTGGCCGGAGAGATAGTCGTAACCAAGATAGTCCTGCACCGTCGTGATCAGCGCGGCTCTCATGTAGAAATACTCTCCTTTGCTTGCATCCCATGTCTTGGCCGGCGTTGTCCATAAGGTCTGTAACTCCTCTTTCAATAACCCGAGATACAGATTTATATCATTTCCCGGTTGTCTCGGCCCTTGAATAAGCATAGCCATGTGTATGTATTTTTACTTCATGCACAACCAGGGGGAGAGTGTACATCCATACAAACACGGGCCATGTGCTATGATAGGTGTTCTGGTTGCCAAATGGATTCATGCCATCACTACTAGCGCCAAGCACGATGTTCCTTGGATCATTTGCGAAAAATTCAAATTCAGCATTTAATGCTCTCCACTGGCTAGCATCTGCGAGGTGTCTCAGCTTCGGTTGATCTCCGTCATCTGGCTTCACCCTCTCTGCGTGCCAACGCATAAGCTTTGCTTCCCTAGGATCTACGAAATACCGCTATAGACGTGGAGTGATCGGAAAGTACCATACATCTATATGTGGAGCTTTCTTTCCGGCCTTTTTATATCGTGAAGCATTGCACTTTGGATAGATGGTTTTTTCCGCGTGCTCGTTCCGATATATGATGCAATCATTGATGCATGCGTGATATCTAATATGTGGCAGATCAAGAGGGCACACGATTTTCTTTGCCTCCTCGACACTAGTAGGACACAGGCTCCCGCGGGAAGAACCTTCTTTAGGTACTTCAGAAGCTCATCCAGGCTTGTATCTGTCCATTTGTTTTTTGCCTTCATCTTTAGAAGTTCTAGTGTGAAACTCAAGCGGGTCACTTCGGGATTATTGCAACCATCATACAAAGGAGTCATCGAGTCTACCTCCAGTCGCTCCGGTTTGGCCTCCTCTCTAGAAGCAGCTCTGTCGCTAGTCGTCTTCTTGCGAAGCAGGTCTCGAACATGGGGGTCCCACATGGCTGAACTTAGTAGTGACGAAGACGGTGGCGTGTCCGCGTCTTCTCCGCCTTGAACTGCCTCTTCGCCATCGACATTTCCGAGGCTGTCTTCCTCTTCGGGCACATAATCGGTCATCTCTTCGTCTGGTGGCCCCATGTCGTTATTTCCTGCCCCGTCGACGTCCTCATCATCATCATCATCATCATCATCATCATCATCTTCACTTATCCACCGAGTATGGCCATGCATGAAACCATGAATGAGCAGGTGTGCCTTGAATTTACCACCCTTAAAGGGGTCGAGCCTGACTCTTCCTTTGCATTTTCGACACGGACATAAAACATCCCTCAGTCTTTTTTCATACATGTCATCCACAGCGGATTGCCAGTATCTTTCCACCATCCTTCCATTAACCTTCATGATCACCTGCGGGTGGAGCAAATATTATAACCACGTATATATGCATGCATGGATCAAATTCATACAAAAATTCGGCATGACCTTCCCTAAACATAGGACATATTGAGTTTGCATGCCCGAATTCGCCGAAACGGAATTGAATCGACAATTCGGCAAAACATAGGCAACTCATGTCACCCACATTATTTCATCAAATACACAACGTAGGAAACTCAAATTATGCCACACACAATTCGGTATATTCTCATATCGCCCAAATATATATAGTTTCGGTCCTATCCACACAAACACTTTTTTTTTGCTCACCTATGTGTCGAGAGGGATATCGAGCACCTTTCTTCTTAATTACCTAGTAGCTCTATAGATATATAGCTCTAACTAGCTAGCTAGCTAGGGAGAGAGTGGGAGGAGAGGGAGAGGAGAAGAGGGAAGGCATTAATGGAAGGGGTGGTGGAGGGCAAAGAAGAGGGGGAGGGAGGGCATTAATGGAGGGGGTGGTGGTGGAGGGCAAAGAAGAGGGGGTGGTGGAGGGCAAAGAAGAGGGGGAGGGAGGGCTCTAATGGAGGGGTGTGGTGGAGGGGCAAAGAAGAGGGGGTGATGGAAGGGCAAAGAAGAGGGGAAGGGAGGGCTCTAATGGAGGGGTGGTGGAGGGGCAAAGAAGAGGGGGGTGATGGAAGGGCAAAGAAGAGAGGAAGGGAGGGCTCTAATGGAGGGGTGGTGGAGGGGGAGCATTGGAACAAGCAAGGTGCAAGGAAAGGGGGAGAAAGGAAGGGGGAGGAAGAAGAAAGGGGAGGAAGGAGGGGAGAGGTGGTAGGTGGCTGGCGGGCATAGCAGTAGCACGGGTCTCCTATGCGCGCTACTGCTATGGCAGCTTGCAAAATATCTACGGCTGGTGGTGCACTACCTATAGCGCGGGCTAAAATAACACTCTACTGGTAAAATTTTATAGATAGAAAAAATAGCAGTAGCGCTTTTATATCAACAGGCGCTATAGATCCAAAACTAACAGTAGCGCTGGTTGGGCGACAAGCGTTGCTAATATTTAGTGATCAGATATTGTGGTGTGTTACACTTAGCAGTAGCGTGGGTTTAGATAACAAGCGATGCTGCTAACTTATACCAGTAGCGCTCTTTCTAGCCAGCGCTACTACTAACTACTAGCAGCGTGGGGTCACAAACAAACGCTACTGGTAAACTTCTATCTATAAGCATTTTCCTAGTAGTGGGAGCTCCCTCTGAGGGGAGACTCCAAGGTGTGTACAGCCCCGCCCTGACACGTGGCTTGCACGGCAGGGCTGGAGGAGGTGTATATGGGCACTCGTGAGCCAACGCGGGACTCACGAGGCCCTACCTCAAGGTGGGTTGCGCCTGAATGTGGTTCGGAACACTTGTGATAGCCCTGCGAGATGGTTAGGCAACCCGCACTGAGTGAATCTCCTGAGGTTATGGCATGAGAAGGCCAAAAACCAATGACCCCAGGAGATAACGTGAACGGGGCCTGCCTTGGTTGTACTTCGATTTAAATCCGGTCATGTTGATCGATGCACAAATGGATGTGTGCGTTTAATTTGCACAGTCCAACCCTCAAATTTGTTTTATAGTGAGCAGTCACTTGCCTTAACCATGTCACTTCAAGAATGGTTGACTATAGACATGTACATTGTGTTATGCGTAAGACATGTTCTTTTCGTGAAGAAGCCTCTAGTGAGTTGGGCATCCTTTGGTTGAGTCTAGACATGTCTTTCGGTGAAGAACCCTCTAGCGAATTGGGAATTGTTTGTTGTACTTTGATTTGAATCTATACAATTTGATCCATCCATACATGTGACATTGTGCATGCCAATTAAAATAATGGTGTTCATATGTATATATATTATACTATAGATCTTACACATTACAAAATTTACACTACTTTAAGAAAAAATTATGAAAAGTGAACTGGTGAAAATAAATTATGGCCCTATGAATTCGAATCCATGTTCATTTCCGGATTTTAAAGTAATTAGAGGAAAAGGCTAATTTAATACACTTTGCACCATCCAATATGCAAGATGGACGGTCGAGCATATCTGTCTGCCTTCTTGCATTCCTCCATAGTCAAACTCGATTGCGTTCGCACAGTTCAATTTCCCACTACTCCACATTATGCCACCGCTCTCTAAATCAGTGGTTCCATTTCTTTCACCATAGAATCCAAAAAACCCTGAATCCCCTTCTCTAGCGACGATGGAGCGCACAACCCCCTCCCCCCTTATCTCAGTAGCCAGCGGTAGGCCTCATAGGTCACCTCCGCCCCCAATGCCGACCCTGTCGGAATCAACCCCCATCCTTCCTCTAACCCGACACCAGCGGGTGCTGCGTCAGATCTTCCCCCGACACTGTCCGTGCTCGGTCAGGCACTCGGCTCTCCATCACGGAAGAGGAAATTTGTTGCCGAGGAGGAGGGGTCGCCAGCGATGAACGTCGCGCACGGCAGCTTCGCCTCGTCGAATCAATCGAGGCACCCACCGAGGAGGTCCTTCATCTAGCAGAGGAGGCAGGCCGCGACTGTGACCGCCTCTTGGCTCGCTTCAATGAGCTCCGGGCGAGAGCCCGCCGCCAAGTGGAGGGTATCCAACGCGAAGTCGACCGCGTCGCCCCCATGTTAGATGAGCACCTCCGCGCGCGTGGCCGCATTGGAGCTGGAGGCGGCTTACAATATCTCCAAGGCTACGGCGCTCACAGAGGAAATCATTTGGGAGGCTGAACGCATGGCAGACAAGGCTGTCTTGGAGGCAGGCATCAAGATGTCCGCGGCCACGTCGTATTCGGAAGACGTGGTCCGCCAGGCATTCGCCGAAGTAGACGCTGCTAATATGGCGCACTACTGCTACTTGTGAGCTGCGTTGGGATTTCCCTGAAGAGGAGAGGATGATGCAGTACGGTGGAGACGATAACTATTTCCCTTAGTTAAGAACCAAGGTTATCAATCAAGTAGGAGAACCATGCAAGACCTCATGAACAACACATATATATACAAAATAACAAATACTTGCACCCGGCACAAACAAGGGGTTGTCAATCCCTTGGCGGTTAATTGCAAGTATCAAATCTCATAGTGATAGATGGATAAAAAAACACAAAATAAAAGTAAAGTAAATAAATTGCAGCAAGGTATTTTTGGATTTTAATATATGATGAAGATAGACCCAAGGGCCATAGTTTTCACTACAGGCTTCTCTCTCGAACAAAAATCATACGGTGGGTAAACAAATTACTGTTGGGCAATTGACAGAAAAGTGCATAGTCATGACAATATCCAAGGCAATGATCATGTATATAGGCAGCACGTCCAAGACAAGTAGACTGGCTCCTGCCTGCATCTACTACTATTACTCCACACATCGACCACTATCCAGCATGCATCTAGAGTATTAAGTTCATAAAGAACGAAGTAACGCCTTAAGCAAGATGACATGATGTAGACAAAGTAAACCCAATTAATATGAATAAACCCCATATTTTTATCCTTATTGGCAACAATACAAATTCGTGTCTTGTCCTTTTCTATCACTAGGATATAGAGCACCACAAGATTGAACCCGTTACAAAGCACCTCTCCCATTGCAAGATAAATCAATCTAGTTGGCCAAACCAAATGAATAGATCAGAGAGAAATACAAAGCTATAATAATCATGCATAAAAGAATTCAGAGAAGACTCAAATAATATTCCTAGATAATCTGATCATAAACCCATAATTCATCGGATCCCCACAAACACACCGCAAAAGAAGATTACATCGAATAGATCTCCAAGAACATCAAGGAGAACGTTGCATTGAAGATCAAATAGAGAGAGGAAGCCATCTAGATACTAGCTATGGACCCATAGGTATGTGGTAAACTACTCACACATCATCGGAAGGGCAGCAAGGTTGATGTAGAGCCCCTCCGTGGTCGATTCCCCCTCCGACAGAGTACCGAAAAGGGCCTCCAGATGAGATCTCGCAAGAACAGAAGCTTGCAGCGGCGGAAAAAGTGTTTTGGGTGGCTCTCTATTGGTGTCCCGATTTTAGTGAATTTATATAGGTGGAATTAGGTCAAGCGGATGCTCGTGGGGCCCACAAGTCACCAGGGCGCGCCTACCCCCTCGGCGCGCCTTGGTGCCTTGTGGGCTACTCCTTCATCTTTTGGCCAACTCCTGAGGCTTCCAGGGTCTCTTATGTCCAAAAAAGTCTCCAAAAAGTTTCGTGGCAATTGGACTTCGTTTGGTACTGATAATCTGGAAAACGAAAAAACTGGCAAAAAAACAGCAACTAGCAGTTGGCACTAAGTTAATAGGTTAGTCCCAAAAAATGATATGTAATGAGATATAATTGCATATAAAACATCCAAGATTGATACTATAATATCATGGAACAATAAAAAATTATAGATATGTTGGAGATCTATCACTATATAATTCAATTTAGTAAGATGTGTCACAACAGGTTCAGTTTCATAACCATGAAAAGGATCAGATTCAGAACCCTCCTTATCACAAGAAGGCAAACATTGTACATTGATCGAATCTTCTTTTGCATCCAGAAGAGAGATTGTGGTCTACTCGAGGAGAAGTAGAAAGCTTAGGGTCATATTTCATTCTTGTTATCATAGACTTTTCTTTCAGCTTACTCAATAATTTCTTAACATCATCTCTATCATTACAAGCAAGAGATTCTCTAGCTATCTCCCCATCCATAACATAACCCTCGGGTATCTTAGGAATTTCAACTCTAATATGAGGGCTATGCATAATAGGTGAATCATAGTTTTCATCAATTTCAGCATTCTCAAGTTCCTTAGTTTTAGCAAGTTGTTCATCAAGAAATTCACCTACTGGCACAGTTTTATCAAGCAGAGTACTAGCATTGTCACAAATTTCATTTATAGTAGAAGTAGCATCATCAATTACCTGCGACATATCAGATTGAATAGCAGGTGGTGGTGTCACAATCCTACTTAAAACATAAGGTGAATCAGAGTGTGATGGCAATTCCTTACCTCCCCTCGTCTTAGAGGGTACGATCTTGTTCTCAACGCCTTTCAGATTCTTCATAGTGATCAATAGATATAATTCCCAAGTGAGTTATGCTTCGTTCTTTGTTGTCAGCTAGCGGACGGCAAAGAGGGGGGCTGGTGGGCCATTAGGGTTTGGGCCTCCACTAGACCCCACCCACCTCTTTGCTGCCTACCAGCGGACGACAAAGATTCTTTCCGTCTGCCAGCCGACGGCAAAGAACTGGCTGATGGAAAATAGGATCTTTGAGTCAGCCAATTCTTTGCCCTCTGTTTTTTAGAAGCAGACGGCAACGGCCTTCTTTATCGTTCGCTAGCTGACGGCAGAGAGGTGACTGATGGCAAATTCTCTATTTCCAGTAGTGTATTGTTGTTCTGACAGACTCTGCTAGAGAAAAACATGGTGAGGATGGTTCTAAAATATCAACAAAGAACTCACAAATGAAGAAAATAAAATGAAACATTTATAGAAAAATATCTAACTTGGGATGATATAGATTTATTCCTGGAGAATGAAAGTATTGGAAAAGCATTGATACTAAGCCAAGAACATGAGAGCAACCATATGCCAGCAGTAGACATGACATTTCAAACTGATGTCCATGTGCACGGATTCTACAATGAGTACGAATTAATTACAAGATTTTCAGTACAAAAAGTTGCAAACTATCACTACAGAAGAAAATAGGTTGATAACAAAACGAAAAGGTTCACAATGAAGTGCAACGGTCTGGCAAGCCAAGAAACAAGACAAAACCAACAGCTGCAAGAGCTAAAAGAAGAAAGTATAAATTGACTAAGGACACACCTACTGACTTAGAGAATACAATAGATAGAAGAAGGAACTACACCATCAAGACAGGGCGTAAAGCTCAGATGGTCGTTACCTGGAAAGTTGATCACTGGGTAGTCATAAGACTCCTAATTGAGCACAATCATGAGCTTCATCCACTCGGCGAAATGACGTTGCTACGATCACACAAATACATGAGTCCACCAGAGAAAGATGTAATCAGGACATGCAAAAGGGTAAACATACTAACCTAGGAAAATAATGGATGGCATTCTTACGAGGAAGAGGCCTATCATCATTGCCTTACACAGGGAAGCACATTAGCAACATGGGCACAAAGATGAGGAGATAGTATGTCCGAAATGATATGATGCAGGTTGTTTCATTCTTTGAAAGAAAAAGTCAGAAGACCCCTCGTTCTTCTACTCATTCAAACTGACCCATAAAAGAATGGCATGCATATCTTTTGGTCAAATGGAACTAGAAGGAGGAACTATGATCAATACGGTAACATTATGAGCTCCGACACAACTTACAAAACTAACAAATATGATCTGAGATTTGCTCAATTTGTTGAAATAAATGGACATGGAGAAAACTGTATGTTTGCATGCGGCTTGATAAAAGATGAAAAACAGGAAACCTTTGAGTGGTTATTCAAAACATTTCTAAAGTGCATCGAAGGAAAAGCTCCAAAATCAGTGATAACAGTTCAAGACGTCACTATGAAGAATGCAATTTCTAACTGTTTGCCAAATTGCAATCGCAGAAACTTCTTACTGACAAAGGCTCAGAACAAAGCTAGAATGAGCATCTAAAGGCTTAGTTTCATGAAACAATAAAAAATTATATAGCCCACACTTTTGGCGAGCGATTCATGAAGGTTTATACGTTTTAGAACAAGGGTAATTAGACGCATTGGTGATGGCACTTCCACTTACATCTGGGACCAAAACTGGTTGCCAAGGGACAACTTACTGAGATGCTCCACTTGGCATCACTGAACCTCCCTACCCCCGTTTCAGTTTTAGATATGATCGATGGCCCTTCACATTCATGGAACCGGACAGCAGTTCTGGAGCAGATGTGCCCTATGGACGCACAAACCATCTTTAATATTCCACGGAGCTTGCAATCATCGGTGGATAGTTGGGCCTGGCAATATGAATGCACGGGGAGTTTCTCTGTTCGCTCAGGCTATAGATTGTTGGCAGATACAAAAAGAAGAAGACTACACTAGTTGGATAAGAGAGTGGCTAGCTCTAATACAGGGGGCACCCAAAATCAGTTGGAAGAAGCTTTCGAAGGCTGATTATATCCCGACAGGGAAATGCTTGTTAGGAGACACATAGCTGGCTCGAACATGTATGCCATCTGCAACAGAGAGGGAGATTCATGGAAACACGGTCTTATTGAGTGTCGGATGTCAAAGACTGTGTGGGCTGTAGTTGATGAGCAATTGCTGGAGCACATTATCACATGTCCAGTGACAGATACAGGGTTGTGGTTAGCTACTCTACAAGAATCCATTAATGAGAAGAAATTTGCTAAGATGCTTGTCACATTGTGGGCTATCTGGTGGGCACGTCAGAAAGCAATGCATGAATAGATTTTTGAAAGCCCGTTGTCTACTATGTGTTTATCAGTAAGTTCCCTGATGACCTTGAACCCATTCCATCAAACAAGAAGACTGATCCAGCAAGGGTTTGAGCAGTGTGAAGAAGTGGATCAAGCCTCCTGAGTGGGTGTAAAGAGCAATGTAGATGCAGCAGTGTCCATGCAAGGAAATGCGGGGTCCCGTGCAACGGTTTATGGGGATGACCATGGCAAATTCCTGGGTGCTTTGAAGGGCTTACTGATCCAAAGATTTTGGAAGCTACATCGTGTAGTGAGGCATTTTTTTGTCAGCTGATTTGAACCTTCAATGACCATGCGTGGCGACGGACGATATGACGACAGTAACTCGCGTAAAGAAGAACTACCTTAGCCCCTCGGCGGTGATCATCAACGAAATCAAGATGAAGTTGCCCTCTTTTGCAGGGACGAACATAATGCATAAAGGGAGGAAGTCCAATTTTGAAGCATAAAATTTGGCGAGGGCGTCAACATCTCTTCCTGTAGGACGCCATGTTTGGTTAGTTAGGCTTTTTAACTATGAGGGGAATGCGAGATACAACGCTCGAGCCAAGGCTCGAACCGCGTCGGCTATGAGACGCCATCGCGCTCTGGCCACGGGGCTAGGAGCCCATCAACAGATTTTGTATTGACAATGTTGTGGAAGTTTAAATAAAGGGTTGTGTTTTTATCAAAAAAAAATGAAAAGGAAAACTCGATGGGGTTCATCGGGATGACGTGTGGCCGTGCCTTATCATTGCAGCGCAAACGGTCACGGTTGCGTGGAGAGCCTTACGACATAGCGTTGCGGCGATTAGGGGTAACGGTCGAGCGTTATGCGCGTCTAATTCATTTACTACTATATAAGTTACCTGATTAATTTAGATTGGAAGAAATCTCGCCGTTGACACTATATCCTTTTTTAGCTAAACAGTTGATACGGTACTGTGTGCCAAGAAGTTCAGTTGCAGACACAGTTCAGCTCCAGCAAGTAAAGTGCAAAGCACCAATAATTTACGTACTAACTCTGCTGAATCTCGCGTGCAATTTTGCTCAATCATCCAATACTCGTACATGTACAACCATGCAAACGCATAGCAGCCACCCGGATGCCATGCACGCATCGTCGCTTCGCTTTGCCTGCGTCTCCTTTTCTGAAAAATTATGATGGCACACTATGGCCCCCTTTGTTTGGGCTACGGATTCTTGAGAATCAGCTGTGGCTTGGATTGTGAGAATCAGCTGCAGCTGCAGATTCTGAATTGGGGGGCGGCGGCGCAGGTGGATCTAGGGGACGGCGACGTAGCAGAGCTCGTGGCCGTAGGCGGCAGCACTCGAAATATAGGGGGGCGGCGGCGGTGCTGGAGGAAATCCCCTTTGTTCGGTCGGGAGAGAAAGAATGACGTGGAGGAGGGGCGCTGTGTGTTAGAGGAATCTCGGGAATCTTGGGAATCATTAAATTCACAGCTTCCGGCTTGCGCGACGGTGTAGTTCAATTTCCGCAACAGATTCTTGAAAGCTAAGATAGAAATCTGAGTGTTTGTTTGAGATTCTGATTTTGGATGGGGTAGAATCCGAGAATCTGTAGCTAAAGCCCAAGGCCACCTATGTTTCCTCCCCGCTTTACTCGTCTTTCCTTCGTATATTTCACCTTCTCCGCCGTGGCCACTCGCTGGCCCCGTGAACCGCCGGTGAACCCACACACGAGAACAACCATGGTGGCCGCGTAGCGCGCTCGAGCTGTTAGAAAAAATTCTCTTTAGGATCAACATTAATAGGATCTAGATCTCATTATTAGAACACCACAACATTTGGCAAAAGCGAAAACGTTGGTAAGAACCTGAGATAGCTGAGGCCGTCGTAGGCGAAACATCAGTCTCGTGCCTTTACCTTGGGTCCTCCAATAGTGAGGAGACTGCTGGGAAGAAGGGCGGCATGGACGTAGATGGTACCAGGACGTCGCCGGCGCTGTCCTAGGGTGGCCGACTGTGGTAGTCAGCCTCAGCCTTCTAACCCTTCGGTGCCATTTTTGTGGATCGGTAGTTACGAGGTTCTGGGTGTTTTTTCCATACTATGCGTTTGTGCAGAGATACACGACCCCCTCTTAATATATACTTCCTCTATCCGAAAAATTTGTCCCAAGCTTGTTTCTTAAATGGATGTATCTGACACTAACTTAGTGCTAGATACATTCATTTGAAAGACAAGTTTTCTCAGACGGAGGGAGTATGAGACACTGATAGGCCAGGGCCCAAAACCAGTCTGTTGGGTTTGGGTGCTCCCGATCATAGCACCTACGTGGGAGTGAAACTCTCCCTTTCACTCAGTCTGTTAGAGCATTTCCAACAGCGGCGCTAAACTAGCGCCGCGCCGTAAATTAGGCCGGTTTAGCGCGTGCGCAACGAGACGGGTCGCTCCAGCGGGCGCGCAAAAACGGCTCGCGCGCTATAACGGGTTGGGCGCGCAGTCGAAAACACTTACCCGCGCGGTGTATTTCGGGCGCCCGCTGCAGCGCGCGGCACACTCCAGCGCTCGCGCCCGCACTTCCTCTCCCACTTTCACCCCCGTCCGGCCGCGCCGCCGCCGCCCGCGCCCCGGCGACCGTTCATGCTTCCCCGGCCTATCCCCAGCGCCCGCGCTTCCGGCCCCATCCTCCTAGTCCCGCTGGCGCCGCGCGCCTCCATCGTCCGAGGAACAGCGCCGGGCTTCGCTGCCGCCACGCCCATAAGGTGTTTGACAAAACGCCTACAAGGTATGTATTGCTCAAACTTCATGAATTTGATGCATGTTTTGAATTGTAGTTTTTATAGTATAGTATTGAACATTGTAGATGAGTTCGTCGTATGATTCTTCCGAAGAAGAATTTGATATGGAAGAGGAGGAGGATCTTGCAATGATCCTAGCTATGCATATAAAAAAATCGAAGCACAATGGTTCGGTTATGGGTCGGCAGAAAATTTGGAGGGATAGGATCGATGCCCACAACAGATTGATCAGGCATTATTTTGCGGAGAATCCCATATACCCCGAGTCGATTTTAAATGCCGGTTTAGGATGAGCACCGAGTTGTTCAGGCGCATTGCAGAGAAACTAGCGAGCCATGACCGTTTTTTTCAGCAAAAGAGGAATGCCGCCGGAGAGCTCGGGCATAGCACCTTTCAGAAGGTGACGGCCGCTTTGCGTATGTTGGCATACGGTATACCGGCTGATCTTGTTGATGATCACTTGGCTATGGGTGAGAGCCAAGCCATCATGTGTGTCAAGCGCTTTGCAGTGGGAATTGTGCAAGTGTTTGGCGAGGAGTATTTGAGATCTCCCAATGCTGAAGACGTCGCAAGGCTATTGGCGATGAACAAAGCTCGCGGCTTTCCTGGCATGCTTGGCTCAATAGATTGCATGCATTGGAGTTGGAAGAATTGTCCAAAGGCATGGCATGGGCAATTCCACGGCCAAAAAAAGGGTTCCACTATAATCCTTGAAGCGGTGGCCGATCAGGAGACTTGGATTTGTCATGCATTCTTTGGAAGGCCTGAATCTTTGAATGACATCAATGTTGTCAACCGGTCACCACTGATGAATAAGATTGCAAACGGTGAGTTGTCACCGGTGCAGTTTGTAGCAAATGGTCGTACGTACAACTATGGCTATTATCTAGCGGATGGCATCTATCAAAGTGGCAAACCTTCGTGAAGCCGTTGAAAAAGCCGGAAGGTAAGAAATATCTTGATTTCCACAATGCTCATGCGGCGGCTAGAAAAGATGTGGAGAGAGCATTTGGGATTTTGCAAGCCCAATTTGCTATTGGGATCAAAAAATGCTTTGGTACATCATGCACGCTTGTGTGATCATGCACAACATGATCATCGAGAATGAGCATGGCCAAGATTTAGACTACTCACAGTATGAGCTCTTGGGACATCCCGTGCGAGTGCGACGGAGGGCTGAAAGGGTAGCCCGTTTTATTGCCTCCTATCATGCCATTCGGCGTCCCGCAACGCACAATGAACTTCAGAATGATCTGATTGAAGAGTGGTGGGCATGGCATGGACGACAAAGAGCATGATGATATCTGCATTCGACATTGTATTGTTTATGAACTATTTGTTGTGTTTATTGCATTAGTTGTTGTACTGAACGATAAACTATTTGTTTGAGTTGTAATGATAACGAAATTGAACTATTTATTGTTGATTTATTTTGTTTGTTTGATCAATTTTTGCTCATCTTCTTTAAAATGTATATGTGGTTTGTGCAGCGCCCGCGCTGTATTTTTTACGCTCTCTTTGGGCGGCGGCGCTATATTATAGCGCTGCTCTTGGAGCCAAAGCAGCGATGAGCCGCTTAAACCAGCCGAAGCGCGTGCTGCAAACAGGTTTTTTACGCGCGGCGCTTCGCGCGTCTGTTGAAGATGCTCTTATGCCGATCAAATTTCCAACACAAGCTAGCTACGTACCTAGGAACCAGGACCACCATGCACCACCTTGCACCACGCAACGATTGATAAAAACATAAAGCTATCTATCTAGCAAAGCCAGTACTGCTGCAACTTGGCGATCGTGTGCACGGTCTTGTCATCGCTTTGGACCTAAGAAGAGGAGGAGAGCTCCTTTTAACGCTCACTGACTCGGCCACCGGCCCTCACGAATGTGACCAGCATGTGATCACCCCTTGTAGCCCTGATTCGTGACATGCTTAAATATTAGTGTTCCACATATCCACCCACGCATAAAGAAGAGGAAGATTCACCGATTGACCACAGGTGGCGCTCAGTTCAGCAAGAGTATATATATTATGCGTTTGCAGCCTAGATAGATCGATCGATCACGCATGTACACCAATCATTTGTTATAGAGAAAAGTATACTTTTCATCCCTTAACTTTTGGCGGAGTCTAAATTTAGTCCTTTAACTTTAAAACCGGACAAGTTGCACCTCTAAATCTTAATACCAGACAAGTTTAGTCCCTTGTCTTTGCTGACCCGGTATCGCTGCTGGTTTTGACTGCCAACCTCTGCGCGCACTGCGGCGGGCCGCACCAGCACGAGACAGGAGCTCCCCGGCAATGCAAGCGACCAAGCTGACGTTCGTGTCGTTTTCGAGCTCCCATTCCGGAAACCAGTGCCGCCTGGTCGACGACGAGATACTCAAACTCCGAATGCATCGAGCTCGGCGGCGTGCATGTACTGATAGACCTGTGGTGTACCTCCTCGACGTTGTCTGCGGAATGCTCGCCGAGGGCCTGGACAACGCGCTCCCGCCACTTCTGACGTGCAGTCACGCGTTCGACGCCGCCAGTGGTGCTTTCCCTCGAGCTCGCGGCGCTCGCATCCGGGACCGCGTTGGTGCGCACGCGCTGGGGCAAGGGCCAGGCCACGGAGTCGAGGCACCCGGGCGTCGAGCTCTAGCACGTTGCTCGGGAAGCTTCTATGGCCGATTTGGGTGCGCCCGCGACGACGGCATGGTTCATGCTACTGTATATGCGGCCGGCCCGCCGTTCCACCGCTGTATCCATGCCGTGCACGCCAGCTTTCCAACCGTTGCCACCGTCCCCATGGGATGCTCCTGGTTACCAGCAATGGGATCTCCGGACGGCGCTGCTGGACTGGACATGCAAGGGTAGAGCAGCATGACCGTCAGGATGGACGAGATAACGAGCATCGGCTGCCTACGAAATGTTCAATAAAATGCCTCGCACAAGTAAGAAGATGATGATGAGGTGGACGTTGTATTTGACTTGAGACTGGTCAAAACCGGGTTGAGTCAGCACAGAAACAACCCCAGGGACTAAAATTGTCTGGTTTTAAGAGTTAGGGTTGTAAGTTGTCTGGTTTTGAAGTTGAAGGACTAAATCTAGACTTCGTCAAAAGTTAAAGGACGAAAAGTATACTTTTCTCTTTGTTATATCAGGGGAAAGCGGCCTTGCTTTGCCCACAGATTTGAGGTTAAGTGGTTGGCTCCGAAGCGTTCCCTCTTATGCCTCCAATTATTCAAACCCGGCGAGGGCGTGTCGGTTCCTTGTTTATGCATGTAAGCCTAGCTAGGGCACGCAGTTAATTGTTCTTTTGGGCGCCAAAGCATGGGTCACCATGTGTCTTTCCACGCATGGCACGACGATCGATCAAAGGTGGCAACCAATTAAGGTCAGGTCCCCCACTTGTAATCCCGCAAAAAAAAAAAGGTCCCCCACTTGTAAACCATTGGTTGGTGCAGAAAATCATCAAGATATGTAGTACCAAGGAAATGCTCGCTCGTTGGACCGGACAATCATGTGCCACTGACACTCAAGGCACCGATTTTTGGTTGCTCGCGGCGACGACATTTTCACAAAAGTGCAGTTTCTAGGGACCAAGAATATAAACTTTACGGTGTCCAAATGCATGAACAATCAAGTGGAGTAGTTAAATTGTGATTCAAATTATAATATGTTGGACTAGATGTAGTACAACCGGTGTGGCATATGCGTTGGCGTCGCGACGAAAGACAACTCGCTTACTTATCCTCCGAGACTCTCATGTATTGCCTCTTATATACCCATGTAGTCGCACCTCGCACGATGCGTCGCCTCGTGCTTGTAATACTCCTCCATCATAGTGATTGCGCCTTCGTGCGTCCGTGGTTTTCTCCCGCAAGGGTTTCCACGTAGAAATCCGTGTCTCTTTTTCTCGTTTATATCTCGTTATTGTCTAACAGTGGTATACAGAGCCAAGTTGCAGATACGAGATTTAAGACGAGAGTTAGGGTTTGCGGCGTGTTCGCCGCCGCCGCAGATCGCCGAGACCGACAGGTTTCTTCTGCCGCTGATCCGTTTCCTACCCGACCAGTCACCGAGACGGACACATACTTCGGCTGCCCCGCTGCCAGTCAAATCACCAAGTCGCCAGACCAAGCTTTTCCGCTGCAGCCGTTCTTGACCAAGTCGTCGAGAGATCCGCCGAGCCGCACGTTGCTGCAGCTTGTTTTTTGCCGGTTGGGTTTGCTTCAAGTCTCGAGGCAGCACGGACGATCTGATTGCTACCGCTCCACATCAGCGTTGGTTGAGTACTACTTCTAGTCACGTCAGGCATTGATCGACTCGTACTACTTCAACTAGTGCTAGACACGTGGAGGCTACAGTGCACATTGGTTAATCCTGATCTACTCCCCTGCTACGTCCACCACCCGTACAATATTCAGGTGCTATTTATCTTATTTTTTGTTTGATCCGCATATTAAATTCTATCAAGAATTTTTCTACCGTCTTGTCCGACTTTGTGTACACAGATTTTATCGACTCATGGCATCCATGAAGTACGATCTTCCGCTGCTGGACCGTGACACAAGGTTTACCCTATGGCAAGTTAAGATGCGGGCGTTGTTGGCACAGTCCGACTATGATGAAGCACTGGATAGTTTTGGGAAGAACAGAATTCAAGATTGGACTGATGAGGAGAAAAGAATTGATTGTAAGGCTTTGTCACAAATTCAACTCCATTTGCATAATAATATTTTGCAGGAAGTTTTGAGCGAGAAAACTGCCACCGCTCTATGGTTAAAGCTGGAAGGGATTTGCATGACTAAAGATCTCACCAGCAAGATGCATCTGAAGCAAAAATTATTCCTGCACAGGTTACCCGAGGGAGGTAATGTTTTGAATCATATTTCAGAATTCAAAGAGATCATATCTGATCTAGCTGCAATGGAGATTAAATATGAAGAGGAAGATACTGCTCTAATGTTACTTTGTTCACTGCCAAGTTCTTATACCAATTTTAGAGACACCATATTATACAGTCGTGATACTCTCACGCTTAATGAAGTTTATGAAGCTTTGAACTCCAAGGAGAAGATGAAACTAATGGTGCCTCATGATGGTTCAAGTTCATCCCAAGCCGAGGGATTATCTGTTCGTGGCAGGACAAAGGAGAAGAACTCCAATAATGGAAACAGAGGCAAAAGTAAGAACGGCCACAGGGGCCGGTCGCAATCCAGAGACAAGAAGTATTGCAGGTATTGCAAGAGAGACGGGCATGACATCTCTGAGTGTTTCAAGTTGCAGAACAAGGAAAAGAGGAAAGGTAACAAACAAGGTGAAAATTCTGCTAACGTTGCTCGTGATGATAGTTCCGATGATGCTCTTGTCGTTATTGCTAGATGTGCTGAGACCAATGATGAGTGGGTACTTGACACTGCATGCACTTTTCATATATGTCCACATAGAGATTGGTTTAATACTTTTGATTTCACTACTTCTGCTGGTTCCGTTTTGGGTTTTGATAATTCACCATGCAAGATTGAAGGCATAGGTTCCGTTCGAATCAAGATGTTTGATGGCATAATCAGAACTTTGACAGATGTTCGGTATATTCCGAAGATGAAGAGAAATCTTATCTCTGTTAGTGCCCTTGATGCAAAGGGATACAAGTATTCAGGTGGAGATAGTGTTTTGAAAGTCACCAAAGGTTCCCTTATTGTGATGAAAGGTGATTTAAGTTCGACCAATGGTCTTTATTACCTTCGAGGTTCTACCGTTTCAGGTAATGCTACTCCAGTTATTTCAAAGAATTCTGATTGTGATGCTGCTAACCTTTGGCATATGCGTCTTGGACATATGAGTGAACTTGGTTTAGCAGAGTTAAATAAGAGAGGTCTTCTTGATGGATATGAACCTGGTAAATTGAAATTTTGTGAGCATTGTATCTTCGGCAAACACAAGAGGGTGAAGTTCAACACTTCGACTCATACAACTGAAGGTATTCTTGATTATGTGCATTCTGATTTATGGGGACCATCTCGCAAGAAGTCACTAGGTGGTGCTAGTTACATGCTGACTATTATTGATGATTATTCGAGAAAAGTTTGGCCTTATTTCTTGAAGCATAAATATGAAGCATTCTCAGCTTTTAAGCAGTGGAAGATTATGGTTGAAAGACAAACTGAAAGGAAGGTAAAAATACTTCGCACCGATAATGGTATGGAATTCTGCTCTAAGCAATTTAAGAATTATTGCAAGTCTGAAGGCATTGTCAGACATTACACCGTTCCTTATACTCCTCAACAAAACGGTGTTGCTTTGCGATGAACAGGACCATTATTTCCAGAGCCCGTTGCATGTTGTCCAATGCAGGTTTGCATAGGCGTTTTTGGGCTGAGGCCGCTTCCATCGCTTGTTATCTTATTAATCGTTCACCATCTATTGCTCTTAATAAGAAAACTCCAATTGAGGTATGGTCTGGTTCACTGCTGATTATTCACAGTTGAGAGTTTTGGTTGCACTGCTTATGCTCATGTTGATAATGGAAAGTTGGAGCCTAGGGCTGTTAAGTGCATCTTTCTTGGTTATAAGTCCGGTGTTAAAGGTTTTAAATTGTGGAATCCTGAAACCCGGAAGGTTGTTATTAGCGAAATGTTATCTTTAATGAATCTGCTATGTTACATGATGTTTCATCTACTAATTTTCCTTGTTGAGAGTGAACAGCAGCCTATTGTTCAGAGTCTACTGTTCAGGTGGAGCATGTTATTGATTCAGGTGATACATCTGGTAATGAAATTGTTGATGCACATGATGAACCCGTCGTTGATGATGAACATGTCACTCCCACTCCAAATCAGGCTATTGTTCCACCAAGTTGGAATCTTGCACGTGATGAGTTAGACGGGTATTAATAAACCCGACAGTTAATTGAAGAGTGCAATATTGTTTCTTTTGCTTTATCTGTTGCAGAGGAAATTTAAGGTAATGCTGAGCCTTCTTCATATTCCGAGGCTATTATTTCTGGTGATAGTAACAAGTGGATGACTGCTATGCATGATGAGATGGAATCACTTGAAAAGAATGGCACTTGGGATTTAGTAAAATTGCCTAGAGAGAAGAAACCTATTCGTTGCAAGTGGGTTTTCAAGAGGAAAGAAGGTGTTTCTCCTAATGATGAGACAAGATATAAAGCAAGGTTAGTTGCTAAAGGTTATAGCCAGATTCCAGGTATTGACTATAACGAAGTCTTTTCTCCTGTTGTGAAGCATAGCTCTATTCGCACTTTACTCAGTATTGTTGCCATGCATAATCTTGAGCTTGAACAATTGGATGTTAAAACTGCATTTTTACATGGAGAATTAGAAGAGGATATTTATATGGAACAACCTGAAGGTTTTGTTATTCCTGGAAAAGAAAAGCTTGTCTGTAAGTTAAAGAAATCTCTTTATGGATTGAAGCAATCCCCTAGACAGTGGTACAAGAGATTTGACACCTTTATGCTCTCTCAAGGTTTCAGAAGGTCTAATTATGATAGTTGTGTTTATTTGAAAATTGTCAATGGTTCAACTATTTATTTGCTCCTTTATGTTGATGATATGCTTATTGCTGCAAAGAGTATGTCAGAGATTGATGAACTAAAGAAGCAATTGAGTAATGAATTTGAGATGAAGGATTTAGGTGCAGCAAAGAAAATTCTTGGCATGGAAATATCCAGAGATAGACCGTCTAGAGAAGTATATCTAAGTCAGAAGGGATATATTGATAAAGTTCTTCGTCGTTTTAATATGCATAATGCCAAGCCGGTGAGTACGCCGTTAGCTGCACACTTCAAATTATCATCAGCTTTATGTCCTAAGTCAGATGCAGATATTGAGTACATGTCTAGAGTTTCCTATTCAAGTGCAGTTGGTTCACTTATGTATGCCATGGTTTGTTCTCGTCCGGATTTATCATATGCGTTGAGTGTTGTCAGTACATATATGGCTAATCCTGGAAAAGAGCATTGGAGAGCAGTTCAGTGGATTTTCAGATACCTGCGTGGTACTTCTAATGCTTATTTACAGTTTAGGAAAACTGGAGATGGACTTGTTGGTTTTGTTGGTTCTGATTTTGCTGGTGATTTGGATAAGAGAAGATCACTCACAGGTTATGTTTTCACCATTGGTGGTTGTGCTGTGAGTTGGAGAGCAACTTTGCAGTCTATTGTGGCTTGTTCCACTACTGATGCCGAGTATATGGCTATTTCTGAGGCATGCAAAGAAGCTATCTGGTTGAGAGGTTTATACACTGAGCTTTGTGAAGATTCATCTTGCCCTACCGTATTTAGTGACAGTCAAAGTGCCATATATCTTACAAAGAATCCAATGTATCATGAGAGGACAAAGCACATTGATGTCAGATTTCACTATATTCAAGATGTTGTTGCTGAAGGTGATTTGAAGGTATGCAAGATAAGTACTCATGATAATCCTGCTGATATGATGACAAAGCCAGTTCCGACCAATAAATTTGAGCTTTGCTCAGGCTTAGTTGGTATTTCTCACTAGTCCTATGGACTTTGACGCACAAGGTGTTTATGCTGATTTGGATGGAGTTATCTACTTTCTTCGACTACTTGAGGGAATTTGGATCAAGGTGGAGATTGTTAAATTGTAATCCAAATTATAATATGTTGGACTAGATGTAGTACAACCGGTGTGGGCCTTTGCGTTGACGTCGACGCGTACGAGTACAACTCGTTTACTTGTCCTCCAAAGACTCTCGTGTATTGCCCTCTTATATACTCCATGTAGTCGCACCTCAGACGGTCTGTCGTCTCGTGCTTGTAATACTCCTTCATCATAATGATTGCGCCTTCGTGCGTCCGTGGTTTTCTACCGCAAGGGTTTCCACGTAAAAATCCGTGTCTCTTTGTCTTGTTTATATCTCGTTATTATCTAACACAACTCGTGGCCTGCCTGACCATTTTTTGCAATGGGACAATGAGAAACCGCTTTACACATAGTGGCGCCGTTGTCCGCTAGTGCAGTGTTCTTGCACGTTAAGGCATGGACGGGGCATTTCGAGTACGAGCTAGGCTGCCATAAAGAGGGCTTGTGCTACGTTGTGTGGCCGGCTACGCTTGCTTCTGTTCCAGAGGCGCGGGTGATGGTGCTTGGTCGGAAGGAGGGTTTTCCAAGCATCCATACGGTAGGAGAATCTCCATATGCATGCGGTGATGCCTATGTCAACGTCTCTATATGCTCGTTTGAGTCAAAAGGGCGCGAGAATAAAAGGGCCGGAGTTTGGAAAGAAGCTCATATTCATATACCCTAGCTAGCTAGGCCAGATTCGGTGACGAGAAGATTTGGTGTTCCCCTACTGTTTCTACTCGGCAAAGAACAGGAGAGCATAATAATCGGTGCTTGCACTGCCTGTCGTCACAACTTGCAAACCGGAGATCGATCGAGCGGGGATCGAATTGGTGCCGATCGACGTCAAATTATACTACGTTTGATTGCAAGATCAATTAAACAAAGCGGGTGCATGTCTGTTTAATCACAGCCAGGTAGGTGAAGGTGTGCATCATGCATGCATCTGTGAGCCAAGGAGTAGTAGTACTCTTGGTCGTGACACGTGATTCGATGCTGCGTCTGCGACCGACCGAGATCGATGGAAGCATGGGCGCAGAGACTGCTCGAGCGCAGGCTGCACCGGCCGATGCATCATGCACTACTCGATCCGCCTTCTCAGTAATCGGTCGCATGCTCGATCTGTGGTGGAATTTACTCCGCCAGCAGCATGCAGTGCCATGCATTGATCTGAAGGTGCAGGCTTGGCCGTACAGGGGCAAGCAAGCAGGCCCGACGGCCTTGGTAGCTAGGTACTGGTAGTTTTAACTTCTCACACAGGCATACATGATCGGTCCATGCATTTACGAACTGTTGGCGAATCGGTCTGTGCACTGCATACCCATACACATGCACTGTGCACTTGGCTAGGGCCTCGATCGCATGCCAGCTTCTCCCTTGATTGCATACCATATTTTCTTTTCATTTTCCACCGGCAACAGTTACAACGACCAGGTACCATGCAACATACTCCCTCCGTAAAGAAATATAAGAGCGTTTAGGTTACTAAAGTAGTGATCTAAACACTCTTATATTAATTTACAGTGGGAGTAACTAACAATACTAGCACAGCAATAACTTAACAACTTCTCAACGGAGATCACATCATAACAAGCTAATGATGAAGCAAGTAATAGAACAACTTTATAGTGTAGGGTGAGAAAAAGGAGGGCTACTTTGTCACTCCCATTTCTGTCATAGCTAATAAGGGAATGATTCGCAAAACAAAAATTAACGGGAGGCTAATTACAAGACTTTGCGAGAAGGATACAGTAATAGAAACCTTCGGAGCCAAGACCTAGCAAGGGTCACTGCTCGATCTGGATCTTATATATCGATCCCAATACGCATGCATGCAATGTTCTACTAGATGAAACGAAAGACACACCAAGTCCAAAAAGGAAACAAGCTAGACTTGATGTACTAGATATATAGCCTGCTCGATCTCCATGTTGAGTTAGAGCTAGAAGGCTGCTAGCTGATGAATTAACCCTTCTTTGTCTCGTTGCTCTTCACCAGCTTGCGCAGGAACTCCTTTACCTGCATAACATGACCAAGCCAGGTTACACATATGAAAACAAAATTCATGTCAAACTCAAAGCCCATAATTATTAACATTTCATTGCTTTATTTCTCCAAACAATCGACTTTACCGGGAAGCAGTTTGAGAGCATGTAGTATATGTCATGCACCTAACGGCTAGCTCTACTACTGCAACAGTGCACAAAATATGGTATGTAGTTGCCTTAGTTAGGTAGGTAGCTAGCCGTGCTAACTTTAGATAGCATAAAATGACTGCACAAAAATAGGCATGCAGCTATTATACATTCCATATACATGCATATATACTTATATAGTGGACTGTTGTGTATACCTCAGCAGGCTCACGCAGAGAATAGGATGCGCTAGTCTCCTTTGGAAACTTTGTCACAAGGATCCCGATGCCTTGTCCCATGTTGCGCAGCACCTATTTTAATTTTTTACAAAAGAGCGTCAGTACATTTGTTCTTCCAACGGATCGGATCGATACCGTGCATCAGCGCAAAAGAGGACAGGTGTATCGCGCACTATACTTCGAACGCATCCTCGTCTGTGCGGTCATCCCCGATGTATATCGGGAAAACGTCGCCACGCCCCGCAAAGCCTGTGAAGATAAAACCATCATCAAAACTTTACATTAGTAGCAAGTAAGTAACGAGACATGCATGAAGTAAGTAGCAACTATATTTATGCATGCACTATATTTTTTTCTAAACAACGGGCTGCGCGGTCGATTTCCTTTAAAGAAACCACCCGGGTTTTTTGTAAATCTTTTTATTGCGTTTCTTTTGCAAAGTTTCTATGGCTATGGTCTTTTCTTGGTCTCTCATGTAGTTTATGTGTATGTTTGTATCTATACTGAGAGTATATTGTTTAATGATGATATACGGTTTCTCTAAAAAAAGAAAGAAACCGCCACGGTTACGACAATCATGTGCCGTTTTCTTTGCAGGCTAAGCGGCGCGTGGCGGCGTTTTCTAAACAAAACAACGGGCTGCACCGTCGATTTCCATTAAGGAAACCACCACAGTTACAACAATCATGATGTGTTGTGTAAGAACTCACCAAGACACTCAAGCAAGAACAGAAGGGCCTTCCCCTTGTGCCACTCGATGGTGGGCCGGATCTCTAGGACCTTTCTTCCCTCGGTGATCTCGAGGTCCTCGTAGACGTCCAGCACCGCCTTCACCTCCCTCCCAAGAGCGTCCCACTCCGCCTCCTCGACGCAGCGGAAGTGCACCGAGAGGCAGAACTTGTTGTTCTCCACCATGGCCCCCGGGATGGACTCCATCTTCGCCGTCAGCGTCTTATACACCTGCAATCGATCCAGCCGGGCCAGACTTGTAAGCAAATCATATATTCTATCAGTAGCTAGTACTACCAGTAGTGGACTTTTTTTGGGATAAAAGTACCAGTAGTGGACTTGATAGCGAGAAAAAAGGACACCAAGGTTACTAGTAGTTGATTGGGAACATTATTTGTTTCGTCTCAGAAAGTTTAATTAATCTCGATCCCACCGGTGAAAGACAAGGTCAGGTCGTGCATGCCTACCTTCTGGATGACAGGCAAGAACTTGGTCGCCGGCTGGCACAGAACCTCGTCAGCCTGCGTAGACAAATCCAACAACCACTCAATCACGCAGCTCACAAGGGATTTAATTACCGCGAACAAAAAATTAGGGCCGAAAAGCCTCTTTCACGACGAAAAGCGGAGACTGTAGAGAGAGAATAAGTCAAGAAGAAAATTCGGAGAAAGGGAGATGTCGACTAACTTAACTAACCTTTGCCTTGTGGTTAGACACTTTGGTGGGGCCCTTGATGTCCATGCCGTGGCTCCCGGCATAGTACAGCTCCTCCAGTTTCACAAAGTTGAACACCTGCGTATGTATTGCACCAGCCCATAAATACAAATACAGTGCAAAAAATACTGTGGGCGGAAGTACTACTGCAACTGCAAGGGAGAGAAGAGGCAACCGAGCAAAGGGAAAGGGTCCCTGCCTTTCTCTCATTCTGTGGGCGGAAATACTACTGCGAGAAAACGCTCATAAAAACGCTCGCTATGCCTCTTTGGATGTACTGTTGTGTGTATAGCGTCTAGGTTCACGCCCGCAACCAAATGCGGCATGCATGCCATGTCATGTGGGCGGTGAAAATCAACGCCCAAATATTACGAAAGGGAACCTGGAAGATTCCGTTTACGGTGCACGCTGGAGGAGAGGGAAAAAAACAGGCACGAAGAAAGCAACAACAAAAATAAATGCTGCAGCAGCAGCAGCAATAAATGTAGCACTACGGGTGGTATGTTGGGACTGGAATGTACCTTGTCTCTGCATCGCCCGCTCACGATGGCCGTCGGGAAATGCTGCGCGACGCCCCTCACCGCCTCCCTCATCTGCGTCAAAGACCCACGTTAATTAAGAACACAACAGTGCGAGGGAACCTTATAAACAGATCTGCTCTGCTTCGATCGCGCCGCGAGGAGGCAGGAGACTGACCTCCTCAGTCATGACGGCGCGTTCGGGGTCCTCGACGATCGGCGAAAGGGTGCCGTCGTAGTCGAGGAACATGACGATCTGCTTCCCCTCGGCCGCCGCCAGCACGCCCTCGAACCACTCCAATGCTGACGGGTGCTTCTCCTGCGATTCAGGCAAAGATTCTTCAGTCACGAACTGAGAGATGGAGGGAAAGAAAGCACGCCGTGGCCATGGATGCATGTCAAAAAACTTACGATCCACTCCTCTTGGTCGGCGCCGGCGGGGGACATGGCGTGGCGGGGCGAGGAGGCCTTCATCGAGTCCAGCAGAGACCCGGCCATCACCACCGCCGAGGTGGCGAGGTCCATGCGGCCCAGGGAGGCCTTCCTGCAGTCGCGCGCCCTCCGCGGCGGGAAGGACGCGAAATGGCGACCCGGCTGCGCCGGCGCCGCCACGGCGGTGACCGCGTCCTCGGCAGCAAAGGCGGCGTGGTTCGTCATGGCGAGAGAGCGGACCAGCACAGGGGAGAGACCGAAGAAGCGGTGGGAGAAAGCAACAAGGTGCGTGGGCTTCAACGGGAGTAACGGACGAAGAGAAGGAGAAGCTGATGCCGATGGTTTCTGGGGAGTGGAGGGAGGAGAGGGGGGTTGGTTTGATGGTTGGGGGCGGTGGACTTCGGGCCTATATATAGGGGTGTAAGCCTGGCCCACCTCTGGATTTTTTTACGTGGAAGTGCCACATTTTAATGCTTGGGAAATACATGGGGCAAAGAAGAAATGGTCTGTCGACATAATTCCAAGCATTTTGCGCTTCATGTCAATTGTGTTTGACAAAAATTGTGTACACTGCTAGAGTTATAATGAGGCGACATATCTGTCCTTAGATGCTAAATCGTGTGACCATACATTTCTTCAAGTTGCTTTCGATGATAATGTTATATGATTTTACGTGCCAAATATAACTATAATGCCATAACATTTCGAAGAGGGATTTGATTATTAGAATGTTGTTGTTGCTCCAAAAATAGCCATACGCACTCATCAACTCAAACATGAATATAATTGATTGCTACCATTTTATATTAGTGCATATGAATTATGGTGGCTAAACACAGAAATGGGTTGAAGCATCTTCTTTAATGAAGTTTTATACAAATAACAGAGACGCTGGATTAAATGGGGGTTACCAAAAGAAAAACATAAATTGGTGGTTATTAGAAGAAGGGAAAGAAAAAGAGCGGCAGTTAGGTGCTACGTACTATTTTTATACCATTATGTATATGAGTTGTGATGGCTAAACTGTGGGTTAGGGCGGTTTCTTTAATGCAAAACAGACATGATGCCCACTGTTTCTACAAAAATAACAAAAGGCGGGATAAAAGCGACCGTTATTAGAAACGACGGTTACTAAAAGAAAAAATAATATTAAAATGGTGGTTATTAGAAGGAAAATAAAAGGACGTTTGGGATGGGGCTAGAGCGAACGAAAGGTTCGGTAAGACTAACACCACCCACCCACCCCACCCCCCACCCCATCCATAGAACGTACCACCCCACAGACGATTTTGTTAGGCGGGCCCTTTGCTAGGCCGCCTACCCAACATAATTCCCTTTTCCACATGAAATAAAAGACCTTTGAAAATGTCCAAAATAGAAATTCCACAATGACCTATGTAGCATGTATTACCAGGTTGTGTACAAAAAAGTAAATGCAAAAATATTATATACAAAAAAATTCCAACTCTGTTACAAAATACCAAAAAAACGCATAGTAAAATTGCCAAGCAAATGTAGAGAGAATAAACCTGGAAGAAAAAATGCCATGTAAATTCAAAACCAAAAAATGCAAAACGGCGTAAGTTGGCCATCATAGTGAGGGGAGTGTTTGAACATAATATGCCATGTATGTAAAATAACACGAAATATGACCAAAATTATCATGGTAGATGTTTATTAAAATTTGCCATGACATTTTTAATTAAATTTGTCATGCTTTGTATAGGAAATTTTCCATGTATGTAAAATGATACAGCTTTACCATGGAATATGTTTATGATAATTTTCATGGTATTTTAATTAAATTTGCAATGCTTTGTATAAGAAAATTGCCATGGATGCAAATAACACAAATTTACCATGGCATATGTATATGAAAATTTTCCATGTTATTTTAAATAAAATTGCCAATTGTACAAGAAATCTGCCATGTATGCAAAATAACACAAATTTACCATGGTAGATATATATTAAAATCTTCCATGTTATTTTAATTAAAATTTCCATATATGTAAAATAACACAAAATTAGCATGGCAGATGTGTATTAAAATTTTCCATGGTATTTTTATTATGATAGCCATGACTTGTGTTAGAAATTTGCCATGTATGTAAAATGACACAAATTGTGACTAATATTGCCATGACAAATGTATATTAAAAACTCCCATGATATTTTAATTAAATTGATATGGTTTATATAAGAAATTTGCAATGTATGTAAAATAACACAAATTATGACTAAATAATTTCATGGTAGATGTATATTAAAAATTGCCTTGGTTTTTATAAGAAAATTTTCATGTATGTAAACAAATGATTTTTATTTTGTTCATCACATATGAAAAAAACATTTGTTCGACTAGTTGTCCCAGTGGCAGAAATTGCCTTAGCAAAAATGCATATTAAATTTTCCATGTTACTTAAAAAAATAAAATTGATGGCGAAAGAATTAATTCCCGTATGAAAAATGCCGTTTGCATGTGGTAAGTTAAAAAATGACGGCAAATTAAGAGTGTCTGCCTTTCTCATGTGAATATACAACATGCGATGGTTTGGATGCCACATTTATAAATTGTTGCCAGGGCAACCACAAAAACAAAATGCCATGGTTATTTGAGAATCGGATTTTTGCAATGGAAACTTAAAAGCTAGCTGCCATGCTTAGGATTAAATTTTTCCATGATGATCAATTTATAATAAGTTTGAGTTGCTAGAAAATTTAGTGTAAGAACAACTTGATTCATACGAAACAATTTACAATGAAGCTAAAAAAGAAGCATCATAATGCATTTTTTAACACTATTTTGCCAAGACGCCAAAATACATGCTATTACATACTGCCATGATGAAAACTTTAAAAGCATGCTGCCCAAGTTGGCTCGCGCCGCATTATCCATGGAACGAGCCTAGAATCGACGTGGCACTGGCCTCCTTGTGTCAAGGTGCGTGTTCTAGACTCGACTGCAGAAACAACACTCGTTATGAATTGTTATATAGTACTCCCTCCGTCCGGAAATACTCGTCGGAAGAGTGGATGTATCTAGATGTATTTTAGTTTCAGATACATTCATTTTTATGCATTTCTTCGACAAGTATTTCCGGACAGAGGGAGTATTTGACGTGAGATTTGTAGTGATTCCGAAATAAAGAGATCAAAGCGGCGGCATGGCGGTACGCGGGGCTCACAGGTCGGTGGGTCAGTCCCGAGCGACAAATGTGCCCCGACCTAACAGTCCACGTTGAAAAACAAAAAAGATCAAAAATAAAAATAAAAGCACCTGGCACGCGCCGGGCCCGACCCACCTGCCACGAGTTCCTCGGTGCCAGGCCCAGGCACTGCTAGAGCCTGGTTGAACTGGTCTGATTTGATCGCTTGACCCTGACCGCCATGTGGGGGCCGGCCACAGCCGTGCGGCGAGCTTCTTGTTTGCTCGCCTGCTGCTGCAGGAGCGGCCGGCTTTGAAATGTCTGCCTCTCACGAATCATGCTTTCTTTTCCGTCCCATTGTATTTTTCTTCTGTACCGGGCCGAGATCTTGGACGCGAGCGCGGGCGAGCGTTTTTGCTTAGCACTTTCTGCATGGTTTATGGTGCCTTTTGGGTCGTCTAGTAGTGGGAATAATACTAGCCACACAAGTGCTCCAGACTTTCTAGGGATCGACACGATACCTGCAGCGGTAGCTTACCGCCCCCTGGAAACATCGTCTCTGTCTGTGGGCTGCTTGCATGCGCCGTGTCACTGATGCGTGGCAGTCACCCCCTAATAACATGTATGATTATTGTTAATCAAAGCATGCATGCATGCATTGCATTGCTAGGGTGACTCATGATGGAGGCCTTCATGTGTTGTCACTTCTAGGAAAGATAAAGAACGGAATACCTTGATTAGCACTATTTGTTTTTAACGTCCTGCAAGTCAGAAGTTATTTCTTGCATTGCTCAACTTCTAAACACACCTCGTGGCTACGGATGTAAAATAATCACTCATCATTCGTCGGCATTTTGGTACTCCAAACTTTCTAAACGTATAGGGTGGAGTACATGTAGAAGTTTCACGAGCATTTCGCAGGCATTATTCAAGTGGCATCGGTTCCGAAGATTCTCTCGTCAAAGTTGCACTACTAGTTAATTGGGTCGTCGCCTCCCACGCAAACCACACACAGCACAATGCATATATATGCATGTACGTCCAGGGGGCATGCCAAAACTTTAGACTTCGGAGCCAGGGAGGCGTGCTTTATTATAATCGCATGTGAAGTTGCCTTATATGTCGACATTTCCTCTAGTTGGTCACAGGGCCGGGGAGGTCCACACGTACCCTTTTGTATTGCAGCGCTCGGAGAGGACTCTCTAAAGTCGCCCAAGTCTACTGACTCACTCCACATGAATCCGACCATATGGTTGCTTGCAATACCTTTTGATTTGCTTCTTACACGTTCTTTCTCTTCCCCTGAAACAGCGAAAGCACACATGAATGGAGTAATACTAACAGACACAGCTTGGAGGATCGTCAGTTTCATACTGTATACGACTATACGTGCATGCATCTACAGCTGCCAAGACCCCGACCCGGCTGACCGTATCGTAACAGAATTGGATCTTTGGAACAGAAAATCTTTGTCGTTGATCATGAGCAAGGTGGCAGGGACAGGCCCTGACACCCATGCATTGATGAGAACAGCTAGGCAGCACTAGGAACTGCACGATCGTTTGAATCCATGCATGCATGCGTCGTCGTTGATCGACACGCACTGGAGAGATCTGATGAACAGCTGGCTTGCACGCCAATATCGCATTCGTTCTTTCTTGGCCTAGAAGTAGTATGCTGTATGCATCGATCAAACAGTGCGTTTTTATTGTCAACTTGGATCGAAGCAGCACGGAAAACAAGTATAGTGGGTGTACTCTCTTCTTTTCGGTTTATAAGGCTTATTTTAATTTTTTTATTTTTCCGATTTAAAGGGCTTAACTCCATCTTCTATTAAGATTCCAAGGCGCATTAAATATTTGCATGCAATAATTAAAAGGAACTCACCAATGCATGTAACTTTCCTACTCTTCTACTCCCTTCGTTTTAAATTACTCGTCGTGGTTTTAGTTCAAATTTAAACTAAAAGCACGACGAGTAATTTGAAACGGAGGAAGTAGTGGGCAAGCATACATGCACTGCAATTAATTCAAATGAATGCATCATTTTAATTTGGGTAGATTTAGGCTGGTCATAGTGGGGAGTATCATATACTAGTATCATGCATATGATACTACATCCATAGTGCATAGTAACATATACTAGTATCATAAGTAGTCTCATTTATTGCCATGCATGACACATAGCAGCATAACATTTATTATATTATTTATTATGTTACGGTATCTACCTATGCTACTATAATCATCTCTCTCTTCTTTAATTGCCTGCCACATAAGTATGTTTCCAAGTCCCAAATGCATGTTACTAGATACCCCCACTACAACTATTATGTTACCCTCACTATGGCCAGCCTAAAGTACGAGATACATTCCTCCACTCACCAAGTGTTTTGGTTGATGAGATTTCAGATTTGAGCCTTATAAATCGAAAAGGAGGGAGTATATTCCTTGTGAGCCTACAAGATTCTTGACAGCGCATGCACCTTGCGCGCCTCCTCTCGGTCGCCGGCAAGATTCTAGGCTGCAAGGGAACGTGCTCTCAGGGCATGCATGCACGCTGCATGGTCCTGAATGTACTCTTGACGTAAACTATTAGTATCACCCATTGTTCTACGCCGGGGCGGTCAAAGCCGCCGTACCATACTCGCCAACCTCACAAGCCATCGCCATGTAGACAAACTTCTCTCATGTCTTCAGAAAGAAGAAGAGAAATTGAAACTACAGCAAGAGAGGTAATCCGTGACATCATTATACTACAATTTGTTAATTTTGTTTAACCCCCAACTCCCCATGCACCATGTAGCTTTAGTCAGTTGGCAATCTCTTCCTTCTGACACATGTATACTACCATGTAGCTAGCTTAGCTAGATATATAAAGAAGACAAAGATATCTTTCTGAAGCGTAGAGGACACACCCACTGACAAAATGCACACACCGAACGAGTCTCGAGACCTCGAGATCGATGGGGAGCAGCACCGTCCAATACAGCTAGCTAGCTAGCTACCCGTCACCGTCGACACGTACGTGATGACTCATGACAGGAACTGAATACAAACTACTCCCTTCGTTCCTAAATAATTGTCTTTCTAGAGAATTCAACAAGTGACTACATACGGAGCAAAATGAATGAATCTACACTCTAAAACATGTCTACATACATCTGTATATTGTAATCCATTTGAGATGGCTAGAAAGACAATTATTTGGAAACGGAGGGAGTAGTGGAGTACGTGTTGTGTCGGTACGTAGCGCATGCATTGAACCACCAAGTAGGTGACGGGGAAAGTACTGGGTTCACTTCTCCGGCCAGATCTTGAAGTTTAATTAGTATATTCACCGAAGCAACAACTGTCGTCGCATTGTTGTTCTATGCACGTATTGCTGATCTGTCGGGGGTTTGAAAACTGATACATATTGCCGTATCTAATTTATCTTTGACGTCTCGAATCTTGACAATTAACATGACGACAATAACAATGCCGTCTCGTTCGGAGAGATAGAGGAGAGAGGTGCCCCTTCTCCCTGTGTCCTCACATAGACGACACATCATGCATGGGTAGCTAGCCAGCTTTGTGAGGCAGCCGTGCCAAGGAGGATTGAGACAAAAGCAACACGCAGAATTTCTTGAGGAAGAAGAAGTTCACCTTTCTCATAAAACTTGCAGTTCTTCATACAAAGTAAAAAAAATTGCATGTCTGGAGACATGGCTCGAGCACTTATCGTGGGCCGTTGCGTCACCCAATTCTTGATTTGTGCATGATCGAGGTAATATAATGAGCGGCGCAGGAAGGAGTAGTTTATTGGAAGGACACGACGGAAGCGAGGCGAGAAGTCAGGACCGGCGAGACACTTGTATGGCGCGCAAGCCCGGGGGCCCATTGTTTAGGGATCCCAAAAGAAGGTCGTACTGCAAGTTGATTGACTTGATGCACTTGCATCTGTACCCGAAAGCATCCGAATATTCTCATGTCCCAGCACGAGTCCAAGGGAAAACATTCCCGGTCGAGCTCGGGGGACGCGCTCGCATGCATGTGAGGCGATCCTTCGTGTAGCCCGGATCCTAGACCGTCAGCAGAGAAGGACCGGAGTCCATGCATGGGCCGGGCGGGTCAAAAAGAAGAGCAAGTACCGGCTGGATCGATAATTACCATGCATTGTACGTACGTCTCTGCGTGTCAGGTGCGCACATGCATGGATGCATGCATATGCATGGTGCACGACGCGCGCACCACCGCCCGGAGCGTGGACGAACGTAGGGAGCCACATGCAAGGTTGATAGTGCTATTGAACGTAGGGAGTAGCTAGCTAGTACGAATAGTACGTACGTATTTTGCCTCGATCAGGTTGTGAGCCCAGCGGCGAGGCGTGCAAGCCGGGCGGCACGCGGGCGCGCGCCCATGCATGGGCTTGTGGTGCGCGTCTAGCGCGCCGGTAGTAGAGTAGAGATAGTAGTACCTAGGTACGCGTGGTTGCCGATCATCTCGCATGCTAGGGTGATAGGGTCGGCGCGGAGCTCGCGCGTCCGCGTCTACGATAGGCCGAGAGGACGAACCGAAAGCGCGCGTGCATGACACGACGACACGCGCGCCATGCCGAGACGGCTACACGTCGAAGGAGCGACGCGAAGTGCACGCGCCCATGCCCCTGATTAGTGACCACAAACGCTGGAGCTTCAGTTCAGTGGTGGGGGTCGTGGTCGGTCGGCGGGTGGAAAGGGCACCTGCTTGGCTCGAACGAACGGCACGATGAGTCGACGAGGCAGCAAGCAGCAGGCTCGTGGAGGTTCACACGTGCCTACTGTCAGTGGAGGCATCCCGACGTGGAGGCGCGTGAGGGCGGCGGGCTGGGTCCGCGTGGGGCATATGCTATACTACCAGGCTAGGCGGCATACCGGATCGTTGCCCACAGACTGGGACTGATCTGTAGACTGTAGACTGTAGACTGTAGCACTGGCCCTGCATGTCCATAGCTGCCACTGCCTGCCCTAGGCCGATCTCAACGGTTTTTAACCGTCGCATTAAGTGGCGCAGAACCTAAAACGTGGCATTTAAGAGGGGATGGAAGAGACAAGGATGTGGAGGGAATTGGTCTGTGGACTCGCTCGGTGAGGGGTAGCTAACACCTGAGTACTCCCTCCGTTCGAAATTACTTGTCGCGAAAATAGATATATCTAGAACTAAAATACGTCTAGATACATTCATTTCTGCGACAAGTAATTCCGAACGAAGGGAGTACCTGACAGCAACGCGTGCGCCATATAACCGTCACCACATTTTCTTTTTCTTCTTAAGAAATAAACAGCAAGAGCAAATATAGTTTCATAACATCAGAGATTTTCTTTTGTATAGACAAGAGCAGCAAAGCAACGGAAATTATGTGCGAGGAGGTTAGTTGCACAAGGTGTACTTTACCGGCTTCTCTGTCTGTCTTTACCGGCTCATTAAGGATTTCAAGGTTGCGAAGATTGACAGACGGGCTAATAGAGTCGCGCATGAGATTGCTAAATTTTGCTTTAACACCAGGGCCGATGGTGTCTTATGTAATAGTGTTCCGGCATGTGTGGCTATCTTTGTAATGAATGATTGTAAGAATCTTGGTTTCTCTGATTAATATATGCGTGGGTTTTCAAAAAATAAAAAACAGCCCGGCCATGCATTTAGCACGCTGCCCGTGTAAATTAACCAGGACAGAGAATGTAAGTACAAACGTGCGCGCGAAACATGCAAAGTCAGTACTCATCTACTTGCATGTGATGTGGCATTGTGGCCGGGGCCAGGCAATGCGTTTGGTAAAGGTAAAAGGCTGATCTGCATGACGGCATTTCCTTGTAGAAGAAAAGAACTGCATGTCGACATTCTTGGAGCTTTAGATGCCTCCGCGAGAACAGAAGCAGGATACATCCGCATGAACCATGCGGTACTGTAAAATATAGCGTTTCTTACGTGGACTTTTGAATTGGAATCACCACGGACAAATGAATTGATATTGTTTATTATTCTAAACAAGTTAGGAAGCAACAGCAAGGTGCAACTACGTCCAGCATGCGGAAGTGGATCCTCTAACATCCTCAAGGGATGTCACGAAGCTACAGTGAAATATGTGTGTAAAGCGAAGAAGGGATGTTAGGGTTACTGTAGCAACTACTGTGTGGATTTACTGTAGCATGTATAAAAAATAATCAAAAAATAATTTTATTGCACCATAATTTTGTTTATATGTAATTTTTGTAAATATATACAGTAGATTTGTAATTTGCAAATTAATTATAATCATTTTAGGTTTAACCACATGGATGTGAAGAAGGGATGTCACAGTTACTGTAGCTTACGTGACATCCCTTGAGGATGTTAGAGGATCTGGTTCCCCAGCATGCACGTATCAGATATATTATCCGACGACGTATGTAGCGCGATGAAGCATAATTAATTACCTTGTGAAGACTAAAGTACGCAATTAAGGCCCTGTTTGTTTCATAAGTCCTAAGACTTTTTTAAGTCTCAACTTATAAGTCATAAGTCCCTACCTGTTTGTTTACAGGGACTTATAAATCCCGAGTCCGTACATGTTTGTTTACAGGGACTTATAAGTCCATGTTGCACCGCTGCAACGAGGCTCAGGAGAGGGTCTGTCCGGTGATTGGAGGCACCGCTGCAACGAACCGAGGCAGAACGAACTGAGGCGGGGCGGCGACGGGGCGAGAGGCGGGCGGCGACGGGCGACGACGGGCGAGAGGCGGGCGGCGACGGGCGGTGACGGGCAAGAGGCGGGCGGCGATGGGGCGGCGGCGGCGATTGGACCGAGAGGCATGCGGCGTGCGGGGAACGAGCCTGGAGCGAATAAGTCCCAATAAGCTCTTCCCTGAGAGTCTTATTTGATAAGTCCCAAATCACCACAATAAGTCCAAGTCCCTTGTATTTGGTTTAGGTGGGACTTATAGGGACTTTTTTAAGTCCCTAAATCAATAAGTCCCTGAAAACAAACAACCCCTAAGTCGTACGCTTTTCGTTCAAAAAAAATAAAAAATGGGTCTCCGGTTCACAGTGCATACTCATTGCATGCTCGTCGCTGCACGTGTCTGCGCGTTGCTCCATGCGTGGATGCTGCTTCCGGCGACTTGCATGCACACAGCACACTACGTTTCTGTACGTGCTCACCGAAAATTTATGCACAATTTGTTACTGATTCATTTAACTTTTTTAACAAGCTAACCTTGGCGGTCTACCAAGCGTCCAAGCACATGCATGCATTGGTGCAAAACTGAGCTAACAAGGAGGGAAAAACCATGTGTGTATATGTACATGTACTTACGTGCCTAGTCAAGTACATGTCAGTGCAAGGACAAGGGCTTTTTCAAGGGGATCGGTGGAGACAAGGACAAAGAGAAAGAGCCCCAAGGGCACAGTGGATTCATAGTCAGTCATACGTGTCAGCCATTACTTAAAAACATCCAGCCACTTGACTGCTGCCTCATCGCCTCGTTACGTTACATCGATCGCTCGGTCGACGTCTCTCGGTTGCTTCGCAGTATTTGCTTTGGTTAAGCACGTACGTACGCGTACATGAATGCGTTTTGTTGGCGTAAGACGCGTGGAAGCTTCCTCCATCAGAGCCAGTACATTTGCTAAGCGCCAAGACCATCTGGGTTTAGCCCATCTTAATCAATCAATTAGTCCCTTTTGTAAGTAGTTAGGTTTGCCTCTTGGCCGTGATTTGCCGGTTTCACACGTCGGCGCCGTACGTACCTCTCGGAAATGTCACTTTCGATTTTCTGGTTGCAACTGATCTGTGGTTGTTGCTGTTGAAAATACAGAATATGCTATGGCTTATATAAAATCGTAGGTGTCAAAGGTGCATGCATCGGGGCCCGATTCGCTGGTGTAATAGTGCTGCCTGTCCGGTTACATGCAGTACTGTGGCAAAAGCAACTGAAGATCGATCGAAGAGAGCAAATGTACATATGCATCTACTCCCTCCGTTCGAAATTACTCGTCGCGGAAATGGATGTATCTATATACATCCATTTCCGCGACAAGTAATTCCGAACGGAGGGAGTAGAGCTAGCTGCCAAGCAAAAGCAAAAGCTTAATAGGTGGTGGCTGGATTTGATGATTGGGCGTGATACGGAAAGACGGGATCGTTAATTTAGCGGCAATTAGTTTGGCCAAAGTCAGGTCGACTGCATTATTAATTGCGTCTCTGGACTCTAGGGTTTAAATTTCCGTGCATAAAATGTCGTTCGTGCACATTGCCACAGATCAGTCTGCATGCATGTATCACAGGCCGGCCGACCGGCAGGTATTGTAGTGTTTCTGCCTAGCTTGCAAATCCAAAGGTCAGATATATGTGTGATTTTGTTGTTTCGGCCGGTAGCTAGGATAAATCCAACGAATAAATTAACATGGTGATTAGTTGATGCAACTAGCTAGCACACAGATTTCGGTTCATGCAAGCTAGCTATATCTTTCTAGCTACATGAATACGCTTTTACGAATGAAACATGGACATGACAGACACCCAAAAACATGGACATGACAGTTCGGCATAAATTTCTCCGAGACGGCACTAACTTACGTGTCACAAGCGAGTGTTTGCTTAATCAACTTTGTCGATCTGGATTGCGATATCTAGCTTCTTTTGTTCCATACGCTCTCGCTGATTAAAATACCAAGTGATCAGGTAGATTTGATTTGGTTCCGGCAAATCCATGGATTCCAGCTGCATCATGCAATGTATATGCCGAGACGTGCTTATATAGAATACCGCACCACGTACTTTTTTGGCGCCTTTGTGATACAGACTTATACGCTGTGATATTGTATGTGACATGCTAATTTGGCAGCACTAACTTAACTAATTCTTGTAAGGAAGATCACTAAGTATATATATGTCTAGCCGATTTGATCATGAAACTGGAATGTGTTTTAATGTCTGTGCGTATGGACAAAGCTATGCTCACGGGCCCATCTAAAATTGTAACAACTTTTAGTCTGTTTCAAACCTTAGCAAAGTGACATGTAATGCTGAAATGAAAAGCCACCCAAAAGTGGCCATATGATCTGATTGCTCAAAAGAAATAATGCCACCCATCAAAACTGACTTCTGCCCGATTTCTCACATGCCTAGGCTGCTGTTGATCAACTTTTTTTTTTGTAAATGCTAGGTGCAACTTTTTGCTGGGCCGGCTTTAAAAAAGAGGGAAGGCCTGAGGGAGGCAAATGGCTTCAGCATGCGTTGCATATTTAGAAACAAATCTGCATTGTTCGATAGCTATGGTAGATCCAACGGACATCTTGCCTTTTTGCTTCCTTTTCATCCTTCCGTGGACAACAATGATGTTGGGGTTGATCCATCCATCATCCAGCAGCCATCTGATGGCGCCAAATACCGTCCATACACGTCTCCATACAACGACTAAGTCCTTCGCGTCGCCCCTAGGCCGACTCGGGGGAGTCTAGGGTTTTCCCCCGCCGCCTCCCCCCACCTCCCCCACCCCCCTCGCCGCCACCGGAGACGACCGCCGGGAAAGCCCGCGCGGGCGCCGGGGATGGTGGCGGCGGGGTCTTCGGCGTTTCTTCTTCGCGGAGGCCATCGGATCCAGGGGCGGCGGCCCCTGCTGGCGTGGCGTGTGGCGTGCCTGAGGGTTCGGACGTGAGGACGGCGAGCCGCAGGCGTGCCAGATCTGGAGGTATTGCCCCCTTCCCTCCCATGCATCCCTTCTCAATCCCCGGTTCGGTTTGGATCTTGCCGGATCCACCTCCGGTGTGTTCTGGTGGAGCAGATCGGTTTCCGGGGGAAACCTTGGCCGCCTTGGCTGGCCGGCAGCGGCGGCGCCGATTTTTGGCGCTGCTTTCCTCCTTGGGGGCGCTGTTGAGGGCACCATCTCTCCACTCCGACCCATGTCCGGGTGAAAGCCCAGGATCCGATGCGGATCGGGCGTCGGCGGCGCGCCGTGCGCCGTAACCTTCCTGGAGGCGACGCCAAAGACATTGGGATCGGATGGAAGGGTCTGCAGGTGAGGGGTGGGGGTGTGCTGCCTCCCTTTCGGTCGAGCGGTGTTTCTTTCTACATATTCTTGGCGGCGGCTCTTGGCGGCATGGAGCAGCGAAGGCTTGGCGTCAGATGTGTGGTGACGGACACACGCAGGAGGTCGACGTTGTCTGGCGTCGTGGTGGCGTCGGCGGCAGCGAGACCGGGCAAGGCTGATTCAACAGTACAGCTCTGAAGATGGATATGTGGTAGGTGGCTGTGGCGGCCTCATACCCGGCAGGCGTCCCTGGTTGAGGAGCACGCCGGACTGGTGGGTGCCCATACCGGCAAAGGCGTCTGGTTGGGACCTCGGTCTTAGATGTTAGGTTTGGCTGCGAGGTCTGTTTGGTATTAGGCCCGACCATCAGCGACCCTTCATCAGTTAGATAGGAGTAGCGACAAAGGTTGCGAAAATGGTGGCTTTGGTCTTACTGTTGTACGGCTTTGTAAGGTCTTGTGTTAATAATTAATAAATTGACTGTATGCATCGTCCAGATGCAGAGGCCGGGGGTATTCCTTCTTTGCTAAAAAAAAAAACAATGATGTTGGGGCATTTCCATGGCACTCATTAATGAAAATCCACTTTTGGCCCGTTTGCGATCGGATCCTAATATCTTATGATTAGGATTTGAAGAGCTAGACAGTATAACTATAGGTTCCTAAATCCTTGTGTAGGCGACTTCTGTGAGAAGCTTTTTTATTTATCAAACAACGTGTCAAATGTGGGAATTAATCGTACGTACATTGCATGCTTGTTTTAAAAGGTGACGAAAAAGCACCACACAGTTAGCAAGCTTGCTAGATACTCAGATTGCTAAGGATGGCGCACTTTGGCGAGATATACTTGGATGGTAAGTAGGGCACGTAACGTCGCGTGGAAATAGAATATGGCTAGCTGGAAATAGATTTGGTGAGGCGTCCGGAGAAACTATGATGAGATTACAAGATACGATGCTATGCCATAAACCCAATTGCTAAGCATATTCTTCTTGAGTTTACGAGAGACAGACGCGAGCGCATCAGTACGCTTGTGTAGCTCGCAAAATCTTGAGCATATTTGATCGTGCTTGCTCCGGTACTCCAAAAGAGAAATCGTACATCATGTAGATATTTCTGCACGTAGAGCAATCGACGAGAAGTTTCACATTAATGCAGTGCATATATGTATGTATGTGCATGCAGTGCACAGACGTCACACATCATACGATGTACTGAGGGACTGTAGTGCCAGCTAGCTATATATTCCAAACTTCGTATCCTTGCAAATGGACAGACAATTGGAGAGGCCACCATGAGTCGGCAGTACTTGTGTTTCTGCGACTGCGAGACACGAATCTTCAGGCCAGCATGCGCGAGCACAAAACGGAGGAGTAGCTGCTGGTGATGCTCGTGCGTCCCTTTTTTTCCCGAACAATGCATGCATGAGTGAGTGATCGATGCTCATGTCCTTGAAGTTCCAACAAGTGGCCTGTCTCTGTAGTTAAAGCGCCTTGTTTTGTCACTTGGAAACATCAACTTGCGTGCACTACCGTCTTCAAGGAATTAGTCTTTTCTATGGCCTGCTGCAAAAGTCAAGAACGAAAAGGAGATCTACGAGGACTAGGCAACAAGTAGGCATTCACGCAACTACTGTCTAGACCTAATCCCCAAAAATCAAGTACTAGTACTGGTTCTGTAATTTGCTATGCAGACCACCCAGAGTTAACTACTGATTCTTTTTATTTTTATTTTTGCGGGTGAACTACTGAAGTTGTTGAAAATAACAGTAAGACTAAAACGTACAATATTCTGCTTATTAAGTCAAATTATGCATGCATGGTTTGGCACTCTCTTCTTAATTTATCGTAGCAACTTCTGGTTAGGTTTTGCATCTCTTTTAGTATTATCTTGGTCTAGTTGCGTACACATGTTTAAGACAGGACACAACGCGGCTTCTCCTGACTTCACAAAAAAAATGCGACTTGTCCTGAGTATGCCCGGCCAGCCAGTCCGTATCAGTTCAAATTTTCATAAAATATAGAATGTTTTTCCCGAAAAGAAACATTTAGAATGTTCCAAATTGTGATAAAAACTTGTATGATCACCAACAACATTGTGATATATAAATGTCCATGTCTAATGTGTGTTTGTTATTTTTTATGATTTCCTTTCTACTTGGAGCAGATAAAACGACAAATCTGCGTCAGCCAGAAAAAGGCGATGCCCTACAAAAGAAAATTTTTAAGGATCAAACTTGTTTTTTTTTTCTTTACACAAGGCTAAGCTGCACAGGACTGGAACAAGAAAATGTATACAAAATATCATGAGTTTCGCAAGAATATTTTTTCACTAGGGAGTATGTACGTGTTCTGCTGGAATTTTATTTATTTTGGGCCTAGCCCAATAAGCAGTTTCAGAAATTCCTAATAAATCCTAGAGGCCCACGCAGCCCATTCGTGCAAGGCAAGAGGTGGAACTAAAGTTTAGTCTCACATTGCTAGTTTAGAGGGAGTTGGACCTCTTTACAAGGGAGGTTCTTTCCCCACTTGTATGAGCACGAGAACAAGAGGGACATCCACGCGCGCTCCTCCTCCGCCACGCGCCACGCCACGCCACGCCACCCGTCGGCTGCTGGTTGTTCGCTTCATCTCCATCTCTTCGTTTCGCCTCCTTCTCTTGCGCGACGACTTCTTCCCCGACATCGACAACCTCATCGACGACATGGCTGGAGAGGATGTCGACCCCAAGTCCAGTGCTTCTGCTGTTGCTGTCCCGTACGTGTTCTTCCTCTTTCTGTTAGAGACCCTGCTACAGTTCCGTGTTCTAGTGTTTGCCCTAGATATGTTAGACTCTGTTTCATATATGCAACTTGCTATACTATCTGCTCTAGATGTGTTTAGTTATAGTTCATATATGAAAATGTTGTTTACCTTCTCTTTATCAAATCGCATGACTTGTTTTATCACTGCTATACTAGTCGTGCTTTATCTAGTATTTCTGATAATAAAATCATTTGGTACATTGCTCATATTTCCAACAATCCAAAAACCTTATTATAGGCAATTTACCCCCAAGTAGTTTTGTTGCTTCCATGAGACCTCCTATGTTTGAGGGTATCAACTATAAGAGGTGGCGCGTGAGAGCAGTCTTATGGTTTCAAACCATGAGTTGCTATGACGGCACTCTTGGCAAACCTGAAGGGGAGCTTGATGCTCAGCAGGCACAAGCTTTTCAGAAAATGGATACTCTGTTTAAGGCTGCTCTCTTGAGTGTTCTTGGTGAGAACATAGTTGATGCTTATGCGTCAATTGATAATGGAAAAGATATGTGGGATGCACTCGAGGCCAAGTTTGGGGTCTCGGATGCTGGCACTGAGCTGTACATCATGGAGCAATTCTGTGATTACAGAATGACTGAAAAGCGCTCCGTGGTTGAGCAAGCTCATGAGATACAGTCATTTGCTAGAGAACTTGAGCACTTCAGTTGTATGCTACCGGACAAGTTTGCTGCCGGAGGTATCATCACTAAGCTTCCTCCTTCGTGGAGGAACTTTGCTACCTTACTGAAACATAAGAGACAAGAGTTTTCCGTCCCGTATCTCATTGGCACTCTTGATGTGGAAGAAAAGGCGAGAGCAAAGGACACACGTGCTCGAGGTATTAAGGGAGGATCTAGTGCCAATCTGTTACAGAAGAAGAACTTCCAGCCCCACAAGTTCAAGAATAAGGGCAAGTTTGATGGTAAAGCAAAGTTTTATGGGAAGAACAAGGCTGTGTAACACACGAACTTCAAGAAGAAGAATGACAAGAAGAAAGGTGATTGTCATGTGTGTGGGGATCCTGACCATTGGGCTCCTAGTTGCCCTAATCGCTATGACAAGCGTCATCCTAGGAAAGGCGGCAAGACCGCTAATGTTGTCATTGCAGACACTGACATGAAGGATGTTGGGTATGGTATATTTCCCACTATTCTTTCAGTATGTCATTCTCCTGATTGGTTGATTGACACGGGTGCTAATGTGCATGTATGCGGTGATATTTCCATGTTTTCGTCTTATCAGACCGCAAGGACTTCAACCGTGCTGATGGGCAACGGTTCAAGTGCTTCTGTTCATGGTGTTGGCACAGTCGATCTGAAGTTTACTTCAGGGAAGATCATGTGGCTGAAGAACGTGCATTATGTCCACTCCGTCAATAAAAATCTTGTTAGCGGATCTCTTCTGTGTAGAGATGGCTACAAGCTTGTCTTTGAGTCGAATAAATTTATAATATCCAAGTATGGAACCTTTGTTGGTTAAGGTTATGAGTCAGGAGGCCTGTTTCGTTTATCCTTATCAGACGTTTGCAATAAAGTTGTTAATCATATTTGCAACAATAATGAATCAAATGTGTGGCATTCACGTCTTTGTCATGTTAACTTTGGTTGCATGTCGCGACTAGCGAAGTTGAACTTAATCCCTAGTTTCACCACTGTCAAGGGATCTAAGTGTCAAGTGTGTGTGCAAGCTAAGCAACCTCGTAAGTCTCACACGACTGCGGAAACGAGAAATCTTGCACCACTAGAGCTCATACATTCAGATCTATGTGAAATGAATGGTGTTTTGACAAAAGATGGAAAGAAATATTTCATGACGTTAATTGATGACTCCACTAGATACTGCCGTGTGTATCTTCTGAAATCTAAGGATGAGGCTTTGAACTTTTTCAAGATCTATAAAGCTGAAGTGGAAAGCCAACTTCATCGAAAAATCAAGAGGCTTAGGTCCGACTGTGGTGGAGAGTATTTTTTCAATGAATTTGATGCTTTTTGTGTGGAACATGGTATAATCCATGAGAGGACGCCTCCCTATTCACCTCAGTCAAATGGGGTGGTCGAAAGAAAGAACCGTACTCTAACTGATTTGTTTAACGCCATGTTAGACACATCGGTCTCTCCAAGGCATGGTGGGGGGAGGCGATATTGACGGCATGTCATGTCCTAAACCGAGTTCCCACAAAGAACAAAGAGATAACTCCATTCAAGAAATGGGAGAAGAAAAGGTTAAAACTCTCTTATCTACGAACATGGGGTTGTTTGGCGAAAGTCAATGTTCCAATTCCAAAGAAGCGGAAGCTTGGACCAAAGACTGTGGATTGTGTTTTCCTGGGATATGCTTTTCATAGCATTGGCTATAGGTTCTTGGTTGTAAAATCTCGGTACGACATGCATGTCGATGCGATCATGGAGTCGAATGATGCGACTTTCTTTGAAGATATCTTTCCCATGAAGGATATGGCTACCCCATCTAATCGGGAGATGCCTAGTTCATCGAATCAGAACCGATTACAATTACCGAACCTACCATTTCGATGGAACACTTTGAAAGTCATGTGGAGGAGAACAATGAAGTTCCTATTAGGAGCAAGAGAGAGGACTGCAAAGTCCTTTGGTGATGATTTTCTTGTGTATCTCATAGATGACACTCCCAGTTCTATTTCAGAGGCCTATGCATCCAAGATGCTTGACTCGGAAGGAAGCGGTTCAGATGGCGAGATGGATTCCATCTTGGCGAATGAAACTTGGGAGATAACTGATCGTCCTTATGGATGCAAACCTATAGGATGCAAATGGGTATTCAAGAAGAAGCTTAGGCCTGATGGTACTATTGAAAAGTAGTAGGCTCGGCTCGTGGCTAAGGGTTATACCCAAAAGGAAGGTGAAGACTTCTTTGATACTTACTCACCTGTGGCTCGACTGACCACTATTTGAGTTCTACTTTCACTAGCTGCCTCGCATGGTCTTCTCGTTCGTCAAATGGATGTTAAGACTGCTTTCCTAAATGGAGAGTTGGACGAGGAAATTTATATGGAACAACCATATGGGTTTGTACTAGATGGTGAGTAAAGAAAAGTGTGCAAGTTGCTGAAGTCTTTGTATGGACTCAAGCAAGCACCCAAATAGTGGCATGAGAAGTTTGAAAGAACTTTAACAGCTGCAGGCTTTATTGTAAACGAAGCTGACAAATGTGTGTACTATTCAGTGGCGGAGACAGGGGGGGACCAGCAGGGGCCCTGGCCCCCCCTAACATTTTTCATCTAAGCCTAATATGCATATGAAAAGGTGATTATTTGCCACTAAATTGGTGTATTTTGATGCACCGGCCCTCTCCAATGAAGATTAGCAGCACTTGGCCCCCCTTATTCGATTTTCCTGGCTCCGCCACTGGTACTATTGCCATGGTGGGGGCGAGGAAGTTATCCTTTGCTTGTATATTGACGACATACTGATTTTCAGAACAAATCTGAATGTTATTAAGGAGGTCAAGGATTTTCTATCTTGTTGTTTTGAGATGAAAGATTTAGGAGTGGCTGATGTCATTCTGAACATCAAGTTGTTGAGAGACGATGATGGTGGGATCACATTGCTTCAATCTCATTATGTGGAAAAGATCTTGAGTCGCTTTGGCTACAGTGACTGCAAGCCCTCTCCAACACCATATGATGCTAGTGTGTTGCTTCGAAAGAATCGAATAATTGCTAGAGACCAATTGAAGTATTCTCGGATTATTGGCTCACTTATGTACTTAGCCAGTGCTACAAGACCTGACATCTCTTTTGCTGTTAGCAAACTGAGTCCGTTTGTCTCAAAACCAAGAGATGTGCATTGGAAAGCTCTAGAGAGAGTTTTGCGTTATTTGAAAGGCACTGCGAATTATGGAATTCACTACACCGGGCACCCAAAGGTGCTTGAAGGGTATAGTGACTCAAACTGGATCTCAGATGCTGATGAGATAAAGACCACGAGCGGTTACGTATTCACTCATGGAGGTGGCGCTGTTTCTTGGAAGTCTTGCAAGCAGACCATCTTAACGAGGTCAACAATGGAAGCAGAACTCACAGCACTAGATACAACTACGGTCGAAGCAGATTGGCTTCGCCTGCTCTTGAATGACTTGCCGGTTGTTGATAAACCTGTATCGGGTATCCTTATGAACTGCGATAATCAAACTGTGATCACGAAAGTGAGCAGCTCAAAGGATAATATGAAGTCATCAAGACACGTTCAGAGACGGTTAAAATTTGTCAGGAAAATGAGAAACTCCGGAGTTATTGCATTGGATTATATCCAAACGTCTAAAAATCGGGCAGACCTTTTTACTAAGGGTCTATCACGTAATGTGATAGATAATGCATCGAGGGAGATGGGTATGAGACCCACAATATGAGTTGTTCACAGTGGTAACCTATTCTTTGTGCTCAGAGATCCTGTGAATTAGATGTGGAAGACAAGTTGTTGATCAACTGAGAGGGGAGTATCCTTACTATTAACAATACCACTCCATGAAGATGCAATACTCTCCTAAGACTGCATGGCAGGTTGATGTATATCTTAATGTGTTCTAAGTGGCTCATTTAAGCAGAGATGTTGTCCTGCAGAACATCTTTTGAAGAACACACCTATATGAGTCTGATTGTTAAACATCACAATCTATGAGAGTAGGGTTCTCTCTAGTAAACTCATGAAAGGTCTCGGAGTATGACGCATAAGCTCCACCCGCGGGGAAGACCCACAGTAGCCACGTATTGGTCAAGGCTTTATGTGAAGCTAGATTCGCAGAAAACTTGCAGTTCAAGGCCCAGTCCACTGTTGAAGTTGCTTACTAGTGTAGCATAGAGTTCTAGGTGGAAATTCAACTTAACAGTCTCCACTGCAGTACCGGTATATAAAACAGTGTTTTGGAACCAAAGGCAGATTTTGTGTGCCTCTGGGATCTGGTGGGGGATTGCTGGAATTTTATCTATTTTGGGCCTAGCCCAATAAGCAGTTTCAGAAATTCCTAATAAATCCTAGAGGCCCACGCAGCCCATTCGTGCAAGGCAAGAGGTGGAACTAAAGTTTAGTCCCATATTGCTAGTTTAGAGGGAGTTGGACCTCTTTATAAGGGAGGTTCTTTCCCCACTTGTATGAGCATGAGAACAAGGGACATCCACGCGCGCTCCTCCTCCGCCGCCCGCCTCGTCACGACACGCCGCGGGTTGCGGGAACGAGCCGGTGTTTAAATTTTTGCCACACACTACGGGTATACGAAAGGTCACACGGAAGCTGAAAAGATTTTTTGCGAAAGTGGAGTTTGAATGTGAACGGTGCAGCCCTTCGGCTGCTGGCTGTTCGCTTCATCTCCGTCTCTTCGTTTTGCCTCCCGTCGCTGCCCTCTCTTCTCCTTTTCTTGCGCGTATAAAAGGAAGGTCGCTCCTCTCAGAGAGGCGTACCAGAACTTCTTCTTCCTCTCGCCACCGGTTCCAATCTCTGAGTTGTTGCTGTCTTCCTCATCCCGGCTTGCGGTGTGCACCGCGAGTCGGGACAGTAGGCCTCTGAAACCACACCACTTTGAGTCCTGTACGGGAGAAGGGTGATAAGGTTTTTGGGGAGCGCTCAGCGCGACTACTGACTTTTTCATCACGGACTCCGGCGACTACTTCCCCGACGACGACTTCTTCCCCGACGTCGACAACCTCATCGACGACATGGCTGGAGAGGATGTCGACCCCAAGTCCAGTGCTTCTGCTGCTGCTGTCCCGTACGTGTTCTTCCTCTTTCTGTTAGAGACCCTGCTACAGTTCCTTGTTCTAGTGTTTGCCCTAGATATGTTAGACTCTGTTTCATATATGCAACTTGCTATACTATCTGCTCTAGATGTGTTTAGTTATAGTTCATATATGAAGATGTTGTTTACCTTCTCTTTATCAAATCGCATGACTTGTTTTATCACTGCTATACTAGTCGTGCTTTATCTAGTATTTCTGATAATAAAATCATTTGGTAAATTGCTCATATTTCCAACATGTTCTAGGATGCAACCCTATTCTGGTCTAACCTTTGGAGAGGTAGAGCTGCCTGGCTAGTGGCCACACATATAAATCTGTGTATATTGATTTATACAACGTGGAATCTCCAAGTAAATCAAGTGAGAGAATATTGCATTAACCAAAGCATGTATCGTGTCGACTACTAGACGATGAAGAACAAAAAGTGCAATAGAGAATAGACACGCAGAGCTCAGCCAATACGTTCCCCTGGAACCTGGGTACGTAGTGGGTATCTACACGACTATACTCTTAATACTTATGGACATATACTGTCATGTGTGAAGAATTGGTGTTGCTTTTTACCAGTGATTCTTTAGCATCTGTCTTTCTCACACCGTCACACGTCCAAATTAATCAGGACTCAAGAGATCTCCATGTTCTCGAGGTTCCAAATTAAGCACGCACCTCCAGAATCAATCGACCACCAGTACCTGCAGGCATCAACCTAATTAAGAGGGTGCTTGATACGTTTAGTCTCATGACTAAAAGTAGTGAAACTAAAATTTGATAGCCTCACCCATGCTTCGATCCAAATAATAGAAAGACTAAAATCAAGTTAATGAGCATTTATTATCCTCCAAACCCTCCAATTCAGAACTCGCATGTGTTAAAAGAGAGGAATTAAATGAGAGGAGAAAGGGCTAATTCATATTTTAGTAGGGTTCCCTTGACTAAAAAAATTTAATCTCAAGACTAGTTCTAGTCTCTCTTTAGTCAGGGGTGCTTGAAACTTTAGCCTCTAAAAAACTATTTTTAGTCAGACTAAAAATAGTCTCTTGGATCCAAGCACCCTCTAATTAAAACACCCTGGACCTCTCAAATTATAGCATCTTTAAAGCAAACCAAATCGCATCAATCGGTAGGCCTTGATTCTTCCTTCGCTCTAATTCCTGATTTACGCGCCTGGAAGTCCGGAAAAAGGCACACTAATCATATGGGGACGTGCTTAGCAAGCTAGGCCGGTAGAGCATGCACATCACTTTATTCCTAAACATTTCATTTCGCTTGAAGAATGCCTCGTGCGTGCAAGTGGTGTCAGTAGTTATTGAGTACTCGTAGTCACTTGTACTCCCTATGAAGAGTGATCTAAACGGTGTTATATTTCTTTACGGATGGAGTAGTATATATCTGCTAGAAGGCATGTATGCAATAATAGGTGATTGCTTAAGGCTTAGGCTTGCGGAATAATCTAGGAGGCATGCAATGATAGGTAGTTATTGACACGCACGACGAGGTGAAAAGTTGCACGCACGCTTACACATTTGAACAGTGTAGAACCTGCCTGCCCTGCCAGAGAGAACCTAACTTTAGTTACGTGGAGGCAGACCATCTTTGACTAATGAAACCATCATTCATCCATGGTACATGCAGGCATATCATGCGTGCCTCTGTTACTGTTGGCTCGTTATTGATCTACTGCTGCAGATTGTTTCGAGCAAGAAAGAAAAAAAGTGGTACAGTGTAGATGCATGCATGCATGCGATGTGATGTGATGTCTCTGAGTGCTTTCTTTTTCCCGAAAGTCTACTGATGTCGACTATATATGCCATTTCACACGTGTTGGATTTGTGGTTGAAGTGCCTGGGCCCCGGCCGGGCAACCGTAAAAGAAGTTGCAGAGGACATTTTGTGGTGCTGCCTTTTTCTCCTGGCTTGGCTAGCTAGCCAGTCACGCCACGGCCGAGCAGTGACCCGGAACAAGCAAATATTCGGCGCTGCGGCTGCTTCTCTCATGGCGAGCTAGGGAGATGCCCTTCTTTTTCGCGCGATTTGGTGGAGAAAACAGAAAGGGTGGAATCATGTGCGATCTGCGGAGTCGTTGAGGTTGGAAACGGATCCATGCATGTTTGCTACTGTTGTCTAGGGGGCTTGGCTTCGGTATGGTGACGGTGACGAGGCTGCCGGCCGGCCAACTACGCCCCACAGTAATGCAATGCTGCGGCTGGAAGGTTGGATTAGTGGACCAGTGAGCCAGGACTCAGGTGTCAGGGAAGAACAGTGAATCACACGATGCATGTTGCGCTGAAGTTTTAAGATGGTTCGTGTGGCTGCTGGACAGCGAGAAAGGCAGTGTTGCATGTTCAAATTGCTCTAGAGCCACGTTCGGTCTAGAATTATTATGTCCAAAAATGATGACCCCTTGTTGCTACCACATGATATAATCTATTTTTTTAGGGAGGTCATAAATGGGCCACCGAAAAAAACCAGAGCGGGGAAATGGTGGCGGGGAAGAAGGAAATATTCCACGGTGAGAGAGGCGCGGCTGCGTCTCGAGCAAGATGGCTTTGTGAATGCATCATGTGATGTGCAGAGTTGAGTTGAGGTTGGAAACGAGTGTGTCCACAGATATGAATGCCAAAATGACAGAAGAAAAGAAATACAAAAGCCAGAAGAAATCAATTTGGCGGCCTCCGTCCAGCCCAGCAGTACAACACGCGGTCCATACTAGCAACTGATGTAGATCACCTGCTAAGAGCATTTTCAAGGTGGACCCGTAAACCTCGTGCAACCATATGGACCGCGTTGTTCGGTCCGCGAAAGTCATTCAACACCGATATACATCAGTCCGCGGGGCGGTCCAAACACAATTTTTTCCGCAAATCGGAGACAAACGTAGGAAGGTTTGCGGGAGTCCGGCCCGATCCAAAGGTCGTTTCTGACCGCCCTGGCCACCAAATACTCCTCCCCTACCGCACGCGCTCCCGTCTGTCGTCAGCTGCCCGCATTCATGCCGTTGTAGAGCACGTCGCTCAACATTGAAGACGGCTCAGGGCGGACGCAACCTCTCACTGCCTCCGCCATTGAAGCGGTGCGCAGGCCGAGCGCGCTGCCCGCGACGCGTCTGAAGGAAATATGCCCTAGAGGCAATAATAAAGTTGTTGTTTTATATTTCCTTATATCATGATAAATGTTTATTATTCATGCTAGAATTGTATTAACCGAAAACTTGATACATGTGTGAATACATAGACAAAACACCGTGTCCCTAGTAAGCCTCTACTAGACTAGCTCGTTAATCAAAGATGGTTAAGTTTCCTAACCATAGACATGTGTTGTCATTTGATGAACGGGATCACATCATTAGGAGAATGATGTGATGGACAAGACCCATCCGTTAGCTTAGCATATTGATCGTTCAGTTTTATTGCTATCGCTTTCTTCATGTCAAATACATATTCCTTCGACTATGAGATTATGCAACTCCAGATACCGGAGGAATACCTTGTGTGCTATCAAACGTCACAATGTAACTGGTGTTGGGGAACGTAGTAATTTCAAAAAAATTCCTACGATCACGCAAGACCATGGTGATGGCATAGCAACGAGAGGGGAGAGTGTCCGTCCACGTACCCTCGTAGACCGAAAGCGGAAGCGTTATAACAACGCGGTTGATGTAGTTGTACGTCTCCACGATCCGACCGATCCAAGCACCGAACGTACGGCACCTCCGTGTTCTGCACATCGTTCAGCTCGATGACGATCCCGGACTCGATCCAGCAAAGTGTCGGGATGAGTTCCACAAGACGACGGCGTGGTGGACGATGTTGATGCTCCACCGACGCAGGGCTTCGCCTAAGCTCCGCGACGATATGACTTCTCCGGCGCGGGCTTCGCCTAAGCTCATGACGATATGACCAAGTGGAATATGGTGGAAGGGGCACCGCACACGGCTAAGGAAAGATCCGTAGATCAACTTGTGTGTCTTGGGGTGCCCCCGCCTCAGTATATAAAGGAGACAAGGGGAGGTGGCGGCCCAAGGGGCGCACTAGGAGGAGTCCTACTCCCACCGGAGTAGGACTCCCCCTCTCCTAGTTGGAGTAGGATTGGGGAGGGAAAGAGGGAAGGGCGCCGCCTCTCCTGTCCTATTCGGACCGGAAGGGGAGGGGCGCAGCCCACCTGGCCGGCCCTTCTCCTTCTCCTTGAGGCCCATGAAGGCCCATATACCCCCGGGGTTCCGTAACCCCGGTGTTCCTAGTAACATCCTGTTTTCACTCGGAACCATTCAAGTCCAAACATAGGCTTCCAATATATCAATCTTTATGTCTCGACCATTTCGAGACTCCTCATCATGTCCGTGGTCACATCCGGACTCAACAACCTTCGTGCATCAATACTTATAAACTCATTATGAACTGTCATCGAAGCGTTAAGCGTGCACGGACCCTACGGGTTCGAGAACTATGTAGACATGACCTAGAACCATTCTCGGTCAATAACCAATAGCGGAACCTGGATGCCCATATTGGTTCCTACATATTCTACGAAGATCTTTATCGGTCAAACCGCATAACGACATACGTTGTTCCCTTTGTCATCGGTATGTTACTTACCCGAGATTCGATCGTCGGTATCCAATACCTAGTTCAATCTCGTTGCCGGTAAGTCTCTTTACTCGTTCCGTAATACATCATCTCACAACTAACTCATTAGTTGTAATGCTTGCAAGGCTTAAGTGATGTGCATTACCGAGAAGGCTCGAGATACCTCTCCGACAATCGGAGTGACAAAACCTAATCTCAAATACGCCAACCCAACAAGTACCTTTGGAGACACCTGTAGTACTCCTTTATAATCACCCGATTCGTTGTGACGTTTGGTAGTACCAAAGTGTTCCTCCGTAAACGGAGTTGCATAATCTCATAGTTACGAGGAACATGTATGGGTCATGAAGAAAGCATTAACATACTAAGCGATCAAGTGTTAAGCTAACGGAATGGGTCATGTCAATCAGATCATTCAACTAATGATGTGACCTTGTTAATCAAATAACAACTCCTTGTTCATGGTTAGGAAACATAACCATCTTTGATTAACAAGCTAGTCAAGTAGAGGCATACTAGTGACATACTGTTTGTCTATATATTCACACATGTATTATGTTTCCGGTTAATACAATTCTAGCATGAATAATAAACATTTATCATGATATAAGGAAATAAATAATAACTTTATTATTGCCTCTAGGGCATATTTCCTTGATCTCCCACTTGCACTAGAGTCAATAATCTAGATTACAAAGTAATGATCCTTACACCCATGGAGTCTTGGTGCTGATCATGTTTTGCTCGTGGAAGAGGCTTAGTCAACGGGTCTGCAACATTCAGATCCGTATGTATTTTGCAAATCTCTATGTCTCCCACTTGGACTTGGTCCCGAATGGAATTGAAGCGTCTCTTGATGTGCTTGGTCCTCTTGTGAAATCTGGATTCCTTTGCCAAGGCAATTGCACCAAGATTGTCACAGAAGATCTTCATCGGTCCCGATGCACTAGGTATGACACCTAGATCGGAAATGAACTCTTTCATCCAGACTCCTTCATTCGCTGCTTCGAAGCAGCTATGTACTCCGCTTCACATGTAGATCCCGCCACGACGCTTTGTTTAGAACTGCACCAACCGACAGCTCCACCGTTTAATAAAAACACGATCCGGTTTGCGATTTAGAATCGTCCGGATCGATGTCAAAGCTTGCATCGACGTAACCATTTACGACTAGCTCTTTGTCACCTCCATATCGAGAAACATATCCTTAGTCCTTTTCGTATTTCAGATGTTCTTGACCGCTGTCCAAAGATCCACTCTGGATTACTTTGGTACCTTCCTGCCAAGCTTACAGCTAAGCATACGTCAGTCTGGTACACAGCATTGCATACATGATAGAGCCTATGGCTGAAGCATAGGAACATCTTTCATTTTCTCTCTATCTTCTGCTTGTGGTCGGGCATTGAGTCGACTCAATCTTACACCTTGTAACACAGGTAAAAACCTTTCTTTGCTCGATCCATTTTGAACTTTTTCAAAACTTTATCAAGGTATGTGCTTTGTGAAAGTCCAATCAAGCGCCTTGATCTATCTCTATAGATCTTGATGCCCAATATGTAAGCAGCTTCACCGAGGTCTTTCATTGAAAACTTTTATTCAAGTATCCTTTTATGCTATCCAGAAATTCTATATCATTTCCAATCAATAATATGTCGTCCACATATAATATTAGAAATGCTCTGAGCTCCCACTCACTTTCTTGTAAATACAGGCTTCTCCAAAAGTCAGATAAACCCATATGCTTTGATCACATTATCAAAGCGCTTATTCCAACTCCGAGAGGCTTGCACCGCACCATAAATTGATCGCTGGAGCTTGCACACTTTGTTAGCACCTTTTGGATCGACAAAACCTTCTGTTGCATCATATACAACTCTTCTTCTAGAAATCCATTCAAGAATGCAGTTTTACATCCATTTGCCAAATTTCATAATCATAAAATGCGGCAATCGCTAACATGATTCGGACAGACTTAAGCATCGCTTCGGGTGAGAAAGTCTCATCGTAGTCAACTCCTTGAACTTGTCGAAAACCTTTTGCAACAAGTCGAGCTTTGTAGACAGTTATATTACCATCGGCGTCGGTCTTCTTCTTAAAGATCCATTTATTTTCAATGGCTTGCCGATCATCGGGCAAGTCAACCAAAGTCCATACTTTGTTCTCATACATGGATCCCATCTCAGATTTCATGGCTTCCAGCCATTTTATGCGAATCTGGGCTCACCATCGCTTCTTCATAGTTTGTAGGTTCGCCATGGTCAAGTAACATGACTTCCGAATAAGATTACCGTACCACTCACAGTGCGTATTTTACTCTGGTTGACCTCGAGGTTCAAGAGCAACTTGATCTCAAGCTTTATGATCATCATCATTAGTTTCCTCACTAATTGGTGTAGTTGTCACAGAACCATTTCTTGTGATGAACTACTTTCCAATAAGGGAGCAGATCTGATTATCTCATCAAGTTCTACTTTCCTCCCACTCACTTCTTTCGAGAGAAACTCCTTCTCTAGAAAGGACCCGAATTTAGCAACGAAAATCTTGCCTTCAGATCTGTGATAGAAGGTGTACCCAACATCTCCTTTGGGTATCCTATGAAGACACATTTTCCGATTTGGGTTCGAGCTTATCCGGTTGAAGTTTCTTTACATAAGCATCGCAGCCCCAAACTTTAAGAAACGACAACTTTGGTTTCTTGCCAAACCACAGTTCATAAGGCGTCGTCTCAACGGATTTTGACGGTGTCCTATTCAACGTGAATGCGGCCGCCTCTAAAGCATAACCCCAAAACGATAGCGGTAAATCGGAAATAGACATCATAGATCGCACCATAGCTAGTAAAGTACGACACGACGTTCGACACACCATTTCTCCGTGGTGTTCCGGGTGGCGTGAGTTGCTAAACTATTCCACATTGTTTCAAATGTAAACCAAACTCAGAACTCAAATATTCTCCTCCACGATCAGATCGTAGAAACTTTATTTTCTTGTTACGATGATTTTCCACTTCACTCTGAAATTCTTTGAACTTTTCAAACGTTTCAGATTTGTGTTTCATTAAGTAGATATACCCATATCTGCTTAAATCATCTGTGAAGGTGAGAAAATAACGATACCCGCCAAGTGCCTCAACATTCATTGGACCACAAACATCGGTATGTATGATTTCCAACAAATCAGTTGCTCGCTCCATAGTTCCGAGAACGGCGTTTTGGTCATCTTGCCCATGAGGCACGGTTCGCAAGTACCAAGTGATTCATAATCAAGTGATTCGAAGCCCATCAAGATGGAGTTTCTTCATGCGTTTTACACCGATATGACCTAAACGGCAATTACACAAATAAGTTGCACTATCATTATCAACTCTGCATCTTTTGGCTTCAACATTATGAATATGTGTATCACTACTGTCGAGATTCAACAAGAATAGACCATTCTTCAAGGGTGCATGACCATAAAAGATATTACTCATATAAATAGAACAACCATTATTCTCTGATTTAAATGAATAACCGTCTCGCATTAAACAAGATCCAGATATAATGTTCATGCTCAACGCGGCACCAAATAACAATTATTTAGGTCTAAAACTAATCCCGAAGGTAGATGTAGAGGTAGCGTGCCGACCGCGATCACATTGACTTTGAAACCATTTCCCACGCGCGATCGTCACCTCGTCCTTTGCGGTGCTCGTCTATTCCGTAGTCCCTGCTTCGAGTTGCAAATATTAGCAATGAACCAGATCAAATACCAGTGCTACTACGAGCTCTAGTAAGGTACACATCAATAACATGTATATCACATATACCTTTGTTCACCTTGCCATCCTTTTATCCGCCAAATACTTGGGGCAGTTCCGCTTCAAAGGTCCGGTCTGCTTGCAAGTAAAACACTCGATTTCAGGCTTAGGTCCAGACTTGGGTTTCTTCTCTTGATCAGCAACTTTCTTGCTGTTCTTTTGAAGTTTCCTTCTTCTTCCTTTGCCCTTTTCTTGAAACTAGTGGTCTTGTTGACCATCAACACTTGATGCTCTTTCTTGATTTCTACCTCCGCTGCTTTTAGCATCGCGAAGAGCTCAGAATTGTCTTAGTCATCCCTTGCATATTATAGTTCATCACGAAGCTCTTGTAGCTTGGTGGCGTGATTGGAGAATTCTGTCAATGACACTATCATCCGGAAGATTAACTCCCAGCTGAATTAAGTGATTGTTATACCCGGACATTTTGAGTATATGCTCATTGACGTAACTATTCTCCTCCATCTTGCAGCTATAGAACTTATTGGAGACTTCATATCTCTCAATCTGGGCATTTGCTTGAAATATTAACTTCAACTCCTGGAACATCTCATATGCTCCATGACGCTCAAAACGTCGTTGAAGACCCGGTTCTAAGCCGTAAAGCATGGCACATCGAACTATAGAGTAGTCATCAGCTCTGCTTTGCCGACGCTCATAACTTCGCTCAAGATCTGCAGCAGAGTTCGCTCACCCAGCGGTGCTTCCAGGCGTAATTTTTCGTGCAGCAATGAGGATAATCCTCAAATTACGGACCCAGTCCGTAATTGCTACCATCATCTTTCAACTTTGCTTTCTCAAGGAACGCATTAAAATTCAACGGAACAACAAAGCACGAGCCATCTATCTACATTAAACATAGACAAGCAAAATACTATCAGTACTAAGTTCATGATAAATTTAAGTTCAATTAATCATATTAAAAAACTCCCACTTAGACAGACATCTCTAGTCATCTAAGTGATCACGTGATCCAAATCAACTAAACCATGTCCGATCATCACGTGAGATGGAGTAGTTTCAATGGTGAACATCACTATGTTGATCATATCTACTATATGATTCACGCTCGACCTTTCGGTCTCGTGTTCCGAGGCCATATCTGTTATATGCTAGGCTCGTCAAGTTTAACTCGAGTATTCGCGTGTGCAACTGTTTTGCACCGTTGTAGATGGACGAGAACTTATCACACCCGATCATCACGTGGTGTCGGGTACTACTTAACTTTGGCAACGGTGCATACTCGTGGAGAACACTTCTTGATAATTTTAGTGAGAGATCATCTTATAATGCTACCGTCAAACAAAGCAAGATAAGATGCATAAAGGATAAACATCACATGCAATCAATATAAGTGATATGATATGGTCATCATCATCTTGTGCTTGTGATCTCCATCGCCAAGCACCGCCATGATCATCATCGCCACCGGCGCGACACCTTGATCTCCATCGTAGCATCGTTGTCGTCTCGCCAACTATTGCTTCTACGACTATCGCTACTCCTTAGTGATAAAGTAAAGCAATTACATGGCGTTGCATTTCATACAATAAGCGACAACCATATGGCTCCTGCCATTGTCGATAACTCGGTTACAAAACATGATCATCTCATACAATAAAGTATAGCATCACGCCTTGTCCATATCACATCACAACATGCCCTGCAAAAACAAGTTAGACGTCTTCTACTTTGTTGTTGCAAGTTTTACGTGGCTGCTACGGGCTGAGCAAGAACCGTTCTTACCTCGCATCAAAACCACAACGATACTTCGTCAAATAGACTCCGCTTTAACCTTCTCAAGGACCGGGCGAGCCACACTCGATTCAACTAAAGTAAGAGAGACAGACACCCGCCGGTCACCTTTAAGCAACGAGTGCTCGGAGCGGTGAAACCAGTCTCGCGTAAGCGTACGCGTAATGTCGGTCCGGGCCGCTTCATCTCACAATACCGCTGAACCAAAGTATGACATGCTGGTAGGCAGTATGACTTGTATCGCCCACAACTCACTTGTGTTCTACTCGTGCACATGACATCAACGCATAAAACCAGGCTCGGATGCCATTTGTTGGGGAACGTAGTAATTTCAAAAATTTCCTACGATCACGCAAGACCATGGTGATGGCATAGCAACGAGAGGGGAGAGGTCCGTCCACGTACCCTCGTGAGACTGAAAGCGGAAGCGTTATAACAACGCTGTTGATGTAGTCGACGTCTCCACGATCCGACCGATCCAAGCACCGAACGTCACGGCACCTCCGTGTTCTCGCACACGCTCAGCTCGATGACGATCCCGGACTCGATCCAGCAAAGTGTCGGGGATGAGTTCCACAAGACGACGGCGTGGTACGATGTTGATGCTCCACCGACGCAGGGCTTCGCCTAAGCTCCGCGACGATATGACTTCTCCGGCGCAGGCTTCGCCTAAGCTCATGACGATATGACCAAGTGGAATATGGTGGAAGGGGCACCGCACACGGCTAAGGAAAGATCCGTAGATCAACTTGTGTGTCTTGGGGTGCCCCTGCCCCGTATATAAAGGAGACAAGGGGAGGTGGCCGCCCAAGGGGGGCGCGCTAAGGAGGAGTCCTACTCCCACCGGAGTAGGACTCCCCCTCTCCTAGTTGGAGTAGGATTGGGGAGGGAAAGAGGGAAGGCGCCGCCTCTCTCCTTGTCCTATTCGGACTGGAAGGGGAGGGGGCGCAGCCCACCTGGCCGGCCCTTCTCCTTCTCCTTGAGGCCCATGAAGGCCCATATACCCCGGGGTTCCGTAACCCCGGTGTTCCTAACATCCTGTTTTCACTCGGAACCATTCCAAGTCCAAACATAGGCTTCAATATATCAATCTTTATGTCTCGACCATTTGAGACTCCTCGTCATGTCCGTGATCACATCCGGACTCGAACAACCTTCGGTGCATCAATACTTATAAACTCATTATGAACTGTCATCGAAGCGTTAAGCGTCAGGACCCTACGGGTTCGAGAACTATGTAGACATGACCTAGAACCATTCTCGGTCAATAACCAATAGCGGAACCTGGATGCCCATATTGGTTCCTACATATTCTCTGAAGATCTTTATCGGTCAAACCGCATAACGACATCGTTGTTCCTTTGTCATCGGTATGTTACTTACCGAGATTCGATCGTCGGTATCAATACCTAGTTCAATCTCGTTGCGGTAAGTCTCTTTACTGTTCGTAATACATCATCTCACAACTAACTCATTAGTTGTAATGCTTGCAAGGCTTAAGTGATGTGCATTACCGAGAAGGCACGAGATACCTCTCCGACAATCGGAGTGACAAAACCTAATCTCGAAATACGCCAACCCAACAAGTACCTTTGGAGACACCTGTAGTACTCCTTTATAATCACCCGATTTGCGTTGTGGCGTTTGGTAGTACCAAAGTGTTCCTCCGTAAACGGAGTTGCATAATCTCATAGTTACAGGAACATGTATGGGTCATGAAGAAAGCATTAACATACTAAACGATCAAGTGTTAAGCTAACGGAATGGGTCATGTCAATCAGATCATTCAACTAATGATGTGACCTTGTTAATCAAATAACAACTCCTTGTTCATGGTTAGGAAACATAACCATCTTTGATTAACAAGCTAGTCAAGTAGAGGCATACTAGTGACATACTGTTTGTCTATATATTCACACATGTATTATGTTTCCGGTTAATACAATTCTAGCATGAATAATAAACATTTATCATGATATAAGGAAATAAATAATAACTTTATTATTGCCTCTAGGGCATATTTCCTTCAACTGGGTGATTATAAAGATACTCTACAGGTATCTCCGAAGGTGTTTGTTGGGTTGGCATAGATGGAGATTAGGATTTGTCACTCCGAGTATCGGAGAGGTATCTCTGGGCCCTCTAGGTAATACACATCATAAGAAGCCTTGCAAGCAAAGTGACTAATAAGTTAGTTGCAGGATGATGTATTACGGAACGAGTAAAGAGACTTGCCGGTAACAAGATTGAACTAGGTATGAAGATACCGACGATCAAATCTCGGGCCAGTAACATACCCATGGACAAAGGGAATAATGTATGTTGTCATAACGGTTCGACTGATAAAGATCTTCCTAGAATATCTAGGAGCCCATATGGGCATCCAGGTTCCGCTATTGGTTATTGACCGGAGAGGTGTCTCGGTCATGTCTACGTAGTTCTCGAACCCGTAGGGTCCGCACGCTTAACGTCCGATGATGATTTTGTATTATATGAGTTATGAGATTTGCTGACCGAATGTTGTTCGGAGTCCCAGATGAGATCACGGACATGACGAGGAGTCTCGAAATGGTCGAGAGGTAAAGATTGATATATAGGATGATAGTATTCGGACACCGGAAGTGTTCCGGGGGTACCGGGTACATATCGGGTCACCGGAAGGGGTTCCGGGCACCCTCCCGACAACTATATGGGCCTAACGGGCCAAGAGGGGAAACGCAGCAGCCAGCAGGGGCTGCTGCGCCCTGATATGGGCCGCACCTAAGGGAAAGGAAAGAGAGGAAGAGAGAAGGAAGGGGAGGGATTCGGCCTCCCCCTTCTTTCCCTCCTCCCTCCTTCGTTCCCCTTCCGGAACTTATGGAAGGGGGGAGGCCGAATTGGGGAGGCGCCCAAGTAGGATTCCTCCTACTTGAGGCGCCCCCTTGCCGCTCCCCTCCCTATCCCACGTATATATACATGGGGAGGGGGCGCCTAGAACATACACACCAACAATTGTTAGCCGTGTGCGGCGCCCCCCTCCATAGTTTACGCCTCCGGTCATATTCTCGTAGTGCTTAGGCGAAGCCCTGCGCGGATCACTTCACCATCACCGTCACCATGCCGTTGTGCTGACGAAACTCATCTGCTTCCTTGACACTTTGCCGGATCAAGAGTTCGAGGGACGTCATCGAGCTGAACGTGTGCAGAACTCGGAGGTGTCGTACATTCGATCCTATATCGGTTGGAACGAGAAGAAGTTCGACTACATCAACTGCGTTGTCAAACGCTTCCGCTTTCGCTCTACGAGGGTACGTGGACACTCTCCCCCTCTCGTTGCTATGCATCTCCTAGATAGATCTTGCGTGAGCGTAGGATTTTTTTAAATTGCATGCTACGTTTCCCAACAGTGGCATCCGAGCCAGGTCTATGCGTAGATGATATGCACGAGTAGAACACAAAGAGTTGTGGGCGTTGATCGTCATACTGCTTACCATCAATGTCTTATTTTGATTCGGCGGTATTGTTGGATGATGCGGCCTAGACCAACCTTACATGACCACGTTCATGAGACCAGTTCCACCGACAAACATGCAACTAGTTCTGCATAAAGGTGGTTGGTGATGTCTACTACACAACCTTCTTCTTGTAGACGTTGTTGGGCCTCCAAGTGCAGAGGTTTGTAGGACAGTAGCAAATTTCCCTCAAGTGGATGACCTAAGGTTTATCAATCCGTGGGATGCGTAGGATGCAGATGGTCTCTCTCAAGCAACCCTGCAACCAAATAACAAAGAGTCTCTTGTGTCCCCAACACACCCAATACAATGGTAAATTGCATAGGTGCACTAGTTCGGCGAAAAGATGGTGATACAAGTGCAATATGGATGGTAGATATAGGTTTTTGTAATCTGAAAATATAAAAACAGCAAGGTAGCAAGCGATAAAAGTGAGCGTAAACGGTATTGCAATGCTAGGAAACAAGGCCTAGGGTTCATACTTTCACTAGTGCAAGTTCCCTCAACAATAATAACATAATTGGATCATATAACTATCCCTCAACATGCAACAAAGAGTCACTCCAAAGTCACTAATAGCGGAGAACAAACGAAGAGATTATTGTAGGGTACGAAACCACCTCAAAGTTATTCTTTCGGATCGATTGCAGGGTGCCGGAACAGGGTCCCGATTGGTTTTTGGTGGCTACAGAGGCTTGCGGTGGCGGAACTCCCGATCTATTCTGTTCCCCGATGTTTTTAGGGTATATGGACATATATAGGCGAAAGAAGTCGGTCAGGGGAGCCACGAGGGTGGGGGCGCGCCCAGGGGGGTAGGGCGTGCCTCCCTGCCTCGTGGCTTCCTCGAAGCTTCCCTGACGTCTACTCCAAGTCTCCTAGATTGCTTCTGTTCCAAAAATAACTCTCCCGAAGGTTTCATTCCGTTTGGACTCCGTTTGATATTCCTTTTCTTTGAAATACTGAAATAGGCAAGAAAACAGCAATTTGGGTTGGGCCTCCGGTTAATAAGTTAGTCCCAAAAATAATATAAAAGTGTTTAGTAAAGCCCATAAACATCCAAAACAGATAATATAATAGCATGAATACTTCATAAATTATAGATACGTTGGAGACATATCAGCATCCCCAAGCTTAATTCCTGCTCGTCCTTGAGTAGGTAAATGATAAAAAAATTATGAAGTGCGAATGCTAGCAGGTGCACAAGTTTGATCAATGATAATTTAAATCACCTTTTCTAGCATCATTATATATCATACAGTAGCTCAACTCATAGAACTTCTCATGATCAGGTAACAAACTATTCACATGTTAAAGTATAAATCATAAACTTTCTTGAAAACTAACAAACCGTGTTATTAGTCATCAAACAATTACAATTCATCTTATTTCCAGGAAGGGTCTATGTCAGAGCTTTGATTCAACAAACTTCACATACTCAACTATCATTTAGTCTTTCACAATTGCTAACCCTCACATGATATTTATGGGTTCAAAGTTTTAATCAGACACAGAGAAAGATAGGGGCTTATAGATTCGCCTCCCAACCTTTTACCTCAAGGGTAATGTCAACAATAAAATATATATATATATATATATATATATATATATATATATATATATATATATCAGGATCTTTCCAACACAATGTGCTTGCCAAAGGATAAAATGTAAAAAGGAAAGGTGAAGATCACCATGACTCTTGCATAAGGTATAAGACAAGAATAAAATATAGGACCTTCGCAGAGGGAAGCAGAGGTTGTCATGCGCTTTTTATAGTTGGATGCACAAAATCTTAATGCGAAAGAACGTCACTTTATATTGCCACTTGTGATAGGGACCTTTATTATGTAGTCCGTCGCTTTTATTTCTTCCACATCACAAGATCGTATAAAGCTTATTTTCTCCACACTAATAGATCATACATATTTAGTGAGCAATTTTTACTGCATTCACCGATGACAACTTACTTGAAGGATCTTACTCAATCCATAGGTAGGTATGATGGACTCTCATGGCAATACTGGTTTAAGGGATGTTTGGAAGCACAAGTAGTATCTCTACTTGGTGCAAAGAATTGGCTAGCATGAGGGAGAAAGGCAAGCTCAGCATGTTGAATGATCCATGACAATATACTTTATTTCGGATATAAGAAAACATAACCCATTACGTTGTCTTCCTTGTCCAACATTAACCTTTTAGCATGTCATATTTTAATGAGTGCTCACAATTACAAAAGATGTCCAAGATAGTATATTTATATGTGAAATCTCTCTTCGCTCAATATTCTTTCATGAATTGTTCAAGTGACTAATACAATGTTTGCTAACTTTCAATAAATTTACCACCTCTACTTATTATATGTGAAGTCATTACTCCCCATGAGATAAGCATATGAAACATATATAATTTCATATTTCTTATATTCAATTCATTCAACCATTTACTCATAGGATGTAAGTGAAGCACACGAATAAATGACAAACTACTCCAAAAAGATATAATTGAAGATCAATGAGTAGTTAAATAATTATTTAGCTATGTGAAGACTCTCCCATTTAATAATTTCAGATCTTGATACTTTATTCATACAACAAGCAAACCAAAATAAAATGACATCTAAGAATAGCAAACATCATGTGAAGAAGCAAAAACTTAGGATTAACCGATACTAACCGATAGTTGTTGAAGAATAAAGGTGGGATGCCAACCGGGGCATCCCCAAGCTTAGACGCTTGAGACTTCTTGAAATATTATATTGGGATGCCTTGGGAATCCCCAAGCTTGAGCTTTTGTGTCTCCTTAATTCCTCTCATATCACGGTCTCCCTAAATCTCAAAAGCTTCATCCACACAAAACTCAACAAGGACTCGTGAGATAAGTTAGTAAAAACCAATGCAAAAACCTTATCATACTCTATTGTAGCAAATCACTAAAATTATTATTCAACATTGCATACTAAATGCCTCTTCATATTTAATAGTCCTATCCTTAAATAGAATCATTAAATAAGCAAACATACGCAAACAATGCGAACATAACAGCAATCTGCCTAAACAGGATAGTCTGTAAAGAATGCAGCAAGATCCATACTTCCCTAGCTCCAAAAATTATGAAAGAAAATTCACACTGTAGTAAATTTATCAGAGCTTATTATGCAAAAGGTTTCAACATTTTATCACATTCTGACTTTTCTAGGGAATTTTTGCAACAGCGGTAAACTTTCTGTTTTCAAACAGCAACATGTATACTTACAAAATAAGCATGGTAAAGGCATGGTAAAGGCTATCCTTGACATTTTTATTGAAAATAGATATGCAAAACATTATTCTAAATAACAGCAAGAAGATACTAACAAAATAAAATGACGCTCCAAGCAAAACACATATCATGTGGTGAATAAAAATATAGCTCCAAGTAAAGTTACCGATGAACGAAGATTTAAAGAGGGGATGCCATCCGGGCATCCCCAAGCTTAGGCTCTTGGTTGTCCTTGAATATTACCTTGGGGTGCCTTGGTCATCCCCAAGCTTAGGCTCTTGCCACTCCTTATTCCATATTCCATCGAATCTTTACCCAAAACTTGAAAACTTCACAACACAAAACTTAACAGAAAACTCGTAAGCTCCCTTAGTATAAGAAAATAAATCACCAGTTAGGTACTGTTGTGAACTAATTCTAAATTCATATTGGTGTAATTTCTACTGTATTCCAACTTCTCTATGGTTCATACCCTCCGATACTACTCATAGATTCATCAAAATAAGCAAACAACACATAGAAAACAGAATCTGTCAAAAACAGAACAGTCTGTAGTAATCTGTATCAAACGTATACTTGTGGAACTCAAAAAATCCTGAAATAAATTGGTGGACCTGAGGAATTTGTCTATTAATCATATTCAAAAAGAATCAACCTAAAATCAATCTCCATTAAAGAATGGCAGCTAATCTCGTAAGCGCTAAAGTTTCTGTTTTTTACAGCATGATCATAAAGACTTTCACCCAAGTCTTCCCAAAGGTTCTACTTGGCACAAACACTAATTAAAACATAAAACCACATCTAACCAGAGGCTAGATAGATTATGTATTGCAAAAAATAACCAAAAAGCAAGGGACAATAATAAAATTGGGTTGCCTCCCAACAAGCGCTAACGTTTAACGCCCCTAGCTAGGCATGATTTTCAATGATGCTCACATAAAAGATAAGAATTGAAACTTAAAGAGAGCATCATGAAGAATATGACTAGCACATTTAAGTCTAACCCACTTCCTATGCATAGGGATTTTGTGAGAAAATAACTTATGGGAACAATAATCAACTAGCATAGGAAGGCAAAACAAGCATAACTTCAAAACTTTAAGCACATAGAGAGGAAACTTGATATTATTGCAATTCCTACAAGCATATATTCCTCCCTCATAATAATTTTCAGTAGCATCATGAATGAATTCAACAATATAACTATCACATAAAGCATTCTTTTCATGATATACTTGCATAGAAATTTTACTACTCTCCACATAAGCAAATTTATTCTCATCAATAGAGCAAACTCAAACAAAAATAACTATCATGTGAAGCATAATCCAATTGAAAATTAAAATCATGATGACAAGTTTAATGGCTATCTTTATTCTTTATAGCATACATGTCATCACAATAATCATCATAAATAGGAGGCATGCTTTCATCATAATAAATTTGCTCATCAAAACTTGGGGGACAAAAAAGATCATCTTCGTCAAACATAGCATCCCCAAGCTTGTGGCTTTGCATATCATTAGCATCATGGATATTCAAAGAATTCGTACTAACAACATTGCAATCATGCTCATCATTCAAATATTTTATGCCAAGCATTCTATGTAATTCTTCTTCTAGTACTCGAGCACAATTTTCCTTCCCATCATTTTCACGAAAGACATTAAAAAGATGAAGCATATGAGGCACACTACTGGAATCAGAGGATTTGCCATCAGCCCTTTCTTTGCCATCTGCTAGCGGACGACAAAGGAGGTCTTTGATGTCCGTTTCCAAAAAACAGACGTCAAAGAACTGGCTGATGGCAAAGATCATATTTGCCATCAGCCAGTTCTTTGCCGTCGGCTAGCGGACGACAAAGAAGCTTTGCCGTCAGCTAGCGGACGGCAAAGAGGGAGGGGCCCCACTGACGAGCTGCTTAAAAAAACTTAACGCCCCCCTCTTTGTCGTCCGCTAGCCGACGGCAAAGAGCAAAAAAGCGGACGGCAAAGGGGGGCGGATGGCAAAGATTTAATTATCTAACGGCGGCCGCGCCCCACCCCACCCCTCTCTCTCTGTTTCTCTCTCTCTCTCTCTTCACACGCGCGCCGCCGCCCCCACCACTCTCTGCCGCCCCGTCGCCCCACCAATCTCCGCCGCCCCCACCACTCTCCGCCGCCTGTCGCCCCACCACCCTTGCCCCTGTGCCCCCACCCAGTGCCACCGCAGCCCTGCCGCCTCAAGAGCCTGCCGTCTCGGCGCCACAGCCCCCCCCCCGCCCCCCCGCCTCCCGCCCCCAGCCCAACCACCCGGCGCCCCACCGCCCCCGCCTCCCTGCCGTCTCGGCCACGCCTGCCCCACGGTGCCCTGCCCCCCACGCCCCACCCGCCTGGCCCCGGTCCCGTCGCCATCGCTGCCGGCCGCCTCCGCCCGCCCGCCCCCTCCTCCACCGCCACCTCCTCCACCGCCCCTACCCAGTGAGCTCTACCTCCTCTTTTCTGTTTTTTTCTGTTTTTTAGTTTCAGGTTTATGTTTAGTTTAGATTTAGTTTTAGTTTTAGTTTTAGGTTTAGATTTAGTTTTTCCTTTTTTCTGTTTTTTTAGTTTTAGGTTTATGTTTAGTTTAGATTTAGTTTTAGTTTTAGTTTTAGTTTTAGATTTAGGTTTAGTTTTAGGTTTAGGTTTAGGTTTAGGAAAGAAGAAGAAGAAAAAAAGAGGAGAGGAGGAGAAGAAGAAGAGGAAAAAGGAATGGAAGAAGAAGAGGAGGAGGAGGAGAAGAAAAAAGAAGAAGATGAAGAAGAAGAAGAAAAAAGAGGAGAGGAGGAGAAGAAGAAGAGGAAAAAGGAAAGGAGGAAGAAGAAGAAGAAGAAGAAGGAAAAAAAGGAAGAAAAGGAAGAAAAGGAAGAAGAGGAAGAAGAAGAAAAGGAAAAAAGAGGGAAAAAAAACTGTCCCGACACGGCACCCCGACCCCGACTCGGCACCCCGACACGACACCCCGACCCCGAGACCCCGACCCCGACCCCGACACCCCGACCCCGACCCCGACCCGACACCCGACCCCGAGCCTGACCCGATCGACACCCGATCATGACACCGACACGGCACCCGACCCGACCTAACACCCGACCCGAGACCGACCCGACCCGACACCCGACCCGAGCCTGACCCGACATCCCGACCCGAGCCTGACCTGACCCGACACCCCGACCCGACAACCGACCCCTAACCCCGACACCCGACCCGACACGACATCCCGACCCCCACCCCCGAAACAGCACCCGACCCGACCGGCACCCGACACCCCAACCCCGACCCCAAAATAGCACCGATCCGACGATATGCTTTGCTCCGGATCCGGCGCATGAATTTTGTCGATTTCCCTGTTGTTCTCCGGTACACATCCTCTCTGCTTATTGTAGAGGCGTGTATCGGAGAACAGCGGGAGGTGCTACCAAATTTTAACGTCGATCCAGAGCATAGCATGGGAAAATGAACCCAATCTACACATACTTGGATGGGATTAGGACCTATCATTACCTATTAGAGTGTAGGTTGCATGGACGTAATAAAATTGACAAAGTAGATCAACCGATGAATATATACATGGTGAATTATATATATAATTGTTGTGTGTCCATGATGATGATGATGATTATAGTGATGATAGTGATGATGATGATTATAGTGAGCCCATCATTGATTATAGTGATGATGATGATTATGCATTTATTGATGATACTGATCGAGATTATTAGTAGTGTCAGGTATTCAATTTTTTTATGTTGTACTTGATGATGATACACTTAAGTGATATACATATTATTATTCATGTCGGTACTTTTTTTATGTTGTACTAATTTCGTTTATTCTTTGTCATGGAAGGTGTTGAAAGATGGTGGGCGCTGGTCGGGAGCGCGCCGAGGCCCCTTCTTCGTCGGTGCGTGTTGCGAGGTCTTCCATTGCACACGCACCTCTCCGCCAAGCGTTGCTGGACAGTATGTCGACACCACCGGGCCCTTCTTCGTCGACTGCGGTGCCCAGTAGGGGACGAGGTAAGCTGGAGCACGTGGTCGCGGGAGAGGAGGTAGGGTGACTCTTACGGCGCCTTCCTCGCCGCCACCCCCAGCTGTTTCACCCGAGCACGTGACTGCTAGGGTGGACTCGTCCGAGGAGGAGGCTACACGGACTCCGGTCCATGAGCCTCCGGTCCACGGGTCTTTCGGCCCACGAGCCTCGGGTCGACGGGCCTTCGGCCCATGAGCCTCCGGTTGATGGGCCTTCGGCCCACGAGACCCCGGAGGAGCACACGTCTGGATGGGGTACCTGGTCGGGTCAGCCTGAGGAGCCGAGTGGCCATGCTGATGATGGCGGGGAGCCGAGTGGCCATCTTGATGATGACGGGAGCCAACCGATATTGAGGAGGAGGGGGCAACGTCTACCAGCGTGGTGCTACGGCTCCCGTCCGTGCCGGCGACCATGCGCGAGGTGGTTGATTTTCCCGATGGGGAGAGGTAAGTGCATTTAATCTTTTGTACCTTCTGCATTCACGTTTCTTGAAATAACTAATGCGTTGGCCTTGTCATGTCTGCGGGGTTGGGACCACCATGAAAGTGTCCGCCGCCCAACTCCGTCCTTGGAGTTCGATTCGCAAAACTTCCGGGGTTTGTCACGTTGCTGGTGAGGGTCGGCTTCGGAGGTTGGATTGAGTTGGGAGCACTACTTGGCTGCCCGGCCCGCCGAGAGATTATCGACGGTTTCTTGTGCAAGACGAGGGCAGACGTGGTGATCAGAAAGTTCTGGGTAATTTCTCCTTTACACAATTAAAAATCTTGAACTAGCTAGTTATTAATTGTACTAATCAATATTGTCTCATTTGATTGCAGACATTCTACAGGTGTGAGGACTGATACGAGGAGGAGGCGGCAGATGTTATCGACAAGGAGTGCAAGCGCCTACTTCAGAACTTACGGCATGAGGTTCGGGTGCAGGCTGTTCGAGACTACTACGCCGGGCGTGGTATCAAGAAGCCCAAGCAGGAGTGCCGCGATAAGTTCTTGAGTAAGGAGCAGTACATGAAGGTAATTCTTAAGGCCTTGTACTTACTTCCTTCATTTAGTAATTCATAGCCGTAGCGCTCAAGTTTCTATTTGCTAACTTAGGCCCCTCCGATATGGTGTGCGGATCGGATGGATTGTTGGGAGGTGTTGGTCAATGCGTGGTGCTCAAAACAATGGCGGGCCACCCACAACAAGGCCAAGGACAAACGTGCCCAAATGGAAGGTGTGCCACACCACCAAGGCAGCTCCAACTTATTTCAGTACGGGCGGAACTGGGTATGTGGTTTGCTTCATGATTCATGCAATTCATTCATCATGCTAGCTTTAGCCCTTTAATTACTAATTTACTTTGTTTCTCTCTTTCAGGCACGCTACAATACGGATAAGGTGCCAGAGGTGTACGACCTGTATGCCATGGCCCACACTGGCTCTTACAAGAAAGTCAAGGCATTCTCTGCGTCTGACCTCGATGATCCAAAGAACTTCACCAACATCTCCGCCCACGACAAGCTCGTGCAATATAGATATCAGGGGAAGGCGAGGAAAGCGGAGGACTTTAACCCGAGCCAGGGTCCCATTGATACAGAGCTGCTGATGATATCTCGTGGCGGGAGGTCCCATGGCTCCATAGCCATGGGAGATGGACTTATCCGTTGTCCTAGCACTCTCCCGGAGATCAAGGCGCGCCAGTCGAGCTCCGCTCCTGAGATAAGGCCTCGTGAACGGCCAGTCCAACTCGCCTTCAAGGTTAGTTATAAGTACTCAGCTATCTTTCTCCATTACATTGTGTGCGCTTCCATCAATGATTACAAATGGTCATGTGAGTGGTGTTGCAGGCTGCTATACAGAGTGAGAGAGATAGAACGGAGAAACTTCTGGCAGAGGCGGTGGAGACGCAGCAGGAGTTGGAGGAGAGGACGACAAAGATGTTGGAGGAGGAGAGGGCACGGAATGACATGCAGGCAAGGGCCATGTACGAGCTCCTTGTGGTAAGTTTCTTCTGCAGATTACTTGCTAGTCTTAACATTTGAGTCTCATTACTAACTAGTATGACTCTGTTGTGAAAACCAAATGTGCGATCTGTAAAGCGAGAAGTCCAATGACCGCTCCGCCGATGCCGTGATTGCTCCAGGAGCATGGTGAGTTTAATTAGAATGGACATTACTTGCTAGTCTTAACATTTGAGTGTCATAATGCTAACGAGACATTGGAAATGATCTTTGGTGCAGCTTAACTCCAAAACGCATCGCATACGATCCTTCTCCAGCTACCGACGCGAGCCAGCCCGCCAGACACCTCCCCGATCACGCTAAGTTTCTCTCGTGTTTTCTTAACAAATGCATAAAGACCTAGACTTAGCTTTATTTCCTCCAATATGCTTACCATAATGACCTAGAGTTAGCTTCTTTTCCTCCAAAATGACTTAATATGCTTACTGACCTCATAAACCATCCATTCTACCTAAGTTAGCTCTAAAATGATATGTACTTAGGTTACTTATGTCAAAAATTGCATAATTAGCTTAGTTAGCTCATAAACGATCCATTTACCTAAGTTAGCTCTAAAATGACTCATTTTACCTTAGTTAGCTTACAAGTGATCCATCCAATTTAGCTCTAAAATGACCCATTTTACGTAGATTAGCTCCTAAATGATCCATTTTACCTACGTTAGCTTTAAAATGACCCATTTCACCTAGGTTAGCTCCAAAATGACCCATTTCACCTAGGTTAGCTCCAAAATGACCCATTTCACCTAGATTTGCTCCTAAACGATCCATTTCACCTAATTTAGCTAAAAACGATCCATTTCACCTAAATTAGCTCTTAAATGATCCATTTCACCTAAGTTAGCTCAAAAACGATCCATTTCACCTTAGTTAGGTCATAAACGACCCATTTCAACTAAGTTAGCTCATAAAAGCTCATAAATGATCCATTTCACCTAAGTTAGCTAAAAAACGATCCATTTCATCTTAGTTAGCTAAAAAACGTGGCATTTCACCTTAGTTAGGTCATAAACGACCCATTTCAACTAAGTTAGCTCATAAAAGCTCATAAATGATCCATTTCACCTAAGTTAGCTCAAAAATGATCCATTTCACCTTAGTTAGCTCAAAAACGTGGCATTTCACCTTAGTTAGCTCATAAACGACCCATTTCAACTAAGTTAGCTCATAAAAGCTCATAAATGATCCATTTCACCTAAGTTAGCTAAAAAACGATCCATTTCACCTTACTTAGCTCAAAAACATGGCATTTCACCTTAGTTAGCTCATAAAAGCTCATAAATGATCAATTTCACCTAAGTTAGCTCAAAAACGATCCATTTCACCTTACTTAGCTCAAAAACGATGCCCTTCACCTTAGTTAGCTCATAAACGACCCATTTCAACTAAGTTAGCTCATAAATGATCCATTTCAACTAAGTTAGCTCATAAACAACCCATTTCAACTTAGTTAGCTCATATATGATCCATTTCACCTAAGTTAGCTCATAAATGACATATACTTCTTGTTCTAGTCTTCTTCTTGTTCTAGTCTTCTTCTTGTTCTAGTCACCTATTTCTAACTTTCTTATTTACCATTTTGCAGATTTCATTCACTTCATGCAAGCTAGCTTGCTATGATGGAGTGCTTGCTTTTCCTTTGATGAAACTTTGCATTGTATCTAGCTTGCTATGATGGAACTTGCTATCTTGATGAAACTTTGCATTGTAATATGTATATGGATGGAACAATGTGTATGGATGGAACTTGCTTATGTATGAACAATGTGTATGGATGAAACTGATGTGATATGTGATATGAAACTTATGTGATGGATATGTGATATGGAAATATATCTATATATGTCATATGTATTTGCTCTGAAAATTGTTGGATTAAAAAAACAGAAAAAAGAGACAATATGCAGGCTCTTTGCCGTGTGCCACCGACGGCAAAGGTATCTTTGCCATCAGCAGCGGACGGCAAAGAGGCCACATGGCAAACAATCTGTGCTTCGGGAGGCTGACCAATTTGGTCGGTTTGCCTCTGATGGTGACGGCAAAAGGCTTTGTCGTCGCAGTGGACGGCAAAAAGGCTCGCCGTTAACCACCTAACGGAGTAACAGCGCATTTATTGTCGCCGCCTTCTTTGCCGTCCGCTGCGATGGCAAAGGCCCTTTTGCCGTCACCTGCCAAGCGCGCGCGGCAACGTAGCTCTTAGCCGTCCCCTACTTTGCCGTCCCCTTTTGCCGTCCGCGGCAGACGGCAAAGGTCTTTGCCATCCGCCATCCATGCCTTTGCCGTCCGCCATGGCTGATGGCAAAGTAGCTGATTCCTGTAGTGGCACCCTTAATTCCACTTTTTGTAGTTTTCTTTTATAAACTAAACTAGTGACAAAACAAGAAACTAAAAGATTCGATTGCAAGATCTAAAGATATATCTTCAAGCACTCACCTCCCGGCAACGGCGCCAGAAAATGCTTGATGTCTACTACACAACCTTGTTCTTGTAGACGTTGTTGGGCCTCCAAGTGCAGAGGTTTGTAGGACAGTAGCAAATTTCCCTCAAGTGGATGACCTAAGGTTTATCAATCCGTGGGAGGCGTAGGATGAAGATGGTCTCTCTCAAGCAACCCTGCAACTAAATAACAAAGAGTCTCTTGTGTCCCCAACACACCCAATACAATGGTAAATTGTATAGGTGCACTAGTTCGGCGAAGAGATGGTGATACAAGTGCAATATGGATGGTAGATATAGGTTTTTGTAATCTGAAAATATAAAAATAGCAAGGTAGCAAGCGATAAAAGTGAGCGTAAACGGTATTGCAATGCTAGGAAACAAGGCCTAGGGTTCATACTTTCACTAGTGCAAGTTCTCTCAACAATAATAACATAATTGGATCATATAACTATCCCTCAACATGCAACAAAGAGTTACTCCAAAGTCACTAATAGCGGAGAACAAACGAAGAGATTATTGTAGGGTATGAAACCACCTCAAAGTTATTCTTTCGGATCGATCTATTCAAGAGTTCGTACTAGAATAACACCTTAAGACACATATCAACCAAAACCCTAATGTCACCTAGATACTCCAATGTCACCTCAAGTATCCGTGGGTATGATTATACGATATGCATCACACAATCTCAGATTCATTTATTCAAACCAACACAAAGTACTTCAAAGAGTGCCCCAAAGTTTCTACCGGAGAGTCAAGACGAAAACGTGTGCCAACCCCTATGCATAAGTTCACGAGGTCACAGAACCCGCAACTTGATCACCAAAACATACATCAAGTAGATCACGTGATATCCCATTGTCACCACAGATAAGCACATGCAAGACATACATCAAGTGTTGTCAAATCCTTAAAGACTCAATCCGATAAGATAACTTCAAAGGGAAAACTCAATCCATTACAAGAGAGTAGAGGGGAAGAAAGATCATAAGATCCAACTATAATAGCAAAGCTAGCGATACATCAAGATCGTGTCCAATCAAGAACACGAGAGAGAGAGAGAGAGAGAGAGAGAGAGAGAGAGAGAGAGAGAGATCAAACACATAGCTACTGGTACATACCCTCAGTCCCGAGGGTGAACTACTCCCTCCTCGTCATGGAGAGCGCCGAGATGATGAAGATGGCCACGGTGAGGATCCCCCCCTCCGGTGGTCCGGAACTGGGTCCCAATTGGTTTTTGGTGGCTACAGAGGCTTGCGGCGGCGGAACTCCCGATCTATTATGTTCCCCGTTGTTTTTAGGGTATATGGACATATATAGGCGAAAGAAGTCGGTCAGGGGAGCCACGAGGGACCCACAAGGGTAGGGGGCGCGCCCAGGGGGTAGAGCGCGCCTCCCTGCCTCGTGGCTTCCTCGAAGCTTCCCTGACGTCTACTCCAAGTCTCCTGGATTGCTTCCGTTCCAAAAATAACTCTCCTGAAGGTTTCATTTCGTTTGGACTCCGTTTGATATTCCTGTTCTTCGAAATACTGAAATAGGCAAGAAAACAGCAATTTGGGCTGGGCCTCCGGTTAATAGGTTAGTCCCAAAAATAATATAAAAGTGTTTAGTAAAGCCCATAAACATCCAAAATAGATAATATAATAGCATGAATACTTCATAAATTATTGATACGTTGGAGATGTATCAGTTGGCAGGTGTCTGTTTCTCCTACTTTAGTTGAATCGAATTTGACTGTGGCGGTCCTTGTTGAAGGTTAAAACATCAAACTTGATGAATCACCATTGTGGTTTTGATGCGTAGGTAAGAATGGTTCTTGCTAGAAGCCCGTAGCAGCCACATAAAACTTGCAACAACAAAGTAGAGGACGTCTAACTTGTTTTTGCAGGGCATGTTGTGATGTGATATGGTCAAGACATGATGTGATATACGTTATTGTATGAGATGATCATATTTTGTGAAAGTTATTGGCAACTGGCAGGAGCCTTATGGTTGTCGCTTTATTCTATGAAATGCAAACGCCATGTAATTGCTTTACTTTATCACTATGTGTTAGTGATAGTTGTAGAAGCAATAGTTGGCGAGTCGACAACAACGCAACGATGAAGATCAAGGTGTCAAGCCGGTGACAATGGAGATCATGACGGTGCTTTGGAGATGGAGATCAAAGGAACAAGATGATGATGGACATATCATGTCACATATTTTGATTTCATGTGATGTTTATCTTTTATGCATCTTATTTTGCTTAGTACGGCGGTAGAATTATAAGATGATCCCTTAACTAAAATTTCAAGGTATAAGTGTTCTCCCTCAGTATGAACCGTTGTGAAAGTTCTTCGTGTTGAGACACCACGTGATGATCGGATGTGATAGACTCTACGTTCACATACAACGGGTGCAAGACAGTTTTGCACATGCGGAATACTCGGGTTAAACTTGACGAGCCTGGCATGTACAGACATGTCCTCGGAACACTGGAGACCGAAAGGTCGAACGTGAATCATATAGTAGATATGATCAACATAAAGATGTTCACCATTGATGACTACTCCATCTCACGTGATAATCAGACATGGTTTAGTTGATTTGGATCACGTATCATTTAGATGACTTGAGGAATCGATGTCTATCTAAGTGGGAGTTCTTAAGTAATTTGATTAATTGAACTTTAATTTATCATGAACTTAGTCCTGATAGTATTTGCAAATTATGTTGTAGATCAATAGCTCGCGATGTAGTTCCCCGTTTATTTTTTGATATGTTCCTAGAGAAAAATAAGTTGAAATATGATAGTAGTAATGATGTGGACTTGGTCCATGATCTGAGGATTATCCGCATTGCTACACAGAAGAATTATCTCCTTGATGCACCGTTATGTGACAAACCTATTGCAGGAGCAGATGCAGATGTTATGAACGTTTGGCAAGCTCATAATGATGACTACTTGATAGTTTAGTGCATCGTGCTTTACGGCTTAGAACTCGGACTTCAAAAATGTTTTGAAACGCCACAAAGCATATGAGATGTTCCAAGAGCTGAAATTGGTATTTCAGACTCATGCCCGTGTCGAGAGGTATGAGACCTTTGAAAAATACTTTGCCTACAAGATGGAGGAGAATAGCTTAGCTAGTGAGCATGTACTCAGAATGTATGGGCACTACAATCACTTGAATCAAGTGGGACTTAATCTTCTAGATAAATAGTGATTGACAGAGTTCTCTAGTCACTATCACCAAGCTATTAGAACTTCGTGATGAACTATAATATGCAAGGGATGACGAAATGATTCCCGAGCTCTTCGTGATGCTGAAATTGGCGAAGGTAGAAATCAAGAAAGAGCATCAAGTGTTGATGGTTAACAAGACCACTAGTTTCAAAAAAAAGGACAAAGGAAAAGAAAGGGAACTTCAAGAAGAATGACAAGCAAGTTGCCACTCCCATGAAGAAACCTAAAGCTAGACCAAAGCCTGAAATTGAGTGCTTCTACTGCAAAGGGAATGGTCACTGGAAGCGGAACTACCCCAAATACTTGGCGGATAAGAACGATGGCAAAGTGAACAAAGGTATATTTGATATACATGTTGTTGATGTGTACTTTACTAGTGTTCATAGTAACCCCAGGGTATCTGATACTGATTCAGTTGCTAAGATTAGTAACTCGAAACAGGAACAAAATGAACAAAGACTAGTTAAGGGTGAGGTGACGATGAGTGTTGGAAGTAATACCAAGGTTGATAAGATCACCATCGCACACTCCCTCTAACTTCGGGATTAGTGTTGGACCTAAATAAATGTTATTGGTGTTTGCGTTGGGCATAAATATGATTGGATCATGTTTATTGCGATAAGGTTATTCATTTAAGTCAGAGAATAATTGTTTTTCTGTTTAAATGAATAAAACCTTCTATGGTCATGCACTCAACGCAAATGGTTTATTGAATCTCGATCATAGTGATACACCCATTCATAATATTGATGCTAAAAGATGCAAAGTTGATAATGATAGTGCAACATACTTGTGGCACTGCCGTTTAGGTCATATTGGTGTAAAGTGCATGAAGAAACTCCATGCATATGGGCCTTTGGAATCACTTGATTATGAATCATTTGATACTTGCGAACCATGCCTCATGGGAAAGATGACTAAAACTCCATTCTCCGGAACAATGGAGCGAGCAAATGACTTATTGGAAATAGTACATACCGATGTATGCGGTCCGATGAGTGTTGAGACACGCGGCGGGTATCATTATTTTCTGACCTTCACAGATGATTTGAGCAGATATGGGTATATCTACTTAATGAAACACAAGTTTGAAACATTTGAAAAGTTCAAAGAATTTCAGAGTGAAGTAGAGAATCATCGTAACGAGAAAATAAAGTTTCTGCGATCTGATCGCGGAGGCAAATATTTGAGTTACGAGTTTGGCCTTCGTTTAAAACAATGTGGAATAGTTTCACAACTCACGCCACCTGGAACACCACAGCGTAATGGTGTGTCTGAATGTCGTAACCGTACTTTATTAGATATGGTGCGATCTATGGTGTTTCTTTCCGGTTTACCACTATCGTTTTGGGGTTATACATTAGAGACAGCTGCATGCACGTTAAATAGGGCACCGTCTAAATCCGTTGAGACGACACCGTATGAACTGTGGTTTGGCAAGAAACCTAAGCTGTCGTTTCTTAAAGTTTGGGGATGTGAAGCTTATGTCAAAAGGCTTCATCCTGACAAGCTCGAACCTAAATCGGAGAAGTGCGTCTTCATAGGATACCCTAAAGGAAACAATTGGGTACACCTTCTACCACAGATCCAAAGGCAAGATCTTTGTTGTTAAGAATGGGTCCTTTCTAGAGAAGGTGTTTCTCTCTAAAGAAGTGAGTGGGAGGAAAGTAGAACTTGATGAGGTAATCGTACCTTCTCTCAAATTAGAAAGTAGCACATCAGAGAAATCCGTTCCCGTGATACCTATACCAACAAGAGAGGAAGCTAATGATGATGATCATGAAACATCAGATCAAGTTACTACCAAACCTCGTAGGTCAACCAGAGCACGTTCCACACCAGAGTGGTAAGGTAATCCTGTTCTGGAAGTCATGTTACTAGACCATGACGAACCTAGGAACTATAAAGAAGCTATGATGAGCCCAGATTCGGACAGATGGCTTGAGGCCATGAAATCTGAGATATGATCCACGTATGAGAACAAAGTGTGGACTTTGGTGGACTTGCCCAATGATCGGCAAGCCATTAAGAATAAATGGATCTTCAAGAGGAAGACGGACGCTGATGGTAGTGTTACTATCTACAAAGCTCGACTTGTCGCAAAAGGTTTTCGACAAGTTCATGGTGTTGACTACAATGAGATTTTCTCACTCGTAGTGATGCTTAAGTCTGTCCGAATCATGTTAGCAATTGCCGCATTTTATGAAATCTGGCAAATGGATGTCAAAAACTGCATTCCTTAATGGATTTCTTGAAGAAAAGTTGTATATGATGCAACCAGAAGGTTTTGTCAAATCCTAAAGGTGCTAACAAAGTGTGCAAGTTCCAGTGATCCATCTATGGACTGGTGCAAGAATCTCGGAGTTGGAATATACGCTTTGATGAGTTGATCAAAGCATATAGTTTTATATAGACTTGCGGTGAAGCCTGTATTTACAAGAAAGTGAGTGGGAGCACTACAACCTTTCTGATAAGTATATGTGAATGAGATATTGTTGATCGGAAATGATGTAGAATTTTATGGAAAGCATCAAGGAGTGTTTGAAAGGAGTTTTTCAAAGAAAGACCTTGGTGAAGCTGCTTACATATTGGACATCAAGATCTATAGAGATAGATCATGACGCTTGATAAGACTTTCGATGAGTACATACCTTGATAAGATTTTGAAGGAGTTCAAAGTGGATCAGTCAAAGAAGGAGTTCTTGCCTGAGTTGTAAGGTGATACGTCTCCGTCGTATCTACTTTTCCAAACACTTTTGCCCTTGTTTTGGAATCTAACTTGCATGATTTGAATGGAACTAACCTAGACTGACGCTGTTTTGAGCAGAATTGCCATGGTGTTATTTATGTGCAGAAACAAAAGTTCTCGGAATGACCTGAAACTCCATGGAGATTATTTTTGGAAATAATAAAAAATACTGGCGAAAGAATCAAGGCCAGGGGGACCACACCCTTTCCACGAGGGTGGGGGGCGCGCCCCCCTGCCTCATGGGCCCCTTGGAGCTCCACCGACCTCAAATCCAACTCCATATATTCGTGTTCGGGGAGAAAAAATCAGAGAGAAAGATTCAACGCGTTTTACGATACGGAGCCGCCGCCATGCCCTAAACTCTCTCGGGAGGGCTGATCTGGAGTCCGTTCGGGGCTCCGGAGAGGGGAATCCGTCGCCATCGTCATCATCAACCATCCTCCATCACCAATTTCATGATGCTCACCGCCGCGTGAGTAATTCCATCATAGGCTTGCTGGACGGTGATGGGTTGGATGAGATTTATCATGTAATCGAGTTAGATTTGTTAGGGTTTGATCCCTAGTATCCACTATGTTCTGAGATTGATGTTGCTATGACTTTGCTATGCTTAATGCTTGTCACTAGGGCCCGAGTGCCATGAATTCAGATCTGAACCTATTATGTTTTCATGAATATATGTGAGTTCTTGATCCTATCTTGCAAGTCTATGGTCACCTACTATGTGTTATGATCCGGCAACCCCGAAGTGACAATAATCAGGACCACTCCCGGTGATGACCGTAGTTTGAGGAGTTCATGTATTCACTATGTGTTAATGCTTTGGTCCGGTACTCTATTAAAAGGAGGCCTTAATATCCCTTACTTTCCGTTAGGACCCTGTGACACCCGGATAATTAAGTTACTAATGATGCCACGTCACCTCGATTATAGTTGCTAATCTCGAGTTAGTTCGACACCGATTCAAATTCAAATTCAAAATCAGGCAAACAATAAAAGTTTTCAACTATTAAACTAAAATGATCGGAGTGAACCAAATATTGCATAGGTCGGGCATGATTTATTTATTGATTGTCTTACTTATGAGTGGCGGTCGGGGACGAGCGATGGTCTTTTCCTACCAACATATCCCCCTAGGAGCATGCGCGTAATACTTTGCTTTGATAACTTGTAGATTTTTGCAATAAGTATATGAGTTCTTTATGACTAATGTTGAGTTAATGGATTATACACACTTTTCTCACCCTTCCACCATTGCTAGCCTCTCTAATACCGCGCACTTTTCGCCGGTATCATACACCCACCATAAACCTTCCTCAAAACAGCCACCATACCTACCTATCATGGCATTTCCATAGCCATTCCGAGATATATTGCCATGCAACTTTCCACCGTTCCGTTTATTATGACACGCTCCATCATTGTCATATTGCTTAGCATGATCATGTAGTTGACATCGTATTTGTGGCAAAGCCATCGTTCATAATTCTTTCATACATGTCACTCATGAATCATTGCATATCCCGGTACAGCCGGAGGCATACACATAGAGTCATGTTTTGTTCTAAGTATTGAGTTGTAAGTAAATAAAAGTGTGATGATCATCATTTTTAGAGCATTGTCCCAAGTGAGGAAAGTATGATGGAGACTATGATTCCCCCATAAGCCGGGATGAGACTCCGGACAAAAAATTAAAAAAAAAAGAGAAAAGAAAAGAGGCCATAAAAAAGGAGAAAGTTCCAAATAAAAAAATGAGACAAAAAGAGAGAAGGGACAATGTTACTATCCTTTTACCACACTTGTGCTTCAAAGTAGCACCATGATTTTCATAATCGAGAGTCTCTCGTTTCGTTACTTTCATATATTAGTGGGAATTTTTCATTATAGAACTTGTCTTGTATATTCCAATGATGGGCTTCCTCAAATTATCCTAGGTCTTCGTGAGCAAGCGAGTTGGATGCACACCCACTTAGTTTCTTTTGTTGAGCTTTCATATACTTATAGCTCTAGTGCATCCGTTGCATGGCAATCCCTACTCACACACATTGATATCTATTGATGGGCATCTCCATAGCCCGTTGATACGCCTAGTTGATGTGAGACTATCTTCTCCCTTTTTGTCTTCTCCGCAACAACCATTCTATTCCACATATAGTGCTATATCCATGGCTCACGCTCATATATTGCGTGAAGATTGAAAAAGTTTTGAGAATGTCAAAAGTATGAAACAATTGCTTGGCTTGTCATCGGGGTTGTGCATGATTTAAATACTTTGTGTGGTGAAGATAGAGCATAGCCAGGCTATATGATTTTGTAGGGACAACTTTCTTTGGCCATGTTATTTTGAGAAGACATAATTGCTTTGTTAGTATGCTTGAAGTATTATTATTTTTATGTCAATATTAAACCTTTGTCTTGAATCTTTCGAATCTGAATATTCATACCACAATTAAGAAGAGTTACATTGAAATTATGCCAAGTAGCACTCCGCATCAAAAATTCTCTTTTTATCATTTACCTACTCGAGGACGAGCAGGAATTAAGCTTGGGGATGCCTGATACGTCTCCAACGTATCTATAATTTTTTATTGCTCCATGCTATATTATCTACTGTTTTGGACTGTTTTGGACCATATTGGGCTTTATTTTCCACTTTTATATTACTTTTGGGACTAACCTATTAACCGGAGGCCCAGCCCAGAATTGCTGTTTTTTGCCTATTTCAGTGTTTCGAAGAAACGGAATATCAAACGGAGTCCAAACGGCATGAAACCATCGGGGACGTGATTTTCTCATCAGATATGATCCAGAGACTTGGACCTCGGTCAAGAAAGGAGGAGGCGGCCACGAGGTGGAGGGCGCCTCTGTAGTGCGCCCCCTCCTCGTGGGCGCCACAAGCTCCTCCGACATACTCCTTCCTCCTATATATATATACCTACGTACCCCCAACAGATTAGATACGGAGCCAAAAACCTAATTCCACCGCCGCAACTTTCTGTATCCATGAGATCCCATCTTGGGGCCTGTTCCGGAGCTCCGTCGGAAGGGGAATCCACCACGGAGGGCTTCTACATCATCATCATAGCCTCTCCGATGAAGTGTGAGTACTTTAATTCAGACCTTCGGGTCCATAGTTAGTAGCTAGATGGCTTCTTCTCTCTTTTTGGATCTCAATACAATGTTCTCCCCCTCTCTCGTGGAGATCTATTAGATGTAATCTTCTTTTGGCGGTGTGTTTGTTGAGACCGATGAATTGTGGGTTTATGATCAAGATTATCTATGAGCAATATTTGAATCTTCTCTGAATTCTTTTATGTATGATTGGTTATCTTTGCAAGTCTCTTCGAATTATCCGTTTGGTTTGGCCAACTAGATTGGTAGTTCTTGCAATGGGAGAAGTGCTTAGCTTTGGGTTCAATCTTGCGGTGTCCTTTCCCAAAGGATGAGGAGCAGCAAGGCACGTATTGTATTGTTGCCATCGAGGATAACAAGATGGGGTTTTATCATATTGCATGAATTTATCCTCTACATCATGTCATCTTGCTTAAGGCGTTACTCTATTTTCATTAACTTAATACTCTAGATGCATGCCGGATAGCGGTCGATGAGTGGAGTAATAGTAGTAGATGCAGGCAGAGTCGGTCTACTTGTCTCGGACGTGATGCCTATATACATGATCATACCTAGATACTCTCATAACTATGCTCAATTCATCAATTGCTCAACAGTAATTCGTTCACCCACCGTAAAATACTTATTCTCTTGAGAGAAGCCACTAGTGAAATCTATGGCCCCCGGGTCTATTCTCATCATATTAATCTTCCTACGCTTTATTATTGCTTTGTTTTTTACTCTGCCTTTTATTTTAGTTTGCATCTTTATACCAAAAATATTATCTATCATCTCTATCAGATCTCACTTTCGTAAGTGACCGTGAAGGGATTGACAACCCCTAATCGCATTGGTTGCGTTGAGCTATTTGTTTTGTGTAGGTAGGAGGGACTTACGCGTGGCCTCCTACTGGATTGATACCTTGGTTCTCAAAAACTGAGGGAAATACTTACACTACTCTGCTGCATCATCCTCTCCTCTTCGGGGAAAACCAAAGCAAGCTCAAGACGTAGCACTTGTCCGTCTACCATGCTATACTACTGGGTCGTGATCACTCGGGAGGTGATCACGGGCATAGGCTACTGTTACATTACTTATGATACTATTCGGAGATGGGGGCTGAAGGGGCAGGTGGCTCCATCCCGGTAGAGGTGGGCCTGGGTTCCCGACGGCCCCCGACTGTTACTTTGTGGTGGAGCGACAGGGCAGGTTGAGACCACCTAGAGAGAGGTGGGCCTGGCCTGGTCGGCGTCATGGATACTTAACACACTTAACGAGATCTTGGTATTTGATCTGAGTCTGGCCACTGGCCTATACGCACTAACCAACTACGCGAGAACAGTTATGGGCACTCGGCGTCGTGGTATCAGCCGAAGCCTTCGTGACATCAGCGACTGAGTGGCGCGCGCTAGATTGGACTCGAACGCCTGTTAGACTAGGTCTGCTTCCGGCCGCGTTCGCAACGTGCATGTGAGCAACGGGCGATGGGCCCAAACCCCTGCGCACATAGGATTTAGACCGGCGTGCTGACCTCTTTGTTGTGCCTAGGTAGGGCTGCGACGTGTTGATCTTCCGAGGCCGGGCATGACCCAGAAAAGTGTGTCCGGCCAAATGGGGTCGAACGTGTTGGGTTATGTGGTGCGCCCCTGCAGGGAAGTTTATCTATTCGAATAGCCGTGTCCCTCAGTAAAAGGACGACCCGGAGTTGTACCTTGACCTTATGACAACTAGAACCGGATACTTAATAAAACACACCCTTCCAAGTGCCAGATATAACCCGGTGGTCGCTCTCACATTGGCGCATTTAGGAGGATCGCCGGGTAGGATTATGCTATCCGATGATACTTGGTGAACTTACCATCTACTCTCTTCTACATGCTTCAAGATGGAGGCGGCCAGAAGCGTAGTCTTCTACAGGACTAGCTATCCCCCTCTTATTCTGGCATGCTGCAGTTCAGTCCACTGATATTGCCTCTTTACACATATACCCATGCATATGTAGTGTAAATCCTTGCTTGGGAGTACTTTGGATGAGTACTCACGGTTGCTTTCCCCCCTTTCCCCCTTTCTTTTCTTCCTTGTTGTCGCAACCAGATGCTGGAGCCCAGGAGACAGACGCCACCGTCGACGACGACTCCTACTACACCGGAGGTGCCTACTACTACGTGCAGCCCAGCGATGACGACCGGGAGTAGTTAGGAGGATCCCGAGCAGGAGGCCTGCGCCTCTTCGATCTGTATCCCAGTTTGTGCTAGCCTTCTTAAGGAAAAATTGTTTAACTTATGTCTGTACTCAGATATTGTTGCTTCCACTGACTCGTCTATGATCGAGCACTTGTATTCAAGCCCTCGAGGCCCCTAGCTTGTATTATGATGCTTGTATGACTTATTTATGTTTTTAGAGTTGTGTTGTGATATCTTTCCGTGAGTCCCTGATCTTGATCGTACACGTTTGCGTGCATGATTAGTGTACGATTAAATCGGGGGCGTCACAAGTTGGTATCAGAGCCGACTGCTTGTAGGAATCCCCCTTCCACAATCCTTGGCCGAAGTCGAGTCTAGTCATTGAAAAAGTTTTACTAACATGGTTGTGTGGATTACGGGCCCATGTCGCCATTGAGTGGTATTAGGATCTTTTATTTCTCATATATACTCTGGGACTCTGATCTCTCTTCTATTCGGGTTAAATGAATTTTGCTAAATATAACATTAGGATCTCGTGATCACTTCACCCGGAAAGCCCCGTGTTACCGATGACCGCCTGGTGCACCAGAAGATTCCGAAGATACTCTATGATGTGCTCTCGAGACTATGTGCCATCGCTTTTGCAATTCACTTCCATCGATTATTCCCTCTGGATAACTACTTACACATGCCGTTCATATTGTCATCTCCAGTTGCTCTTGTTATTACAAGATGTCTACTCTCCGATATTCCGAGAATTCTTTATGCTTACTGCCCTGCAGTTCCTTGCCGCATGAATACCCCTACGGTTAATTACTCACGCTTGCCGAGTATCTGTTCGTCCGAAGTTGTTCATGTGTTTCACAAACTTCCTTGGAATGCTGTTCGATCTTCCGAAAATCCTCAGTAGCCTATTACTCTTGTTCTTCCTTACCTGCTTACATTATGGTTACTACCATATATGTTTAGCAATGTTCATTAGCATCCTTTGAAATTTTGATTTGATTCAATATGTTGTGAATGCTCGCAATCATAAATCACAAATTAGAATTCTTTCCTTCGGCTCACACGTCACCCTGGACATGAGCTGGTGTTCGACAAATCAAACCTTGATTGATTGCCGATCTATGTCTATTCAACTTGTCTTTGGTTAAAGCCTCTGCTTCTGACCCCCTTATTTGGGAATCGTAGTTCTGTTACATTTGAGCTTTGAATTAGTCAGTTGTTGCTATAATCTGATCTCCTTGCATTTTTTCTTCTTCTGGTTGAGTACCGTTGCTCACATCAGGTCCCTCGTGGACCACCGGATCCTTTGATGAGTTTTCTCCGACATCATCCTTCATATTCAATAACCGTGTGAGCCTTTCCTCGGATACATAATGCCTTTGGTAAGCTGTATCCTCTGCTTTCGAGCTGGTAATATTTACTATTGAAGCTTGTGGTATATGTTTCCACGATGCCCTAATGGGTTGAACCTATACCTTCCTTAGTATGTGTGAACTCAAAAGTTTTCACGAGTCATGCTCTTCTGGTATTTTGCCAGATTAAATTTCAGCACTAGAACTTCTTCGAAAGTGAGAAGTGAATGAAAGGTTATGCATTGAAGAAGTGGGAGTCGACCTTGAACCCTTGTGTTGATGCCCATGGACCCGATGTAGAACTTATCATGGAAGCTGCTCATAAAAATAATTATTTATTTGGTACAAGCTCATCTTGTATCTATGAATTGATCCTTTGTAATCATGGTTCCGACCATATTTCCTCCTTGATTCCATTTACTAGATAAGTTAAAATATTTATCCTCTGCAAATCATTTCCCCCGTCCAACCTCTACTCCGATTTACCTTCCGGCATTACACCTAGTACATGATACTGGGAAGTTTTATACCCCATCACATCATTCCTAGCCTAATCGGCTATATTTTTATCGTGTCAACTTTTAACTGTGCGACCTGGTCCTTATGCCCAGAGCAATTTCCGACGATGAGCTAAGCTTACGTCGATCTTCCTCATCTTATCATTTCACCTCGAACAACAAGCTTGACTTCGAGCTTGTGTCGAATTCGTGGTTCTCATAGCCTTTCACTTCATCCTTCCTTTTCTGCTCGATGGCATCTTCATAGAGTCTCTCGACAAAATCTGTCGTGATCACCGTCAACACTTTGGCTTCTTCAGAGATGTCAATTGAATTCATGGCTAGAAATACCATCCCTGCCCCTCGATGATTTGTGAAATCATCGATGACATCTTGACTTTCTGCCAACACAGACCTGGTTGTGCTTGGTTATTCCTTACGTTCTGAGATATCTTGGGATTGTTTCTCGATATCTCTTGAGATCTTCGAACCCAATCTTTACTTGACACCATATCATTGCCGCATCGAAGCATGATTGTGCTATTCCGAATATTAACAAGAACATTGGAAGCACATTGTCGAATGTTTCTTTATATATTATCCAAACACCGTTGTATGGGTAATATCATGATTCTTCCCTCGCCCCTTTTATCTAAATGCTTTTGAACTTGCTGTCATATCATGTGTATCCTGCTCCGCTTCCCCCTGGGAAGGATATACTCCCAATTCTTGTGTGCAAACACATTTTCCTTTGCATTGGTCTGATTAATCCGATAATTTCATTTTCCTTTCCATTGGTATGTTTAACCTTCTTGTGATCTATATGATATAACCAGAAATATTTCCCTGCTTATAAAACACCCTGATGTACAACTTTGTCAGTAAGACCCTGATACTATTGTTGATGACATCCCGATAACCACCGATGGACGAGAACTTTGCCTATTGGTCCGCTTCGTTCAACGAGCAGGAAAATGGTTCTATTCGTCCCTCGCCCTTGGTACCGATGTTTTTGCCGACATAACCGACAGACTATCCTCTGACATGCCTTGCTTACATGATCGTGCAAGATGTCACCACCCTTCCTACTTTTTAACCCACATGGTGGGCCCATAACCCACAGTTCCACATGATCGAAACCTGACTCTCCTGTACATCCCTGTTTCAAGGTTATTCCTTGCACTTAGTTTCATATGTAACTCGCAAGCCACCTTTCTAGTGATCTATTCTGGTATCAGACGCAATACTTATTCTCGTTGCCCTGAAACCCATTCACCTTCTGATTAGGCATCAAACAATTACCTGGCCGCTTGAAACTCCTTATTGTACCTTCTTACTTTGCTCTCGATGTTTTCCTAAGTTTCTACTCAAGGGATACCTTGGGCCAAAACCCCGGAGCTAATTGCCGAATATCAGCCCTTGCAGACACCTGTCCTTGTAGTTTTCCCTCCTATCCTTTCGTAACTGCGATGGAGTCCCCGAAGAAAGGATGCCAGCTTCATCATGATGACCTGAAGCAGGAAAATGAAGACATCAACGTAATGGATCAACCGCTTCGAGAAGAGCAACCAAGATCGAGAATGCTCGTTAGAATTTCGTAACCAAATCCCTTTCCCGTCACTTCCCCTCTTAAATCTCGGGACGAGATTTCTTGTAGTGGAGGAGAATTGTGACGCCCGGATAATTAAGCTACAGTGAACCTCTGCTAATGATGCCTCGTCACCTCGATTATAGTTGCTAATCTCGAGTTAGTTCAAAACCGATTCAAATTCAAATTCAAAATCAGGCAAAAATAAAAAATTTCAACTATTAAAACTAAAATGATCGGAGTGAATCAAATACTGCATAGGTAATTGTGGTGAAGAAGCAACATTTTTATAAAGTGATTAAATGCCCTAATATAAATAAAATAGTAGCAAACATAATTATTTAAATGCCTTTACTAATTAATAAAATATCAAACTAAATTATTTTGGGACTAGACTTCTGGTGGCAGTGCAGCTTATTGCATAGTATTTATGTGTTAAGGCTCAACTTTTACAAGTCATTTGGATCAAGTTTTAAATGGAAAACAACAGGTAATTAAAATAAAACAGAAAAGGAAAGGTAAATAAAAAAGCAAGAAAATAAAACAGAACCCCCCTCACAGGCTGGGCCAAGTGGCCCAGCTAGCCTCAGCCGCCCGAACGGGCTGGCCCACCTTCCTTCCTTAACCCCCCCCCCCTCAGCCAAAAAACCCTAACCCCCACAGCCCCACTTTCCCCCGATCCCCCCTCATCTGGACCGGGGAGCAACGACCCCGACGCCTAGCGCTCGCCGCCGCTCGGACCCTCCCTCGCTGGACCGCTTCTACCTCGACTCCTCCAATTCCCCGTTCTGGAGCTGGGCGCCCATGCCGCCGGCCGACGCTGCAGGACACCGCCGCCTCGACCACGCCTCCTCGCCGGACTGCCTCCCCGGAGTCGCGTCGTCCTCGTCCCCCACCTCAAGCCCCGCTGCCATTGCCCTACACTACCCGGTGAGGGCCACGCCCTCTCCTCTCTCCCCTGTCCCCGTACGCACGCCCGCGCTACCGCTTTCCTCCCCGCACCGCCCCGCCTTTGCTCCGTGCCTCTGCCTCCCTCCCCATGCGCCACCTGCTGTCGCTGCTACCACCGCATGACGAGCGCCCCCGCGCTTGTCACGAGCTCCTGCTCACCCGTGCGTCACACCCCCTGCTCCTGACTGCGCCAACACGCGTAGAAGGGCTCGCCCAGGCGCCCGCCCGCTTCGCTTCGGTGCCGCTTAGCCCCAGCCGCGCCCTCACGGCGTCCCAGGGTGCCCCACCATCGGCGCCCGGTCCGCCCCATCGGGCGCCCGTAACCGCCCGCACGCTCATGGGGCTCCGCCCCAGCAACCGCGCCCGTTAGCCCGCTAAGCCCCTATGGGCCAATGACAAGGGGGCCCCACCCCCAGAACTATAAAAAAAGAAGTTAAAAATAATAATAATAAGTAAATAAAAATGTTAACTAATTAATTAATTGACTAACTAAATTAATTAACTTAATTAATCATGTTTAATTAAACTAATTAAACAATAGTTACCTAATTAACTAATTAAACTGATTAATAGGTTGATTTGGTTTTTGTACTTATGACATGCGGGACCCACACGTCAACGACCCAGTCAACACCTCTGTTGACTGCTGACGTCATGCTCACGTCAGCATGCACTGTTCTGGATAATGTTGAATTAAGTTAGTTAAATAAATTCTAAAATGATTTAAAACTTTAGAAAATCATATAAAATAAACCGTAGCTCAGATGAAAATACTTTCTACATGAAAGTTGCTCAGAACGACGAGACAAATCCGGATACGCAGTATGTTCGTCCGCCATGCATCCCTAGCATAGCAAACACGCAACTTTCCACCTCCGGTTCATCTGTCTGAAAACGCGAAACACCGGGGATACCTTCCCGGATGTTTCCCCCCTTTGCCGATATCACCTACTACCGTGTTAGGGCACATCTAGCTCCGCGTTTGTCATGTTATTCTTTGTGATGCTTTGATTGCTCTGTTATTTATTGTGTTCCCCCTTTGTTACTTCTTTCCGGTAGACGCTGAGACCAATGTCGGTACCCCTGTGATCGACTACATCGACGACGAACCCTTCTTTCTAGAGCAACCAGGCAAGCCCCCCCCCCCCCCTTGATCACCAGATATCGCCTATTCCTTCTCTATACTACTTGCATTAGAGTAGTGTAGCATGTTACTGCTTTCGGTTAATCCTATTCTTATGCATAGCCTGTCATTGTTGCTACAGTTTTTACCCTTACCTGCTATCCTACTGCTTAGTATAGGATGCTAGTATTCCATCAGTGGCCCTACACTCTTGTCCGTCTGCCATGCTATACTACTGGGCCGTGATCACTCGGGAGGTGATCACGGGCATAGGCTATCTACTTTATATTGTTACATTAATTATGATACTGTTCGGAGATGGGGGCTGAAGGGGCAGGTGGCTCCATCCCGGTAGAGGTGGGCCTGGGTTCCCGACGGCCCCCGACTGTTACTTTGTGGTGGAGCGACAGGGCAGGTTGAGACCACCTAGGAGAGAGGTGGGCCTGGCCCTGGTCGGCGTTCACGGATACTTAACACGCTTAACGAGATCTTGGTATTTGATCCGAGTCTGGCCACTGGCCTATACGCACTAACCAACTACGCGGGAACAATTATGGGCACTCGGCGTCGTGGTATCAGCCGAAGCCTTCGTGACGTCAGCGACTGAGTGGCGCGCGCCGGATTGGACTGGAACGCCTGTTAGGCTAGGTCTGCTTACGGCCGCGTTCGCAACGTGCAGGTGAGCAACGGGCGATGGGCCCAGACCCCTGCGCACATAGGATTTAGACCGGCGTGCTGACCTCTCTGTTGTGCCTAGGTAGGGCTGCGACGTGTTGATCTTCCGAGGCCGGGCATGACCCAGAAAAGTGTGTCCGGCCAAATGGGATCGAGCGTGTTGGGTTATGTGGTGCACCCCTGCAGGGAAGTTTAACTATTCGACTAGCCGTGTCCCTCAGTAAAAGAACGACCCGGAGTTGTACCTTGACCTTATGACAACTAGAATGGGATACTTAATAAAACACACCCTTCCAAGTGTCAGATATAACCCGGTGATCGCTCTCACACAGGGCGACGAGGGGAGGATCGCCAGGTAGGATTATGCTATCCGATGATACTTGGTGAACTTACCATCTACTCTCTTCTACATGCTTCAAGCTAGAGGCAGACAGAAGCGTAGTCTTCGACAGGACTTGCTATCCCCCTCTTATTCTGGCATTCTGTAGTTCAGTCCACTGATATTGCCTCTTTACACATATACCCATGCATATGTAGTGTAGATCCTTGCTTGCGAGTACTTTGGATGAGTACTCACGGTTGCTTCCCCCCCTTTTCCCCCTTTCCTTTCTTCCTGGTTGTCGCAACCAGAGGCTGGAGCCCAGGAGCCAGACGCCACCGTCGACGACGACTCCTACTACACCGGAGGTGCCTACTACTACGTGCAACCCGCTGACGACGACCATTAGTAGTTAGGAGGATCCCAGGCAGGAGGCCTGCGCTTCTTTCGATCTGTATCCCAGTTTGTGCTAGCCTTCTTAAGGCAAACTTGTTTAACTTATGTCCGTACTCAGATATAGTTGCTTCCGCGGACTCGTCTATGATCGAGAACTTGTATTCGAGCCCTCGAGGCCCCTGGCTTGTATTATGATGCTTGTATGACTTATTTATGTTTTTAGAGTTGTGTTGTGATATCTTCCCGTGAGTCCCTGATCTTGATCGTACACGTTTGCGTGCATGATTAGTGTACGATTGAATCGGGGGCGTCACAGACCCCGCTGCCACGGGTGGGTAGGACAAAAGATGTCATGAAAGTTCTTTTCCATAAGCACATATGACTATATTCGGAATACATGCCTACATTACATTGATGAATTGGAGCTAGTTCTGTGTCACCCTATGTTATAACTGTTGCATGAATAATCGCATCCGGCATAATTCTCCATCACCGATCCAATGCCTACGAGCTTTTCACATATTGTTCTCCACTTATTTACTTTTCCATTGCTACTATTACAATCAGTACGAAACCCAAAAATATTAATTTTGCTACCATTACCGTTACTTCCATACTACTTTGCTACTAAATACTTTGCTGCAGATATTAAGTTATCCAGGTGTGGTTGAATTGACAACTCAACTGCTAATACATGAAAATATTCTTTGGCTCCCCTTGTGTTGAATCAATAAATTTGGATTGAATACTCTACCCTCGAAAACTGTTGCGATCCCCTATACTTGTGGGTTATCATATGGTATGAAGTTGAGTAAGACTCAAAACCCGACCACGGCAGAAGATAGAGAGAGATTGAAAGTCATTCCCTATACCTCAGCCATAGGTTCTATAAAGTATGCCATGCTCTATACCATACCTATTGTGTACCTTGCCATGAGTTTGGCTAAGGGGTACAATAGTGATCCAAGAGTAGATCACTGGACAATGGTCAAAAATTATCCTTAGGTACCTAAAGAGGACGAAGGAAATGTTTCTCGGTTATGGAGGTGACAAAGAGTTCGTCGTAAAGAGTTACATCGATGCAATCTTTGACACTAATCTGGATGACTCTTAGTCTCAATCTGGATACATATTGAAAGTGGGAGCAATTAGCTAGAGTATCTCCATGCAGAGCATTGTAGACATAGAAATTTGCAAAATACATACGGATCTGAATGTGGCAGACCCGTTAACTAAACTTATCTCACAAGAAAAACATGATCACACCTTAGTACCCTTTGGGTGTTAATCACATAGCAATGTGAACTAGATTATTGACTCTAGTAAACCCTTTGGGTGTGGTCACATGGTGATGTGAACTATGGGTGTTAATCACATAAAGATGTGAACTATTAGTGTTAAATCATATGGCGATGTGAACTAGATTATTGACTCTAGTGCAAGTGAGAGACTGAAGGAAATATGCCCTAGAGGCAATAATAAAGTTGTTATTTTATATTTCCTTATATCATAATAAATGTTTATTATTCATGCTAGAATTGTATTAACAAGAAACTTGATACATGTCTGGATACATAGACAAAACACCGTGTCCCTAGTAAGCCTCTACTTGAGTAGCTCGTTAATCAGAGATGGTTAAGTTTCCTAACCATAGAAATCTGTTTTCATTTTATGAACGGGATCATATCATTAGGAGAATGATGTGATGGACAAGACCCATCCGTCATCTTAGCATATTGATCATTCAGTTCTATTGCTATTGCTTTCTACATGTCAGATACATATTCCTTCTGAAGGAAATATGCCCTAGAGGCAATAGTAAAGTTGTTATTTATATTTCCTTGTATCATGATAAATGTTTATTATTCATGCTAGAATTGTATTAACCGGAAACTTAGTACATGTGTGAATACATAGACAAAACAGAGTGTCCCTAGTATGCCTCTACTTAACTAGCTCGTTAATCAAAGATGGTTAAGTTTCCTAGCCATGGACTTGTGTTGTCATTTGATGAACGTGATCACATCATTAGAGAATGATGTGATGGACAAGACCCATCCATTAGCTTAGCATAAATGATCGTTTAGTTTTATTGCTATTGCTTTCATCATGACTTATACATGTTCCTCTGGCTATGAGATTATGCAACTCCCGAATACCGGAGGAACACTTTGTGTGCTATCAAACATCACAACGTAACTGGGTGATTATAAAGATGTTGTACAGGTGTCTCCAATGGTGTTTGTTGAGTTGGCATAGATCGAGATTAGGATTTGTCACTCCGTGTATCGGAGAGGTGTCTCTGGGCCCTCTCGGTAATGCTCATCACTATAAGCCTTGCAAGCAATGTGGCTAATGAGTTAGTTGCAGATGCATTACAGAACGAGTAAACAGACTTGACGGTAATAAGATTGAACTAGGTAAAATGATACCGACGATCGAATCTCGGGCAAGTAACATACCGGTGACAAAGGGAACAACTTATGTTGTTATGCGGTTTGACCGATAAAGATCTTCGTAGAATTGTAGGAGCCAATATGAGCATCCAGGTTCCGCTATTGGTTATTGAACGAAGATGTGTCTCGGTCATGTCTACATAGTTCTCGAACCCGTAGGTCCGCACGCTTAACGTTCGATGACGATTTGTATTATGAGTTATGTGATTTGATGTACCGAAGTTTGTTCGGAGTCCCGGATGAGATCACGGACATGACGAGGAGTCTCGAAATGGTTGAGACATAAAGATTGTTATATGGGAAGGTTGTGTTTGGACACCAGAATGGTTTCAAAAAGGTCCAGGCATTTTCCGAAGTACCGAGGGTTACCTGACCCCGGGGAGTTAATGGGCCTTCATGGGCCGTAGTGGAGAGAGGAGGCGGCGGCCGGGTGGAGGCGCCCCCCCCCCCAAGCCCAAACCGAATTGGACTAGTGTTGGGGGCGGCCCCCCTTTCCTTCTCTCCTCCTCCTTCCCTGCTTCTCCTAGTGGGAATAGGAAAGGGGGGCCGAATCCTACTTGGACCGGGAGTCCAAGTAGGACCCCCCCCATGGCGTGCCCCCCTTGGGCTGGCCACCTCTCCTCCCCCCTTTTATAGACGTGGGAGGGGGCACCCCAAAGGCACACCAAGTCTTCTCTTAGCCGTGTGTGGTGCCCCCCTCCATAGTTACACACCTCGGTCATATCGTCGTAGTACTTAGGTAAAGCCCTGCACCGATAATATCATCATCACCGTCACCACGCCATCGTGCTGATGGAACTCTCCCTCGGCCTCAACTGGATCAAGAGCTCGAGGGACGTCATCGAGTTGAACGTGCGCTGAACGCGGAGGTGTCGTACGTTCGGTGCTTGGATCGGTTGGATCAAGAAGACGTTTGACTACATCAACCGCGTTACTATACACTTCCGCTTTCAGTCTACGAGGGTATGTGGACACACTGTCCCTGCTCGTTGCTATGCATCTCCTAGATAGATCTTGCGTGATCGTAGGTAAATTTTTTGAAATACTGCATTCCCCAACAGTGGCATCAGAGCCAGGTCTATGCGTAGATGTTATTTGCACGAGTAGAACACAATGAATTGTGGGCGATAATAGTCATACTGCTTACCAGCAACGTCTTACTTTGATTCGGCGGAATTGTTGGATGAAACGGCCCGGACCGACATTACATGACCGTGTTCATGAGACTGCTTGTACCGATATGCTTCGCACATAGGTGGCTGGCGGGTGTCTGTTTCTCCAACTTTAGTTGAAACGAGTTTGACTACGCCCGGTCCTTGTTGAAGGTTAATACAACACACTTGACGAAAAAATAGTTGTGCTTTTGATGCGTAGGTAAGAACGATTCTTGCTTGAAGCCCGTAGCAGCCACGTAAAACTTGCAACAACAAAGTAGAGGACGTCTAACTTATTTTTGCAGGGCATGTTGTGATGTGATATGGTAAAGACATGATGAGATATAAATTGTTGTATGAGATGATCATGTTTTGTAACCGTTATCGGCAACTGGCAGGAGCCTTATGGTTGTCACTTTATTGTATGAAATGCAATCGCCATGTAATTGCTTTACTTTATCACTAAGCAGTAGCAATAGTCGCAGAAGCAATAGTTGGCGAGACGACAACGATGCTACGATGGAGATCAAGGTGTCAAGCCGGTGACGATGGAAATCATAACAGTGCTTTGGAGATGGAGATCAAAGGCACAAGATTATGATGGCCATATCATGTCACATATTTTGATTGCACGTGTTGTTTATCCTTTATGCATCTTATTTTAATTAGTACAATGGTAGCATTATAAGATGATCCCTCACTGACTTTCAAGGTATAAGTGTTCTCCCTAAGTATGCACCGTTGCTACAGTTCCTCGTGCCGAGACACCACGTGATGATCGGGTGTGATAAGCTCTACGTTCACATACAACGAGTGCAAGCTAGTTTTGCACACGCGAAATACTCGGGTTAAACTCTACGAGCCTAGCATATGCAGATATGGCCTTTGAACACTGAGACCGAAAGGTCGAACGTGAATCATATGGTCGAACATGAATCATATAGTAGATATGATCAACATAGAGATGTTCACCATTGAAAACTACTCCATCTCACATGATGATCGGACATGGTTTAGTTGATATGGATCACGTGATCATTTAGTTGACTAGAGGGATGTCTATCTAAGTGGGAGTTCTTAAGTAATATGATTAATTGAACTTTAATTTATCATGAACTTAGTCTTGATAGTATTTGCAAATTATGTTGTAGATCAATAGCTCAAGATGTAGTTCCCCGTTTACTTTTTGATATGTTCCTAGAGAAAAATAAGTTGAAAGACTATAGTAGCAATGATGCGGACTTGGTCCGTGATTTGAGGATTATGCCCATTGCTGCACAGAAGAATTATGTCCTTGATGCACCATGTAAGTGCATCTAGTGCCACCCCTAGTTGGTTTTGGAGTATTGACGACAAATGTGGTTGAGGGACTAATGCGTTTGTGAGAATTGCAGGATAACGCAGGTAGTGTCCCTCATTGATTCGGTTTACCTACGGAGATGACCCTAAATATGTATGAAGACATTGGCGACAATGGTGGTATGTGAAGATATTCACATTGAAGACTATGACATGAGAAGACATTGAGTGAAGACTATGGGCGAAGGCGTGGTCGTTTCGTTGTTTCCTTTTCTTCTTTGTTGAGTCGTAGGAACCACCGTCTCGTTAAGTGGGGTCCAAGTGATCATAGTCGGAATGGTAAGTGATGCTCAACCCAAATCTTATTTCTTGACGAAGACAATGAGAGCAAAACTTATCCAGAGCTGGATGAGTCAGCTTTGCTTATAGCCAAGTAAAGTTGCCGTGTGTGTTTGAAATCGACCGTTGGAACACGTGTCAGTTCCTTAGTGACCCAGGTCATTTCGGACATAACAGGTCGGGTTGCCTAGTGGCTATAAATAGCCCACCCCTACACCATAAATTGGTGGCTGCTCGGAGTTAGTGCGACTTTTGTCGTTTGAGAGCAACCCACCTCGAAGCCTTTGAGAGAGAAATCCTTGCGAGGATAATGCCCAAACACCCGAGCCAAAGAGTGTTAGGCATCACTGAAGTCTTTACATGCATGTGACTGAAGACTTATTACACTTGAGGACTGTGAATCCTCCGGCCGGTTAGGCGTCGCGTTCGAGCATCCAAGAGTCATTGTGGATTGCGGTGAGCGAAGTCATGAAGGTTGAAGTCTACCTTGAAGACTTACTTGAGTGATTGGGTGAGGACTGTGTCCTTAGCTCAAGGGAATAAGGTGAAGACGCGGTCTTGAGTTGAATCTCAGCCTCCCTAACCAGATGTCAGTTGTCACACAAGCTGGAACTGGTCCAACAAATCTGTGTCTTCAACAAGTGGTGGTTCTATCCCTTCCTCCTTTACCTTGAGTTTGTCTTCGTGAAGTCATTGCTTATATGTCTTATCTGTTTGACTTCATTGATTGACTACTATTGTTGTTTGGCTTCATACTATCTTCCATCCTGATCCTTACTACATAGCTGCTATTAGTCTTGTCCGTTCACATTATTGCATACTTGACTATGGCTTGCTTGTTGTAGTTTTCCTTCTGCTGCATATCAATTAGGTCATTTCTATTGTTTGTCTTCGAAACCTCCGTGTTTTGAAGACTTTCCTAAAAATCGCCTATTCACCCCCCCTCTAGTTGATAACTAGCACTTTCAATTGGTATCAGAGCAAGGTACTCCTTTGTTCTGTGTGATTCGGTTTAACCACATGGAGTTTTAGCTATGTCGATTGCAGGGATAATCAAAGTCTCCGCTGCTTGCCCGTGTTTGATGGGCCGACTATCCCTCTTTGGAAGAATAAGATGCGCATGCATCTTGAAGCCATGATGTCGACCTCTCGTATGTCGTCAAGAACGGCGTTCCTAAATCTGGTGAAGGTGTCACCCTGCTGATGTCAAGAAGTTCATTCAAGCTGGACTCAACTGCAAAGAACATCATCTGTGGTCATCGACCAAAGGACGATATGGCCGTGTGAGTGCTTTGGAAGCGTCGAAGCTAGTGCAGGACTGGCTATCCAAGGTCAACGAAGCGTCTCAACCCGAGAGATCAAAGGATCGGTGTTCTTCGCAACCTCTTCAACCGCTTCAAGAGAAACGACAATGAAAATGTCCAGCTCACGTTTGATCGCCTCATCGACATCACAAATGAGCTTCATGCCCTCGGCGCCACCGAGATCACCAAGCATGAAATCATCAAGACACTCTGAGATCACTTGACAACTCTTTTGACACCCTTGCCCTCATGATACAAGAACGTCCCGACTTCAAGACACTCGATCCGTCGATATACTTGAGAGGCTCAACACACATGAGTTCCACTTTACGAGAAAAGAGATATCTATGGTCCCAACTATGGCGAATTCGCGGTTTGAAGGCAAAAGTTGTTTCCTCATCGAAGAAGAATCATTGCGGTTACGATGATCCACGAAGACATTGGAAAGGAACTTGCTATGCTTGTGAAGAAGTTCGAAGTTCACTAGGAAGAAAGGCGTCGAAAAGTCTTCACGATCCAGCTCAAGAAATGATGAAGCTTCCACTCATGACTACAAGAAGAGAACACATCACAAGTGCAAGAAAAGCTGGACACTATATCTCCGAGTGTCCACGGTGGGACAATGAGAAGAAGAAGAAGAAGAGCAAGGAATATGATTACGATGACAAGAAGAAGAAGAAATCTTCAAAATCTTCTTCCAAGTCTTCATCAAAGTCTTCATCTCATAAGAAGAGCTCATCCGCAAGGCTCGTGCTTTTGTTGGCAAGGAAATGGATTCAGAGGAGGAGTCTGCTTACGAGGAGGTGGAGGTGGAGTGCGAAGAGGAGTCCGACCACAGGCGTTGCAAGTCGGCTTTAGCCACAGCCTATGTTGCCAAGTCCATCTTCAACACTCAAGACAATGACTTCTACACCAACGCTGAAGGCGATGACAAGGACGACCTGCTCCCACCTCTTGCTTCATGGCACGCGGTGCCAAGGTAAAATCACGTGATGCTTACTTTCAAACATCAAGTGAAGATGACTCTGATTGTGAATCCAAACCCAGCTACAAAACACTTGCTAAAATTGCAACCGAACAACAAAGAGCTATGGAACATACTCAAAAACTGTTAGACAAAAGCGATGACACTGTTGGGCGCTGAAATGACACGTTCACAGTCCTTAGTTGAAGACATTAAAAATCTTCATGCTAAGTACCAAGAACTTGAAAGTCGTCATGAAACGCTCTCAACTACTCATGAAAAGCTCTCCTATGATTATCTTCAAAGGAAGCAAGAGCTTGAGAAATTGAGAGCGGCTCATGAAGATCTTCAAAAAGAGAATGAGTCACTTCGCTCAACGGATCAGTTCCGCTCGAGATGGATTTGAACCACCATGTCTAAAATGCCTTGGCGTGATATAGCTACCTCTGTTGCTGAATGTTCAACTGCTGCTCTTGTTGCATTGTCTTCAACTACTAATGTGGTAACTAACCCCTCTGCGGAGGATACCACTTTGCTATTGCTGATGAAAATGCTAGGTTGAAGACATTGCTTGAAACAGGATGTATAAAACTATGAAAGGGCATCGAGACACTGCGATGTCCTCAAAAGCAGATTCTGAACCAAACCCTAGGAAAGAGGGTGTTGGGTTGAAAGGAAAATGAATGTTGATGGTTCCTCTTTGGAAGCTTTGAGCGGTATCCCAAAACCACATGGGTTCTTTGCAAAGGGACCTTCGATGGATCCATCCACCTTATCTGCTTTACCTGTGCTAACCCTATTATCATTGATGAATCCTTTGATGCAAACTATAAGCTGTTCAAGAATCGAATGGTGAAGTGTTTGCGGTATATTGGTACTAACTGCGGAATGGACCGCCTATGAAGAAGATCTGGGTTCCCAAAAGCTGTCTTGAGAATCTTCCGTGAATGTCATCATGACACCACAGGGAAGAAGACAAACCCAGACCTAAGGCGTCATATGGTCCAAAGGCTTCATCTGAGATGAGGACTCACAGAGTCACCCTAACGCCAATGTTTTGCGGAAACCGTACTCAAATTTATGAATATGAGTGTGTGTCTTCAAACCGCTATGTTCATAGAACTAAGAACTTTTCTCCTTATTCATATGAGTATCATTCATCTCCTGCAAGGCTATTTGCTAGGGCTCCAAAGCCGAAATTCTCGAGATGCTGCACTTAGACTCATTGCTTCTAAGCCACCCCAAGATGTGGGTGGTTAAGAAGAATTAACTCTCTTTTGCGAGAAAGGGTCTCGGCCAAAAATCAAAGGCGTCGATGCTATTCTTTGGGGACCTAAAACATCTTGTAGGGCACAAGATCAAATGCCCAAATGGTCTCACTATGTATTTTGTTCTGAATCGTTTGCCATTCATCCTATCAGTCCTAATCTTGATTTAAGCTTCAATAATCCACTTGCCCGTCAAATGTTTATGCTTCACAATGCTCTTGGTGAAGCCTATCCCCTAAGCATCTTGTGGGTATGACACCTCATGCTTGAGAATGGATTATGGACGGTGGATGCACTAATCATATGATTTGGTGATCGAAGTCTTCTCATGGACTCAACCTTCGTCCATCGGACAAGAGTCACATCACATTTCTTGACCTTTGGTAAAAGCAAGGTATTGGGTCTAGGTAGAGTTGCAATCTCAAAGGATCAACACATGGATAAAGTGATGCTTGTTGAATCCCTTGGTTTCAACTTGATGTCATCTCAATGCTTTGTGACTTGAACATGATTGTGATATTCGGAAAATATCGTTGCCTTGTACTAATGGAATCGACAAGTCTCTAGTCTTTGAAGGGTATAGGAAAGATGATCTATACATGGTAGATTTCTCGGCAGGTCCATAGCTTGCCGTATGTCTTCTTGCAAAAGCTTCAGAATGCTAGCTCTGGCATCGGAGGCTGGGGCATCTTGGCATGAGGAACTTACACACACTCGCCAAGAAGAAGCATGTCATAGGCATCGAGGTGTCAAGTTCAAGAAGGATCATTTGTGTGGTGCTGCGAAGTCGGAAAGATGACTAGGGCAAAGCACCCTCGAAGACAATCATGACGACTTCTCAACCCTTCGAGCTGTTACACATGGATTTGTTTGGCCCTACTCATTACTCTACCCTCACAACAAATGCTTGTCTCTATGGCCGTCATTGTTGATGACTACTCAAGATACACATGGGTGCACATAATTCTCTACAAGGCTGAAGTGCAAGATGTCTTGGGCGCTTTCTCTAATCGAGCAATGAACAATTATGGCGTCAAGATCAAGCATATCGAAGTGATAATGGCCTTTGGATTCAAGAACACGGACTTGATCTTTATCTGGATACTATAGGAATCACTCATGAGTTCTCTGCTCCATACACACCTCGACAAAATGGCATCATGGGCGCAAGAACAGAACCCTCATTGAGATGGCTCGAACGATGCTCGGCAGTACAAGACACCAAGAAAGTTCTGTCCTGAAGCCATTGATACAGCTTGTCACGTCATCAACCGTGTGTATATCCATAAGCTTATGAACAAAACTTCCTATGAGCTCCTTACTGGCAACAGGCCAAATGTCAGCTACTTCAAAGTATTTGGGGCTAAGTGCTGGATCAAGGATCCCCATCACAAGTCAAAATTTGAACCCAAAGCTCACGAAGGCTTCATGCTCGGTTATGGAAAGGACTCACACTCCTACAGAGTCTTCAATCTCTATCTCTACAAAATCGTCGAAACTGTAGATGTGCGATTTGATGAAACCAATGGTTCACAAAGAGAGTTCCTGCCAAGTACTCTAGACGAAGCTCCGCCCAGCGAACCTATCAAGCTGATGGGAACTAGTGAAATCATGCCAATGAAGCACAGCCTGAAGAGGAACTTGTCATTTCTGCACCTAACCAACCTGAAGACAATGCTCAGCCTAAAGACAATCCTCCCAATGATGACAATGATCAGCATGAGCAAAGTCTTCGTCCAGTTCATCCTCGAGTTGCAAATGAAGTACAGATTGAGAAGATAATCGATAGCATCAATGCACCTGGACCGCTTACTCGCTCAAGAGCAACATAGCTAGCAAATTTCTGTGGGCACTTTTCTTTTGTGTCAATATCAGAACCCAAGAAAGTTGCTTAAGCCTTTATGGAACCAGAATGGATACAAGCTATGCAAGAAGAACTTCAACAGTTCAAGCTGAATAATGTTTGGGAACTTGTCAAGCGTCCTGACCCTCGCAAGCATAACATTATTGGCACCAAATGGATATATCGAAACAAGCAAGATGAGCATGGTCAAGTAAATGAAACAAAGCACGACTTGTGGCTCAAGGATATACTCAAGTTGAAGGAATTGACTTGATGAAACATTTGCTCCTGTAGCTAGGCTTGAAGCTATTCGCATACTACTAGCCTATGCTAACCACCACAACATCTTGCTCTATCAAATGGATGTGAAGAGTGCATTTCTCAGCGGAAAGATTGAAGAAGAAGTATATGTCGCTCAACCACGGCTTTGAAGATCCAAAACATCCCGATATGGTGTACAAGCTAAATAAAGAACTGTATGGCCTCAAACAAGCTCCTCGCGCCTGGTATGATACAATCAAAGACTTCCTAAAGAGCAAAGGCTTCAAACCTGGATCCCTTGATCCCACACTCTTCACGAAGACATATGATGGTGAACTGTTTGTATGCCAAATATATGTGGATGACATTATCTTCGGCTGCACCAACCGAAGTATAGTGATGAATTTGGATACATGATGCAAGAACAATATCGATGTCCATGATGGGAGAGCTCAAGTTCTTCCTTGGTCTTCAAATTAAATCGACAAAGGAATGGCATCTTTATATCTCAAGAAAAATACCTCCAAGATTGTGCGAAGAAGTTTGGAATGCAAGAGTGCAAAGGATACACGAGCGCCAATGCCAGCCAAACACCATCCGGGTCCCGACGACAATGGTAAAGAGTTCGATCAAAAGGTATACCGCTCCATGATTGGTTCCTTACTTTACCTATGTGCATCTAGGCCAGATATTATGCTTAGTGTTTGCATGTGTGCTCGATTCAAAGCGGCACCAAAGGAATCGCATCACTTAGGCGTGAAGCGAATTCTTGATATTTGGCTCACACCCCAACACTCGGATTATGGTATCCAAAGGGCTCAAATTTTGATTTGGTTGGATTTTGGGATGCTGATTATGCTGGTGACAAGGTGGATCGCAAGTCTACATCAGGCACATGTCACTTTCGGGGCGATCACTTTCGTCTGTTGGTCTTCAAAGAAGCGAACTGTGTCACTCTCAAGCTGCAGAATCTGAATACATTGCTGCTTGGATCTTCTTGTGCTCAGCTTCTATGGATGAAGCAAACTCTCAAGGACTATGGCATCAATCGACACAAGTACCTCTCTTCTGCGACAACGAAAGCGCCATCAAGATTGCCAACAATCCAGTCCAGCACTTTCGAAGACAAAGCACATTGAAATTCATCATCATTTTCTCGGGGATCATGTCATGAAGAAAGATATTGACATCATTCACGTCAACATTTGAAGAGCAATGGCGATATCTTCACAAAGCCCTTGGATGAGAAAAGGTTTTGCAAGTTACGGTGTGAGCTAAATATCTTGGAATCCTCAAATGTCCTGTGATCAAGCACACATCCTAACACTTATGCATGTTGATGACTTAGATGTGCAACACACGAAGTAACGTATATCTTCAATCAATGAAGACTTACATTACGAGTGTGAATACATTAACGTGGAATTTGACTTGGAGCGCCACGATAATTGTGCGCCGTCTTGGTCTAATACTTCCTATCGGTGGGTAGCCACCACCAAATTTCTTTGTTTGAAGTGTTTCACTCATGGCGTTATTTCTGCAATATCTTAGCATTTGATTTGTCTTCAACTTCAACTTATCTTCATGATTTTCTTCACTATGTTGATTTGGTTGCTATCGATATATATATATATATATATATATATATATATATATATATATATATATATATATATATATATATATATATATATATATATATATATATATATATATATATATATATATATATATATATATTCTGTCCTCTCTGCATTCACTTATAGCTATGTCTTCAAGTTGAATCTTTTGAACTAAGTGAATGTGATGGGACCCCAATATCTCTATGCTTTCTATCTCAAACTCTATCTGTCCAAATCATATGCATTCTATTGAAGCTGTCGAATGTCTTCTCTGCGTCCTTGTCGTGAAGACACGAGACAAACTTTAAGTCTGTTTTAAATGATTCATCCTTCTTGTTGAATTCGGAGAAGCGGAGCGACCATCAAACAAACTGGCGGGCGTGGGAGCGTGGGACATCTCGAGTATGTTGCATGTGTGCCACGTGCCCCTCGAATGTGAACCGCCGAGAACACTGCGTAATGCGCTGTGCCGCACACCCTTATAAATACATGTCCCTGCGGTAAAGAAAATCTTCTTCCACCTCTCCACCTCGTCAAAACCCTAGCGCCACCGCTAGCTCTAGACGACGCCCGGTGATGAAGCGCTTAGCTGCGCCTTCTCCGACGCCGTCCTCCGCGCCGCCGTGAACATCGTCATCTCCGCCGCCCGTGGTGTCCTCCGTCGCCAAGTTAGGGCACGGTGGATTGAACTGCTAGGCCTCCTTCTTCCGTCTAGCAGTTCTTGAGTGGTAAATATAACTCTATTTTTACCATCTTTTGATCTTCTAGAGTCATCCTACTTGCCAAAATTGGTTTCTGCCCATACTACGTTAGATCTATTCATGCGCATCTCGTCTTGCCTAGTATATTCACTTAAGCTTCACAACTAGTTAGATTCCTCACTTGTACTTATTCACGGATTCGTACAAATCTGGAACCAACTCTCGGCGTATAAGTGAATGTCTTAGCATCATGAGGTCAATGTCTTCAAACTGATTTATCTTCAAAATCTTCTAAGAATGCATATGACCTCTTCCCTTCCTCGCATCTCTAATCTTGTCACGGTACATGTCCGTGGGAGAATCCCTTGGTTCTCATAGTGCGCATTCGTTTGCAGAATTCTTACTGACATCAAACTAACTCTCCGAAGCCGGTTCTGTCATCCAGCAAGCGCAAGCCTTTGAAGCCTTTGAATGTGAAGCCATTCAGTTTGAAGCTCATGGCTGAAGATAAATCAGTCGAGGAAGGGCGGCGGACAGCGTCGTGAGGAACCTCAAAAGATCTGCTGATGACCTCGCAGAGCTGTACAAAACAGATCGAAGAGAACTACAATCAGCGCAAGACGCGAATCCAATGGATTAAATCGATATTAGGTTAAACAATGGTTCAAGTACAATTTCGTCACACAGAATATGCGAGAAGAATGCCATCGAATGCCCTTGGGGTGATATTCTCTTTGAGGCCTTCCACCCAAGAACATGGCTGAAGCTATTGCACAAGGTTTCTATCCTTGTATGGTCCGTGGACCTCGGCTGAGAATGCCGACCAGCGTCTTTTCTCTCGGTGTCGTGGCGATAATCTCTTCAAGCGCAACTTCCGGCCGCAAAGGCTTCGCAAAGGAAAACAAGAAGTCATTGGGATTAGACTTCAACCCTGGTCCCTCTGCTCCCCGTGTTGACGGCTCACGTGACGCCGAACCCAATGTCATCGGTCCCTTTTCAAACCTTGATGGCCTCATCACTTACATCTTGGTCCAAGGTGCCAAAGTGGATCACTCTGATGACAATCTTGAGTCGATGAAGCCCGGCTCCAGCTCTGCTCCTGCTCCAAAGCCGCAGAAGCTTAAGAAAGTCAAGGCTCCAAAGTCACCTGCTCCTCCAAAAGCTTCACTTGTGAAGCCAGCATGCTTGCACCTCCTAAAGCCGATTACACAGTGAAAATCAATCCGTATCTCCAAGAAGGCGGAGAAGAGAAAGAAAAGTGTCAAGAATCTGAGCGACACGACTCTGCTGCCATTCTGCGTGAAGAGCACATTGATCATCCGGTGATGGCGATCTTGCGATGATGCTCTTGAGCAACTTATCAAGAGCAAAGAAGAAGCAGAAATCTTCAACAAGTTGCCTCTCTTTGATGTGGCAATCATCCATCACTTCATTGATGAGTGGTTTGACACACCAAACATCAGCTTTGAAGATTTGCAACTTCCTATTGGCCTCAGCGTCTCCTTCAATGGCGCCATTGCTTCCAAGCTAGCTCTAGCTCAGCGCATTGTTGAACTGAAGCACAAGATTGACTATGAGAAGGCTCAGTTCAAGAAGCATATGGCTGCACTAAGCGTGCAAGACGTAAAAAACTTCAAGGTCATGCTGCACGACCTCAAGGAAGCCTTTGTCAAGAAGCGTGAAGAAGCGAGAGGCTCACGTGGCGCATGAAGGCTCTGGTGACAAGTGTGTGCTTGCCTACAATGAAATTTGAGAAGCGCAAGGCTCTTGGCCGTCCTGGCATCGACCCCAGGATGGCTGCAAAGAAAAAGAAGTCTTCAACTGACCAAACTACACCTTTAAGGCAGGAAGAACCCCGCATGGTCTTCCCAAGCAGCATGACTGGGTCGAAGCCAAAGGTCAGATCATCCGCTTCACGAGCGAGAGAAGGCGAGGGCTGCCGAGGCTGAAGCGAGAAAAAGGAAAAATCCAGGCGCCTCGATGCTGCTCCTCCAAGAAGAAGCTAAAGACCAAGAAGAATCGGGCTGCTCCCACAGGCCCTTGGTTGTTGAACCCATTTCGATGGTTCGTCCCGCGTCGCAACCCAAGAACTTCGCATGACTGTTCATGAGCACTGCTTCCACGGAGGCTCCTCGAAGATGAAGAGATTCAGCAGGTGATCCCATCACTGCTGAAGACATTGGTCACCATGACAATGTTGAAGATGATGAAGTTCTTCCTCAAATCGAGTACAATGTGGTATCATCGCTTTGTTAAATGCGAACAGCGAACTCATCGACATTAGTCGTCCTCGGCGCCAATTGCTCGGGATGCTTCATGGGCTGATCGCCCGCAACAACAAGACTCCCCGAGTACTCCCCAACAACAAGTCACTCCCCAACAACAAGTCACTCCCCAACAACAACAGCAAGAAGAAGAGGAAGACTTTGAGGCCCAGGCAACCCCATCTCCAAAGGCGTCGCCAACATTTCGCAGAGCCGCAAAGGTCAAAGGCCTCAAGTACCTCTCTCGAGCATTCGAGAAGGAGAAGTGCACCACCAACCTGTTGCATGTCAAGTGTTTTGAAGCCACTCCAAGCTGTGAATGTCTCGAGTGCGAAGCTAAAGCTGCTGAAGACAATCCGGCTGCATCACCGCAGACACCCAAGAAGAAGAAGAATGTGTCCCTACACCCCGATGGTGAAGAAGTTATCCCGATATCAGCGTGCGATGCCCGACCCTCCAGCTCCTCAAGTGGAGGTTGAAAACATTGAGGCTGCCACCTCCAACACCAATGAAGCCAATGGCGTGGTCATGGCTGAAGCAAATGTGAACTGCACCAACAGCTCCACGAAGCCAATGAGGCAAGCTGCTCCCGAAGTATCTGGCTGAGCAGCTGAAGCCTCGATTCTTGCCCTTTGCTCGATTCATACCAAGGCCCTACACAATCGAGCAAGCATACAACTATGGCGAGCTAGTCACAGTAAGATGGCCCGTTCTGGTCCCTCCGCCTCATGCCTCTGGTCCTCAGTTCGACTATCATATTGGGCATAGGCCTCAGGTCCAGAAGCCGAAGCCAAGACTGCCAAGGTTTCCAGGCACTGCCACCTCAACAGGTTCTTTCAATGCAAATGGCTTCAAAGCCCACAACACTTTCTTTAACAGTGCAACGAACCCCTACACAAGGCCAAGGATCTCATCTGACCGTTTCTGGAGCTATCAGCAAAGAAGCTATTATGCATGCATTCTGTATGATCAAGGGCGTATTTTCCCTCATATGCGCCTCGACACTGAAGCCATTGCCGGTCTGCCGTGCTTAGAAGAAGCACTTGATTGCTTTCATGATGCAGGTCTGCTTGGTTTCGTTACAGACAAAGAACACTGGAATGAAGAATTAGTGCTTCAATTCTATGCTACCCTCCACATCATGGCTACAACAGAATCTGAAAGACATGGGTTCTCGAGTGGATGACGAAATGTCCATCATGAAGCCAAATCTCTTGACATCATTGAGCTCACAGGCCTACCCACTCCCGGAGAGCTGTTTGAACCTGGATGTCAACTCCACCGCGATGCCTTGGAGAGCATATTTCATAAGCCAGAACCCGACATGAGTCAGATGCTGAGCATGATGAAGCCACTGCCACATGACGCTGAATACCCTCAGCACTTCCTTGTTGATGACCTTGAGTATCTGCCTCGCACAATATATCACATCATCAGGCGAACTCTATGGCCTATAAAAGGGCATTCATCGTCTGGAAAACTAGAAGGAGCAATGAAGACATTGGTCTTCTACATCCTCAATGGCATCAGCTTCAACACGCAAGAATTCTTCATCCGACAACTGGCTGCGTCTGGATCTAATCTGTTTGGTCTAAAGGTTTATGCTCCATGGGTCATGCGCCTCATCAAGATGCACTCTGCTATCAACTATCAACCCTCTGCTCGCAATCATCTGATCTTTCTACCAGAGGTTGATATGTCTGTTGAAGCCATATACCCTGAGCCTGCCAAAACGCCTCTAAGTCTTCAGAACACAGATCACCACGGCTTCTCTCAACCTATGGAAGGCGTCCAAGTGGTATCTCGTGTCTATCCCCTGGCTGGGAACACACGTCTGCCTCATCGTGCGCGGACTGAAGCCACTGAGCGCACAATTGGCCAAAGGCCACGGAAGCGCTCTCGAGTCCTCAATGATCGAGAACTTCTTGTGGCGCTGCATCAGAAACAAGATAAGCATCACTCCTGGCTCAAGCGACAAATGCAAAGCCTCTTGGTGGACGTCAATCGCATTCGCAACCTTGCCACCAAGAATGCTTTTGTCACTCACGAGACCTGTCGGCGATCATGGAAGAGTTTGACCCTGCTCGAGTTTGAAGCAGATCTTCAAGGCGATGGCTTCACCGAGCGCTTCAAGTTTGACTCCACTCCTCCACGGAATGCAGTCCTCGACGAACTCCATCACTTGAAGACTCGACTATTCTTCCTCTGCGGCAGCTGTCAATGCGGAGTGATCGATGATGAAGCCGATGCTACTTCACGCCCCTACTTACGCACAAATCGACCTTTGCACCAAGCTAAATCGCACCGCCAACCAACAACGACAACCCTGCTGCATCATCTTCTTGAGAAGAGGGCGAGTAGATGCTCTATGTCTTCAAACCTTTTGGTCCTTCTTGACAAAGGGGAGAAGCATATGAGTTTGATAGTCTTCAAGCGGGTTCATAAGGGCGATTGCACTATATTTTGCCTAGTGTTTAGAACTCTCGCTTTTGATACATTTGGTTCTTTGAGTTGTAACACTTATACTCGATGGTCGTCTGCTACTTATTTGCTTTACTCTGGTGCGATGATAAATTCCGCATGTGCGACGATAACTTCCGCACTTAGATCATTCTGCAGACGTCCATTTTTCATTATGCATGTCATTCTCTTAGCTATTTCATTTCATGCATGATGAATTATCTTCATAAGTTGAAGAGGATCTCCACAAGTACAACCTGCCATGTGCATTTGCATTCCAAAAGCAAACTACTTATATGCACATCTTGAGGGAGCCTTTGCCACTTATGAAGATAATTCCTATCCTTTACAATTTCACATATTTTATCCCGTTGAAAACTTCAACCAGTTTGTCATCAATCACCAAAAGGGGAGATTGTAAGTGCATCTAGTGCCACCCCTAGTTGGTTTTGGAGTATTGACGACAAATGTGGTTGAGGACTAATCGTTTGTGAGAATTGCGGGATACTTGCAGGTAGTGTCCCTCATTGATTCGGTTTACCTACGGAGCGACCCTAAAATGTATGGAGACATTGGCGACAATGGTGGTATGTGAAGATATTCACATTGAAGACTATGACATGAGAAGACATTGAGTGAAGATGTCGTTTTGTTGTTTCCTTTTCTTCTTTGTTGAGTCGTAGGAACCACCGTCTTTGTTAAGTGGGGTCCAAGTGATCATAGTCGAGAATGGTGAAGTGATGCTCAACCCAAATCCTATGTCTTGGCGAAGACAATGAGAGCAAAACTTATCCAGAGCTGGATGAGTCGACTTTGCTTATAGCCCAAGTAAAGTTGCCGTGTGTGTTTGAAATCGACCGTTGGAACACGTGTCGGTTCCTTAGTGACCGAGGTCATTTCGGACATAACAGGTCGGGTTGCCTAGTGGCTATAAATAGCCCACCCCCTACACCATAAATTGGTGGCTGCTCAGATTTAGTGCACGGCTTTTGTCGTTCTAGAGCAACCCACCTCGAAGCCATTGAGAGAGAGTAATCCTTGCGAGGACAAAGCCCAAACACCCGAGCCAAAGAGTGTTAGGCATCATTGAAGTCTTTACATGCATGTGACTGAAGACTTATTACACTTGAGGTGTGAATCCTCCGGCCGGTTAGGCGTCGCATTCTGAGCATCCAAGAGTCATTGTGGATTGCGGTGAGCGAAGTGCATGAAGGTTGGGAGGTCTACCTTGAAGACTTACACGAGTGATTGGGCGAGGACTGTGTCCTTAGCTCAAGGGAATAATCGAGAAGGCGCGTCTTGAGGTTGAATCTCAGCCTCCCTAACGGATGTCAGTTGTCACAAACAAGCTGGAACTGGTCCAACAAATCTGTGTCTTCAACAAGTGGCTGGTTCTATCCCTTCCTCCTTTACCTTGAGTTTGTCTTCGTGAAGTCATTGCTTATATGTCTTATCTGTTTGACTTCATTGCTTGACTACTATTGTTGTTTGGCTTCATACTATCTTCCATCCTGATCCTTACTACATAGCTGCTATTAGTCTTGTCCGTTCACATTATTGCATACTTGACTCTGGCTTGGTTGCTGTAGTTTTCCTTCCGCTGCATATCAATTAGGCCATTTCTATTGTTTGTCTTTGAAACCTCCGTGTTTTGAAGACTTTCCTAAAAATCGCCTATTCACCCCCCTCTAGTCGATAACTAGCACTTTCACACCGCTAGGTGACAGGCCTGTTGCAGGAGCAGATACAGACGTTATGAACGTTTGACAAGCTCGATATGATGACTACTTGATAGTTTAGTGCGCCATGCTTTACAGCTTAGAACCAGGACTTCAAAAATGTTTTGAACACCACGGAGCATATAAGATGTTCCAAGAGCTGAAATTGGTATTTCAGACTCATGCCCGAGTCGAGAGGTATGAGATCTCTGACAAGTACTTTGCCTACAAGATGGAGGAGAATAGCTCAGCAGGTGAGCATGTGTTCAGAATGTCTGGGTACTACAATCGCTTAATTTAAATGGGAGTTAATCTTCTAGATAAGATAGTGATTGACAAAGTTCTCTAGTCACTATCACCAAGTTACTAGAACTTCATGGTCAACTATAATATGCAAGGGATAACAAAAACGATTCCCCAGCTCTTCGCGATGCTGAAATCGGCGAAGGTAGAAATCAAGAAAGAGCATCAAGTGTTGATGGTTAACAAGACCACTAGTTTCAAGAAAAGGGCAATGGAATAGAAAGGGAACTTCAAGAAGAATGACAAGCAAGTTGTCACTCCCGTGAAGAAGCCCAAAGCTAGACCTAAGCCTCAAACTGAGTGCTTCTACTGCAAAGGGAATGGCCACTGGAAGCGGAACTACCCCAAATAATTGGCGGATAGATGGATGGCAAAGTGAACAAATGTATATTTGATATACATGTTATTGATGTGTATTTTACTAGTGTTCATAGTAACCCCAGGGTATTTGATACCGGTTCAGTTGCTAAGATTAGTAACTCGAAACAGGAGTTACAAAATGAACAAAGACTAGTTGAGGGCGAGGTGACGATGTGTGTTGGAAATGATTCCAAGGTTGATAAGATCACCATCGCATACTCCCTCTACCTTCGAGCCATTGAGAATAAATGGATCTTCAAGAAGAAGACGGACGCTAATAGTAGTGTTACTATCTACAAAGCTCGAATTGTCGCAAAAAAAATTCGACAAGTTCAAGGTGTTGACTACGATAAGATTTTCTCACTCGTAACAATGCTTAAGTCTGTCCGAATCATGTTAGCAATTGCCACATTTTATGAAATCTGGCAAATGGATGTCAAAACTACATTCCTTAATGGATTTCTTAAAGAAAGTTGTATATGATGCAACAAGAAAGTTTTGTCAATCCTAAAGGTGTTAACAAAGTGTGCAAGCTCCAGGGATCCATCTATGACTGGTGCAAGCATCTCGGAATTGGAATATACGCTTTGATAAGGTGATCAAAGCATATGGTTTTATACAGACTTTTGGTGAAGCCTGTATTTACAAGAAAGTGAGTGGGAGCACTACAACCTTTCTGATAAGTATATGTGAATGCCATATTGTTGATCATATATGATGTAGAATTTTCTGGAAAGCATAAAGGAGTGTTTGAAAGGAGTTTTTCAAAGAAAGACCTTGGCGAAGCTGCTTACATATTGAGCATCAAGATCTATAGAGATAGATCAAGACGCTTGATAAGTTTTTTCAATGAGTACATACCTTGACAAGTTTTTGAAGTAGTTCAAAATGGAACAGTCAAAGAAGGAGTTCTTGCCTGTGTTGCAAGCTGTGAAGTTGAGGAAAGACTCAAAACCCGACCACGGCAGAAAATATAAAGAGAATGAAAAGTCATTCCCTATGCCTCAGTCATAGGTTCTATAAATTATGCTATCTTTGTGTACCCGGACCTATTGTATACCTTAGCATGATTTTGGCAAGGGAGTACAATAGTGATCTAGGAGTAGATCACTGGACAGCGGTCAAAATTATCCTTAGAGGACTAAGGAAATATTTCTCGGTTATGGAGGTGATAAAAGAGTTCATCGTAAAGAGTTACGTCAATACGAGCTTTGACACCAATCTGGATGACTCTGAGTCTCGATATAGATACATATTGAAAGTGGGAGCAATTAGCTAGAGTAGCTCCGTGCAGAGCATTGTAGGCATAGACATTTGCAAAATACATACGGATCTGAATGTGGCAGGCCCATAGACTAAAACTAGCTTAGCCCGCGCGGCGGCACGCCGCGCCTGTCTGCAACTATGTAGACCGTAGTTGAAATGATATAGCTATAAACAATTATGAGTTAAACACAATATGCATTGTAGCTTTATGTGTATATTTTACTATTAGGTAAAGGAGACCATATCAATATATACTCCGCCTCCACGGAGTATGAAAGTTCAAGATGGCAAAGAAGTACATTTATTACAACCATGCATGATACATGTTGATAAACAGAATGATAAAAACTGATAGATCTCTAATAAAAGGTACTTATTAAAACTATATAGAGTCCACCCTACATAGTGGGTTGTGTTGGATGACACGGCCGTCTTGCAATAAGAAATTTCAACTGATTTTCCTGAATAAGATCATCCTTGTATAGCCTCCCTCGGGATTAGTTTGATAATAAAGTGATATAGAGCTTTTGCATTCTTGGACATGCCCGGCAGGAGGTTTTGCTCATGTGTATGTGATAATAGGGTTTTATTTGTGTGCTGCTGAGGTATATACAAAGTGGCAGCACATCGGAAAAGTTGTTGCATATTTTTGCCAAAATGATTGTCTGCCTTGCGAATTCATTCTGCTGAGTAGTTCCTTGCCGACTGCCCATGTTAAATTGCCATTGCTTGGTTTGTGTGCTCTGTTGATGCGGAACTTCCAGGTGTGCCACGTAATTATAGAGATCGAGACTTTACCTTCAAATTACGTTCGTGTTATTGTTTTATTGCAATAAAGCAAGTAGTGTACAAATTTGGATTAGAACATATAGACTTATTCATTACCTAGTTATCACCTCCTACAGGATTGGTGTCCATAACGAAATAGTACAAAACTTTTGCAAATTCTCGCATACGGCCATGGGGTCGTTTGGCACCATTATATGTGATTAGTGGATCTTGATCATGGTATGAGGATACATACAGCGGTATGATGTCTGAAAATCTGTCACATATCTTTGCTAAGATTTTAACTTGCCTTGTGAATTTCTTATGTTGAGTGCTTATTTTTTGGCCATGTTAAACTGTCATTGTTTAGTATGGGTCGCTTCATGTGAGGAAATCAGACTTCCCTTTGTAGCTTCAAAGATGCAGTAATTGTAGTACTCTTCAAATTGCATATTTTAGGATAGGTTTTTCATTGCTTGTGCCCCCTCGATATGTGGTGTTTATGTATGTTATTTTTATTATTTACATTGAAACTGAATTTAAAGCAAGATAAGTATGAATAACAAAAAGGAGAAACTGAAAAAATGATGGATTTATTCCCAACATCCGTGGTGCATCTTAGATAACATGGCGTACATGCTGGTATCTTTTTTGTAATATAAAATAAATACGGTATGTGCACTTATAGTTTAGATCATTCTGATGGAATCTCCTGCAAGATTGGTACCTGTGATGAAGTGATAGAGAACCTTTACCAATTGTTGTACCGACCCTTTGGTGGTTTCGTGCGGTGTATAATGATTGAATCATCGGTGTATGGGCATTGAGGTACATTCACGAGTGGTATCGCAACAAATAAATTGTCTCATATGTTTGCAAGGATTTTAGTTTGCCTTCTCATTTGACTGTGCGGTAACCTGCTGGTGGGCCATATTGAACTGTCGTTGATTGATTCATTCTCGTTCCTTCGTTTGTGTTTGAAAGCAGGCTTGTTTTTTCTACTTCAAGTGCATGATAGTTGTGATCACTGATAGTGATCTTGTAGTGGGTGCATATGTGTTTTAAAGCTACTTGACCAGCGTTTTCTTTAGCTGTACCTTGTATTTCAGCGAGCTCACCTGTGAATCAACATAGACATGCAGCCAGAGAAAAAAGATGAGTACATTTTTTTGAGGAAAAAATGACTATATTAAATAGCTCATAAAAAATCTATTCATTATACACATGCAACATTAGTTGTGGCGCGTACATAGAAACAGAGAAAAGACATGCACCTTTGGCTCTCTTGCCGCATCTCCTTTAATATATGGCATGCATATTTAAAAAATGCACCTAGCCAACTTCCCTTGAAATTTCATGCAGTAGTACATCGTGTTAAAAATTAAGTCAGCTCTGCATGCATCCAACAATAACGGTTTGGTAAAAAGGACAAATGACTATACAAATCATTATGTCCACATAGGATGTGTACTATCCCAACACGTGGCTATTTTGCAAGCAAGATCCATGCACGTATGATAGGTGTAGTGGTTTAAGAGCTATGCCCAATTGTTATCACGGGCTAGAGTTCAACTCTGAATTACCCGCAAAGGGAAGAAGAGTTCAAGCTGTGAAAAGCATAATCTATTTGAGAAGTCATTTTTAATCCCTATTAGGCCCTTATATATTTAGGCAGGTATGTTTATATTTTTGGAAAGATAAGAACAGGAGATTATGAGCGGTATGAAAGCACATAAGCGTGCTCGTTGCTTGTGCCATCGAAGGAGAAAGATCATTGAGACCAAATTTGAGATGTAGTATTACGAAATATTAAAAGCTCCTTCTAATGCGTTATTGCTTGGAGCCTTCTTGCTTAGTAAGCCGCCTTGACCCTTCCTCCTCCTTACTCTGTTTGGTATTCGCTCGTGGGTTTGTTTCTAGGTTCTTTCGTTCTTGGTTGGTCTCTCTATTGTTGTTTGTAGATCGTCGTCCTGCGCATTGATCCGACATCGAGACCCGCCCGACATAGTCCCCTTACCTACTCCGGGGTAGAAAATCAACATTTATGTCATTCTTAATAAGAAAGAGATGCTCGGATAGCAAAGTTGCCTACCATTAGGTATTGTTTGAGCCCGTAACTTCCATTAGGAGAGCATCCTTGCTCGGTTTCAAGCTGGTGGTTACTTAAGCCTTGGTTCCGTAGAGCAAGTCGAAAGGTTGAGAAATAGAACCGCTCTGCTCCAATTCCCTCTGCTTACACCTGGTCAATTAAGCCAAACAAATTATGCCCATTTTACAACAGCCAGCAAAACCAGCATAATAAGCAGGGAAGAAGCAAAATCTCACGGTTTCCACCTTTGGCGGCGGAACAGCGACATAAGACCACCACGTGCGGAAGAACAACCAACGGTAGAAGTAGAACCTACACGAGATAAGATAAAAAAAATAGGCACGATGGTCAAAGCAGAAGAGAGAAATGTACGCGTGCAGAAAGAAACAATTGCACGTACAGCAGAACCCAACGCACTTACCAAAAGTAAAGTCAACAGGCCGCTCCCCTAATGAAATCTCTCGACAATGGCGATCAAGACCTCCACTTGAAAACCCATCAGAGTTCAAACATTGATCATCTACAAAAAGAAGCAACAGACTAAAATGACCACACTCTAGATAAACAAGTACAGAAACAATCTGAATAAACCTGCAAATACACAAACAGACATAACAAACCTACCAATCCGTCCAGAACGCAACGGCCGACGAACCGCACGGCGGCAACGCTGCCCCAAATGAGCTGCAAGAAATTCATCACGAACAGCAGCCTCTCCCATCACTACCAAACGATCCGTAGGTCGTAAATGGTTGCCGGCATGGCGCACATGGGAAGTAATAGTAGCCCAGATCCTAGGAGGACGCCCCCGGCGAACCCGAAGCGGTGAATAGCAGCACCGGCAACCATCTTGCTGAAAAGGGCGCGCCATAGCCCGGCCGGTGTGGAAGCATGCGTCACGAATGCCTGTATTTATAGCCGGCAATGAAGAAGCGAAAGGCGTCTCGAGTACAGCCACCGCATGCAGCGGCGAATGGAGGAACAACCAGAAAATTCTGTAAAAGCGGCGGACGACTACAGCCGAAGCCTGAAAAGCGGCAGCCGACAGCAGAAGGACGCACATGCAGCAGGAAAAATTCAATTTGAAACCAGCAACAATCAGCATGTACAATGTCCACGGCAACATGCGTCCATGGCGGCAACAGATCCAAGAAGAAGCATGCAAACACAAACAAATGCAATAAGACAAAAAATAAGTTACAAGGGAATAAACAACGCGACCGTCAGAACGGGAGCATGCACTACAATGCAAACCATGCATAAGGTCCAAATCTTTCTGACAATCCTCCACAGCCATGCAACCAATAGAAAACCAAGTTGTAGTTGTCAACATCATTTGCTACCTACACACAATGGTGTACCACCACAGGCCACACATGTTAAGAAAATTTCGATTGACAGTTTACAACCACATGTGATTTCTACCCCGTAGCCTACCAAACTAATGCACGTGCCTGCACTTGATATGCAACCCAGTCCCCATCGGCCAAGTGGCAAGACGTGGGGGTGAAAAACTTGCCGGATATAGAGGCTTGGGTATTTCTCTCACAAGCAAAACATGATCACACCTTATTACTCTTGGGTGTTAATCACATAGCAATGTGAACTATTATTGACTCTAGTAAACCCTTTGAGTGTTGGTCACATGGCCATGTGAACTATGGGTGTTAATCACATAAAGATGTGAACTATTGGTGTTAAACCACATGGCGATGTGAACTAGATTATTGACTCTAGTGCAAGTGGGAGACTGAAGGAAATATGCCCTAGAGGCAATAATAAAGTTGTTATTTATATTTCCTTATATCATGGTAAATGTTTATTATTCATGCTAGAATTGTATTAACCGGAAACTTAGTACATATGTAAATACATAGACAAAACAGAGTGTCCCTAGTATGCCTCTACTTAACTAGCTCGTTAATCAAAGATGGTTAAGTTTCCTAGCCATGGACATGTGTTGTCATTTGATGAACGGGATCACATCATTAGAGAATAATGTGATGGACAAGACCCATCCGTTAGCTTAGCATGAATGATCGTTTAGTTTTATTGCTATTGCTTTCATCATGACTTATACATGTTCCTCTGACTATGAGATTATGCAACATCCGAATACCGGAGGAACACTTTGTGTGCTATCAAACGTCACAACGTAAATGGGTGATTATAAAGATGCTCTACAGGTGTCTCCGATGGTGTTTGTTGAGTTGGCATAGATCGAGATTAGGATTTGTCACTCCGTGTATTGGAGAGGTATCTCTGGTCCCTCTCGATAATGCTCATCACTATAAGCCTTGCAAGCAATGTGACTAATGAGTTAGTTGTGGGATGATGCATTACCGATTGAGTAAAGATACTTGCCGGTAACGAGATTGAACTAGGTATGATCATACCGACGATCGAATCTCGGGCAAGTAACATACCGATGACAAAGGGAACAACATACGTTGTTATGCGGTTTGACCGATAAAGATCTTCGTAGAATATGTAGGAGCCAATATGAGCATCCAGGTTCCGCTATTGGTTATTGACCAGAGATGTGTCTCGGTCATGTCTACATAGTTCTCGAACCCGTAGGATCCGCATACTTAACGTTCGAGGACGATTTGTATTATGAGTTATGTGATTTGATGTACTGAAGTTTGTTCCGAGTCCCGGATGAGATCAAGGACATGACGAGGAGTCTCGAAATGGTCGAGACATAAATATTGATATATCGGAAGGTTGTGTTTGGATACCGGAATGGTTTCGGAAAGGTTTGAACATTTTCCGGAGTACTGGGGGTTACCGGAACCACCCCCCTCCGGGAGTTAATGGGCCTTCATGGGACCTAGTGGAGAGAGGAGGCGGCGGCCAGGTGGAGGCCCCCCCCAAGCCCAAACTTAATTGGACTAGGGTTGGGGGGCTTTCCTTCTCTCCTCCTCCTCCTCCTTCCCTCCTATTAGTGGGAATAAGAAAGGGGGGGCCAAATCCTACTTGGACCGGGAGTCCAAGTAGGACTCCCCCCATGGCGCGCCCCCCCTTGGGCCGGCCACCTCTCCTCCCACCCTTTATATATGTGGGAGGGGGCACCCCAAAGGCACACCAAGTCTTCTCTTAGCCGTGTGTGGTGCCCCCCTCCACAGTTACACACATCGGTCATATTGTCGTAGTGCTTAGGCGAAGCCCTGCGCCGGTAACATCATCATCACCGTCACCACGCCGTCGTGCTGACAGAACTCTCCCTCGGCCTCAACTAGATCAAGAGCTCGAGGGACATCATCGAGGTGAAGTGTGTTGAACGCGGAGGCGCCGTACGTTCGGTGCTTGGATTGGTTGGATCGCAAAGACGTTCGACTACATCAATCGTGTTACTAAACGCTTCCCCTTTCGGTCTATGAGGGTACGTGGACACACTCTCCCCGCTCGTTGCTATGCATCTCCTAGATAGATCTTGCGTGATCGTAGGTAAATTTTTTGAAATACTACCTTCCCCAACACCTTCGACTATGAGATTATGCTATTCCCGGGTACCGAAGGAATACCTTGTGTGCTATCAAATGTCACAACGTAACTGGGTGATTATAAAGATATTCTACAGTTATCTCTGAAGGTGTTTGTTGGGTTGGCATAGATGGAGATTAGGATTTGTCACTCCGAGTATCGGAGAGGTATCTCTGGGCCCTCTAGGTAATACACATCATAAGAAGCCTTGCAAGCAAAGTGACTAATGAGTTAGTTGCAGGATGATGTATTACGAAACGAGTAAAGAGACTTGCCGGTAACAAGATTGAACTAGGTATGAAGATACCGACGATCAAATCTCGGGCGAGTAACATACCCATGGACAAAGGGAATAATGTATGTTGTCATAACGGTTCGACTGATAAAGATCTTCGTAGAATATCTAGGAGCCCATATGGGAATCCAGGTTCCGCTATTGGTTATTGACTGGAGAGGTGTCTCGGTCATGTCTACATAGTTCTCGAACACGTAGGTTCCGCACACTTAATGTCCGATGACGATTTTGTATTATATGAGTTATGTGATTTGGTGACCGAATGTTGTTCGGAGTCCCGGATGAGATCACGGACATGACAAGGAGTTTCAAAATGGTCGATAGGTAAAGATTGATATATAGGGCGATAGTATTCAGACACGAAAGTGTTCCGGGGTACGGGTACTTATTGGGTCACGGAAGGGGTTAGGGCACCCTCCGACAACTATATGGGCCTAACGGGCCAAGAGAAGCGCAGCAGCCAGCGAGGGCTTCCTGCGCCCCATCTGAGCACTTTTGAGGAAAGGAAAGAGAGGAAGAGAGAAGGAAGGGAGGATTGGCCTCCCCTTCCTTCCTCCTCCCTCCTTCCTTCCCTTAGGAACTTATGGAAGGGGAGGCGGGTGGGGGCGCCCAAGTAGGATTCCTCCTACTTGAGGTGCCCGCTTGCTGCTCCCCTCCCTATCCCACGTATATATACATGGGAAGGGGGCGCCTAGAACGTACACACCAACAATTGTTAGCCGTGTGCGGCGCCCCCCTCCACAGTTTACGCCTCCGGTCATATTCTCGTCGTGCTTAGGCGAAGCCCTGCGCGGATCACTTCACCATCACTATCACCGTGCCGTTGTGCTGACGGAACTCATCTACTTCCTCGACACTTTGCTGGATCAAGAGTTTGAGGGACGTTGTCGGTGTCAAAACCGGCGGATCTCGGGTAGGGGGTCCCGAACTGTGCGTCTAAGGCGGATGGTAACAGGAGGCAAGGGACACGATGTTTACCCAGGTTCGGGCCCTCTCTATGGAGGTAATACCCTACTTCACCTTGATTGATCTTGATGAATATGAGTATTACAAGAGTTGATCTACCACGAGATCGTAGAGGCTAAACCCTAGAAGCTAGCCTATGGTATGATTGTTGTTGTCCTCTGGACTAAACCCTCCGGTTTATATAGACACCGGAGGGCTAGGACATACAGTCGGTTACAACGAAGGAGATCTACATATCCGTGTCGCCAAGCTTGCCTTCCACGCCAAGAGAGTCCCATCCGGACACGAGACAAAGTCTTCAATGTTGTATCTTCATAGTCTAACAGTCCGGCCAAAGGATATAGTCCGGCTGTCCGGATATCCCCTAATCCAGGACTCCCTCAGTAGCCCCTGAACCAGGCTTCAATGATGATGAGTCTGGCGCGCAGATTGTCTTCGGCATTGCAAGGCGGGTTCCTCCTCCGAATACTCCTTAGAAGATCTTGAACACAAGGATAGTGTCCGGCTCTGCAAAACAAGATCCACATTCCACCGTAGAGAGAATAATATTCACAAATCCGACCTGCTGACGTATTTGATACCATGACATCATGCCATGGCCCGGTTATTATCGAACCGTGTTTTTCAACCAGCCTTGGCGCATATCGCGAGGCGGCTTCCTTGGCACATCTTGTCGAAGCAGAGATCGTGTCCCCTTATCACGGGATTCTCATCAATACGGGCGTGGGTAACCCAGTCGTGCCCGTTGGTATGACTCCTCAATTATAGGCAAGTCCCAAATGGTCACGAGGAGGACGCTTGGTATTCACCCTCTTTATAAAGAAACCAAGGCCTATCCTTTTTTATTCCTCGAACTCAATCGAATCCCTCCCCCGCCTCGAGTTCCAACACCCAAAGCTAAGGTCAGGTGCTTCGGACCTTCAACCTTGTCCGGATCCAACCTCAAGGTCAGTGGATGCCCTCCTCCGTCACGGAGGAAGACGTCAGAAAGTTAAGAGAGGCCAGGTTCTTGACTGGCGAGATTGCGCCTGGCTGCTGCTCAAGGGCAGGTCATACCTACTCCCAAACCCGGCGAGGCGTAGTATTCATATCTCACTTCCTTGAGGCTAGGCCTGGCTCTGGATCCCTTCGTGAGGGGCTCATGTTCTATTACGGGATGGACTTCCATGATTTAGCTCAGTTCTATTCTCCACATCTCATCTTTTATCGTCGTGTGCGAAGCTTTTCTCCGCATCACCCCTCACTTGGGCCTATGGCTCAAGACCTTCAAAGTGGAGCGAAGGCGATCAAGGGGAGGTATCGAGAATCTTGAGAGTGCTGTAATAAGCAAAAGCGTCGATGCCCCATGGCCGAGGGTTCTTTCGGGAGGTGTCCACTTATGGCAACAAGAATGGTTTTATGTCACAGCTCGAGGGTACCAAATGGGTGGCCCCACCTGCCTTTCGCTGGTAGCCCTCCACGACTAATGTCATGGATCAACAAGGGGCTAGGCGGGGGCGATGAAGGGCGTGCCCATCTTGCGGGGCCGCATCCGAGATCTCCTCGAAAGAGATATTAGTGCAGTCACGATAGCATAGTAATGTTACTTGCCAAACCCTGCCACAGTAAACATCGTCCCCTCCGTCGTGGGAATTCAATCCGGAGGGACCGCGAGCTATTTAGCACTTCCTCGGCATGGCCTTGAGGAGATGTACAAATTGTACTTGGACTGCAAGCAATGTATCCGGATTCCACGAGGGCGCTTGAGTCGAGCTGCAATCGTCCGTGATACCCAAGTAAGTAAGCCCTATGGCGAACACGTGGTATTTCTATTCATCACGACATCATTCGAAAAGTAAGCCCTTTGACCAGGAATTTGGATAGCAAAGGCGAAGATGATCAGTGTCGGCCCTCCTCCCGAGGTCTCACGGATCCGTTACTAGTCCGGATGTTGGAGCTTCGCCCTACCAAGCGCCCTTAGGGAGGATAAAGGTGGGAAGAAAGAGGTGGCGCCTCATGAAGCGGACAACCGGGAGAAGAAGCCAAAGCTCCCTCTCCCCAAGGAAGGAAAAGGACCGCCTCTGAAGGCCCGGAGACAATAGTCTCTAAACGGGGGAAGAAATCTTCGCCAGAGGGTCCTGGCCCAGGGGATACCTTGGCCGTACAGTGCCTGCAAGAGGATCAGCCCTCCATCGATCTGTAAGTAAAATAAAGGGTTTAATAGTAAAAAAACATCCTACTTTACTTCTGAGGAAAATAACCGAAACATCCGTCTTGTAGTTCAGATCGTGGCCCTTCTCGATAGAGGTCGTCTTCGAGGGATCTTCTTCTGGAGATGATGGAGAGCGAAACGCCTCCCCACACCATCCCGCCTTACGAGGCGGGCGACCCAGAGGTGTCGTCTCGGAGGGCTTCTCCCGATCTGGCAAGGCCAAAGGGTGATTCTTTGGCCACCGAAGTCCTCGATATCCAGTTCTTGAAGAGAACAACGGAAGGTCCGCTCCGCTTTGTCATGCGGTCGGATGCCTTGAAGGATCTGCTAAAGCGGCGGCTATCTCGAAGCGCACCGTGCGTTAATGGGCGCGATGGTTGAGAGGTTTCATCTGCGAAGCGGGTTGCATGAAGCCTTTATGAGTCTCTTGAAAGGTTTTGAGGTGCAGCGATGGCGTGTATTTTTACGAGTACCACACATGTTTTAAATGTGCCCTATGCGGATAGTAGCTCACGAGACTCTAGTTGCCGTCGGAAGCGGAGGTAAGCAGAGGATCATAGTTGCGAGTAATAATCAGCCGTCTTCATATGTAGGTGGCGGGAGGTCCGATGGCTAGCCGGACTTGTGAGGTGTCGAGCTAATCGGCGACTTGATCGCGGCGAATCTGACATCGTGCTTGTCAACAAAGCGGCTTGACGAAGCGCAGGTATGTAATTTCTCGGTTTCAACATATTGTAAGAGGAGCGTAATGCCAGTACCTTGAACATGTTGTGAAATGCAGATGGAGCTGCGGCAGTGGAGACCCTTCGGGCGGAACTTGCCCGAGCCAAAAAGCAAGCCAGGAATAGTGATCGGCTGCTCTAAAAGTAATTTGAAGAGCTGAGGGCGAACAAGCTGCCCATTGCCAAAGTAAGGAGAAGATTGCCAAGATGGTCATTGAGTTAAGTGATGCCGCCGACCGATACCGGCTTCTTGAGAAGGAAAGCCAAGCGAGGGCTACGGAGCTGGAGAAGGCATGGTAGCAGCCAAGGAATCCCGCTCTACAATTAGAGCGATGAAGGAGGAGCTGCGTCTCGCCGGGGATATCGCGACTGGGAAGCCCTTTATGCTACGAATGAAGTTCGTAGATCCTAAGTATGCTCCTCTGGACCGGCTGTGGAGTTCTGCAGACGCCTATCTGGATTTGGCAGCGAGTGCTGCTGATGGGGCCGAGTTCTTCAAAGATCAAAGAGATCGCAAAGTGGAGAAGCTGTTCTGTTCGCAATTTAATGGTCCAGCGCGTCCGCTTCCTCTGAATGAGCGGATGGCCGAATCGGCCGAGCTCCATAGGTTGTCCGGACTCGCCATGAGGTCTGTTGTGGATCACCTGTGGCCGGTAGGGCCAAGGCCGAACAGTTACTTCAGTTTGGTGCAGCAGTTCCTTGGTGTTGTGTCGTGCATCGATGCTATGAAGAGGTCCGCGTGCATCGAGGGTGCGCGGATGGCGCTTGCCCGTGTCAAAACACACTGGGCGGAGATGGAAGCCACCGCAATTGCAGCCCCTAGTTCGGCAATTAGCCGAGTAGCTGCCGAGCACTATTTTGATGATGTCCTTGAAGGCGCTCGTTCAATAGAAGTGCAGTGCTCGAAGAATATTATGTTCGAATGACATGTATTCCCATTTAAAAACAATGTTTTACTAAATTATATAAAGGCTATTTTTATACTTTTGCCTAAAAGTGTTATGAGGCCTCCTGTGCGGCCGTTTATGTATATGTGTATATAACACGAAAGTTTGCGATCGTCGGCTTATTTACGCATATAATGCGGGGTGTTATGAAAGGCGTGTGTTCACACTTGATCCAACGTGTTGGTACATTAAGGAGGTGATACGCGCGAACTAGGCAATTGGACTATATTGCTTTAACACTTTCACTTAGCCATAGGAGTTTGACGGTGGGGCTACTATATAGCCTGGTGGCTCAGCGCTCATCCGAATCTGGGCGCGGTCATGCCTGGCGGGAAGCGGAGGAATCGAAGATTCCGATAAGTCATCAGTGGTTGACCAGTCTCTCGCTTTATCACGGCAGTCAGTTTTGGCTTTCTCTCTTGAGGTGCTTTCGTCCGGGCTGCTTGATTACAATCGCAGATAGTTCTCCGGTGCCACCTTAGCGATAGAGTGGAACGTAAGGTAGCAAAACACAGGAGCCGGGCAAACCCAATATTTGACCAAAGACGTGATTCGGAGCTGATGCATATAAGGCCTAACTCGCGACCCCGAACACTCCCAAAGGTGTTCAGTCTTTGAAACATATACTGGGCTTAGGTGATGCCCTTGGATAATGAACCCATAGTGCCCAGGTATGAGCAATATTCTGACGTGGCCACATGCCAAGACGTCAGCATCCTTCTCGGTTGTATTGAGAATCCGGAGGATGTGAACAACAAAAGACAGTAAAAAGGTTTACGCAGGGTCTTAATCTAAAGAGAAACCTTTGCACGGGTCCCTTCTGCACGTCTGCGCCTATGTCTCTGTTGTGCCATATACTGGACGGGTGTAGCACGATCGTCATCTGTAAAAGAGAGGTGCTTAGTGAAAAGTTGTTGTGCAAAAATTTGGTTATTATAAATAAACCATGAAAAAGTCGAGATGGGTAAAGTTGAGGCGAATTATCGCGCGAAGCCCCAGGTACCGTCTATCTGGTGTAACCATCGAACCAATATCTATCAATGATTGGCGGACTCGTCTAACCGTGTCCGCGGTCTTAACGACGGTCATCATCTCGGTGGTGAGGCCGTCTAGTGTTCGGCTGTTAAAGCAGCCGTGCATTCTTCTGCTCGGACGAGCGCTCAACATTTCCATGTCTTTGTGATGGTGCAGCGGACGGGCATTTTAAGTTGGAGTAAAGCATAATGCGGTATTGCATTGAAACGGGCGAAATCCTCTCGTCCGAGTAGTGCTTGATAGCCACTTTGGAATGGAGCAATGTCGAAGGTTAACCTTTCGCTCCGGAGGTTGTCAGGCGAGCCGAACACAACCTCTAGTACTAGGGAGCCCGTGCAGCGAGCCTCTGTGCCTAGTATTACTCCCTTGAAGGTAGTATTACTGTGGCTGATGTTTGTTGGGTTTATCCCCATTTTGCGGACCGTATCCTGGCATATCAGATTTAGACTACTGCTACCGTCCATAAGGACTCGTGTAAGGTGGTATCCGTTTATTATTGGGTCCAGCACCAAGGCGGCTGATCCTTCCTGCCGGATACCTATTAGGTGGTCCCCGCGATCGAAAGTGACCGGGCAGGCCGACCAATAGTAGGACTCATGGGTGACGGGCTCTATGACTCGTGTATTTCGGAGTGCGTATTTGCCTCTCCTCTTTGCCACGTGGATAACATTTACTGTTTTGACTTATGGCGGGAATTTTTTATGTCCCCCAGTGTCTTGCTAGCGAGGCGTATCCTCGTCCTCGCTCGGAGTGTCCTCCCCCTTGTGTTCGGCGTTTAGCTTGCCGGCCTGCTTGAAGACCCAGCAATCTCTGTGGGTATGATTTGCAGGTTTGCCAGGGGTGCCATGGATCTAACATAGTTTGTCTAGAATTTTGTTTATTCCGGTCGGTTCATTCTGTTGCCTTTAAAGGGCTTTTTCCGTTGTCCCGGTTGAGAGCCTCTAAATCCGGCGTTTACCGCCGTGTTGTCTGGCCTGTCTTCTTTATTCCGGCGCTTGTTTTTTACTGCGTCGCGGTTTTCCATTGCCATCCCGGACCTTGAATGTGCTGAAGGAAATATGCCCTAGAGGTAATAATAAAGTTATTATATATTTCCTTATTTCATGATAAATGTTTATTATTCATGCTAGAATTGTATTAACCGGAAACATGATACATGTGTGAATACATAAACAAACATAATGTCACTAGTATGCCTCTACTTGACTAGCTCATTAATCAAAGATGGTTATGTTTCCTAACCATAGACATGTGTTGTCATTTGATTAACGGGATCACATCATTAGGAGAATGATGTGATTGACTTGACCCATTCTGTTAGCCTAGCACTTGATCGTTTAGTATGTTGCTCTTGCTTTCTTCATGACTTATACAAAGTTCCTACAACTATGAGATTATGCAACTCCGTTTACGGAGGAACACTTTGTGTGCTACCAAACGTCTAGCGTAACGGGTGATTATAAAGGTGCTCTATAGGTGTCTCCGAAGGTACATGTTGGGTTGGCGTATTTCAAGATTAGGTTTTGTCACTCCGATTGTCGGAGAGGTATCTCTGGGCCCTCTCGGTAATGTACATCACTATAAGCCTTGTAAGCAATGTGGCCAATGAGTTGGTTACGGAATGATGCATTACGGAACTAGTAAAGAGACTTGCCAGTAACGAGATTGAACTAGGTATTGGATACCGACGATTGAATCTCGGGCAAGTAACATACCGATGACAAAGGGAACAACATATGTTGTCATGCGGTTTGACCGATAAAGATCTTCGTAGAATATGTAGGAGCCAATATGAGCATCCAGGTTCCGCTATTGGTTATTGATCGGAAACAGTTCTAGGTCATGTCTTCATAGTTCTCGAACCCGTAGGGTCTGCACGCTTAACGTTACGATGACAGTTTTATTATGAGTTTATAAGTTTTGATGTACTGAAGGTTGTTCGAAGTCCCGGATATGATCACGGACATGACGAGAGTCTCGAAATGGTCGAGACATAAAGATTGATATATTGGGCGACTATATTCGGACCTTTGGAAGTGTTCGGGTGATTTCGGAGAAAACGGAGTGCTTGGGAGGTTACGGAACCCGGGAGAAGTAATGGGCCTTATGGGCTTTAGTGGAGAGAGGGGCAGCCAGGATGGGCGCGCCCCTCCCCTCTGGTCGGGTGGACTAGGAGAGGGGCGCCCCCTCTTTCCCTCTCCCTCTCCCCTTCCTTTTCCCTCCTAGTAGGAGTAGGAAGAGAGTCCTACTCCTACTAGGAGGAGGACTCCTCCTCCTTAGTCGCCCCAAGGGTCGGCCGGCCTCCCCTTGCTCATTTATATCACGGGGGCGGGGGCACCCTAGAACACACAAGTTGATCTTACGTGATCGTTTCTTAGCCGTGTCGGTGCCCCCTCCACCATATTCCACCTCGGTCATATCGTTGTGGTGCTTAGGCGAAGCCCTGCGTCGATAGAACATCATCATCGTCCTGCGCCGTTGTCTTGTGGAACTCATCCCCGACACCTGCTGGATCGGTCCGGGATCATCATCGAGCTGAGCGTGTGCTGAACTCGGAGGTGCCGTACGTTCGGTACTTGGATCGGTCGGATCGTGAAGACATACGACTACATCAACCGCGTTGTCATAACGCTTCCGCTTACGATCTACGAGGGTACATGGACAACACTCTCCCCTCTCCTTGCTATGCATCACCATGATCTTGCGTGTGCGTAGGAAATTTTTTGAAATTACTACGTTCCCCAATAGTGGTATTAGAGCCTGGTTTTATGCGTTGGTGTTATATGCACGAGTAGAGCACAAGTGAGTTGTAGCAGCATGTCATACTTTGGTTCGGCGGTATTGTTGGATGAAGCGGCCCGGACCGACATTACGCGTACGCTTACGCGAGACTGGTTCTACCGATGTGCTTTGCACATAGGTGGCTGGCGGGTGTCAGTTTCTCCAACTTTAGTTGAACCGAGTGTGGCTACGCCCGGTCCTTGTGAATTTTAAAACAGCACCAAATTGACAAACTATCGTTGTGGTTTTGATGCATAGGTAAGAACGGTTCTTGCTAAGCCCTTAGCAGCCACGTAAAACTTGCAACAACAAAGTAGAGGACGTCTAACTTGTTTTTGCAGGGCATGTTGTGATGTGATATGGTCAAGACGTGATGCTATATTTTATTGTATGAGATGATCATGTTTTGTAACCGAGTTATCGGCAATTGGCGAGAACCCATATGGTTGTCGCTTTATTGTATGAAATGCAAGCATACATAATTGCTTTACTTTATCACTAAGCGGTAGCGATAGTCGTAGAAGCAATAGATGGTGTAAAACGACAACGATGCTACAATGGAGATCAAGGTGTCGCGCCGGTGACAATGGTGATCACGACGGTGCTTCGGAGATGGAGATCACAAGCACAAGATGATGATGGCCATATCATATCACTTATATTGATTGCATATGATGTTTATCCTTTATGCATCTTATCTTGCTTTGATTGACGGTAGCATTTTAAGATGATCTCTCACTAATTATCAAGAAGTGTTCTCCCGAGTATGCACCGTTGCCAAAGTTAAATCGTGCCCGGACACCACGTGATGATCGGTGTGATAAACTCTACGTCCATCTACAGCGGGTGCAAGCCAGTTTTGCACACGCGTAATACTCAGGTTAAACTTGACGAGCCTAGCATATGCAGATATGGCCTCGGAACACTGAGACCGAAAGGTCGAGCATGAATCATATAGTAGATATGATCAACATAGTGATGTTCACCATTGAAAACTACTCCATTTCACGTGATGATCGGTTATGGTTTAGTTGATTTGGATCACGTGATCACTTAGATGACTAGAGAGATGTCTGTCTAAGTGGGAGTTTTTAAGTAATATGATTAATTGAACTTAAATTTATCATGAACTTAGTCCTGGTAGTATTTTACAAATTATGTTATAGATCAATAGCTCGCGTTGTTGCTTTCATATGTTTATTTTGATATGTTCCTAGAGAAAAATTATGTTGATAAATGTTAGTAGCAATGATGCGGATTGGATCCGTGATCTGAGGTTTACCCTCATTGCTGCACAGAAGAATTATGTCCTTGATGTACCGCTAGGTGACAGACCTATTGCAGGAGCAGATGCAGATGTTATGAACATTTGGCTAGCTCAATATGATGACTACTTGATAGTTTAGTGCACCATGCTTAACGGCTTAGAATCGGGACTTCAAAGGCGTTTTGAGCGTCATGGACCATATGAGATGTTCCTGGAATTGAAGTTAATATTTCAAGCAAATACCGAGTTGAGAGATATGAAGTCTCCAACAAGTTCTATAGCTAAAAGATGGAGAGAATCGCTCAACTAGTGAGCATGTGCTCAGATTATGCAGGTACTTCAATCGCTTGAATCAAGTGGGAGTTAATCTTCCGGATAAGATAGTGATTGACAGAATTCTCTAGTCACCATCACTAAGTTACCGAACTTCGTGATGAACTATAGTATGCAAGGGATGACGAAAAAGATTCCCGAGCTCTTCGTGATGTTGAAATCGACGAAGGTAGAAATCAAGAAAGAGCATCAAGTGTTGATGATTGACAAGACCACTAGTTTCAAGAAAAGGGCAAAGGAAAGAAAGGAAACTTCAAGTAGAATGGCAAACAAGTTGTCACTCCGTGAAGAAGACCAAAGCTGGACCAAAGCCTGAAACCGAAGTGCTTACATTGCAAAGGAAATGGTCCTTTGAGCGGAAATGCCCTGAATATTTGGTGGATAAGAAGGATGGCAAAGTGAACAAGAGTATATTTGATATACAGGTTATTGATGTGTGCCTTACTAGTGTTTATAGTAGCCCACGAGTATTTGATACTTGTTAGATTGCTAAGATTAGTAACTCGAAACAGGAGTTCTGAGAATAAGCAGAGACTAGTTGAAGGGGAAGTGACGATGAGTGTTGGAAGTAGTTCCAAGATTGATATGACCATCATCGCACACTCCCTATACTTTCGGGATTAGTGTTAAACCTAAATAAATGTTATTTGGTGTTTGCGTTGAGCATGAATATGATATGATCATGTTTATTGCAAAACGGTTATTCATTTAAAGTCAGAGAATAATTGTTATTCTGTTTACATGAATAAAACCTTCAATGGTCATACACCCAATGAAAATAGTTTTTTGGATCTCGATCGTAGTAATACACATATTCATAATATTGATGCCAAAAGATGCAAAGTTAATAATTATTGTGCAACATATTTGTGGCACTGCCGTTTGGGTCATATCGGTGTAAAGCGCATGAAGAAACTCCATAAAAGATGGATTTTCGGAATCACTTGGTTATGAATCATTTGATGCTTGCGAACCGTGCCTTTTGGGCAAGATGACTAAAACTCCGTTCTCGAAACAATGGAGCGAGCTCTTGACTTGTTGGAAATAATACATCTTGATGTATGCGAGACCAATGAGTATTAAGGCTCGTGGCGGATATCGTTATTTTCGACCTTCACAGATGATTTGAGCAGATATGGGTATATCTACTTGATGAAACATAAGTCTGAAATAGTTGAAAGGTTCAAAGAATTTCAGAGTGAAGTGGAAAATCATCATAATAAGAAAATAAAGTTTCGTGATCTGATTGTGGAGATGAATATTTCAATTACGAGTTTGGCCTTCAGTTAAAATAATGTGGAATAGTTTCGCAAACTCATGCCACTGGGAACACCACAACGTAATGGTGTGTCCGAACGTCATAAACCGCACTTTATTTGATATGGTGCGATCAATGATGTCTCTTACTGATTTACCAATATTGTTTTGGGGTTATGCATTAGAGACAACTGCATTCACGTTTAATAGGGCACCATCTAAATCCGTTTGAGACGACATCGTATGAACTATGGTTTAGCAGTAAACCTAAGTTGTCGTTTCTTAAAGTTTGGGGCTGCGATGCTTATGTGAAGAAACTTCAACCAGATAAGCTCGAACCCAAATCGGAGAAATGTGTCTTCATAGGATACCCAAAAGAGACTATTGGGTACACCTTCTATCACAGATCCGAGGGCAAGATTTTTGTTGCTAAATTGGATCCTTTCTAGAGAAGGAGTTTCTCTCGAAAGAAGTGAGTGGGAGGAAAGTAGAACTTGATGAGGTAATTGTACCTACTCCCTTATTGGAAAGTAGTTCATCACGAAAATCTGTTCTGTGATTCCTATACCAATTAGTGAGGAAGCTAATGATGATGATCATGTAACTTCAAATCAAGTTATTACCGAACCTCGTGGAATCAACGAGTAAGATCCGCACAGAGTGGTGCGGTAATCCTATTCGGAGGTCATGTTACTTGACCATGGCAAACCTACAAACTATGAGGAAGCGATGATGAGCCCAGATTCATGAAATGGCTTAAGGCCATGAAATCTGAGATGGAATCCATGTATGAGAACAAAGTGTGAACTTTGATTGACTTGCCGATGATCGGCAAGCCATAGAAAATAAATGGATCTTCAAGAGGAAGGCGGACGCTGATAGTAGTGTTACTATCTACAAAGCTAGACTTGTCGAAAAAGGTTTTTGACAAAGTTCAAAGTGTTGAATACAATGAGATTTTCTCACTCGTATCGATGCTTAAAAGTCTGTCCGAATCATGTTAGCAATTGCCACATTTATGAAATTTGGCAAATGGATGTCAAAACTGCATTCCTTAATTGATTTATTAAAGAACAGTTGTATATGATGTAACCAGAAGGTTTTGTCAATCCTAAAGGTGCTAACAAAATGTGCAAGCTCCAGCAATCCATCTATGGACTGGTGCAAGCATCTCGGAGTTGGAATATATGCTTGATGAGTTGATCAAAGCATATGGTTTTATACAGACTTTTGGAGAAGCATGTATTTACAAGAAAGTGAGTGGGAGCACTACAGCATTTCTGATAAGTATATGTGAATGTTATATTGTTGATCGAAAATAATATAGAATTATTCTGCAAAGCATAAAGGAGTATTTGAAAGGAGTTTCTCAAAGAAGGACCTCGGTGAAGCTGCTTACATATTGAGCATCAAGATCTATAGATCAAGACGCTTGATAAGTTTTTCAATGAGTACATACCTTGACAAGATTTTGAAGTAGTTCAAAATGGAACAGTCAAAGAAAGAGTTTCTTGCCTGTGTTACAAGGTGTGAAATTGAGTAAGACTCAAAGCCCGACCATGACAGAAAATAGAAAGAGAATGAAAAGTCATTCCCTATGCCTCAGTCATAGGTTCTATAAAGTATGCTATGCTGTGAACCAGACCTATTGTATACCTTGCTCTGAGTTTGGCAAAGGAATACAATTTTGATCTAATAGTAGATCACTGGACATCGGTCAAGAATATCCTTAGTGAGGACAAAGGAAATATTTCTCGATTATGAAGGTGATAAAAGAGCCCGTCGTAAAGAGTTACAACAGTGCAAGCTTTTACACCGATCCAGATGACTATAAGTCTCAATCTGGATACATATTGAAAGTGGGAGCAATTAGCTATAGTAGCTACGTGCAGAGCATTGTAGACATAGAATATTTGCAAAATACATACGGCTCTGAATATGACAGACCCGTTGACTAAGCTTCTCTCACGAGCAAAACATGATCACACCTTAGTACTCTTTGGGTGTTAATCACATAGCAATGTGAACTAGATTATTGACTCTAGTAAACCCTTTGGGTGTTGGTCACATGACGATGTGAACTATGGGTGTTAATCATATACAGATATGAATATTGGTGTTAAATCACATGGCGATGTGAACTAGATTATTGACTCTAGTGCAAGTGGGAGACTGAAGGAAATATGCCCTAGAGGCAATAATAAAGTTATTATATATTTCCTTATTTCATGATAAATGTTTATTATTCATGCTAGAATTGTATTAACGGAAACATGATACATGTGTGAATACATAGACAAACATAATGTCACTAGTATGCCTCTACTTGACTAGCTCATTAATCAAAGATGGTTATGTTTCCTAACCATAGACATGTGTTGTCATTTGATTAACGGGATCACATCATTAGGAGAATGATGTGATTGACTTGACCCATTCATTAGCCTAGCACTTGATCGTTTAGTATGTTGCTATTGCTTTCTTCATGACTTATACAAAGTTCCTACAACTATGAGATTATGCAACTCCGCTTACGGAGGAACACTTTGTGTGCTACCAAACGTCTAGCGAATCGGGTGATTATAAAGGTGCTCTACAGGTGTCTCCGAAGGTACATGTTGGGTTGGCGTATTTCAAGATTAGTTTTGTCACTCCGATTGTCGGAGAGGTATCTCTGTGCCCTCTCGGTAATGTACATCACTATAAGCCTTGCAAGCAATGTGGCCAATGAGTTGGTTACGGAATGATGCATTACGGAACGAGTAAAGAGACTTGTCGGTAATGAGATTGAACTAGGTATTGGATACCGACGATCGAATCTCGCGCAAGTAACATACCGATGACAAAGGGAACAACGTATGTTGTTATGCGGTTTGACCGATAAAGATCTTCGTAGAATATGTAGGAGCCAATATGAGCATCCAGGTTCCGCTATTGGTTATTGATCAGAAACAGTTCTAGGTCATGTTTACATAGTTCTCGAACCCGTAGGGTCCTTGCAACAACGTTACAATGACAGTTTTATTATGAGTTTATAAGTTTTGATGTACGAAGGTTGTTCGGAGTCCCGGATATGATCACGGACATGACGAGGAGTCTCGAAATGGTCGAGACATAAAGATTGACATATTGGACGACTATATTCGGACACGGAAGTGTTCGGGTGATTTGAAGAAAACCGGAGTGCAGGAGGTTACGGAACCCTCCCGGGGAGAAGTAATGGGCCTTATGGGCTTTAGTGGAGAGAGAGAGAGGGCAGCCAGGATGGGCGCGCGCCCTCCCCTCTGGTCCGAATTGGACTAGGAGAGGGGGCGCCCCTCTTCCTCTCCCTCTCCCCTTCCTTTTCCCTCCTAGTAGGAGTCCTACTCCTACTAGGAGGAGGACTTCTCCTCCTTGGCGCGCCCCAAGGGCCAGCCGGCCTCCCCCTGCTCCTTTATATCTGGGGCAGGGGCACCCTAGAACACACAAGTTGATCTTCGTGATCGTTTCTTAGCCGTGTCGGTGCCCCCTCCACCATATTCCACCTCGGTCATATCGTTGCGGTGCTTAGGCGAAGCCTGCGTCGATAGAACATCATCATCGTCACCACGCCGTTGTCTTGTGGAACTCATCCCGACACCCTGCTGGATCGGATGCAGGGATCGTCATCGAGCTGAGCGTGTGCTAAACTCGGAGGTGCCGTACGTTCGGTACTTGGATCAGCCGGATCATGAAGACGTACGACTACATCAACCGCGTTGTCATAACGCTTCCGCTTACGGTCTACGAGGGTACATGGACAACACTCTCCCCTCTCGTTGCTATGCATCACCATGATCTTGCGTGTGCGTAGGAAATTTTTTGAAATTACTACGTTCCCCAACATGTGCTTGGGTCGCTTGTGCTGCTGCGGGCTAACCAGCTGTCCTCGCCCACGCAAAAGCGGGTCATGAGGCTTGTTAGGGCTGCCATTGTTCTCGGCTTTTCTTGGCCAAGGTGTCTAGCAAGCCATTCGTCTTGAACGCTGTGCTTGAAAGCTGCTAGGGCTTCAGCGTCTGGAGAGTCGACAATTTGGTTCTTCTTAGTGAGAAACCTATTCCAAAGCTTTCGGGCTGACTCTCCGGACTGTTGAATTATATGACTCAAATCATCAGCGTCCTGGGGCCGGACATAAGTCCCTTTAAAGTTAGTCCTGAAAGCGTCCTCGAGCTTCTCCCAACTTCCAATGGAATTTTCGGGGAGGCTTTTCAGCCAGTGCCGAGCTGGTCCTTTGAGCTTGAGGGGTAAGTATTTGATGGCGTGAAGGTCGTCTCCGCGAGCCATGTGAATATGGAGGATGAAGTCCTCGATCCAGACCCCAGGGTTTGTGGTTCCGTCGTATGCCTCTATGTTAACTGGTTTGAACCCTTCTAGAAATTCATGGTCTAATACCTCGTCGGTGAAACATAGGGGGTGTGCGGCACCCCTGTATTTGGTTGTGCCACGGCGTTCGGACGGTTGTGGTATTTGGTGTTGGCTGAGTGCTGGAGCGCGTTTCCTTGATCTGTCGATGGATCTGGTTGCGTCGGCCCGTTGATGCGGGTCCTCGAGTCGGTCATGTACTGACTCATGTGCGGCCTCGTTGGCCACCCTATCACGGCCACGAGGTCGTCGATCCGACCGAGCGGCAGTTCTATTTTTGGATACGAGGGTTCGAAGGCCTCGTCGTCAAATTCCGGCAGCAGCTTCCGCTTTGGGTAGCTCTTCGTGGGGCGCCTGCCACCGTACTTTTCTGCCGTGTCGAGCACTTTATTCCATCTACTATTGAGTGTGTTTTGTGCGGACATAAGCCTTTGTTTATGCTTCTTCAAACTTCTTGCAATGGTCATAAGCCTTTCTTGCTCCAGCTGCCTTTCCAGGATGATGCGCTAGTCGTCGTCCGGACTGTTCTCCTGACCGGAGACAGGTTGGTTATCTTGATGCTCGGCGTCGCCGTGCTCGGACAGCGGCTCTGCACTTTGTTCGTCGTCCACTGGCTTACCCTGCTCTGTCGCTGGGTCAATTTGGCTTCTTGTTGCGCTGTTGTCGTTGTTTTTGCCAGTGCGGGATTTAGAGCGGCGCCTACGGCGCCGTTTTGATTGCTTGTCGTGGGAGCTATCTTTCGCTGCATCCTCGTTATTATTTTCTTTGGGTGTATCCACCATGTATACGTCATGTGATGAAGTGGCAGTCCAGCGCCCTGTTGGCGATGGTTCCTGTTCGTCTCCTGCATCGTTGTCTATTCCATCGATGTCTTTGGAGTCAAAGTCGAGCATGTCGGTTAAGTAAATCGACGATGGCTACTAAGTGGGTGGTGGGTGGGGAGTGAATTTCTTCGTCATCCGCATCCCACTCTAGCCGGACATAGTTCGGCCGAGGTTCTCCAGACAGGGAAAGAGATTTTAATGAGTTCAGTATGTCGCCAAAGGGCGAGTGCCGAAAGATATCTGTGGAGGTGAACTCCATGATCGGCGCCCAATCGGATTCGATAGGTATGGGCGCGGGTGGTTCGGATTCTATGGCCGGGGACGAGTCCAGCAGTTCGGTGACACGGCTCTCGTGAGAGGTAAGGTCAATATTTGGCTCTATCGCCACTGAGGGTGCGGTCTCCGTGGCGGAGTCTATCATCCCATCCTCGGATGGCGCGATCTGCTCTGAACTAAAGGCCGGAGTGGTTGCTGGCGTGATACCCCGAACACCATCCGACGGCAGAGCTATATCGTGCTCGTCGTGATCGTGCGGCACACCTGGCATGGGCCCTGTCGGTGTCCAAACCGGCGGATCTCGGGTAGGGGGTCCCGAACTGTGCGCCTAGGCGGATGGTAACAGGAGACAAGGGACACGATGTTTTTACCCAGGTTCGGTCCCTCTCGATGGAGGTAAAACCCTACTCCTGCTTGATTAATATTGATGATATGGGTAGTACAAGAGTAGATCTACCACGAGATCAGAGAGGCTAAACCCTAGAAGCTAGCCTATGGTATGATTGTTGTTCGTCTGCGGACTAAAACCCTCCGGTTTATATAGGCACCGAAGAGGGTTAGGGTTACACAGAGTCGATTACAATGGTAGGAGATCTACATATCCGTATCGCCAAGCTTGCCTTCCACGCCAAGGAAAGTCCCATCCGGACACGGGACGAAGTATTCAATCTTGTATCTTCATAGTCCAGGAGTCCGGCCAAAGGTGATAGTTCGGCTATCCGGACACCCCTAATCCAGGACTCCCTCAGTAGCCCCCGAACCAGGCTTCAATGACGACGAGTCCGGCGCGTTAATTGTCTTTGGCATTGCGAGGTGGGTTCTTCTCCAAATCCTGTGTACCTGTTGAATAGTGTCCGGCTTCTGATAAATGTCGCGCTCCTCGGCTTCCACGCCCAATAATGGCCATCTTCCACGTGTTGAATGAATGCGAAAAGCCAGGGTATTTTTACATTTACCCCCCTAGCTGCGCAAGTGAGCCGCCTATAAAAGAGATGAGGATCTAGATCCGAGTCACACCATCCCCCCTCCGCGAGCTTTCATCGGAGCACCTTTGACAAAAATCCATTCTATCATGGACAGTCGACGCGGCTCCTCCTCTCACGCTCCCAGCCCTCAGCCTGGAGATTGGGAGAGATGCTCAGTTCCTCATAGCGAACTAGTGACGCTCCAAACCAAGGGATTTCTTCCCCCAGCCTTCATGGTTCCGGTTCGAGCCGGACTCGCTACCTATAAGGGCGGAAAGCAAGCAGAGAGCGTCCCCGATCCCTCCAAAGGAGAGCGGGTATGCTTTGTCTCCTATCTAATAAGAGGGCTTGGATTTCCAATTCATCCGTTTCTCCGAGGGCTCCTGGAGTTCTACGGCCTCCAGTTGCACAACCTTACGCCTGCCTCCGTCTTGCACATTGCGGGCTTTGTGGCCCTTTGCGAGCTGTTCTTGGGCATCGAGGCTCATTTTGCGCTGTGGAAGAGATTATTCTGCATTGTACCCCGTTCTCATGAGGGGTCAATATATCAAGTGGGCGGAGCCGAACTATGGTGCATCGCCGAGACCGGATATCTATCCGGAACCCCGAAGAAGGCGTCCGAAGACTGGTCTTCGGAATGGTTTTATATGGAAGACGTCCTGCTGCCGGATCCTGTTCGGATCGGCCTCCCGGAGTTTAGTAATGCTCAATGCTTCCTTGAAGAAACGCCTAAGTTGGCGTCCGTGGAGTCCCCAGAGGGAAAATGACAGGGACGTTCTTTACCTGATGAGCCGAATAAGGTTGTTGGCTCATTCCCGACTGACCATCATTGGGGTCATGGCCACATGCATTATGCGGGGGGTGCAGCCGCTCCAGTATAGAGGCCACCCCATGTGGGATTTCGACGGGGAGGATGATGCCACCTGTCATGGCCGTAAGGGGCCGGGATCGGTCGCCGATCTGGTGAAGATCTTGTCCACGTTGTACAAGGGAGAAAAAGGAGGATTTTCTCCGTGTCAGTCCATTGAACGGATTTTCTATGAACAATCCTCCAAGCTGGGTAAGCGGACATTTCCTTTCGCCCATCCGATCCATATTCCCATGGTCAAGTATCTCATTTTGTGATTTCGACGCAGGAACTGCGCCAGGCCGTAAAAGATATAAACAGCCCGCCTCCACAACCCGAGGATCCGGAACGGTTCCTCTATCCGGCCTCCCAAGAGGATCCGGACATATAGGTGGAGCTGATTGATGGGGTATTTCACCAACTTAGCATCGACAATGCTTTGGTCGCCATTACGGCCGACTACCCCGGAATATTTCCAGCCTCCCAGGTAACTGTGACCGAAGTCCTGATACCACGACCCATCTGTGCTTATTTCTGATCACCGTATACCAATGGTGTTTCGCAGGGGGTGCCTTTGAGGCGGGAAGCCGAGCCCGCGGCGGCTGGCCAACAAGGGGCAGCACGTCCCAGCAGGCTAAAAAGAAGTGCGGTCCGGATCGAAACGCCGCCGCAACGGTATGGCGTGTCACCATATTCCCAGGATTGATTCCTGGAAGGCATATTGACGCTGGTGTTCTTTTCGAAAAAAAGAGCGCTTGCCGGACTGTGTCCGGAGAGATTGCCAAGCGAGCCTCCGCCAGCCAGGCTCCAAAGTCGGGTCCAGAAGCGGAGGCGAGCACGAGGCGTGCGTCGGATGCTCCTCCAACGGAGGATGCCGACAGATTGTCCGCCACCAACTCTGAGGTGGAGAGTGCCATGAATCATAGGCGTCGCCGGACAGTTCTTCGTGACGCATGTTTCTCCCAAGAGGCATTGAATGCCTTTAATTGGAGATCGCACCTCCGTGCCGCTCAAGATGGTCTAGCGAGCTACGGAGCGGTATGTAAAAGACATACGGGTGAGGAAATTTGACAGTTATATATGCCAGTAGCCCCCGAGACTTAAAATAGTTAGAATAACTGATTTAAGGATCACTTGTTATGCAGGATCTTACAGAGAAGAATACCCAACTGTCCCAGGAGCTTGAGGAGTGCAAAGCCCAACTTGAGGCCGCACTAGCCGCGACAGGGGAGGCCAAAGAGACCCCCTCTGGTAATATACGCTTTAAAAGATAAGTATGTTGCGAAGTGCGGTGTGTGTACAAATCTGACAATAACATTGCAGATGGCGCCGGGGTAGATCCGGACAAGCAACAGATCTTACGCCGGTTAAAGGCCGGCGAGAACGTGCTTACGCGGGTGAGGCGGGAGAAAAATAATCTCAAGATGCCCACACCCAGCTGGGTGAGGAACTAAAAGATGTTCGTGCCCGGTTATGCGACTCCGTTAAGGAGAACCGGCGGCTTCGAGCGGCATTTTTAGTAAGTGCTTGGCGAACTTTGAAAAAGAGTTCGGCGAGGAAGTCGACTAACGAGTTATATACGTAGGTATGCTCACAATGTAGTCACCAAAAGGAAATGCTCGGTTCTCGGGTGACCTTCTTCCCGAGCTATTGCAAGCTGCACGAACGAGTTCGGCAGGTGATGAAAACATCGCCAGCCTTGTGGCCATCTATCTCCCTGCCCGAAGGCCTTGGAAAGCTTGCGAGAGAGGCTTGGGGAGCACGGGCGGCGCTTCCAACTATGGAAGATATCGGCCTGCCGTCAAAGGCGCCGAGGAGGCACAGGCCATGGTGAAGGCAGATACGAAGGCTGACCCAAACCACATGGCCGAGGTCGGACCTGTGGGGCCCGATGGGAAGGATATCCCTGTGAGCTTGGTATACGGCCAAGTAGAATTGGCCGCAAAGTATTCCTAGCAGGACTGTAAACTAGACAGCCTATTAGATGGCATTGAAGAGGAATACAATCAGTCAAGTTGACTATGTGATTTAAAATGACATGTAAAATGCCTTCTAGCCCGATTGTAGATCGTTTGTCATAGCGGACCTTTTCGCTTCAACCTCGGGACCCAATAGTCCGTAGTGTGTCCGAATGCCCTCACGGTTATGTAAAAACCGGGGCATGCGTGGAGACCAGGCGTAGGGGTCATTAGTGCTTTATCAGACAAGTGCCCAACTAGTTATGTTATATTACATGGTTAGTAAGAAACATCTTCCAGGGAGAATAGTCCCGTTAGGGGTTCCTTTCCCTGGGAGGCATGCCCTAAAGTGCATGTCCGGACTGCGAAAAAAGCAGAAAAACATCTGGGGGCAGATAAATAAATAGGTAAAAATCGTCTTTTAGTTCACCGACCGAATATTCCCTTAAGAATGCTAGCTTTCGGCTTCACCCAGTCTGAGGTACGCGTTAGGCTGACCCGGCGGTAACAATCGCAGAGGTGCTCCCTTTACCACCTAGCCGAACAATCGGGAACGTAGGGGTAAGCACAGGAGCCAGACAACCCAGCTTGGCCAAAACTTAAGTCATATCGATGCATATAATGGTGATTAAAAGGTACATGCGGAAGTATGACACATGTGTTGGGCATGAAGCCCGTATAAATAAGCTTCTGTTTAAAGAAGCCCCCAGGTATAATGAGCGCGGATGGCGCGTCAAGTGTGTGCGAACAATGCGCAAATGAGCCTCCAAAGGCTTCAAGAAAAAGGAGGGAGAAGGAGAGAAATAAAAGACAGCTAAAGCATAAAATATAGACGGAGGAAGGAGACGAACTCGGAATCCGACGCTAGGCGTAGAATCTTCGGAGACGGGCTGCGTTCCATGGGTTCGGCTCGACTTGGTTATCCGATGCGTTTCGCAGACGGTACGCTCCGCCGGTCAGGACTTGGTCGATGATGAAGGGACCTTCCCATTTGGGCTTGAGTTTGTCCTTTTTCTTGTCCGGCAGCGAGAACTAATTCGCCAACATTGTAGCTTTGGCCCGTGCTTCTACTTTGATATCTTGAGCCTCTGTTGATAGAATGCGGAACGAGCTTTTGCCACGTCGCGCTCCTCCTCCAAGGCGTCCAAACTGCCCTGCCGATCGAGCTCGGCTTCTCTTTCTTCGTACATGCGCATACGAGGTGAGTCATGAATTATAGCGCAGGGCAAAACTGCCTCTGCGTCGTATACCATAAAAAATGGTGTGAATCCGGTAGTGCGATTCGGCGTGGTCCGCAGCCCCTAGAGTACAGAGTCGAGCTCCTCTACCCAATGCGTATTAGATTCCTTGAGGGACCGCACTAGTCTGGGTTTAATGCCGCTCATGATTAGACCATTTGCTCGCTCGACTTGACCGTTAGTTTGAGGGTGATAGACTGAAGCGTAGTCGAGCTTGATGCCCATGTTTTTGCACCAGAGTTTGACCTCGTCGGCCATGAAGTTCGTGTCGTTATCAGTGATGATGCTATGGGGGACGCCGTAACGGTGTACTACCCTTGATATGAAGTCTATCACCGGTCCGGATTCGGCCGTCTTAACAGGCTTGGCCTCTATCCATTTGGTGAATTTATCCACCATGACCAATAGGTATTTTGCTTGTGGGTTCCTCCTTTAAGGGGTCCAACCATGTCAAGCCCCAGGACATGACGGCCAGGTGATGGGTATAGTTTTGAGGCGGTGGGTGGCATGTGGCTTTGATTAGCAAAGAGCGGCAACCGACGCATTGTTGGACTAAGTCCCGAGCATCTGCCGGGCCGTCGGCCAATAAAATCCTGTCGGAAGGCCTTGCCTACTAGGGCCGGGCTGCAGCGTGGTGCCCACCGAGTCGGCATGAATTTCAGCGGGAGATTCCGCCCTTCCTCTTCGGAGATACACCTTTGAAGGACTCCGGTTGTGCTTTTCTTATAAAGCTCTCCCTCATGGACTTTATAGGCTTTAGAGCGCCGCACTATGCAGCGTGCCTCGTTTTGGTCCTCGGGGAGTTCCTGCCTGGTTAGGTAGACTAGGAATGGTTCCGTCCACGGGGCGATGACTGCCATTATCTCGTGGGCTGAAGGTGTTACTTCGTTGGCAGACTCACCGATTGTGTCAGAGTGTTCGGTGTCAGGAAGTGCGGTTGGGTCCGGATTGTTGTTTCCGGACTCCCCCTCCCATAGTACGGATGGCTTGAACAGCCGCTCCAGGAAGATGTTGGGAGGGACAGCATCGCGCTTTGCGCCAATGCGTGCCAATACGTCTGCCGCCTGGTTATTATCCCGGGCTATATGGTGAAATTCGAGCCCTTCAAACCGAGCTGACATTTTTAGGACGGCGTTGCGATAAGCTGCCATTTTCGGATCCTTGGCATCGAAGTCTCCATTTATTTGGGATATCGCAAGGTTCGAATCCCCGCGTACCTCTAGGCGTTGAATGCCCATGGAGACTGCCATCCGGAGGCCATGTAGAAGGGCCTCGTATTCGGCTGTGTTGTTGGAGTCCGTATACATTATCTGAAGTACGTATTGAACTGTATCTCCGGTTGGGGCGTCGAGCGGCGCCAGCCCCAAACCAACCAACATTTTGGAGCCGTCGAAGTGCATGATCCGGTTGGAATATCGCCCGTACTCTTTAGGGAGTTCGGCTTGATCCATTCGGCGAAGTCAGCCAAAACTTGCGACTTAATAGCTCGCCGTGGCTTATAGGTTATGTCTAACGGGAGGAGCTCAATGGCCCATTTGGCAATCTGGCCCGTCGCGTCGCGGTTGTTTATAATGTCATTAAGAGGTACTTCGGGGGCTACTGTTATCGAACAATCTTGAAAGTATTGTCGCAGCTTCCGGGATGCCATGAACACCGCGTCCGCTATCTTTTGATAATGCGGATACCGTGACTTGCATGGAGTTAGGACAGTGGACACGTAGTAAACTGGTTTTTGAAGGGGGAACTTGTGTCCGTCCGTTTCTGTTTCTCGTTCGACAACGAGCACCGCGCTTACAACTTGATGGGTTGCCGCGGTATATAATAGCATTGGTTCGCCCATGTTGGGCACGGCCAGGACCGGATTTGTTGCCAATATGGCTTTGATTTCTTCGAGTCCGGCCGTGGCGTATCAAATCCGCCCACTTGAAGTGTTTGGTGCGCGGAGGAGGCGATAAAGGGTAATGCCTTTTCTCCCAAGCGGAGATAAAGCGGCTTAGAGCCGCCGCATCGATCAATTTTGTATTTGTTTGAGGTCTATTTGGCTGGGTTTGCTTCAATTCCTCTACGGATACAATGAAGCCCAAGAGCTTTCCGGCGGTGATGCAGAAAACGCATTTTCGGGTTGAGCTTAATGTCATATGTTGGAGATTATCGAATGTGAGCCTCAAGTCGTCTACTAGAGTTTCGACATGCTTGGATTTGACAACCACATCGCTCTCGTATGCCTCCACTGTTTTGCCGATCTGGTTTGCGGACATGTACGAATCATCTTGCCGATATATTGCACGGCGTTTTTGAGCCCGAAGGGCATTGTGTTGAAGCAGAATGGGCCGTATGGAGTGATGAATGCCGTTGCGGCTTGGTCTGGCTCTGCCATCTTGATTTGGTGGTAGCCGGAGTATGCGTCGAGGAAGCACAATGAATCGTGTCCTGCGGTAGCGTTGATAATTTGATCGATGCGGGGGAGGGGGAAGGGATCCTTTGGGCAAGCCTTGTTAAGGTCCTTGAAATCGACACATAGGCGCCAGGATTTTTCCTTCTTTGGTACCATCACCAGGTTTGCTAGCCAGTCTGGATGTTTTATATCTCTGATGAATCTGGCCTCCAATAGTTTGGCTAGCTCCTCTCCCATGGCATATCTCTTGGGTTCGGAGAAACGCCTAAGAGCTTGTTTGACTGTCTTGAATCCTTTTAGGATATTTAGGCTGTGCTCGACCAGCCGGCGTGGGATTCCTGGCATGTCTGAAGGGTGCCAGGCAAAAATGTCCCAATTTTCGCGTAGGAATTCTCGTAGTGCGGCGTCTACATCAGGGTTTAATTGTGCCCCGATGGAGGCCGTTTTTGTAGGGTCCGTTGGATGGACTTTGTCACGCCCAATATGCGACCCTATCCTAAAGGAACTCGAAGGTCCCACCAAGGATAGAAGCGCATCTTGAAGACGCTTTTGCAAGGTGGATATCATTACATCAACATTACATAATAGATGGGGATACATACAAAAGGGCATACAATGCCACATGAATACAACAATACAACATACAAGATCAACATCCGACTACGGATGAATCATAAACAGAAACTCTAACGATATCCACCCTGCTAGCCCAGGTTGCTGACCTGGAACCTATCCCCTGATCGAAGAAGCAGAAGAAGAACTCCAAAACAAGCAAACATCGCTCTCGCGTCAAGATCATCGCAACATGTACCTGCAACTGGTGGTGTAGTAATCTGTGAGCCACGAGGACTCAGCAATCCCATTGCCATGGGTATCAAGACTACCAAAGCTTAATGGGAAAGGAAGGGGTAAAGTGGTGAGGTTGCAGCAGCGACTAAGCATATATGGTGGCTACCAACGCAAATAAGAGTGAGAAGAGAGCAAGCGGAACGGTCGACAACTAGTAATGATCAAGAAGTGATCCTGAACTCCTACTTCGTCGACATAACCCGAAACCGTGTTCTCCTCTCGAACAACCCGAAAAGAGACACTCACGATTCGCATTGCGGTTGGTGTATTTTAGAAGAGTTTACTTCAAGTTTACTACAACGGATATTAACAAATTCCCATCTGCCACATAACCGCGGGCACGGCTCTCGAAAGTTTATACCTGCAGGGTGTCCCAACAGCCCATGATAAGCTCTCGCGATCAACGAAGGATATTCCTTCTCCCGGGAAGACCGATCAGTCTCGGAATCCGGCTACAAGATATTTCGACAGTAATAAAACAAGACCAGCAATACCGCCCGATCGCCCGACAATCCCGATAGGAGCTGCACATATCTCGTTCTCGAGGCAACACCGGATGAGACAGGCTCTGAGTAAAACCAGGCCTCGAGTTTCCCAGCGTTGGCCCATGGTAGGCTCGGTTCGGGCCAACACTTAGACAAGCATTGGCCCGGGGGGCTAAATAAAGATGACCCTCGGGTTAATTACTCCCAAGGGAAAGTAGGTGGTGGTGAGGCAAATGGTAAAACCAAGGTTGGGCCTTGCTGGAGGAGTCTTATTCAAAGCGAGCTGTCAAGGGGGTCCCATAAATCACCCGACCACGTTAGGGACGCAAAATCCGGGAACATAATACCGATATGACGGAAACTAGGGCGGCAAGAGTGGAACAAAACACCAGACATAAGGCCGAGCCTTCCACCCTTTACCAAGTATATAGATGCATTAATAATATAAGAGATATTGTGATAGCCCAACATAAACATAATCCAACATGGAGAAATCTTCATCTTCACCTGCAACTAGCAACGCTATAAGAGGGGCTGAGCAAAAGCGGTAACATAGCCAAACAACGGTTTGCTAGGAAGGGTAACAAAGGTTAGAGTTTCATGGCAATTAGGGAGGCTTGAGCAGCAAGTGGTAGGTAGCGCAGCAAAGCGAAAGAACGAAGCATCTAGCATATCAATGATAGTAATGAGATCCAAGGTGACGGTCATCTTGCCTGAAATCCCGCTAGGAAGAAGAACGAGTCCATGAAGAAGATGAAGCCATCAAGACGAACCAAGCGTAGACGAACGAATCCTCACGATCGCAACGAAACAGGAACTATCGAGAAGAAACACACAACATAGTAAACACACCACACATAGACAAGACATGATGCACAACAAGCATGATGCAAGACAAGACTACATGAAGCTACTCATGGCAAGATATGATGCAAACAAGAGCAACACATCAAGGCAAGTTTAAATGAGGCCGGGAACAACATATAACAATTCCGGTAAGTCCTCATATGCAAATTTCGAAATTGGTCCAGATCTGAACAAACATTAAGTTGACGTTGTTAAACAGCAATTTAAAGTGCACCAAGAGTATCTACACGAAATTCTAGTCAAGTTACATATAAAGTTCATTTAATTCAGAGCTACGGCCTAGAAGATATGAGCAAAACAAGTTAAACATGGCATTGATACAAAATGCATACAAACATCAAGCAAACACCTCAAAACAAGGATGCAACATGATAATATGAAACTACATGCAAAATCAAGCAAGTTTCATATAGAGCACACTCAAAACGGAGCAACGGTGCAACACATAACACATACACTCCATACAAGTTTAAAGGACAAGCTGTCCAAAACAGCAACTAGGCATCTTGCAAGCATCAAAACAACACGCTACAGCACCTCAACATGAAAACAAAAGGCATGGGCATGATTTACAGGTAAAGCATGACAAAACATGAACACTGAGCTATCTCCATAAATCACTAGAACATGCTCAAAATGACATGGCAAGATTGCAAATAATAACAGTTTCAGGCTTAGCAGAAAATAACATCAGGTTGCAATGTTTAGAGCTATCAAACAACATGTTACAGAAACTTATCATGGCAAACAAAGACATGGAATGAATCTACTAAATGCATAGATCAAATGTCCTTTGGAGACCATGAGCCAAAAAGGAACAGAAGATATGATGGCACCCAGGTAAACATGGCAAGTTATATGACAGATTCATACATGGCAGGAACAACAATAAGTAGGCATGTTGGTGAGCATGAACCACTCACCACAGAGCAATACATGGCATGGAAAGGCAACTCACAGTAATAAGACATGTTTATGAAGCTAAACATGGCAAGAACAAGTTCATAGGGTGCATGGATCACTAGCAACAATCATGGCAACATTGAACTTAATGATAACAGGCTGACAGCAACATTATTTAGCAACTTTGAGGGCAAGATAACAACAAGTTACAGCAGGACATAAATGCAGCCAGGGGCATGAATGGATAGAGCATGCCATGTAGAACAAAACATATTTAGTGAACATCTCCAGATTATGCATAGAATGACTAGTAGCAGCAGGTTTACATAGCATCACGAAATAACAGATTCAGACTAGCAAAACAGTAACAGCAAGTACCCTACTTAACAAGCTCGATGCACTCACTAAAAGAATCACAAAAATACATGGATGGCACCCCTATAAAGATGGCATGACATAGTTCAAAACACGTGTAGACATCAACCTCATAGGATGCACACATCAAATGCAACAAAAATGACAAATCATCAAGTTATAACAGTTTCAGCAGATTAACATTATATAGCACTCTTGCAACGATGATTCAGGCCCCAAGATGGACACAAATGAACATGAAGCAATGGAAAGAAATGTATAGCATCTCATGGCGAACATTTTGACATATTACACGCACGAAACGGAGGTACGGGTGCAGAGATATGATGCGATGAACATGGCATGATAATGCAAAATATTATGGGACTTAGCAAAAAATCAGAGGGGGAGAGTCAACCCTAGGTCTCTCAGATCTGGATCTTGGGTGCGGCACGGGAACCGAGGTCGAGGCGGGCCGGAGACGGGGCGGCGGCTCACCGGAGCTGGAGGCCATGGGGCGGGCGCCAGCTGGACGGGACAGCAGGCCGGGCGGTGGGCCTGAGCCCACCGGCCGGCGCTGGGCGCCTTGGTCCGGCCGGGGCGGCGTCTGCGGCGAGAGCAACAGCGGCCGGACGAGGAGGGCGGTTCAGGCGTCTTGGACAACGTGGCCGGGCGGCGGGAGCAGCGGTACGACGGTGGCGCTGGCCGGCGGGGGACGACAATGAGGCGACCGGCTCGGGGAGCAGGCAGGCGGCGGTCGGCGCGGGCACCAGCAGAAGCGGCGCGCCTGTCAAGGCAAGCGGGCCCGGATGGGCCCAGTGGGCCGGGCGGCGAGGAGAGAGGAGGGCAGCGGGAGGACACGTGGCGAGCTGCGAGTGGCTGAGGGAGGCGGCGGCGGACGTGTCCGGCGCGCGGAGGAAGAAGGCTAGGGTTAGGGTAGAATGACCCGAAAATTTCGGGGAAGGTCTAGTTTTATAGGTAGAGGGAGCAAGGAAGCTCCAAATGAGGTGCGGTTTTCGCCCACACGATCGTGATCGAACGACCGAGAGCATGGAGGGGAGTTTGCTGGGTTTTGGGCCACTTTGGAGGGGGTGTTGGGCTGCAAGACAAAAGAGGCTTTACGATTACCCGGTTAACCGTTGGAGTATCAAACGACCTCCAAATGGCACGAAACTTGACAGGCGGTCTACCGGTGGTATACCAAGGCCGCTTGGCAAACCTCGGTCCATTCCGAGAACGTTTAACACCCGCTCACAACTAGAGGCAAAAGGGGAACGCCGGATGACATAGGAGCGCTGGATTGCAAAACGGACAACGGGGAAAATGCTCGGATGCATGAGACGAACACGTATGCAAAATGAAATGCACATGATGACATGACAAAATGCAACACTCAAGCAAATGACATGGCAACGACGGCGAATCACTGGCAGACACCTGGCGCATTGAATCCGGGGCGTTACAACACTCCTCCACTAACAAGAGATCTCGTCCCGAGATCTTAGGACCGAGACAGAGGGGAAAAGGATGAGGTGAAACAAGAACGCAAGAGAAAAGATGAACAACGCAAAGCCTCCGGAAGAATTGAAAGAATTGGGAATGGCTCCGGAATAATTAAAAGAGTCAGGTAAGATCCTGGGAAAAGACCTGTGGGTTAGGGCCCACTAAAAGAAAACATCGTTGGAAAGGATTGTTGAAGAGATAGGTGATGCACTCAAAGAATTGAAATATTAGAATGAGGTGACCACCTCGAATTAATTCGAACACAGACGAATCTCTTGAGTTGTCTTGCACACTCCGAAAAGATAAACTGGCGAGAGGCGAACAAGCAAGGGGAAACCATTTGAGCGGAGGAAAAGAATATGATCAACACCGAAAAACTTAAATTGAATCCACCGGAAAAGAAAGAGATGAAGAATGACGAATGAGACGAGAATTCACCGGTTGAAATGATTGAGGGAAGACTGAAGAGGCTCCACACGAATGAAATTGATGGTCGAAAAAGACTCAGAGCTCGGGAATAAGAGGGTGGGAGGCGGGAAAAACAAAGGCAACTTGGAAGGGGAAGCGGCGAATGAGTTCAAGAGGAAACACGGTTGAAATCATTGAGGAAAGAAAGCAAAGACTTCATACGAGTAGGATGGATACTGATTCGGACTCCGGCTCCGAGATGAAAAGGGGTGGGCGGGTGGGAAAAGAAGACAACTGAGGATTGAACTTGGCAAAGATGAAGAGGGTCGAATCGCCTTGACGAGAAAATGCACTGGATGAAAAGAGATGAGAACCAACGATCGGAAAACCAACTACGTGATCCTAAAGAAAAAGTTTGAAGGAGAAGAGGAGTAATTCAAAACACCTACGTCAAGATTCCTCACCAGAGCGACGAAGGGACTGAGGAGTAAAAAGAATTCCTACTCTCCGATATAACTAGACTCCGAAAACCAGTTTCTTCTAGACTCAACAACGGCCAAACTACACGATCAAACAAGGGGGCTCCTAAGGTCGGTCGAGGCTCTGATACCAACTTGTCACGCCCAATATGCGACCCTATCCTAAAGGAACTCGAAGGTCCCACCAAGGATAGAAGCGCATCTTGAAGACGCTTTTGCAAGGTGGATATCATTACATCAACATTACATAATAGATGGGGATACATACAAAAGGGCATACAATGCCACATGAATACAACAATACAACATACAAGATCAACATCCGACTACGGATGAATCATAAACAGAAACTCTAATGATATCCACCCTGCTAGCCCAGGCTGCCGACCTGGAACCTATCCCCTGATCGAAGAAGCAGAAGAAGAACTCCAAAACAAGCAAACATCGCTCTCGCGTCAAGATCATCGCAACCTGTACCTGCAACTGGTGGTGTAGTAATCTGTGAGCCACGAGGACTCAGCAATCCCATTGCCATGGGTATCAAGCCTACCAAAGCTTAATGGGAAAGGAAGGGGTAAAGTGGTGAGGTTGCAGCAGCGACTAAGCATATATGGTGGCTACCAACGCAAATAAGAGCGAGAAGAGAGCAAGCGGAACGGTCGACAACTAGTAATGATCAAGAAGTGATCCTGAACTCCTACTTACGTCAGACATAACCCAGAAACCGTGTTCTCCTCTCGAACAACCCCGAAAAGAGACACTCACGGTTACGCACACGGTTGGTGTATTTTAGAAGAGTTTACTTCAAGTTTACTACAACCGAATATTAACAAATTCCCATCTGCCACATAACCGCGGGCACGGCTCTCGAAAGTTTATACCACTGCAGGGTGTCCCAACAGCCCATGATAAGCTCTCGCGATCAACGAAGGATATTCCTTCTCCCGGAAGACCCGATCAGTCTCGGAATCCGGCTACAAGACATTTCGACAGATAATAAAACAAGACCAGCAAGACCGCCCGATCTGGCCGACAATCCCGATAGGAGCTGCACATATCTCGTTCTCGAGGCAACACCGGATGAGACAGGCTCTGAGTAAAACCAGGCCTCGAGTTTCCCAGGTGGCCCATGAAGCGGTTCGGTTCGGACCAACACTTAGACAAGCATTGGCCCGGGGGCTAAATAAAGATGACCCTCGGGTTAATTACTCCCAAGGGAAAGTAGGTGGTGGTGAGGCAAATGGTAAAACCAAGGTTGGGCCTTGCTGGAGGAGTCTTATTCAAAGCGAACTGTCAAGGGGGTCCCATAAATCACTCGACCGCGTTAGGGACGCAACATCCGGGAACATAATACCGATATGACGGAAACTAGGGCGGCAAGAGTGGAACAAAACACCAGGCATAAGGCCGAGCCTTCCACCCTTTACCAAGTATATAGATGCATTAATAATATAAGAGATATTGTGATATCCCAACATAAACATAATCCAACATGGAGCAATCTTCATCTTCACCTGCAACTAGCAACGCTATAAGAGGGGCTGAGCAAAAGCGGTAACATAGCCAAACAACAGTTTGCTAGGAAGGGTAACAAAGGTTAGAGTTTCATGGCAATTAGGGAGGCTTGAGCAGCAAGTGGTAGGTAGCGCAGCATAGCGAAAGAACGAAGCATCTAGCATAGCAATGATAGTAATGAGATCCAAGGTGACGGTCATCTTGCCTGAAATCCCGCTAGGAAGAAGAACGAGTCCATGAAGAAGATGAAGCCATCAAGACGAACCAACCGTAGACGAACGAATCCTCACGATCGCAACGAAACAGGAACTATCGAGAAGAAACACACAACATATTAAACACACCACACATAGACAAGACATGATGCACAACAAGCATGATGCAAGACAAGACTACATGAACCTACTCATGGCAAGAGATGATGCAAACAAGAGCAACACATCAAGGCAAGTTTAAATGAGGCCGGGAACAACATATAACAATTCCGGTAAGTCCTCATATGCAAATTTCGAAATTGGTCCAGATCTGAACAAACATTAAGTTGAAGTTGTTAAACAGCAAGTTAAAGAGCACCAAGAGTATCTACACGAAATTCTAGTCAAGTTACATATAAAGTTCATTTAATTCAGAGCTACGGCCTAGAAGATATGAGCAAAACAAGTTAAACATGGCATTGATGCAAAATGCATACAAACATCAAGCAAACACCTCAAAACAAGGATGCAACATGATAATATGAAACTACATGCAAAATCAAGCAAGTTTCATATAGAGCACACTCAAAACGGAGCAACGGTGCAACACATAACACATACACTCCATACAAGTTTAAAGGACAAGCTGTCCAAAACAGCAACTAGGCATCTTGCAAGCATCAAAACAACACGCTACAGCACCTCAACATGAAAACAAAAGGCATGGGCATGATTTACAGGTAAAGCATGACAAAACATGAACACTGAGCTATCTCCATAAATCACTAGAACATGCTCAAAATGACATGGCAAGATTGCAAATAATAACAGTTTGGGCTTAGCGAAAATAACATCAAAGTTGCAATGTTTAGAGCTATCAAACAACATGTTACAGAAACTTATCATGGCAAACAAAGACATGGAATGAATCTACTAAATGCATAGATCAAATGTCCTTTGGAGACCATGAGCCAAAAAGGAACAGAAGATATGATGGCACCCAGGTAAACATGGCAAGTTATATGACAGATTCATACATGGCAGGAACAACAATAAGTAGGCATGTTGGTGAGCATGAACCACTCACCACAGAGCAATACATGGCATGGAAAGGCAACTCACAGTAATAAGACATGTTTATGAAGCTAAACATGGCAAGAACAAGTTCATAGGGTGCATGGATCACTAGCAACAATCATGGCAACATTGAACTTAATGATAACAGGCTGACAGCAACATTATTTAGCAACTTTGAGGGCAAGATAACAACAAGTTACAGCAGGACATAAATGCAGCCAGGGGCATGAATGGATAGAGCATGCCATGTAGAACAAAACATATTTAGTGAACATCTCCAGATTATGCATAGAATGACTAGTAGCAGCAGGTTTACATAGCATCACGAAAGAACAGATTCAGACTAGAAAAACAGTAATAGCAAGTACCCTACTTAACAAGCTCGATGCACTCACTACAAGAATCACAAAAATACATGGATGGCACCCCTATAAATATGGCATGACATAGTTCAAAACACATGTATACATCAACCTCATAGGATGCACACATCAAATGCAACAAAAATGACAATTCATCAAGTTATAACAGTTTCAGCAGATTAACATTATATAGCACTCTTGCAACGATGCTTCAGGCACCAAGATGGACTCAAATGAACATGAAGCAATGGAAAGAAATGTAGAGCATCTCATTGCGAACATTTTGACATATTACACGCACGAAACGGAGCTACGGATGCAGAGATATGATGCGATGAATATGGCATGATAATGCAAAATATTACGGGACAGCAAAAAATCAGAGGGGGAGAGTCAACCCTAGGTCTTTCAGATCTGGATCCTGGGCGCGGCACGGGAACCGAGGTCGGCGGGCGGAGGCAGGCGGCGGCTCGCTGGAGCTGGAGGCATGAGCGAGGCGCCAGCTGACAGGACATGGCCGGGCGGTGAGCGCGAGCCCATCGGCCAGCCTGGGCGCCTGGTCCGGGCGGGCGGCATGCCGCGGCGGAGGCAGCGACCGGACGAGGGGCGGCGCCAGCGTCTGACGACAGCGTGTCCTTGGCGGGAGCAGCGAGCACGGCGGCGGGCGCTGGCCGTGGCGGCGGGACGAAGCGGGCGACCGGCTCGGGGAGCGGGCTGGCGGTCGGTAGCAGGGCACCCAGCAGGCGGAGCTGGCGTTGTCGGGCAGGCGGGCCCCGGATGGGCCCAGTGGGCAGCGGCGGGGAGAGAGGAGGGCAGCGGGAGGACACGTGGCGAGCTGCGAGTGGCTGAGGGAGGCGGCGGCGACGTGTCCGGCGCAGACACAGCGTCCGTGCGTGGAGGAAGAAGAAGGCTAGGGTTAGGGTAGAATGACCCGAAAATTTCGGGGAAGGTCTAGTTTTATAGGTAGAGGGAGCAAGGAAGCTCCAAATGAGGTGCGGTTTTCGCCCACACGATCGTGATCGAACGACCGAGAGCATGGAGGGGAGTTTGCTGGGTTTTGGGCCACTTTGGAGGGGGTGTTGGGCTGCAAGACAAAAGAGGCTTTACGGTTACCCGGTTAACCGTTGGAGTATCAAACGACCTCCAAATGGCACGAAACTTGACAGGCGGTCTACCGGTGGTATACCAAGGCCGCTTGGCAAACCTCGGTCCATTCCGAGAACGTTTAATACCCGCTCACAACGAGAGGCAAAAGGGGAACGCCGGATGACATAGGAGCGCCGGATTGCAAAACGGACAACGGGGAAAATGCTCGGATGCATGAGACGAACACGTATGCAAAATGAAATGCACATGATGACATGACAAAATGCAACACGCAAGTAAATGACATGGCAACGACGGTGAATCACTGGCAGGCACCTGGCGCATTGAATCCGGGGCGTTACAGACTTGGAATTTTACTATTTCGTCTGCCGGTTTAAAAGAGGTGGAGTTGGATCTCTTATCGAGTATCACATCGTCCCTGTTCACCGTGGAGCGCAGCGCAGTGAGTTCCTTGGCCGCTAGGGCTTTGGATAGTGCCTCAAGGGCAAGTGCGGCTGTTCTATTTTCGGCGCGGAGTGCTATGTCTGGGTCACTAGCAAGAGTGATGATTCCGTTGGGCCCGGACATTTTGAGCTTCATGTACCCGTAATGGGGTATAGCTTGAAAAATTGTGAATGCCTCTCGCCCTAATAGAGCGTGCTATCCGCTGCTGAACGGGGCCACTTGGAATGTGACCTCCTTGGACCTGTAATTATCCTGCGTGATTTAACACCACATCCATGTGATTTTTCCAGACAAAGATGCTTCCCGACCGGGATTATTCCTCTAAAGGTTGTGCTGCTTCGCTCAATGCGGCTCCAGTCTATTTCCATTTTTCGGAGGGTTTCCTCGTAAATGAGGTTCAATCCGCTGCCGCCATCCATGAGTACCTTGGAAAGGCGAAAGCCGTCCCCTATTGGACTGAGGACCAATGCGGCTGGTGCTCGGGCTGTTCAGAATTTAGGTTCGTCACTGGTATTAAAGGTAATAGCCGTGTCACTCCATAGGTTTATTGTTGCTACCTGGTAGACTTCGGCAAGGCTGCGGAGTGTTCATTTCCGCATATTATTTGATGTGAAAGTCTCGAAGACTGTTAATACCGTACTGGTATTGCTGGGCTGGTGCTCTGGAGCTAGAAGCTCTTTGCCACTTTTGGCCACCTGCCGTAGTATCCAACATGCTCTAAGGCTATGAGTTGGAGTGGCGCCCTCTGTACTATGAATTTTGCAGGGTCCATTGAGCCATCCCTCCAGTACGGTTCCATGCCCTTTAGAGGGTTTTTGCTTTTTGGTATTTAACCCAGGTGCCTGGTGATGATGCACCCTTTTATTTTGGACTAGGGTTGTGTTCAGGGCCGGATTATACCAAAATTTGATTTCGGTTTTCCAGGCGCTCTCCATCGCACAGTACTTTCGTACTATGGACGCCAAGTTGGCAAAGCGTGTAATTTCACGGTGACTTATGGCGTTTAGTATTCCCTTGTCCGTGCAATTATTGCAGAAGAATGAAATTGCGTCCTCCTCGCGGCAATCCTTTATCATGTCCATAACCAGGAGGAATCTGGCCCAGTAATGGTGTACTGTTTCAGCGGGCTCTTGCCGGATTTGGGATAGATCGCTTATGTTTGGGTGGGCGGGTGGAATTAAATTCGGAACCCCGTCCAATCTAAGACTCAGGGGCCAAGAAGTTTCTGAACTTGGAAGCTTGGGTTTTTGGATGTTGTCCAATGAATCTGGCCCGCTGCCTGATTTTAGGTTCACGGCTTGAGTGACGTTCGTCCCTCCGCGGGAATCCGGCATGGAGGGGTCGGGAGTCCGGACATAGCTAGTCCTTAAGGTAGACGAAGGGTCGCCGTATTGTTCCTCTACCACGGCAACATGGTGGGTAACCTGGGGAGAGTTGATCTCTCTGAGATCAGTTTTAGGCCCAATCTGATCGTAGTCTGTAGCGACTCCCGGGGCGGCAATGCGATCCAAGAGCTCGTTTTAGGAGGAGAGCTCCATCGGATCTAGCTGCTCGGCGAGTTCCGAGTTAACGTGAAGATTGCTTTCGATGACCCGAGAAGTCATTGTCGGCGCGGCGGCCGAACAGGCGGTCATAAGAAAACCGCCTAGCCGGAGAGTTTGGCCGGTGTCCAAAGCTCCTTTAGCAACGGTGCCGTCTTTAAAGACGGGACGAGGCATCCTTCCTGATGGCGACGGCACAGAGGAACTCTCAATGAAAGCACCAATGTCGGTGTCAAAACCGGCGGATCTCGGGTAGGGGGTCCCGAATTGTGCGTCTAGGCGGATGGTAACAGGAGACAAGGGACACGATGTTTTTACCCAGGTTCGGGCCCTCTCGATGGAGGTAAAACCCTACTCCTACTTGATTAATATTGATGATATGGGTAGTACAAGAGTAGATCTACCACGAGATCAGAGAGGCTAAACCCTAGAAGCTAGCCTATGGTATGATTGTTGTTCGTCTACGGACTAAAACCCTCTGGTTTATATAGGCACCAAAGAGGGTTAGGGTTACACAGAGTCGGTTACAATGGTAGGAGATCTACATATCCGTATCTCCAAGCTTGCCTTCCACACCAAGGGAAGTCCCATCCGGACACGTGACGAAGTCTTCAATCTTGTATCTTCATAGTCCAGGAGTCCGGCCAAAGGTGATAGTTCGGCTATCCGGACACCGCCTAATCCGGGACTCCCTCAGGCCCGAATCCGTCGAAGATCAAGTCTCCGCGGATATCGGCAGTGTAATTCAAGTTTCCAAACCTGACCGATGGCGGGGCGTAGCTCTCGATCTGCTCGGATGGCCAAACGAGTTGGCCCATGATCGGCGGCGCCCGAACACGAAGATCTGTCCGGGGAGGAAAACCTCACCCTGGACCGCATCGTTGTCGATGATCGAAGGGGCCATCGAACCTTGCAGCGACGACACAGTGGAACTCTCAATGAAAGCACCAATGTCGGTGTCAAAACCGGCGGATCTCGGGTAGGGGGTCCCGAACTGTGCGTCTAAGGCGGATGGTAACAGGAGGCAAGGGACACGATGTTTACCCAGGTTCGGGCCCTCTCTATGGAGGTATACCCTACTTCCTTCTTGATTGATCTTGATGAATATGAGTATTACAAGAGTTGATCTACCATGAGATCGTAGAGGCTAAACCCTAGAAGCTAGCCTATGGTATGATTGTTGTTGTCCTACGGACTAAACCCTCCGGTTTATATAGACACCGGAGGGGGCTAGGGTTACACAGAGTCGGTTACAACAGAAGGAGATCTACATATCCGTATCGCCAAGCTTGCCTTCCACGCCAAGAGAGTCCCATCCGGACACAAGACGAAGTCTTCAATCTTGTATCTTCATAGTCCAACAGTCCGGCCAAAGGATATAGTCCGGCTGTCCGTATACCCCCTAATCCAGGACTCCCTCAGACGTCATCGAGGTGAACGTGTGCAGAACTCGGAGGTGTCGTACATTCGGTGCTTGATCGGTTGGAACGAGAAGAAGTTCGACTACATCAACCGTGTTGTCAAACGCTTCCGCTTTTGATCTACGAGGGTACGTGGACACACTCTCCCCCTCTCGTTGCTATGCATCTCCTAGATAGATCTTGCGTGAGCGTAGGAATTTTTTTGAAGTTGCATGCTACGTTTTCCAACAGCGTCTTCAGTGTCCGTGCCTGTTCAATGCTAGAGACGCGTGACTGGACGGGACAGGACGGATATCTACCACGCCCGTTCAATGCCGTTGTCCATCCGTCTGCCGCCATTAAGCAAGCTCCCCGGCCATGAAACCCACTCCGGCGTTGCACACTGACGCACTCAGACGCCTCACCTCACCGGAATCCGCTATATAAAGGCGGACACACCCGGCTAACTCCACACCACAACACAAGCCCCTCCACATCGTCCTCCCTTGCACTTCATCTGCCATGATCGCCAGTGGGAAAGCACTGTAGGACAGTCTGTCGCCGGAGATGAGCCACGGGGTGGCCTCCTTGCCGTCGCTGCCTGGCATAGCAGTCGTGCCAGGCGGATCGAGGCTGGCTTGCCGGCCAGCTCGCCCGAGGTCTCCGACGACGAGGACGACAGCACGATGGAGACAAGCTCCGACGATGCCGCACCTGCTCCTATGCCTCCTGTTCACACCCGCTTCACCATGGAGCAGGTGCAGGCGCACTTCAACACCGCCATGGCGAAGGTGCAGCCTGCGTCGATGCCTCTGTCGGTGTTCCAGCTGGCGCAGGAGGAACAACGGTACAACCTGTTCTACCCAGAGCAGCGGCTGGCGGAGGGCCAGATCTACGGCGAGTGCGCGAGCGAGGAGCCCGTGGCGGCCATGTCCGCGATGAACCACAATTTTGTGGCGGAGCAGTGTGCCATCTACGATGTCGTCTGCACTCAAGCTGCCGCTCGCCAGGAAGTGACCGCCGCGGAGGCGCAGCTGCAGGCGATCGCGGGGGAGAACAACGCCAGCTGCGCCTCCTACACGCCACTGACGAACAATCAGTCAGCCCGGTGGGACGAAGACAGCACCGGCGCCACCATTTTCATCATGGACCTCACGTCCACTGGTGATGGACAGGTTGCAGACTCCTCCGAGGATGAGTAGGCCACGGGAGGCGGCGGTGCCTTGTGTCCCATGTGGGTCGGTCCGTCTACCGTGTTCTACTCTTCCTTGCTGGAGACCGCACCTTCATTTCATCGGTCTTATTGCCGGTGCTCATGGAGACGACGAATGGAGGACGACACGGCCTTGGACATTGGCCGCCGCCACCATAGGATAGGTTTACGGGCAGGTCTTTTTGGTTCGAAATGTACTGAAATCCACCATGTTTGTATGAAATCCGGTCGTGTTTGCATGAATTTCATCTGATTTGTTAAAAAATGTACTCCCTCCATTCCTAAATATTTGTTTTTTTAGAGATTTTTAAATGGACTACCACGTATGGATGTATATAGACATATTTTAGAGTATAGATTCATTAATTTTGCTTTGTATGTAGTCACTTGTTGGAATCTCTAGAAAGACAAATATTTAGGAACGGAGGAAGCATGTATCTAGCGTTGGATGTGAGTGATCCTCCCGCATTCGTGTCTACGGACTGGTCACTCCATGTCCGTGGACGGATGCGGAAGAAAATTTACGGTTGCCGATGAAGATGCCCTAAGAGCGTCAGGGCTATGTCTCACCCGTACCAAATTCTATTAGGAATCGTCTATGCGTGAGCAAGTCGGTCTGGCCCAGCAGGCCAATCCCTCGCCACCCCTTGGTTCGCTTACTCACTCCGGTTTCTCTTGTCTTTTTCATTTTCCTTGATTTTTCTTTATATTTCATTGGTTTTCTTTTGTTTTCAAAGAAATCCTTGTTTTCTCCCTGGTCATCTTTGATTTTTTTTCTTCGTTATAGTTTTGTTACTTCTTCGTATTTCACAGTTTTCTTTGCTTTCTTTTTCTTTCTTTGGCGGTTTTAATTGATTTCTTTTTTTAACAAGTGTCTACTTTTTCTTAGCACACAATGTACAATTTTTAACGCACACTAGAAATATATTTTAATACAATTTAGAAACATTTAACACGGTGTATGTCGGTGTACTAGAGTAGGGGTACCCTAGTATCCCGAACTTCGCACAGGCGATTCAAGACACCAGCAAGGCTTGCTGGTGACCACTAAGGTCCTCCATGGTTCCTTTGGAGCCATTCAAGAACAAAGTATTTAAGCCAAAGAGACAAGGCCCCGGCAAGAGGAGCTTGCCGGGAAGGCCACTCAAGGCACGCAGAAGACAAGACCCCGGCAAGAGGAGCTTGCCGGGAAGGCCCGGAGAGCGACAAGCTTCCGGACGCGACAAGGATCCAGCCGCGGCAAGGCGCTTGCCACGGCAGGCAACCACTCTTTATCTCCGCTCCAGCTCATCCACCAACGTGTCGCCATGGGACCATTCCAGTAGCGTGTCAAGAGGTCTGTCTGACCAACGGAGAGCAGCGGTAAGCGGCGCTGACAAGATTGCCATCGTGGCAAGCGGTGGCGCCCCTGATGGTCCCTGTTGCACTGTTTAGGCGACATGGATGGGCATTTAATGCTTTTGTCCCCTACCGTCAGAGTTAGGTAGAATACACTGTACAAGTAGCTGTACCAACCGCTACTCATTTTCCCTATTTTGCCCTTGTCTACGTTGCCACCTGTTGGTGACCCCTTGAGCATATAAAAGGAGGCCCATGCGCAACGTAGAAGGGGTTCGACTCATTCGAAACTAGGGAACTCCCCACGCTAGGTCTTGTGGCTCTCAACGCTCTCTAGCAAAGACACAATTCAATCAGACAAGCAGCAGTAGGAGTATTATCTCTCCGGAGAGCTCCGAAGCTGGGTAAACTGCTCGTGTGTTTCGCCTCGATCTGCTCTTCGTGCGACCTCCGCCCCCCACCGAACCAAAAGGGGCTCGGTCCGCCGGTCCCATAGGTGTTCGTGGGTTACAATCAGCTTCCCCGACATCTTTGGTGCGCCAGGTAGGGGGCGTCGAGGCTGTGTGAACCTGATCCGACGTTCACACGAGCAACATCTTCATCATCTTCATCAACATGCCACCGAAGAAGAAGGCTTCGGCAGCAGCGGAGCCGTCCACGTCGATCCCGCCACCACCGGAGCAAATGGGTGGTGGGGTAGACACCGGCGGAAGAACGGGCGCTGACGAGGGAGCTCATGACGCTGCCAAGTCCAAGGACAAGGCCGCGCAGACCTCGGCGTCCGTACATGCACCGCGCCTGTCTCAGAGCCGCGGGACCGACAAAGTCATGGTATTCACAATACCATCGCTCGTTGGATCAAGACCGAGCTGGAGGATCGCGAGGCCCTCAAGACCAGCAGTGCACGCCAAAGATGTCGGCACGAAGGGTACGGTCGCCAGACGGATGCTGCTCCTTCTAACATAGTTAGAAGTCCGAGCATATCCCGCTCCTCGCACCGTTCACCACTGCCGCCCGCCACTCCAGCAGAAGCCTTGGCGAGAGCTCAACTGCTCCTAGACTACCCTCCAACAGCCGACAAAGTCGACGAATGGAGAGCCACCATCCAGAGTCTCATCGGCTTTGCCAATGGCGACACTCCGCGGCAACCAACTACATCGCTGCCGCGGCAAGACGACAAGGCACGAGCCGGTGGCGACGAAACCTGTGGGGGTGCAACCACCATGCACTCTCCACCCCGAAGGTCAAGATCGCCAAATCGTCGGATCCACCTCGACAGCGACTCCACCGCGTCATCGGATCCACGAGCTCGCCGTGATCAGCGCCAAGTTCTTCAGGAACGACAACAAGAAGACGCTCGAACTCGCATCAAGCGCCGAAGAGAAGCGCGACATCAATCCGACCAGCGCGCTGGGCCCTCTGTCGATATGCATGTGCCAGGGGAACCAGGCGACTTGCCGTACGCGGTAGGTTGCCCTGCATTCACTCGTGAGCTGCGGCAAGTCCAAAGGGCCCAGCAAGAAGAATTTCAAGCCGACGTGCGGAGAAGTACGATGGCGGGGCGCATCCGTCGGAGTTCCTCAAAGATCTAAACCATCACGGTGCAAGCTGCGGGGGCGAGACGACAAGATCTCGCCAACTACTTCCGCGGTACTCAAGCCCAATGTCGATCTGGCTCATGCACTTGCCGACGGATCCATATCCTCTTAGGCAGATCTATGCCATCAGTTTGTCGGCGCCTTCACGGTGACCACAAGCCTCATGGCGGAGAGTGACCTTCATCTGCTCGCCCGGAAGGAAGGAGAGTCTCTGCGCAAGTTCATTCAGAGATTCAGCCGTGTACTACAACATCCCGATGTCCACCCGCCGCGATGTCGGTCGTTCCATCGAACGTCGCGGAACCGTAGGATGAGGAGAGATGGCGATGTGCAAAGTCAAGGACGTCGGTGAGCTGTATGCCCTAGCCGACAAGTGTGCACGTGCTGAGGAAGGGAGGAGACTCCCAGGAGAGAATGCAGAAGCAGGATCTGATAGTGAGGAGACCGCCCCGGCGAAGAAGAGCCGGCGATGGAACAACAGAAGGAAGAAGGGCAAAGAAGTACTAGTTGTCGAGCAGTCCGGCAACGGTAGTGCCGCCAAGAAAGCCAAAGTTGGTGGCTCCGGCAAGGAGGTTGCCGCTGGCACCGACCGCCAAGCTGTGGCGGCCGCCGACAAGCAGGACAGCTCCAACAAGCAGTACTGCAAGATCCACCGTACCAAGGGTCATGACCTCCAAAGCTGCAAGAAGGTCGAGCAGCTTGTTGAACAGCAGAAGGCTGAGTACGAGCGGCGAGACAAGGATAAGGCCCAGGAAGGTGCTGGGGGAAGTAGCAAGAAGCGACCCGGCTGGGGAGGACGCCGCGGCAAGGCCAAGCAGCGGCAAGGAGACAGACCTCCCCGAGGTCGCGACAAGAATGAAGACGACGACGACGATGAAGATATGGAAGACGACGAGACCGATGAGCAGGAGTTCCAGAAAGCCACAGAGGTCCTCTGCATTGACGGCGGTGCTTCTCTGCATACTTCACACCGCCAACTCAAGCAATGGATGCGGGAAGTTAATGCACCGAACCATCCGTAGAGTCACGCAGCCTCGAAATGGTCCAAAGACGCCTATCATCTTTGATATTGAGGACCACCCCGATCGCATAATCTGCGGTCGGGTGCTTGCCGATGTTGGTCTCACCAACTATCCGCAACCTCAAGGTCACTAAGATGCTAGTTGACGGCGGGCCGGCTTAAACCTGATCTCCTCCGCGGTGCTCCGAAGCTGCGCAGATCCTCGACAATAACTCAAGAGACGGCACTTTCAAGGAATCAATCCAGAAGGAGCAAGCGAAGGGAAGATCACGTTGCGGTAACATTTGGCAGCGAGCTAAACTTCAGGATCGAGAGGGTCACGCTCGACGTTGCTGATTTTCCATTGCCTTACAATAGGATACTTGGCCGTCCGGCACTCGCCAAGTTCATGGCAGCCTCTCATTATGCATACAACTTGCTCAAGATGCCAGGTCCGATAAGTGTCATTTCTGCCCATGGCGACAAGAAGGATGCTCTTATCTGCGCCGACAAGATTTACCGGAGGCAGCAGCTGCAACAGTAGCAAGTCACTTGCCGCCAAGCTCCGGGGAAGAAGAAGACCAAGTCCGCAAGAGCTCGATGCCCACTCCGCAAGCGCACCTCTTGAGTGCTGCACTACCGAGGGTGCACCATCGAGCTCCACCGCAAGTGCAAGAGGACGATGGCAGCTCCACCAAAACCAAGAAGGTGCCCGCCAAGGAGGACGACACCGGTGGTACCTTCACCATCGCGCCACTCTCGACCATAAATAGGAAGGCGCTCGTTGCTTTCCTGCGGCGAACGTCGACGTGTTTGCATGGCAACCGTCCGACATCCCCGTGTTCCTGTGAAAGTAATTGAGCATCACCTAGTTGTCTGTCCTCATCGCGCGCCCGTCAAGCGTAAAGTCGAAGCGAGCGGTGGGCGCCAAGAATTCATTGCGAAGAGATCAAGAAATTGGAAGCAGCAGGCCTTGTCGAGGAGTGCTCCATCCTCGTGGTTAGCCAATCCTGTAGTTGTATCGCAAAGGCAAATGGGAAATGGAGACTTTGTATCGACTTCACGGATGTTAATAAAGCTTGTCCCAAAGACCCATTTCCTTGCCGCGCATCGACCAGATTGTTGACTCCACGGCCGGATGTGATTTGCTTTCATTTCTTGATGCATACTCGAGATATCATCAGATCTTCATGGCGTAAGAGGATGAGGAGAAACCGCATTCATCACCCCATGTGGCACATACTGCTTTGTACGGATGCCTTTTGGGCTAAAGAATGCTGGTTCAACGCTTGCAAGAGTAGTCCATGATGCTTTTGAGCCACAAATGCACGTAAATGTAGAAGCCTATATGGATGACATAGTGGTCAAAAGCAAGGACAGGGCAACTCTGGTTCAAGATTTAGATGAGACCTTTGCATATCTGCGCAAGATCAACCTCAAGCTCAACCCCGAGAAGTGCGTGTTTGGAGTCCCTTCCGGCAAGCTTCTCGGGTTCTTCGTATCTCAGCGGGGAATTGAAGCCAATCCCGACAAGATCAAGGCCATTGAGCAGATTGAAGCACCAAAACGCGTCAAGGATGTACGAAGACTTGCCGGTTGCGTAGCTGCTCTCAGCAGGTTTATCTCTAGGTTCATTAGCGTGCCTGCCATTTTCAAGATTTTGAAAAGGCAGGTCCAATGAAATGGACTCCGGCGGAGGCTGCGCTGCAGGACTTAAAGAGGTACCTGTCCTCCACTCCAATACTTGTCGCACCTAGGCCACAAGAGAAGTTGCTGCAACCAATCAAGTGGTTAGTGCTGCGTTAGTAGCGGAAAGGGAGGCGGATGATGAGCCGGCAACGAAGGCAGATGCATCCAGCGACAAGCGAGGGGCTTCTCCGTGAGCTCGGTCCCGACAACGATGGATCTGCTTGCAGACGCGAGAAGATGCAAAAGGATGGTGCAGCGCCCGGTTTACTTTGTCGGTTCCCTTTGCGGGGGCTAGGTCAAGGTACTCGGTGTGCAGAAATTGCTTTTCGGCCTCCTCATGGCCTCGAAAGCTGCGCCATTACTTCCAAGCACATGAGATAACAATCGTCACTCGCTTTCCCTCAAGAGAATATTGCAAAATCCGAAGCAACAGGCAGGATTGTCGAGTGGGCACTGAACTGCCAAGCTTTGGCCTCAAGTTTGAAAGCACTTCAACTATCCAAAGCGAGCATTGGCGAGTTCATAGCGGAATGGGCGCCAAAGACAAGATGAAGAAATTCCAGAGCGAGCATCCCGTCAAGGAGGCAGTAAAGAATGGCTGATGTACTTTGATGGTGCCTTCTCGCTGCAAAGGCGCCGTCTTGAGCGTCTTGCTAGTCGCACCCACCGGAGAACACCTCAAGTACATAATCCAAATGCACTTTCCCAAGGAGCAAGCAACAAACAATACAGCAGAGTATGAAGGTTTGCTTGCCGGTCTCAGGATTGCGGTAGACCTTGGGATCAAGAAGCTCATTGTCAGGGGTGACTCGCAGCTTGTCGTCCGCCAAGTGAACAAAGATTATCAGAGTCCGTTGATGGAAGCTTATGTTGATGAAGTGAGAAAGTTAGAAGAGCATTTTGACGGCCTACAGATGGAATATGTTCCAAGAGCTCGAACGACATTGCCGATGGCTCACAAAGTGCGCCGCCTCAAGTTACACAATGGAGCCAGGATTTTGTGCTCAAGCTGACTCAACCAAGCTGTAACGCCAAAGAATCGGACAGAACAAGAAGAGGAAGTTGATTTCGGTGACTACTTTCGCAGAGCTCCCAAAGTCGCCGCCAAAAGGTCCCCAAGATCAACACCAAGAGTCTTTGAGGAGCGATCTGCTCCGACAAGCCCTAGGGTTTGTTTCGTTGAAGCGACGCCCCGACAAGTTTTGCTCCGCAAGCTTGCCGGGAACGCTCAACTCGGTGAGCCGCAGTTTCTTACAGAGAAGCGGATGTTCCCAGCAGCAGATGTGCCTTTAGTCCTTGTTGTCGAGCCGCAAGCTCCAACATGGGCGCAGCAGATTGTCCATTTCCTTGAGACGGAGAACTTCCCAAGAGCAAGAAGAAGCGGAGAGAGTAGCCCGGTAGTCAAGTATGTACCAGGTTTGTCGACAAAGACGCTGCATGTAAGAAGACTCAACGGTGTGAAATTGAAGTGTATTCACCGGGAAGATGGACAGAAGTTGTTGGCAGAGATACATGGAGGCATATGTGGTCACCACATTGGCGCAAGAGCACTTGCCGGCAAAGCTTTCCGGCAAGGTTTCTTCCGCCGACAGCCCTCCGTGATGCAACCGCACAAGTAACCAAGTGTGAAGCGTGCGGTTCCATTCCAAGCAGATACACCAGCCAGCTCAAGCTCTCCAGACGATCCCTTTATCCTCGCCATTTTCGGTGCTGGGGCTCGACATTCTCGGCCCTTTCCCGAAGCTGTCGGGGCTTTGAGTACTTGTACGCTGTAATCGACAAGTTCACAAAGATGCCGGAAGTGGAAGCAGAGGAAGGTGACAAAGACAATCAGCGATCAAGTTCTTCAGTCGATTGTTAGCCGTTTGGGATTCCTAACAGGATCATCACCGACCACGATGCACAATTCACGAGCCGCACCTTCATACTTTACGCCCAAGATCTTGGCGCCAAGGTTCCGCTTCGCTTCGTTGCTCATCCGAGAAGCAACGGTCAAGCGAGAGGGCAAATGCTGAAGTGTTGCGCGGCTCAAGACCGTAACTTTCGACAGGCTGCACAAGTGCGGAAGAAATCTGGATTGAGGAGCTGCCGGTGGTTCTTTGGTCGATCAGACGACGCCAAATCGAGCCACCGCCGGACACCTTCGCTCTAGTCTATGGAGCAGAGGCAGTTCTCCCCATGGAACTCAGATACGGGTCACCTCGAGTACTCGCTATGATGAGCTTGAGCAAGAGCAGCTGCGACAAGATGACGCGCTGCTCCTCGAGGAGGACCGTCTTGAGCACCAGACGAGCTGCTCGTTATCGCAAGCTTTGCGCCGCTACCATAGCCGCAGTTAGTGCCGAAGTCTCTAGGAAGGCGACCTTGTTCTTGGCGCGCTCAGTCCGCCAAGAATTCCAACAAGTTGGCCTTGAAGTGGGAAGGCCCTTATCGGGTGAGACGAGTCGCTAGGCACGCATCGTCTCGCTTTGAGACCAAGATGGCATTCCGTGAGCAACTCCGGAATATTGAGCATCTTCGTAAGTTTTACCCATAGGGCGCGGTTGCCGGAACCTGTTCCGGCAACCACCTTTTGTACAAGTCTTGCCCATGTTGCATGTAATCCTTTGTACAAAGCCGGGCGCAGACCCCGTGCATAAGTAAAGCTCATGTGTTGCGCACAACTTGTCAACTACATGCTTTCATCATCATTTTTGCATGTGTTATCTAACATTTTGTGCAGCATCCACACCCGATAAGCAATAACGAGCCACAAGGCTCCATAACTTTATTTTCTCTTCTTTCTCTTTCTCAAAAGAAAGGAAGGTTCCTTCGCCCACAAGTTAGCCGGGGAGGAGAAGATAATGGTGTGGGCCACCAAGCGTCGCCGAGGAAGTTTAGCCTTACCGGGAAGCAAGCGATGTAAAAGCTAAGTTGCCAAAGTTTGAGCAATCAGTTTTAAATCTTTAAGTTATATTCCTCGAACGATAGTACTTTGTATGGAAAACCTGTGCGCGGAGGAACCAACTCATAGCTGGTCGCGCCCTTACTTTGTTTCGAGTCCGCTCAACAACGTAAGTGAGCTGCAACTAGTTGCGACAAGGTTGCTTGTCGGAGCGGCACCGCCAGCAGCTCTTGACGTTCCGCACTCAGCGCTTCATGACAAAGGTGCCAGCGACAAGTTCCCTAAAAGCGTAGGCACAAACATACAAAGGAAGGAATCAAGCAAAGGAAATAACATTGCAATCACTACCCAAGATAGAGTTATATTACAAAATAGCTTGTCGCAGATCTAATAAATTGTTCTCATAAACATGATCAGCAGCGACAAGGGAAAGATAAAACTGGCGGCCTAATCTACGCGGTCGCCATCAACCCGCTTGATCCCGCTCACCCTGTCCACAATGGGTGCGACAAGGGCCTTGAGCGCTTCAACGTCAGCAGTCGGCGGCAAGGACTTGAGGACGTTGGCGAAGCTAACGCTTGGATTGCGGAAGGCCACCTTCATCAGCACCTTCTGAAGAGCCCCTGCACAGATTTGGCGCGACTTGTCGCCCAGCTGCTTTAGGATCTCTTCCCGGAGCCGTTGGAGAGCCGTCACCACGCCTTTGAAGAACAAGCTGAGCTTGGCGCTGGGTTGGAGATGCTCGTCGGAGGAGTACCCGAGATCCACCATCCCCAGTTCCATCAGCTCCTTGTCGATGGCGGCGGCAGTATCTACAAGACCCTCGGTCCAGTGCATCACGTTCTCTCTGAAGGTGTTCTGGGCGGTCGTGGCATTCGTCAGCAGCTCCTCGTCGGTCTTGATCTTCTCCAACAAGGCCACCTCCCGCTCCTTGGCGCCGTCCAGAGTCTGCATCAAGGTGGTCAGCTTCAGCTCAAGATCTGTCTTGGAGTCCTTGGCGGCGTCGAGCTCTTTGCTCCTCTCAGCGAGGCGGCCCTGCAGCTCGCCAAGAGTGTAGGCGTCCTTCTCGCGCTCGTGCTTGAGCGCAGCAAGCTCCTCGCCACTCTTCTGGAGGTTGGCCTCCAGCTGCGTCACCTTTGTCTCCAACTCTTTCTTGGCGGCCTCGGCAGCTGCGGTGGCATCTTTTGCTTCCTTGAGAGCTCCGCCAATTGATTGCTCGCGCGGCAAGCTCTTCCTCATAGCTGTCAAGATTGATCTTCCGCTGCGCCAACTCGCCTTCTTGCGCAGACAGCTTCTCGGCAGCAAGCTGCTGCTGCTCCTCGACCTCAGCCTTCTCAAGGATGAAGGTTGTGCGCTCTTCACGAAGTCGTTCCGCTCTTACCGCTACGTTCGGAGAGCTTCTTGGTTGGCGCCCGGAGCTCTTCTCTCGCTTCTCCATGTCTGCTCCCGCCCTCGCGACAAGTGCTTCCTGTGATTCCGTTTGGCTTGTCGGGCGCGGTAGAGCGACAGCAGCTTCCGCAACAGCTGCTCCTCCTCGGACTTCGCCGCTGCTGCTTGCTTGACGCGTCGACCAGCGTTAGCCAATGGAGGCGAAGCAGCTCTTCGTCGAAGGTCTCCCCTCGACCGCGCCTGGATCTCAACGCCCGGGGAGCTTGATGAAGATGCCATCGCCGCCTTCAAGTAGGCGCTGGCTGGGGCTCCTCGAACTGGCGCTGCGCAGCAAGGAGGGATCGACGGTCGGTATAGCGCCCGGCACTCCTGCGACCTCAGGGTCGTCAGTACGATCCAGACCCCTCGCCAGCTTCTGCGGCGGCAGCCTTGGCGGCCTCTTCGACGGCGGGCTCGTCCGTGCCGGTTCCCTCCTCGGCGACGGCGGTGTCGTCAATGTTGCCGCGCGCGTCCTCCTCGCCGGCGACCTCAGTCTCCATCGGCTCTGCGGCGGATGGATCTGACGACAAGAAAAAGAAAGAACAGTCAAGCAAATGTTCGAAAACAAGAATTGAAAGAAGAAGAACACAAGGGCAGCTTACAGGCAAGAGGTTTACCTGCGATGGGATCTGCAGCTGCAGTCTCAGCCACCGGAGGGTCGACGGTGCCATCTCTTGCCGGAGGGCCGTCCCTTGCCGGAGAAGCCTCCCTTGCCGGGGGATCTTCCCTTGGCGGCGCAGTTGAAGCAGATGGCATGTTAAGGCCGGCCTCAGGACACTCCTGGCGGGGCTGCTCTGCTCCTACACAAATCAACAGTCAGATATCAACAAATAAAGAGCACCCATGCGCGCCTAACCACAGGAAGTAAACCATATACTTACGCTGGGGGCTGCGCTGGGGGCTGTTTTTGGAAGGGTCGCCGGGTCCGGCAAGGAGGTCTCGGACGCACCACCCGCTGCTGCTGTGGGTTCGTCCTCGATGACGATCACCGGGGTCTTGGCTCTCTTCGAAGCTCTCTGGGCCAGCGTCCTGAAAAGGAAGGGGTTCAGAATGAAGCAAATCAGATACAAGACGAAGCAATAAAATTGAAGAAATACAAGCACAATATAGAAGCTTACTCTTCCTCTTCCTCGTCGGAGCTGAGCGCGGAGAGATCAAATTCCGGCTCGCCTCCGGTACGACGAGGCGGAGGAGAAGGTTCCCTCGACCGCTTGGCGGGGGTGGCAGCGGTGGCCTGGGAGGATCCCGCCTCTGTTGTTGCAGCGGTGTGGGGTGCTCCCGCGGCAACAGTGCTTGCCACGGTGGAGCACGTCGCGCGGCGCTCCGGCTGTTGGCCCGTCTGCCGCCCCGTCTCGTCTCCAGCCTTGCGGAGACGCCTTCTTGGTGGAGCCGGGGGCTCCGCTTGCGGCAAGCTACTGGATGGAGGGGAGGAGGCACCCTCAGCAGGTTCGCTCGACTCGGCTTCGGGTTCGGCAAGCTCCTCCTCGCCGGCGAACTCCCTTCGCTCGACAAGGCTTGCCGCATCTGCTGCCTCTGCCTCTTCCACGGTGAACCCGACCGCCAATGGCAGCTTGCCGCCTCCTCCACTGGTGGCGATCGCCGCATCTCGTCCGTCGGTGGTGTCGCGGTGAGCCTCTTACGCTTGTTGAGCGGATCGGCACTTCTTCAAGCTATCAAGAACTGCCGCACGACGTCGTCTGAAGGCTCTTGCCAGTTGGAGCGATCCCATGCGAATCGCACAATGGCATCATTACACGGATGCGGTCGGCGAAGAGTTGTTGCACAATGGGGCGACTCCCTCGGCAACCTAAACCACTCGGGGTGATCGGGGTCGTGCTTGAACAGCTCCAGCAGCATCGCATCCAACTCCAAGACAGTGAAATTGAAGTTGAGGCCCGGGCGCAGCCTCATGATGTCCGCCGCATTTTGGAACTCCCAAGCAGGTCTCCTCCTCTCCTGCAAGGGAGCGATGCGGCGGCGAAGGAAATCTGCGCCAACAGCGCCTACGGTGAGTCCGGCAAGCCTGAGGCGCAAGATCCGGGTCACGGCAATCTTCAATCTAGCATCCTCCGGCGCCAAGTTGCTCCAATCGTTGTCGCGCACTATTGGAGTTTGGCGTTGGGCAGTGAAGGGCTGCGGGTTCTCCTCAACGATCCAACACCAATCTGCCCTCCACTCCTCCCACTTGCTGCGGAGCTCTCCTTCCAGATAGGCTTCTTTCTTGCCGATCCTTGAGATCCAAGCAATCCCTCCGGCAAGTGGCTCTCCTCTCTCGACTCGGGGCATGAAGAAGTGGCGGAAGAGGGCTACGTTTGGGTGGACTCCGACAAAGTTTTCGCAAAGGTGTGCGAAACCGCCATGGTCGAGACAGCATTGGGGTGAAATCTAGGAGGCGAAGCCCGTGGGTGTTCATGATATCGCAGAAAAATTCAGAGAAGGCGGCAGAGCCCGCAATAGAAGAACAACAAGAAGAAGGGTACCCGGTTGGGGCTAGTTCGAAGCGGCGGCCGGGAGTACCTTTGTGCGCGGATGCGCCTGCGTCTCCGTCGACGAACAGGTAGTAGTTCTCCTCACTCCCTTGCGTCGAGCTAGGGGGAGACGGCCCGCTCCTTCAGCGGCGCCATGAGCAGCAAGCGCCTCGGCCGACTTCGCGCCCTTCCCCTTATCGGCTTTCGGAGCCATGGCGGAGGTGGTGGAGGAGACCGACGGCGTTGATGGCGCTGGTGGCGATGGGGGGCGGAGTGCTACTCTCTTCAGACTAGAGAAAGAAAGGAGGGGAGCGGCGGTGGTTTTCGAGATTGGACAGCAAAATGGCGAGGTGGGCAGACTGCCCCTGTTTCCCCTGTTTATAGGGAGGGAGAGGGCGGACGTTCCGCTTTTCGAATAAAGAAACCCCCATGATCTCTCCCACGACGCCACGCTCGACGCGTCTTGTTAAGTGGGGGCGTGGTGGGTCCGGAGTGTTACGGCGTGACCTAGGCAGCGTGCCCGCAGATTGTTTTGGGCCTGGCCCAACAGCGCTCGGCATCGTGTGTGGCCCAGTTCGGGCTCTGTCGGTGTACTAGAGTAGGGTACCCTAGTATCCCGAACTTCGTGCAGGCGATTCAGACACCAGCGGCAAGGCTTGCTGGTGACCGCTAAGGTCCTCCATGGTTCCTTTGGAGCCATTCAAGAACAAAGTATTTAAGCCAAAGAGACAAGGCCCGGCAAGAGGAGCTTGCGGGAAGGCCACTCAAGGCACGCAGAAGACAAGACCCGGCAAGAGGGAGCTTGCCGGAAGGCCCGAGAGCGACAAGCTTTGGACACGACAAGGATTCAGCCGTGGCAAAGGCGCTTGCCAGGCAGCAACCTCTTTATCTTCGCTCCACTCATCCACCAACGTGTCGCCATGGGACCATTCCAGTAGCGTGTCAAGAGGTCAGTCTTGACCACGGAGAGCAAGCAGCGATGGCGGCGATAAGATTGCCATCGTGGCAGCGGTGGCGCCCGACGGTCCCTTGCCTTTCGTTTAGGCGACATGGATGGGCATTTAATGCTTTTGTCCCCGCCGAGTTAGGTAGAATACACTGCACAAGTAGCTGTACCAACCGCTACTCATTTTCCCTTTTTTGCCCTTGTCTACGTTGCCACCTGTTGGTGACCCCTTGAGCATATAAAAGGAGGCCCATGCGCAACGTAGAAGGGGTTCGACTCATTCGAAACTAGGGAACTCCCCACGCTAGGTCTTGTAGCTCTCAACGCTCTCTAGCAAAAACACAATTCAATCGCACAAGCAGCAGAGGAGTATTATCTCCCGGAGAGCTCAAGTCTGGGTAAACTGCTCGTGTGTTTCGCCTCGATCTGCTCTTCGTGCGACCTCCGACCCCCACCGAACCAAAAGGGGCTCGGTCCGCCGGTCCCATAGGTGTTCGTGGGTTATTATCAGCTTCCCCGACAGTGTATTTTTTTAAAGTACATGATTTTGAAAAGAAGTTCTAATACATGGTAACATTTTTCTAAATATATAGTGTACATTCAAGTAGCTATAATCAATTTTTTTCTAAAACTAGGAGCTCATTTTTATATTATATACAGATTTTTGTAGATTTCAAAAATATTTTTATGAGCTTGCAAATATATTTTTTAATGTCACGGAACATTTTTAACGGAAATAATCATTTTCTTACAACCTAAGCGGACATTTTTTAACTTGTATATAAGATTTTTTAAATGTCCAGATATTTCTTTGAAACGTGGAAAACAACCAACAAATGTGACGTACATTATTTTTAATGGCACGAAATATTTTGTTTCACAGTACACAGACATTTGTTTTACATTGTATATAAATTTAAAAAAATTGATTGCGGGTACCATTTTTTAAAAGTTATCATTTTTTCCTAAAACCGTTGTAACAAATTTTCTTTACTATGTTAACATTTCTTCAAATTCGGGGTTTTAATTCCAAAATTAAATTCAAGCAAATTTACATTAAATTTGAAACAAAAAAAGGGAATAAAAAAAGGAAATTCGTATGACGTCAGAAGGTTGATCCACGTCCTACTGGGCCGGCCCGCCACTGGCGCTCTGTAGGAGAGGCGGCCGTTCGTGCCTGCACATAGCGGAAATCTTTATTCAGTGCCTTCAGCGCCAGTGCATTTCGTTAATTGGCGCCTGAAGCGTTCGGAAAATGACTGGCCCATCTAGGTTTCAGCCGAGGGAGGTATTTCCGGTTTTGGGAAACATCCCAGCCAGGGTTTTTTTTTGTGTAGGTTCCGCTCTAGATTGGTTTTTCTTTTTTTTCGTTGCTATTTCTGTTTATTTTCTTTACTATTTTTCCTTTTCTTTTTTATTATTTTATCCTTTTTCAAAAATGCACAATCTTTTTCAAATTTGATGAATCTTTTTTCAAATGAACGAATTTTTTTCAAACTAATCAACTTTTTCCAATTATCATGAAGTTTTTCTCAAATTCGCTGATTTTTTAAAAAATGAAGAAATTTCATAAAAAATGATGATTTTTTTCCAAATTTGATGAACTTTCCCTTTTAAAATTTGATTTTTTTTTTAAGTTCAAAGAATTTTTTTTCAAAATTAAACAACATATTTCCAAACACGTGATGATTTTACCAAAATCCGTGAACTTGTTTTAAATTCACTTTTTTCAATTTTTTTTTGATTTTTCCTTTTCATTTTTTAAAAGTCAACTAGTCAACCGGTGAACCGTGACCGAGCCAACCAGTACGCATTCCGGGCTAGCAACCACATTGCGTTTTATTAGTCCGGCCCCAGATTTCTGAGCATGTGGGCGCTGGTTCTCCTAGCCGGCGCCGCACATAGCAGGAGCTCCTGCCAACTGTTATTCGGCCTTAAGTGCCCCTTTCTTCCATTCTCGCAAACGGGCACACATAGCCGAGCAATGCTACACGCACGGGCATATAATCATAGGTTTTTATGGGATGGTTTGTTGGGCTACTCTGATTGGATAGAAAACAGGATGAGGGACCCGAACACCTTGAAAATCAGGGGGGGAGAAGATTAGTTGTAGAGGAGATCCAGTAAAAACCCCGTAATAGTCAGTGTGTCTAGAATTTTCGCACACAACCTCACCCACTGGGCCGGCCTATTTCAATTTATTTTTTCTGTATATATACTGGAAAAAACTGCGCCAGTGCGGGGGTTCGATCCTGCGACGAGTGGGGCTTACATGCTTTGTTTTCTTTTCTTCTTTCTCCCTTTTTCTGTCCATTTTTCTTATTCATGAAACAATCTTTCTTCATGGATTTTTCTTCTGCAAAATCGATGAACTTCTTTCAAATTTTGATTAACTTTTTTTCTAATTTTGATGAACTTTTTTGAAATTTGATGTTTTTTTTAAAAATTCCGTGAACTGTTTTCATATTCGATGAACTTTTTTATAAATTAGTGATGAATGTCTTTGAATGCCATGAACTTTTTTACAAATCCGATGAACTTTTTCCAAGTTTGATGAACTTTTTCAAATTTGATAAACTTTTTCAAATTTCTTGATTTTTTTTCAGATTTGACGAACTTTCTCAATTTCAATGAACTTTTTTCACTTTGATGAACTTTTGTCAAATCAATGAAAAAATTTCAATTTTTTGCGGCATATGTTTCAAAATTGAGAGCATTTTCTTGAAATGATGAAAAAATTCAAATCCATGAGCATTTTTTGAATTCATAATTTTTTAATCCATGTTTTTAATATTTGTGAAAGAACGGACGAACACAAAAATAGGGACGGACGAGAGGAAGGGAGGAACACCTAAGTCAAAGGAATATGATTGCATGGCTCTACTGGCCCACGCGAGGCTGCTATGAGCGCCAGCCTAGCGAACCGGCGCCTAAGTCGCCAAACATGATGTCTCGGAGCTCCTATATGACGAATTATGCGCGAGTTAAGGAGCTAACACTAACTAACCGCATCCTGGTGGGTTGGGCGACGACACGCAGTGCAACCAAAATATATATACGAAAAAGCACCCCACATTGTTTTTCAAATTCAATGAACTTTTTTTCAAGTCCTATGAGCTTTTTCAAGTCCGATGAACTTTTTCAAATTTGATGATTTTTTTTCAAAATCGATGAACTTTTTCAAAATTAATAAAAAATAAATTTGATGATTTTTTTTTCAATTTCAATGAATTTTTATCAGAATCGATGAACTCTTTCAATATTTTGCATCATATGTTTCAAAATTGATGAACATTTTTCTCAACTAATTCACCTTTTTAAGATTTGTGAAAGAAGGGACGAACACAAAAAAGGGACGAACGTGACGAAGGGAGGAACATCTTTTTTTAGGGGTCGAAGGGAGGAAGACCTGTGTCGAACGAATGCGATTTCGCAGCTGGGCCAGGCCACGCGAGGCTGCTACGAGCACCAGCCTAACGAACCGGCGCCTAAGTCACCAAATAGGAGGTCTCAGAGCTCCTATACGACACATTATGCCCGGGTTGAGAAACTGGCGCTCACTAGCCGCAGCTGGTGGGCCAGGCCACGAGAGACAGTGCAACAAAAAATGTACATGCAATTTTTTTTCCCCAAAATGTTGCTCCTGCCAGGATTCGCCTCGCCCTGTTTACCGCGTGTGCAGGTTGCTTAACCACAATAACAACTAGGGATTAGGGTTAGTGAAAAGATTCCAACACGAACTAATCAAAAAAGATGTAGCTGCAATATTTATTGCTCATCGATTTAAGAAAAACAAGAATTTTTAGAGAAAAAATATGAACAAAATTTGAAAGTTCACAGATTTAAAACATAATGAATTTAAGAAAAGTTCATGTAGTCAAAAGGTTCACAAATAAGGAAATTGTTTACAAAATTGAAAAAAGTTCATCAATTTTTAAAATAAGTTCTTTGATATCGAAACGTTCATCTATTTTGGAAAAAAATAACTAATTTAAAAAAAAAATCAATTTTTGAAAAAGGTTCATCAATTTTTAAAAACCAGTCATCAATTCTGAAAATTTTGTTTATTATTATATATGCAGGAGTTCATGATGGTCAGTGGAACAATGGTGGAAAAGTGGTTGTGGTCGGCGGTGCGGGACATTAATGAAAATAACCGGACAGAGATTTTATGTCTGTGTCGAAGATGCAAAGGAGGAGTTTGGCTCGACCCCTATGAGGATTGTCGTTTGATGGCGCACCTGCTCATGACTAGTTTCATGGATGGCTATACTCGGTGGATAATTGAAAATGATGAGGAGGAGGAGGTCGGCGACGGGGCAACCAATGACAACACGGGACAAGACGAAGAGAGGACCGATAATGGCGGCGGAGAAGGGGCCGGACATGGCGGCGGAGAAGAGGCCGGACATGGCGGCGGAGAAGAGGTCGGACATGGCGGCGGAGAAAATGTGGACTACACTCCGCAAACTTCATCGCTACTAAGTTCAATCGTGCGGGACCCTCATATTCGGGACCTGCTTCGCAAAGAGACGAGTACTAACAGAGCTGTTTCTAGAGAGGAGGCCAAGCTGTAGCAACCGGTGGTAGATTCGAACACTTCGTTGTATGATTGTTGCGATCCCGAGGTGACCCGCTTGAGTTTCACGCTCGAACTTCTGAAGACGAAGGCTAAAAACAAATGGACCGACACTAGCCTCGATGCTTCTCAAGTACCTAAAGGATGTTCTTCCTGCGGGGAATCTATGTCCAAGTAGTGTGGATGAGGCCAAGAAGCTCGTGTGCCCTCTTGATTTGCCGCATGTTAAATACCATGCATGCATCAACGATTACATCATTTACTGGAAGGAGCACGCGGAAAAAACCAGTTGTCCAGTGTGCAATGCTTCTCGATACAAGAAGGCTGGAAAGAAATCTCTCCAGAAAGTTGTATGGTACTTATTAATCACTCCCTGTCTGCAACATTATTTCGTATATCCCAAAGAAGCAAAGCTAATGCGTTGGCACGCAGAGAGGAAAATGGTCATCAATTCTGAAAAATGTTCAAAAAATTTATAAAATATTTCATTGATTTTGAATAAAGTTCTCGTATTTGAAAATTATCATCAAGTTTAAAAAAATCATTGATTTGAGAAAAATTTCCCTTATTTAAAAAAATCATCGCACCTGGAAGAACAAAGTAAAGAAATGGAAAAGGGAAAACAAAAAAGAGAATGATAAAAAAAAGAGAAAAAGAAAAAAGATGAATAAAAGAAGTAAAAGGTTGTAACTTACCTATACACTGGGTGGCGTGGTGGTTACACCAGCGCACCTCGATGAGGTAGGTTGCTGGTTCGATTCACAACAAACGCGCGAAACAAAGAGAAAAAGAGTACATGGGCAGGCCGAGCGCGGGGCTGCTTCAGGCGCCCGTTTGCATAGTACGCAATGGGCACCGGAAGCGCCAAATAGGAATTGCCGCACGTAGCAGCACCCTGCTGCTGTTGAAAAATGACTTGCTCTTTGCTGTTTACGTAACCTGCAGTGGTTTCTCAAAACTAGCTTTTTAGGCTTCTTAGCATTTGTTTTTGCAGCTTTCCTTTTATTTTATTCTTTTTCCTTTTTCTTAATTCATGAAGAATTTTAAAAAATATGAATATTATTTAATTCATTATTTTATTTATTGAGAATAATTCTAAAATTCATGAACACTATCTGAATTCGTGAATAATTTTCGGATTCCTGAACATTTCCAGAATTTGTGAGTCATTTTTCAATTTTGTGAACTTTTTTACTTCATGTGTAAAATAAGATATTATTTTATTTGCACATGTTTTCTAGAGTCTTGATTATTATTCTAATTCACAAATTTTTTATGAATTCATGAACATCTTTTGAATTTCTATTCATTTTCTAAATTATGTGAACTTTTTTTATTTGATAAAACATTTCAAATTAACAAACTTTTTTGAGTTCACATCATGGACATTTCCAAATTCGTGAACGTTTTTGATTTGGTGGAATAATTTAAATTTTGTGAAAATATTCCTAGATTCATGAAGTTTCTTAAAATTCATGAACAAAAATCAAAAATTTAATTTTTGCTCTAATTGAAGAACATATTTTCCAATTTTCCGAAAGTTTTCACATTTATAGAAAATTGAGTTCATGAAAATTTTTGAAATTTGTGAATACTCTTTCATATTTACCAATATTTTCTGAATTCATAAACTTTTTCTAAGTCCTGGAAAATTTCTTCAAATTTGTAAATATTTACCTTTTTCTAAATTAAATAGATGTAAAAATGAATTAAATAGAAATAGAAAATTTTAAACTATATAAAAAAGTTAAAGTTTGTACGACCAGGACTGTATAGTGAGCGAGTAGGAGTAGCATGCTGGGTCTGGGCAATCCAAGCGCTCTTATAGAAAATTGATGACAAATCCTATTTGGCGCCATTAGCGCCAGTTAAAATTTCTTTTTGGCCTTTTTTCTATGATTGTTTTTCTTTTTCTTTCTTTTTTGTCTGTTTGGTTTTTTTCTTTCTTTGATTGTTTCTTTTCTTTCATATTTTTCCTTCTATTTTAATTTTTTCGAAAATGCACATATTTTTAAAATTTGATAAAAAAAATTCAAATTTGGTAACTATTTTCAAATTTGATAAACTTTTCTTTTGTTAGGCTTTTTTCCAAATTGATGAACAATTTTCAATTTTGCTGAATTGTTTCAAAATAGATGAACTTTTTAATGCGATTATATATTTTTCAAAATCATTGAACTTTTTTCAAATTCTATGAACTTTATTCGAATTCAGTGAAAGTTTCTTTAAAATCATTGAACATTTTTTCAAATGCGATGAACTTTTTAAAGTATCGATGAACATTTTCAAATTCAATGAAATATTTTCCGAAGTCATTGAACATTTTTAGTTCGATGAACTTTTCCGAAGTTTGTGTACTTTAAAAAAAATCTGTGAATATTTTTGAATTCAAGATTTTTTTTCATTTATTGTGATTTTTTCTTTTTTTGTTCTTTTTTTAAACTCAATCATCGATTTTGAGCGGCCTTGTTCAACGGTGAGTGGGCCTGTCAAATGAGAGTCGCCAAACCAAGTGAACCGGGAAAATACCGAGCAAAGATGCGCTTCTATGTTTTTGAGCGCTTGATCTAGAATGTAGCCAAGGCCAGAAATGTTGTATTTGGGCCACCCCATGAGCGAAGCTGCGTGAGCGTCAGTTCGCCAACTGGCGCTAAATGCTCCAATTAGGAGCTCCCAAAATAGACGACACTCCTTTCACTACTAGGAAAAACCTTATGCACAGAAGCTTATCAGTAGCGCTGGTTAAAAGGAGGCGCTACTGCTAATTAGCAGTAGCACGTGGTCACAATGGGTGCTACTGCTATCCACATAGCAGTAGCGCGGTAAGAAGAAAACGCGCTACTACTATAATTGCCACACCGTTGCCGACAGGCTAGGCATAGTAGTAGTGCCTTTCTGCAAAACGCGCTACTGCTAACAAAATAGTAGTAGCGAGTTTTTAGGGTAGGGCGGTACTGCTAAGTTTAAATTTGGCCACATGGCGGGCCCCACTTAGCAGTAGCGCTTCTTCCGGGAACGCGCTACAGCTACATTTTTAGCAGCAGCGCGTTTTGCAAACTGCGCTACTGCTAAAGCGCAGCCACCACCTTTTCCTCCTCCATCCTCTCTTCCTTTCACTTTCCCCTAGCTCCCACCTCCTCTCTTCCTCACTTTGCTTCTTCCTGCCACTTCTCCCCTCATTACTCTCTTTCTTCTACCTCTCTTTCTCTCTCTATTGCTCCTAGCTAACTACACCACCTCCATTAATGCAACTCCTTTCTCTTTTTCCTCCCCCTCCACTAGTTAGAGTCATCTCCTTCCCCAACTAGCTAGGTAGATCTACCCATTTAATGAAGTGACATATGTACCTCCTTAACTAGATCTAGCTATGTCAAGAATTAAGCTTTGTCCACTTTTGATCATTCCCTAGGTGTGTGGCAACACCGATTGACATCATCATCACCGTGCCCGATCTCGAGATAGGTGATTAAAAATTTGTGCTTTTGCACGAATGGGAATATGTGTATGTGTGCGATATGACATAATCGGGCGATATGATAGAAGTTGTGTGTGTGGCATGAGTTGCCGCCGAATTGTGCTTGAGTTGCATATGTTTTGTTGAAATGTCAATTTATTTCCGTTTCGGCGAATTTCGGGCAAACCCTATATGTCCTATTTTTAGGGAAGGTCATGCCGAATTTTTGTATGAATTTGATGCGTGCATGCATTTTTATAATCAATTTGTTTATTATTACCGCGCAGGAGTTCATGATGGTCAGTGGAACGATGGTGGAAAGGTGGTTGCGGTCGGCGGTGCAGGACATGAAAGAAAAAAACCGGACAGAGATTTTATGTCAGTGTCGAAGATGCAAAGGAGGAGTTTGGCTCGACCCCTATGAGGATGGTCATTTGATGGCGCACCTGCTCATGACTGGTTTCATGGATGGCTATACTCGGTGGATAATTGAAGATGATGAGGCAGAGGAGGACACCGACGGGGCAGCCAATGACGACATGGGGCAAGACAAAGAGATGCCAGATAATGGCGGCGGGGAAGAGGACGGACATGGCGGCGGAGAAGAGGTTGGACATGGCGGCGGAGAATAGGCCGGACATGGCGGCGGAGAAGAGGTCGGACATGGCGGCGGAGAAAACATGGAGTACACGCCGCAGACTTTGTCGCTACTAACTTCAATCGTGCGGGACCCTCATGTTCGAGACCTGCTTCGCAAGGAGATGAGTACTGACGGAGCTGTTTCTAGAGAGGAGGCCAAGCTGCAGCAACTGGTGGTAGACTCGAACACTCCATTGTATGATTGTTGCGATCCCGAGGTGACCCGCTTGAGTTTCATGCTTGAACTTCTGAAGACGAAGGCTAAAAAAATGGACCGACACTAGCCTCGATGAGCTTTTCAAGTACCTAAAGGATGTTCTTCCCGCGGGGAATCTATATCCTAATAGTGTGGATGAGGCCAAGAAGCTCGTGTGCCCTCTTGATCTGCCGCACGTTAGATACCATACATGCATCAATGATTGCATCATTTATCGGAAGGAGCACGCGGAAAAAACCAGCTGTCGAGTGTGCAATGCTTCTGAGACAAGAAGGCCGAAAAGAAATCTCCCCAGAAAGTTGTATGGTACTTACCGATCACTCCTCGTCTGCAGCGTTATTTTGTAGATCCCAAGGAAGCAAAGCTAATGCGTGGGCACGTGGAGAGGAAAAAGCCCGACGATGGAGATGATCCAAAGCTGAGACACCTCACGGATGTAAGCCAGTGGAGAGCGTTCAACGGTGAATATCGATAATTCGCATGTGATGCAAGAAACATCATGCTTGGCGCGTGTACCGATGGCATGAATCCGTTTGGCAACTAGAACACCAACCATAGCACATGGCCCGTGCTTGTATGGATGTACAACATCCCCCCTGGTTGTGCATGAAGTTGAAGTACATACACATGAGCATGCTGATTCAAGGGCCGAAACAACCGGGAAATAATATTAATCTGTATCTAGGGCTACTTCAAGAGGAGTTAGACACGTTATGGAAAACAACGGCCAAGACATGGGACACCAGTAAAGGCGAGTATTTCTATAAGAGCCGCGCTGATCACGATGGTACACGACTATCTCGGTTACAGATATGTCGTAGGCCAGGTGTGCCACGGATATTGCGGATGCACGCGGTGCATGGATGATACGACGTCTCAGCAGCTAACGTTAATGAAAGAAGGCGGGTCTGGGAACATCGTGTACATGGGGCATCGAAGATGGCTCGAGAAGGGCAACCCGTGGAGATCTATTCAATGGTGAGGCTGAGCATCGAGGACCTCCACGTAAGCGGAGTGGCGTCAAAATCGATGAGCTATTGAAAAACTGGGAACAGTGCCCCGCGCCGGGAAAGACAATGAAAAAGGCACCATAGCCGCTACTGAAGGTATGGAAGACGCGATCTGTTTTTTGGGACTTGGAGTACTGCACAAACTCGACACGCCTCATTGCCTTGATCAAATGCATATCTGTAAGAATGTCCTTAAGAGATTTCTTGCGACACTTATGAACATGCCAGATAAGACCAAGGATGGGCTGAAGGCAAGAAAAGACTTGCAAGATTTGAAAATCAGGGTAGATCTGCACATGTCGCCCCATAAAAAGTAAGAGGAGGTGGAGATGGAGGCGCGGGAGAAGAAGAGAAAAAAGTGAAGGAAGAGGATTATTGCCCCCCTTCTTGCTTCACCTTTAAGTCCGACTGAGATCGATTAGTTCTTCAAGTGCCTTACCGGAATAAAAGTTAGTTCTGGTTACTGGAAGATAAGCAGATTTCTAGACATGAAGAAGAAAAGGTTCAGTGGGATGAAGTCCCATGACTGTCATGTGATGATGACGCAGATACTACCTGTTGCCCTTAGAGGGATAATGGACAAGCACGTCCGTGGCACGCTTATTGGTCTCTGCAACTTTTTCGACGTCATCTCTCGAAAGTTGATCAGTGTGAAGCAACTCCGAAGGCTATAGGAAGAGATCGTTGTGATACTAAATGAGCTTGAGGTGTACTTCTCACTCACGTTCTTTGATGTCATGGTGCATCTGTGTGTCCACATTGTGGACGACATAATAGACCTGGGGCCGTCATTCCTGCACAACATGATGCCGTTCGAGAGGATGAATGGGGTTATCAAAGGATTAGCATAACATGTCTCGTCTGGATGGAAGCATCGTCCAGGGCTACAAGGCTATCTAACACATGAGTGCATCTTTTTCTGCGAGAATTATCTATATGGCGGAGACCGGCCTAGTGTTGGTTTGCCCGTTAAGAAGCACCTTGGGAGGCTCGAAGGAGAAGGTCACTCCAACGGTCGCATGGAACTGCATGTGGCCTACTCGAATCGGCGCAAAGACTTTGACAGAGAAAACTTAGTAGTGCTACATCACCTAGACGTGGTAGATCCTTTCGTGACACTTCACAAAGAAACCATCGCAAAGAAGTGTCGTGATCGGGGGCTATGCAAGATGAATGCCGAAGTTACTAGACAGCACAACTCCACTTTCCTGCATTGGTTCAAAGAGCATATTCTTGCTAATCCCCCGGAAGAGGGCTCTAAGGACGGATTTCTCATATACGCCTTAGCACATGGCCTCGCGACCTACCAGGCATACGATATCAACGGATACACATTCTACACGGAGGCCAAAGATATGGACAGTGATTTTCAGAACTCATGGGTGACGATGGAATGCATGACCGGTGAAAACACCGCAACTGAGAGATTCTACGGAAGGGTCGGGGAGATCTGGGAGCTTGACTATGATACGTCTCCAATGTATCTACTTTTCCTAATGCTTTTCCTCTTGTTTTGGACTCTAATTTGCATGATTTGAATGAAACTAACCCCGGACTGACGCTGTTTTCAGCAGAACTACCATGGTGTTGTTTTTGTGCAGAAATAGAAGTTCTCGGAATGGAACGAAACTTTGCGAGGATTTTTTATACAACAAATAAGAATTTCTGGAGCCAAGACCCACCGGAGGGGCGCACCTGGGTGGGCACAACGCACCATGGCGCCCCCCTCTTGGCACGCCCAGGTGGGTTGTCCCCACAGACCCTGAAACCGACACTATAAAATCCTATTTTTCCAGAAAAAAATCAGGGAGAAAGAATTATCGCGATCCACGAGACGGAGCCGCCATCACCTCCTGTTCTTCATCGGGAGGCCAGATCTGGAGTCTGTTTAAGGCTCCGGAGAGGGGGAGTCTTCGTTCTTCGTCATCACCAACCCTTCTCCATCGCCAATTCCATGATGCTCCCCATCGGGAGTGAGTAATTCTTTCGTAGGCTCGCTAGTCGGTGAGGAGTTGGATGAGATTCATCATGTAATCGAGTTAGTTTTGTTAGGGCTTGATCCCTAGTATCCACTATGTTCTAAGATTGATGTTGCTATGACTTTGCCATGCTTAATGCTTGTCACTTTGGGCCCGGGTGCCATGAACTCAGATCTGAACCGTTTATGTTATCATAATTATATCCATGTTCTAGATACGATCTTGCAAGTTATAGTCACTTATGATCCGGCAACCCCGGAGTGACAATAGTCAGGACCACTCCCGGTGATGACCGTAGTTTGAGGAGTTCATGAATTCACTATGTGTTAATGCTTTGTTCCGGTTCTCTATTAAAAGGAGGCCTTAATATCCCTTAGTTTACAATATGGACCCCGCTGCCCCGGGAGGGTAGGACAAAAGATGTCATGCAAGTTCTTTCCATAAGCACGTATGACTATTTACGGAATACATACCTACATTATATTGATGAACTGGAGCTAGTGCCGTATCGCCCTAGGTTATAACTGTCTCATGATGAATATCATCCAACAAATCACCGATCCAATGCCTACGAATTTATCTTACATTGATCTTGCTAAGTTACTACTGCTATCGTTATTGTTACACTTGCTACAAAATTACTTCTATCGCTGTTACCGTTACCGTTACTACTGTTACTATTATCAAAACTATCAAACTACTGTGCTATTGATCACTTTGTTGCTGATAATTAATCTCCAGGTGTGGTTGAATTGACAACTCAGCTGCTAATACCTTCAAATATTCTTTGGCTCCCCTTGTGTCGAATCTATAAATTTGGGTTGAATACTCTACCCTCGAAAACTGTTGCGGTCCCCTATACTTGTGGGTTATCAAGACCTTTTTCTGGCACCATTACCGGGGAGCATAGCTATATTTGTTGAGTCACTTGGGATTATTATCAATTTATCACTATGAAGGATCGGAAGGATGCTAAGACAAAGATGTTTCCCTCTAAGATGAGGGGAGGTAAGGAACTGCCATCCAGTTCTGCTTTAGATTCACCTTCTGTTATAACACCACCACATGCTATCAATTCTAATATGTCGCAAGTTATTGATGATGCTACTTCTACTATGAATGATGCTTATGATGATGCTAGTACCTTGCTTGATGATAATGATGTGCCACTTGGTGACTTTCTTGATGAACAAATTGCTAGAGTAATACAACATGATGTTGTTGAATCTAATGATGAGCTTGAAACTGAAACTCTTGAAACACCTGCTAGAACTAGCCTTCCTAGATATGAATTTCCTAAGGTACCGGAAGGTTATGTTATGAATGAGGAGACAACTAGAGACATTCTTGCTTGTAAGGATAGAGAGGATCTAGAGAAATTATTATGCAGGTATAAAGAAAAATCTCTGAATGCTAGAATGAAATATGATCCTAAGTTTGCTACCTCACATATCTTTATTGATGATAAGGATTATGAATTCTCTGTCGACCCAGAGTTAATTACTTTGGTTGAATCTGATCCTTTCCATGGTTATGAAACTGAAACTGGTGTGGCACATCTTACTAAGTTGAATGACATAGCAACCCTTTTTACTCATTATGAGAAGACTCGCTATTACTTTATTCTCAAATTATTTCCGTTCTCATTAAAGGGTGATGCTAAATCTTGGTACAATACTCTTGCTCCTGGTTGTGTGCGTAGTCCCCAGGACATGATTTATTACTTCTCTAAAAATTATTTCCTGCTCATAAGAAACAAGCTGCCTTACAGGAAATATTTTAACTTTGTGCAAACTAAATAAGAGAGTCTCCCACAAGCTTGGTGGAGGATTTGCCAATTACTTAATGCTTTGCCTGATCATCCTCTTAAAAAATTGAAATACTTGATATCTTCTATAATGGACTAACCGATGCTTCTAGGGATTTCGTAGATAGTTGTGCTGTTTGTGTTTTCAGGGAACAAACTATTGGACAAGCTGAAGAATTACTGAATAACATATTGAAAAATTATGATGATTGGACTCTTCCTGAACCACCGCCTAAACCCACTCCAAAGAAGAGGGGCATATTATATCTCTGTCCTGAAGATATGCCAGAGGCAAAGAAATCTATGAAGGAAAAGGTATTAAAGCTAAGGATGTTAAAAATTTACCTCCTATGGAAGAAATACATGGGCTTAATACACCACCACTTCCTAAGGTGGTAGAGGTAAATTCTATAATGAAGTTCAATGGTAATGACAATCCTCACAATATGCATCCTAACCAATGCCTTTATGAGTTTGAAAACTATATTAGAAAACAAGATCATTTCAATGCAAATGTTATGAAACAATTGAAATACAATCTGATATGATTGCTCGCTTGAGTGACGTGTTATTTAGAATCTGAAATGATGTTAGAGGTGTTGGAAAACATGCTTCTATGGTTCAAACTCAATTAGAACAAGTTGCTAAATCTCAAAGAGAATTGCTTGATGAAATGAATAATAATATACATGACTTTGTTGTTAGAGTTGTAACTAGAGGAGGTAAAATGACTCAGGAACCACTTTATCCTGAAGGACACCCAAAAAGAATAGAACCTAATTCACAAAGGAACAACACCACTGCACCTAGTCCTTCTAGAAAGAAAAATAAAAAGAAAAATGTTAGGACTTTGCATGCTTCTAGTGAACCTGAAATAGAAAAACCTCCTGATAATGATAATGAAACTTCTGTCTCTGATGCTGAAACTCAGTCTGGTAATGAACACTCACCTTCTGATAATGAAAAAGATAATTTGGAGGTTCATGAAGATGCTCAAACAAATATGAAAGAACCAGACAATCTTGTTGAGATAGAACCACTTGTTGATCTTGATAACCCACAACCTAAGAATAAAAGATTTGATAAAAGAGACTTTGTGGCTAGAAAACACGGTAAAGAAAGAGAACCATGGGTTCAAAAACCTATGCCTTTTCCACCCAAGTCAACTAAAAATAAAGATGATGAAGAATTTTAACGCTTTGCTGAGATGCCGAGGCCAGTCTTTTTGCGTACTCGCTTGACTGATATCCTTAAAATGCCTCCTTATGCAAAGTATATGAAAGAAATCATCACTAATAAGAGAAAAATACCAGAAGCTAAAATCTCCACTATGCTTACTAATTATACTTTTAAAGATGGAGTACCTAAAAAACTTGGAGATCCGGGAATACCAACTATACCTTGCTCCATTAAAAAGAATTATGTGAAAACTGCTTTGTGTGATTTAGGAGCTGGTGTTAGTGTTATGCCTTTCTCTTTATATAAAAGACTTGATTTGAATAAACTCACACCTACTGAGATATCTTTGCAAATGGCTGACAAATAAACTGCCATACCTATCGGTATTTGTGAGGATGTGCCCGTTGTTGTTGCTAATGTTACTATTTTGACCTACTTTGTTATACTTGAGATGCCCGAGGATGACAACATGTTGATTATCCTTGGTAGACCCTTCTTGAATACTACAAGGGCTGTTATTGATTGCAATAAAAGCAATGTCACTTTTCATATCAATGGTAATGAGCATACAGTGCACTTCCCGAAGAAACAATTCCAAGTGAATGGTATTAATGTTATTGAAAAATCTCTGACAATCACTATTGGAAGTTTTCAAATACCTCTACCTACTGTCAAAAAGAAATATGAAATGCTTATTGTTGGGGACATTCATATCCCCGTTGAGGTAACTTAGTGATTTACGTAAGTTCTTCGGTTTCATGCTAATCGAAAGTGGTTGTTAATAAGACTTGATCAACCTTATTAATGAATCATTTTTGAGAGGTATGAAGTTGATGAATTTAGTAAGCACTAACTTCTGTCCCTATCTTTTTTTTCTGTTTTTATTAGTTAAATAAAATAAAATACCATGTTTTGTCTGTTTTCTAAATTTTTCGTGCAATAAAAAATGACCCAAAAATAAAAGTTCTCATAATGCTCTGAAAATTCAATATGATTTTTTCTGAATATTTAAGAATTTCGGGTGCAAATAATATCAGAGGGAGGTGCACCAGTGGGCACAACCCACTGGCGCGCCAGACCCCAGTGCGCCACTCGGTGGGTTCTGGTCCCCACGTGGGTGTTGGGCAACGTAGTAATTTCAAAAAAAAATCCTACGCACACGCAAGATCATGGTGATGCATAGCAACGAGAGGGGAGAGTGTTGTCCACGTACCCTCGTAGACCGTAAGCGGAAGCATTATGACAACGCGGTTGATGTAGTCGTACGTCTTCACGATCGACCGATCCTAGTATCGAAAGTACGACACCTCCGCGATCTGCACACGTTCGGCTCGGTGACGTCCCACGAACTCACGATCCAACAGAGTGTCGAGGGAGAGCTTCGTCAGCACAACGGCGTGATGACGGTGATGATGAAGCTACCGACGCAGGGCTTCGCCTAAGCACTACGACGATATGACCGAGGTGGATTATGGTGGAGGGGGCACCGCACACGGCTAAGATATCAATGATCAACTTGTGTCTATGGGGTTCCCCCTCCCCCGTATATAAAGGAGTGGAGGAGGGGGAGAGGGCCGGCCTCCTAGGCGCGCCCAAGGGGGGAGTCCTACTCCGGTGGGAGTAGGATTCCCCTTCCTAAACTGAGTAGGAGAGGGAAGGAAGGAGGAGAAGAAGAGAAGGAAAGGGGGGCCGGCCCCCTCCCAATTCGGATTGGGCTTGGGGGGGGGCGCCCCCACCTTGGTCGCCTCCTCCTCCTTTCCACTATGGCCCATTAAGGCTCATTGACTCCCCGGGGGGTTCCGGTAACCTCCCGGTACTCCGGTAAATGCCCGAACTCTTCCGGAACCATTCCGATGTCCAAACATAGGCTTCCAATATATCGATCTTTACATATCGACCATTTAGAGACTCCTCGTCATGTCCTGATCACATCTGGGATTCCGAACTATCTTCGGTACATCAAAACACATAGAATCATAATACCGATCGTCACCGAACGTTAAGCATGCGGACCCTACGGGTTCGAGAACTATGTAGACATGACCGAGACACGTCTTCGGTCAATAACCAATAGCGGAACCTGGATATTCATATTGGCTCCCACATATTCTACAAAGATCTTTATCAGTCAAACCGCATAACAACATATGTTGCTCCCTTTGTCATCGGTATGTTACTTGCCCGAGATTTGATCGTGGTATCTCAATACCTAGTTCAATCTCGTTACCGGCAAGTCTTTTTACTCGTTCCGTAATGCATCATCCCGCAACTAACTCATTATTCACATTGGTCGCAAGGCTTATAGTGATGTGCATTACCGAGAGGGTCCAGAGATACCTCTCCGACAATTGGAGTGACAAATCCTAATCTTGATCTATGCCAACTCAGCAAGTACCATCGGAGACATCTATAGAGCACCTTTATAATCACCCAGTTACATTGTGAAGTTTGGTAGCACACAAAGTGTTCCTCCGGTATTCGGGAGTTGCATAATCTCATAGTCATAGGAACATGTATAAGTCATGAAGAAAGCAATAGCAATATACTAAACGATCAAGTGCTAAGCTAACGGAATGGGTCAAGTCAATCACATCATTCTCTAATGATGTGATCCCGTTAATAAAATGTCAACTCATGTCTATGGCTAGGAAACTTAACCATCTTTGATTCAACGAGCTAGTCAAGTAGAGACATACTAGTGACACTCTGTTTGTCTATGTATTCACACATGTACTAAGTTTCCGGTTTGTGACTTAGAGTCATCCGGATCAGTGTCAAAGATTGCATCGACGTAACCATTTACGACGAGCTCTTTGTCACCTCCATAAACGAGAAACATATCCTTAGTCCTTTTCAGGTATTTCAGGATGTTCTTGACCGTTGTCCAGTGATCCACTCCTAGATTACTTTGGTACCTCCCTGCTAAACTAATAGCAAGGCATACATCAGTCCGGTACACAAAGATTGCATACATGATAGAGCCTATGGCTGAAGCATAGGGAACACCTTTCATTTTCTCTCTATCTTCTGCAGTGGTCGGGCATTGAGTCTGACTCAACTTCACACCTTGTAACATACGCAAGAACCCTTTCTTTTCTTGATCGATTTTGAACTTCTTCAAAACTTTATCAAGGTATGTGCTTTGTGAAAGTCCAACTAAGCATCTTGATCTATCTCTATAGATCTTGATGCCCAATATATAAGCAGCTTCACCGAGGTCTTCCATTGAAAAACTCTTGCTCAAGTATCCTTTTATGCTATCTAGAAATTCTATATCATTTCCGATCAACAATATGTCATCCACATATAATATTAGAAATGCTACAGAGCTCCCACTCACTTTCTTGTAAATACAGGCTTCTCCAAAAGTCTGTATAAAACCATATGCTTTGATCACACTATCAAAACGTTTATTCCAACTCCAAGATGCTTTCACCAGTCCATAAATGGATCACTGGAGCTGGCACACTTTGTTAGCATCCTTTGGATTGATAAAACCTTCAGGTTGCATCATATACAACTCTTCTTCCAGAAATCCATTCAGGAACGCAGTCTTTACATCCATTTGCCAAAGTTCATAATCATAAAATGCAGGAATCGCTAACATGATTCGGACGGACTTAAGCATCGCTACGGGTGAGAAGATCTCATCGTAGTCAACTCCTTGAACTTGTCGAAAACCTTTCGCAACAAGTCAAGCTTTGTAGATAGTAACATTACCGTCAGCGTCAGTCTTCTTCTTGAAGATCCATTTATTCTCGATGGCTTGCCGATCATCGGGCAAGTCAACCAAAGTACACACTTTGTTCTCATACATGGATCCCATCTCAAATTTCATGGCCTCAAGCCATTTCGCGGAATCTAGGCTCATCATCGCTTCCTTATAGTTCGTAGGTTCGTCATGGTCAAGTAACATGACCTCCAGAACAGGATTACTGTACCACTCTGGTGCGGATCTTACTCTGGTTGACCTACGAGATTCGGTAGTAACTTGATCTGAACTTACATAATCATCATCATTAGCTTCCTCACTAATTGGTGTAGGAGTTACAGAAACAGATTTTTGTGATGAACTAGTTTCCAATGAGGGAGCAGGTACATTTACCTCATCAAGTTCTACTTTCCTCCCACTCACTTCTTTCGAGAGAAACTCCTTCTCTAGAAAGGATCCATTCTTAGCAACGAATGTCTTGCCTTCGGATCTGTGATAGAAGGTGTACCCAACAGTCTCCTTTGGGTATCCTATGAAGACACATTTCTCCGATTTGGGTTCGAGCTTATCAGGTTGAAGCTTTTTCACATAAGCATCGTAGCCCCAAACTTTAAGAAATGACAACTTGGGTTTCTTGCCAAACCACAGTTCATAAGGTGTTGTCTCAACGGATTTAGATGGTGCCCTATTTAACGTGAATGCAGCCGTCTCTAAAGCATAACCCCAAAACGATAGCGGTAAATCAGTAAGAGACATCATAGATCGCACCATATCTAGTAAAGTATGATTACGACGTTCGGACACACCATTACGCTGTGGTGTTCAGGGTGGCGTGAGTTGCAAAACTATTCCATGATGAAAATGTTGAGTGGCTCTCATATGAATAATTGTTGATCTAATAAAGAGCCCATTTTACCTTGTCTTCTCATGTTGAATAAAATGTTTCCAGATTCCAGCTTAGTCCACGACACTCTTGCACTATTATTATTTTCACATCGTTCGGTCGTGCAAGTGAAAGGCAATAATGACGACATTCGATGAACTGGTCGTGGCAGAGAGAAACGGGTATGAACTCGACTTGTTCTGTTTGTGTAAATATGTTTAACCTAGTATCCGGGATTCAGCCCATTATGATTAAACATGTTTGCAATGACAATTAGAGATTATAGTTTCTCATGCCATGCATAAGTAGCTAGGGGTGGATAATGATTTATCTTGGATATCAACATTGCGTTAAAATGATTGTGATGTAGTATGATGATATGGTATCCTCCTTTGAATGTTCGAGTGGCTTGACTTGGCACATGTTCATGCATGTAGTTGAATCAAAACCAACATAGCCTCTATGATATTTATGTTCATGGTGTTCATATCCTACTCATGCTAGTGTCCAATGTTACTTATGCATAGTGCATGTTTATGACCGTTGTTGCTCTCTAGCTGGCCGCTTCTCAATCTAATTGCTAGCCTTCGCCTGTACTAAGTGGGAATTCTGCTTGTACGTCAAAAACCTTGAACCCAAAGTTATTCCAGATGAGTCCATCATACCTACCTATATACGGTATTACCCTGTCGTCCTAAGTAAATTTGCATGTGCCACCTCTAAAAACTTCTAATAAATATCATTTTTGTGTGTTTGGATCCTTCATGGAACGACAGGAGGTGGTCGGTATCTTCCATGCTAAGCGGGTTATTCTCAGGTCGAGTGTTTATTCACTCGACATCGCACGAGAAAAGGGCGGTAATAGGGATGCCCAGTCCCAAACTGCAAACAGAAAAAGCTTACAAATAATCAAACAATAACACCCAATGGAGTCAAAACCTTTACTTTTATCGCTTGGCAACCGCCACTAGCGTGCTTAGCATGGAAGATATTGATAATTGATAGTCGTGAAGTAAATGAGAAGGGTGCATGTCTTAAAATATCATTTACCTCTGTTTAAAAACTTGAGCTTTGGCACCTCTGCAAATCACTGCTTCCCTCTGCAAAGGGACTATCATTTACCTTAATACTTCTTTTATAGTTGCGGATGCTTGCAATAGGAGTTAATCATAAGTGGGATGCTTGTCCAAGTAAGGACAACACCCGAGCACCAGTCCACCCACATATCAGATTATCAAAGTACCGAACGCGAATCATATGGACGTGATGAAAACTAGCTTGACGATAATTCCCATGTGTCCTCGGGAGCGCTTTTCTCTATATAATCGTTTGTCCAGGCTTGTCCTTTGCTACAAAAAGGATTGGGCCACCTTGCTGCACTTTATTTACTTTTGTTACTTGTTGCTCGTTACAAATTACCTTATCACAAAACTATCTGTTACCTATAATTTCAGTGCTTGCAGAGAATACCTTGCTGAAAACCGCTTATCATTTCCTTCTGCTCCTCGTTGGGTTCGACACTCTTACTTATCGAAAGGACTACGATAGATCCCCTATACTTGTGGGTCATCACATCCACGGGCTTATCCTCGATCGGATCTTTCCTGCCTTTGTTGCCGTCCTCTTTGGGTGTATCCACCATATACACATCATATGTGGAGGTAGTCGTCCAGCGCCCGGTGAATGGCGGGTCTTGGCTTTGTTTGTCTCTGGCATCGTCGTCCATACCATTGATGTCTTCGGAGGCATAATCTAGCATGTCGGTCAAATCCTCGACGGTGGCTATTAAGTGGGTGATGGGTGAGACGTGAAATTCCCCGCTCTCAGCCCCTAGTCCGGGCTGCGCGTAGTTCGGAGGCGATACTTCCGTAATGGCGAGGGATCGCATTAATTCCAAGGCCTCGCTTAACAGCGCATGCCAGACGGGGAACCGGGGGCCTGCGGGGCTAGGAACGGCATATTCTACCAGATTGAGCTCAATAGACGCAGACCTTGAGGGTTCAGCATTGGCATCCCGAGGCGAGTTCGGCTCTCTGATGACAGGGAGAGTCCTGCTTAATTCCAGGCTCGTCGAAGACATAGTTGCCTCCACGTCTTCGGAGAAAAGCTCCATAGTAGGAGAGAGTCCAGTGGGTTTCAGACACCCATCTTCGGATGAAGTAGTCTGCTCTAGATCTAAGGCCAGGGCAGGGATGATAGTTGGTCCTTGCGCGGTGCCTGATGACGGATCCAATGGGTTTCCTTCTTGGAGATGAGGAACAGTGGTCGAGGCCGTGAACCCTTCAAAGATCAAGTCTCCTCGGATGTTGGCGACGTAATTAAGGTTCCTGAATCTGATCTGATGACCAGGGGTGTAGCTATCGATCTGTTCGAGGTGACCAATCGAATTGGCACGCAGAGCGAAGCCACCAAACACAAAAAGTTGACCGGGGAGGAAAGTTTCCCCGGAAACGGCATCGTTGTTGACGATCGAACGAGCCATCGAACCTTCTGCCGACGACACAGTGGAACTCTCAATGAAAGCACCAATGTCGGTGTCAAAACCGGCCGATCTCGGGTATGGGGTCCCGAACTGTGTGTCTGAGGATCGAAGGTAACAGAAGACAAAGGGGGACACGATGTTTACCCAGGTTCGTGCCCTCTTAATGGAGGTAATACCCTACTTCCTGCTTGATTAGCTTTGATGAGTATAGGGGTTACAAGAGTTGATCTACCTCGAGATCGTGATGGCTAAACCCTAGATGTTGTAACATCCCAAAATTCTAAATTTTGGAATGTTATATTAAATAAATATTTATGCTTGTTTGTTTGATAGTGGTGTGGTTGCTTGTGTGAAATTGAGTGAAATTTGAAACTTTCTGAAAGTTGAATGAGAGGGAATGAAAATGACTTTCCCAAACTTCCACCTTGCATTTATGATCTCCATGAATTCAAATTCTTTTCATCACAAAACCCTGGAGAGAAGATGACATGACTTCTTCCATTTATTTAAATGACAAGGGGTGTTGAAAATATTTGAATTTCATTTGGAAAATATTTCCAATTCTGAAACTTTATGCAACTCAATGATTTTCACGAGAGAAGATAAAATGACTTCTTTAAATTAAATGAAATATGAGTTGGGAGTTTTAAAAGAATTAAATCCAAAGTTCTTTTGAATTTATTTCCAATTTGGAGTTATTTGAGTTTTATTCAAAATATTTTTCTCCAAAAACAAAATATATGGAAATTAGGGTAACATGATTCCCTACATCGAGAAAATTGGAGAGAAATTAATTTGAAGTCATTTTGGTATTTTAAAAATAATTTTTGTTGGATTTTATTGGACTAGAAGCACTCTTTGCTTTATTTAAATTTGTGTGTATTTTATTTAACGCTAGAATAATGTTCATCATGTAGGAAATCTTTTCCTGAAAATTTTGATATATTATATGCCTATATAAAATTTTTATTTGGTTTTATTATTTTTGTTTTGTTGTCTCTGTCTTTAAAAATAAATAAATAAATAAATAAATATTCGCAGCGCCAAGGGCCAAGGCCCAAGGCCAAGCCAGCGGCCGGCCGGCCAAGGCCAAGGCCATCGCGCGCACCAGGGAGCCGCCGCTCCTTTTCCTTTTCCTAGTAGGACTCTTTTCCTACTTTCGTTTATTCCGATTTGTTTCTAGATCTTTTCCCTTTTTTTTCCTAATCCTAGTCTATTTCTTGCCCCTACCCCAAGCAAAACCCTCCCTCCCCACTATAAATACCCAAGCACCCCCTCCAACACATCAAACCAACACCTCTCCTCTCCTCTCCTCTCCGCAGCAGCAGAAGCAGCTAACCACCACCGCCGCCAAGTGCCGCCGCCACGCCTCGACCTCTCCCGAGGTTTATATGATCTCCTCTCCACCGTCCTGTGATCTCCTTTCCTCTAGGATCAACCGTAACATCGGATCCGATCTTCTTCCCCAACTCCGACGACTACTCCGGTGAGATCCACGAAATCCCGTAATTTATTTTTTTCAGAAAATAGCAATCTTAGAAAATTCATATCTTTTAGAGTTTTTAGTATTTTTGAGTGATTCCAATTGCTATGTGTCACAAATTTGCTGAAGTTTCTGTTAGTGTCTCTGGATTTCAAATTTGAGTAGTTTAAATTTGAATTTGATAAATTTTGTTCAGATTAGTATTTTGGCCATAACTTGAGTTTAAAAATAGGTTTTAATTAATTCTTTTCGCTCCTGGTCACTTGTGATATTGTTTAGCTGTAGGATTTAGTTTGGTAATTTTGGAGTATTTTAAATTAGATTTTAGTAAAAACAGTACTGTTTTGCTTATATAGTTGTTTTAGTTATGTAATTATTGTTTTTAATTATTTTAGTTCATTCCTTTTGTAGATTTTCACTTGTTGTTATATGTTTATGCTTAGCTACAGTAGATAAATTTTTCTAGTTATTTATTAGTGTTTAGCTACTGTTTTTGTAATTGCTTGTTTAGTTCATAGTGATAGTGGATAAAAATAGTTTTATTAGTTTTAAAAGTAATTCTTTTCCACTTCAAATTATATTGTTTTTGTTTCTGTTATTTGTGAACACATTAGTTGTTATATTTATTTAGTATAGTTTATTAATGTTTTAATAAATGATTTGCTGTTATAGTTGTCTTAGTGTTTTGCTAGTTGCTATATTTGTTCTAGTATTAACTAGATGGTTATAGTAGTTTTATATTAGTTCTTTTTGTTAGTTATTAAATTAGTAATTTATTTTCCGTTATTTTATTAGATTTATATTTTCTTTGTTGTAGAAAAAATTATTAGAGTAATTTAGTGATGTTATGTTAAGATTGTGTGAGTTGGTCACCACTAGTTTTTTCCTTGAATTTTTCTTTCGAAGTTTATCCTTTGGTTTTCGACTTGGTTTTCTTTGTCGCTTTTATTTTGATTGAGTATTGTTATGAGTGTTAGAATTGTTTGCTAGGATGTTTGCTTATGTGAATGCTATGTTTGACTATATAGATTTTCAATGGAGTGACGATTAGTTCTACCAAGTCATTTTCTGACAGCGTTGTTATCTTCATCAAGTATTACCAGGCAAGTTCACTTTGACCATGCTTTCATACCTATGTTTTTATTGCATTTAGTGGCATCTTTGTAACAACTCTCCAGTAGTGATACTGAATTCTTGTAGTTGAGTAGTATGCATGAGGTAGGAACCCATCCCCTGTTACCAAGCCCGGGACGTCATTTATTTTAATGCTACGCTATAGTAGACGGGATTGGTATGAGTGCTCGGGAGTGGTGTGAGAATGGAGGATCTACGTCAATGACGACAACTCCATGATGGAATCTGCAAGGACTGCATCTTCAAGGCCTCAAGACTTCAAGACTCGAGACAAGAATTCAATACACACTACTGGGTGAAGGATGGTTGACGAGCACCCTGGAGAATCCAGTGGTTGGCCGGGATGCATGGAGAAGCGCCATGACATCTTGCGGAAAGCTTCACCCAGACTCAAAGAGACGGAAGAATACTTCATGCCCGAAGCTTACTGCAACCGCAAGTCACTATGAGCTCGGCTTGGTTGACCCTAGTTGTGACTCGCTAGGGCGGTGCTAGAAGATGTAGAACTACGGTAGGATTGAATGAGCACCGGACGGTGGTCGGGGAACTCTTCGAAGACCATGTTTGGTCATCTTGTTCTCAAACACCACGAAGTGCGAGAACGTAAAAGAGGATCGAATCTTGCGGGTAAAGTGTACAAACCTCTGCAGAGGGTTAAAACCTAATCGATTAGCCGTGTCCCGATTACGGACAATTTGAGCCTCGGACTTGGATCTATCTCGGAACTCTCAACACCGGATTGATAACTTAATTGTGGGCAACTTATGATGATTTTGGGCTATGAGACATCGGTTGGCGGAACCATGTCATGATAGAAAACTCCATAGTACAGACTTCATTTATTCCTTTGATGTAGGGAAAATAAAACCAGCTTTTACGCAAACAAAACTCAGACCCGAGCCACAAAGCCAAATTGCATATAGTATAGTTTTACCATCTGTTTATCATGTTGTGATCTTGCGGTACATTCAATGTAATTGACCTACACGGCTGCAACATATCATGTTGCAGGATTTTCTTCGACGAGTAAGAGTTACGATACTGAGGTTACGATCTACACTCAACTCCGCCGATGGCGTTGATGGACTCCACACCCGACTATTTGTTTCATTGTGACTTATGAGGTATATATCAGTTTTACGTTAATTATACATGTGATTGCACTTTGATATATACATTGATGTACTTGTGTGTGCCAAAGATACTTGATCCGAGGATGACACAAAGAACACGTAGGCTTGACCGTCTGAGGTCGGGTCGCTACAGATGTCTAGCCTATGTAAATTCTGATAGCCTCTACAGACTAGCCCCTCCGGTTTATATAGACACCGGAGGGGCCTAAGGTTGTACAGAATCGGTTTACAGAGAAAGGAAATCGTACATCTGGATGCCAAACTTGCCATCCACGCAAAGGAGAGTCCCATTCGGACAAGGGGGAAGGCCTTCTATCTTGTATCTTCACGGCCCATCAGTCCGGCCCATGTTACATAGACCGGAAACCCGAGGACCCCATAATCCAGGACTCCCTCAATGACTCCGAGAGGGAGTACAAACTATGCCAGGAGGCGCAGTGGGTGTGGGTATGGAGGAGATGCTGGCGCTCTCGGCCCCCGGGGACGTCTATGTGCCGGAGCTGGACGTCAAGAAGGAGGTGAAGGAGGAGGCCATGGAGGACCGACCGCCCACCCCGGTGTGAAACAAGGGGTTGTACGAGCAGTCATGGTCGTGGACGACCATGGTGCCATGCAACCCGCCGTCGTCGCCGCCATCAGCACCGCGGGCGGCGTGGGCGTCGTGGTCACCACCACGGCAGTGTGCACAGGACGCCGGGCCATTTTAGGGGTCGCCGCCCCACCTCTAGACGTCGCTTCCCTACATCGACCTGACCAAGGACGATGACGGCGAGGACGGTGGCACCTGAAGACGGCGACGCGGGCGGCCGGCAGATATACCAATTTTTAAGTACTATGTGCAGGGCGTGACGAGACGTGTACTGTTTAATTAATTTTATGTTTTTAATTATTTTTGGAACGCCTTTTTCGATTATTTTTTAAGTTGCAATGCCTTTTTTGGGATTTTTTTTGGTCCAACACGGACAATGTTTGGGATGCGGTCGCGCGTTGAATGCACGGACTGCCGGGCGGCCCAAACCGGACATGCGCGTCCGTTTTGCCGACCCAAGCGGACGAAACGAACGTCCATTTAGGGTCGTAAGTTGGAGTTGGCTTCATAACTCATACCGGTGACTTTGTCTAAAAAAAACTCATACCCGTGACAAGTCTGAGGGTTGGATTGTCAACACGGATCCTAATCAGCACTCCAAACTACTCCCTCTGATTCTTTTTTCTCTGCGTATAAGCTGAGATCCGGATACCAAGGAGAGCTTGGTTCGATTTCTTTTGGACAATTTCACCCCTGCTTGCATGCGAGGAGGCGCGTTCTTTTAATCGCTGCATAAGGCTAGTCATAGTGGGAGTAACTTAGCTAGTAACATAGCGCACTCCGAGAAATTTTTGCTTATGTGGCAAGTATTTAATGTGAGGTGGTAACATAATATATTATCGTAACATAGCGCTTCAAAGACAAGATGAGTCTGCTAATAAATGAAGCCATCTATGACACCACTATCATGTTACTTTGCATTATAAAGGTAGTAACTTAGACTAGTGTCATGCATATAACACTAGTCTAAGTTACTCCCCACTATGACCAGCCTAACCGATTCCGATTGGCTGGTGGTTCGGTTTCCACTTTTCTCTCCCCACGGGCCCTAGTGCATGGTCTGCTGGATTGGTTGGATTCTGCATGCATAGGACTAGTTACTGTTGTAGAGGTCATAATTACCGTGGCAGAAGCGGGCTAGGGATGGAAATCGTAGCAGAAAGAGGGAAGTGCCCAGACTAATAAGAGAAAAAACGGAAAAAGTTATGGGCAAAGAAAAAGGGAACGGAGGGAGTACTAGTAACACTTCAATACTGCTACCACTTGAGATGAACTTGCAAACATCAACACTTCCTTACAAGGATCAGCACAAATTTTCTTTCCTCTCATCACATCTGACGGCGCAGGAGTTTGGCGTTGTCGTTGTTGAACATGTGGGTGAGCTGGTCGTCCTGCCTGCTGACCTGGCCGGACACGTTGCTGTAGCCAGGCTCCTGGTTCCTGACGTAGCTGGCCGGGGCCGCTTGTCGTAGGTGCCGGCGACGTAGGGCTGGCTGCCCTGGCTGTAGGGCACGTAGGGCCATATCTCGGCCTTCTTGGGCCTCAACCGAGTTTTCCAGGGTGGCCGACGCGGGACGTGAAATTCACCGAGCGAATCGCTGCGCAATTAGTACCGTACCGGGAGTTTAATCAGGATGTGACCGGTTTATTAGGCTGAATTCTACGGACTGCATCGCCAACACAGGGATATGCACGGCTGTCACAACTGCGAAAGATGCCAAAGCGCACAAATAAAAAAGGCCTCCTAGCCCAACCCGTGACCCAGCATCAAAAGATGCGCACGGACGAAAAGATGGCCTTCGAGCCCAGTCATGACCCAGCACCGATAAGGCTGGTCACAATGGAGAGGAACTTAGGAGTAACATCACACACTCCAATACAACTTTGCTTATGTGGCACATATTTAATGAAGAGAGAGGTGCTTGTGGTAACTAGCTAAGTTACCGGAACATCACACACTCCAAGAAACAATGAGTCTATAACCTAATAAATACATCATTGCATGACACTAAGTAACATAGTCTAGGGAAGTGTGTATGTTACTAGCTTATGTTCTTGCCCATTGTGACCAGTCTAAGTGCGCACGGACCAAAACAAATACAGTAAAAGATCCTCTATGAGGGCACAGTCGAAAAAAATAGCGCAATTGCATCACCTAGGTTGGCATGTGCTAGACATTAGCACCGGGCTTTTTGTTCAAATTCCTTTTTTTAATGCCTTGGTGGGCTTCTACGCCCTCCCGGAGAGCAGGTTCGGCGCTGGCCGCGCCCTGTTGTCCAAGTGGTTCATGGAGGGCATGGTCGTGCAAGGGTTCGAGACGATGAGAGGCGCGCGCCCTGTTGTCCAAGTGGTTCATGGGGGGCATGGTCGTGCAAGGGTTCAAGGCGATGAGAGGCGCCAACAGGATGGTGACTGCATGGTCTATTTTGGTCAAGATCGATGGGGTGCTCTTCACCATGTGGTCACCATCGTTGCTGGAGGGTGAATGTGTGGTCTTTTTTTGGTCGCAATTCAAATTCCTTTTTTTTAATGCCTTGGTGGGCTTCTACGCCCTCCCGGAGAGCAGCGCTGACCGCACCCTGTTGTCCAAGTGGTTCATGAAGGGCATGGTCGTGGAAGGGTTCGTGACGATGAGAGGCGCCCGCGGGATGGTGACTGCATGGTCTATTTTGGTCAAGATCAGTGGGATGTTCGTGGTCACCATCGTTGCTGGAGGGTGTATGTGTGGTCTTTTTTGGTCGAAATTCAAAGAAGTTGATGACGTGCTCTCCAGCGTTGCCAGCGTGCTCACCATCGGCGTCCCTTGCCACCGAGGAGCATCACAAGTGTTCGACGAAATGTTTGAACATAATACAAGTTTTACTTCGGCTAGGTCCAGGCAAAACTTAGTGGAGTAAAAATACTCCACTAACTTCTCGTTTGGTCCTTCCAGAGTTAATAACCAAGGGACAAAAACCACGGATGAGAAAACCACGGATGTGAATGTTCCCCGTCGTCATTTCACGCAAAGAAAGAGGTGAAAAAGTCTTCCGTTCAACGAGAATAATCCAGATGCAAAGGACGCGGTGTAGGAGCGGAGGTAGCGGCCAAGTTTCTCTGATGGGAGGAGGCGATGGTTTCAACCCAGGGAATTGGAGGGCATCGGGGAGTGGCTCCCAGCTGTCACCAAATGGGCCTGCAAGAACCAGGCCGAAATAAACTCATGGTTTACTCACTCAGGGAAATGACAGGGATCCCTCGCAACCAAACAAGGCCTAAGTTTTATTTTAATTTTGAAGAGATCGGCTAGAGATGCTCTAATAAACTGAGGCGTGAAGAGAGAGGATCATGCCATTGAGATGTCTTTCTGCAGGAGACCAAGTTACCCAAACGATCCATGGGTTTCTCGACTCATAAGTACCCGTGACAATCCGAGGGTTGGATTGTCAACACGATCCTAATCAGCACTCCAAACTACTACTAGTAACATTCATACTTCAATACTACTACTTGAGATGAACTCTCAAACATTGTCGAACACTTCCCAGGGATCACTAGCCGCATGCAGTGCAGAAGTTATTTTTTTTCCTCTCATCACATCACATGACGGCGCAGGAGTTGGCGTTGTCGTCGTTGAACATGTCGGTGAGCTGGTCGTCCTGCCTGCTGACCTGGCCGGACACGTTGCTGTAGCCGGGCTCCTGGCTCCTGACGTAGCCGGCGGGGGCCCGCTTGTCATAGGTGCCGGCGACGTAGGGCTGGCTGACCTGGCTGTAGGGCACGTAGGGCCATATCTCGGCCTTCTTCCCCGTGGACTGCGCCTTCCTCAGCACCTTGCTGGGCTCCACGTACCCCGCCACCGTCACCTTCTGCTGCTTCCTGTTGATGTTCACTGATCGGACCCCTGAAATTACAAAGCTCACAGTTAATCCAAGTGCTTATCCACTAGTGTGAAGTTGACGTTATTGATTTCCTTTAGATTTGCCAATAAGAACGGTAACAGAAGTCCTAGTCCAAGTGATGTTGTAAAGATGCAAAATTAGTGCAAGAGATGCAGCTTCTGCATGTGGAAACATCATTCATGTGTCCGTAAAGTAAATCCTCCATGTTCATTAAATATATATTTTTCTTCATCAGAAAAATCCTGCTCATATTTGGTAAACTTAATGTGTGTAGCATTCTTACAAGACTTCTTTTTGCTTCAGTAAAACTATAGAGTCCAGACTTCAGACCATGAGTATGTTCGAAAGAAACACTTGTGTTCTAGTGCATATTTACCTCAGGGAGCATGTTACTCAGATGATCTCTACCGAAGATTTAGGGAAGAAAAATGTGTTATAGTGCATTTGTGCTATGAATAAAGACAAATGCGTTACGACAAGATTCATCATGAAACGTGCACACGCCTTATCTGTTCCTGTTCTAACTAGCTGAGCAAAGGAGCAGAGATGGAAGTAGAACCTTTCAAGGAGCTGAAAACGCAGCTCATAATAAATTGAAACTTAATCAGTTTTTTTGTCTAAACGTGCACATAAGAAATGAGGTCCTGCTCAAGTGAGGCTGCAACTAATGTTTCAGACTCCCCGCATAAAAAAAAACTGAAGTTTCAGACAGTAAAGATGCTTGAAAGGATATTTTTTATCTCCCATGTTCAGCGAGGCCACGGTGCTAGATTGTTTTTTTCTTTTAGCTTGGCAAACTAAAACCTCCATCAAATATATAGGCCTCCATTTTGTTCAGTGAGGGGTTTTACCAAACTAAATCCTACTGTACATTCTTGGGCAAAGAGCATTCTTGTGAGGTCGACACAACTATTTGCAATAAGGCCCTAATCATATCAAAACCTCTTTTGCATGAGGGCGTATGTAGAACAAGAGATCAAAGCATTTATAAGAACATGTGGTTTAAGCAGTTATGAAACTCTGTTGTTGCACTTCAAAATGTGCGTACTATTGGATAAGTAGATCAAAATGTGCTGCAACAAGATGCGCTATGAAGTATGAAGCGTGCGCATGCCTTGTCTGTTCTTTCTAAGAAGAGGAGCAGAAGAGCAGAGGAGCAGAGAGAGGCCGAACCTTTCATGGAGGAGAGCGCGTTCTTGACCTTGCGCTCGCACCCCTCGCAGTCCATGCTGACCTTGAGCTCCACCGTCTGCATCTGCTTCCTCCTCCTCCTGCTGCCGTGGCCGTGGCCGTGGCCATGGCCTCCACCGCCCCCCAGCAGCCCGGACAGGTACTCCAAGGTGCCCCCCACTCCCATCGCAATCCCTCGCAACCTCTCAGCAGCAGCAATAACAAGAGGAAGAAGAAGCTTTCAAGTACCAACCAAGAAGGCTCCTGACCAAAGATGGGTCTCTCAGTGTCACTGACCAAAGATGTGAGATATGAATGGGAGGAAGCAAGGCGGTCATTTATACACACGCAGTGCAGCTGCTGCGTGTGCTGCCCCTTGCGCAGTGACAGACAGCAGACGACGGGGGAGGGGAGAGGCTTGCAAAAGGACCATGCGAGACCTTTTTCTCTCGCGCGACAGTGGTTGCGTTGATGTTGATGTTGCCAGGACAAGGAAGAAGAGATGAAATCAATGGTGCGGGGAAAGGGATAGGACGGGGGCTAGCCGCGTAGGAAGGAAATCAATGTCGAAGGGTGGCGAGAGGGTTCTTGGAAGTTGGAAGCCACAGTGGCCTAGGGTGGCTATGCCTCTGTCTATGGCCTGCCTGTCTTGACAGCCATGTGTGCATCAGTGCATGCATGCGCCCTCCTAACCCGTGTAGGCCTTTGGAAAAGCGCATAGCCAGGACCAAAGCTGCACAAGGAAAAAGGCTCTCTGGACTTCTGAAAGAGCAGATTCAGTGAGGTTTTCAGAGATGGTAATAAATAAAGATAGAAGGGGAAATAATACTAGAACCAAAAACAAAATAATGGCAATGTACTTGGCCCCAAGATATTTCTTACAAAGCTTCCAAGAAGAGCCTACCTGCTCCCTCACCAGCTGTGTTTTGTTCAAGTGTTGGTAGTGCAGCGACGGGTCCTGGAACGGGGCACGCCACCCAGACGTGGAGCAAAAATGAAATGGGGAGGCGCGTCCCTGTCGAACCCAGCGTTGCGCGCAGCATGTAGCCGACTGGTTGGTGAATGGTGACGAGACGCCCCCCATCCCATGCCCTGCTGGTTGGTTCCAGTGGTGGACGGTTGCGTGCTCCGTGCCATGGACACCGCGCCGTCCATGACGACGAAGGAGCGGCACGGCACGGCACTGACGCTGCTGCTGCTCTACGTCTGCTCTTTGCTCCACTCCGGCACGGCGGCACCCCAGCCCAGGTTTCTGATTCTTTTCCGTGGGTTCAAAATGCGTGAGAGATAGATACTCTTCTCCGTGTGCTAAAAAATGCGTGCAAGATACATTCGTGATTAGTGTGTGGCCTTTGGCTGCCTCTTACTAGCTTCTGATGGTAGGGCGCTGTCGCGATGGAACCGCCTGCAGTTGGCCGGGTTGTAGTACCAAATGATCGGTCGGTTGTTCGCAACCAATTATTGGCATTTGGCGGCAACAATGTCGGGCGTGAACTGAATGGAGAGATTCAGGCGTGGTGCATGGTACTACATTGGTACGTACGTCGATTATTGCAACACATCATGGACATGACGGGGCAAACGGCCCCGGGAGAAGCATTGTATCGCCACCTTTGGTTGCACTGCAGGCCAAAGAGAAAAAACACAAGGGGGCTTCACGGCCGTGTCGACATAATAAAATTCCAAGAAGCAGAGCGGAACAGCGCGCCAGGGATGATAGATAGGTCTGGGAACGAATTGACTCCGCACCAACCCGTGACGGAATTGCGCCCGAAACCAAAACCCACACACGGACACGGTACATCACGCCACACCACTTGCTCTGCGGTTGCATCGCATGCACCTTTCTTTTTGAACCTTTCTGCAAAGGAACAGATCTGATCAGATCGGCGCGGCGCGTCCACGAGGAGACGCAGCGACTGGCGAGATATCACACCGCATCGCATTTCGATGCGATGCAGCAACTGGTGAGTGAATGCACACACCTAGTATTACTTTGGATAGTTTTCCGCTAGTTTACGAAGCTGGCAGAAAGATCTGGCTGGGATGGACACAGCAATAATATCCGAGGGGCGCCCAACATACCACACCAATACCAAACCTGTGCACGATGACAGAAAGTTGAGAGGGGCGATGGAGAGAGAAAACAGACAGGTGATCAGGGAAGCGACAGCCTATTTGAACACGATCATCGCTGGATCCGCTGCCTTGCACCCCTCTGTTCAAGGTGTGTCAGCCACCATTGCTTGCTGCGCTAAAGTCTCCATCACCAAGGCCGCGGCCGCCATCGAAGAGAAGAAAAACTCTTGCTGGAGTGGTGGGTTTCAACATCAGCCGCTCCAGCCCACGTCTCCAGGCTAAACAGAGGAAGCTTCCGATTGCTAAGATGGCGGAGAAGTTGCTGTGCCAGCGCATGGGGGTCATTGACGAGGGGCGGCAAGTCACCGAGGAGGCCATCAACAAGTTCGTGGCCATGTTCCATGGCCAGCTGCCTGACATCACAGTTTCGGCCCTTCGGGCTCTGTTCAACCTCGACTGTGATCTGGCGAACGCCGTTGAAGCTGCTTTGTTTGAGCATGGTGGGCAGGTAGGTACCGAGCTCCAGGAAACAAGCGCAGAGGTGGTCGCTGAGGCGGAGTGATGGCGCAGCCTGATGCCCACGCTGATGATGTCCTTTCCATCTCCATGTTAGATACAACCTCTATGTGTGTGTGCCTGTACGCCTGGTTGCAGCCATCCATGTTGATGCCTGCCTCCTTTTGCCTTGGCGAGGCTTCTATGTATCCCCTTAGCTACCGTGAACTGCTAGTGACATTTGTTGTTGAAGTTGGATGCATGCGCTCCATATGCAGCTCCAGAACTATTGTAATCAAGGTTATCCATGATAGATCAAAATCTTAGCATCCTAAACTGGAACGTACGAGGTCTAAATTGCCCTGACCATCGAGCAACTATCCTAGAGACGATCGCTGCTACCCCTTGCCACATTGTCTGTCTACAAGAGACCAAGCTAGAGCTCGTCGACCCGTTCATCGCTTCGTTCCTCGGTGGCCACAACCTGAAAAACTTTGTTCGGCCTTGACCATCGGCACCCGTGGTGGCATCTTGCTGCTTTGGGATGAGAGTGTGGTTGATGTAAATGATGTGTGCATTGGCACCTTCTTCCTCTCTGCGCACAACCACGATCGTTTCCTCGACCACAACCTTCAAGCTCACCACTTGTCTATGGCCCGACACGAAGCAATCTTAAGGACGCCTTCTTCCAAGAGTTGATCGTGAGAAGCCACCCCGTGTTCAAAGTGGTTGGTTTCCGTGATTTCAACCAAATCTACCGTGCGCAAGATAAGAACAAGCCAAATGTCGATCGAAGTCGTATCGTCCGCTTCAGAAACGCGCTCAATCTCTGTGAGCTCAAAGAGATCCATTTGTTGGGGAACGTTGCAGAAAATTAAAATTTTTCCTACGGTTTCACCAAGATCCATCTATGAGTTCTACCATGCAACGAGTAACGAGAGAGTTTGCATCTACATACCACTTGTAGATCGAATACGGGCGTTCTTGAGAGTGGTGATGACGAAGACGTTCCCAACGTGATTCCGATCACCGATGACCAAAGTATCTTGAAAGGACAGCACCTCCGTGTTCAACACACGTGCGGAGACGATGGCGTCTCCTCCGTCTTGATCCAGCAAGAGAGAAGGAGAGGTTGAAGAAGACAATCCCAATGGCAGCACGACGGCGTGGTGCAGCTGGTACTGTAGTTCTCCCACAGGCTTCGCCAAGCTTGCGTGAGAAAGAGAGGTGTTGGGAGGGAGGGCTGCGCCTACAACTGTGTTGGCAGCCTCCCCCACCCCTCTATTTATAGGAGGAGAGGGTCAGGGGGCCGGCCCTCTAGGGCAAACCCTAGGGGCGGCGGCCAAGGAGGAGGGAGGAGGTGGCTTGCCCCCAAGCTGAGGCGCCTTTAGGTTTCCTCCTCCCAAACCCTAGGCGCATGGGCCTAGGTGGGGGCGCACCCAGCCCACCAGGCTGGTTCCCTCCCACTTAGCCCATGTGGCCCCCGGAGAGGTGGCCCCTCCGGTGGACCTCCGAACCCTCCCGTGGCCCCTTACTTTTACCAGATACCACCGAAACTTCCCGAGTCCGTTTAACCACTTTCCATATATAAATCTTTACCTCCGGACCATTCCGAACTCCTCGTGACGTCCGGATCTCATCCGGACTCAACAACATTCGGTAATCACATACTTGTCTTCCTATTAACCCTAGCGTCACCGAACCTTAAGTGTGTAGACCCTACGGGTTCGGGAGACATGCTGAACATGACCGAGACTACCTCAAGTCAATAACCAACAGCGGGATCTGGATACCCATGTTGGCTCCCACATGCTCCTCGATGTTGTCATCGGATGAACCACGATGTCAAGGGTTCAAGCAACCCGTATTCTATTCCCTTTGTCGACGGTGTGTTACTTGCCCGAGACTCGATCGTCGGTATCCCAATACCTCGTTAGTCTCGTTATCGGCAAGTCACTTTACTCGCATCGCAATGCATGATCCCGTGACCGACACTTGGTCACTTTGAGCTCATTATGATGATGCATTACCGAGTGGGCCCAGTGATACCTCTCCGTCATACGGAGTGACAAATCCCGCCTCGATCCGTGTCAACCCAATGGTCACTTTCGGAGATACCTGTAGTGCACCTTTATAGTCACCCGATTCGTTGTGACGTTTGATACACCCAAAGCACTCCTACGGTATCCGGGAATTGCACGATCTCATGGTCTAAGGAAGAGATACTTGACATTGGAAAAGCTCTAGCAAAACGAACTACGATCTTGTGCTATGCTTAGGATTGGGTCTTGTCCATCACGTCATTCTCCTAATGACGTGATCCGTTGTCAATGACATCGATGTCCATAGTCGAAACCATGACTATCTGTTGACCAACGAGCTAGTCAACTAGAGGCTTACTAGGGACGTATTGTAGTCTATGTATTCACACGTGTATTACGATTTCCGGATAATACAGCTTATAGCATGAATAAAGACAATTATCATGAACAAGGAAATATAATAATAATGCTTTTATTATTGCCTCTAGGGCATATTTCCAACAGTCTCCCACTTGCACTAGAGTCAATAATCTAGTTTACATTGTGATGAATCGAACACCCATAGAGTTCGGTGCTGATCATGTTTTGCCGCGGAAGAGAAGTTTAGTCAGCGGATCTGCGACATTCAGATCCGTATGCACTTTACAAATTTCTATGTCTCCATTCTGAATATTTTCACGGATGGAGTTGAAGCGACGCTTGATGTGCTCGGTCTTCTTGTGAAACACAGGCTCCTTGGCAAGGGCAATAGCTCCGTGTTGTCACGAGAAGAGTTTGATCGGCCCCGACGCATTGGGTATGACTCCTAGGTCGGTGATGAACTCCTTCACCCAAATTGCTTCATGCGCTGCCTCCGAGGCTGCCATGTACTCCGCTTCACATGTAGATCCCGCCACGACGCTCGCGCTTGCAGCCGCACCACCATCGCTCCACCATTCAACATATACACGTATCCGGTTTGTGACTTAGAGTCATCCAGATCGTGTCGAAGCTAAGCGTCGGCGTAACTTGTTACTGACGAGCTCTTCGTCACCTCCATAAACGAAAACATGTCCTTTGTCCTTTTCGGTACTTCAGGATATTCTTGACCGCTGTCCAGTGTTCCTTGCGGGATTACTTTGGTACCTTCCTACCAAACTTACGGCAAGGTTTACATCAGTCCGGTACACAAGATGGCATACATAATAGATCCTATGGCTGAGGCATAGGGATGACACTCATCTCTTCTTTATCTTTTGTCGTGGTGGGGCATTGAGCTGAGCTCAATCTCACACCTTGCAAAACAGGCAAGAACCCTTCTTGGACTGATCCATTTTGAACTTCTTCAAAATCTTATCAAGGTATGTGCTTTGTGAAAGACCTATGAGGCGTCTTGATCTATCTCTATAGATCTTGATGCCTAATATATAAGCAGCTTCTCCAAGGTCCTTCATTGAAAAACACTTATTCAAGTAGGCCTTAATGCTGTCCAAGAATTCTATATCATTTCCCATCGAAGTATGTCATCTACATATAATATGAGAAATGCTCTGAGCTCCCACTCACTTTCTTGTAAACGCAGGCTTCTCCATAAGTCTCAAGCATAAACCCAAACGCTTTGATCATCTCATCAAAGCGAATGTTCCAACTCCGAGATGCTTGTACCAGCCCATAAATGGATCGCTGGAGCTTGCATACTTTGTCGACATTCTTAGGATCGACAAAACCTTCCGGCTGTATCATATCAGCTCTTCCTTAAGATAGCCGTTAAGGAACGCTGTTTTGACGTCCATCTGCCATATCTCATAATCATAGTATGCGGCAATTGCTAACATGATTCGGACGGACTTAAGCTTCGCTACGGAGAGAAAGTCTCATCGTAGTCAATCCCTTGAACTTGCCGATAACCCTTAGCGACAAGTCGAGCTTTATAGATGGTGACATTACCATCCGCGTCCGTCTTCTTCTTAAAGATCCATTTGTTTTCTATCGCTCGCCGATCATCGGCAAGTCACCAAAGTCCACACTTTGTTTTCATACATGGATTCTATCTCGGACTTCATGGCTTCTAGCCATTTGTTGGAATCTGGGCCCGCCATCGCTTCTTCATAGTTCGAAGGTTCATTGTTGTCTAACAACATGATTTCCGTGACAGGTTGCCGTACCACTGCAGTGCGGGCGTGTCCTAGTGGACCTCTGAAGTTCAAGTAGCAACTTGTTCAAGTACCTTGATCATCATCATGAATTTCCTCTTCGGTTGGTGTAGGCACCACAGAACATTTTCCGAGCTGCACTACTTTCTGTTCAAGAGGTAGTACTTCATCGAGTTCTACTTTCCTCCCACTTACTTCTTTCGAGAGAAACTCTTTTCCGTAAAGATTCCGTTCTTGGCAACAATGATCTTGCCCTCGGATCTTAAGTAGAAGGTATACCCTACGGTTTCCTTAGGGTATCCTATGAAGACGCATTTTTCCGACTTGGGTTCGAGCTTTTCAGTTGAAGTTTCTTGACATAAGCATCGCATCCCCAAACTTTTAGAAACGACGACTTAGGTTTCTTCCCAAACCATAATTCATACGGTGTCGTCTCAACGGACTTAGACGGTGCCCTATTTAAAGTGAATGTAGCTGTCTCTAGGCGTATCCCCAAAATGATAGCGGTAAATCAGTAAGAGACATCATAGACCGCACCATATCCAATAGAGTGCGATTCTGACGTTCGGACACACCATTCTGTTGAGGTGTTCGGTAGGCGTTAGTTGTGAAACGATTCCACATTTTCTTAAGTGTGTACCAAATTCGTGACTTAAATATTCTCCTCCACGATCCGATCGTAAGAATTTTATCTTTCGGTCACGTTGATTCTCTACTTCATTCTGAAATTCCTTGAACTTTTCAAAGGTCTCAGACTTGTGTTTCATCAAGTAGACATACCCATATCTACTCAAGTCATCGTGAGAGTGAGAACATAACGATATCCTCCATGAGCCTCAACGCTCATTGGACCGCACACATCGGTATGTATGATTTCCAATAAGTTGGTTGCTCGCTCCATTGTTCCGAGAATGGAGTCTTGGTCATTTTGCCCATGAGGCATGGTTCGCATGTGTCAAATGATTCATAATCAAGAGACTCCAAAAGTCCATCAGCATGGAGCTTCTTCATGCGCTTGACACCAATGTGACCAAGGCGGCGATGCCACAAGTATGTGGGACTATCGTTATCAACTTTACATCTTTTGGTATTCACGCTATGAACATGTGTAATACTACGCCGAGATTCATTAAGAATAAACCATTGACCATCGGAGCATGACCATAAAACATATCTCTCATATAAATAGAACAACCATTATTCTCGGATTTAAATGAGTAGCCATCTCGCATTAAACGAGATCCGGATACAATATTCATGCTCAAACTTGGCACCAAATAACAATTATTAAGGTTCATAACTAATCCATTGGGTAAATGAAGAGGTAGCGTGCGACGGCGATCACATCGACTCTGGAACCATTCCCGACGCGCGCATCGTCACCTCGTCCTTCGCCAGCCTCCGCTTATTCCGCAGCTCCTGCTGTGAGTTACAAATATGAGCAACGGCACGGTATCAAATACCGGGAGTTACTACGATTCTTGGTAAGGTACACACCAATTACATGTATATCAAATATACCTTTGGTGTTGCCGGCCTTCTTATCCGCTAAGTATTTGGGGCAGTTCCGCTTCGAAGGACCCTTCCCTTGCAATAAAAACACTCAGTCTCGTGCTTGGGTCCATTCTTTGACTTCTTCCCGCAACTTGCTTGCCGGCGCGCAATCTCCTTGCCATCCTTCTTGAAGTTCTTCTTGCCCTTGCCCTTCTTAAACTTAGTGGTCTTATTGACCATCAACACTTGATGTTCTTTCTTGATTTCAACCTCGGTGACTTGACATAGAGAACACTTCAGAATGGTCTTTACCATCCCCTGCATGTTGTAGTTCATCACAAAGCTCTTGTAGCTTGGTGGGAGCGATCGGAGGATTCTGTCAATGACCGCCTCATCGGGGAGGTTAATATTCAGTGGGTCATACGGTTGTGCAACCCACATCTTGAGAATGTGTTCACTTGTAACTGTTTTCCTCCATCTTACAACTATAGAACTTGTCGGAGATGTCATATCTCTCAACCCGGCGTGAGCTTGGAAAACAAGTTTCAGCTCCTCGAACATCTCATATGCTCCGTGGTGCTCAAAACGCTTTTGGAGCCCGGTTCTAAGTCATAAAGCATGCCGCACTTTGAACGAGGGAGTAATCATCGGCCGCGAGACTGCCAAGCATTCATAATGTCTTGGTTCTCTCGGGACGGAGCTTCACCTAGCGGTCCTTCTAGGACGTATTGTTTCTGGCAGCTATGAGGATGATCCTCGGGTTCGGACCCGTCCGTATAGTTCTTGCCGTCATCTTTCAGCTTGGTTTTCTCTAGGAACGCGTTGAAGTTCAAGTTGACATGGCGTTGGCCATTTGATCTACAAGACATATAATTCAAAAGTTTTAGACTAAGTTCATGATAATTAAGTTCATCTAATCAAATTATTAATGAACTCCCACTCAGATTAGACATCCCTCTAGTCATCTAAGCGACACACGATCCGAGTCGACTAGGCCGTGTCCGATCATCACGTGAGACGGACTAGTCATCGTCGGTGAACATTCTCATGTTGATCGTATCTTCCATACGACTCGTGTTCGACCTTTCGGTCTCCGTGTTCCGAGGCCATGTCTGTACATGCTAGGCTCGTCAAGTTTAACCCTAAGTGTTTTGCGTGTGTAAATCTGTCTTACACCGTTGTATGTGAACGTAAGAATCCATCACACCCGATCATCACGTGGTGCTTAGAAGCGACGAACTGTAGCAACGGTGCACGCTTAGGGAGAACACTTCTTGAAATTGTTCTTAAGGGATCATCTTATTTACTACCGTCGTTCTAAGTAAACAAGATGTATAAGCATAATAAACATCACATGCAATTATATAGTAGTGACATGATATGGCCAATATCATAAAACTCCATTGATCTCCATCTTCGGGGCTCCATGATCATCTTGTCACCGGCATGGCACCATGATCTCCATCATCATGATCTCCATCATCGTGCCTCCATGAAGTTGTCACGCCAACGACTACTTCTACTACTATGGCTAACGCGTTTAGCAATGAAGTAAAGTAAGTTACATGGCGTTCTTCAATGACACGCAGGTCATACAAAATAAAGACAACTCCTATGGCTCCTGCCGGTTGTCATACTCATCGACATGCAAGTCGTGATTCCTATTACAAGAACATGATCTCATACATCACAATATATCATCATTCATCACAACTTGGCCATATCACGTCACATGACAATTGCTGCAAAAACAAGTTAGGCGTCCTCTAATTGTTGTTGCATCTTTTACGTGGCTGCAATTGGGTTCTAGCAAGAACGTTTTCTTACCTACGAATAACCACAACGTGATCTTGTCAACTTCTATTTACCCTTCATAAGGACCCTGTTCATCGAATCCGCTCCCACTAAAGTAGGAGAGACAGACACCGCCAGCCACCTTATGCAACTAGTGCATGTTAGTCGGTGGAACCGGTCTCACGTGAAATGCGTGTAAGGTTGGTCCGGCCGCTTCATCCCACAATACCGCGGAAGCAAGAAACAACTAGTAACGGCAAGTAAGTTGACAAGATCCACGCCCACAACAGAATTGTGTTCTACTCGTGCAAAGAGAACTACGCATAGACCTAGCTCATGATGCCATTGTTGGGGAACGTTGCAGAAAATTAAAATTTTTCCTACGGTTTCACCAAGATCCATCTATGAGTTCTACCATGCAACGAGTAACGAGAGAGAGTTTGCATCTACATACCACTTGTAGATCGAATCTGGAAGCGTTCTTGAGAGTGGTGATGATGAAGACGTTCCCAGCGTGATTCCGATCACCGATGACCAAAGTCTTGAAAGGACAGCACCTCCGTGTTCAACACACGTCTGGAGACGATGGCGTCTCCTCCGTCTTGATCCAGCAAGAGAGAAGGAGAGGTTGAAGAAGACAATCCCAATGGCAGCACGACGGCGTGGTGCAGCTGGTCTGATAGTTCTCCCAGGAGGCTTCGCCAAGCTTGCGTGAGAAAGAGAGGTGTTGGGAGGGAGGGCTGCGCCTACAACTGTGTTGGCAGCCCTCCCCCACCCCTCTATTTATAGGAGGAGAGGGTCAGGGGGCCGCCCTCTAGGGCAAACCCTAGGGGCGGGCCAAGGAGGAGGGAGGAGGGTGGCTTGCCCCCAAGCTGAGGCGCCCCTTTAGGGTTTCCTCCTCCCAAACCCTAGGCGCATGGGCCTGGGTGGGGCGCACCCAGCCCACCAGGGGCTGGTTCCCTCTCCACTTAGCCCATGTGGCCCCCGGGAGAGTGGCCCCTCCGGTGGACCTCCGGAACCCTCCCGGTGGCCCCTGTACTTTACCAGTATACCACCAAACTTCCGAGTCCGTTTAACCACTTTCCATATATAAATCTTTACCTCCGGACCATTCCGAACTCCTCGTGACGTCCGGGATCTCATCCGGACTCGAACAACATTCGGTAATCACATACTTGTCTTCCTATTAACCCTAGCGTCACCGAACCTTAAGTGTGTAGACCCTACGGGTTCGGGAGACATCTGAACATGACCGAGACTACCTCAAGTCAATAACCAACAGCGGGATCTGGATACCCATGTTGGCTCCCACATGCTCCTCGATGTTGTCATCGGATGAACCACGATGTCAAGGGTTCAAGCAACCCGTATTCTATTCCCTTTGTCGACGGTGTGTTACTTGCGAGACTCGATCGTCGGTATCCCAATACCTCGTTAGTCTCGTTACGGCAAGTCACTTTACTCGTACCGCAATGCATGATCCCGTGACCGGACACTTGGTCACTTTGAGCTCATTATGATGATGCATTACCGAGTGGGCCCAGTGATACCTCTCCGTCATACGGAGTGACAAATCCAGCCTCGATCCGTGTCAACCCAATGGTCACTTTCGGAGATACCGTAGTGCACCTTTATAGTCACCCGATTCGTTGTGACGTTTGATACACCAAAGCACTCCTACGGTATCCGGAATTGCACGATCTCATGGTCTAAGGAAGAGATACTTGACATTGGAAAAGCTCTAGCAAAACGAACTACGATCTTGTGCTATGCTTAGGATTGGGTCTTGTCCATCACGTCATTCTCCTAATGGCGTGATCCCGTTATCAATGACATCGATGTCCATAGTCGAAACCATGACTATCTGTTGACCAACGAGCTAGTCAACTAGAGGCTTACTAGGGACGTATTGTAGTCTATGTATTCACACGTGTATTACGATTTCCGGATAATACAGTTATAGCATGAATAAAGACAATTATCATGAACAAGGAAATATAATAATAATGCTTTTATTATTGCCTCTAGGGCATATTTCCAACACCATTTGCAAAACAGAAAATTCACATGGAGCAATGAGCAGACCAACCCAACTCTCAGCAAACTTGACTCTTTCTTTTGCAACGAAGATTGGGACTTGGACTTTGGCACGCACATCCTCCACGCGCTCTCGTCATCCTTATCAGACCACTGCCCTCTCCTCCTCGCGAATGACAAAGGCCCGCAGAGATCAAAACCCTTCCGCTTTGAAAACTTTTGGATCAAAATGCCCGGTTTTAAAGAGGTTGTCCAAGGAGCTTGGAGCGCCAACTCGGGTCACTCTGACCCATACCTCAACCTCTTTCACAAGCTAACAGAGGTGGGCAAAAAGCTTAGGAAATGGAGCAATGTTCGCGCACTCGAAGGTGCAAATTCACATGGCCCTGGAGCTTATTCTTCGCTTGGATGTGGCTCAAGATCTTCGCCCCCTTAGTACCAGCGAGCGAGAACTTCGAAAGAGACTTAAGAGAAAAGTGATTGGCCTTGCTGTTCTTGAGTGTGCGCGGAAAAGACAAAGCTCAAGAATCTCGAACTTGAAAGACGGTGACGCCAACACTCGTTTCTTCCACCTTCGCATTAACCATAGGCGAAGGAAGAACTTCATTCACCGGCTCAGGCACAACAACGGGTGGGTTACTTCTCACGACCACAAGAAGTCCATCATTCAAAACCACTTCTCAGAGGTCACGAAGCGTGGTCAGCCGCGCACCACCGACATCAACTGGGACAACATCCCGGTGCCTGCTTGCGATCTCACAGATTTGGGGACTGCCTTCTCAGAGGAGGAGGTGAAAAGGCGATTTTTGATCTCCCCAACGACAAAGCACCGGGTCCGGATGGCTACTCTGGGGCCTTCTTCAAGGCATGTTGGGAGATCATAAAAGATGATATCTTGCTTGCTGCCAATCACTTCTCAAACCTGCGCTCCTCAAACTTAAGCTGGCTCAACTCGGCGAACATTGCTCTCATCCCGAAGAAGGATGGGGCGGAGTGTATCTCGGATTTCCGTCCCATTAGTCTCATCCACGCCGTCGCGAAGATTATTGCAAAAATGATGGCAAACCGGCTGGCCCCTCACATGCACGACCTTGTCTCAAATGCTCAAAGTGCCTTCATAAAAAAGAGAAGCATCCACGACAACTTCATGTACGTCAAAAACTTGGCGAGAAAGTTCCATCGCAGCCGCTCCCCGACGCTATTGTTCAAGCTTGACATCAAAAAGGCTTTCGATTCTGTGCGTTGGGACTTCCTCATGGATCTGTTGAAGCACCTTGGATTCCCGGACAGATTTCGCGACTGGGTTTCGGCTTTGCTCTCTACAGCCACTTCGAGGGTGTTGATCAATGGAGTGTTGGGTGATCCGCTAAAGCATGGATGTGGTCTTCGCCGGGAGACCCGCTCTCTCCCTACTCTTCGTCTTGGCCATCGATCCGCTCCACCACCTCCTCTCGCAAGGCCACGACCCAAGGGCACCTTCACCCTCTGTGTGGCAGATCTTCCCCCGTTCGGGCCTCGCTCTATGCCGACGATGCAGCCATATTTGTTAAGCCCATTAAGGAAGATGTCCAATTCCTTGCTGCAACTCTGACCTCCTTTGGAGCGGTAATCGCCTTGTCACCAATCTGTGCAAAAGTTTGGTTGCCCCCATCCGATGCGACAACATCAACCTTGATGAGGTTCTTCATGCTTTCCCGGCGGTGCGCACCTCGTTCCCAATGCGTTACCTTGGACTCCCGCTTGCTATTAAACGCCTCAAACGAATCCACTTCCAAAGACCTTGAGGATAAAGTTGCGTGCAAGCTCCCTCCATGGCAAGGAAGGCTTGTGGCCTCTGCCGTCCGTATTGTTCTTGTTAAGGCTGTCCTAACCGCCATTGCCATCTATCACCTCCGCCCCTCGACATCCCGGTGGAGGTCCTCAAGAAAATTGATAGTATTCGCTGTGCATACCTTTGGGCGGGCTCGGACAAGGTCTCGGAGGAAAATATAAGGTTAATCGGGAGCTTGTCTGCAAACCCGAGGAAAAGGGTGGGCTTGGAGTGCTTAATCTGGACAAGTTTGCTAAGGCTCTCTGGTTCCGATGGCTTTGGTTCAATGGACTGATAGGAGCAAGCCCTGGATTGGCATGGGGACTCCGTGTCTTGATGAGGATCGCCACTTCTTTGCGGCTGCCACTTGGTCATTTGTTGGGAACGGACGAACTCGTCGTGGCTCAATGGCTTGCGCCCGCGGACATTGCACCGACCTCTTCCATCTTTCTCGCAAGAAAAACTCCTCGACCGGCAAGCCATGGCCAACAATCTCTGGTTCGCAAATATTGACGCCACCAACTGCCGGTTGTACTAGAGTAGGGTACCCTAGTACCCGAACTTCGCACGGCAATCGCAAGACCCTCGCCGGCAAGGCTTGCTTGGTGATCGCCAAGGTCCTCCGCGGCTCCATTGGAGCCATTCAAGAACAAAGTATTCAAGCCAAGGAGACAAGGCCCCGGCAAGAGGAGCTTGTCGGGAAGGCCAACCAAGGCATTTAGAAGACAAGACCCCGGCAAGAGGAGCTTGCCGGGAAGGCCCGGTGAGCGACAAGCTTCCGGACGCGACAAGGCAACAACCGCGGCAAGGTGCTTGCCGCGACAGATTACCACTCCGTTCCTCCGCTCCAGCTCATCCACCAACGTGTCGCCATGGGACCTTTCCAGGAGCGCGTGGCAAGAGGCTGTGCAACCAGCGGGGCGCGGTGGCAAGCGGTGCTGACAAGATGGCCATCGTGGCGAACGGTGGCGCCCCTGACGGTCCCTTTCTGCACTGTTTAGTCGACTTGGACGGGCATTTAATGCTTTTGTCCCCTGCCGTCAGGGTTAGGTAGGATGCACTGTACAAGTAGCTGTACCAACCGCGACTCATTTTCCTTTTTTTCCTTGTTCACGCTTGCCACCGTCGGTGACCCTTGAGCATATAAAAGGAGGCCCATGCGCAACGAGAGGGGTTCGCCTCATTCAAACCGAGACACTCACGCTTAGGTCTTGTAGCTCTCGGCCCCTAGCAAGAACACAATATAATCGCATAAGCAGCAGAGGAGTATTATCTCCGGAGAGCTCCGGCTGGGTAAACTGCTCGTGCTTCGCCGATCTGCTCTTTTCGGCGACCTCCGCCCCCCACCGAACCGAAAGGGGCTCGGTCCGCCGATCCCATAGGTGTTCGTGGGTCCGATCAGCTTCCCCGACATCTTTGGCGCGCCAGGTAGGGGGCGTCGAGGTTGTGTGAACCTGATCCGGCGTTCACACGAGCTACATCTTCATCATCTTCATCGACATGCCACCGAAGAAGAAGGCTTCGGCGGCAGCAGAGCCGTCCACGTCGATCCCACCACCACCGGAGCAGATGGGTGGTGGGGTAGACACCGGTGGAAGGACGGACATCGGCGAGGGAGCCCATGATGCTGCCAAGTCCAAGGACAAGGCCGCGCAAACCTCGGCGTCCGTACACGCACCGCGCCCATCTCAGGAGGCGCGGGACCGACAGCGTCATGGTATTCACAGTACCATACGCTCGTTGGATCAAGATCGAGCTGGTGGATCCCGAGGCCCTCAAGACCAGCTTGCACGCCGACGTGCTGGCGCGAGCGAGGCGCGGTCGCCTGGACGGGATACTGCTCCTTCTAACATAGTTAGAAGTTCGAGCATATCCCGCTCCTCGCACCGTTCGCCACTGCTACCCACCACTCCAGCAGAAGCTTTGGCGAGAGCTCAACTGCTCCTAGATTACCCTCCAACAGCCGACAAGGTCGATGAATGGAGGGCCACCATCCAGAGTCTCATCGGCTTTGCCAATGGCAACACTCCGCGGCAACCGACTACATCACAACCGCGGCAAGGCGACAAGGCACGAGCCGGTGGCGACGAAACCTGTGGGGGTGCAACCACCATGCACTCTCCACCCCGAAGGCCAAGATCGCCGACTCGCCGGATCCACCTCGACAGCGACTCCACCGCGTCATCAGATCCGCGAGCTCGTCGCGATCAACGCCAAGTTCTTCACGAACGACAGCAAGAAGACGCTCGAACCCGCATCGAGCGCCGAAGAGAAGCGCGACGTCAATCCGACCAGCGCGCTGGGCCCTCTGTCGATATGCATGCGCCCGAAGAATCAGCGACTTGTCAGACGCTGTAGGTTGCCCTGCGCTCACTCGTGAGCTGCGGCAAGTCCATGGCCCAACAAGAAGAATTTCAAGCCGATGTACCGTAGAAGCACGACGGCAAGACGATCCGTCGGAGTTCCTCAAAGATCTACACCATTGCGGTGCAAGCTGCTCAGGGCGAGACGACAAGATTCTCGCCAACTACTTCCGCTGGTACTCAAGCCCAATGTCGATCTTGGCTCATGCACTTGCCGGACAACTCCATATCCTCTTGGCGGATCTATGCCATCAGTTTGTCGGCGCTTTCACAGCGCCACAAGCCTCATGGCCAAGAGGGCGACCTTCATCTGCTTTCGCCCGTAGGAAGGAGAGCCCTGCGCAAGTTCATTCGTAGATTCAGCCGTGTACAAAGACAACATCCCAAATGTCCACCCTGCCGGGTGATCAGCGCTGTTCCATCGAACGTCGCGGAACCGCAGGATGCGGAGGAGATGGCGATGTACAAGATCAAGGACGCCGATGAGCTATACGCCTGGCCGACAAGTGTCGCGCGTCTGAGGAAGGGAGGAGACTCCCCGGAGAGAATATGGAAGCAGCAGGATCTGACAGTGAGGGGTCCGCTCCGGCAAAGAGAAGCCGGCGGCGGAGCAACAGAAAGAAGAAAAGCAGAGATGTGCTAGTTGTCGAGCAGTCAGGCAACGGAGGCGGCGCCAAGAAAGCCAAAGTTGGTAGCTCCGGCAAGGAGGTTGCCATGAGCACCAATCGCCAGTCGTGGCCGTCGCCGACAAGCAAGACGGCTCCAACAAGCAAGATCTTGCAAGATCCACCGCACCAAGGGCCACGACCTCCGAGCTGCAAGAAGGTCGAGCAGCTTGTTGAGCAACAGAAGGCTGAATACGAGCGGCGCGATAAGGAGAAGGCTCAAGAAGGTGCTGAAGGAGCTAGCAAGAAACGTCCCGGCCGGGGGGACGCCGTGGCAAGGCCAAGCAGCGGCAAGGAGACAGACCTCCCCGCGGCCGCGACAAAGATGAAGATGACGACGACGATGAAGACATGGAAGATGATGAGGCCGACGAGCAGGAGTTCCAGAAAGCCACAGAGGTCCTGTGGCGTTGACGGTGGTGCTTCTCGCATACTTCACACCGCCAACTCAAGCAAAGGATGCGGGAAGTCAATGCGCGTAACCATCCATCGAGTCACGCAAGCCTCTAAATGGTCCAGCACGCCTATCATCTTTGATATTGAGGATCACCACGACCGCATAATCATGTCGGGTGCTTGCCGATGTTGGTCTCACCAACTATCCGCAACCTCAAGGTCACCAAGATGCTAGTTGACGGCGGGCCGGCTTGAACCTGATCTCCTCGGCGGTGCTCCTAAGCTTCAGATCCCCGACAATGAGCTCGAAGAAACCGCACATTCCAAGGAATCAATCGGGAAGGAGCAAGTCAAGGGAAAGATCACGCTGCGGTGACGTTTGGCGCGAGTTGAACTTCAGAATCGAGAGAGTCACTTTTGATGTTGCTGATTTTCCATTGCCTTACAATGGGATACTTGGCCGCCCAAAGCACTCGCCAAGTTCATGGCAGCCTCTCATTATGCATACAACTTGCTCAAGATGCCAGGCCCGATAAGTGTCATTTCTGTCCATGGCGACAAGAAGGATGCTCTTATCTCGCGCCGACAAGATCTACCGGGAAGCAGGCGGTACAACAGATAGCAAGTCACTTGTCATGAAGCTCCCTGGGAAGAAGAAGACCAAGTCCGGCAAGAGCTCGATGCCTACTCCGCAAGCGCACCTCTTCGGTGCTGCGCCACCGCCGGGACGCACCATCGAGCTCCACCGCAAGTGTAAGAAGACAATGGCAGCTCCACCAAAGACCAAGAAGGTGTCCGCCAAGGAGGACGGCACTGGTGGTACCTTCACCATCGCGCCACCGTCGACCCTAAATAGGAAGGCGCTGCTTTGCTTTCCTCATGGGCGAACGCCGACGTGTTTGCATGGCAACCGCCCGACATCCCCGTGTTCCTGTGAAAGTAATTGAGCACCATCTTACCGCCTCCTCCTCACGCCGCCCGTAGCGTAAAGTCGTAAAGCAAGCGGTGGAGCGCCAAGAGTTCATCGCAGAAGAAATCAAGAAGTTGGAAGCAGCAGGCCTTGTCGAGGAGTGCTCCATCCTCGTGGTTGGCCAATCTGTAGTCATGCGTAAGGCAAACGGAAAATGGAGGCTTTGTATCGACTTTACGATGTTAATAAAGCTTGTCCCAAAGACCCATTTCCCTTGCCACGATCGATCAGATTGTTGACTCCACGGCCGGATGTGATTTGCTTTCATTTCTTGATGCGTACTCGAGATATCATCGATCTTCATGGCGTAAGAGGATGAGGAGAAACCGCATTCATCACCCCATGTGGCACATACTGTTTCATACGGATGCCTTTCGGTTTAAAGAATGCCGGTTCAACATTTGCAAGAGTGGTCCATGACGCTTTTGAGCCCCAAATGCACAGAAATATGGAAGCTTACATGGATGACATAGTGGTCAAAAGCAAGGACAGAGCAACTCTGGTTCAAGATTTAGATGAGACCTTTGTAAATCTGCGCAAGATCAACCTCAAGCTCAACCCCGAGAAGTGTGTGTTTGGAGTCCCCTCCGGCAAGCTTCTCGGGTTCTTCATATCTCAATGGGAATTGAAGCCAATCCCGACAAGATCAAGGCCATTGAGCAGATTGAAGCACCAAAGCGCGTCAAGGATGTACGAAGACTTGCGGTTATGTAGCTGCTCTCAAAGAGGTTTATCTCTAGATCTGCTGAGCGCGCCACGCCGTTTTCAAAATTTTGAAAAGGCAGGTCCAATGAAATGGACTCCGGCGGAGGCTGCACTGCAGGACTTAAAGAGATACCTGTCCTCCACTCCAATACTTGTCGCACCTAGGCCACAAGAGAAGTTATCATTATATATAGCGCAACCAATCAAGTGGTTAGTGTTGCGTTAGTAGCGGAGAGGGAGGCGGATGATGAGCTAGCAACCATGGCGGATGCATCCAAATGACAAGCGAGGGCTTCACCGGCAAGCTCTGGTCCCGACAAGGATGGATCTGCGCAGACGTGTGAGAAGATGCAAAAAAGGATGGTGCAGCGCCGGTTTACTTTTGTCGGTTCCCTTCTGCAGGGCTAGGTCAAGGTACTGCGGTGTGCAGAAATTGCTTTTCGCCTTCTCATGGCCTCAAGAAAGCTGCGCCATTACTTCCAAGCACATGAGATAACAATCGTCACTCGCTTCCGCTGAAAAGGATATTGCAAAATCCGTAAGCAACAGCAGTGATTGTCGAGTGGGCACCGAACTGCAAGCTTTAGCCTCAAGTTTGAGAGCACTTCAACTATCCAAAGCGAGCATTGGCAGAGTTCATAGCAGAATGGACGCCAACGCAAGATGAAGAAATTCCAGAGACGAGCATCCCCGTCAAGGAAGCAAGCAAAGAGTGGCTGATGTACTTTGATGGTGCTTTCTCGCTGCAAGGCGCCGGTGCTGGCGTGCTGCTTGTCGCACCCACCGGAGAGCACCTCAAGTACATAGTCCAGATGCACTTTCCCAAGGAACAAGCAACAAACAATACTGCAGAGTATGAAGGTTTGCTGGCCGGTCTCAGGATCGCGGTGGACCTTGGGATCAAGAAGCTCATTGTCAGGGGTGACTCGCAGCTTGTCGTTCGCCAAGTGAACAAGGATTATCAGAGTCCGTTGATGGAGGCTTATGTTGATGAAGTGAGAAAGCTAGAGGAGCACTTTGACGGCCTACAGATGGAACATGTTCCAAGAGCTCAGAATGATATTGCTGATGGTCTCATCAAAGTGCGCCGCACTCAAGTTACTCGTGGAACCAGGGATTTTCGTGCTCAAGCGACTCAACCAAGCGTAACGCCATCAATCGGACAGAACAAAAGAGGAAGTTGATTTCTGGTGACTATTTTCCGCAGAGCTTCCTGCCGCCGCCAAAAGGTCCCCAAGATCAACACCAAGAGTGCCGAGGAGCACCTGCTCCGACAAGCCCTAGGGTTTGTTTCTTGAAGCGAGCACGCCCCGACAAGTTTTGCTCGGCAAGCTTGCCGGGAACATCAAGCTCGGCCGAGCCGCAAGTTCTTGTCGAGAAGCGGATGTTCCCGCAGCAGCAGATGTGCCTTTAGTCCTTGTTGTCGAGCCGCAAGCTCCAAAGATGGGCACAACAAATTGTCCATTTCCTTCAGACAGAGAACTTCCGAAGAGCAAGAAGAAGCGGAAAGAGTAGCCCGCAGTCAAGTATGTACCAGTTTATCGACAAAGACACCGCATGTAAGAAGACTCAACGGTGTGAAATTGAAGTGTATTCACCGGGAAGATGGATGTAAGCTGTTGGCGAGATACACGGAGGCATATGTGGTCACCACATTAGCGAAGAGCACTTGCCAGCAAAGCTTTCCGGCAAGGTTTCTTTTGGCCGACAGCCTCCGGATGCAATCGCACAAGTAACCAAGTGTGAAGCGTGCGGTTCCATTCCAAGCAGATACACCACCACTCAAGCTCTCCATACGATCCCTTTATCCTCGCCATTTTCGTCCGGGGCTCGACATCCTCGGCCCCTTCCCCGAAGCTGTCGGGGGCTTTGAGTACTTGTACGCTGTAATCGACAAGTTCACAAAGTGGCCGAAAGTGGAAGCTGTGAGGAAGGTGACAACCAACAAGATCAAGTTCTTCAGGTCGATTGTTTGCCGTTTTGGGATTCCTAACAGGATCATCACCGACAACGGTACACAATTCACGAGCCGCACCTTCATGCAATACGTCCAAGATCTTGGCGCCAAGGTCTGCTTTGCTTCTGTTGCTCATCCGAGAAGTAACGGTCAAGCGGAGAGGGCAAATGCTTGAAGTGCTGCGAGGGCTCAAGACCGAACTTTCGGACAGGCTGGCAAGTGCGGAAGAAACCTGGATTGAGGAGCTGTCGGTGGTTCTTTGGTCGATCAGACGACACCAAATCGAGCCATCGCCGACACCTTCGCTCTAGTCTATGGAGCGAGGCGGTTCTCCCCACGGAACTCAGATTCGGATCACCTCGAGTGCTCGCTATGATGAGCTTGAGCAAGAGAAGCTGCGACAAGATGACGCGCTGCTCCTTGAGGAGGGCCGTCTTGAGCTATTGTACGAGCTGCTCGTTACCAAAGCAAGCTTTGCGCCGCTACCATAGCCGCAGTTAATGCCGAAGTCTCGAGGAAGGCGACCTTGTTCTTCGCGCGTTCAGTCCGCCAAGAATTCCAACAAGTTGACGCTGAAGTGGGAAGGCCCTTATCGGGTGAAATAGTCACTAGGCTCAAGGCGCTGTCCGCTTTGAGACCGAAGATGGCAATCCGTGAGCAACTCTGGAATATCGAGCATCTTCGTAAGTTTTACCCATAAATGCGGTTGCGGATCTGTTCCGCAACCACCTTTTGTACAAGTCTTGCTAATGTTGCATGTAATCCTTTGTACAAAGCCGGGCGAGATCCGATGCATAAGTAAAGCTCATGTGTTACGATAACTTGTCAATTTCATGCTTTCGCCATTTTATTGCATGTTTTATCCGACAACTTGTGCAAAGACCTACACCCGTAGCAGAACGAGCCGCAAGGCTCCATGACTTTATTTTCTTCTTTCTCTTTCTCAAAGAAAGGAAGGTTCCCTCGCACACAAGTTAGCCGGGAAGGAGAAGATAATGGTCCGGACTAAGTATCGCCGAGGAAATTTCGCCTTACCGAAGCAAACTACGTAAAAGCTAAGTTGCCAAAGTTTGAGCAATCAGTTTTAAATTTTAAGTTATCTTCCTCGAACGATAGTACTTTGTATGGAAAACACAGCGCTGGAGGAACTAACTCGTAGCTAGTTGCGCCTTTACTTTGTTTCGAGTCCGCTCAACAACTTAAGTGAGTTGCAACTAGTTGCGACAAGGTTGCTTGTCGGAGGCGGCACCGCCAAAGAGGTCACGACGCTTCAAGACTTCAGCGCTCATGACAAAGGTGCTGCATCGACGAGTTCCCTAAAAGCGTAGGGCAAAAACATACAAAGGAAGGAATCAAGTAGAGGAAATAACATTGCAATCATTGCCCAAGATAGAGTTATATTACAAAAATAGCTTGTCGCAGCTCTAATAGATCGTTATCCTAACATGATCAACAGCAACGAGGAAAAGATAAAATTGGCGGCCTAGTCTACGCGGTCGCCATCAACCCTCTTGATCTTGCCCACCTTGTCCACAATGGGTGCGACAAGGGCCTTGAGTGCCTCCACATCGGCATCCGGCGGCAAGGACTTGAGGACGCCGGTGAGGTTGAGGCCTGGGTTGCGGAAGGCCACCTTCATCAGCACCTTCTGGAGAGCTCCCGCACAGATCAGGCGCGATTCCTCGGCCAACTGCTTTGGGATCTCTTCACGAGTCGCTGGAGAGCCGCCTGCGCCCTTGAAGAACAAGCTGAGCTTGGCGCTGGGTTGGGCGCTCGCCAGAGGAGTACCCGAGATCCACCATCCCCAGCTCCGTCAGCTCCGTGTCGATGGCGGCGGCGATATTCACAAGACCCTCGGTCCAGTGCTCCACATTCTCCCTGAAGGTGCTCTGGGCGGCAGTAGCACTAGCCAGCAGCGCCTCGTCGGCCTTGATCTTCTCCAACAGCCCACCTCCCGCCTCCTTGGCGCCGTCCCAGCCCGTGATCAAGGTGGTCACTTCAGCTCAAGATCTGCTTTAGAGTCCTTGGCGGCGCTGAGCTCCTTGCTCCTCTCGGCGAGACGGCCCTGCAGCTCGCCAAGAGTGTAGGCGTCCTTCTCGCGCTCGTGCTTGAGTGCAGCAAGCTCCTCGCCGCTCTTCTGGAGATTGGCCTCCAGCTGCGCCACCTTCGCCTCCAACTCCTTGGCGGCCTCGGCAGCTGCGGCGGCGCCCTTGCTTCCTTGAGGGCTCCGCCAGTGATTCCTCGCTGCAAGCTCCTCCTCATGGCTGTCAAGATTGATCTTCCGCTGCGCTTAGCTCGCCTTCCCGCCAGAGATAGCCTCTCGGCGGCAAGCCTTTGTTGCTCTTCAACCTCAGCCTTCTCGAGGATGAAGGCTTTGCGCGCCTCAACAACTTGCTCCCGCTCCTCTGCCAAGGACCGGAGAGCTTCCTGATTGACGCTCCGGAGCTCCTCCGCGCGCTTCTCTATGTCTGCTCCCGCCTTCGCGACAAAGCGCTTCCCGAGATTCCAGCTTGGCTTGTCGGGCGCGGTAGAGCGACAACAGCTTCTTCAAGAATGCTCCTCCTCGACTTCGCCGCCGCGCTGCTTGCACGCCAACCAGCGACAGCTCAAATGGAGGCGAGCAGCTCTTCATCAAAGGTCTCTCCTTCGACCGGCGCCCTAGAGTTCGATGCCCAGGGGAGCTTGATGAAGACGCCATCGCCGGCCTTCAGATAGGCGCTGGGCAGGGGCTCTTCGGAGCCTGACGCTGCACTAGTGGCGAAGGGATCGGCGGTCGGTGTAGCGCCAGGCGCTCCTGTGGCCTCAGGGCCGTCAGTGTGATCGCCAGACCCCTCGCCAGCCTTTGCGGCGCCTGTGGCAGCAGCCTTGGCGGCCTCTTCGCCAAGCGGACTCATCAGCGCCATTTCTTCCTCCATGGCGGCGGCGTTGCCAAGATGTGCCAAGACGCTCCTCGCCGGCGACCTCAATCTCCATCGGCTCAAGGGCGGATGGATCTCGACGACGAGTAAAAAGAAAGAACAGTCAAGCAAATGTTCAAAAGAAAACGGAAGAAAAGAACCCAAGGGAAATTTTCAGGAAAGAGGATTACTGCGATGGGATCTGCAGCCATGGTCTCAACCACCGGAGGATCATTTGGTGATGTCCCTTGCGGAGAAGTCTCCTTGCCGGAGAACGTTCCCTTGTCGGAGAATCCTCCCTTGGCGGTGTAGTCGAAGCAGATGGCATTTCGGGAGCGGTTTCCGGGCACTCCTAGTGAGGCTGCTCTGCTCCTACACAAACCAACAATCAGATATCAGCAAAGAAAAGGGCACCCATGCACGCCTAACAGTAAGAAGCAAACCATATACTTACGATGGGGGCTGCGCTGGGGGCTACTTTGAGGAAGGGTCGCCGGATCCGGCAAGGGGGTCTCGGACGCGCCTCCTGTTGCCACAGGGGGATCGTCCTCGATGACAACCACCGGGGTCTTGGCTCTCTTCAACGCTCTCTGGGCCAGCGTCTTGAAAAGGAAAGAGTTCAGAATGAAGCAAATCAGATACAAGACAAAGCAACAAAATTGAAGAAATACAAGTACAACATGAAGCTTACTCTTCTTCTTCCTCGCTTGAGCTGAGCGCTGAGAGATCAAGTCTGGTTCGCCTCCGGTGCGACGAGGCGGAGGAGTAGGTTCCTTGACCGCTTGGCGGGGTGGCAGCGTGGCACAGGAGGACCCCCCGCTTGTTGCAGCGGCGTGAGGTGCTCCCGCGGCAACAGTGCTTGCCGCGGTGGAGCGCGTCGCGCGGCGCGGTGGCTGTTGGCCCATCTGCCGCTCCGTTTCGTCTCCAGCCTTGCGAAGACGCCTTCTTGGTGGGGCTGGGGGCTCCGTTTGCGGCAAGCTACTAGATGGTGGGGAGGATGCACCCTCGACGGGCTGGCTCGACTCGGCTTCAGGATCGGCAAGCTCCTCCTCGCCGGCAAACTCCTTTCGCTCGACAAGGCTTGCCGCCTCTGCTGCCTCTGCCTCCTCCATGGTGAACCTGACCGCCAACCGGCAGCATGCCTGCCGCCTCTTCCAGCTGGGTGGCGTCGCGCCGCATCTCGTCGTCGCTGGTGTCGCGGTGAGGCCCTTCGCTCGTCCGGGCGGATCGGCACTTCTTCCAAGTTGTCAAGAACACCCGCCACGACGTCATCGGCAGTCTTGCCGTGTTGGAGCAATTCCATGCGAGTCGCTGGCATCATTGCACGGATGCGGTCGAGCGAGGAATTGTTGCATAATGGAACGACTCCTCGGCAACCTGAACCATTCGGGTGATCAGCGTCGTGCTTGAAGAGCTCCAGGAGCATCGCATCCAACTCCAAGACGGTGAAATTGAAGTTAAGGCCCGGGCGCAGCCTCATGATATCCGCCGCTTTTGGAACTCCCAAGCAGGTCTCCTCCTCTCCTGCAAGGGAACGATGCGGCGGCGAAGGAAATCTGCGCCAACGGCGCCTACAGTGAGTCCGGCAAGCCTGAGGCGCAGGATCCGGTGACGGCAATCTTCAATCTAGCATCCTCCGGCGCCAAGTTACTCCAATCGTTGCCAAGACTATTGGGGTTTGGCGCCAAGCGTAAAGGCTGCGGGTTCTCCTCTACAATCCAACACCAATCTGCCTCCACCTCCCACTTGCTGCGGAGCTCTCCTTCCAGATAGGCTTCCTTCTTGCCGATTCTTGAGATCCAGGCGATTCCTCCGAAGGGGCTCTCCTCTCTCAACTCGAGGCATGAAGAAATGGCGGAAGAGGGCTACGCTTGGGTGGACTCCGACAAAGTTTTCGCAGAGGTGTGCGAAACTGCCATGGTCGAGACAGCATTGGGGTGAAATCAAGGAGGCGGAACCCGTAGGTGTTCATGATATCGCAGAAGAATTAGAGAAGGCGGGCAGAGCCCGCAATAGAAGAACAATGAAGAAGGGGTACCCAGTTGGGGCTAGTTCGTAGCGCGGCTGAATACCTTCGGCGCTGGATGCGCCGCGTCTCCGTCGACCGAAGAGGTAGTAGTTCTCCTCAGCTCCCTTGCGGCGAGCGGCGGGGAGATGGCCTGCTCCTTCCGCAGCGCCCATGAGCCGCTGCGCCTCGGCCGACTTCACGCCCTTCCCTTGTCACTTCGAGCCATGGCGGAGGCGGTGGGGAGACCGACGGCGTTGGTGGTATTGGTGGTGATGGGGACGGCCGCTGCTCTCTTGAGACTTGAGAAGAAGGGGAGCAGCGGTGGTTTTCGAGATTGGACAGCAAAATGGCGAGGTGGGCAGACCCCCTGCTTCCCCTGCTTATAGGGAGGAAAGGAGGCGGACGCCCGCTTTTCGAATAAAGAAACCCCACGATCTCCCCCGACGCCGCTGCTCGACGCGTGCTGTTCGTGGGGGCGTGGTGGGACCGAGCAAGTTACAGGCGTGACCTAGGCCGTGCGTGTCGTGCAGACGCTTTGGGCCCGCCCAACAATACTTCGGCACCGTGTGTGGCCCAGCCGGGGCTCTGTCGGTGTACTAGAGTAGGGGTACCCTAGTACCCGAACTTCGTCACGGGCAACAGAGACACCAGCGGCAAGGCTTGCTTGGTGATCGCCAAGGTCCTTCGCGGCTCCATTGGAGCCATTCAAGAACAAAGTATTCAAGCCAAGGAGACAAGGCCCCGGCAAGAGGAGCTTGTCGGGAAGGCCAACCAAGGCATTTAGAAGACAAGACCCCGGCAAGAGGAGCTTGCCGGGAAGGCCCGGTGAGCGACAAGCTTCCGGACGCGACAAGTCAACAACAGCGCAAGGTGCTTGCATGACAGACACACTCCGTTCCTCCGCTCCACTCATCCACCAACGTGTCGCCATGGGACCTTTCCAGAGCTGCGTGGCAAGAGGTCAGGCAACCAGCGGGGCGCGGTGGCAAGCGGTGCTGACAAGATGGCCATCGTGGCGAACGGTGGCGCCCTGACGGTCCCTTTCTGCACTGTTTAGTCGACTTGGACGGGCATTTAATGCTTTTGTCCCCTGCCGTCAGGGTTAGGTAGGATGCACTGTACAAGTAGCTGTACCAACCGCGACTCATTTTTCTTTTTTGCCCTTGTCTATGTTGCCACCTGTCGGTGACCCCTTGAGCATATAAAAGGAGGCCCATGCGCAACGTAGAGGGGGTTCGACTCATTCGAAACCAGAGACACTCACGCTAGGTCTTGTAGCTCTCAGCCCCTAGCAAGAACACAATATAATCGCACAAGCAGCAGAGGGAGTATTATCTCTCCGGAGAGCTCGGCTGGGTAACCGCTCGTGCTTCGCCGATCGATCGCTCTTCGTGCGACCTCCGCCCCCACCGAACCGAAGGGGCTCGGTCTGCCGGTCCCATAGGTGTTCGTGGGTCCGATCAGCTTCCCCGACACCAACGGTCTGTCCCTCGCGCAGATTGAGCAATTTGCTGACCTTTGGGAAAAGGCTTCAATGGTGGCCCTCGAGGAAGAAGTGGAAGACTCGATTATATGGAAGTTTTCTAAGGACGGAACGTACTCAGCTTCCTCGGCTTACAAGGCGCAATTCAAGGCCTCACCTCCTCCGATCTTGTCCAACGATGTGGAGTGTGTGGGCTCCGCCGAGGTGCAAATTCTTTGCTTGGCTGGTTCTTCAATATAGGGTCGGACATCGACCGCTTGATCCGTCGTGGGTGGCCCAATCTGCGCTTGTGTCCTCTCTGCAAGCAAGCGCAGGAGTCCGCTGCCCACCTTCTCTTCCAATGCCGCTTCTCTTTGCGCATCTGGAATGACATTCTCCCGTGGCTCGGAATGCACCACATCTCTACTTCTTCTTGGTCGGCGAGCGCTTCGGTCAAAGGATGGTGGAACGATAACCTTCAGATTCGTCTCGGCTCGCCCAAAGCCCTTGCCTCATTGATGATGCTCATCTCATGGGAGATTTGGTCCGAGCGCAACGCGAGAGTCTTTCACAACGTTGCAGTCCCTCCGGTGGTAATCATTAACAAGATCAAGCAAGAGGTGTCGCTTTGGGCTTTGGCAGGTGCCATGCACTTGGGTATTGTAATGTCGCCAGAGTAGTCTTTTACCTTTTGCCGCTTGCGGCTTTGTTTGAAACCTTCTTCTTAATCAATGAAATGGCAAATCTTTTGCCTCGTTTCAAAAAAAAAAAAGATCATCAGCCTAAAAGGGGTAGCAGAGGCTTGAGGCTGTCACGCACTCATGTGCAATAGTATCTTATCACAATGAAATGAAATGTCTCTGGACTTCAACGCTTGGAAACGAAATGTCTTTTATTCCAACAATTGTTTGAGTTAGAATTGCAAAACCTTTCACCAGCACCCAGCAAGATGGCACTCACCAACCAAACGCTAGCTTAATTGCAAATTTATCGACGGGATACTCAAATGCGGTTCCTTCCCTTCAAAAATTATTGCTCACCGGCAACGTTGTTTGCCAGTGAAAAGAGTAATCAGCACTTTTTGTTTGGTGCCTCTGGCTTCTCCGACTCAGAACAAGAACAATCTGAGCACTACAGCCGTTCTCGGCTTCTAGTAACTTGCTAAAAGGGGGAGTTGATTTTAGGAATGTCGTACACATTAGATACACATCACCAAAACAGAACGGGGCAGGAAACTGGGAGGTTGGCTGTCATTAGTATTTAAAACTAGAGAAACAACTTATGGAAAATTGCCTGCATAGTTTGTCGGGCGGTGAGACTTGGAACATTTAGGCTCTTCCATTCCGAACGGCAATGCACCAGTGGCAGTGGCTAATCCGAATGAAGAAAGAGCGAAGAGCTACTCTATATAAGGGCCTTGACACCAAGTTGATGCATCTCACGCAACCGCCAAACTGCGTAGTATGATTCTTCTTCTGGCAACTCATCGCTGTCCATGAGTTGCATTGCCCATTGATAGTAGACGGTTCGAATGGAATCCTGGAATAATTCGAGACAAAAACGGGTGTATCACTTCATCTATCAACAGAAATGGACTAGGCTGTCGCCACATATTAAGAGAAACTAATGAGAGCACTTTATATGCACTTTGAATTGCTTGAGTGCAGCCCGATCATGTGTGACTTGTGCTAATATAGACTTTCAAGTATCCGCATATTAGAATAAATGAAAACTTAAGACTACCACATACTCAACAAATTGCTTGCGCCTATAAAGCTCTAGCACTAGCTCGAAAATTGAAAGAAACGTCTATGAAATGAAGTACTAGTCAGGTCCAAGTTCAAGTTATGGAGACATCATGAAACTATTTCACCTAGACAACTCTAGTGACACGATTTGCTATCTAGCCTTGTTAATAATAGTTAGTTGCACATACTCAGGCATTACGGGAGATATTCAACAAACTGCTAGCGACTATAACATCAGCTTGAGAATTGAAAGAAACATCTAAGAAATTCTAATCAGGTCAAAGTTCAAGTTTTGGAGCTAACATGAAGCTATTTCACCTAGACAACTCTAGTGACATGACATGATTTACTCTGTAAGCTTGACAATAATACTAGTTTAAAAGATTGTACACACTCATGCATTCCAGGAGATGTTGCCTCTGTCATATACTTAAATGCAATAAAAGGTCGCTAACCACTAACTGAGAAAAAAAATCCATGCACAAGTAAATCCAATCAAGCATGTTAGTTAGTATAATACGAATGCTAAAGGGCGGCGTCTTCTGAGTTAACAACGGTGTTACCTTCTATGAGCTTACCACACATAAAAAATACATACAAACAAAGTGCACAGCTACATATGGCCTTAGTAAATAGCCTACCTGTCCTCCTTCTGTTACTTGTCCTTCTTTATCACGAATACAATGAATCTCCTGTGTTCGGAACTGAAATGGAGTTTGGAAACAAGGATACACTGTAAGCAGAACAGATAACAAGAATGAAAAAATCAATGAATCAATATGCCACTAGGAACTAACCATCACGAGAATGATGGGTGCTGATCCCAACATCTTTGTTTCCCTTACGTCAGCATCAGATATGTGAAGAATCTGCAAAGGCAGTAGAAATTCAGAAGAAAAAAACATTATTTTTATTTTACAAAGAGAGGAGGTATTTTGCAGTTTTTTCTTAATATATTCCAGCTTAGGAGCATCAAACTATAGTGTTGTGAAGAACATAGTTTGTACAAGTGAACCAAAATCTACAGAGGGGCTGACAACATTTACAAAGGAATCAAAGAAAAATATAGATAAACGTTGACCTACCTTGTGATCAAAAAACATGCCTTGTGATGCATATCCTTTCCTCTCTCCTTCGCATCGTTCAAGTATTTCCTTGGTGCAGTACTTTTTTAAAGTCTTCAGATCACCCTGAAATTATAACAAGTCACTTTGAGATAATAAAATCGCTATATATTTACCAACATGCGCATTATTTCGTATGTAAATTAGACAACATGTAATGAATAGTTTGGCACCACTTTCTTCCATGCTTATACACATAATTAAAAAAACAGCTAACATGCTCCATCAGTGGTTGGTGAAATCAAAATCTAAACAAGATTGCAAGCAGCAAAAAAGAGGCTTCCGTAGCATTCTCATCAACTTGTTTATGTGATGTGGGGTGTGTGGAAAGATATAAATCAAAAGATTTTCCAGAGCAAGGCAAAGAGCGCCAAGGGGGTTGCCATGCTCATCCAGGGGAAAACTGGGCATAAATCATTCATTTGTTCAAACATTTGTGAGATTATAGCCATGAGGTAAGACTTGTTCTGGTAAACGTTTGTGACTTTCTTTCCAAGCTATATGAAACAGAGCACCTAATTCTTTTCTCAAGAAAATGATGAGAGATTGTTTTTCCTTGGCTAGATGAAGGTTACCTTTGAATATGCGGTAAGAACAGGCTTGATCATTTCTTGAACATCACCAATAAAATCGGATAATGAAAAGGATCTGTGGACAAAATGGTGGAATACAGTTCAGCAACATTCTGAAACTTCTCAAAGTAGAGTTGTATGTCTTACGGGTCACGTCGCCGAATTTCCCTGAAAGATGCTGCAGTAGCGGTCTCTTCAAAGATAGTTTCATTAATACTGCATGGAAGGAGCAAAGGACAAATCAATCAGATAATCAATAGATGCATTAAATATTACAAATGAAGAGAAAAGATATCGAGTGCTTTGCAACAACAGGAATAGATAATCACATTAGGTTTCAAGCCCTATTTGTGCTACAAGTGGAAGCACGGAGTTTAAAAAAAGAAATGGGATAAAACAAATAGCATACAGTCAAGGTTGAACAAATAAAAGTTTATAATGGAGTGCAATCATACTCTTGAATTTTCTGAACTACTGGATGGTCACTTGTCTCCCATCGTTCTCGGACATCCTCAGCTACCTGCATTTGTAAGTACACAACATAAAAGTGAATACACATGACACAGTTTTTAATTAAAAAAAACTGTGGTTTTCTGATGGTACCTCTTGTCCCTTTGTTACGACAGGTTTGGTGTACTCGTTCACCTTTGTTACGACAGGTTTGGTGTACTCGTTCACCCTCTTATAAACTGGATGACCTCGCATCTTTACACAGAGAAAATGTTTTAGATGGTAGACCGGTGTGAGAAAATAAGGAGGTCGAGTCTCCACTTATGATACCTTATTCTTGATTGCTTCCCATTTTTCACCCACCACTGACTTCTTTGTTGGTACAATAACTATATCAGTTCTTGTACTCTTCTCTACAGCTGCAGAATAAGCTTGCCTAATATGGTTTTTCTTTTTTCTGCTAGAGCTAGAGCTTAGTTCATCTTTGACAATTTCATATCCCTGCTTAGCTAAAGTTGAGACTCTTGTGTCCTTCAATTTTGCAAATGCACCAGACACAACTGGTGAAGCTGATGAAAATGTTGACCTTAATTTATCAAACAACATATAGGCACTTGTGGCATCTTGGGACTTGTCATCTGAATGTGAGGATGCCTCAGTTTTCCCGTGATTTGAAGTTCCATGTGAACCATCTCTGAAGCTTGAAGTTTCTTCCTTTCCTAGTCCAAAGCTTTCCTTCACCTGTAATGATTTCCACTAAATAAAAAAAAACCTTCTCTGATGGAAAGCAACATCCATATTGGATTACTGATATTCACTTAACACTACCTCTTCTGTAGCAGCAGACATTTTTTCTTTAACATTTGCAGTAACCTGCAAAAGAACAAAACAAAATTCTGAACATGGAAAAGAGAAAGAAATGAAAACATGTTTTGCAAGATGAAATGATCGTCTTTGAAGACAATTGTGGCTGACAAGGTGGCAATGGGGATTACCCAGGCGGGTATTGGACTCACATCCCTGTCCCCGCGACAGCCCTCCCATGCCCATTCCCGTCCCCATACCCGCATGCGGGGATGCAAATCTTCCCATCCCCATCACCATCCGGTTTTTTATCCCCATGGGGAAACCCATACATGCAATCAACAACAACCTTCGCTAGCATTTCAATATAAAAAACAACATTTCAGCATAATAAACAATATGTTGTGGCTAGGTTAGGGATTTCTTAGGGCTTTTGGGGCCAAAGGGACGGGATGGGTGGATATTTGGGTGGGTAAGGGCGGGAATTACCTTGGGTCTACTAATTTCAGAGCCCGCATATAAGGCCTTAATGGGTAAGGCGGGTAATGGGCACGGTTAATACTATCCCATCCCTGTCTTGCGCGCTTGGTAAGGTATTTGACCCACCAGCTTCCCCGTGGGCATTAAAGCTAGCACATCCCCATCCCCTAATAGAGTAATTAACCACGGGGACGTGGGTAACAGTTAATCATTGCCAGCTCCGCTTACCTTTTTGGATGTTGCCTCAGCTTCAGCCATAACATCTTCTACACTCTTGGAAATTGTCTCGGCTGTTTTCTGAGTTCTGCATAGGGCATTTTATAATATGTTCAAAGAAGCCTCTAAGAGTATATAAAACTTATTACATACAAAGGTTTCAACGACTTAAAATGAAAGAAGTGCAGTCTTTTTATCAACTTATACCTTACTTTGAGATCTTCCTTTACCACACCAAGTTTCTCACTGAACTCCTTCATGGATTTCTGGAATTCAGGATTACTGCAGTTGAAACATTGAAGTAATAAAGAAAAATGTAAAGAAAAGAGCACAGTGTTGACAGGCATAATGGCTCATCATGGTTGTACATAACCAAAGGCGCAAGTACAGTAAGTACATACCATGCTAGCCACAAGTACAGTATGTGTTAAGCATGCTTCTAAAATAATTACATTTTCCTTTTAATTTTGGTGGCGGAAGACCGACCATAGAGAGTAAAGCATACCTCTTAGCCTCACCCTTCAGCTGCTTTGAGAACTCGTTGAAAACACTTAGATTCCGATTATTCAGATGCCTATATCCAGTAACGGCTTGCACATTGGCAGTCGTTGCCTATACCACGTTGAATAATAGATGGCGGTCAGTTAACCACATGCAATAATATAGAGCGATGAATACAGTATGAAATAGAGTGTGCAGGAAATAGAATCCAGAAACATCCTATATTGACTACATTTCATATTGAAGGAGAACAGAGACACAGAACTATTTTCAGACATCAGATTAATTACTTATTCCTTTGCTACAGCACCATAGAAAATACTCTGGTACGAAGCCTTAATCAAATGAGATTCCACACACAGGTACTCCCTCTGTCCCATAATGTAAGACGTTTTTTGACATTATTGTAGTGTAAAAAAACATCTTACATTATGGGAAGGAGGGAGTATTTAACTAGGCACGTATGAATGTGACATGAACGACAAGAAACAAGGTTCCTCTGTTTTCCTTTTCGTTTTTGTTGAAACCATAAATAAATTATCGTAAGTCTTTTGCCTCCCTGACAACTTTAGTCCGTAGTGGTAACTATAACCCTTGATGATCCTATAGACACGTCAGGCTATACTCCATCGGTTCTGAACTAACAATACCAAGAATCGCAGGCTGGAGGTCGGAAGGAAATGTGCTTCATCTAAAAGCAACATCCTTGTTGATCATCCCAGCGTTCTCTATTCAGTGATCACATAAAAAAGAATGCGCACAGTTCAACACTACCTTCTGATGTGTACAATATCAACTGAAAGACCACAATCAATTAGAATGAATACAGGCAACAAATATGCACTAAAACCACAACCCCGATCTCATCCAAATACTCTCCCATATTTCTCCAATACACTGAAGCTACAATTTCTGCCCCACCCCAGTGCTCTCCCTCTCTCCCATGCCTCCACCACGGGCAAGCAATTAGAACGGAAAAAGCCGAGCATATTATCCCAGAAACCTTCGCTAGAACCCCAATCTACGTTCCCCTCGCGCAATCCAATGCCCCTAGGAGAATCGAACTCACCAATCGCAGCGCGGCCACCGACGAGGGCCGCCTCAGAGCACGCAGCAGCGTCGAGGTCGCCATCCCGGAAGCAATCAGCGGGTCACCGCGACGGACTGGTAGGATCCCGGCGGCCCCTTGGAGCGGCGGCGGCGGCTCGCCGGAGGTATGGGAGGCAGGGAGGGGGCAGAAGGAGGTGGGTTCGGAGCCTGGAGGCGGAGAGGCGTGGAGGGGGAGGCGCGCCGGGGAGGGGAAGGAGCGGCGCTGCTGGCTGCTGGCCCCGGCCGCCGCGGCTGCTAGGGTCTGGGGGGGGAGGCGGAAGAGAGAGGGAGAAGGTTTGAAGGACGGAGAAAAGAGGAAGAGGCTGGACCGGATTGTAAATAACGAAAGTTGCGCGTTTCCTCGTAGCGCCACGAGGTAAATTGTTCGCGAGGCGAGAGGGGGTTAGTCGTAATAACGGATTGTTAATTAACACGTCGGATTGTATGCTAGGGAGCAGGACGATATTTTCTTGGGGCAAAAGAAAGCCCTCCTCGTCGGCGACTTTGAATTTGCTCTCCTGATTTTAGCTGTTTTCTCATCAGAAATAAATAAAAGGACTTGTTCCACAAGTATTGTTTTTTCATTTATGGACTTTTATTAAGAGAAACAGACAAAGGCTGGAAAATACAAGGGAATACAAGCAAGTGATGATTACATATCACTACTGAGAAGAATTAGACACAATGCTTCTGAACCTTGGCTCATGATAGGTGATTTCAAAGAGACCATTTGGCAAAACGAACACTTTTCACGAGCAAAGAGATCTGAAAGTCACATGGCTGATTCTCGAAGAGTTTTAGCTGACTGTAATCTGCATGATTTGGGGTACAAGAGCACAAAGTGGACGTACAATAATAAGCAGAGCGGATACAACAACGTCAAGGCATGCTTGGACAGAGGGGTGGCATCTCCTGAATGGAGTAAGGCCTTTGGGGATGTGACTATAGAGCATATAGCATCATCCAGGTCTGACCATGTACCCCTCCTGTTGTGCCTTGGAAAGAGGAAGGAATGGAGACCAAAAAAGAATATCTTTAGATATGAAGCTATGTGGGAGAGACTTGATTCACTTCCAGATATTGTGAGCAGTACTTGGAGAGAAAGTGGAGGTGAGGCATCACTCAAAGGGGTCGCGAGCAAGCTGAAAACCTTACAGGATGTGTTGAGCCGCTGGACACAGAAGAAGTTCAACTCAGTACAGAAAAGCATCAGCACCCTTCGGTCCAAATTACAGAAATTATAACTCCTACCGTCTACACCCGAGACCGAAACCCATATAAAAATACGGAAGCCGACCTAGATGAATGGTTACTTCGTGAGGAGCTTATGTGGAAGCAACGTTCTCGGATTAAATGGCTGTGAGAAGGAGACATGAATACAGAATTCTTGCACAGACAAGCAACTTGGAGAAGGAAGAAAAACAAAATTGTTAGACTGAAGAGGGAGGACGGCACCTGGGCAGAAAATAATGAGCAGATACACAAGGAAATAAATGATCTTTTCAAGGGATTGTATGAGAAAGATGATGAAGTAAACCCCCAACCGTTGCTTGACCTCTTTCCTAGGAAAGTTGAGGACTATATGAATGAAGCACTAACTAAGTCTTTCACTAAAGCTGAAGTAAGCGACGCCCTATTTCAGATCGAGCCGCTGAATGCGCCAGGCCGAGATGGGTTCCCGGCTCGATTCTTTCAATGCAACTGGGTTGTACTAAAAGAAGATGTAATCCAAGGGGTCATCAATTTCTTCGTTGATGGTATAATGCCTGAAGGAGTAAACGAGACAACCATTGTCCTAATTCCAAAAGGAATTGAACCACAAGGCATTAAAGATTACCGCCCAATCAGCCTTTGCAACGTCATCTACAAGGTCATCTCAAAGGTCTTGGTCAACAGGTTGTGCCCCTTCCTGGATGACATTATATCGGAATCGCAGAGTGCCTTTGTCCCAGGTAGAATGATAACTGACAACGCGATTTATTGCTTTCGAGTGCTTCCACAAGATCAGTCTGTTGGGGATCGTAGCAGAAATCAAAAAAATTCTACGCATCACCAAGATCAATCTATGGAGTTATCTAGCAACGAGGGGAAAAGGAGTGCATCTACATACCCTTGTAGATCGCGAGCGGAAGCGTTCAAGAGAACGGGGTTGATGGAGTCGTACTCGTCGTGATCCAAATCACCGATGACCGAGTGCCGAACGGACGGCACCTCCGCGTTCAACACACGTACGGTAGGGGAAGACGTCTCCTCCTTCTTGATCCAGCAAGGGGGAAGGAGAGGTTGATGGAGATCCAGCAGCACGACGGTGTGGTGGTGGATGCGTGAGGATCTCGGCAGGCTTCGCCAAGCTCTCACGGAGAAGAGGAGGTGTTGGAGAGGAGAGGGGCGCCAGGGGCTAGGGTGCAGCCCTCCTCCCCCACTATATATAGCCCCCTGGGGCGCCGCCCTAGGAGATCTGATCTCCAAGGGGGCGGCGGCCAAGGGGTGGCTTGCCCTGCCAGGGGCGCCCCACCCCTAGGGTTTCTGCCCTAGGCGCAGAGAGGCCAAGGGGCACCAGCCCACCAGGCTGGTTCCTCCCCACTTCAGCCCATGGGGCCCTCTCGGATAGGTGGCCCCACCGGTGGACCTCGGGACCCTTCCGGTGGTCCCAGACAATCTGCAGTGACCCCAAACTTTCCGATGGTCAAACTTGACTTCCTATATATAAATCTTTACCTCCGGACCATTCCAGAACTCCTCGTGACGTCTGGGATCTCATACGGGACTCCGAACAACCTTTGGGTTACTGCATACTAATATCTCTACAACCCTAGTGTCACCGAACCTTAAGTGTGTAGACCCTACGGGTTCGGGAGACATGCAGACATGACCGAGACGACTCTCCGGTCAATAACCTGTTGGGGAACGTAGCAGAAATTCAAAATTTTCTACGCATTACCAAGATCAATCTATGGAGTAATCTAGCAACGATGGTAAGGAGAGTGCATCTACATACCCTTGTAGATCGCTAAGCGGAAGCATTACAAGAACGCGGATGAAGGAGTCGTACTCGCTGCGATTCAGATCGCGGTTGATTCCGATCTAAGCACCGAACAACGGTGCCTCCGCGTTCAACACACGTACAGCCCGGGGACATCTCCTCCTTCTTGATCCAGCAAGGGAGAGGAGAACTTGAGGAGAACTCCGGCAACCTGACGGCATGGTGGTGATGGAGCTCGTGGTTCTCCGGCAGGGCTTCGCCAAGCACTACGGAGGAGGAGGAGGTGTTGGAGGAGGGAGAGGGTTGCGCCAGGGGAAGGGTGCGGCTGCCCTCTCTCTCTCTCTCTCACTATATATAGGGGGAAGTGTCGTGGTTTTGTCATGGCAGATGTCCTCATGAAAGGACTTAGTCGTGGAGCCATTGCTACGGGTTAACTTGAAGGGGTTAAAGCGGACGCAAAGACGCAAGAGTTATACTAGTTCGGCCCCTTCGATGAAGGTAAAAGCCTACGTCTAGTTGTGATGGAATTGATGTGGTTTCGATGACTAGGGAGCAAATAAGCTTCGCCTAGCCCTCGAGTTGTTGTTGTCTGTCCTTGAACCGCCCCGGGTCGTCCCCTTATATACACGGGTGACGCCCGTCGGTTCATGAGAGTCCCAATCTCCGGTTCATACTCGTATCCGGTTTGGTCTCTCTCTATTCCTAACTTACAATACAAGTTTACATACCAGGCCGGTTTACGGCTGAGTTTCTAAACCGACTACGTGCCTTGGGCCCTTATTTTATGCCTCTTGGGCTTTTACACCGTTGAACTACTGATGAAGTTAACCCGGCCCAGATAGACCGGTTTACGCCCAGTAGTAATATCCCCAACATTAGGCCCCAGATTGATTTGAACAGGTTCATGTCAATCCTTGATAAAAACCTTCATCTTCAATACCTTCTTGAAATTGTTGAACCGCCGTGATGTCACCTTCTCCTGTTGCTGTAAACCGGCATGACGTCCCCATAAAGATAGCATTCATGATGTCTTCTTTGTTTAACAGATCCGCAATAATCGAGGCGACAGCTCTGCTTCCTAGATTTGTAGCTCCTTGATTCACGCGCCTGACACAGGTATCTTGCCTTATAAATAGGACCGAAGGGTCATTCCTTTTCTCCCCTCCGTCCCCTTTCTCTTCGTCTCCTCGCGTCCACCTCTCGAGCTCCGCCGCCATCGACCTCTGCACCGTCTTGAGCCGCTGCATCAACCTGAACGCACCAGAGAAACGCAGACTCTTCCGCATCTCCTCAACTCAGGTAGGTCCTCGGTTCCCCTTGACCTAGATCCATTCTAGGGTTTCTGTTCTTGCCATGCTCCATGAACTGCTCTGCTCATACCGCACTCTTGGATAGATCTGTGACACCTTGCTCGATTAGTAGTAGCTTTTAGCATCCGCCAGTATTCTCGTGCTCACGCCCATAGATCTCGCACATCATCTCTCGCTCATTGCATCAATACTGCTCTCATTGTCTTCCTTTTGGATATTTTTCTTCTTTTACGATCGGCTTCGGATCCTTCGTTGTAGAGAAATCTTGCGAAACTTGTTTCGCACACTTAGCCGTTCGCAACTTCAATTGTTTTCAATATTTAGACCTTAGACCAGCGGTTTAACTTAACATAGAAAAATTAGATAAACCGTATACACCATTAGTCCCCTTGTTGAACCGCTGTAACTCCTTAACGGATAATCGCCGCTTCATAGAATTCTGGTTTAGATGTATTTGTTTCCGATTTAGCATTGTACACCGGTTCTCTCTTTGTCCCAACACATTTCTTGAACCGGATTTATATATATTTTTGTAGATGGCCAAACAAGTATATGAGTGCAACTGGGCTCCTTCCCGTGTCACCGAAACTCAATTAAATAATCTGGTCCTGACTGGCGCTTTAGGCAGTAAAAATACTATCCATTGGAGGGTTCCTGGCAAAGAATGTCTACCCACACCTCAAGAAGGAGAGGTTGTAGTTTTCGCAGATCACCTAGCCCAGGGTTTCAATCCGCCCGGTTCAAAATTTTACCGGGATGTGTTAGCCAATTTTCAACTCCGTCCACAAGATACGGGCCCCAATTCTGTTACCAATATTTGTCACTTCCAAGTGCTCTGTGAGGCCTACTTTCAAGAAGAACCTACAGTTGAACTGTTTAGAAACTGCTTCCATCTAAACCGCCGCACAGAATTTACTGATGGGCCCAACACAGAATTGGGTGGTGTGGCGATTCAAAAAAGAAAGGAGGTCACTTATCCTCATGTCAAACTGCATAGCCACCCCAAGGAATGGAATCAAACATGGTTTTATTGCGAGACACTTCACCGCCAATGAGAATCCTTTGCCCGTTTTTAGTCCCGAGCGACTCAAGAATACACATCCCTTTCCGCAAAGATTAACGCCAATGAGAGAAGTAAATATGCTCCTCAACTCTCCAAGCTCAGAGCCTTCATGGCCAACGGTTTAACCGGAATTGATCTCGCACGCTGTTGGATATCATGGAGCATACTGCCACTCTCCCAGCGCTCCGGTTTAATGTGTGAGTACACTGGTAGTGTCGACGACCCCCTCCGACACATTAATATCCAGCTCACCGATGATTAGGTCACCGAGGCTGTGAAGAAAATGTTGAATGAACCGGAACACCTATGTGCCCGAACCGGTCTGCTCCCCTTCTGTGCTACCAACAAACCGCCATCTATAAGACTTCTGGCTATCTTTTTACTGAATATATTACTGCCATCCCGGTATCACTTTTAACATCAACTGCTGCTTAACCAGGGTGATGATCCATTCTGGAGCAAGAAACGTCCACAAGAGAAACCAGAGAAGCCAGACAAACCGGAAAAACCACTTAGGCAAAAGACCAAAGCTGTCAAGAAGACAGCTCACAAAAGGAAAACCACTGCATCTTCTGATCCGGCTGTGGATGATGATGTGGGTAATCCGGACCTTGAGGTAGAACTTGATTCGCTTGGCTTACTTTTCACACGCCAAATTAATGATGATATTTGTCAGGATGATGCTGAAACCAGTAATGCTGATGTTGTAGAGGTAACTATTCTCTCCTCCGATTCAAATCCTTTGCCTTCACTAAAAAAACGTCGGGCAAACCAGAAAATTAAATTTTCTCATCCCTTTGCTTACTTGGATCCCAAATTTCTTATGAAGACTCAACAACATGAAGTTCGCCGCACAACTTCGACACGGCGACGTAGTTACCTCCACCGTTTACCGAACAGTCCGGTTCGAAACGCTGCTCGAGGTCTCTAATTTGCTTGTCGCTGCTTATCCTAAAAGCGTGGCTGTTTTCGACAACCCCTTAATCCATCCGACTCGATTATCGGTCACTTCCCATTCCTCATCTGGCGAGTCATCACCACTCACCGCCACCACTTAAAACGGTGCTTGGGTAAGTTATACCTTTCATGTTGTTTATCTTGCATCATTGTGTAGCATATGCCGATTTGATCGTTATTGTGCCTTTTCGGGGCCAAGCCTAGGCGAGCAAAAGGCTCGCCCGATAAAGCGCCGACGAAGAGATCGCTTCAACCGGACAACGCCCCAAATCTTGAAGCGGCCATCCGTGAAGACACACCCAATGATCCGCCACGGCAAGATGATGATTTTGTTCTTTGAAGGAAGGCTGTTGACACCGCCTTCCTGCCGACCAGCCCGAAGCCCGACCCGGATTGAAAAATTCACCACCAATCCGCTGGCGACAAACCGATCGCACTGGTCAAACCGGTGATACCAAGGACGATGACGTCGTGATTACTGGCTTTGGCCACAGCGAACCGGGTAATCTAGTCGCTTTATCTAAACATTCTGCCAAAGAAGAGTTTGCCACTATGAGCAAGGGCAAGTGGGATGTTGATCTGGCAACTTATGCCGCTCTGAACCCCCAAGACCTTCATTCTGGCTACTTGAACCGGCCGTATACCAGCCGCGATTATGAAGCTGGCCTGGTGAAGATGATGAAAGAAAAACTCGAGGTAACTTCCATGTTCTTTTCCCGCTTGAATATTTCAATTTTTGTTAACTCTCCTAGCCCCCAAGGGCCGGTTCAACTTAGTATAGTTAAACCGGGACTTAACATAAACTTAATGCTTCAGAATCCACTGATGTAGCCCCCAAGGGCCGGTTCAACTTAGCATAGTTAAACCGGGACTTAACATAAACTTAATGCTTCAGAATCCACTAATGTAGCCCCCAAGGGCCGGTTCAACTTAGCATAGTTAAACCGGGACTGTAATTTATATTGCCGCATCAGAACATGTTCGAGCAAATAGCCATTAGCCCCCAAGCGCCAAGTTGAATACTTGTATTGATCTTGGGACTTTGTGATTTTATTGATAGATGAAGATCAAATGTGCATTAGCCCCCAAGTGCCAAGTGTATAACTGGTTATGCACTTGGGACTTTGTAATGAAGATATTTAACATGCTCCCTTTTTGTTGCAGAGTGAGATACGCCAACAAGCCTCCCAAATCAATGATCTTCAAGAAAATCAAGTCTCAACAAGCGAAAACCTCCAAGGCCAAGGATGAGCTGAAAACCGCCTTGACTACCATGGAGCAGCTCAAGGAGTGGTTCAAGTCTGCGGGCGGTGGGATACCGAAAAGGCCGCTTTAACCAAAAGGTTGAAAATCTTGAAGCTGCCCTTAAACCGTGGTAGATGAGTGACCAAGCATGAAGCGGCAAGTGCATTCCATGACCGCTGCCATCTTTGGTAAGTTTCCTTTGGCTTGTGATAATCTTGGCCTTCTTATGATAAGTCCGGTTTGTGATTTCTCTTGCAATGTTGTAGGCACACGCATTGGTCACTTGGGGTCGATGTTCGAAGAAATTGAAGGCTGCCTACACTTTAATACAGCGATTGTAGAAGATCGAGCGCAGCGGATCATCTCCATCGCATCACATAATAATCCAGCACCCTCCTTAATTCAAGATACTCTTAGGAGGTTGTCAATGCTTCCCGCCCGGATTGAAGAGCTGAAGAAATCTGCTGCTCGAACCGGCGCCATTAACGCCTTAATCCGGGCCAAAGCATGGGTGCCAGATTTCGATCCGGTTGAGGCAGCTCAGGGCTATCCCAGCCTGAAGGAAGACGGTTCAGAATAAAACGAAGATGATCTGAGAGCGATAAACCAGGCAGTGCGCCCTCTGGCTTGCCAATTGGCCGAAGAGGCAAACTTGTCGCATTATCAAGCTCAATATGATGATCAGAACAAGCGAGTGGCTGCACCTATTCCTGAAGCGGAGAACCTGATCCCTCCGATCCGTAAGCATACTTACGCTCCTGATATTGAACCATCTTCCCTGATCCATGAGGAGGTTGTCTTTCAAGCTTTAATGGGAATCGACTGGACCACTGTTGACTTCCAGGAGCTGGGTAGAGATGAAGAGGCTGAAGCGGCGCAGGACGACCCACAACCATCAGACCGGGGTGGCGAGCAAGCGTGAACCGGGAGCCGGTTTACATAGCTGTTTCACTTTATTCCGCCAAAACACAATGATCTTATTTGGGCACCATGCTGCCTTGTAATAGGATAGCCAACACTCTTGCTTTTAATATGCCTTCGCGCATAGGTGCTGATACTTTTGCTTGAATGATCGAAACTTTCAATCTTATATTGCCTGCAGTCACAAAATCTTAAACCGCCACGGCAGTTTGTGCCCACCAAATGGCTTGTGACGTTCATATAAATATGAAATGAAATATTGAGGTATATAATCAAATTTTGTGATACAAAATACCTGCCATCGCTGGGCATAAAGTTGGCTTAGCCAATCTTGAAGCGGAGGTTGTATAAACCATTACCGTCAAAGGAGAAAACAACTCCTGTGTTTATAATGTCGATTTACCATGTAAACCGTGCCGGATTATGATAAGCCCCCTGTTACTCCATAATGGGATGTTAACAGAAAAAGTCAAACCGGAAGAATTATCTCCGGATTAAAAATGGACTGAATTCCGTCAATTGACAGGTTGAACCGGTTTAAAATGATCGGTTTAAAAAACGCAACCAAATCAAATAACAGTTATGAAAAAACATGGAAGCAAAAGGCAATGATAAACCGTTTGCAAAAAAGAAGGCTTTACTGAGCCGATCAGATGGTGTTACCATGGTCGGACACGACCAAGCTCCCTATAAGGTGTAGCCATGGTTCAAGTCAGCCAGTCCCCAATCTGAAACCGTGGCATTATGCCGATCAAGTGGCGCTGGCAATGGTTCGGGTTCACCAAGCCCCAAGTGACTCTATGGCCTTAGGCCGATCAAGAGGTGTGACTGGTTCAGACTTGACCATGTCCCCAAATGATCTGGTGGCTTTCGCCTATCAAAAGGTGTTGCATTGGTTGAGACGCCACCAAGCCCCAAGTGATATCATAAAGCTTTTGGCAAGCAAACTCGGGGTAAACCGGAGGCCGCTTTAAGAGAACAACTCCATGTAACCACGCATGATATAATGTAACAGATACCCGCTTTAGCCGAGGCTCCGGTTTATTACTTTATTCATAATATACACACTATCATAATATGTACATAAGTAGAGCCGATGGCTCGGTATAATAAGGCGAAGATGAGCTATGTTCCACGGCTGTTGGTCTCCTCCTCTGACGTGCGTGAGTCTTTATGCTCTCGAATATCGATCAAATAGTACAACCCGTTGTGCAGATTCTTGCTGACCACGAAAGGTCCATCCCAAGGTGGGGATAACTTGTGCATATCAGTCTGGTCTTGGATGAGCCGAAGCACCAAATCTCCTTCTTGAAAGGTTCTGGTTCTGACCCGGCGACTATGGTAACGACGAAGATCCTATTGGTAAATCGCCAAGCGGGCAGCTGCTATGTCACGCTCCTCATCCAACCGGTCCATAGCGTCTTGCCGTGCCGTCTCGTTGTCCGCTTCAACATAAGCTGCCACACGAGGTGAATCATGACGGATGTCACTGGGGAGAACCGCCTCCGCTCCATAGACCATAAAGAACGGTGTGTATCCCGTGGATCTGTTAGGCGTAGTATTTATACTCCATAACACAGACGGTAGCTCTTCTACCCAACAACCCGGTGTCCTCTGCAAAGGGACCATAAGCCGGGGCTTGATGCCTCTCAAGATCTCTTGATTGGCTCTTTCCGCTTGACCATTGGAATGTGGGTGAGCTACTGAAGAAACGTCAAGCCGGATGTGCTCACGTTCGTAGAACTCCTTCATGGCGACTTTGGACAAATTGGTACCATTATCTGTGATGATACTGTGTGGAAAGCCAAACCAGAAAATCACCTTTTTGATGAACTGAACCGCCGTGGCCGCATCACACTTGCTAACAGGTTCTGCCTCTACCCACTTTGTAAACTTGTCGACCGCCACCAGCAGGTGGGTCTTCTTGTCCTTGGACCTTTTGAAAGGCCCGACCATATCCAGCCTCCAAGTTGCAAACGGCCAAGTAATTGGAATCATCCTCAATTCTTGGGCCGGTACATGAGCACGTCTGGAAAACTTTTGGCAACCATCACATCGTCTGACCAGATCTTCCGCATCAGCATGAGCAGTCAACCAATAGAAACCATGGCGGAATGCTTTAGCAACCAAGGATTTTGAACCGGCGTGGTGACCACAATCTCCTTCGTGGATCTCACGCAATATTTCACAGCCTTCCTTAGGGGACACACAGCGTTGAAACGCCCCTGACACGCTGCAATGATGCAATTCGCCATTGACAATGGTCATAGACTTAGATCGTCGGACTATCTGCCGGGCCAACGTCTCATCTTCTGGTAACTCGCCCCGGTTCATGTACGCAAGATAAGGAAGTCCCATCCGGGTGGCGTGAAGAGCTGCCACCAATTGAGCCTCCGGATCAGAATAGCCAAATCCGCTTCACCGGGAGCTTGACCGACGGGTTGTGCAAACGTCCAGAAAACATTAGGCGGGACCGTTTGCGTTGAGAGCCCAACCGCTTAAAGCGTCTGCCGCTTCATTCTTCCGACGGTCCACGTGGTCCACGATAGCCCTTGAAATGACCTGCGACAATATCCACCTCACGACGATATGCAGCCATGAGTGGGTCCTTTGAATCCCAAGTGCGGACACTGTTGAGCCACTAGGTCCGAGTCACCAAGCACTTAACCCGCTTAGATTCATCTCCTTAGCCATCCGGAGACCATGGAGCAAGGCTTCATACTCAGCTGCATTGTTAGTACAAGGGAACATTAAGCGGAGAACGTAACAAAACTTGTCACCTCGTGGGGAAGTTAATCGACTCCAGCCCCGAGCCCTCAATTGCTCGGATCCGTCAAAATGGATGGTCCAATATGTGTGATCCGGCTTTTCTTGAGTGCTTGCAACTCCGTCCGATCATTAATGAAATCCACAAGTGCTTGAGACTTCACCACCATCCGGCACGTGCTTGATCATGCGGCCCAAGCTCTATAGCCCACTTAGCAATCCGCCGATCGCTTCCGGTTACAGATGATATCGCCTAAGGGAGCGTAATCCGACCACCGTGATGGGGTGCCCTTGAAATCTGTTTCAGCTTCCGCTTGCCATGAAAACTCCATATACCAGCTTTTGCCAATGCGGATACCTTTGCTTAGATTCGATAAGTACCTCGCTGATATAGTAAATCGGACGTTGAACGGATGCTCCTTCCCCGCCTCCTTCCACTCCACCACAATGGCCACGCCGACCGCCTCGGCATTAGCAGCAACATATAGCGAAGCGGCTCCTTGTCAATGGGAGCGGCGAACACAAGCGGTTGGCCAATTGCCGCTTTAAGTCCTCAACGCTTCATCGGTAATTTGGACTCGAGATAAACCGATCTGTCTTTTTCAAAGATCTGTACAGGAGGGATGGCCTTCTCTCGAGGCGGTGATAAACCGCTCGGTAGCGGCAATCCGGCCTGCCAAACGCTGGACATCATTAATACACTTTGGTTAGTCAGGGAGGTGATAGCCGTAATCTTCTCCGGATTAGCTTCAATTCCCCTGTTGGACATGAGAAAACCCAATAACTTGCCTGCCGGAACACCAAAAACACATTTGGCCGGGTTGAGCATCATCTTTTAAACCCGCAGTTGTCAAAGGTTTCCTTCAAATCGTCAATCGGTGTTTCCTTCTTCCTTGACTTGACCACAATATCATCCACATAGGCGTGCACATTACGGCCGATCTGTTTATCTGAGCAATTACGTACAATGGCGATAAGTTGCTTGGGCGCTCTTGAGCCCAAAAGGCATAGACACATAGCGAAGGCTCCAAAGGGAGTGATAAGCGTCGTCATCTCCTGGTCCTTAATCGCCATCTTGATCGATGATACCCATAATACGCATCCAAAAGCTCAAGCGCTCACAACCCGCAGCGGCATCAATAATGGTCAATGCGGGAGGGCAAAGGATCTCTTGGGCAAGCCTTGTTAAGATCATGTAATCCACACACATCGCCAAGTGCCGTTTTCGTAAGAACCAGCACCGGATTAGCAAGCCACTCTGGATGGAAAACTTCAACGATAAAGCCAGCTGCTAAGAGCCTGGCCACCTCCTCTCCGATGGCCTTACGCCTTCCTTCGTTAAACCGGTGGAGAAACTGCTTCACCGGTTTGTACTTGGGATCAACATTAAGAGTGTACTCAGCGAGTTCTCTCGGTACACCTGGCATGTCAGAAGGCTTCCATGCAAAAATGTCCCGATTCTCACGGATGAACTCGATGAGCGCGCTTTCCTATTTCAGATCCAAGTTGGCACTGATGCTGAACTGCTTGGACGAATCGCCAGGCACGAAGTCAAAAAGCTTAGTCTCAGCTGCCGATTTGAATTTCAAGGCCGGATCATGCTCGGTAGTTGTCTTCTTCAACGGAGTCATGTCCGCCGGATCAACATTGTCCTTATAATACTTCAGCTCCTCGGTGGCACAAACCGACTCTGCGTAAGCCGCATCACCTTCCTCACATTCCAAAGCGATCTTGCGGCTCCCATGAACCGTTATTGTCCCCTTGTGACCCGGCATCTTGAGCTGCAAATAGATATAACAAGGCCGTGCCATGAACTTGGCATAAGCCGGCCGCCCAAACAGGGCGTGATATGGACTTTGGATTTTCACCACTTCAAACGTCAATGTTTCCGATCTGGAGTCATATTCATCTCCAAAGGCTACTTCCAGAGCTATTTTACCAACCGGATATGCTGACTTGCCAGGTACCACACCATGGAACACTGTATTGGACGGTTTGAGATGTTTATCTGTTAACCCCATACGACGGAAGGTCTCATAGTACAGGATGTTGATGCTGCTCCCTCCATCCATGAGCACCTTGGTGAACTTATAACCTCCCACCTGAGGTGCCACCACCAGGGCTAGTTGACCCAGATTGTCAACCCGGGGAGGATGATCCTCTCTACTCCATACAATGGGCTGCTCTGACCAGCGTAGGTAATGAGGCACAGCCGGTTCAATAGCATTGACTGCTTGCTTCTGAAGCTTCCGGTCTCGCTTGTCTAAGCTGGTGGTGAATACATGGTACTGCCCACTATTCAACTGTTTTGGGTTGCTCGATAACCCATTTATTCTTGCTGGTGGTTGTAACCACCTTGGTTATTCTGATTATTACGATTGTTATGTCCGCCGGATTACCATTAAATCCTGAACGAATTTCCTCCACGAAACCGCCCGGATCTGAACCGCCGCGGAACCTTGATCATACCGAAAGCATTAGAACTCTTGAACTCCTGCATAATGTAGCAATCCTTCCAGAGATGATTTGTTTGGCGTCTCCTTCGTCCCATGCTTTGGACAGGGTTGATTCAACAGATAATTCAAGCGGTCCGGATTAGGATTAGGCGCTCCACTTTGATTCGGTTGTTTACCCTTGCGCCTGGCCTTGTCCTGCGCGTTGGTGTTAACTCTGAAGTCCATGTTGCCATTAAACTTTACGCTTGCCTCCACCATTACCCGCCGAGTGATGTTCTTTGGCCCTTGGAGTTGCTGTTCTTCCTTCCTTCCTGTCTCGTCATCATCGGACTCGGGATCCTTGGTACTATCAGAATCAGCATACTTCACTAAAGCGCCCATGAGAGTGCCCATGTCATTACAAAACCGCTTCATGCGCCCCAACTTCAACTTCAAAGGCTTAAACCGGCAGTTGCCCTCCGGGTTAGGATCGCAGAGTCGGCGTTGATGATGATGCCGACGAGTGCAAAATTTCAAACGCAGGCGCACCCAATGGGTTGTTGACTCCCTTCCCCGGACACAAGCCGCCAAGTCCACTACGGACATGGGCTGCTTACATGTATCTTTGAAATTCTGGATAAACCGGGTCCATAATGGGCCCATGAACTGATAAATTGGGTGGCAAGCTCTTCAACCAAATGCGGGCCGTGCCTTGAGCATCATGGTGAAGTACTTTGCACACGCCGCCTCATCCACATCCAAAGATCTCCATGGCCATCTCATAACTCTCTATCCATGCTTCGAGCTAAATCGGCGGTGTAATTTGGCACCTTATGCGGACCCTTGACGTCTTTGGGCAAGCGCACATTGCGTAAAGCGGGGGCGAGGCAAGGCACCCCAAAAGAGCTAGAGGTAACCCGTGCTCGACCGAGATGGTCAGACGAACGGCGTGGTGATAAGCTGATGTTGTCTGCTAACTCGGCCTCCTGCGTGCTCGGGCCCGTCCGGCACCTCCCGGCGTTATCGAAACCACCTGCGGGTTGTTGCCACGGGCGCACCACGCCGTGCATTACTTGATCTGGCGGTTCATCCACGTGCTGCTATAGCTCCGGCTTGGGCGGGGTAGAGTGGATCCGGTCGCGGCCGTCTGAATATGCTTCTGTTGGACCAAAGCTGCCCTAAGGAGCTCCTTGACCCGCGCGTCTCTCTGCACGTGGTGAATCGCCTTCCATTGGAATAGCCTCCAGCCGTGCCGCAGCTGCAACAAGGTTATCCATCGGGTTGGAGTAGTGACCTGGAGGTGTTTGCACAGCCTGAGGCGTACTGGCATTATGGCGAGGTAGATCTATTACGCGGGGCTGAACCGGCGCGCCCGTCCCAGGTGCTTCCGCCCGGTTTACCACCGGTGGATTACTGGTTCCCGCTCCAGGAGTGTTGAATAGATCTCTTCCCTTGAAGACTGAAGGCAAACGGGATCTGTATTTCCTCTTCATGACTTCATGCGGCGCTCGATCCAAAGATGAGCCTATAAGCTGCGCATCTAAGCGGCCCGCTCTGCCGTCATCTGGCGTCTGCGGCTGCCGGATCCGCTTTGCTTTGAGTGATTTGTTCCTTCACCTTCGCAATCTCCGCGTTATGGCGTCTGGTCCGCGGGTTGACCTCGCCATGAGCACAGCCAGCGCGCGAATAGGTCGATAAGACTTGAGCGGCGGGCGCCAGGGGCCTCCTCGCCACGGCAGCCGTCGCCGCTTGCTGAACCGGCAACCATTGTCGCGGCGATCGAAGAGTGAAGCACCGCTTGTGTACCAGCCATGAATATTCCAACCCGTTGGGCGGATCGGAGGGTCCGGAATCTGTCACCATCGGAACAGCCCCCAATCCGGCCATCTTGTAGCTGATATAGAGATTCAGTTTCTCCAGTCGATGACTCGTCGTCAGAATAGACGACGGTTTCGCCACCAGATTCTGATCCGCCCTCATAGCTTCCTCCGTGGATGACTCCCACAAAGGCACGCTTCACGGCCGGTTTAACCTGGGCAGGTCTCGTACGCTGAGCCGTCTCGACAAGGTCGGTGCAGATGTCCGACTCAGGCCCTGGCTCACCGATCTTGCCGATGAAAACGTGTATGCCACCAAAGGGACCCTGTACCGTACTCAATCGAGCCGGCCTCGGGGCCAAACTGCATCGTTGATGTAGAGCTTGCCGCGATGACTCTTGGTCATCCGGCCCACAGCGTAGCCTTCGAGTCCTTCGAACTTGCCCTCCAAGATCATCAAACCATCGTGCGATAGCCCCACGGTGGGCGCCAACTGTTGTGGTTTTGTCACGGCAGATGTCCTCATGAAAGGACTTAGTCGTGGAGCCATCGCTACGGGTTAACTTGAAGGGGTTAAAGCGGACGCAAAGACGCAAGAGTTATACTAGTTCGGCCCCTTCAATGAAGGTAAAAGCCTACGTCTAGTTGTGATGGAATTGATGTGGTCTCGATGACTAGGGAGCAAATAAGCTTCGCCTAGGCCTCGAGTTGTTGTTGTCTATCCTTGAACCGCCCCGGGTCGTCCCCTTATATACACGGGTGACGCCCGTCGGTTCATGAGAGTCCCAATCTCCGGTTCATACTCGTATCCGGGTTGGTCTCTCTCTATTCCTAACTTACAATACAAGTTTACATACCAGGCGGTTTACGGCTCTGTGTTCTAAACCGACTACGTGCCTTGGGCCCTTATTTTATGCCTCTTGGGCTTTTACACCGTTGAACTATCGATGAAGTTAACCCGGCCCGAGATAGGCGGTTTCATGATAGTAATATCTAACAGGAAGGGAGGAGGAGGAGGCGCCTAGGGTTCCCTAGGGAGGGCGGCGGCCATAGGGGAAACCCTAGATGGGTTTTGGCGCCCCACCCCTAGGAAACTTGCCCCCAAGCCGGGAGGGTGGCTGCCCTAGGGGTGGCGCCCCACCTCTCCAGTTACGTGAGATGGGGTGGGAGGCGCTCAGCCCCTTGAGTCGGCTGATGTGCCCTCTCCCTTGGCCCATAAGGCCCCCAAAGCTTGTCGGGGCCTCAAAACCCCTTCGGACACGCTGGTCATCACCGGTACCCCGAACAATTTGGACTCAATACCCTTCGTCCAATATATCGATCTTCACCTCCGGACCATTTGGAGCTCCTCGTCATGTCCGGATCTCATCCGGACTCGAACAACCTTCGGTAACCACATACTATTTCCCATAACAACTCTAGCGTCACCGAACCTTAAGTGTGTAGACCCTACGGGTTCGGCAACCATGCAGACATGACCGAGACGTTCTCCGGTCAATAACCAACAGCGGGATCTGGATACCCATGTTGGCTCCCACATGTTCCACGATGATCTCATTGGATGAACCACGATGTCAAGGATTCAAGCAATCCCGTATGAAATTCCCTTTGTCTAGCGGTATTGTACTTGCCCGAGATTCGATCGTCGGTATGCCGATACCTTGTTCAATCTCGTTACCGGCAAGTCTCTTTACTCGTCCCGTAACACATCATCCCGTGATCAACCCCTTGGTCACATTGTGCACATTATGATGATGTCCTACCGAGTGGGCCCAGAGATACCTCTCCGTCACACGGAGTGACAAATCCAGCCTCGATTCGTACCAACCCAATGACACTTTCGGAGATACCGTAGTGCACCTTTATAGCCACCCGATTACGTTGCGGCGTTTGGTACACCAAAGCATTCCTACGGTATCCGGGAGTTGCACAATCTCATGGTGTAAGGAAATGATACTTGACATTAGAAAAGCTCTAGCATACGAACTACATGATCTTTGTGCTAGGCTTAGGATTGGGTCTTGTCCATCACATCATTCTCCTAATGATGTGATCCGTTATCAACGACATCCAATGTCCATGGTCGGAAACCGTAACCATCTATTGATCAACGAGCTAGTCAATTAGAGGCTTACTAGGGACATGGTGTTGTCTACGTACCCACACATGTATCTGAGTTTCCTATCAATGCAATTATAGCATGGATAATAAACGATTATCATGAACAAGGAAATATAATAATAATAACTAATTTATTATTGCCTCTAGGGCATATTTCCAACAGTCTCCCACTTGCACTAGAGTCAATAATCTAGTTCACATCGCCATGTGATTAACACTCACAGGTCACATTGCCATGTGACCAACATCAGTTTACTAGTGTCACTAAACTAGTTCACATCATCATGTGATTAAGACTCAGTGAGTTCTAGGGTTTTATCATGTTTTGCTTGTAAGAGAGGTTTTAGTCAACGGGTCTGCAACATTCAGATCCGTATGCACTTCGCAAATCTCTAGGTCATATTGTAAATGCTGCTTCCACGCTCCACTTGAAGCTATTCCAAATGGTTGCTCCACTATACTATCCGGTTTGCTACTCAGAGCCACTCGGATAGGTGTTAAAGCTTGCATCGACGTAACCCTTTACGCCAACTCTTTATCACCTCCATAATCGAGAAACATGTCCTTATTTACTCCAAGGACAATTTTGATCGTTGTCCAATGATCCATTCTGGATCATTCTTGTACCCTTAGTGACTCATGGCAAGGCACACTTCTGTCTGGGGTACACAAAGATAGCATACTATAGAGCCTACGTGCGAAGCATGGGGGCGACCTTCGTCCTTTCTCTCTCTTCTGCCGTGGTCGAGCTTTAACTCTTAACTTCATACCTTACAACTCAGGCAAGAACTCCTTCTTTGGTGATCCATCTTGAACACCTTCAAGATCATGTCAAGGTATGTGCTCATTTGAAAGTACCATTTAGCGGTTTTGATCTATCCTCATAGATCTTGATGCTCAATGTTCAAGCAGCTTAATCCAGGTTTTCTATTGAAAAACACTTTTCAAATAACCCTATATGCTTTCCAGAAATTCTACATCATTTCTGATCAACAATATGTCAACAACATATACTCATCAGAAATTCTATAGTGCTCCCACTCACTTCTTTGGAAATACAAGTTTCTCATAAACTTTGTATAAATTCAAAATCTTTGATCATCTCATCAAAGCGTGTATTCCAACTCCGAGATGCTTACTCCAATCCTTAGAAGGATTGCTGGAGCTTTGCACACTTGTTAGCATCTTTCAGGATTGACAAAACCTTCTGGTTGTATCACACACAACCTTTCCTCAAGAATATCGTCGAGGAAACAATGTTTTGACATCCTATCTGCAAGATTTCATAAATCATGCAGTAATTGCTAATATAATTCCAACAGACTCTTAGCATCGCCATGAATGAGAAAGTCTCATCGCATTCAACTCCTTGAACTTGTCGGAAAACATCTTAACGACAAGTCGAGCTTTCTTAATGGTGACACTTACCATCATTGTCCGTCTTCTTCTAAAATCCATCTGTACCCAACAGCCTTTACGACCATCAAGTAGTTCTTCCAGAGTCTACACTTTGTTTTCATACATGGATCCTCTCTCGGATTTTATGGCCTCAAGCCATTTGTCGAATCGGGCCCACCTTCGCTTCTCCATAGCTCGTGGGTTCATTGTTGTCTAGCAACATGACCTCCAAGACAGGATTACCGTACCACTCAAGCGAGACTGTCCTTGCCGTCCCACGAGGTTTGGCGTGACTTGATCCAAGCATTATGATCACTATCATCGGCTTCCACTTCAATTGGTGTAGGTGCCACATGAACAACTTCACGTGCCCTGCTACACCTTTGGTTGAAGTGATGGTTCATTAACCTCATCAAGTCTCCACCATCCTCCCACTCAATTCTTTCGAGAGAAACTTTTCCTCGAGAAAGGACCCGTTTCTAGAAACAATCACTTTTGCTTCCGGATCTGAAATAGGAGGTATACCCAACTATTTTGGGTGCCCTATGAAGATGTATTTATCCGCTTTGGGTTCGAGCTCATCAGGATGAAACTTTTTCATATAAGCGTCGCAGCCCCAAACTTTCAAGAAACGACAGCTTAGGTTTCTCTAAACCATAGTTCTTACGGTGTCATCTCAATGGAACTATGTGGTGCCCTATTAAAGTGAATGTGGTTGTCTCTAATGCCTAACCCATGAACGATAGTGGTAATTCGATAAGAGACATCATGGTACGCACCATATCCGATAGGGTGCAACTATGATGTTTGGACACACCATCACACTATGGTGTTCCAGACGGTATTAATTGTGAAACAATTTCCACAACTTCTTAATTGCGTGCCAAAACTCGTAACTCAGATATTCATCTCTATGATCATATCATAGACATTTTATCCTCTTGTCACGAAGATCTTAAACTTCACTCTGAAATTACTTGAACCATTCAATAATTCAGACTTGTGTTTCATCAAGTAAATATACTCAAGATCTACTCAAATCATCGTGAAGTAAGAACATAACGATATCCATCACGTGCCTCGGCACTCATTGGACTGCACACATCAAAATGTATTACTTCCAACAAGTTGCTTTCTTGTTCCATTTCACTTTGAAACGAGGCTTTCGGTCATCTTGCCCATATGGTATGATTTGCATGTCTCAAGTGATTCAAAATCAAGTGAGTCCAAACGGCCCATCTGCATGGAGTTTCTTCATGCATATACACCAATAGACATGGTTCCCATGTCTCAAACTTTTCAAAAATGAGTGAGTCCAAAGATCCATCAACATGGAGCTTCTTCATGCGTTTTACACCAATATGACTTACATGGCAGTGCCACAAGTAAGTGGTACTATCATTACTATCTTATATCTTTTGGCATGAAAATGTGTATCACTACGATCGAGATTCAATAAACCATTCCTTTTAGGTGCAAGACCATTGAAGGTATTATTCAAATAAACAGAGTAACCATTATTCTCCTTAAATGAATAACCATATTGCGATAGACATAATCCAATCATGTCTATGCTCAACGCAAACACCAAATAACCATTATTTAGGTTTCACACCAATCTCGATGGTAGAGGGAGCGTGCGATGCTTGATCACATCAACCTTGGAAACACTTCCAACATATATCGTCAGCTCACCTTTAGCTAGTCTCCGTTTATTCCGTAGCTTTTATTTCGAGTTACTAACACTTAGCAACCGAACCGGTATCTAATACCCTGGTGCTACTAGGAGTATTAGTAAAGTACACATTAACATAATTTATATCCAATATACATCTATCGACCTTGCCTGCCTTCTCATCTACCAAGTATCTAGGGTAGTTCTGCTTCAGTGTCCGTTCCCTCATTACAGAAGCACTTAGTCTCGGGCTTGGGTTCAGCCCTGGGTTTCTTCACTGGAGCAGCAACTGATTTGCCGCTTCATGAAGTACCCCTTCTTGCCCTTGCCCTTCTTGAAACTAGTGGTTTCATTAACCATCAACAATTGATGCTCCTTCTTGATTTCTACATTCGCAGTGTCGAACATTGCGAATAGCTCAAGGATCATCATATCAATCCCTGTTATGTTATAGTTCATCACGAAGCTCTAGTAGCTTGGTGGCAATGTCTTTGGAGAAACATCACTATCTCATCTGGAAGATTAACTCCCACTCGATTCAAGTGATTGTTGTACCCAGACAATCTGAGTATAAGCTCAACGATTGAGATCTTCTCCCTTAGTTTGTAGGCTAGAAAACTCGTTGGAGGTCTCATACCTCTTGACGTGGGCACGAGCCTGGAATCCCAATTTTAGCTCTTGGAACATCTCATATGTTCTGCGACATTTCAAAAATGTCCTTGGTGCCTCAATTCTAAACCATTTAACATTACCAAACTATCATGTAGTCATCAATACGTGTATGTCAAATTTTCTCAACATCCACAGACCACGTTCGAGGTCCAGCACACCGAGCGGTGCATTAATGACATAAGCCTTCTCTTGTCGCATATAACTCTCGTCGACTTTCAACTATACTTTCTCTAGGAACATATCTAAAATAGTAGAACTAAAGCGCGAGCTATGACATAATTTGCAAAGGGGTTTTGACTATGTTTAGGATAATTAAGTTCATCTAATGAACTTCCACTCGGATAGACATCCCTCTAGTCATCTAAGTGATTACATGATCCGAGTCAACTAGGCCGTGTCCGATCATCACGTGAGACAGACTAGTCATCATCGGTGAACATCTTCATGTTGATCGTATCTACTATACGACTCATGCTCGACCTTTCGGTCTCTTGTGTTCCGAGGCCATGTCTGTACATGCTAGGTTCGTCAAGTTAACCTAAGTGTTTCGTGTGTGTAAATCTGGCTTACACCCGTTGTATGTGAACGTTGGAATCTATCACACCCGATCATCACGTGGTGCTTGAAACAACGAACTTTACAACGGTGCACGATTAGGGGAACACTTTCTTGAAATTTTAATGAGGATCATCTTATTTACTACCATCGTTCTAAGCAAATAAGATGCATAAACATGATAAACATCACATGCAATCAAAAAGTGACATGATATGGCCAATATCATTTTGCTCCTTTTGATCTCCATCTTCGGGGCTCCATGATCATCATTGTCACCGGCATGACACCATGATCTCCGTCATCATGATCTCCATCATCGTGTCTCCATGAGGCTGTCTCGCCAACTATTACTTCTACTACTATGGCTAACGGATTAGCAATAAAGTAAAGTAATTACATGGCGTTGTTCAATGGCACGCAGGTCATACAATAAATTAAGACAACTCCTATGGCTCCTGCCGGTTGTCATACTCATCGACATGCAAGTCGTGATTCCTATTACAAGAACATGATCAATCTCATACATCACATATCATTCATCACATTCTTTTGGCCATATCACATCACATAGCATACCCTGCAAAAACAAGTTAGACGTCCTCTAATTGTTGTTTGCATGTTTTACGGGGCTGCTATGGGTTTCTAGCAAACGTTTCTTACCTACGTAAAAGCCACAACGTGATATGCCAATTGCTATTTACCCTTCATAAGGACCCTTTTCATCGAATCCGATCCGACTAAAGTGGGAGAGACGGCACCCATAAGCCACCTTATGCAACAAGTGCATGTCGGTCGATGGAACATGTCTCACGTGGAAGAGCGTGTAAGGTCGGTCCGGCCGCTTCATCCCACAATGCCGCCAATCAAGATAAGACTAGTAACGGTAAGCAAATTGAACAAAATCAACGCCCACAACTACTTTGTGTTCTACTCGTGCAAAGAATCTACGCAATAGACCTAGCTCATGATGCCACTGTTGGGGAACGTAGCAGAAATTCAAAATTTTCTACGCATCACCAAGATCAATCTATGGAGTAATCTAGCAACGAGGGGAAGGAGAGTGCATCTACATACCCTTGTAGATCGCTAAGCGGAAGCGTTACAAGAACGCGGATGAAGGAGTCATACTCGCTGCGATTCAGATCGCGGCTGATTCTGATCTAAGCACCGAACAACGGTGCCTCCGCGTTCAACACACGTACAGCCGGGGACGTCTCCTCCTTCTTGATCCAGCAAGGGGAGAGGAGAACTTGAGGGAGAACTCCGGCATCACGACGGCATGTGAAGGAAATATGCCCTAGAGGCAATAATAAAGTTATTATTTATTTCCTCATATCATGATAAATGTTTATTATTCATGCTAGAATTGTATTAACCGGAAACATGATACATGTGTGAATACATAGACAAACATAATGTCACTAGTATGCCTCTACTTGACTAGCTCATTGATCAAAGATGGTTATGTTTCCTAACCATAGACATGTGTTGTCATTTGATTAATGGGATCACATCATTAGGAGAATGATGTGATTGACTTGACCCATTCCGTTAGCTTAGCACTTGATCGTTTAGTATGTTGCTATTGCTTTCTTCATGACTTATACAAAGTTCCTGCAACTATGAGATTATGCAACTCCCGTTTACGGAGGAACACTTTGTGTGCTACCAAACGTCACAACGTGGCTCGGGTGATTATAAAGGTACTCTACAAGTGTCTCCAAAAGTATATGTTGAGTTGGCATAATTCGAGATTAGGTTTTGTCACTCCGATTGTCGGAGAGGTATCTCTGGGCCTTCTCGGTAATACTCATCACCTAAGCCTTGCAAGCATTGTAACTAATGAGTTAGTTATGAAATGATGTATTACGGAACGAGTAAAGAGACTTGCCAGTAACGAGATTAAACTAGGTATTGGATACCGACGATCGAATCTCGGGCAAGTAACATACCGATGACAAAGGGAACAACATATGTTGTTATGCGGTTTGACCGATAAAGATCTTCGTAGAAAATGTAAGAACCAATATGAACATCCAGGTTCCACTATTGGTTATTGACCAAGAATAGTTCTAGGTCATGTCTACATAGTTCTCGAACCCGTAGGGTCCGCACGCTTAACGTTACGATGACAGTTTTATGAGTTTTGATGTACCGAAGTTTGTTCGGAGTCCCGGATGTGATCACGGACATGACGAGGAGTCTCTAAATGGTCGAGACATAAAGATTGATATATTGGAAGCCTATGTTTGGACTTTCGGAATAGTTCCGGTGAAATCGATTTTTCCTAACAACAGGGTTACCTGGAACCTTCCGGGGTTAATGGGCCTTAGTGGGCCATGAGGGAGAAGAGGAAGGCCGGCCAGGGCAGGCCGCGCGCCCCCTCCCCCCCTAGTCCGAATAGGACAAGGAAGGGGCGGCCCCCTTCCTCTTCCCTCCCCCAAGTCCTAATCCAACTAGGAAGGGGGAGTCCTACTCGGTGGGAGTAGGACTCCTCCGCGCGCCTCCTCCTAGGGCCGGCCGCACCCCTTGCTCCTTTATATACGGGGCGGGGCACCCTAGAACACACAAGTTGATCTACGGATCGTTCCTTAGCCGTGTCGGTGCCCCCTCCACCATATTCCACCTCGGTCGTGTCGTCATGGAGTTTAGGCGAAGCTCTGCGCGGTAGAGCATCATCATCATCACCACGCCGTCGTCTTTGAAGGAACTCATCCCGACACCCTGCTGGATCGGAGTCCGGGATCGTCATCGAGCTGAGCGTGTGCGAAACACGGAGGTGCCGTGACGTTCGGTACTTGGATCGGTCGGATCGTGAAGACATACGACTACATCAACCGCGTTGTCATAACGCCTGCTTCGTTTGGTCTCAGGGTACGTGGACACACTCTCCCCTCTCGTTGCTATGCATCACCATGATCTTGCGTGTGCGTAGGAAATTTTTTCAAATTACTACGTTCCCCAACAGCATGGTGGTGATGGAGCCCGTGGTTCTCCGGCAGGGCTTTGCCAAGCACTACGGAGGAGGAGGAGGTGTTGGAGGAGGGAGAGGGCTGCGCCAGGGGAAGGGTGCAGCTGCCCTCTCTCTCTCTCTCACTATATATAGGGGAAGCGAGGAGGGAGGCGCCTAGGGTTCCCTAGGGAGGGCGGCGCCATAGGGGAAACCCTAGATGGGTTTTGGCGCCCCACCCCTAGGAAACTTGCCCCCAAGCCGGGAGGGTGGCGGCCCTAGGGTGGCGCCCCACCTCTCGAGTTACGTGACATGGGGTGGGAGGCGCTCAGCCCCTTAGTCGGCTGATGTGCCCTCTCCCTTGGCCCATAAGGCCCCCAAAGCTTGCCGGGCCTCCTAAACCCCTTTCGACACGCTGGTCATCACCGTACCCGGAACAATTCCAGAATCCATTACCCTTCGTCCAATATACCGATCTTCACCTTGGACCATTCCGAGCTCCTCGTCATGTCCGGGATCTCATCCGGACTCAACAACCTTCGGTAACCACATACTATTTCCCATAACAACTCTAGCGTCACCGAACCTTAAGTGTGTAGACCCTACGGGTTCGGGAACCATGCAGACATGACCGAGACGTTCTCCGGTCAATAACCAACAGCGGGATCTGGATACCCATGTTGGCTCCCACATGTTCCACGATGATCTCATCGGATGAACCACTATGTCAAGGATTCAAGCAATCCCGTATGCAATTCCCTTTGTCTAGAGGTATTGTACTTGCCCGAGATTCGATCGTCGGTATGCCGATACCTTGTTCAATCTCGTTACTGGCAAGTCTCTTTACTCATCTCGTAACACATCATCCCGTGATCAACCCCTTGGTCACATCGTGCACATTATGATGATGTCCTACCGAGTGGGCCCAGAGATACCTCTCCGTCACACGGAGTGACAAATCCCAGTCTCGATTCGTGCCAACCCAACAGACACTTTCGGAGATACCCGTAGTGCACCTTTATAGCCACCCAGTTACGTTGTGACGTTTGGTACACCCAAAGCATTCCTACGGTATCCGGGAGTTGCACAATCTCATGGTATAAGGAAATGATACTTGACATTAGAAAAGCTCTAGCATACGAACTACATGATCTTTGTGCTAGGCTTAGGATTGGGTCTTGTCCATCACATCATTCTCCTAATGATGTGATCCCGCTATCAACGACATCCAATGTCCATGGTCAGGAAACCGTAACCATCAATTGATCAACGAGCTAGTCAATTAGAGGATTACTAGGGACATGGTGTTGTCTATGTACCCACACATGTATCTGAGTTTCCTATCAATACAATTATAGCATTGATAATAAACGATTATCATGAACAAGGAAATATAATAATAATAACTAATTTATTATTGCCTCTAGGGCATATTTCCAACATAACCAACAGCGGGATCTGGATACCCATGTGGCTCCCACATGCTCCTCGATGATCTCATCGGATGAACCACGATGTCGAGGATTCAATCAATCCCGTATACAATTCCCTTTGTCAATCGGTACGTTACTTGCCCGAGACTCGATCGTCGGTATCCCAATACCTCGTTCAATCTCGTTACGGCAAGTCACTTTACTCGCTCCGTAATGCATGATCCGTGACGGACACTTGGTCACATTGAGCTCATTATGATGATGCATTACCGAGTGGGCCCAGAGATACCTCTCCGTCATACGGAGTGACAAATCCCATCTCGATTCGTGCCAACCCAATGACACTTTCGTAGATACCGTAGTGCACCTTTATAGCCACCCGATTCGTTGTGACGTTTGGCACACCAAAGCACTCATACGGTATCCGGAGTTGCAAAATCTCATGGTCTAAGGAAATGATACTTGAAATTTGGAAAAGCTCTAGCAAAACGAACTACGATCTTGTGCTATGCTTAGGATTGGGTCTTGTCCATCACATCATTCTCCTAATGATGTGATCCCGTTATCAATGACATCCAATGTCCATAGTCAGGAAACCATGACTATCTGTTGATCAACGAGCTAGTCAACTAGAGGCTCACTAGGGACATGTTGTGGTCTATGTATTCACACATGTATTACGATTTCCGGATAACACAATTATAGCATGAATAATAGACAATTATCATGAACAAAGAAATATAATAATAACCATTTTATTATTGCCTCTAGGGCATATTTCCAACAGTCTGCCACTTGCACTAAGCCACTAATCTAGTTACATTGTGATGAATCGAACACCCATAGAGTTCTGGTGTTGATCATGTTTTGCTCTAGGGAGAGGTTTAGTCAACGGATCTGCTACATTCAGGTCCGTATGTACTTTACAAATATCTATGTCTCCATCTTGAACATTTTCACGAATGGAATTGAAGCGACGCTTGATGTGCCTGGTCTTCTTGTGAAACCTTGGCTCCTTGGCAAGGGCAATAGCTCCAGTGTTGTCACATAAGAGAGTGACCGGCCCCGACGCATTGGGTATGACTCCTAGGTCGGTGATGAACTCCTTCACCCAGATTGCTTCATGCGCTACCTCCGAGGCTGCCATGTACTCCGCTTCACATGTAGATCCCGCCACGACGCTTTGCTTGCAATCGCACCAGCTTCGCCCCACCATTCAAAATAAACACGTATCCGGTTTGTGACTTAGAGTCATCCAGATCTGTGTCGAAGCTAGCATCGGCGTAACCCTTCTGACGAGCTATTCGTCACCTCCATACACGAGAAACATGTCCTTAGTCCTTTTCGGTACTTCAGGATATTCTTGACCGCTGTCCGGTGTTCCATGCGGGATTACTTTGGTACCTTCCTACCAAACTTACGGCAAGGTTTACATCAGGTCGGTACACAGATGGCATACATAATAGACCCTATGGCGAGGCATAGGGGCGACACTCATCTTTTCTCTATATTCTGCCGTGGTCGGGCATTGAGCCGTGCTCAATCGCACACCTTGCAATACAGGCAAGAACCCCTTCTTGGACTGATCCATATTGAACTTCTTCAATATCTTGTCAAGGTATGTACTTTGTGAAAGACCAATGAGGCGTCTCGATCTATCTCTATAGATCTTGATGCCTAATATATAAGCAGCTTCTCCAAGGTCCTTCATTGAAAACACTTGTTCAAGTAGGCCTTTATGCTTTCCAAGAATTCTATGTCATTTCCCATCAACAAGATGTCATCCACATATAATATGAGAAATGCTACAGCTCCCACTCACTTTCTTGTAAACACAGGCTTCTCCATAAGTCTGTAAACCCAAACGCTTTGATCATCTCATCAAATCGAATGTTCCAACTCGAGATGCTTACACCAGCCCATAGATTGAGCGTTGGAGCTTGCACACCTTGTTAGCATTCTCGGGATCGACAAAACCTTCCGGCTGCATCATATACAATTCTTCCTTAAGAAAACCGTTAAGGAATGCCGTTTTGGCGTCCATTTGCCATATCTCATAATCATAGAATGCGAAATTGCTAACATGATTCGGACGACTTCACTTCGCTCGGGTGAGAAAGTCTCATCGTAGTCAACCCCTTAAACTTGTCGATAACCCTTAGCGACAAGTCGAGCCTTATAGATGGTCACATTACCATCCGCGTCTGTCTTCTTCTTAAAGATCCATTTATTTTCTATGGCTCGCCGATCATCGGGCAAGTCAGTTAAAGTCCATACTTCGTTTTCATACATGGATCCTATCTCAGATTTCATGGCTTCTATCCATTTGTCGGAATCCGGGCCCGCCATCGCTTCTTCATAGTTCGAAGGTTCACCGTTGTCTAACAACATGATTTCCAAGACACGGTTGCCGTACCACTCTGGTGCGGAACGTGTCCTTGTGGACCTATGAAGTTCAGTAGGAGCTTGATCCGAAGTACCTTGATCATCATCATTAACCTCCGCTCTAGTCGGTGCAGGCACCACAGGAACATCTTCCTGAGCTGCACTACTTCCCGTTTCAAGAGGTAGTACTTCATCAAGCTCTACTTTCCTCCCACTTAATTCTTTCGAGAGAAACTCTTTATCCAGAAAGGATCCGTTCTTAGCAACAAAGATCTTGCCTTCGGATCTGAGGTAGAAGGTATACCCAATGGTTTCCTTAGGGTATCCTATGAAGATGCATTTTTCCGACTTGGGTTCAAGCTTTTCAGGTTGAAGTTTCTTGACATAAGCATCGCATCCCCAAACTCTTAGAAACGACAGCTTAGGTTTCTTCCCAAACCATAATTCATACGGTGTCGTCTCAACGGATTCCGACGGAGCCCTATTTAAAGTGAATGCGGCTGTCTCTAGAGCGTATCCCCAAAATGATAGCGGTAAATCGGTGAGTGACATCATGGATCGCACCATATCCAATAGAGTGCGATTCGACGTTCGGACACACCGTTCTGTTGAGGTGTTCCAGGCGGCATGAGTTGTGAAACGATTCCACATTTCCTTAAGTGCGTACCAAATTCGTGACTTAAATATTCTCCCCCACGATCTGATCGTAAGAACTTTATTTTCCGGTCACGTTGATTCTCAACCTCACTCTGATATTCCTTGAACTTTTCAAAGGTCTCAGACTTGTGTTTCATTAAGTAGACATATCCATATCTACTCAAGTCATCAGTGAGAGTGAGAACATAACGATATCCTCCACGAGCCTCAACGCTCATTGGACCGCACACATCGATATGTATGATTTCCAACAAGTTGGTTGCTCGCTCCATTGTTCCGGAGATTGGAGTCTTGGTCATTTTGCCCATAAGGCATGGTTCGCATGTGTCAAATGATTCATAATCGAGAGACTCTAAAAGTCCATCAGCATGGAGCTTCTTCATGCGCTTGACACCAATGTGACCAAGGCGGCAGTGCCACAAGTATGTGGGACTATCGTTATCAACTTTACATCTTTTGGTATTCACACTATGAATATGTGTAACATTACGCTCGAGATTCATTAAGAATAAACCATTCACCAGCGGGGCATGACCATAAAACATATCTCTCATATAAATAGAACAACCATTATTCTCGGATTTAAATGAGTAGCCATCTCGAATTAAACGAGATCCTGATACAATGTTCATGCTCAAAGCTGGCACTAAATAACAATTATTGAGGTTTAAAACTAATCCCGTAGGTAAATGTAGAGTTAGCGTGCCGACGGCGATCACATCGACCTTGGAACCATTCCCGACCCGCATCGTCACCTCGTCCCTTCGCCACCTCCGCTTATTCCGCAGCTCACCTTTGAGTTAAAAATATGAGCAACCACACGGTATCAAATACCGGGAGCTACTACGAGTCTTGGTAAGGTACACATCAATTACATGTATATCACATATACCTTTGGTGTTGCCGGCCTTCTTGTCCGCTAAGTATTTGGGGCAGTTCCGCTTCGAAGACCACTTCCTTGCAATAAAAGCACTCGGTCTCGTGCTTGGGTCCATTCTTTGGCTTCTTCCCGGCAATCGGCTTATCGGGCGCGGCAACTCCTTGCCGTCCTTCTTGAAGTTCTTCTTACACTTGCCTTTCTTAAACTTAGTGGTTTTATTCACCATCAACACTTGATGTTCCTTTTTGATCTCCACCTCCGCTGATTTCAGCATTGAATATACCTCAGGAATGGTCTTTTCCATCCCCTGCATATTGAAGTTCATCACAAAGCTCTTGTAGCTCGGTGGAAGCGACTGAAGGATCCTGCCAATGACCGCATCATCCGGGAGATTAACTCCCAGCCGAGTCAAGCGGTTGTGCAACCCAGACATTTTGAGTATGTGCTCACTGACAGAACTATTTTCCTCCATCTTACAGCTGAAGAACTTGTCGGAGACTTCATATCTCTCGACCCGGGCATGAGCTTGGAAAACCATTTTCAGCTCTTCGAACATCTCGTATGCTCCGTGTTGCTCAAAACGCTTTTGGAGCCCCGGTTCTAAGCTGTAAAGCATGCCACACTGAACGAGGGAGTAATCATCAAGACGAGACCGCCAAGCGTTCATAACGTCTTGGTTCTCTCGGGATGGGTGCTTCACCTAGCGGTGCTTCTAGGACATAATCTTTCTTGGCAGCTATGAGGATGATCCTCAGGTTCCGGACCCAGTCCGTATAGTTGCTGCCATCATGTTTCAGCTTGGTTTTCTCTAGGAACGCGTTGAAGTTGAGGGCAACATTAGCGTGGGCCATTTGATCTACAAGACATATTGTAAAGATTTTAGACTAAGTTCATGATAATTAAGTTCATCTAATCAAATTATTCAATGAATTCCCACTCAGATAGACATCCCTCTAGTCATCTAAGTGAAACATGATCCGAGTCAACTAGGCCATGTCCAATCATCATGTGAGACGGACTAGTCAACGTCGGTGAACATCTTCATGTTGATCGTATCTTCTATACGACTCATGCTCGACCTTTCGGTCTTCCGTGTTCCGAGGCCATGTCTGTACACGCTAGGCTCGTCAAGTCAACCTAAGTGTATTGCGTGTGTAAATGTGGCTACACCCGTTGTATTCGAACGTTAGAATCTATCACACCCGATCATCACGTGGTGCTTCAAAACAACGAAACTTCGCAACGGTGCACAGTTAGGGGAAACACTTTCTTGAAATTATTATAAGGGATCATCTTATTTACTACCGTCGTTCTAAGCAAATAAGAAGCAAAACATGATAAACATCACATGCAATCAAATAGTGACATGATATGGCCAATATCATATTGCTCCTTTGATCTCCATCTTCGGGGCGCCATGATCATCTTCGTCACCGGCATGACACCATGATCTCCATCATCATGATCTCCATCATCGCGTCTTCATGAAGTTGTCACGCCAACGATTACTTCTACTTCTATGGCTAACGCGTTTAGCAATAAAGTAAAGTAATTTACATGGCGTTACTCAATGACACGCAGGTCATACAAAAAAGAAAGACAACTCCTATGGCTCCTGCCGGTTGTCATACTCATCGACATGCAAGTCGTGATTCCTATTACAAGAACATGATCATCTCATACATCACATATATCATTCATCACATGCTTTGGCCATATCACATCACAAAGCACTTGCTGCAAAAACAAGTTAGACGTCCTCTAATTGTTGTTGCATGTTTTTACGTGGCTGTTATAGGTTTCTAGCAAGAATGTTTCTTACCTACGTAAAACCACAACGTGATATGCCTGTTGGGGAACGTAGTAATTTCAAAAAATTTCCTACGAACACGCAAGACCATGGTGATGGCATAGCAACGAGAGGGAAGAGTATCCGTCCACGTACCCTCGTAGACCGAAAGCGGAAGCGTTATAACAACGCGGTTGATGTAGTCGTACGTCTTCACGATCCGACCGATCCAAGCACCGAACGTACGGCACCTCCGAGTTCTACACACGTTCAGCTCGATGACGATCCCCGGACTCCGATCCAGCAAAGTGTCGGGGATGAGTTCCGTCAGCACGACGGCGTGGTGACGATGATGATGCTCCACCGACGCAGGGCTTCGCCTAAGCCCCGCGACGAAATGACCGAAGTGGAATATGGTGGAAGGGGGCACCGCACACGGCTAAGGAAAGATCCGTAGATCAACTTGTGTGTCATGGGGTGCCCCCTGCCCCCGTATATAAAGGAGCAAGGAGGAGGTGGCCGGCCAAGGGAGGAGGCGCACCAAGGGGGGAGTCCTACTCCCACCGGAGTAGGACTCCTCCTTTCCTAGTAGGAGTAGGAGAGAAGGAAGGGAAGGGAAGAAGGGTGCGGCCCCTCCCCTAGTCCAATTCGGACTAGGCCTTGAGAAGCGCGGCCTGCCCTAGGCAGCCCCTCTCTCTTTCCCAGGGCCCAATAAGGTCCAATACTTCTCCCGACGAATTCCCGTAACTCTCCGTACTCGAAAAATACCGAATCATTCGAACCTTTCCGAACTCGAATATAGTCATCCAATATATCGATCTTTACGTCTCGACCATTTCGAGACTCCTCGTCATGTCCCCGATCTCATCCGGGACTCAAACTCCTTCGGTACATCAAAACTCATAAACTCATAATATAACCATCATCGAAACCTTAAGCGTGCGGACCCTACGGGTTCGAGAACAATGTAGACATGACCTAGAACTATTCTCGGTCAATAACCAATAGCGGAACCTGGATGCCCATATTGGCTCCTACATATTCTACGAAGATCTTTATCGGTCAAACCGCATAACAACATCGTTGTTCCTTTTGTCATCGGTATGTTACTTGCCCGAGATTCGATCGTCGGTATCCAATACCTAGTTCAATCTCGTTACCGCAAGTCTCTTTACTCGTTCCGTAATACATCATCTCGCAACTAACTTATTAGTTGCAATGCTTGCAAGGCTTATATGATGTGTATTACCGAGAAGGCCCAGAGATACCTCTCCGACAATCGGAGTGACAAAACCTAATCTCAAATCGCCAACCCAACATGTACCTTTGGAGACACCTGTAGTACTCCTTTATAATCACCCGATTCACGTTGTGGCGTTTGGTAGTACCAAAGTGTTCCTCCGTAAACGGAGTTGCATAATCTCATAGTTACAGGAACATGTATAAGTCATGAAGAAAGCAATAGCAACATACTAAGCGATCAAGTGCTAGGCTAACGGAATGGGTCATGTCAATCACATCATTCTCCTAATGATGTGATCCCGTTAATCAAATGACAACTCATGTCTATGGTTAGGAAACATAACCATCTTGATTAACGAGCTAGTCAAGTAGAGGCATACTAGTGACACTTTGTTTGTCTATGTATTCACACATGTATTATGTTTCCGGTTAATACAATTCTAGCATGAATAATAAACATTTATCATGATATAAGGAAATAAATAATAACTTTATTATTGCCTCTAGGGCATATTTCCTTCAGCTCCCACTTGCACTAGAGTCAATAATCTAGTTTACATCGCCATGTGATTTAACATCAATAGTTCACATCTATATGTGGTTAACACCCATAGTTCACATCGACATCGACCAACACCCAAAGGGTTTACTAGAGTCAAGAATCTAGTTCACATCGCTATGTGATTAACACCCAAAGAGTACTAAGGTGTGATCATGTTTTGCTTGTGAGATAATTTTAGTCAACGGTTCTGTCACATTCAGAGCCGTAAGTATTTTGCAAATTTCTATGTCTACAATGCTCGCACGGAGCTACTCTAGCTAATTGCTCCCACTTTCAATATGTATCCAGATTGAGACTCGAGTCATCTAGATTAGTGTTAAAACTTGCATCGACGTAACCCTTTACGATTTAACCTTTTTCAGTTCCTTAATCGAGAAACATATCCTTATTCTACTAAGGATAATTTTGACCGCTGTCCATTGATCTACTCCTAGATCACTATTGCACTCCTTTCCAAGCTTAGTGGTAGGGTATGCAATAGATCTGTACACAGATGACATACTTTATAGAACCTATGGCTGATGCATAGGAATGACTTTCATTCTCTTTCTATCTTCTGCCGTGGTCGGGTTTTGAGTCTTACTCAATCTCACACCTTGTAACACAGGCAAGAACTCTTTCTTTGACTGTTCCATTTTGAACTACTTCAAAATCTTGTCAAGGTATGTATTCATTGAAAAACATATCAAGCGTCTTGATCTATCTCTATAGATCTTGATGCTCAATATGTAAGCAGCTTCACCGAGGTCTTTCTTTGAAAAACTCCTTTCAAACACTCCTTTATGCTTTGCAGAATAATTCTACATTATTTCCGATCAACAATATGTCATTCACATATACTTATAAAAAATGTTGTAGTGCTCCCACTCACTTTCTTGCAAATACAGGCTTCTCCAAAAGTCTGTATAAAACCATATGCTTTGATCACACTATCAAAGCGTTTATTCCAACTCCGAGATGCTTGCACCACCATAGATGGATCGCTGAAGCTTGCACAATTTTGTTAGCTCCTTTAGGATTGACAAAACCTTCTCGTTGCATCATATACAACTCTTCTTTAATAAATCCATTAAAGAATGTAGTTTTGACATCCATTTGCCGATTTCATAAAATGTGGCAATTGCTAACATGATTCGGACAGACTTTTAAGCATCGATACAAGTGAGAAAATCTCATTGTATTCAACATCTTGAACTTTGTCTAAAACCTTTTCGACAAGTCTAGCTTTGTAGATAGTAACACTACTATCAATGTCCATCTTCCTCTTGAAGATCCATTTATTTAACATGGCTTGCTGATCATAGAGCAAGTCAATCAAAGTCCATACTTTGTTCTCATACATGGATCCTATCTCAGATTTCATGGCCTCAAGCCATTTCGCGAATCTGGGCTCATCATCGCTTCCTCATAGTTCGTAGGTTCATCATGGTCTAGTAACATGACTTCCGAACATGATTACCGTACCACTCAGTGCGGATCTTACTCTGAAGACCTCGAGGTTTGGTAGCAACTTGATCTGAAGTTTCATGATCATCATCACTAACTTCCTCACTAATTGGTGTAGGAATCACGGAACTGATTTCGTGATGAACTACTTTCCAATAAGGGAGAAGGTACAATTACCTCATCAAGTTCTACTTTCCTCCCACTCACTTCTTTCGAGAGAAACTTCTTCTCTAGAAAGGATCCATCTTAGCAACGAATAACTTGCCTTCGGATCTGTGATAGAAGGCGTACCCAATAGTTACCTTTGGGTATTCTATGAAGACGCACTTCTCCGATTTGGGTTCGAGCTTATCAGTTGAAAACTTTTTCACATAAGCATCACAACTCCAAACTTTCAAGAAACGACAGCTTAGGTTTACTGTTAAACCATAATTCATACGGTGTCATCTCAACGGATTTAGATGGTGCCCTATTAAACGTGAATGCAGCTGTCTCTAATGCATAACCCCAAAACGATATTGGTAAATCGGTAAGAGACATCATTGATCGCACCATATCAAAAATAAAGTACGGTTATGACGTTCGGACACACCATTACGTTATGGAGTTCCATGTGGCGTGAGCTGTGAAACTATTCCACATTGTTTCAAATGAAGACCAAACTCGTAACTCAAATATTTATCTCCACGATCAGATCGCAGAAAATTTATTTTCTTGTTACGATGATTTTCCACTTCACTCTGAAATTCTTTGAACCTTTCAACTATTTCAGACTTATGTTTCGTCAAGTAGATATACCCATATCTGCTCAAATCATCTTGTGAAGGTCAGAAAATAACGATACTTGCCACGAGCATCAACACTCATTGGATCGCATACATCGGTATGTATTATTTCCAACAAGTTTGTTGCTCGTTCCATTGTTCCGAACAACGGAGTTTCAATCATCTTGCCCAAAAGGCACGGTTCGCAAGCATCAAACGATTCATAAGCAAATGATTTCGAAAATCCATCTTTATGGAGTTTCTTCATGCGCTTTACACCGATATGACCCCAAACGGCAGTGCCACATATAAATTGCACTATCATTATTAACTTTACATCTTTTGGTTTCAATATTATGAATATGTGTATGACACGATCGAGATCCAACAAACCATTTTTATTGGGTGTATGACCATAGAAGGTTTTATTCATGTAAACAGAACAATAATTATTCTCTAACTTACATGAATAACCGTATTGCAATAAACATGATCAAATCATATTCATGCTCAACGCAAACGCCAAATAACATTTATTTAGGTTCAACACTAATCCCGATAGTATAGGGAGTGTGCGATGATGATCATATCAATCTTGGAACTACTTCCAACACTCATCGTCACTTCCCTTCAACTAGTTTCGCTTATTCTCAGAACTCCTGTTTGAGTTACTAATCTTAGCAACCTAACAAGTATCAAATACTCAGGGGCTACTATAAACACTAGTAAAGCACACATCAATAACTTGTATATCAAATATACCCTTGTTCACTTTGCCATCCTTCTTATCCACCAAATATCTCGGGTATTTCCGTTTCCAGTGACCATTTCCTATGCAGTGTAAGCACTCAGTTTCAGGCTTTGGTTCAGCTTTGGGTTTCTCGTGGGAGTGACAACTTGCTTGTCATTCTACTTGAAGTTCCCTTTCTTTCCCTTTGCCCTTTTCTTGAAACTAGTGGTCTTGTCAATCATCAACACTTGATGCTCTTTCTCGATTTCTACCTTCGTCGATTTCAACATCACGAAGAGCTCGGGAATCGTTTTCGTCATCCCTTGCATACTATAGTTCATCACGAAGTTCTAGTAACTTAGTGATGGTGACTAGAGAATTCTGTCAATCACTATCTTATCCGGAAGATTAACTCCCACTTGATTCAAGCGATTGAAGTACCTGCACAATCTGAGCACATGCTCACTAGTTGAGCGATTCTCCTCCATCTTTTAGCTATAGAACTTGTTGGAGACTTCATATCTCTCAACTCGGTTATTTGCTTGAAATATTAACTTCAACTCCTGGAACATCTCATATGGTCCATGACGTTCAAAACGTCTTTGCAGTCCCGATTCTAAGCCGTTAAGTATGGTGCACTAAACTATCAAGTAGTCATCTTATTGAGCTAGCCAAACGTTCATAACGTCTGCATCTGCTCCTGCAATAGGTCTGTCACCTAGCGGTGCATCAAGGACATAATTCTTCTGTGCAGCAATGAGGATAAACCTCAGATCTCGGATCCAATCCGCATCATTGCTACTAACATTTTTCAACACAATTTTCTCTAGGAACACATATAAAAACATATGAAAGCAACAACGCGAGCTATTGATCTACAACATAATTTGCAAAATACTACCAGGACTAAGTTCATGATAAATTAAAGTTCAATTAATCATATTACTTAAGAACTCCCACTTAGATAGATATCCCTCTAATCTTCTAAGTGATTACGTGATCCATATCAACTAAACCATGTCCGATCATCACGTGAGATGGAGTAGTTTCAATGGTGAACATCACTATGTTGATCATATCTACTATATGATTCACGCCGACCTTCGGTCTCCGTGTTCCGAGGCCATATCTGTTATATGCTAGGCTCGTCAAGTTTAACTTTGAGTATTCGCGTGTGCAACTGTTTTGCACCGTTGTAGATGGACGAGAACTTATCACACCCGATCATCACGTGGTGTCCGGGTACTACGAACTTTGGCAACGGTGCATACTCGAGGAGAACACTTCTTGATAATTTTAGTGAGAGATCATCTTATAATGCTACCGTCAATCAAAGCAAGATAAGATGCATAAAGGATAAACATCACATGCAATCAATATAAGTGATATGATATGGTCATCATCATCTTGTGCTTGTGATCTCCATCGCCAAGCACCGCCATGATCACCATCGTCACCGGCGCGACACCTTGATCTCCATCGTAGCATCGTTGTCGCCTCGCCAACTATTGCTTCTACGACTATCGCTATCGCTTAGTGATAAAGTAAAGCAATTACATGGCGCTTGCATTTCATACAATAAAGCGACAACCATATGGCTCCTGCCGATTGCGATAACTTCGGTTACAAAACATGATCATCTCATACAATAAAATATAGCATCACGCCTTGACCACATCACATCACAACATGCCCTGCAAAAACAAGTTAGACGTCCTCTACTTTGTTGTTGCAAGTTTTACGTGGCTGCTACGGGCTAAGCAAGAACCGTTCTTACCTCGCATCAAAACCACAACGATAGTTTGTCAAGTTGGTGCTGTTTTAACCTTCGCAAGGACCGGGCGTAGCCACACTCGGTTCAACTAAAGTGAGAGAGACAGACACCGCCGGTCACCTTTAAGCAACTAGTGCTCGAGCGGTGAAACCAGTCTCGCGTAAGCGTCTGCGTAATGTCGGTCCGGGCCGCTTCATCTCACAATACCGCTGAACCAAAGTATGACATGTTGGTAAGCAGTATGACTTATATCGCCCACAACTCACTTGTGTTCTACTCATGCACATGACATCAACGCATAAAACCAGGCTCGGATGCCACTGTTGGGGAACGTAGTAATTTCAAAAATTTTCCTACGAACACGCAAGACCATGGTGATGGCATAGCAACGAGAGGAAGAGTATCCGTCCACGTACCCTCGTTAGACCGAAAGCGGAAGCGTTATAACAACGCGGTTGATGTAGTCGTCGTCTTCACGATCCGACCGATCCAAGCACCGAACGTTACGGCACCTCCGAGTTCTACACACGTTCAGCTCGATGACGATCCCCGGACTCCGATCCAGCAAAGTGTCGGGGATGAGTTCCGTCAGCACGACGGCGTGGTGACGATGATGATGCTCCACCGACGCAGGGCTTCGCCTAAGCCCCGCGACGAAATGACCGAAGTGGAATATGGTGGAAGGGGGCACCGCACACGGCTAAGGAAAGATCCGTAGATCAACTTGTGTGTCATGGGGTGCCCCTGCCCCGTATATAAAGGAGCAAGGAGGAGGTGGCGGCCAAGGAGGAGGCGACAGGGGGAGTCCTACTCCCACCGGAGTAGGACTCCTCCTTTCCTAGTAGGAGTAGGAGAGAAGGAAGGGAAGGGAAGAAGGTGCGGCCCTCCCCTAGTCCAATTCGGACTAGGCCTTGGGCGCGCGGCCTGCCCTAGGCAGCCCTCTCTCTTTCCCGCAGGGCCCAATAAGGCCCAATACTTCTCCCGGCGAATTCCGTAACTCTCCCAGACTCAAAAATACCGAATCATTCGAACCTTTCCGAACTCGAATATAGTCGTCCAATATATCGATCTTTACGTCTCGACCATTTCGAGACTCCTCGTCATGTCCCCGATCTCATCCGGGACTCGAACTCCTTCGGTACATCAAAACTCATAAACTCATAATATAACCATCATCGAAACCTTGTTGCGTGCGGACCCTACGGGTTCGAGAACAATGTAGACATGACCTAGAACTATTCTCGGTCAATAACCAATAGCGGAACCTGGATGCCCATATTGGCTCCTACATATTCTACTGAAGATCTTTATCGGTCAAACCGCATAACAACATACGTTGTTCCTTTGTCATCGGTATGTTACTTGCCCGAGATTCGATCGTCGGTATCCAATACCTAGTTCAATCTCGTTACCGGCAAGTCTCTTTACTCGTTCCGTAATACATCATCTCGCAACTAACTTATTAGTTGCAATGCTTGCAAGGCTTATATGATGTGTATTACCGAGAAGGCCCAGAGATACCTCTCCGACAATCGGAGTGACAAAACCTAATCTCGAAATACGCCAACCCAACATGTACCTTTGGAGACACCTGTAGTACTCCTTTATAATCACCCAGTTACGTTGTGACGTTTGGTAGTACCAAAGTGTTCCTCCGTAAACGGAGTTGCATAATCTCATAGTTACGTGAACATGTATAAGTCATGAAGAAAGCAATAGCAACATACTAAACGATCAAGTGCTAGGCTAACGGAATGGGTCATGTCAATCAGATCATTCTCCTAATGATGTGATCCCGTTAATCAAATGACAACTCATGTCTATGGTTAGGAAACATAACCATCTTCGATTAACGAGCTAGTCAAGTAGAGGCATACTAGTGACACTTTGTTTGTCTATGTATTCACACATGTATTATGTTTCCGGTTAATACAATTCTAGCATGAATAATAAACATTTATCATGATATAAGGAAATAAATAATAACTTTATTATTGCCTCTAGGGCATATTTCCTTCAATGCCAATTTCTATTTACCCTTCATAAGGACCCTTTTCATCGAATCCGCTCCAACTAAAGTGGGAGAGACAGACACCCGCTAGCCACCTTATGCAACTAGTGCATGTCAGTCGGTGGAACCTGTCTCACGTAAGCGTACGTGTAAGGTCGGTCCGGGCCGCTTCATCCCACGATGCCGCCGAAGCAAGATAAGACTAGTAGTGGCAAGAAAAATTGACAACATCTACGCCCACAACTACTTTGTGTTCTACTCGTGCATAGTAACTACGCACAGACCTAGCTCATGATGCCACTGTTGGGGATCGTAGCAGAAATCAAAAATTTTCTACGCATCACCAAGATCAATCTATGGAGTTATCTAGCAACGAGGGGAAAAGGAGTGCATCTACATACCCTTGTAGATCGCGAGCGGAAGCGATCAAGAGAACGGGGTTGATGGAGTCGTACTCGTCGTGATCCAAATCACCGATGACCGAGTGCCGAACGGACGGCACCTCCGCGTCAACACACGTACGGTTGGGGAAGACGTCTCCTCCTTCTTGATCCAGCAAGGGGGGAGGAGAGGTTGATGGAGATCCAGCAGCACGACGGTGTGGTGGTGGATGCAGCGGGGATCTCGGCAGGGCTTCGCCAAGCTCTACGGAGAAGAGGAGGTGTTGGAGAGGGAGAGGAAGGCGCCAGGGGATAGGGTGCGCAGCCCTCCCTCCCCCCCACTATATATAGGCCCCCTGGGGGGGCACCGGCCCTAGGAGATCTGATATCCATGGGGGGGCGGCGGCCAAGGGGGTGGCTTGCACACCAAGCCAAGGGGGCGCCCCCACCCCTAGGGTTTCCTGCCCTAGGCGCAGGGGGAGGCCCAAGGGGGGCGCACCAGCCCACCAGGGGCTGGTTCCCCTCCCCACTTCAGCCCATGGGGCCCTCCGGGATAGGTGGCCCCACCCGATGGACCCCCGGGACCCTTCCGGTGGTCCCGGTACAATACCGGTGACCCCCAAAACTTTCCCGATGGCCGAAACTTGACTTCCTATATATAAATCTTTACCTCCGGACCATTCCGGAACTCCTCGTGACGTCCGGGATATCATCCGGGACTCCGAACAACCTTCGGGTTACTGCATATTAATATCTCTACAACCCTAGCGTCACCGTACCTTAAGTGTGTAGACCCTACGGGTTCGGGAGACATGCAGACATGACCGAGACGACTCTCCGGTCAATAACCAACAGCGGGATCTGGATACCCATGTTGGCTCCCACATGCTCCTCGATGATCTCATCGGATGAACCACGATGTCGAGGATTCAATCAATCCTGTATACAATTCCCTTTGTCAATCGGTACGTTACTTGCCCGAGACTCGATCGTCGGTATCCCAATACCTCATTCAATCTCGTTACCAGCAAGTCACTTTACTCGTACCGTAATGCATGATCCCGTGACCAGACACTTGGTCATATTGAGCTCATTATGATGATGAATTACTGAGTGGGCCCAGAGATACCTCTCCGTCATACGGAGTGACAAATCCCAGTCTCGATTCGTGCCAACCCAATAGACACTTTCGGAGATACCCTAGTGCACCTTTATAGCCACCCAGTTACGTTGTGACGTTTGGCACACCCAAAGCACTCATACGGTATCCGGGAGTTGCACAATCTCATGGTCTAAGGAAATGATACTTGACATTTGGAAAAGCTCTAGCAAAACGAACTATACGATCTTGTGCTATGCTTAGGATTGGGTCTTGTCCATCACATCATTCTCCTAATGATGTGATCCCGTTATCAATGACATCCAATGTCCATAGTCAGGAAACCATGACTATCTTTTGATCAACGAGCTAGTCAACTAGAGGCTCACTAGGGACATGTTGTGGTCTATATATTCACACATGTATTACGATTTCCGGATAACACAATTATAGCATGAATAATAGACAATTATCATGAACAAAGAAATATAATAATAACCATTTTATTATTGTCTCTAGGGCATATTTCCAACACAACCATAGCAAGAACAGGAGGGACACACACTGTGCGTACAAGCTTGACCTGGCGAAAGCATATGATCGGGTTAATTGGTGTTTCCTTGAAGGTGTACTACGCAAACTTGGTTTTACTGAGAAATGGACTAAGTGGGTGATGACATGTGTTAAAACAGTCAGGTTTTCAGTTCGTTGCAATGGAGAAATGCTGGAATCCTTTATCCCATCCAGAGGCCTTAGATAAGGTGACCCCCTAAGCCCGTATTTATTCCTGTTTGTGGCCGACAGTCTCTCTACTCTCCTAAACAGAGAAGTGAGATCAGGGAGCATTACACCTCTCAAGATTGCTCGCAGGAGCCCGGGAGTCTCTAACCTGCTGTTCGCCGATGATAGCCTCCTCTTTTTCAAGGCCTCGGTGGACCAGGCATTAAGAGTGAGAGACGTGCTGAATTTATTCCAGCATGCTACGGACCAACTACTAAGCCGGAATAAGTGTTCATTGCTCTTCTGTGAAGCGAGCCTAGCCCAAGATAGAGAGGACATCAAGGAGGTTTTGGGAGTGGAAGCGTCATCCTTTGAAAACAAGTGCTACCTCTTGAGCACTGCGTTGGTTTTCCCTTGAAGAGGAAAGGGTGATGCATTAAAGCAGCGTAAGTATTTCCCTCAGTTTTTGAGAACCAAGGAATCAATCCAGTAGGAGGCCACGCACGAGTCCCTCGCACCTACACAAACAAATAAAATCCTCGCAACCAACGCAATAAAGGGGTTGTCAATCCCTTCACGGTCACTTAAGAAAGTGAGATCTGATAGATATGATAAGATGATATTTTTGGTATTTTTATGATAAAGAGAAATAAAGATGCAAAGTAAAATAAAAGGCAATAGAAATAGCTAAGTGTTGGAAGATTAAATATGATGGAAAATAGACCCGGGGGCCATAGGTTTTACTAGTGGCTTCTCTCGAGAGCATAAGTATTACGGTGGGTAAACAAATTACTGTTGAGCAATTGACAAAATTGAGCATAGTTATGAGAATATCTAGGTATGATCATGTATATAGGCATCACGTCCGCAACAAGTAGAGCGACTCCTGCCTGCATCTACTACTATTACTCCACAGATCGACCGCTATCCAGCATGCATCCAGAGTATTAAGTTCAAAAGAACAGAGTAACGCTTTAAGTAAGATGACATGATGTAGAGGGATAAACTCATGCAATATGATATAAACCCCATCTTGTTATCCTCGATGGCAACAATACAATACGTGCCTTGCTGCCCCTACTGTCACTGGGAAAGGACATCGCAAGCTTGAACCCAAAGCTAAGCACTTCTCCCATTGCAAGAAAGATCAATCTAGTAGGCCAAACCAAACTGATAATTCGAAGAGACTTGCAAAGGCAACCAATCATACATAAACGAATTCAGAGAAGATTCAAATATTGTTCATAGATAAACTTGATCATAAACCCACAATTCATCGGTCTCAACAAACACACCGCAAAAAAAGATTACATCGAATAGATCTCCACAAGAGAGGGGAGAACATTGTATTGAGATCCAAAAAGAGAGAAGAAGCCATCTAGCTAATAACTATGGACCCGAAGGTCTGAGGTAAACTACTCACACATCATCGGAAAGGCTATGCTGTTGATGTAGAAGCCCTCTGTGATCAATGCCCTCTCTGGCGGAGCTCCGGAAAAGGCCCCAAGATGGGATCTCACGGGTACAGAAGGTTGCGGCGGTGGAATTAGGTTTTGGCTCGTGTCTGTAGTTTGGGGTGCGAGGTATATATAGGAGGAAGAAGTACGTCGGTGGAGCAACATGGGCCCCACGAGGGTGGAGGCGCGCCTCTACCTCGTGCCTTCCTGGTAGCTTTCTTGACGAGGGTCCAAGTCCTCTCGATCACGCTCGTTCCAAAATCACGTTCCCGAAGGTTTCATTCCGTTTGGACTCCGTTTGATATTCTTTTTCTGCGAAACTCTGAAATAGGCAAAAAAACAACAATTCTGGGCCGGGCCTCCGGTTAATAGGTTAGTCCCAAAAATAATATAAAGGTGTATAATAAAGCCCATTAATGTCCAAAACAGAATATAATATAGCATGGAATAATAAAAAATTATAGATAAGTTGGAGACGTATCAGCAAGTACGTGGGCCTCCCCATGTCGGTGGGCAGAATGAAAAACGGCAGCTTCCAACCCATCATGGATAGATTCGGTAAAAGATGTAATGGATGGAATAAAATATTCATGTCAAAAGCATCTAAGGAGGTCCATGTTAAATCAGTGGCGCAAGCCCTCCCAACCTTTGTTATGGGCATTTTCAAACTTAGCTTGAGCTTCTGCGAACAATATGAAAAAATCATTAGGGACTTCTGGTGGGGAGACAAAGACGAGAAGAGGAAAGTACACTGTATGTCATGGGAAAACATGACGAAGCCCAAGAGGGATGGCGGATTAGGATTTGGGGATATGCATCTGTTCAATCAGGCGCTCCTAGCTAGGCAAGCTTGGAGATTGATTCAAAAGCCAGAAAGCCTATGTGCCAGGATCCTCAAATCAAAATATTTCCCGAATGGCAATCTTCTTGATACGGTTTTCTCTTCGGACGCCTCCCCGGTCTGGAGGGGAATCGATTTCGGTCTAGAGCTCCTGAAGAAGGGCCTCATTTGGCGGATTGAGGATGGTAAAAAGATTCAGATCACGCGAGACTAATGGATCCCTAGGGATGTTGGCTTGAAAATTGCCTCCTTTGTCAGAAGATATAGACTTAGGTGGGTTAGCCAACTGATTGACTCAGAGACGAAGGAATGGAATGTTGAACTAGTGAGGCAAATTTTCCATAATTTTGATGCTGAGGAAATATGCAAGATGAAAATCCCGAAAGCTGAAATTGAGGACTGCGTGGCATGGCACTATGAGAAATTGGGAATTTTCACGGTTAAGAGTGCATACAAACTTGCGGACTCGCTGAAAAGGAACATCATGGACACGGCAAGTAGCTCCTCCAGAAGCCCGGGTGACCGAAGCGTGTGGGATGCCATTTGGAAAGCAAAAACACCGAACATGGTGAAGATCTTTGGGTGGCGCGTGGCCACAAGCTCGCTTGCTACAAAGCATAATGCCTGCAAAAGAACCATTGCTGATGATAATGTATGTGAAATCTGCGGAGTGGACAAGGAAGATGAATATCATGCGGTGATCACCTGCACTAGAAGTAAGGCCCTGAGAAATGCAATGAGAGAATTCTGGGCGCTGCCTAAAGAGGCTGAATTCAGGAGATACCGGACCGGACTGGCTGCAAATGTTGTTGCTTGCGAATACAGAGGAGGTCAGAAGGAAAATCATGCTAATACTGTGGCAAGCGTGGAACCTGAGAAATAATAGTGTCCATGGTGATGGAAAGGACACTGTATCAGGCTCAGTACAGTTCCTTCTACGTTTGCATGAGGACCTGCTAGCTGCGGACAGCGAACAGGAACTGGCCTCGGCAAAAAACAAGTTGTCAGTCTACCCGACGAGCCCCTGCGTGCCAACACCTCCTATTCTTTGGGCTCATCCCTCGACAGTCAAATCTAAACTGAATGTAGATGCTGCTTTCCTTGCGGACCATGGCGAGGCATGGGGAGGTGCACTGGCCAGAGACCACATGGGACATGTTCTCATGTCCATTGGCCGGCGACTTGACCACTGCAACTCCGTCGAGGAGGCGGAGGGCGTGGCAGCTGTGTTGGGGCTTACTGAATTTGCCTGCCTATTTAGAGAACACGTAATTCTGGAGACTGATTGGGCGGAGATCGGACAGGAGCTTCAAACTGTACGAGAGTGCAGGAATGCCTGCCGAGCGGTTCTGACGGATGTGCGGAGGCAGCTATCCTTGTTTACCAGCGTGGAGATCAGCATCGTCAGCCGTAAGAAAAACAAGCTGGCCCATGAGTTAGCGGCCATTGCAAGGAAGGTGGGAGACTTCAAAATTATAGTTGATGTACTCGAGGGCGCGAGGCTGGTAATGCAGAATGAGATTGTAACCACCATGGTGTAAGTCTTAACTATGGTTCTCAAAAAAAATAAGGAGTATAGCTTGCTATCGCAAACTTACCCGCCCAACCAACATCGGGGGAGAACTTTAACTTTCATCTTTTATTGACCAAGCTAAGGAAATAACACTTTGAGCTTGGTCATGTGGTAGCCACGCAACAACATCCCCTACAAATGAGGAGGGGTGTTGAAAGCGAACGATGTGATTCAAGATGGATCGCACACTTGCTAACCCTGCTTTAGATGAGCGGCGGATTAGGATCTTCCATAAAACTGGTCGATTGGCAAGACCAATGGGCCCCTAAGAAGAAATTTACACTGAAAGTAAGAAAATTAGGGGCATCATAGTCTCAGGACTTCAAAATCATCGAGGGACCAGACTCCAACATGGCACCTCCATGGAGGTTACTACTTCGAGCACATCGTCGTCGTCCGATTCAAAAGATGGATCTTAGGCTTTAGCCAGGGAGATCACACATGGTGGGAAAGGTATTTGATCTTCACAGCGATGCCTCGAAGGAGGATACGACATCGTAACTGTAGCATCCCGCCACAAGCTGGGAGCACCATAGGGTGGGACCTCACTATCGCAACATGATACCGATAGAGGAGCGACCGACCGTGTTATGCGCTACAGCCCTATCATCTTCCCCATATCGAATTCTCAAAAAAAAAAAACTTCCCCGGTTCACTTCTCAGTAGCATCGGTTGATTTCTCTCATCCTCTTCATCTTCTGCACCAAATTGTGTTCTATTATTCTCCACAACGCACTGTACGTGCCTTCTCCGGCTCATGGTCTCCTCCACCAATGCATCCCATCCTGTCCCCATTCTCGCTTTCCTCCAATGGCTTTGTTGTTGCCGTCGCTAATCGTGTTCCGTCGAACGCCATCTGGTTGCGAACTCGCTCATACGCTTATGGACAGAAAAAGTAAAGAAGCTACTCTTCCTTTGCTCTTCAACGGCCATCTCCAAGACGAGTCAAAAGGTCAAAGATCATCATGGTGAGCGACACAATCTATCTGATTTGTGCATACGATCTCCTTCCAAATAGTATAATTTAGTTGATCCCCTCCGCTTCCATGTCATGACATATTGGGTATAGGGGATCTCCCGGTTTGTTGATGGGGCGTTTCTTCTTGGCTAGCACATGAAGCTTTTTACGTCCCTGGTTGTTTGCTTCAAATGCAGTGACTGATTGGTTTAGTTATGGTTTCATTCTTGGAGGTGTGTAGAAATTGTGACCGATGCTGCTGTTCACGGACAATAGGATCCAGCCAGTGAGAAATCCACATATAACCACAAGATTCAGTTCCTATTGTACTTTATTATTTCAATTTTTATGCCCCTACTTGCTTATATTTTTCCTTCTCCATGCAGCAGCTGCATGACACACATTGCTTTGTGTGAACTGAAACCAGATGCAAGTGCTAGCAAATATTAACGTGTTTATTTGAATTTATGGCCCATAAGCAGTTGAATTTATGTCCGTTCTAATGAGCAGTACTCCATTACAGTATATCTTCTTTTTTCCAGTTACCTTTTGTATTTCTAATGTTTAACGATGTGAAGATCTTAGCAATAGCTCTTCACGGATAATCTTAGCTATAGTATTCATATGGATTCTCAACTTTGTTTTGTACTCCCTCCGTCCCAAAATAAGTGACTCGACTTTGTACTAACTTTCTACTAAAGCTAATACAAAGTTGAGTCACTTATTTTGGAACGGAGGGAGTATTAGGCATTGGCTAAATGTAGCAACGAAAATCAAGAAATGTGTTGCTCCCTTTCTCATATAAAAAGAATATTTTAATAACATAATCCGTTGGCTATATATATATATTTTATTTTTGCCTTTTACCTTCATGCATGTACCCTGATTGACAACACATGCCTTCTGTAGGATTCTTCCTAATTCTTCAAACAATGATATGCCATGTTCTTTTGCGGTTTCAATTAAAGAAGCTCAGAAGGAATACAAAGATGCAACTACAACTTTGAAGAACACAAAAGAACCAGTTTTGTTTTTTACTTTCATATGTGAGCCCGCGCCTTAACACACTGCTAACATATTGTATGGTGACCCTTTGGATACATTGTTGACTACCAAGACGACACCCACAAACAACCGCTAAGAATATGGTTCACTTATGGTTGATGCTACAAACTGCTATAGTTTTACTATATAATATACATTTATAGTTTTATACCATGAATAATTATGAATTTCTTATATGTGGAATCTATCACATAGTTAATTATTATCACCATCTATATGAAGTATACTGCCTACCATATTATTGATTCATATTGTTATCTTCTTTGCTATGTGGGTGTTACTCAAAAAGTTCACAACAAATCCCCGCCACAACGCGTGGGGTATCACCTAGTATATAGAACATGCATCCACCATACCATATAGAAATAATTTTTAATTCGATGTAAAGCACTAGCTAGAAACAAAAAAAGAAGAAGATAAATTCAGTGATCATCGTGATGTAATGTGCCGTGTTCCTAGCCCAGTTTGAATTTGGTACTGTACTGTACAATCACAACAACTTTTGTATTCAACTTTTTAAATATGAATTTTTGTTTTATGGTAGAACTTTACCTATATGCAGAACAATTCTACATGTTCTTCTATAACTACAATGGGATGATTTTTGGGTCGAGAGTACTGGGAACATCCCATACGCCCGATGACAAGTACAGGCCTAACTGATCACCCTGCTGGAATGCCTGTTTTCGACGAAATTCCTGCATTTCAAACATACTGAAAATCCAGGTGCTAGACTCCAACGCCATTTTGTGCTTATTATACCTCGTAACAAGTTTGTTTGATGCGAACCAACCTGTGGTTGAATGGTTAGACAGACCGTGGTATCCCCTGCCCACCTGGATTTATTTCAGAATTTTCGGTGATGGACATTTAGTTGGAGGAGACATTCCCATCGAAGACAAGGTGCCTACGGTGACTTCATAAATTTCAAGATGTATGCGCGTGTATGTGTATATGAGCGCTTGCGTCTGAACTGTGTAAAAAAAACAAGTTTGTTTGACAAGGCACACGTGGCATTGGGATGTCAGAACATTTTTGCACCGTGATGTCACAAAGCCAACAATACTTGATCATACGGTACATATAAGACAGCTCACATGCTGATCCCCGTTTGACTCTATCGGAAATGTACGATTTTGCAACTCTGAATTTCGGTACGAAGGATACTATCGGATCACTATGTCTCTATCGTCTCAAGACAAGAATACACCTCTGATTTAGTATAGAGAATAGCAGCCGCAGGCAATACCACGAAAAAGAAAATCAAGTACAACAGCACCAACTAAAAAATTACCTAATATTTTTTCATACCAAACTGGCAAAAAAAAAAAACCTCCAACACAGATGGAACAGCTACAGGTAGGCAATGTTACCTAACATGACGAAAGCACAATGTCTAACCAGTTTCAATATATTCTCACTGAAAAGGAGCTAAAGCACAATGCTGGAAAAATAGCTGACCATTTTCAATAGATTCCTAGTGAAAGGAGATCCCAAACAATGGCAGATTAGCTTGTAAAAGCCGGTGTCATGGATCAACATAGCAGGCACACACACTTAGGCCTTGTTCGGTTCCTTGAGATTTGAAGGGGTTTGTAGGGGATTGAGAGGGATTAAATCCCCTACAAGTCAAAATCCACCTCAATTCCCTCCAATCCCCTTGCGGGAGGGATTAACCGAACAAGCCCTCAGGATTAACATAGCAAACCTTTGGCCTTAGCGCATACTCACATGAACATGTTGATGCTAAGTGATCTAAAACAAGCAAACTTTTGCTAATTTCCAAGACTTGACATCCAAAAATTACCTTAAATTAACAGATTGGCAGCTCAATGTTTGCTGCAGAAATTATGTAGCTTAAATATTCAACCCACCAGCCCCTGCCGTTGAAATAACCATTGTAGTAACATAAGAAGTTTGAACAGCAGAAGGACTAGTCTCATTCAACACTCTCAATTTCGAGCTATTATAACACACACTATGGGAATTTACAAGACACGCCACAAGGCTTGGTTCTACATGCTGTCCATACAGCTTATTCAAGAAATTTGACTCCCATACATATTAAAGTACGTTTGTGTCTATGAAATCAACTGTAAGAAAATCACCTTTGAAGATTCAACAAGTGGATGCTTAAATCTATTAACTCTTTTGTTTTGTGAGAACCCTGATAGGCTGCCTTAGCTTCTAGACCCACAGTTATCATCCAGCACCAAAATGATGCAAATACTTAAAATACTCACCCTGTAGCAGAATAATAATACAACTAAAACTCTTACAAGGCCATGTTGATGCTAAGTGGTCTTAAACATGCAATTTTTTGCTGATTTCCAATACTTAGCATCCAGAAGTGACCTTACAATTACAGACTAGCAGCTCATTTCTTGCTGCACAGAGTCTGTAGCTTAAATAATCACCCACCAGCCCCTACTTTGAGCATAGACAACATGCCATTGAAATAACCATTCTACCAATACAAAGTTTGAACAGCAGAAGGACTAATCTCATTCAACATTCTTAATTTCGAGCTTTTATAAAGCACACTATATGGGAGTTTACAAGAAATGCCACAAGGTTTGGTTCTCTATTTTGTTCATACAACTTATTCAAGAAACTTCATTTCCCTACATAACGACATACAAAAACTATGTTCGTTTCTATAAAACCAACTGCAAGAAAATCAGATTTGAAGATTAAACTAGTAGATGCTTGAAGGTATCAACTATTTTGTCTAGTATAAGCTCCCTGATAGGCTGATACATACACCATGAAATCTGGTCCACATAGCAGCTTCTAGACCTGACAGTGTATCATCCTGCACCAAATGATGCAGATGCTTCAAATACTCGCCTTGTAGCAGAATAAGAACACAACCAAACTCTTACGAAGGAAAACTTCAATATCTACATTCTACAGGAACATTTTCAGTTAGCATTTCTAACTACTAAAGCCCTTGGTTTTCAGGTTAATTCATTATAAGACAACGGCTAACGACTCAGCATTCGATTTTGAACAACTTCTTACATGCCGATACTCTACAACGCGTCAACACCTATAAAGGGATAAACATTTAATGATCAAAATAAGTGGTCGACGAGACCTTTATCAATTATTCGACATCTTCATGACTACAATCTCTTGCTTTATTGTATCACAGCAGAACCATCACATAAGCCACGGATCTTTGCACTGAGTATTCAAACTGTTCAGAAATGCTAAATTTAAGATACTGGCCATGGCATCAGATGTCTTAGATTCAAATGCACTACTCCCTCCGATCCATATTAATTGACACTCCTCTAGTACAATAGCCTAGTACAAAGTTGTAGTAGAGGAGCGTCAATTAATATGGATCAGAGAGAGTACTACAAAACTTTGCTACTCATACCTCCATCCCCAATCAAAATCTGTCCGTTAAACAGACAACACATCTCAGTTTCTTGGGTAAACAATCATGCACAATATATGAACTTCACCTTCACAAACATCAATTTCAAGCGATTGAGCAAATATTGCCCATCTAGCCAAGCTGAGCTTTGTGCTCTCCTCACCAATGTGCTCATGATAATGTTTCATGCACTGCGACATACTAGAATGGAGGCCATCTCACAGCAGCACCATTCCAAATCAACAAATAATTGAAACTAGCATATTCTAACCACCAGATACAGTAATGCCAACAAGAATGGCATCCCAGCTACAGTAACCAACAAGAATGGCATCTTCGTACACTTTCACACTAGTCAATGTAGCTATTGAAATGTTTAATCCAGACTAGTAGGATAGCGCACAACACAGCAACACCTTATTGCGTGATCCAGGAAGATATATCAGTGATTATGCTTCGAGGCTAGTCATAAGCTACAACAATGCAAGCAAACCCTGCATCTTCTTATACCCCTACCTAATTGCTCCAATCCCAACAAACTCCAATTCAAAACAAATTAACACACACATAAGAGTTGCATCATCTAGGAACGGTAGGAATCGAAAATGGGGACACCTTACGGCTCTGGATCACTCGAGCGCAACGGCAGCTCCGGCGGCCTTGAGCTTGGCGGCGAGCGCCTCGGCCTCCTCCTTGGGCAGCCCCGCGCGCACCACGACCGGCGCCTTCTCCACCAGCTCCTTGGCCTCCTTGAGCCCCAGGTCCGTCATGGCGCGCACCTCCTTGATGATCTTGATCTTGGCCGCCGCGTCGTACTTCTCGATCTTGACGTCGAACGCCGTCTTCACCGCCGCGGCCTCCTCGGCCCCCGCCGACCCGGAGGCCGCATCCCCGGCCGCGCCAGGGCCGAGCCCGGCTGCCGGGCTGGAGGTGAGCGAGAGCCGGAGCTTGAGGCGCATGAGGGCCGAGTAGTCATCCAGCTCGGCCGAGGATAGCGCCAGGAGCTCGTCCGCGATGCGCGACAGCTTCGGGTCCTCGCCGGCGGCGGTCGCCGCCGCCGTGGAGAGGCGGCGGAGGCGGGGGATCAGCGGCGCGAATTTGGAGGAGAAGAGTGGCATTTTGGTAAATATCGGGAATCGGGGGGTGGGCGGTAGGGTTTTGCCTCTTCCACGAGAGCATTATAGATCACGAAAACGTAAAGAAAAGAGTTCGCCCAGTCACAGCGAAAGCGTATTTTGTTAAAGGATATGAGAGGCGTTTTCACCCATTCGCAGCCCCACCTGTCAGCGACCATCGAGCACCCGCTGGCCGCTGCTCTTCCAAGATAGCAACTGACCATATGACCCCACCAAGGAGGCACGCACTCTGCAGCGCCAACGCCACCACGCCATTCTCTTCCGTCTCCTCGCTGGCAGCGGCGCGGCGGGGCAAAAGAAAACCCTCGTCGGAATCGGCGCCGCGGCGGGTAGAATCACGGGTCCCGATCACGCGAAACTCGATTCCTCGCCCCGCCTCCTCCTCCCCCTCCCATGGAGTCGTAGTCTGCTAGATTCTCCCGCCCGCTCCCTTTTGCTGCGGTTTTTTTGGGGCTTTTTTGCGAGGTTTTCGACGCTCCTTTTTTTTTGGGGTTGTTTCCTTCGGGGGGGCGCGCGGTCTCTGCAGGTCCGCGGCGGCCGGTCCGTGCAGTCGCCGTCCCGTCGCGTGCTTTGCAAAATTCCAGTAGGGTTTTGTGGCTTGGGGTTTTGATCTGGTGCGCCTGCATGCCTGCAGGTTTCTGAATTTCGAGGTTCGCTGAAGGGCGGTCTGCGGCCGGCACCGTTGGGGATCTCGCGGCGCGGCCGTCGCTAGGTGAGCTCATCACGCCCGTCCACGCCTCCTAGGGTTTTGATGCGCCCGTGCGATTCGGACATTGTTCAGATGGTTAGGCATTAACACGCGGGATTTGAGGGGGGGTTTATGAAGGGTTTAGGCGTAGTCTGTTCTGTGAGAGGAAATCATAGTGGCCATTGTCGTTTTTCTGTTCGGGTGTTTTTTGTGGTTTCGTTATGCTCTGGAGTAAATTCTGTGGTTTTGATATAATAAATTCTGTGGTTTCGGTATGCTGGTTGTGTGCATGAATGACCTATGCAATTTTGTTTTATGGTGGATGAATGTCCTATCCAGAATTTTCAGTTTTGAGGACTGCAATTGACAGTTTTTCACACTTATGACTTATCACACAGATGCATAGTGTGAAACCTTTTCTTTCTACATGGAGCACTTAACTTGACTATAATTTTACCCACCAATCGCCTGGTAGCTATATGTCTCTGAAGAATATTTTTGTTTAGCATGTAAATTGCTACTCTATCAGGGTTCCTACTCCCTACAATGCAAGAACATATGCATTTCATGTCTTCTGACAGTTTGCAGCAACGTAAGAAGGAGGCAGTTTTGCTTACTTCATAAATTGAAATTTGTTAACATTTTTGTTTTATTATGCTGGTAAAAATTCATGTTTAATGGTTTAGCTGATTTCTTGAGACTGCAGGATTTTTTCAGCCACAATGTCGACGTATCCTGTGCTGAATGACCAGCCAATTGATCAGTGGAACTTCACGGAACTGAAGGATGAGCTCTCTAGGAGGAACTTACCTACCGATGGCTTGAAGGATGATCTTGTGAAAAGGCTCTTTGAGGAACTTCAGGGTGATATACTTGGTGGAGAAGGGCCAGTTGGTGGATCTCCTCCCGATGATGATATCAAAGAGGACGATACCCCTGGTTCGGCTGATGCATCTGTTTGCCAGGCTGCGGTGGAACAAAATGTTGATGAAGGTCCTTCTCAGGTTGCAACCCTGGAAGGATATCCTGTTGGTTCTGTTACAGAGGCTAGTGAGAAAAGTGCCGAGGCTACTACAGAGGTTATTCAGGATGCTGTAGTTAGTACCGAAGAAGTTAGTCAGACAACTCTTGTTGCGGAGGCTAGTGAGAAAAGTGCCGATGCTACTGCAGAGGTTATTCAGGATGCTGTAGTTAGTACCGAAGAAGTTAGTCAGACAACTCTTGTTGCGGAGGTTAGTGAGAAAAGTGCCGATGCTACTACAGAAGTTAGTCAGGTTGCTGTACTTAGTACCGAAGAAGTTAGTCAGACAACTCTTGTTGCAGAGGCTAGTGAGAAAAGTGCCGATGCTACTACAGAAGTTAGTCAGGATGCTGTAGTTAGTAACGAAGAAGTTAGTCAGACAACTCTTGTTGCTGCTACTGAAGTTAGTGATGCTCCTCTTGTTGATATGGCAAAAGCTGATGAAATTTCTCCAAGTGACGCAGTGGCAACCAACGGAGATCACCTAGAATCAGCTCCAAGTGGCAGTAATGTAGTGAAGGAAGCATCTCCACAAGCTGATCGTCATAGTGAGATTATTGCAGAGAAGGCTCCAGAAGAAGGCACCATCAAGAAAGTGATTGCTAATTATCTACCATGTGACGTTGCCAGTACTGATGTCAAGTTGGATGCAACTTCTGCTAAAGACGAGTTAGATGCTGATATTGTAGAGCAAGATGCAGTATCATCGCCTCCAGATGCTAGTGTTTCACATGTTGATCCATTGGATGTTGATGCTGTTGCAGCTGCACCAGGACGAAATGCTGAGACCCCGGTTCCTGTGATAGATTTGAGTGATAATGCTTTGATGAATGGCAAGGACCTCGAAGATTCTGGGCGCACAAACAGTACCTGCAAACCAACTGTGGCAGGGACAAAAGACCAGGTAACCGAGGCCGATCCTGTTCTAGGTTCTCAAATCAAGTGTGTTCCGATTCCGCATGACAATATATCAACTAATGTAAAAGGTGACCTGAATGCCGACAATTCTGATTTGGAAATAGAGGTTAAGAGGGATATGGTCAAACCACCATGCAACATTCCCTCCATAGGTGATGATTTGCAGGCATTGGACGATGACAAAGAGTTGTCTAAGAACGGGACCCCATTGCAAGAAATAGAATCTAAAACCAATATGATCTTGGACAACAAAGAGGACAGTCCTGATGGCGCTTTTCCTGAAAAACTAAATTTAGACAGGAGCTCGATGGAGGAGGATGTGATGGAAAGTAAGCATGTTGATACCATTATCAGATCTGATGATCTTGGAGTAACGACTGCGGTAACCTCAGACCATGAAGAGGTAAAAGAGGTGATCCTCTTTAATACTGTTGCCAATGATTCATCTGTGGAGACAATGGGTATTGTTCATGAAGAGAAGCTAATAACTTCATCTGAAAAGAGGAAACTTGGAGGTTTGTCTTCATCCCCCTACGGATCATTTCCTGTATACCTTTCGTATATGAATATCTTGAGCATTTTTGTTTTCTTCATTAAAGTATATCATTTTCTGTGGCATTTTTTTATGTATCAGTATGTGTGTGCATGTGTAAAGTTCATTGTCTGCATTGCGTAATCTTTGTCATTGTGGATTTTCTGTCTTTGGTAAATCTTGCATGAAACAGTTGTACCTCATATATTCTGCTCTTGTACGGTTTTGGGAAATAGGACAATTTTTTTGCAGTCCTTTAGTAAGATTTGTGGCCTTTGTTTCACATTGTACATTCCTCAAATAAATTTGATAACAATTTATCAATGGTTTTAATGGAGAAATCATGTCATGTTTTTGTTCTAACTCACTGTTAAATGCAGACCAAGAAGTTGTTGCGGATGAGCCCATCAAACGTCAGCGCCATGTGGATACTCTCAAAATTCCTAAGCAACAAACATCAAAACTAAGTAGCTCTGATTCTCCAAAGGTTGTGGTTCGGCCTGCTCTAAAACATTTTGTTGGCAGGTCTGATTCAACAGCAAGTGGAGGTTCTTACAGAGAGCGGATAGGTGAGGTTTCTCGGCTCTTTTAGTAAAGTAGATTCACTAGTTCACTGTACATCATATCTAATTTTTTTTCCTTCTGTATTCATTGTTCAGTGCCGCTTCCTCAGAAGCCTGCAACAACTTCCTTGAGAGTTGATCGATTTGTGCGCCCTTTTACTTTGAAAGCTGTGCAAGAGCTTCTTGGTAGAACTGGATCTGTTTGCAGCTTCTGGATGGATGATATCAAGACCCACTGCTATGTTACAGTATGTCGCTAACTTCATTGTCTTATTTTACCTGTGCAGAATATTGTTAGAGGTGCATTTCAGCATTTGTTTGCGCCTTCTATGACCTTTTCAGGCCTTCCCAAGTTTTGCCTTTCATGTGTTACAGCTAAAATTTGCTAAATGATAATAACAATAATTAGTGCTTTAGCCTGTCACTGCTAATAAATATTCTGGTGCTTTTGTACGTGGCCCTGGTAGGGATTAATTTCTGTTCTTGGTATTCCTCTGTATGAAGGATGCAAACCTGAGATGTTAGCATTGTTGTGCCTTATTGTTGGTTCAAAGAATCTCGTGATGCATTACTTGTTTTATTACTGCTATTTCAAATTTGATAATGTCATGGTGTTGACTTGCCTGCTTGTCCTATTTCTGATCCACAGTACTCTTCAGTGGATGAAGCTGTGGCTACCAGGAATGCTGTTTATAACCTCCAATGGCCCTTAAACAATGGCAGTTACTTAGCTGCCGAATTTGTTGATCCACTTGAGGTGAAGCTCAAAATCGAACACCCTCCCCCACCGCCACCTCCTACCAGCCTCAGCAAGGATACAACTCCAAATGCAGTAGCCTTCCAACAAGCGGAGGCTAACCAAGCCATGATTCCCCATGGCGCTGGTACCGCATGGGGTCCGTCGCCTACTCCACAGCCTCATAAAAAGTTGTATCCCACATCTAACCCCAGGCCGGAAAGGGAGGTGCTTCCACCTCCTCCAAAGCAATCGGAAACAACTATCAAGACACTTGATGATCTCTTCAGGAGGACACAGGCCTCTCCGATGATCTACTACTTGCCCTTATCGGAGGAGGAGGTGTCAGCCAAGCTCGCAGCACGCCGCAGGCGAAATTGGAGACGGTAGGGGACTCAAACCTGCTGCTCGCGCCTGGTATGTTGGTGCCTTGTTCATCTCTTGTTCAGGCAAAACCGGCGTGGCCAGCGGATTCTCTTCCCAATGTCCGACCGTTGGTGTTGCAGCAGTTAACATGAAGGCTGTGGTTACTGCTTGCAATGGTTGGTGATATTTTGCGAAGAAGCTTTGTACGGTCTTGGTCTTGAACTCTTGATAACTGAGTAGTCCTATTGTAAATTGAGCTAGCTCTATTTTCGCTTGTCCGCCTAGCTGTTAACATGCACACGCGGATTTCGATCGCCGACTCAGTCATCCTTTGGATCAGTTGAGCAATGTGCTGCTTGTTTGTTCATAACCCTTGATGCTTGCGAGTCCTGCTGGTTGCTCTTGTTGTGGTATCAAGTTAGCATTTCTCATGTAATCGTGAGTTTCAGTCATGTATGGTTCTGAAATTTCTTTTTGAGGGAACTTGGTCTCTTCTCCCTCCTGAGGGAGTATAATGCTCAAATGTACAATGGCAGTGTCCCACGGCTGTAATAGCCATACATATCGACCACGATCGAGGGATATGGCTACTGTAGCACTAGTTTTTTTTTTAGACGGTAAGCTAAATTTTATATTGATCAAAAGTAGCATGGAGAGGAATACAAATTGGATCGTACGGGATGAACCAAACATGGCGCCCCTCATCCAAGGAATTCGCAAATTTAGCTAAACTAGATGCATCTGTGTTCATATCTCGCCCTTCAAAGTTGAATTTACAGTTGTACTCCCTCTGTTTCCAAATGTAAGTCTTCCTAGAGATTTCAACAAGTGACTACATACAGAGCAAAATGAGTGAATCTACACTCTAAACTATATCTATATACATCCGTATATTGTAATATATTTGAATCTCTAAAAAGACTTATATTTAGAAACAGAGGGAGTAGTTTGTTGCTCGGTGCTGTATTTCCTTAATGATATGTCCATAGCTGATGTCCGTTTCCTTTTGAGTATCATTAACCACCTGCTTCGAGTCCGATGCAACAATGAAATTTTGAAGCAGCAAATCATTGGCGAGGCACAAGGGTTCACGATAGGCTATCGCTTCCGGCGCTGCAACCTCGTTAATTCCATGATGGTAAGGGCCGAACTGCCAAGGAAATGGCCAGTTGCATCCCTGCACACTGCTGCTGCGGAGCGCGCTATGCCATTGCGAGCCAAACTGGCGTCTACATGGATCTTCGCATATCCTGGCGGAGGTGCCTTTGGTCTTTCAGCAGCGACCCTAGGTGTAACTCTATTTCTTACCACCTTTTGCGGGATTAACTCGAGGTCTGCTATGAACCTGTTGATGAAATGGTGTGTGGCCGAAGAGTGTTGATAAACTTCCTCGTGGATAATCTGCTATCTTGCCCACCAAATAGCTCATAGGAGGTGTTTGTTTCGTTCAGTGGTAACGTAAACGTAAATGAAACCTGATTACGGACTGTAACAGTACCGGACTGGGCAAACCCCATTTTGTTTGGTTCTACAGTGTAAAGGAAACAGGTACCTAAACAGTGTTTGGTTTGACACAGTAACAGGTACCTTTCCACGTACAGAACACAGCATGGGCTTTCACATGCATCAAACAGGCACATAATTTAGAAATATTTTTTGCATTCATCCAATGCAAAGACATCTTTTAACCAGAATTTGGCTCCACTTTAACGATTACACATTTTTAAAATGAAAATGATACGAACTCGGAATTCAACGACACTTCGAAATAAACTACATAATTACTAATTAGTCCCTAAAATTGCTTTATATTATAGGATAAATAGAAAGGCCAAGTTCACAATCTTGCAAAGAAGCTTTGCTTTTCCATTGATCTTCATCTTCCACGCCACACCACTGATCCCATTTTCTAATGAACCTTGCTTATTTTCTCATCTGCCAATAAGCACGAGTTAAAATGAGGATAAAGAAACACACAAGCAACAACCAGTAATAAAAAAAATTAAGAGCAACTATAACATGATTGTTCTTTCTCATCAACACTTTGACAAAGGAAAAGGTGGGAACCTGCTCCATGCATTTCAACACTTTGACAAAGATAACAATAGGAAAATGATGTATACTGCAAGACCAATGAAATGAAAAGCACTCTCTTAGCTAACACAGACTACAATGGTGTATACTGCAAGAACATAAACTAAAATATGGTGGATAGGATGAGATCTATTCCATGCTTTTCAACACTTTTGGCAAATATATAACAATAGTAAAATAAGGTGGGTTTTGTACACACCAGTTATGTCACACCATTACTAGAGAAGGACCTTCTTTCCCATCAACCTTGCTTCTTTCTTTCATCTGCCAATGAGGAGCCAATAAGCAGGAGTTAGATACAAGGAAAAAAACTTCAGCACAAGTTTGGCTTATATATGACCAGCCAAAAACAGCACAACACTATGTCACTACAAGTTTGGCTTATATATACTGCAAATAATCACTCTTGCTTATATACGCCACTTTGTACTAGTGAAATTTTAGTTCACTTGAGCCACTCATGGTGATAAATGTCAGGATGCTATCAACCCCCAAGGTTTACAAATAAGTTCAATCAAGTATAACAAAATGTGTTATAAATCAGTGATGTAACAGGAGCATAATTTATCAACTATCATACAGATCTATATGGCAGTCTAGATATCACATATTAGAAAAATGTGGTCACACATGAGTTGCTGAACATTTTCACCTTGTTACAGTTCATTGATTTCAGCAACCTAGCTAGTTAGATCATGAACCAACAGTCGGAAAAACCAAAACTGCATCACAAGATAGTGCATATTATTAAAGAGAGTTTAGAAAAAGGGATACCAGACAGCATTTTCAGGACGAAGTCCCTCCTCAGAATGCCTGGAAGCACAAGCATCATGTTCATGTGCTCTGGAGCTTTAGTGAATATTGTTGCAGCTTCAACGATCTCGCTCCCAGTAAATGCAAGCCTAGACAATTCACTAATTGCCTTTTCTCTTGATTTCTGTTGAGGGTCTTCTTGTGCTGCTTCTCGCGCAATTGCTGCTGTAAATGATGTTGTCATTGCACCCACATGTTGTGTCACGTTGTTCAGCTAGCTATTGACATCTTGAAGCATGGCTGCAAATGGATCGCTTGGTCCTGTCGCCCTCTTTGGACTTGGCTCCTTTTTCTGCCTCTTCGAACTAGTTGTATCAATAGAGCAAGTGTCAATGGACCGTCGAGCTGTTCCAGTTGAGATGATTGTTGGGGAACGTAGTAATTTAAAAAAATTCCTACGCACACGCAAGACCATGGTGATGGCATAGCAACGAGAGGGAGAGTGTCGTCCACGTACCCTCGTGAGACCGAAAGCGAAGCGTTATAACAACGCTGTTGATGTAGTCGACGTCTTCACGATCCGACCGATCCAAGTACCGAACGTCACGGCACCTCCGAGTTCTGCACACGTTCAGCTCGATGACGATCCCCGGCTCCGATCCAGAAAGCGTCGGGATGAGTTCCACAAGACGACGGCGTGGTGGCGATGATGATGCTCCACCGACGCAGGGCTTCGCCTAAGCTCCGACGATATGACTTCACCGGCGCGGGCTTCGCTTAAGCTCATGACGATATGACCGAAGTGGAATATGGTGGAGGGGGCACCGCACGGCTAAGGAACGATCACGTAGATCAACTTGTGTGTCAAGGGGTGCCCCCTGCCCCGTATATAAAGGAGCAAGGGAGGGCGGCCAAGGAGGAGGAGGCGCGCCAAGGGGGAGTCCTACTCCCACCGGAGTAGGACTCCTCCTTTCCTAGTAGGAGTAGGAGAGAAGGAAGGGAAGGGAGGAAGGTGTGGCCCCTCCCTAGTCCAATCGGACTAGGCCTTGGGCGCGCGCCTGCCCTAGGCAGCCCTCTCTCTTCCCGCAGGCCCAATAAGGCCCAATACTTCTCCCGGCGAATTCCGTAACTCTCCGGTACTCCAAAAATACCGAATCATTCGAACCTTTCCGAACTTCAATATAGTCGTCCAATATATCGATCTTTACGTCTCGACCATTTCGAGACTCCTCGTCATGTCCCCGATCTCATCCGGGACTCCGAACTCCTTCGGTACATCAAAACTCATAAACTCATAATATAACTCATCATCGAAACCTTAAGCGTGCGGACCCTACGGGTTCGAGAACTATGTAGACATGACCTAGAACTATTCTCGGTCAATAACCAATAGCGGACCTGGATGCCCATATTGGCTCCTACATATTCTCGAAGATCTTTATCGGTCAAACCGCATAACAACATACTTTGTTCCCTTTGTCATCGGTATGTTACTTGCCCGAGATTTGATCGTCGGTATCCAATACCTAGTTCAATCTCGTTACGCAAGTCTCTTTACTCGTTCGTAATGCATCATTCCGTAACTAACTTATTAGCTACATTGCTTGCAAGGCTTATAGTGATGTGCATTACCGAGAGGGCCCAGAGATACCTCTCCGACAATCGGAGTGACAAAACCTAATCTCAAATCGCCAACCCAACATGTACCTTTGGAGACACCTGTAGTACTCCTTTATAATCACCCGATTCGTTGTGACGTTTGGTAGCACCAAAGTGTTCCTCCGTAAACGGAGTTGCATAATCTCATAGTTACAGGAACATGTATAAGTCATGAAGAAAGCAATAGCAACATACTAACGATCAAGTGCTAGGCTAACGGAATGGGTCATGTCAATCAGATCATTCTCCTAATGATGTGATCCCGTTAATCAAATGACAACTCATGTCTATGGTTAGGAAACATAACCATCTTTGATTAACGAGCTAGTCAAGTAGAGGCATACTAGTGACACTCTGTTTGTCTATGTATTCACACATGTATTATGTTTCCGGTTAATACAATTCTAGCATGAATAATAAACATTTATCATGATATAAGGAAATAAATAATAACTTTATTATTGCCTCTAGGGCATATTTCCTTTAGTCTCCCACTTGCACTAGAGTCAATAATCTAGTTCACATCGCCATGTGATTTAACATCAATAGTTCACATCTATATGTGGTTAACACCCATAGTTCACATCGACATGTGACCAATACCCAAAGGGTTTACTAGAGTCGATAATCTAGTTCACATCGCTATGTGATTAACACCCAAAGAGTACTAAGGTGTGATCATGTTTTGCTTGTGAGATAATTTTAGTCAACGGTCTGTCACATTCGAGCCGTAAGTATTTTGCAAATTTCTATGTCTACAATGCTCTTGCACGGAGCTACTCTAGCTAATTGCTCCCACTTTCAATATGTATCCAGATTGAGACTCGAGTCATCTAGATTAGTGTTAAAACTTGCATCGACGTAACCTTTACGACAAACCTTTTTCACTTCCATAATCGAGAAACATATCCTTATTCTACTAAGGATAATTTTGACCGCTGTCCATTGATCTACTCCTAGATCACTATTGCACTCCTTGCCAACTTAGTGGTAGGGTATGCAATAGGTCAGTACACAACATGACATACTTTATAGAACCTATGGCTGATGCATAGGGTATGACTTTGATTCTCTTTCTATCTTCTGCCGTGGTCGGGTTTTGAGTCTTACTCAATCTCACACCTTGTAACACAGGCAAGAACTCTTTCTTTGACTGTTCCATTTTGAACTACTTCAAAATCTTGTCAAGGTATGTATTCATTGAAAAACTTATCAAGCGTCCTGATCTATCTCTATAGATCTTGATGCTCAATATGTAAGTAGCTTCACCGAGGTCTTTCTTTGAAAAAACTCCTTTCAAACACTCCTTTATGCTTTGCAGAATAATTCTACATTATTTCCGATCAACAATATGTCATTCACATATACTTATCAGAAAGGCTGTAGTGCTCCCACTCACTTTCTTGTAAATACAGGCTTCATCGTAAGTCTCAGATAAAACTATATGCTTTGATCAACTTATCAAAGCGTGTATTCCAACTCCGAGATGCTTGCACCAGTCCATAGATGGATCGCTGGAGCTTGCACATTTTGTTAGCACCTTTAGGATTGACAAAATCTTCTGGTTGCATCATATACAACTTTTCTTTAATAAATCCATTAAAGAATTTAGTTTTGACATCCATTTGCCATATTTCATAAAATGTGGCAATTGCTAACATGATTCGGACAGACTTAAGCATCGCTACAGTTTGAGAAAATCTCATTGTAGTCAACACCTTGAACTTGCCGAAAACCTTTTCAGTAAGTCAAGCTTTGTAGATAGTAACACTACTATCAGTGTCCGTCTTCCTCTTGAAGATCCATTTATTTTCTATGGCTCGCCGATCATCGGGCAAGTCAACCAAAGTCCATACTTTGTTTTCATACATGGATCCCATCTCAGATTTCATGGCTTCTAGCCATTTTGCTGAATCTGGGCTCACCATCGCTTCTTCATAGTTTGTAGGTTCGCCATGGTCAAGTAACATGACTTCCAGAATAGGATTACCGTACCACTCTGGTGTGTATTTTACTCTGGTTGACCTACGTAGTTCAGTAGTAACTTGATCTGAAGCTTCATGATCAACATCATTAGTTTCCTCACTAATTGGTGTAGTTGTCACAGGAACCGTTTCTTGTGATGAACTACCTTCCAATAAGGGAGCGATCTGATTATCTCATCAAGTTCTACTTTCCTCCCACTCACTTCTTTCGAGAGAAACTTCTTCTCTAGAAAGGATCCATCTTAGCAACGAAAAACTTGCCTTCAGATCTGTGATAGAAGGTGTACCCAATAGTTACCTTTGGGTATTCTATGAAGACGCACTTCTCCGATTTGGGTTCGAGCTTATCAGGTGAAAACTTTTTCACATAAGCATCACAACTCCAAACTTTTAAGAAACGACAGCTTAGGTTTACTGCTAAACCATAGTTCATACGGTGTCGTCTCAACGGTTTTAGATGGTGCCCTATTAAACGTGAATGCAGCTGTCTCTAATGCATAACCCCAAAATGATAGTGGTAAACCGATAAGAGACATCATAGATCGCATCATATCCAATAAAGTGCTTGATTCTGACGTTCGGACACACCATAACATTGTGGTGTTCGGTGGCGTGAGCTGTGAAACTATTCCACATTATTTTAATTGAAGACCAAACTCAGAACTCAAATATTCGTCTCCGTGATCAGATCGCGAAACTTTATTTTCATGTTACGATGATTTTCCACTTCACTCTGAAATTCTTTGAACCTTTCAATTATTTCAGACTTATGTTTCATCAAGTAGATATACCCATATCTGCTCAAATCATCTTGTGAAGGTCGAAAATAACGATACTTGCCATGAGCCTCAACACTCATCGGATCGCATACATCGGTATGTATTATTTCCAATAAGTCAGTTGCTCGCTCTATTGTTCCGAGAACGGAGTCTTTAGTCATCTTGCCCATAAGGCATGGTTCGCAAGCATCACGTGATTCATAATCAAGTGATTCCAAAATCCATCGATGGAGTTTCTTCATGCGCTTTACACCAATATGACCTAAACTGCGAGTGCAACAAATAAGTTGCACTATCATTATTAACTTTGCATCTTTTGGTTTCAATATTATGAAAATGTGTATCACTACGATCGAGATCCAACGAACCATTTTCATTGGGTGTGTAACCATATAAGGTTTTATTCATGTAAATGAACAACAATTTATTCTCTTACTTAAATGAATAACCGTATTGCAATAAACATGATCAAATCATATTCATGCTCAACGCAAACGCCAAATAACATTTATTTAGGTTTAACACTAATCCCGAAAGTATAGGGAGTGTGCGATGATGATCATATCAATCTTGGAACTACTTCCAACACTCATCGTTACTTCCCTTCAACTAGTTTCTGCTTATTCGAACTCTGTTTGAGTTACTAATCTTAGCAACCGAACAAGTATCAAATACTCGGGGCTACTATAAACACTAATCTCGATAGTATAGGAGTGTGCGATGATGATCATATCAATCTTGGAACTACTTCCAACACTCATCGTCACTTCCCTTCAACTAGTCTCTGCTTATTCAGTAACTCCTGTTTGAGTTACTAATCTTAGCAACCGAACAAGTATAAAATACTCAGGGGCTACTATAAACACTAGTAAAGCACACATCAATAACCTGTATATCAAATATACCCTTGTTCACTTTGCCATCCTTCTTATCCACCAAATATTTGGGGTATTTCCGTTCTGATGACCATTTCCTATGCAGTAAAGCACTCGGTTTCAGGCTTTGGTTCAGCTTTGGGTTTCTTCGTGGGAGTGACAACTTGCTTGTCATTCTAATTGAAATTCCCTTTATTTCCCTTTGCCCTTTTCTTGAAACTAGTGGTCTTGTCAATCATCAACACTTGATGCTCTTTCTTGATTTCTACCTTCGTCGATTTCAACATCACGAAGAGCTCGGGAATCGTTTTCGTCATCCCTCGCATACTATAGTTCATCACGAAGTTCTAGTAACTTAGTGATGGTGACTAGAGAATTCTGTCAATCACTATCTTATCTGGGAGATTAACTCCCACTTGATTCAAGCGATTGAAGTACCCAGACAATCTGAGCACATGCTCACTAGTTGAGCGATTCTCCTCCATCTTTTAGCTATAGAACTTGTTGGAGACTTCATATCTCTCAACTCGGTTATTTGCTTGAAATATTAACTTCAACTCCTGGAACATCTCATATGGTCCATGACGTTCAAAACGTCTTTGAAGTCCCGATTCTAAGCCGTTAAGTATGGTGCACTAAACTATCAAGTAGTCATCTTATTCAGCTAGCCAAACGTTCATAACGTCTGCATCTGCTCCTGCAATAGGTCTGTCACCTAGCGGTGCATCAAGGACATAATTCTTCTGTGCAGCAATGAGGATAAACCTCAGATCTCGGATCCAATCCGCAACATTGCTACTAACATTTTTCAATACAATTTTCTCTAGGAACACATATAAAACATAGGGAAGCAACAACGCGAGCTATTGATCTACAACATAATTTGCAAAATACTACCAGGACTAAGTTCATGATAAATTTAAGTTTAATTAATCATATTAAAAACTCCCACTTAGACAGACATCTCTCTAGTCATCTAAGTGATTACGTGATCCAAATCAACTAAACCATGTCCGATCATCACGTGAGATGGAGTAGTTTCAATGGTGAACATCACTATGTTGATCATATCTACTATATGATTCACGTTCGACCTTTCGGTCTCCGTGTTCCGAGGCCATATCTGTTATATGCTAGGCTCGTCAAGTTTAACTTTGAGTATTCCGCGTGTGCAACTGTTTTGCACCGTTGTATTTGAACGTAGAGCCTATCACACCGATCATCATGTGGTGTCTCAAAGACGAAGAACTTTCAAACGGTGCATACTCGGGAGAACACTTCTTGATAATTTTAGTGAGAGATCATCTTATAATGCTACCGTCAATCAAAGCAAGATAAGATGCATAAAGGATAAACATCACATGCAATCAATATAAGTGATATGATATGGTCATCATCATCTTGTGCTTGTGATCTCCATCGCCAAGCACCGCCATGATCACCATCGTCACCGCGCGACACCTTGATCTCCATCGTAGCATCGTTGTCGTCTCGCCCACTATTGCTACTACGACTATCGCTCTCGCTTAGTGATAAAGTAAAGCAATTACATGGCGTTGCATTTCATACAAAAAGCGACAACCATATGGCTCTCGCCGATTGCGATAACTCGGTTACAAAACATGATCATCTCATACAATAAAATATAGCATCACGTCTTGACCACATCACATCACAACATGCCCTGCAAAAACAAGTTAGACGTCCTCTACTTTGTTGTTGCAAGTTTTACGTGGCTGCTACGGGCTGAGCAAGAACCGTTCTTACCTCGCATCAAAACCACAACGATAGTTTGTCAAGTTGGTGCTGTTTTAACCTTCGCAAGGACCGGGCGTAGCCATACTCGGTTCAACTAAAGTGAGAGAAACGGACACCGCGGTCACCTTTAAGCAACTAGTGCTCGAGCGGTGAAACCAGTCTCGCGTAAGCGTCTGCGTAATGTCGGTCCGGCCGCTTCATCTCACAATACCGCCAACCAAAGTATGACATGCTGGTAAGCGGTATGACTTATATCGCCCATAACTCACTTGTGTTCTACTCGTGCATATGACATCAACGCATAAAACCAGGCTCGGATGCCATCTTTGTTGGGGAACGTAGTAATTTCAAAAAATTCCTACGCACACGCAAGACCATGGTGATGGCATAGCAACGAGAGGAGAGTGTCCGTCCACGCACCCTCGTGAGACCAAAAGCGAAGCGTTATAACAACGCTGTTGATGTAGTCGTGCGTCTTCACGATCCGACCGATCCAAGTACCGAACGTCGGCACCTCCGAGTTCTCGCACGTTCAGCTCGATGACGATCCCCGGCTCGATCCAGAAAGCGTCGGGGATGAGTTCCGTCGACGACGGCGTGGTGGCGATGATGATGCTCCACCGACGCAGGGCTTCGCTTAAGCTCCGCGACGATATGACTTCACCGGCACAGGGCTTCGCCTAAGCTCCGCGACGATATGACCGAAGTGGAATATGGTGGAGGGGGGCACCGCACACGGCTACCTTGATCTCCATCGTAGCATCGTTGTCGTCTCGCCAACTATTGCTTCTACGACTACCTAGTTCAATCTCGTTACCGGCAAGTCTCTTTACTCGTTACGTAATGCATCATTCCGTAACTAACTTATTAGCTACATTGCTTGCAAGGCTTATAGTGATGTGCATTACCGAGAAGGCCCAGAGATACCTCTCCGACAATCGGAGTGACAAAACCTAATCTCAAATCGCCAACCCAACATGTACCTTTGGAGACACCTGTAGTACTCCTTTATAATCACCCGATTCGTTGTGGCGTTTGGTAGCACCAAAGTGTTCCTCCGTAAACGGGAGTTGCATAATCTCATAGTTACGAGAACATGTATAAGTCATGAAGAAAGCAATAGCAACATACTAAACGATCATGTGCTAGGCTAACGGAATGGGTCATGTCAATCACATCATTCTCCTAATGATGTGATCCCGTTAATCAAATGACAACTCATGTCTATGGCTAGGAAACTTAACCATCTTTGATTCAACGAGCTAGTCAAGTAGAGGCATACTAGTGACACTATGTTTGTCTATGTATTCACACATGTATTATGTTTCCGGTTAATACAATTCTAGCATGAATATAAACATTTATCATGAAATAAGGAAATAAATAATAACTTTATTATTGCCTCTAGGGCATATTTCCTTCAGTCTCCCACTTGCACTAGAGTCAATAATCTAGTTCACATCGCCATGTGATTTAACATCAATAGTTCACATCTATATGTGGTTAACACCCATAGTTCACATCGACATGTGACCAACACCCAAAGGGTTTACTAGAGTCAGTAATCTAGTTCACATCGCTATGTGATTAACACCCAAAGAGTACTAAGGTGTGATCATGTTTTGCTTGTGAGATAATTTTAGTCAACGAGTCTGTCACATTTAGAGCCGTAAGTATTTTGCAAATTTCTATGTCTACAATGCTCTGCACGGAGCTACTCTAGCTAATTGCTCCCACTTTTAATATGTATCCAGATTGAGACTCAGAGTCATCTAGATTAGTGTTAAAACTTGCATCGACGTAACCCTTTACGACGAACCTTTTTTCACTTCCATAATCGAGAAACATATCCTTATTATACTAAGGATAATTTTGACCGCTGTCCATTGATCTACTCCTAGATCACTATTGCACTCCTTGCCAAGCTTAGTGGTAGGGTATGCAATAGATCTGTACACACATGACATACTTTATAGAACCTATGGCTGATGCATAGGAATGACTTTCATTCTCTTTTCTATTTTCTGCCGTGGTCGGGATTTGAGTCTTACTCAATTTCACACCTTTGCAACACAGCAAGAACTCTTTCTTTGACTGCTCCATTTTGAACTACTTCAAAATCTTGTCAAGGTATGTATTCATTGAAAAACTTATCAAGCGTCTTGATCTATCTCTATAGATCTTGATGCTCAATATGTAAGCAGCTTCACCGAGGTCTTTCTTTGAAAAACTCCTTTCAAACACTCCTTTATGCTTTGCGAATAATTCTACATTATTTCCGATCAACAATATGTCATTCACATATACTTATCGAAATGTTGTAGTGCTCCCACTCACTTTCTACAAAGCTTCTCCAAAAGTCTCAGATAAAACCATATGCTTTGATCAACTCATCAAAGCGTATATTCCAACTCGAGATGCTTGCACCAGTCCATTGATGGATCGCCGGAGCTTGCACATTTTGTTAGCTCCTTTAGGATTGACAAAACTTCGGTTGCATCATATACAACTCTTCTTTAATAAATCCATTAAAGAATGTAGTTTTGACATCCATTTGCCAGATTTCATAAAATGTGGCAATTGCTAACATGATTCGGACAGACTTAAGAATCGCTACAGATTGAGAAAATCTCATTGTAGTCAACACCTTGAACTTGTCGAAAACCTTTTGCGACAAGTCGAGTTTTGTAGATAGTAACACTACTATCAGCATCTGTCTTCCTCTTGAAGATCCATTTATATAATATGGCTTGCCGATCATCGAGCAACTCCATCAAAGTCCATACTTTGTTCTCATACATGGATCCCATCTCAGATTTCATGGCCTCAAGCCATTTCGCGAATCTGGGCTCATCATCGCTTCCTCATAGTTCGTAGGTTCATCATGGTCTAGTAACATGACTTCCGAACATGATTACCGTACCACTCTGTGCGGATCTTACTCTGGAAGACCTCGAGGTTTGGTAGCAACTTGATCTGAAGTTTCATGATCATCATCATTAACTTCCTCACTAATTGGTGTAGGAATCATGGAACTGATTTACGTGATGAACTACGTTCCAATAAGGGAGAAGGTACAATTACCTCATCAAGTTCTACTTTCCTCCCACTCACTTCTTTCGAGAGAAACTTATTCTCTAGAAAGGATCCATCTTAGCAACGAAAAACTTGCCTTCGGATCTGTGATAGAAGGTGTACCCAATAGTTACCTTTGGGTATTCTATGAAGACGCACTTCTCCGATTTGGGTTCGAGCTTATCAGGTGAAAACTTTTTCACATAAGCATCACAACTCCAAACTTTTAAGAAACGAAAGCTTAGGTTTACTGTTAAACCATAGTTCATACGGTGTCGTCTCAACGGATGTAGATGGTGCCCTATTAAACGTGAATGCAACTGTCTCTAATGCATAACCCCAAAACGATATTGGTAAATCGGTAAGAGACATCATTGATCGCACCATATCAAAATAAAGTACGGTTACGACATTCGGACACACCATAACGTTGTGGTGTTCCAGGTGGCGTGAGCTGTGAAACTATTCCATATTGTTTTTAATTGAAGACCAAACTCGTAACTCAAATATTCATCTCCACGGTCAGATCGCAGAAACTTTATTTTCTTGTTGCGATGATTTTCCACTTCACTCTGAAATTCTTTGAACCTTTCAACTATTTCAGACTTATGTTTCATCAAGTAGATATACCCATATCTACTCAAATCATCTTGTGAAGGTCAGAAAAATAACGATACTTGCCACGAGCATCAACACTCATTGGATCGCATACATCGGTATATATGTGTTATTTCCAACAAGTCAAGAGCTTGTTCCATTGTTCCGAGAACGGAGTTTTAGTCATCTTGCCCAAAAGGCACGGTTCGCAAGCATCAAATGATTCATAACCAAGTGATTCCAAAATCCATCCTTATGGAGTTTCTTCATGCGCTTTATACCGATATGACCCAAACGGCGATTACCACAAATAAGTTGCACTATCATTATTAACTTTGCATCTTTTGGCATCAATATTATGAATATGTATCACTACGATCGAGATCCAATAAACTATTTTCATTGGGTGTATGACCATCGAAGGTTTTATTCATTTAAATGAACAACAATTATTCTTTGACTTTAAATGAATAACCGTTTTGAAAACTATTTTCATTGGGTGTATGACCATTGAAGGTTTTATTCATGTAAACAGAACAACTATTATTCTTTGACTTTAAATGAATAACCGTTTTGCAATAAATATGATCAAATCATATTCATGCTCAACGCAAACACCAAATAACATTTATTTAGGTTTAACACTAATCCCGAAAGTATAGGGAGTGTGCGATGATGATCATATCAATCTTGGAACTACTTCCAACACTCATCGTCACTTTCCCTTCAACTAGTTTCTGTTCATTCGCAACTCCTGTTTGAGTTACTACTCTTAGCAACCGAACCAGTATCAAATACCGAGGGGTTACTATAAACACTAGTAAAATACACATCAATAATTTGTATATCAAATATACCTTTGTTCACTTTGCCATCCTTCTTATCCACCAAATACTTGGGGTAGTTCCGCTTCGATGACCAGTTCCATTGCAGCAAAAGCACTTAGTCTCGTGCTTAGGTCCGGACTTGGGTTTCTTCACTTGAGTAGCAACTTGCTTGCCGCTCTTCTGAAGTTCCCTTCTTCCCTTTGCCCTTTTCCTTGAGACTAGTGGTCTTGTCAATCATCAACACTTGATGTTTTTCTTGATTTCTACCTTCGATTTCAACATCACGAAGAGCTCGGGAATCGTTTTCATCATCCCTTGCATACTATAGTTCATCACGAAGTTCTAGTAACTTAGTGATGGTGACTAGAGAATTCTGTCAATCACTATCTTATCTGGAAGATTAACTCCCACTTGATTCAAGCGATTGAAGTACCTGACAATCTGAGAACATGCTCACTAGTTGAGCGATTCTCCTCCATCTTTTAGCGATAGAACTTGTTGGAGACTTCATATCTCTCAACTCGGTATTTGCTTGAAATATTAACTTCAATTCTGGAACATCTCATATGGTCCGTGACGTTCAAAACGTCTTTGAAGTCCCGATTCTAAGCCGTTAAGCATGGTGCACTAAACTATCAAGTAGTCATCATATTGAGCTAGCCAAACGTTCATAACGTCTGCATCTGCTCCTGCAATAGGTCTGTCACCTAGCGGTGCATCAAGGACATAATTCTTCTGTGCAGCAATGAGGATAAACCTCAGATCACGGATCCAATCCGCAACATTGCTACTAACATTTTTCAATACAATTTTCTCTAGGAACACATATAAAAACACATGGAAGCAAAAACATAGGGAAGCAACAACGCGAGCTATTGATCTACAACATAATTTGCAAAATACTACCAGGACTAAGTTCATGATAAATTAAAGTTCAATTAATCATATTACTTAAGAACTCCCACTTAGATAGACATCTCTCTAGTCATCTAAGTGATTACGTGATCCAAATCAACTAAACCATGTCCGATCATCACGTGAGATGGAGTAGTTTCAATGGTGAACATCACTATGTTGATCATATCTACTATATGATTCACGCCGACCTTCGGTCTCCGTGTTCCGAGGCCATATCTGTTATATGCTAGGCTCGTCAAGTTTAACTTGAGTATTCGCGTGCGCAACTGTTTTGCACCCGTTGTAGATGGAAGTAGAACTTATCACACCCGATCATCACGTGGTGTCTGGGTACTACGAACTTTGGCAGCGGTGCATACTCGAGAGAACACGTCTTGATAATTTTAGTGAGAGATCATCTTATAATGCTACCGTCAATCTAAGCAAGATAAGATGCATAAAGGATAAACATCACATGCAATCAATATAAGTGATATGATATGGCCATCATCATCTTGTGCTTGTGATCTCCATCTCCGAGCACCGTCGTGATCACCATCGCCACCGTAGCGACACCTTGATCTCCATCGTAGCATCGTTATCGTCTCGCCAACTATTGCTTCTCGACTATCGCTCTCGCTTAGTGATAAAGTAAAGCAATTACATGGCTTTGCATTTCATACAATAAAGCGACAACCATATGGCTCCTGCCATTGCCGATAACTTCGGTTACAAAACATGATCATCTCATACAATAAAATATAGCATCACGTCTTGACCACATCACATCACAACATGCCCTGCAAAAACAAGTTAGGCGTCCTCTACTTTGTTGTTGCAAGTTTTACGTGGCTGAGCAAGAACCGTTCTTACCTCGCATCAAAACCACAACGATAGTTTGTCAAGTTGGTGCTGTTTTAACCTTCGCAAGGACCGGGCGTAGCCATACTCGGTTCAACTAAAGTGAGAGAAACGGACACCGCGGTCACCTTTAAGCAACTAGTGCTCGAGCGGTGAAACCAGTCTCGCGTAAGCGTCTGCAGTAATGTCGGTCCGGCCGCTTCATCTCACAATACCGCCGAACCAAAGTATGACATGCTGGTAAGCGGTATGACTTATATCGCCCACAACTCACTTGTGTTCTACTCGTGCACATGACATCAACGCATAAAACCAGGCTCGGATGCCATTTGTTGGGGAACGAGTAATTTCAAAAAATTCCTCGCACACACAGACCATGGTGATGGCATAGCAACGAGAGGGAGAGTGTCCGTCCACGTACCCTCGTGAGACCGAAAGCGAAGCGTTATAACAACGCAGTTGATGTAGTCGTCGTCTTCACGATCCGACCGATCCAAGCACCGAGCGTCGGCACCTCCGAGTTCTGCACACGTTCAGCTCGATGGCGATCCCGGACTCGATCCAGCAAAGTGTCGGGATGAGTTCCGTCGACGACGGCGTGGTGGCGATGATGATGCTCCACCGACGCAGGCTTCGCCTAAGCTCCGCGACGATATGACTTCTCCGGCGCAGGCTTTGCCTAAGCTCCGCGACGATATGACCAAGTGGAATATGGTGGAGGGGGCACCGACACGGCTAAGGAACGATCCGTAGATCAACTTGTGTGTCATGGGTGCCCCCTGCCCTCAGATATAAAGGAGCAAGGGGGTGCGGCCGGCCCTAGAGAGGCGCGCCTGGAGGAGTCCTACTCCCACCGGGGTAGGACTCCCCCTTCTCCTAGTTGGACTAGGACTTGAGGAAGGGGGAAGAGGGAAGGGGTGCGGCCCCTCCCCCTAGTCCAATTCGGACTAGGCCATGGGGCGCGCGCCTGCCCTAGGCAGCCCTCTCTCTTTCCCTGAGGGCCCAATAAGGCCCAATACTTCTCCCGGCGAATTCCGTAACTCTCGGTACTCAAAAATACCGAATCATTGGAACCTTTCCGAACTCGAATATTGTCGTCCAATATATCAATCTTTACGTCTCGACCATTTCGAGACTCCTCGTCATGTCCCCGATCTCATCCGGGACTCCGAACTCCTTCGTGCATCAAAACTCATAAACTCATAATATAAGCATCATCGAAACCTTAAGCGTGCGGACCCTACGGGTTCGAGAACTATGTAGACATGACCTAGAACTATTCTTGGTCAATAACCAATAGCGGAACCTGGATGCCCATATTGGCTCCTACATATTCTACGAAGATCTTTATCGGTCAAACCGCATAACAACATACTTTGTTCCCTTTGTCATCGGTATGTTACTTGCCCGAGATTCGATCGTCGGTATCCAATACCTAGTTCAATCTCGTTACGGCAAGTCTCTTTACTCGTTCCGTAATACATCATCTCATAACTAACTCATTAGTTACAATGCTTGCAAGGCTTAGGTGATGAGTATTACCGAGAAGGCCCAGAGATACCTCTCCGACAATCGGAGTGACAAAACCTAATCTCAAATCGCCAACCCAACATGTACCTTTGGAGACACCTGTAGTACTCCTTTATAATCACCCGATTCGTTGTGACGTTTGGTAGCACCAAAGTGTTCCTCCGTAAACAGGAGTTGCATAATCTCATAGTTACGAGGAACATGTATAAGTCATGAAGAAAGCAATAGCAACATACTAAACGATCATGTGCTAGGCTAACGGAATGGGTCATGTCAATCACATCATTCTCCTAATGATGTGATCCCGTTAATCAAATGACAACTCATGTCTATGGCTAGGAAACTTAACCATCTTTGATTCAACGAGCTAGTCAAGTAGAGGCATACTAGTGACACTATGTTTGTCTATGTATTCACACATGTATTATGTTTCCGGTTAATATTAGCATGAATAATAAACATTTATCATGAAATAAGGAAATAAATAATAACTTTATTATTGCCTCTAGGGCATATTTCCTTCATATTGTTCTGCCCTAAACACAATTTTAGAGTTGTTAAACATGCAAAGCAAGTACACCATGTTAAACTAGGCATTTTTCTACCCCATTTACATATATAATTTATTTAAATCCGAGCTACGGTTATTTAGTTATGAAAGAAATCATTTTAGCATGGCATTTAAGCAATTTAAAGCAAACAGCAGTTTAAATATTTTAAACATAGACGAAAGTGGCAAATTATTAATCTACACAATTTTCTAAGCATTTTACATATACAAAGTTTTTACATATGATGCACGGTTGTGGAGTTATTATATGCATGAATTAGGAGGGTTTTTCTGTAAAACAGTTAAATTACTGGATAAAGCGAAATTCGCAGACCTGAAAAAAAAACAAGACATGGGCCAGATCTGCTGGGCGCTGGGCTGGGGTCTTCCCATGGGCTCTTGGCCCGGTCGGTGGAGGAGGTGGGCTGGGCTGGCAGCAGGGGGGACGGGTCAACGCGGGCGATGGGGCGGGCTAGCTGCTGCTCGTTTCTGACGAACAGAAACAGCAGGACGCCCATGGCGATGCAGGAGACGACGGCAGGGGGTCCGGGCGACGGGGTCGGCAGGAACCGGCGAAACGGGCGGATCGAGGCGCGTGACGGCGTTCTCCGGCGAGGTAGATGCGGACGAGGTGGCCGTCCGGGCGAAGAGACGAGCGCGGGGAGGCGAAGCTTGATGGATCCGGCCGCGGGGCATCGGTTCCCAGCGACCGCGAGGCGAACTGGAGCTCGAGGAGGCATCCATGGCGCGCGTCCCTGCTCATGTGTACCTGAGAGAGAGAGGTACATGAGAGAGAGAGAAATCGAGAGAGGGAGGCAAAAAAAAGGAGAGAGGAGGACAGGGAGGAGGAGCAGAGGTCCTTGCCGTGGTCGCCGGCAGCGAGGCCGGTCACGGGACGACGAGGCGAGGTGAAGGAGCACGGGGAGGCTCGGGGCTTGGGGCACTGGAGAAGGGCGCCGCGGCGGAGAAACTCGAGGCGGCGGCAGCGTCGATTTGGAGCAGGGAAGCAGAGGCGGGCGAGGCGGAGGCGCCGGTCGCCAGCTACTGCTGCTACTCCGGCGAGGAGGCTCGGGGCGAGCTGGTTGGTCTCGGGATTCAGAGGAAGCGCACAGGGAGGAGCGCTCGGGCAGGAGGCGAGGAGGTGGAGCTCGGGCTCCTGCGGGGTTTGAGCGTCGGCGGTCGTTGACTCGAGATGGGTCGATGGGATGGATGGATTGGATCTGGTGTGGGTGATGGTTGGTGCGGGGGAATCGGAGGATCCCGAGGTGGGAAATGGGTCGCGGCTGCTTTGGGAGGATGGATTGGACAGGTCCCTAGATTTTAGGGTTGGGATGATTTGGTAGGTGATGGTCTTATGTAAAGCAAGAGGATTTTAGATACGGGTATTTGGTCCCTCCGATCAAATCGGGCGGTCGAGAATAAATAAGTTAGGGAATTCAATGAATAAAACGAAGATATTTTCGGGATGTTTAGATGATCCGAACCCAACGGTGATGACCGGTCCGGTCGGGTTCGGGAGTTTGGACACGCTGCGAGGGTGCCGCGAGCTGGCAAGAGAGGTTAGGTAAAGTGTGGAGGGGTCAAACGGCCAGACAAGAGGGGACGAGAAGCCGGTTGGTCTGAGAAAGGTCAACGGAGACAAACGGTCTGACAACATGCCGCGAAGCCAAGGGGAGAAACGACAACTACTAACGGCTACGAGTTTTATGAAAACATGCAGATGCAATGCGCATGATGCTATGAGATGAGATGCATGACATGAACAAAAATGCAAAACAAAACACAAAACCCAACCACGAAGGAATTAATAATATCGCATCTCCGGAAAAGGCAAGAGTTAGAGATACGAATATGGAAAGTTGCATCTGGGGCGTTACAACACTCCACCACTACGAGAGGATCTCGTCCCGAGATCTAGGATGGCACCGGAGGGAAAAGGAAGAGGAAGATGAGAGGTAAAACTAAGTTGCTTCTTTGACAAAAGAGTGAAAGCAAAGAACTTTGAGAGGTTGAAAAGTTGAAAGAAAGAACACAACAGAGATGAATGAGATTGCAAACAATCCGTTAGAAAAGAGGAAGAAGGAACATTACGAGAACTTGAAGGTTGCAAAGACATGAATGACGAGCACAAAGGACAAGAAGGAAATTGAAACCACTCTGGTTGAAACGAGATAAGAATGAATAAGAATGATATAATTTTGACAGACTCATTGAACATGGAAGGAATAGAACATGAACTTGACAAGATGAGAGGATACTTGATGAGATCAACAAGACACTACCTCCAAACTATTGAAAGAATGGCACAAGGGGTAAGAAAGATTTGAGACAGCTCTCCGGTTGAGGAAAGAGGCAAAACCTGATAAGATGAGAAAACTTGAATGGATGACACAACACTCGGTTAAATGGATAATGCAAGAAAAGAACATGATCTTGACAAAAGCGAGGCGATGGGTCAAGAGAGCAACATCACAATGCCTTCGGAACGAAAGAATAGAAGATAGATCTTTGGAATAACAGAATGAAGAAGAAAAATGTCAACTTGTGCCACAAAAGAGCTTGGAAAGCATCCTTGCAACGAAGAATTGGACGGAGTTTTGCCAAATGAACAACGAAAAGCACAAGCTTGTTGTGGGCTTAAGGCAAACATCTCAAAATTATGAGGTGAGTTTCTGCCACCAACGGAAACAAATGATTGGATTTATATCAACAAGGAGACGAGAAACTTATTTCACCGAGAGGACAATTGAAGAACTTGGGTCATTTATAAACACCATAATAGCAACATTCCTTAGGGAAGGATTTAGGTGAAATATGACCCAAGATAACTCCAGCAAAGGGATTGATGGATTTAAATATCTCATTCTTGACAACAAGTGAATCATGAAGCATGAAGGAAAATTGTCAAGAATGACATAACACCATCTCAAGAGATAAGGTAGAAAGAAGTGCACTTCGGAATGCAAGATGAAGAATACTTGAACTCCTCAAGACAAAACATGTGTTGAACACCACGTTTATTTTGAAGTATGGCTTGACGGATCTTAACTCGGAGAGAAATCTTGATGAACAATTGAAGAATGAAAAGAATCCTTGAGGAAGCACCATGTAGAGCCTCCACGAAGAACTCCGGTAAGAAAAGGATGATAAAAGAAAGAGAAGTTGAAAACACAAGGTGAAGCCTTGCAGTGATAAAAAGAAGCTTTGAAATGATATAACCGAGAAAAACTTTGAACTCCGGAAAGAAAGATGAACAAATGAAATCAAGAATTTTGATGAACCTCCGGAATAAGGAATTGAATTTACTAGATGAAACAAGAATAAGAATTACATTATGCTCATCCTTCACCAATTAAATTGATGACAAGCAGCGGATTTGGCATACTACTTATTCTCGTTGAAAAATGATTACAGATAGAGATATAGCGCAAACTTAAGAAGGTATTCAACAATTCACCGGTAGGAATCGGAAAGAACGAATGAATTGATACGATAATAAAGGAATAGGAATGTTGAACAAACCGCCGGTAGGATTATGAGAGAACAAATGAATCTATATGATAACGAAGGAAGAGAACTCTTGAACGAACCACCGTAAGAATTGAAGATGAAAGTAGCAAAGGCACAATTCACCGTGAAGAATTAGAAAAGCGAATAAAGATGCTTGACAGAATTTAGATACATTAGAACGAAGAGATCATGAACTGATTAGAGGATATTTCGACGATGCACCGGTGAGATTTGGAGAACGATAGCTACACGCTGAGAATGAGGAATTGTGACATGATGGCCAACGGAGGAAAGAAATGGGAACAACTCATGAAATGCTCGGATGGGTGAAAAGAATTCCCAACCGAAAACAATTATGAGAGGATGGCATCAAACTAGAACCATGAATCTTGAAGAGAATGGAACAAGATTTAAGAGAAACTCTTCTTCGGTCTTCAAATCGAAGAATGACGATGAGAAACACCACCATGAATTGTTGAGGCACTCCGGAATGAAAATTAGAAAGGTTGAACCAACGATGAAAAGAATTTGGAAGATCTTGGAGAAAGACATTTGGCTGATGATAATTCATCCTTACATCAAACTTTGCAAAGAATTTGAGAATAACTCCGAAAAATTAGAAGAGTCGGGTAAGATCACTCGAAAAGACACGTGGGTTAGGGCCCACTCAAAAGAACCACTGTTGAGCGATTGTTTGAAAAGAGAGATTGCACGGTTGAATTAAATGGCTTGAATGAGATAGCATCCTCAAAAGAACTTGAGTGAATTGAGAATGGAAACTTGAATCTTCAGAGATATCTTCAACACTTCGGAACAACTGAATAGCGAGAGGTGAATGATTAGGAGATACACCGGCATGAGAAAGCATTGTGAAAAGAGGAAAAGGGATAAGATCAACACCGAAATCTTGAACTAAATCCACCGGAGAAGAAAAAAATTAGAATGGAACAATGATAAGGTTGAAGCTTCCTTAGCGTCTTCATGAGAAATCACCGGATAAAACATTAAAGGAAAAGAATGAAGAAACTTCACTCAATAAAATGGATACTTGATTAAGAAATCTGAGTCCTTGAAGAAAAAGGGTGGAGGCGGAAAACAAAGGCAACTTGGGACGGATGAAACAACACCGTTGAGAAAACTTAGAATTGATCTCGCAGATGTTGAAAATGATCGGATCCACTTGAAGAGAAGCACACCGGTTGGGAAAAGAATTAACATGACAAGCTCAGTGATCAAGAAGGATTAGTATTCACATAGCAATATGAGAACACCATTTAGGAAAGGTATGGAATCAACACTTGGCATTGAAGCAACTTGAATACCACAAAACGGAACAAAAACAAAGGATTTGGCTTGCGAATAAGCGGAAACAAACACATATGATAGAGATTTACCCAGTCTCATATCATGCATCCGTCGAAAAGATATTTTAGGAGCTACTTGAATTCCCACCTATAAACTCCGAAACTTTCTGGTTATGCAATCTGGTGTTGGGGATACAGGGACACAAAATATATCACCCAAACTAACAATACCTAGATCCACCAGATCCATCCGTTAACACATAACCAAGAAATCCTCGGAAATCGTGTACCTCGACCTTGAAAAACATCCGTTATACAAGTCATGGCAATACTCCCTTTTCGCCTCGATCTTTGGGCTATCGGGTTATCTCACCAACAACTGCACAAAAGAGATTTCGATGTCGGCAAAACTCGGTATTCGAATCGCAACGATAAAATTGTGACGACAACACCTCGGAGCTCAACTCCCGGGACACCGCCACAACCCCTAAATGTCGAGGCACCAAGAACAATGTTCTCGTCACAAAACCATCGAGCGATTCCAAGATACCCACGTGATCCTAATTTTTTTTGTGAAATTTGAGGAGAGAAGAGTCAAAACTCTCGTCGGGATACCTCACCGAGCGACGAAGGGACCGAGGAGTAAAAAATCCTACTCTCCGATATATATAATCCTAAGACTCAAAACATTTTCCGTTCTAGACTCAACAACGTCAACAAACAATCAAGTAGGGGCTCCTAAGTCGGGAAGGCTCGATTACCAACTTAGCGCCCTCGATGCGGCTATATCTCCCACGTGTCGAAGCACGACTTAGAGGCATAACCGCATTGAAAGCAATGTCGCAAGTGAGGTAATCTTCACACAACCCATGTAATACATAGGGGAAAGAGATACATAGTTGGCTTACAATTGCCACTTCACACAATACATGAGTAAAACATTACATCATACAGATACAATCAAGGTCCGACTACGGAACCAAAATAAAAGAAGACTACCCCAAATGCTACACAGATCCCGATCGTCCCAACTGGCTCCACTCTTGATCAACTGAAACGAAACAACACAATGAACAAGGTCTTCATCGAGCTCCTCCTTGAGCTCAAAAATCCACCTGCACGGTTTCATCGGCACCTGCAAACTGGTTTTGGAAGTATCTGTGAGTCACGGGGACTCAGCAATCTCACACCCGCGAGATCAAGACTATTTAAGCTTAAAGGTAGGACAGGGTAGTGAGGTGGAGCTGCAGCAAGCGACTAGCATATATGGTGGCTACATACGCAAATGAGAGCGAGAAGAGAAGGCAAAAGCATGGTCGAACAACTATGATCAAGAAGTGATCCTAGAACAACCTACGTCAAGCATAACTCCAACACCGTGTTCACTTCCCGGACTCCGAGAAGAGACCATCACGTTACACACGCGTTGGTGTATTTTAATTAAGGTCAACTTCGGGTTTTCTACAACCGGACATTAACAAATTCCCATCGCCTCATAACCGCGGGCACGGATTTGAAAGATATTACCTGCAGGGTGTCCCAACTTAGCCCATTATAAGCTCTCACGGTCAACAAAGGATATTCCTTCTACCGGAAGACCCGATCGGTCTCGGAATCCCGGACTACAAGACATTTCGACAACAATAAAACAAGACCAACAAAGCCGCCGGATGTGCCGACAAATCTGATAGGAGCTGCACATATCTCGGTCTCGGGGCACACCGGATAGGTCAGCCTACGAGTAAAACCAGCCCTCAAGTTGCCCGTGGTGGCCCCTGATCTGCCGTTTGGGCCAGCACTCGAAGGAGCACCGTCCGGGGTTAAAATAAAGATGACCCTTGAGTCTGCAGAACCCAAGGGAAAAAAAAAGGCTTAGGTGGCAAATGTTAAAACCAATGTTGGGCCTTCTTTGGAGGAGTCTTATTCAAAGCGAACTGTCAAGGGGTCCCATAAATCACCCAACCGTAAGGAACGCGAAATCAAGGAACATAACACCGGTATGACGGAAACTAGGGCGGCAAGAGTGGAACAAAACACTGGCATAAGGCCGAGCCTTCCACCCTTTACCAAGTATATAGATGCATTAATTAAATAAGATATATTGTGATATCCCAACAAGTAAACATGTTCCAACAAGGAACAACATCTCCATGTTCAACAAGGAACAAACTTCATCTTCACCGCAACTAACAACGCTATAAGAGGGCTGAGCAAAGCGGTAACATAGCCAAACAACGGTTTGCTAGGAAAGGATGGTTAGAGGCTTGACATGGCAATGTGGGTGGCATGATAAGCAAGTGATAGGCATCGTAGCATAGGCATAGCAAAAGAGCGAGCAACTAGCAAGCAAAGATAGAAGTGATTTGAGGTATGGTCATCTTGCACGAGATCCCGCAAGGAAGAAGAACAAGTCCATGAAGAAGACAAGCGGACGTGGTCGAGCGAATCCTCACAACTCCGGAAGGAAACCGAAGCTAACGAGAGAAGCAACCCGGAAAGAAGCAAACAACATAGTAAACAACCATCACATAAACATGTCATGATGCACAAACAAGTATGATGCATGTCCGGTTTAATGAGGCATGGCATGGCAAAGTGCATCGAACAATACTACCAATTAAGTGGAGCTCAATATGCAACGAGTTGCATATTGACAAAACACCACATCACTTATTTAGTTCTCTCTCGGTTATGTACCCAACAATATTAAATGTTGTTAAACATGGCAAGAGGTGAAGCACAACAAAACTACCTAACTAGGCAAGTTTAAATGAGGCCGGAAACAACGAACAACAAGTCCGGAAAATCCTCATGTGCCTATTTATGGATTAGGTACTGTTCTGCCCTAAACACAATTTTAGAGTTGTTAAACATGCAAAGCAAGTACACCATGTTAAACTAGGCATTTTCTACCCCATTTACATATATAATTTATTTAAATCCGAAGCTACGGTTATTTAGTTATGAAATAAATCATTTTAGCATGGCATTTAAGCAATTTAAAGCAAACAGCAGTTTAAATATTTTAAACATAGATGAAAGTGGCAAATTATTAATCTACACAATTTTCTAAGCATTTTACATATACAAAGTTTTTACATATGATGCACGGTTGTGGAGTTATTATATGCATGAATTAGGAGGGTTTTTCTGTAAAACGGTTAAATTACTGGATAAAGCGAAATTCGCAGACCTGAAAAAAAAACAAGACATGGGCCAGATCTGCTGGGCGCTGGGCTGGGTCTTCCATGGGCTCTTGGCCCGGTCGGTGGAGGAGGTGGTGGGCACGGCATGAGGAGGGCAGGGGTCAGCCTTGAGCGATGGGCGGGCTAAGCTGCTTTCGTTTCGTTTTAATGAAACAGCAGCAGGGCCCATGGCGATCTGAGAGAGGCACGGCGGGGTCCGGCGGCAGGGTCGGCAGAACCGCAAACAGGCGGATTGAGGCGTGTGGCGTTCTCCGGCGAGGTAGATCGACGAGGTGGCCGTCCGGCGAAGAGACGAGCCTGGGAGGCGGCTTGATGGATCCGCCATGGGCATCGGTTCCCAGCGATCATGAGGCTGACTGGAGCTCGAGGAGGCATCCATGGCGCGTCCTGCTCATGTGTACCTAAGAGAGAGGTACATGAGAGAGAGAAATCGAGAGAGGAGGCAAAAAAGGAGAGAGGAGGGGGAGGAGGAGCAGAGGTCCTTGCAGTGGTCGCCGGCAGCGAGGCCGTCACGGGACGACGAGGCGAGGTGAAGGAGCACGGGAGGCTCGGGGCTTGGGGCACTGGAGAAGGCGCCCGGGCGGAGAAACTCGAGGCGGCGGCTTCGCTTCGATTTGGAGCGAGGAAGCGAGGCGGGCGAGGCGGAGGCGCGGTCGCCGGCTCTGCTGCTACTCGGCGAGGAGGCTCGGGCGAGCTGGTTGGTCTCGGGATTCAGAGGAAGCGGGGAGGCGCTCGGGCGGGAGGCGAGGAGGTGGAGCTCGGGCTCTGCGGGGTTTGAGCGTCGTGATCGTTGACTCGAGATGGGTCGATGGGATGGATGGATTGGATCTGGTGTGGTGATGGTTGGTGCGGGGAATGAGAGGATCGAGGTGGGAAATGGGTGCGGCGGCTGCTGGGAGGATGGATTGGACAGGTCCCCTCGATTTTAGGGTTGGGATGATTTGGTAGGTGATGGTCTTATGTAAAGCAAGAGGATTTTTAGATACGGGTATTTGGTCCCTCCGATCGAAATCGGGCGGTCGAGAATAAATAAGTTAGGGAATTCAATGAATAAAACGAAGATATTTTCGGGATGTTTGGGGATGATCCGAACCCAACGGTGATGACTGTCCTGGTCGGGTTCGGGGGGGAGTTTCGGACACGCACACGAGGGTGCTGCGAGCTGGCAAGAGAGGTTAGGTAAAGTGTGGAGGGGGTCAAACGGCCAGACAAGAGGGGACGAAGCGGTTGGTGCGAGAAAGGTCAGCGGAGACAAACGGTCTGACAACATGCCACGAAGCCAAGGGGAGAAACAACAACTACTAACGGCTACGAGTTTTATGAAAACATGCAGATGCAATGCGCATGATGCTATGAGATGAGATGCATGACATGAACAAAAATGCAAAACAAAACACAAAACCCAACCACGAAGGAATTAATAATATCGCATCTCCGGAAAAGGCAAGAGTTGGAGATACGAATATGGAAAGTTGCATCCGGGGCGTTACATTGCACTAGGCTCCATTGTTTCACACAAGTGTTCGGCTAGCTCCCCATCGACGAAAGCCCAAACACACCTCGCCATGGTACATTCAAGAAGAGAATGCCTCAAAGAATCCACAGCTCCACATAATGCACATGAGTTTGTAGTGGACATTTTCCGATGAGCTCTAACATCCTCCGTTGGCAGTGAGTTCTTTGCTAGTCTCCAAAGAAACATACGTATCTTTTCCGGGACTGGAGTTTTCCATAGCAACTTCCATGATGCCGCATCTCGGTCATTACTGGACGATCCAGAGGAACCATCTAGCCAAGCTTCTCTCCTTAACTTTGTTGCATCTCGGTCATTACTTTTTTTTAGACAAACTCGCAAAGCCTTTATTAAACCGTCACAATGTTTACAGGGATGAAAGAAAGATTCCCGGGATGACCTAACCAAACATGGCGGCCAACCTCGAGAGGAAGTGCGTGCTTTGCAAGTTTGTGAGCTTCAAAATTTGAGCTCCTAAATTCATGAACTATGTTACAAAAATGAAAATCTGAAGACCTGTCCATAATTTCTTTGATGACCGATCCATAAGCTGTAGACGTGCCATTCCTCACATCATCTATCACCACCTTGCAATCTGATGCAACATGGATGTTCTGGACGTATAGATCTACTGGATGCATCTCGGTCATTACTATAGCACTAGGTAAGGGCTCGCCAACTGGCCGTCCTACTTGGGTTGCGGACCACTAAGCACACTGGTCGCTTTTTCGTAACCTGGAGCTGTTCACGTCCAGAACTAGGAACCATTTTGGGAATCTTCCCGAAAGTTTTTATCTTCTCTTTTTTTTCTGCCTTTTCTCATTTTCTTGATTTTTGAGTTTAATTAATTCATGAACAATTTTCAAAATACTTTTTTTTCATATACATGTTTTTATTAATTCGAAAATATTTTTAAAATTCGTGAATTGTCTTGAATTTGTGCACTTTTCTAAATTTTGAGAATTTTTTTTAATCCACAAACATTTTTCTGGATTCAATAATGTTTTCATATTTGCGAACATTTTTTCTTCTGAATTTGTGTTTTCTCTTGAATTCACAAACAATTTTTATATTCTCAAACATTTTCGTTCACAATTTTTTTGAATTCACGAACAAAATTTTAAGTTCGTGAATATTTTCAAATTCACAAACAAAATTCAATTATGCAAACAAATTTTCCAATTCATGAACAATTTTTATATCCACGACCATTTTTTTGTTTCACGAACTTCTTTAAAAATTAGAAGTATAAACCCAACTTATTTTGTTTTTTAGAACGATCCTGAAAATAGAGAAAACAAAAATTAATATGTGAAAAAGAAACGAAAGAAAAAGATGTCCCGTGTTCCTGACTAGGCGCATGAACGGGTCGATGTCCTACAGTAGGTGTGTTGCGCTCCTATGGCGACCTGTTCGTGAGCCTGGACACGGATTTTAAGAATAATGTTCCTTATTTTTTTAAAATATAGGAAAATATGGCCACCACTTCCCTCATATATCTCTCTCATACACACACATATCTGGCATTGCTCTCTCTCATCCTCACCATCACGCCGACAAATCCATTCATGTCTAGCTCTGGCATGCATAAAAGATAGGAGGGAGAAGGACTGCATGTATCGACTATAGAGAGGGAGGCGACTAGAGACGATATTTAGGGGAAGCATGATGCGGGGATACCGAGATCAAGAGTACCAAGATACAGATCACCCAAGTAAAGCAAAATGTTTGTGTGCGGAAGGTTATATCGTTGGCAGTGAAAAGGATGTTACTATATGTTGTCATCGGACCAGTGCCTAGGGAAAGAGCACATACTCGCTGCCGCTGTACCAACACTGCCGAGTGAGCACTCCCACATCGCCACGTCGCGGTCACACGCCGCCTCCTGCTCATCGACCCACATGCCAACAACAGCATGATCCGACCATGGAATGACAACACATGGAGCAGATGCCCTGCTGCCGCACAGGCTTTGCCCCGACGATGGCAAGAATGAGTTGGTTTCCCAGTGGAGGCTAGGGCTCACCACCCGCGTCGCTTGTGCGGAGCAACGCGGGGCCAGCTAATTTTAGCAAGTCGGATTGATGAACGTCTTTCAGTGATTTACCAACTTCATACAAGGGAGTTCACAATCTGCAAAAGATGATCATTCTCTTTGACATTTTTTTGAGGGATTGTCCTCTCACTCAAGAAGCAAGTCTGTTATTTTAGTGGCAAAACATGAGTCATGTTGGGCCAAGAAAAGTACTCGTTCACGGGCCACGGCGCGTCATATTAAATATCAGCCCAATACCAGTTGTAACAGGAAAAGGCTTTGTCCTCGTCGCCGACTCTTTCTCTGTACGCCCACGCAAGTTAGCTCTCTCTCTTCTCCACCCCGCATCCCCTTCCCCACGCACGCAAACGGCTTACCCCCGCCACGACCTCGCCGTCGCCTCGCCGCCACCGCGCACCGGGCAACCAGGAATCCGCGACCGCCGCCCTTCGAATCGCCGCGAGATGATGACCTCCCGGCGGGCCAGCGGCGGTAGCACCAGCAGCAGCTGCGCGCTCTGCGAGGGATCCAACCTCCCCTCCTGCTGCGCCGCGTGCGTCAACACGAGGTACGCCCCTCCGCCCCGCCGCCCTTCCATCCAACCCCGATTCGACGAAGCTCGCCCTTTCCCCGGCCTGACCCTCGCCCGCCCCCCGCTTCCGCGTCGGAATTTTTTTGGGTCTGCGCAGGCTGTTCGAGTACCACGCGACGCTGCGCCTGAGGAGGAACCTCCGCGACACCCTCCAGTCTCGCATCGCCGCGCGCCTCGAGGCCAAGGTTGATCCGTCGCTCTCGCTGTGCCCGACTCGCCCGTCCTCTCCAATTCATCAGTACTAAAACTAGTATGGGTTTCGGTCTCTCGGTTTGGCAGTCTCCTTGTGTTTGTGCCTCGGGTCTGGAATCTATTGCCCGTTACATGGCTGGACCTAGAGTGATTTGTAGCTCACATTTTATCATTTTACAATTGGTGTTGGAGAACGGTACAGAAATATTATATGTTTCGAATGAAAAGTAGCACAGACAGAGTATAACTTTGGCCTGTTTCGTCTATTTCTGGCAGAGGAAAGCGGAGGAGCAGAGGATGTGGAAACTGAGCAAAGCTCACGACATCAAGGAGCTGAGGGATCGGCTCAGCGAGTTAAAGAGTCGAACTGCGTTAGGTTAATCTCTTTTACTCTTGCGGATTGTATCTTGTTACCAGTTGCCAGTTTGCGGTACTGAGTTGTGGTAATTGATGTGTTTGCAGAGAAGCTGAAGATCAAGCAGGCATCGAGTGATCTCAAGGTGAAAAGTGGTACATTGAATGTGGCCTTTATCACGGTAAAATTATTTCTTTCTCAGTGTTTCTCTTTGATGAAATGTGAAATTCACTACTCCCTCCGATCCATATTACTTGTAGCTCAAACGGATGTATCTAGACGTATTTCAGTCCTAGATACCTCCGTTTGAGGAACAAGTAATATGGATCTGAGGGAGTACTAAGAAATTACTGATCCTGAATGTATCTTTTCCACCATCTTCAGCTAAAAACGAAGCAAACCGATTCATCAACGATGCACACCAATGCCATGAAAGCAGCACAGATGGGTCTTGTAAGTCCTAACATGCCTCTTCATTTCTTACTTATTATTCAATATCCATCATTTATACGATTATGTCTGTCTGTTTTGGTATTCTCTGTAATTGAAATATTTACACTTTTGTGGCAGATGGCAACAACCTCTGAACGTCTGAAACGTCAGTCCAAAGCTGTAAAGCAGCTTTGCAGGTTGTTCCCAATGAGGCGAGTAAGTATTATGGTCTTGTCTGTTTTAGTGGCTTTGTGTTTTCTTCCTATATATGTATATTTTGAGATTCCTAGTGAGAACTTTAGTTGCATTCAACTTTGCTCATATTTAGAGCATGTGACTGTAACTAATTTACTTCTACATATTTCACACACTAGCTATATATGTTAATAATTTAATTGTTGCATATTCACCTACTACATTTTTTCACATAAAAAATGATTAATTTGATATTAATGCTACCTGAATTACCATGCATAGACAAAGATTTATATACGCAATTTTCAATTTGTAGGCTATTATAGATGGAGAAAAGAAGGATGGTCACAGTGATCCGTACGATGTTATATGTGGTATTCGTCTACCTCGTGGTCTCGATCCACATTCAGTTCCATCAGAGGAGTTATCAGCTTCCTTGGGGTTATACTTCTTTCCTCAAACTACTACTTATTAGTTGTTCTGATATTTATAGTCTCCAATTCACCTTTTTACCTAGCTGTAACACTATGCTCTTGATTACCAGAATGATTAAATGAATGTCCATTCTTTTATGATTCATGGTCGTAAGTAAATTGCACCCTTCCGCATTCTGTCTAATCATGTAAATATCTTATATAAGATTGTTTGTTTCTAAAAAAAATCAGAGCGTAGACCATAGAGAAATGCATTTGATTTTCATTAGTTTATGCAAGTGAAAAATCAGGGCAAGAAGTTACATATGGAGTCTAACAGTCCTATTTGTGAGTTTTGACCAACAAGACTAACATGTTTTGTGTTATTGTAATATTATTTTATTGGGCTAGACAGATTGTTTGAGAATAGTTTGCATTTAGTACTGTGTGCGTTTGGTTCTGAATGCTGGGTAACATAATTTTCCTTTTGTGACAGGTACATGTTGCAAGTCCTCAGCATTGCAATTCATATCCTATCCGCACCAGCCCTTCATGTAGCCGGTTTTGGGGTAAGATCCAACTATGTGCTCTTAATCTGTTGTCATAAGCTTGCTCTTGAAGTTAGCATGCTACATCTGAAGATATAATCATTCAATCCTGTCGGTCAAACAATATAAACTTCTAAGTAGTATGAATAACAACGGTCATTCTTGTCCTGTAAATGTAGTTATTTTGTCGAGAATATCTCTGTGGATATATAACTTGTATAAGCCGAGCGTAGAACCTTATACATAGTCAGCGCTATCCTTCATGTGTCATTTGTATGTATGCAAAGTATGTACATATTCTGTAAGTTAAGCCTGGTTAGATTTCTAATAGCATGAGTAGCAACATGAGCTTTCTATTGGTTATCCAGTAACTTTGTGCGGCTAATATATTATATATGTTTTGTATTAGGCTTCTTGTTCACGTGTATGGCAGCGGAGTAGCTACTGGAGCACACGACAATCCCAGAGGTACTCTGTCAAGAAAAAGGCGGCATATCTCTGTCTCATTAATAATATTTAAAATCTTTATTGACGTGAGACTGTTTTCTTTTTTTCCAGCAAGGTTTACCCACTTTTTGTGCCAAGGCAAAATAATTGTTCTGTTGGAGAGGAAAATTCATGGACAGAAAGTGGTTCGGGTAGCTTTGGTGTTGATTCTGTGGACTCGGATCAGAAATCCCTTTTTGACTCCAAGAGAAGCAATAGCTTCAACTTCTCAGCCGCATCTTCTCACTCCATTGAGAGGCATCAAGACTTGCAAAGAGGGATATCTTTACTAAAAACAAGTGTGTCTGCCATCACTGCCTACTACTATAACTCATTGGGCTTGGATGTGCCACCCAATCTTTCTACTTTCGATGCATTTGCAAAGATGCTCCATATGTTGTCATCTTCAAAGACCCTTCGAGCTGCTCTTGAATCAAATATCGCCTCAAGGTACGATTTATATTGTTCTTAGAGAATGGAAAGTGTATTCTGGTTCTCGACAGCGCGTACTATCTTCCATAATCTGCTGAAATTTGCAAATTATATTCATGTATCTTCCTTACAACTGCCGGAAATGTACAGCTAAAGATGTCGTAGCACTATTTGCATATAATAAAAGCCTGTTTAAAGGGGGCACGTTTAGTAAAAAATGGTTAAATGATCCTTACATTCTGCTTGCAGATCAGAAAAGCAGGCACAACAGCTAAACAGATCAATATGGAAGGCAAGCTCGGCCATCTCATCTAACAGCAGTATGTTGGACAGCACGCACACAGCTATCATGGTAAACTCCCACTTAGTTCTTTTTTGATCGCATGGGATCTACTTTCAGCGCATCGCATTGCCTAATACAATCTCTGTTTTAACCAGCCGAGCTCTCTTGATAACCTCCTCCTGAACTCGAACACGAGTTTCTTGTACACGGGTAAGCCGCTGAAGCACGGTGGAGCACCCGACAACATTGTGGACGGCTGGGATATGGTAGAGCGTGAGATCCTGCCACCGCCGCCGTCCCAGATCGAAGATGTCGCGCAGTGGGAAAGAGCCCACACCTACGCTCGCAGTGGTTCTAAAAAGAAATGACTTGCATAATGTAAGCTTTTAGAACACCGCAAGAAGCTTCAGCTAGATGGGTGGATGGATGGATGTCTGATTATATGGTTTTGGTTTGTGTATGTATAGAACAAACCTAACCATGACCTATGAGTTATGCAGAAGAGAAGGGCATTGTAGGGTAGAACTGATCAGCTCTGCCCCATGTACAGCACCTGTAATATGTAAATATGTACTACCTGTATATATAGCATTTACTGGCAATGAATAAATATAGATTAAATGTTGCTGTATCAGCAGTTGAAGACTATGTTTCTGTACCTCTCTACACAAGCATCTGCAAAGTAAAGTAATTATGTACGTATTTGCTTGCGGAAAGTGTTAACAACATCATGCCAATGTTGATAAATGACCTGAAGATTTGGAAAATGGATTTCTTATGAGTTTCTGCAAAAGTTATGCCATTTCATTTGTATTTTAGCAAAATATGAGTGTCACTGACGAAAAAAAATACGCCACCGGCAGCGTATAAATTTTTGAGAAGAGAATTTATCAACGTGTCACCGTCGGGAGGCGCTCCCTCCCTTCCAGCTTCCACCACACAACCGCCCGCCGCTCCGAGCTCCGGCTCGCCCCCTCCCCTAACCCCTGCGCCCCAGGTCGCCGGCGATGAGTAGCCTCCGAGCCATCTCCGCCCTCCTCCACACCTACTACTCTTCGTCCGCCGCTGCCAGCCTAGTCGGCGTCAGGCGGCTCCGGTTGCCGCCGCGGCTCGGCGGCAGCTTCCGCGTTCCGTCCAAGGCGCCGTCCCCGTTCGTCCTCGACGAGGTGGCGAGGGCGGGGGGTGCGCGGAGGAGGGCGGCCACGCGCGCGGCGAGCTGGGATTCGGAGAAATCCCCGTACGAGACGCTCGGTACGACGAAGCCACGGCCTATGATGCTAGTGAGAGAAGCGCATGGATTTGCAATTATGGTTTGGCATCTCTGTTTTTTGCTTTTTTTTTACACGTCGCTGATCAGTTCACCTGCCAAATCCTTTGATACTACTGGGCTTCGATTGCTCGAAATTTGGGAACTGGTTGCTAGATGTGGTCGTTGGAGGAGCTTGCCGTTGTGGTGGCTCTGTAGTTCGATCCAAAATTGTGTGTTTCTCATACTAGTAGCACTATAATGTGTCCTTGTGAGATGGGTAGAGTGGTCTTAGAATTTTCTATGTGAAACTAATGTGTGTTGTTGTGGTTTGTAGAGCTGGAAAGGGATGCCGACGAGGAAACCATAAAGGTCGCATACAGGAGATTGGCCAAGTTCTATCACCCCGATGGTTTGCTTCTTTACCTTTTATGAATTCACACAATGCAGCCATTCTATTCACTGCGTTCGACACATTAACTTTTGTAGGCAGTATTTCCTTACTTACAGTTCACACGATTCCGACAAATACGGTGTTTGTTAATTCATATGCCCTTACTATTCAGACTTAGTAAATAGTAAGCGTTGTGTTATTGAGTAAAATCTCTTCCAAGTTTATGCGTCGCTGGAATAGCGATTGCTCAGGGCATCGCTCGTGTGGGTGTATGCACAAAAAAGGTAGGATGTGGGCATATGTTTGTTTTTGGCTCAATTTTGTTTGCCACAGTGTCCGTTTCATGCATAGCTGCACGTTGATATCATAGGAAGTAGTTCACAGTATTTGACTCAGTAAGTTTAATGATTTGGTTGTATGCTGTGCATTCAGTCATAAAACATCAATTGCATCATGCACTGGTGACATCATTTTTCATGGAGGATGTTTGTTTCACTAAATATCAACTTAAATATGCTGGAAGAGTGTAATAAGGTGTATTTGTCTTAGAACCATGTTTTGTACAGCATACAGCTGTGTTACCATGCACACGTATCTATCACGTTGATAGTAATAATAGAGTTCCAGATTTCAGTGGACCAACAGCTGAACTCATAGCTATTTATCTTCTGACTGGGAAATGTGTACCAAACTACATAAACAGAAGTTGTGATAGGCCTGTAGTTTACCTACAGCTAAAAATGAACCATGGAGGAAATTCTTGCCTTCAGAATATAATAGACACTGCTTTTAAAGTAAATTCATGCTATTTTGCATGCATAACCAAATAATAAGCTAATTTGTTCTATCTGATTATTTTGTTGCCTCAAAGTTTATGATGGTAAGGGAACCCTTGAGGAAGGAGAGACCGCTGAAGCACGTTTCATCAAAATCCAAGCAGCATATGAGCTGTTGATTGATGATGAAAGGAGAAAGGCATACGATAAAGAGCATTTTGTGAATCCAATGAAGGTCTGACTTTCCATGCTCAAATACTTTACTTATTGTGATGATTTGATGGTGCATAGCAGGAAGTTGCATGTTCATTAATTATTTTTGCTACTTGTCTTAAATCCATGAAGGTCTACTAATGTTAACCACATAAACGAGTTACACAGCAGATGTTTTATCTAAGATGAGTCTGAAAAGAGGAACTTATTAAACCTAGCACCTCTTCATCCTTGTGAGCAAACCCCTGTCATCCATGAACAGGCTCCGTAAGGCCCCAATTCTCCATTTATTATACCCTTGCGGTGGGGATTATCATCCAACATGCTGTTCCTGAACTGGGCCAGCGGTAATGGCATTCAGGAACAGCCAATGGATGTCAATAGAAGTCAGATTGTAACTGGAACCTCCCATGTATCACATATTCACATTACATAATTAAACACCATAGAGTCTATTGTGTAACTAGGAGAACACAGAGAAAGATTCAAAAGTCTTGTATCACTATGATAACTTGAAATTGAGAGCGCTGAGGTGAAAAGAGTTATTCTTGCAATGCTGAAAAATATATTTTCCGTTAATCAGGCTTCTCAGGCATGGATGGAGTGGGTGATGAAAAAGCGAAAAGCTTTTGATAAACGTGGCGACATGGCGGTAGCTGCTTGGGCCGAGCAACAGCAACGAGAATTGACGCTTCGGGCGCGACGACTCTCTAGGTCGAAGGTAATTATAAGACAATTATCCTGCATGGTGTACTATGGTTTACTTACAACTGCTGGATCCAGGTTGACCCAGAGGAGGAGAGGAGGTTACTCGCCAAGGAAAGGAAGGCATCTATGGAGTTCTACAGCACAACTCTAAAAAGACACACCCTCGTACTACGGAAGAGGGACATTATGCGCAAGAGGGAGGAGGAAGACAAGATGAATGAGATCAGTAGACTTCTAGCTGCTGAGGGGCTTGAGTTAGATACAGACGAAGATGATGATGACACAACTTTCTTGAAGTAATTCTATCCAGTATTTACCCGCCAATTATATCCAACCCCCGTCCCAGAAGCCCTTGAAGGTTTCCTTGAAGTTGCATCTGTCACACTGAAGTATACAAGGCAAGAAAATTCCGCCTTGTTGAGCATGATAACTGTTGGATCAGGGAATCCTGTCTGCGCAGGGATTGTCCCATAGAGCAGAAAGAGGAAGACAGCGAAGTGATTCTTCAGTTCTGATTGATGCAGGGCTGCAGTGTAATCGGCAAAAAGATGGATACAAGACTTGCAAGAGCTACGACTATCAGATGTGTATACTTGTTACATGCAAGATGTAATTATGTTAAGGTGGTATCCAGGCGCTGTTACCAGCTGCTTGTAACCGTGGCCCTGTGTTATAAGTACTACTGTAGAAGGCAGATGAAGCAGCCAGGTTTGTGTTTCAGCCTAGATTCTTCCCGTGGCCGGGCACTGTTTCATTACCTGTTATACCACTACAATGCATGATTCGCTCGTCGTCCTTGTTAAAATCTGAAGGCTACTGAATGATGATGAATACTACCAAGTGATTGCTAGTAACCTGGATCTAGATACACATTGTCGCATGCCTGTCTGATGGTGAAACCTCCTACCGCTTCTTCCAGTTCCTCTCATATTTTCTGATTGATTTTATTTTGACACAAAAGGAATATATTAATATCACGGAGCCTCTACGACAACACAATGTCCTAAAAACATTACGGATGCACACAACCCAGAAACAAAAAGAAGAAGAAAAAGCGAACGATCCTGATACAGTGATCAATTCTTTGTAAAAAATGGGACCAACACTCGTTGGCATTTATTTATAAGAGAAACTCCGCGAGCACCACGCGTCCAAGCCAGGACTTGAACTCAGGTGGGCTGGCAGCAACCTCAGCTGCCCAGCCAACGGGTCGACGCCCCGTCCTCAATCAATTTTTTGTAATAGCAGCATGAACAGTGATCAATTCTTTGTAATAGCAGCACGAAACACCACCAAGACAACACCTGAAGTCCAAATTCTCCACAAGCAACATCTCCAGGAAGGAAACAGTGCACAAGCGCCGTCGTCATCCATAGGTCTTAGGTTTTCACCCTGGAGCAGCACGAAACACCACCAAGACAGCACGTGAAGTCCAAATTATCCACAAGCGACACCTCTAGGAAGGAAACAGTGCACAAGCGCCGCCGTCGCCCGATCATAGGTCTTAGGTTTTCACCCTGGAGAAACTCCGCGCTCTAAAAAACAATGCCTTCAACAAGGTCAACACCTTAAGTCCAAATTCTCCACAAGCGAAGCCTCCAAGAAGGAAACAGTGCACAAGCGCCATCGCCGCCCGATCATAGGTCTTAGGTTTCCACCCTGGAGAAAATCCGCGCTCTAAAAAATAATGCCTTCAACAAGGTCACTGCCAGACACAACCAATTAAGGCAGTCCTTGGGTTTTCACCCTGAAAGCTAAGACTTTTTGTACTCCTCCTGTTTTGTCGCCCTCACTTACCGATGCCATTGCTACAAGTCATGAAACACCAAGCAAAGTCGTCATCGCCTGGAAGATCCGATCCACCATTACTAGGCCTCGGACCTTAGCCACCATGACCTTCTCCGTTACTGTCTTTACCATGGAAATCGACATACCGACATGTCCCATAATGTCAACAGACAACGGAGCTTCGTGTCACGCCCTCCCGAAGCCACACGGGCTGAAACAAGGGCGGGCACGACCAAATCCCATGCGCTCCATCAATCTACATGCGTCAAGCACCCACATGAGATCTCCACAGAGCCTTCCGGAACTCATTAACGACCAGATCAAAGAGGGCCGGCATCAAGCAGAACACCGTCTTGGCGCTAGAAGAACCCTAGGACCGCCTCCATTATTGAAGCAAAACCAGTAGGCTCCCACGCGCCGGCCAGAACAGCGGAGGAGAAGGCAACCGCGACGCCGCCTGCGGGAACGCACCACTCGCCCATGCCTCGCTGCTCCGGCTCACGCCAGGCCACAACAAGAAGGGCGACGACAACCATCGCCATGATCTTTAGGCGGCAACTGAAAAGTAGCGGTGAGCCACAACCTAGGGTTTCCGAAAGATCCCCCAAATCCACACACCTCTGCCACCAAATCGTCGCCATGAGGACCTCCTGCGATGAACCTGGGCTCGGGATCCCGTGATCCACCGCTCCTAGGCGTCGCCACAAGGAGCCTCTTCCAGATCCATCATCCCCGGTGGAGGGGCCGAAATCACCGCCATGTCCGGAGCCGCCGCTCCAGGATCCTTGCGCCGCAGACGCCACCCCTGCCGAAGCCACCCTCCATGCTGCGCCACCAAGCGATGCCACGCCGCCAGGAGAAGCACCCGAGGGAAGAGGGTGTGCAACCGATCCGATTCGCCGCCATGCGCTGGCCCTCCCAACCGCGCCATGGCCGCGAGGCGCCAGGGCCCCGCCGTCCCCTTCACTGGTGGCGCACGGGATTTCCCCGCGGCCTCATCTGGGGATGACGAGGGGAGGGAGAGGATGGAGGAGGTGGTCGTTGGTGGTGGCTAGGGTTTCTCCCCCGGTCGCCCTAGGGGAGGCGACGGAGGGAGGACGAGGAGGAGATAGATAATTTTCTGATTGATTGGTTGGTTTATTTGTTAAGTACTCCCTCGGTAACTCAATATAAGACAATTTTTGACAATATGGTAGGCAGATAATTTTGTTCAGAAATGTTTCAGTTCTGCAAGATTTCCACGCGAATGCATTGGTTGTCATTGGTGAGGTGCATGGATCTTAAACTAGACTTGAAGCACGTGAGACGAGACACGTCAGCTGTGAGCTCGTTCGCTAAAACAGAGCAGTGACGCGAACACTCTCTTGTCCCGGCCGCATGTCTCTCTGCTATACAGACTTTGCTCTTAGGTCCTTCCCAGTGCTTCATGGTGTATAAATGCTAATAGAAAAGAAAGTAGTATGACAAAAGAGAGCATCGTTTTGGGTCATACTACTATATAGTAGCACTATCCATGCCGTTGGTTCGTCCAGATTGGTCAGGTTGGCCGTATTGAATGCATTTTACAGCGAGCAACCAAAAATGAACGAAAGAACGTGGGGTCGTCGTATGAAGCGAACGTACGGTAGGAATACGGGGGTAGCACATGGGGGTGAGCGTTACTGTGTAACGGTGGAACGGACGGAGGTAGGCTGGCAGTTCAATTCGGGAGTAGATTCTGGACCATGGTCCAGAAAATTTCGTTTGAAAACCATTTACCCACGGACATGAGTGCGCTAAGCTAGGGCGTGTGCGTACAGCTGTTGTGTACAGCGAAAAAAGGGTATTAAGAAAATGCGTGCAAACGAGGGAATGGTTTGAATTTGCTTCATGGTGGTGTCGGGAAGTGTCGTGTGGGAATGTATCCAGTGTACCCGCACTTGTGGTGCTACCGGTGCCATAGAATATTTTTAAAAATCTGAAAAAAATTCTAGCATATTAACACAACATCAATGTATTATGTCACAAAATTTTGTATAAAAATTTGAAATATTTTTTAGATACAATAATGATAAATTTGACATATAATGCGCCAAATCTAAAACCCAAGTTATGTTATGTATTATTTAATGTTGAATTTGTCATTTTTGTTTTTCAAGTTATGTTTCAAATTTTGACTTGAAATTTTACGACAACCTACGTTAATGTTGTGTGAGTCTGCTAATTTTTTTCAAAATTTTCTGAATATTTTAAAAGCACAAATATGAGTTTGATGTATCGGTAGCACTATAAGCTTCGGTGCATCAGATATTTTCCCAGTGTCAAAGTGGCTCCTTGACTATCCTTTGAAAAGGAAAACCTGGTGCGGGCTGGCGAAGAGCAGGAGTGCCGGCCACTTTCGTGGCTGGGCAAAACAACTTCGGCGTCGTTGGGCATAGGAAAAACACATGGTAAAGGGGGAGCTGTTGATGTGTTGTAGATTTTTCAAAGGACTTGTGTCGTAAAAATAGATTGTAATCTCTAGTACCTTAAATGGATTTTAGAGCAACTCCAATGCAGCGACCCATTTCGTTCGCTTGTGTTTGTCTATGTCTGTCTGGCGAAAAATGAGTGCCCAACGCAGTGACCCATTTCCATTTTGCGTCCATTTTGTTCCCACTTGGAACCATTTCCGTCCTAAATTTGGGTCATATTTGGGTCGGCGGTGGACACAAACCGGACAATTTGTGTGTCCTCCGCGTCCGCCTCTGTTCGATGCATGCAGTTGCTGGCCCATCTGTCATCCAAACAAGAGGAGCCCACCACCCATTCCCACCCCCGCTGCATGTGTACCAGTGCGGCCTCCACCCACAGCCATAGTTGACCCACTTGTAGAGGACCCTCAAGATGCTGCCGCCGACGATCTCGTTCAGCTTCACCACATCAAGGGGCGAGGAGGGGCCGCCGACGACGACGACGTTGACGCCCGCCAGGCCGGGGGCGGCGGTGGCGGCTGCATCGCGGCTCGGGCGGCACCACTGGCGCGCAACCGCCGCCGCTGCTTTCAGAGGCGGGCAGGCCGGCACGGGGCACGCGCACACAACCGAATGGGACCAGACGGGGACACACCTACGGGCGAAGCTGCGGGCCTTGGGCGAAGCGGGCGATGAGCCGGGACGGGCGCGACGAAAGTGCGCGAAGGCGGCGGCGACAAGCTGCGGGGACGGGCGTGGCGAGCGGGCGCGGTGCGGGCACCGGGAAAACGGCAGGACGTGAGCGGGAGCTATGGGGCGGGGCTGCGGCGCGGAGGCGAGCTCGCGAGCACGTGGGCGAGGTAGTGTGGGACGGGCGTCGGGGAGATGGCAGGATGCGAGCGGGAGCTATGGAGTGGGACGACGGCGTGAGGCGAGCTCGCGAGCATGGGGCGGAGCGAGCTATGTGGCGAGGCGGCGCGGGAGCTTGCCCACTAGGTATTCGACTGAATGCCGATGTGGACACGTAGAAATTGTGTCGATCTCCCATTGAGGGCACCAGCCAACCCAAACAAAAAAGCAAACACAGACGGACAACCCAAATAGACAAAACGCGAACAAATTGAGTGTCCGCTTAAGTCGCTCCGTTGGAGTTGCTCTTATAAACCAGTATATGGATAATATTGTGTCATGGGAAAATTAATAAAAACCATCTTTCATAACCGTGTTGAATTGCTTGCATGCAGAACCAACAACCCAGAATAGCGTTATGAATGCCACGAGGCTGTAATTCATGAATGTGCAAACCAGGTCTACGATACACCACGCCGCGTCTCGTTTTCGAATGTTCAAAACTCGACCATGCACGGATAGGCTGTTGAGCTGAGCGGGGCTACATAAAGGACCAGAAACCAGCACACCGGCCCTAGTTGATTGGTTGTAATAGGACCGTACTGGACCTATGTCGCTGGGCCTCATAAATGAGTTACGACAAGCCGCATGACCACTGTATACAAATGGCTGGACGCGCTGAATACCTGAGTTTACATATGCATGGGTGTGGATCTCGACGGAAACCTACGGCTGGGATAATACTACCGTATGGTAGTATGACCCATATAGAATTTTTGGTGACAAAACAATTAAAGAGGGGAGAGAGTATTATGGTGACCCCTGAAAGAAATGATGCTAAGAGCAACTCTAGCAGAGCCGCTATATCCGTCCGGCTTGCAAAATAACCACCAATATACAGTACCAGGACGGGAAAAAACGTCTTGAACAGATACCGTATATTCTGCCGGCCGCAACACCGCATTCTCTTTTGTTGGGAGCTCTAAAAAAATCGCACGCAACCCTCAAATCTCCGTTTTCCCCTTCTTTGCAGTTTTCTCTACCCACACGCGACTTGGCGGGAGGGAAAGTCCCCCGCGCCCGCCGTTCCGCCCCGCCTTCTACTCAAATCTTCGACGACTTTTGCTTCCTCCAGCCACCTCGCGCCGTGGAGAGCTTCGTCCGTCCTCACCTGTGATACGCCTTCATTGTATCTACTTTTCCAAACACTTTTCTCTTGTTTTGGACTCTGATTTGCATGATTTGAACGAAACTAACCCGGACTAACGTTGCTTTCAGTAGAACTACCTTGATGTTATTTTTGTGGAGAAATAAAAGTTTTTGAAATTGGACGAAACTTTACGAGGATATTTTATGGAATATATAAAAAATACTGGAGCAAAGAACTGCTGGAGGGGGGCCACCTGTAGGCCACAAGCTCAGGGGGCGCGCCCACCCCCCGGGCATGCCCTATGAACTTGTGGGCCCCATGGGTCCTCATCTAACCTAATTTCAAGCCTAAAAGTATCGTCTTCCCGAGAAAAAAATCAAAGAGAAAGTTTTATCGTGTTTTACGATACAGAGCCGCCGCCACTTCCTGTTCTTCGTCGGAAGCCCTAATCTGGAGTCTGTTCAGGGCTCCAGAGTGAGGGATTCATCGCATTTGTCATCACCAACCTTTCTCCATCAACTATTTCATGATGCTCACCGCTGGGAGTGAGTAATTCCTTTGTAGGCTTGCTGGGCAGTGATGTAGATGTATGCGAGTCAATTTGTTAGGGCATGTTCCCTAGTATCCACTATGTCCTGAGATTGATGTTGGTATGACTTTGCCATGCTTAATGCTTGTCACTAGGGTCCGAGTGTCATGATTTAAGATCTGAACACTTATGCTTTTCAAGATTATTTATATGAGATGTTGATCTTACCGGCAAGTTATATGCACATATTATTTTTTTGAACCATAGACCCCAAAATGACAACAATTGGGATACTCTTCAGGGATGAATGTAATTTGAGGAGTTCATGTAATCACTATTTGCTAAAGCTTTGTTTCGGTTCTCCATTAAGCGAAGTGCCTTAATTACCCTTAATTTCCAATAGGACCTCGCTGCCATGGGAGGGTATGAAAAAAGATGGTATGCAAGTTCTTATTGCAAGCACGTATGACTATATATGGAATACATGCCTACGCGTGATTGATGAATTGGAGCTATTGTATATCACTCTAGGTTGTGACTGTCACATATTGATTTCATCCAAATATCCATCGCTGCTCCACGGCCTACGCTTTAGTACTACTGTTGTTACTTAAGTTACTATTACTGCTGCTTCTACAAATCTGCTACTACTGCTAGTCTGCAACTACTGTTACTGTTACTCTACTATTACTACTATCATATTACTGTGCTACTAATAAATTGCTGCAGGGAAGTGATTCTCAGGTGTGGTTGAATTGACAACTCAACTGCTAAGGCTTATACATATTCTTTCACTTCCCTTGTGTTGAATCAATAAATTTGGATGAAATACTACCCTCGAAGACCGTTGTGATCCCCTACACTTGTGGGTGATCAACCCGCATCTCCTCCACCAAGATTAGAGCTTGGGGCGCCATTTCTTATCGCTGGCGGGCTGCAACCACCATCGCCCTGGATCCTGTCGGGAGCTTTGATGGGTGCTTCGTTATAACTTGTTCTTCTCTTCGTGTCTCCTCGTGAATCAAGAATGATATGCCAACACCTAAAAAGATAAAGGAGAGACAATTTGCACTTCAGAATGCAAGATGAAAACTACTTGAACTCTTAAAACAACACATGTGTTCAACATCATGTATCTTTAGGAGTATAGCTTGCCGAATCTTAACTCCGAGAAAGAATCTTGAAGAACACTTAGAGAATGAAAGATTTTTTTTGACTAACCACCATGATGAGCCTACGGGAAGAACTCCTGAAATTAAAGGATGATAGAAAGGAAGTAAAGGTTGAAAAGAAAAAGATTGAAGCCTTGCAACGATTTCCTTCTAACACCTTTGACAAGAAAGAGATGAAGCTTCTTGAAGAGAAAACTGGGAAAACTTTGAACTCTGGAAAAGAGAAGCTGAAACACTTGAACCGAGAATTTATTCATCATGAATAAACTTCGGAAGAAGAAATTAAATCACCTTGATGGAACAAGCATAAGAATTATGACATGTTTATCCTTCATCAACTTAACTTGATGACAAGCAACAAATTTGGCATACTACTTATTCTTCCTTGAAAGATGGAAGAGATTGCACAAACTTGGGGAAAACTTCAACGGATCGGCATGAAGAATTTGAACACGAATGAAGATACTTTGAAGGGATGATGATACATGAGAACGAAGAGTGCACGATCCGACTAGGATAAATCTTGAACGAAGTGCGACAAGAATTGGGAGACGAACAAAGAAATATCGATTGAGAAGAATTTGGAGAACGGAAGCTGAAAGCTGAGAACAAGAATTCTTGAAACATGAGAACAAGGAGCCCACGAAGCTGAAAGATGAGAACGAATAATTTTTCTGAGATGATGGTCTTTGGAGAATCGGAATGAAAACAACTCGTGGAATGCTCCTTAAGAAATATTGTGAAAAGTCTTTGATCATGACCCATTCATAGCTCAAAAGAAATGAAATGAATGGCTTCACTTGGAGAAACACACTAGGAGAAAAAGGCACAAGCCGAATCCCTGAATCTTCAAGAGAACGAACAAAGGTTTAGATGAAAACTCTACTTCTGTCTTCAAATGCTGAGAATGATGAAGAGGAACACCACTATCAATTGTTGAGACATCCTGGGACAATGAAGAATAGAAAGGTTGAGACAAATATGAAAATAACTTGAAAGCAACCATGGAGAAGGCATCTGACTAATGAAATCCATTCTTATGTCAGACTTGGAAAAAGATTTGAGAAAAATAATTTGAAAAGCCAGTTAAGATCCTGGGTAGAACCCATGGGTTATGGGTTTTCCTTTTGAGTGGGCCCATAGAAATGAATGATTGGAAAGAGATCTTGCACCAGGACGAATTGAAGACTTGATGAGGTGAGAACCTCGGTATAACTTGAAAGAACGGAAACACGAATCTTCTATGATACCTTGTGCACTCCGGAGAAGAATAGAGATAGGTTAATGATCAAAAGAGGCTTGGATAAGAACTTCCAAAATGTATGATCAACACCGAAAGCTTGAATTTAGTCCACCGAAGTAGAAAAATAAGAAAGAATAATGATGAATTGGGCTCCTGAATATCTTCAGAAGGAATCACCGAATTGAAACATGGAAGAAAAATGAAGCTGAAGCTTCACATGAATAAGAAGGACATATGACTTGTTTCGAAAAAGGGTGGGAGGGTGGAAAAAATAAAGATAGCTGGGGACGGATGAAAGAACACCGTTGAGAAAACAGAGAATTGATCCTGCCAATTTTGAAGCGGATAGAATTATCTTGAAGAAAAGAACACTAGACAGAAAAGAATTGCCATGAATATTTCGATTGATCAAAAGGATTAGCACTCCTATAGGAATATGAGAACACCATTTAGAAAAAGGTATGGAATCAACACTTGATGCCGAAGCAACTCGAATACCATAACAAAGGACCTAGGTGCTACTTGAATTCCAGCTATGAGCTTCCGAACTCTGGTTATACAAACCTGGCATAATTGATACAAGGATCTAACAATAAATAAAATAAACCTAATAACACGCTACAACTCTCAATGTGTCAACCCCCATCATCATTTAACAAGCTTCGCAAACTTGTCTACCTCAGACACTCAAAATTGCAACGATACTAGAGCTTATCAAAACTAGTATAGAAGCAATTTAAAACATCCGCGTCCTCAGGTAGTGGAACAACATTGATAATACTACCGCACAATGAACCATAGCATAAGTATCTTTTGGTGACGATGGGGAAAGGAGTAAAAACAATTCCTACTCTTCGAAACTGCCAAAATAGTTTTCTTTGTAGACTCAACAATGTACAATACCATGCTATTTGCACAGAAGTTATCAGGGGTACGTTTGTCAACAACTTTAATCACGGCGTAAGTTACCGCGATATTTGTATGTGAGTTATCAGTTTTGCTGTGCGTATATTACCAAGCTATTTACACAGAAATTATTGGGGTGTTTTTCAACAACTTTTATCCTGGGACCATAAGTTACTATGGTGTTTGTACATGAGTTAGTAGCTCTGTTGTGCTATATTACCATGCTATTTACACAGAACTTACCGGGTATGCATTTTCAACCACTTTTATGCCCGGGTCAAAAGTTGTCGTGGTGATTGTACGTGAGATATCAACTCTATTGTATGTATATAATCATGCTATTTACACATGAATTACCATGTATGTATTTTTAACAACTTTTATGCCCGAGTCAAAAGTGATCGCGGTGTTTGTAGGTGAGTTATCAACTCTATTATGGGTATATTGCCAAGGTTTTCACGCAGAAGTTATCGTGGTATGTTTTTCAATAGAAGTTACTTCTTGCATTTACATACTATTTACACACTAATAGAAGGCACATGCTTTGCACGTGTGCATTCATAATTACAATTTTCACACAAACAAGAAGATTTTTAAGAAATGAAGCACTTTTCATATGGAGTTTTAGCACAAGCTCTTGCAAAGTTACAATGTTCATGAAAATATTATTTTTCTTATGTTTTCAAAACATGTAAACAGTAATTTTAGTTAACACTTGACAAACTTCTTGTTGATATTCTCAAAGTGGTAAATCACATCATGGGGTCAAATTTTGTTCAAAAAGTAATTATCTCCATGCATTCTACATCACTTGAACGTAGATGGAATTAATGCACTCTACACCATGCATATCCAATATTTTTTGCGGAAACGATGGGTAGGTATCATATAATACATGTATCTGCATCGTAGCATTGTAAAATTCATGCAAAAAAACGTGAGAATAGCCATTCCGCTTTACCTTTTGTCTTTTTGACTTTTGTTTTTATTTGAGGGTTGATCGCTCGACCTTCTACGTCCTGCCTTACCGACTAGGCTAAAATATGGTTTTGCACTGACAATCGGGGCATTTCTTATTTAGCGCTTCAGGCGCTGGTTATAGGCTATATGGCAAACTGGCGCACACCCCTTCCTCCGCGCTGGGCCGGCCCTTTTCACCTTTTTTTTCAAAAAAAAGAATGATGCGCGGGGAGACTCAAACTCGCGGCCTCCAGCTTATTTGTCACTCACAATAACTAACAGGACAACGCGCAAGTTGTGATAATGTTTTTTCCTCTTTTCATTTATAATTACTTTAGCCGGGTTTTTGGTTCGTTTTGGATTTTTCCTAAACCTTTTTTTTGTTTTTTTGTTTCTTTTCTATCAACCTTTTTTCTGTTTCTTTTTACTTTTTTTTAAAAAAGCGCCAACATTTTAAAATATGATTAATTTGATTTTCAAATCGATGAACCTTTTCAAATTTTGACGCACTTTTTTTTTCAAATCCGACGAATTTTTTCAAGTTCAGTGAACTCTTTTCCCAAGTTGATGATTTTTTTTTTCAAATCCGATGAACATTTTCAAATTCGACGAACTTTTTTCCAATTTTTGGTGATTTATTTAGAATCGATGAACTGTTTTCAAAATTGATGAACCTTTCTCAAAATAGATGAGTTTTTTTTTCTGAAATCAACAAATTTTTATAAAGTCGATGAACTTTTTTTCAAAATTGATGAATTTATTTTCAACATCGATGAACTTTTTTCAAATCCATGATTTTTTTTTCAAAGTCAACAAGTGTTTTTCTCAAAATCGATGAACCTTTTTTTCAAACTTGTGAACTTTTTACAAATATTTGAAATTTTGTAAAGGCCTTTTTTTAACTCGTTAACTTTTTTAATACTTTTTTCAATTTGGTGAATTATTTTTGTATGTTTCGGGAACTTCATTTGAAATCTGTGAACTATCAAATTGGGCTCACATTTTTTAAGTAACTAAAAAATCTAAACGGTATATAGCGTAATGTGCAATAAATAGTCCTCTGTTGTCTTAAAAGATACACGCTGTAAACAGTCACAAGCACTTGGTTGGTCTAGTTGTTATCGTGACACCGATAGGAGTGCGCCGGTGCTGGTTCAAATCCTTGTTCGTGGGCCGACGCACCAGACGCTGCAGTGCACGCCAGTTGCCTTCCGCGGGGCTAAAGGCACGGAAGAGAAGGCCCCGATAATTGGCTATACGCATACGGGCCTTGAAGCTTGCCAGTGGGCCAACTGTATGGCGCCCAAGTCAGAAACGCCAACATTCCCTGCCTCTGGCTGTCAAGCGGAGTTCCCTAAAAAAAAGAACATAATCGAGAGGAGCGCCACCACGCCGGTGCCGCTTCTCCCGTGTCTACCTCCCGTCCAGCCGAATGCCGACCAAGCGCCATGAGCGGCGCAATGCATGACGTGGTCATCCAGCAATCACGCCCGCCTCGCCCATTCATCATCATCAGGCACGACGGCGCCCGAATCCAGCAGCCACAGTCGCACACAACACACCATCATGCGACACACTCCACGCCTCCACGACACTGACGCGTTGGCGCAGGAGATACATGTGAAGCCTGGAGGCTACCGTGGATTGTGGAGTTCTCTAGAAGAGGCTACTGGTTTTCAGGTTGGGTAGGACCACTTGGGTGGCGAATTCGAGTGACACATGCCGTTCAATTTGATAGTTGACGGCTCCAAATGAACCCATTCAAGAAGTGGCGGGTAAAACAAGAGAGAAGAAGGAAAATTCAAAAAATCATGTAGTACTATAGTAGTAGAGATAAGTTACATTTTATCTCAAACTCTTTCATTTTAAATAGTGTACCGAATATTAAGTTATCAGGATATTTACACATAAGTTAGCATGCGAATGTATTAAGTAAGTCACTAGCATCACCGATCCAGCTCGAGACTATGTGACAATTTGAGCATAAGTTGGAGAATTTCCCCACACGAATATTTTATTTATTTTTTGGTTTTAATTAGGACGAACAGTCCCTCCTTTGGTGAAGTTACAGATCCGTATCTGCCAGCTCGGAACAGAGGTGTTCGTTCCTTTATCTTTTTTTGGCATATTTTTTGAGACATTTCTTGTAGGCATATAATAAAGGCGTTTGGTTTCTTTTTTTCTTTTTGAGACCAGGCGTTTGGTTCCTTGGAGTAGGGGAAAGAACGGAGTTGATGGGCCGGTGAGGAAAAGAAAATTGGGCCAACTCATGGCCTTCAGAGCCCGCGCTATTTTCTACTGGGGGGCAGGGGGTGGTGGCCCTGGCATAGGTCCACATGGCGGCCCCATCTTTGTCTAAAAAGAAAACATGGCGGCCCCATCCTCGAGGGCGCCGCCGCCGCCGCCGCCACCACGGCGTGCTCGTCCTCTACCGCACCTCTGAGTCCCTCACCGGCGGGAGAGGAGTAGAGGACGACGGCGTAGTCCTTGGGGATGGTCACGGGTGCTCTCCGCCGCGTTTCGATCGAGCATTGCCTGGAAGGTGGCGCACGCCTGCCGCCGCCCGGCGCCTGGAAAGAAGCCGTCGACCACCGGTGGCGCACCGTGCGGGAGGTTTGCGCTTTGCAGGACGTGCATTGCCCTGTGTGGCCGGGCGCTGTGGTGCCCCTCTGCATTTCAATTGCCGCCACGGGGGGTTATCATCGGTAATCTTTGTTCCTAATTACTTCCAGGTCCTTCCTGTCCACTTTATTTATTGTATCTGAGTTTATAAGTTATACTACAATTACGGCAGGAGCATCTGGTAATTAATTATTCTCTCGCTCGCAGAAACCCTCTTCCGCTGACGTGTGGCCCCGCCGGGCAGGTGAAAGAAGAGTGTAGAGGCTTAAGACGAAGCGCCGGTCCTCCTCCCACTCTCCTCCCACGCAAAAGGAGAGGCCTTGCAACGAGAGCAGCACAGCAACCTGCTCTCCCCTCCCAAAACCCCAACCCGCCGTCCACCTCCACAGCCGCCGCACGGTAAGCACCTTCCTCCGATCCCCCGTCTCCATCTCATCGGCGAGTCGGGTGTTCCTTGCTCGTGCCTCTTTGTGGTCTCAATCCGCTCCGTAACAGGTTGATTGTTCTTGCTTGCCGAGGCCCTTGGGTTCTTAGATTTGGAGCGGTCTAGACCGACGCCTGCTTGAAGCGTGTGAAGATCTGTTTCGCAGCTTGCACATCGATTTCCTCTTGTCTTGCGAAAATTATTTTTCTGACCGTTCTTAATGTTCCGCTTAGTTCATAGACAAAGAGCATACTAGTTAGTTGCACGTGCTTTGCACGTTAATACTTAAGCATGCACACCAATAATGAATAACTCAGCATGACACGGCTCACAGAACATTTCCCATTTTTTAATGAGCATTGCAAAAGATAGCGTTCATGAATGTTATAAATAAAACATATCATAGGATGGACGATATCATACTCAAATTAATTACTATTTTTTTAGGAGAAGTTAATAAATAATTAATTCAAAGATTTTGGTATTATCGGTTGCAAGAAAATTGAAAACGAGACCAGTCGATTTAACCCAACATCTAATGCCGAGACATGTGTGATGGTGAGGCCGAGCCAGAAATGACCTGGAGCCGGGGACTACGCGACAACACCATTGTCGGTGGAGGGGAGTCATAGGTTGATGTGTTTGGGTGCAATGGGGATGCAGGGAGCTGGCCGGCGATGAAATCTGGCAAGATTTAGAGGGAGGCCGAGGGGGCAGAGGAGGTGGAGTCGAGCAGGGTAGAGGGCGGGGTGGTCCGCCGTTGGGCCGTCATCGGGCAATGGTTCTAGAAAGAAGAAGAACAACACCAAAATGAGGAGGAATCTGAAGTTGTGGCCGCTGGACATGAATCGGACTATGGACAGAACTTACTGAAATAAATTCTTTGTAGGCACATGAATGTAGGTGGCCCCTTAATTCAACATTTAAGGGAGTTGTTAAAATTATTTTTGCTTGTCTTTTATCTAGAGATTTTTTCCACATACCATTTACCCCATTTAGTGTACAGTGTCAGTAAAAACCTGAAGTAAACCATTCGTGCTTATTCGTTCATAAAGATTTAAAACATGTAAAGTTGATTCTCATGTTAGGCCCATACAACGGATGATGCGAAGGTACAGGGTGCAACATAACAAAGTATTAACAATATTTAGAGAAATTTTCCTAAATATTAAAATAATCACAACCCACTCATCTTGAATCTGAACACGAAAACGATGATAAATTATTTTGGCGAGTACTCAAATATGTGGTTAGCATTTTATTTAAGACATGTATGTTCCTTTATGAAATAATTGTATCATCAACATATATCTTTTTCAATTATTGTTTTTATAATACAGAAGATAATCTATTCACATTATGTCCATATGATTTACGTAGTTGGGAAGGTATGAAACGTAAATATTTTTGGTGGAAATACTACATATTTAACTCTAGGCAAATATTGTTTAAATATAGATTGATAAGTACTGCAATAGAAGAAATAATAATATTTACTTTAGAAAAGTACATAATAATCCAAAAAAATAAGAAACGAAAAAATAAATTGGGTGGTGGACCAGCATGTCGTTTTTTTTGTTTTTTTTGGGTGAAATCAACACAGATTGGTCTTTATTTTGTACTATTATCCGGCCAAATCGTGGAGACTTGAAGCATCTAAGGTTGACTTTTCTTTTGGAGGTTTGTTTATATATATATATATATATATATATATATATATATATATATATATATATATATATATATATATATATATTTTTTGGGTTTCTTCTGGAGGTTTGTACCGAGCTGGCCTTCCTTTTAGGTTGTGAAAAGAATCGGTAGAGTATCTGTCAATCTTTTACAAAAAATCCTCTGGAGCTTCTTGGAATGATGCAGGATGGACCCGTATGTCACATGCTCAGTACCATGTGCGCATGTGCATGCAGGAGCCAGGCTGCATCATGGCGAATCCCTGGAATAACAGCCGTAGGATTTTCTTATCCAACGGTATGTATTGCACCAGAATCCAAGCAAACAAATGTGAGCCATTTGATTGAAACTATCCAACGGTTCACATCGTGAGTTACTCGTACACTATATAGGAGTATAGATGAGCGACTACTGTATTCGAACTGCGCTGTATGCCTGGGTACCTAGGCCTGATTCATAGACCGAGGCCTGCTTGCCTTTGTGTGAAGATCTACGTTCTGTGCATAATCGTGTTTGTGGCAAGTCGTTCCTGATGTTTGCGTCAATTAGAATAGAGGAGGAGCATGTGGACGAGCCGTACATGAACTGCTTGATCTTGCCATTTCCGCTGCATAAGTGCATAACTTTTATTCTTCTTGGCACTAACTTGTAGACGAGGCCTGCTTGCATTTGTGTGAACATCTGTTTTCTGGACTTGCGTAATTAATTTTGTGGCCCTTCCCGATGTCTGCGTCAGTTAGTAGAGGAGGAGGAGCATGTATGAGACCGTACACAAACTGCTTGATCTGTGCATGACTCTTATTCTTCTTGGCACTAAATCCGTTTGTGGAATCTTCTAGCTTGTCCAGATTCATCTTAAATTCGCCAGTTCTTTTCTGATCTGAGCACATCCCTCTTTGATTCATCTGTCACCCATGTGTTATGAATTTCTACACAGATTCTTTTTGGCACTAAGTTCGGCAATGATTTTTGAACTAGAACAGTGTTGGCTGGTGGTTTTAAATAGGTTTATTACTAATGATCTTGAAATCCTCTAGTTTCGTGCATGAAATTTTTAGTGGTTGATGATTACGGTTTTGGTACTTAGAGGTTTCCCTAGGCCTGATTCATAGACCGAGGCCTGCTTGCTTTTGTGTGAAGATCTATGTTCTAGTATGTAGGATGTGGTTTTGATCACTAGGATGTAGCTCTTGATCTGCACTACATCCCCTTTGCTCTGCTGCAGAATGTGTACAGATATGTATGGTGCAGATAGCACCTCCTGAAATCACTTAAAACCACAATGAGATTTCTTGCGTCTCTGCAGTCATACCGATTGTTCCTTTTGGTTTCGCGACAATCAAATTGTGCAATTTGGTATGGGTCCATCGCTTATTATTATTAGTGTAGACAGCACATTGTGCAGAGCAGCTTACACTGGCTAGAATTAGCACATTGTGAAGTGCAACTTATTATTAGCAGTGAATATTTAGCAGTGAATATTATTAAGAGTGTAGACAACACTTTGTGCAACTTACACTGGCTAGAATTCGAAGTCTCTACTGGGAGCACATTTCTCCTTTTTTCTTACGAGGCGCCGGTGCTTTATGTTTGCTGCTCATTTGTTACCCGTGTTAAGAACTGATGCCATTTCATAGTTTCACTAGTACCAAATTAAACAAGGTTCTCACTGCAAGAAGTGGGTGCTCCACATTATTTGCGATCTCTTTGCAGCTGTGATATACGCACATGAGTGCCAAGTGCCAACTGTTTAGGTATTTTTTGGATAGTGGAAGGGGCAGCTCTCCTGGGCTCTACATCTCTCGACGTGCACGGCCACACCGATTGATTATGCAAGTTCCTTTTGGTTTTTGTGACTATCAATATTGCAACTTGATATGGGTCCAGTGATTACTTACTAGTGTAAGGTATGCGACACATTGTGTGACTCAAATGCGTACCTAGGCCTGATTCATAGACCGAGGCCTGCTTGCCTTTGTGTGAAGATCTACGTTCTGTGCATAATCGTGTTTGTGGCAAGTCGTTCCTGATGTTTGCGTCAATTAGAATAGAGGAGGAGCATGTGGACGAGCCGTACATGAACTGCTTGATCTTGCCATTTCCGCTGCATAAGTGCATAACTTTTATTCTTCTTGGCACTAACTTGTAGACGAGGCCTGCTTGCATTTGTGTGAACATCTGTTTTCTGGACTTGCGTAATTAATTTTGTGGCCCTTCCCGATGTCTGCGTCAGTTAGTAGAGGAGGAGGAGCATGTATGAGACCGTACACAAACTGCTTGATCTGTGCATGACTCTTATTCTTCTTGGCACTAAATCCGTTTGTGGAATCTTCTAGCTTGTCCAGATTCATCTTAAATTCGCCAGATTCTTTTCGATCTGAGCACATCCCTCTTTGATTCATCTGTCACCCATGTGTTATGAATTTCTACACAGATTCTTTTTGGCACTAAGTTCGGCAATGATTTTTGAACTAGAACAGTGTTGGCTGGTGGTTTTAAATAGGTTTATTACTAATGATCTTGAAATCCTCTAGTTTCGTGCATGAAATTTTTAGTGGTTGATGATTACGGTTTTGGTACTTAGAGGTTTCCCTAGGCCTGATTCATAGACCGAGGCCTGCTTGCTTTTGTGTGAAGATCTATGTTCTAGTATGTAGGATGTGGTTTTGATCACTAGGATGTAGCTCTTGATCTGCACTACATCCCTTTGCTCTGCTGCAGAATGTGTACAGATATGTATGGTGCGAGATAGCACCTCCTGAAATCACTTAAAACCACAATGAGATTTCTTGCGTCTCTGCAGTCATACCGATTGTTCCTTTTGGTTTCGCGACAATCAAATTGTGCAATTTGGTATGGGTCCATCGCTTATTATTATTAGTGTAGACAGCACATTGTGCGAGCAGCTTACATGGCTAGAATTAGCACATTGTGAAGTGCAACTTATTATTAGCAGTGAATATTTAGCAATGAATATTATTAAGAGTGTAGACAACACTTTGTGCAACTTACACTGGCTAGAATTGAAGTCTCTCTTGGGAGCACATTTCTCCTTTTTTTTTTCTGAGGCGCGGTGCTTTATGTTTGCTGCTCATTTGTTACCCGTGTTAAGAACTGATGCCATTTCATAGTTTCACTAGTACCAAATTAAACAAGGTTCTCACTTTGCAAGAAGTGGGTGCTCCACATTATTTGCGATCTCTTTGCAGCTGTGATATACGCACATGAGTGCCAAGTGCCAACTGTTTAGGTATTTTTGGATAGTGGAAGGGCAGCTCTCTGGGCTCTACATCTCTCGGCACGCAGCCACACCGATTGATTATGCAAGTTCCTTTTGGTTTTTGTGACTATCAATATTGCAACTTGATATGGGTCCAGTGATTACTTACTAGTGTAAGGTATGCGACACATTGTGTGACTCAAATGCGTACCTAGGCCTGATTCATAGACCGAGGCCTGCTTGCCTTTGTGTGAAGATCTACGTTCTGTGCATAATCGTGTTTGTGGCAAGTCGTTCCTGATGTTTGCGTCAATTAGAATAGAGGAGGAGCATGTGGACGAGCCGTACATGAACTGCTTGATCTTGCCATTTCCGCTGCATAAGTGCATAACTTTTATTCTTCTTGGCACTAACTTGTAGACGAGGCCTGCTTGCATTTGTGTGAACATCTGTTTTCTGGACTTGCGTAATTAATTTTGTGGCCCTTCCCGATGTCTGCGTCAGTTAGTTGAGGAGGAGGAGCATGTATGAGACCGTACACAAACTGCTTGATCTGTGCATGACTCTTATTCTTCTTGGCACTAAATCCGTGTGGAATCTTCTAGCTTGTCCAGATTCATCTTAAATTCGCCAGTTCTTTTCTGATCTGAGCACATCCCTCTTTGATTCATCATCACCCATGTGTTATGAATTTCTACAGATTCTTTTTGGCACTAAGTTCGGCAATGATTTTTGAACTAGAACAGTGTTGGCTGGTGGTTTTAAATAGGTTTATTACTAATGATCTTGAAATCCTCTAGTTTCGTGCATGAAATTTTTAGTGGTTGATGATTACGGTTTTGGTACTTAGAGGTTTCCCTAGGCCTGATTCATAGACCGAGGCCTGCTTGCTTTTGTGTGAAGATCTATGTTCTAGTATGTAGGATGTGGTTTTGATCACTAGGATGTAGCTCTTGATCTGCACTACATCCCTTTGCTCTGCTGCGAATGTGTACAGATATGTATGGTGCAGATAGCACCTCCTGAAATCACTAAAACCACAATGAGATTTCTTGCGTCTCTGCAGTCATACCGATTGTTCCTTTTGGTTTCGCGACAATCAAATTGTGCAATTTGGTATGGGTCCATCGCTTATTATTATTAGTGTAGACAGCACATTGTGCGAGCAGCTTACATGGCTAGAATTAGCACATTGTGAAGTGCAACTTATTATTAGCAGTGAATATTTAGCGATGAATATTATTAAGAGTGTAGACAACACTTTGTGCAACTTACACCGGCTAGAATTGAAGTCTCTCTGGGGAGCACATTTCTCCTTTTTTTCTTCGAGGCGTCGGTGCTTTATGTTTGCTGCTCATTTGTTACCCGTGTTAAGAACTGATGCCATTTCATAGTTTCACTAGTACCAAATTAAACAAGGTTCTCACTTCAAGAAGTGGGTGCTCCACATTATTTGCGATCTCTTTGCAGCTGTGATATCGCACATGAGTGCCAAGTGCCAACTGTTTAGGTATTTTTTGGATAGTGGAAGGGGCAGCTCTTCTGGGCTCTACATCTCTCGGCGTGCACGCCCACACCGATTGATTATGCAAGTTCCTTTTGGTTTTGTGACTATCAATATTGCAACTTGATATGGGTCCATGATTACTTACTAGTGTAAGGTATCGACACATTGTGTGACTCAAATGCGTACCTAGGCCTGATTCATAGACCGAGGCCTGCTTGCCTTTGTGTGAAGATCTATGTTCTGTGCATAATCGTGTTTGTGGCAAGTCGTTCCTGATGTTTGCGTCAATTAGAATAGAGGAGGAGCATGTGGACGAGCCGTACATGAACTGCTTGATCTTGTCATTTCCGCTGCATAAGTGCATAACTTTTATTCTTCTTGGCACTAACTTGTAGACGAGGCCTGCTTGCATTTGTGTGAACATCTGTTTTCTGGACTTGCGTAATTAATTTTGTGGCCCTTCCCGATGTTTGCCTCAGTTAGTAGAGGAGGAGGAGCATGTATGAGACTGTACACAAACTGCTTGATCTGTGCATGACTCTTATTCTTCTTGGCACTAAATCCGTTTGTGGAATCTTCTAGCTTGTCCAGATTTGTCTTAAATTCGTCAGTTCTTTTATGATCTGAGCACACCCCTCTTTGCTTCATCTGTCAAACCATGTGTTATGAATTTCTACACAGATTCTTCTTCGCACTAAGTTCGGCAATGATTTTTGAACTACAGCAGAGTGTCGGCTGATGTTTTTTAATAGGTTTACTATTACTGATCTTGCAATCCTCTAGTTTCGTGCAGGAAATTCATCAAGTTTTAGTGGTTGATGATTATGGTTTTGGTACTTAGAAATTTCCCTCCAGAAATTTGTGTCTATGGTACATCCAAAAAGTGTTTTAGGAAAGTTTTACTTCATTCATTTCTTGGTTTACCTTTCTTCTGCCCAAATGAGTTTAGATTTTTCAATGCTCTATAACTACTGCAGTTAGTTAAATATAGTGTGCACTTTGTTGATTGTAGGTGTAAATATGCTATTAGCACATTCTGAAGGATTACTTCAAATCATCACAGTAGCTCATCCAGCTGTGATCTGTGCTTTGTAGAACGTTGTATGCTCATGTTTTTGTTAATTAATTTCCGAGCAGAGCGCTGCAACCATGAGCAACTGTCCAGATGTTACCACAAACCACGGGGAGAACGGAAGGATAAAGTTTGCTGTATCATGCTCCAAGGGAAGGCGGCCTTCTATGAAACAGGCTGTGAGTAACATACTACCTCTTGTTCTTCGTTGGACTGAACTACAAGTAGTTTTTGTGAAATACGGAATTATAGCCTCATTTTCCTGATCTTGCTGCATATTGCCGTTCCTGATCTTGAAAGCTCATCTGGGACATCATTCTTCGGTGTTTATGATGGCTTGGGAGGTACACTCACTGACTCACATCCTAATTTTACAAAGGAAAATGTGTCAGTGTCATCTTAATTATATGCACAATCAGACTAAGTGCTGCTTTAACCAGTACCATCTTATAATGTATGTACACACTCAATTCACTAAGCTTGTTTAATTTTCAGGTTCAGCAGTCGCTAACTACAGTGCAAAGCATCTGCATACTGAAATGCTTAAGCATCCTTAGTTTGCCACCGATAGTGATGCTGCATTGACCAGCGCATTTTTCAGGTAATTTTATATCTAACACCAGTTTGCCACTCTTCCCCCCTTGTACCAGCTGCTATGACAACCCAAGGTCCTTACATATGTTAAATATGGTGTTGCTGTTAATGTAGTGTGGATGAAATGATGAAGCGAAAAGAAGGGCGGAAGGAATTGACAGCCCTCACTGACACTCCTACCAATTACCTCAAACCGGCTCCAGTGAAAAGGTCGAACAATGACTACAGTCCGATGACATTCAGAGACAGGCTTCTGTCGTGTGCTTGTCTGAAGGTGATAGTCATATAATTACTTATGCATCAAAGAAATTATCATGTTGCAAAAATATTTATTATTTTATCTTGTCTTGCATTGTAGGAATATCCAGGACCGCTGCATGAAGGAGCATGTGCTTGTGTTGTAGTCGTGAGAGGAAACCAAATCATGGTTGGCAATGCAGGCAGCTGTCGCTGCGTACTTTCCATGGATAGCCAGGTGCACTGAGTACTATCTTCTATCTAATTACCCTGCTGTCTTTTTATACCTGATTGGTGGATTTTAATGGTACTTAAGCTTGTTTCCATAAGGCAATTCCTATCTCTACGGTGCACCGGCCAGGGCTGCCGGAGGAGTCCACCAGAATCCGAAATGCTGGACGTGAAGTGGTTAATGCAGGTGGCATTAGTAAAATTGATGGTGACCTAGGCCTTGGAGTCTCCAGGGCTCTAGGTATGCTGAGTTCTTTCCTCTTGCTGACACTACATGAATGAGGCAATAAAGTTGATGTATGCTTGGTATATTAAAACCATGTTGAATGAATCTTCAGTTAGTCTTGCTTGCGACGATATTGTTATATGTTCTGTTGCATGTTGTAGGCTTGTATTTATTGCATCATCATCGAAAGTTTGAATTTTAGAACCAGGCCACATACACATGCCAATATATGTTGCTATATGTTCTGAAGTCATTTGGCTTCAAACCAAATATATGGTAGTTACCATGGCTCCAAATTTTGGCCATGCCCTTTGTTTGGTCATGCCAAATTTTTGGCAGGGCTAGATGGGGCTGAAACCAAACATACCCTTCATCTATTTTTTGGTTGTTTGGTTTATAGGACTAATGAGGTACAAAGACAATGAGGAGCTGGATCCTGCCCTGCAAGCCGTTACCTGTGCACCAGAAATTCACTTCGTGAGTCAGACAAACAAAAAAACTCTTGTCCCTATGTGCCGTTGGATATGATTGACTGACAATAACATGTTTCCTATTAGCAAAAAATCACAGGCAACACGGAGTGCCTAATATTGGCAACACCAAGATTTTGGTAAGTCCTCAGTTACAACATGGAGTTTGCAGAGCATAACTTGCTTATTTTGTAAGGTTTGTTGACTAATGTACGCACTTTTTTCTTTGTAGGAGTGGCTTTGAATCGGAACAGAAGGCTGTTGAGTTGATAGGCAACGACATGAGAGAGGTGCCCCCCCTCCCCCCTCCTCCCCATACACACAGAAAAAAGACATGTTTAGCCTACTGTTTGTTAATGCATAACATTACAACAAGTGTTGTGCGAGGCAGAGCATCCCATTCCTCGCTAAAGAAGATTCATTCACTCTAGCAATTGTGTGCAAACGTTGACATGATTTTTTCCCCTTCTTCGGAATAGCCAGCTTCCATTTTTTTTTCTGTTTAAGCAGGAAAATTGCGACTGCCCATTGATCGTTCTGCAATGCCACTTGCATTTCTTATATTTTGATCCCACATATACAATTTGTACGCATGCGATACATTCAACAGATGAAATTATGTGCGTGGTAGAAATGAATGCAATACTGTCTCATGCGTGCTAGTCGGAGTACTACTTCAGTTTTGTTTTTTGCACCGTGCCTTTGGCTAAGAGCCACTAGTTTAAACAGCACGTTACTTTTGATTCTTGCTACATGTTTATTATCTTGCATCACATTGATATATGTTGTGACCAATTTGTACAGGGGGTGGACCTGCCGTCCATCTGTGATCGGTTGGTCTGCCTGATGACTGAGCCGGTTGCTAATCTTGAGATCGACAACAAGAATGTTATTGTTATGGTGATCAAGTTCAAGACCAGTAGCACCTGAGAGTTAATGGCTAACAATTTAAGGTTTATATTTTCCGTTGAGGATGATGAATTGAACGTGAATGTTATTTAAACTTGGTCCTGCGATGCAATTGTATGCTATATATTCTGTGTGAATCTCGTGATGATAGCCAGACGGTGATCCATTCTGTGTGGACATTCAGTTAGTCGATGTATCATATTTGATAGCTAAAACTGAAGAGAAATAGCATACATCGTGTTCGTGTGCTGATTATTGCTTGATAGATACAGCCCTACTATGGAGCTTCTAAATCGTATCATGTTTGCTTCTTCGGTCAAATGATTTGCTTCCATATTGCACCCAGTTTTCGTAGTATTTAGAACATAGGTGACAGAGAAATGATCTCCATATTAGAAGCAATATTAGTTCACTTCAATTTTCAAATTTCAATTTAGAAAAGGCATATTGACATAACTATGACACCCTGATTTTCGCTCCTCCATTTTTTCCTTCCTGAGATTGGACTCCCATCTTTTTCTTTGGGTATTATTAGATTTTCTCTCGATCTTGGGTTATGAAGATGGTTGTTTGGCAATGCCTTTCCTATCAAACCAGAGATTATCCTCAAGCCACCCTTGCCTACATATACTCAGGGTTTTGGCGGTTTTGCTGCCAAAACCCAATTTTCCGAATTATTGGAGAGGAAACCCTAATTCCCATAGTTACAAAGGAACCCTAACTTTCTTTGATCTATTGTCTGCACAATTGTCCCAAGAGATCCTTCTACATCTATAAATCCTGGATATGCAAAAATATTGCCATCTCTTATGCAATATTTTCCATTTAAAATTAATTCCTTTTTCTGCCATTTGAAGGAATTAAATCTAAAATAAATATCTAGACATATCTAAAGTTCATGAAAATTTGTGCATATGTTCTTTGTGCCTATATTGACCTCTCATAAAAATATTGGCCAAATTTAAATAAGGGAAATTGTATTTTCCTTTATAAAGTCAATATCAGACACATTCTAAAGGACCTACCAATTTGGTTTATTTCTAGGTTCTCTAATAATTTGTGGAGCTTCATGCGTTCCCATATGCTCAAAATCCATCAAGACATGGAGGACCATAGTTCAAATTTTGAGCACAACATCCATTTGCAAATTCTGTCCAGATTGCCAATTTGTGAAGGAAGTGCTAGCTAGAGTGGCCCATTTGGTCTGAAAATTTACCATTCACCTTAGTAGATCACTGCTATCCACCAAAAATCAGCAGTTTTCACCAAGTTAGCCAGACCTAGTACTCTACAAACACCTTCTGTTTAGAATCAAAGTTAGTTCAAATCAGTCAATTCTTATCCCATTTCCATCCAAAATCTCATTGGTCCACTCACCAACCTCTGATACATCTAATTGACAAGGTCTCAGGGACATTTAATGTGTTTGACACACGGTGCCGATGGTGACCATGCAATGGACACGCCAAAACGGTGCTATGCACGCCTGCCACGTCGGCCAGGCCAGCTCGAGCCGCCGCGGTTTGTCCGTTCGTGCCAACCTCCTTCCGCACCATCCACGCACCCCTCTCCAGTACCTTCCCCCTTCGTTTGCTTCTTTGTTGAGACACGACGAACACCTCTGCTCCGCCACTGTTTTTGCACAACACCGCCGTATGCGGCTACGCTCGAGCCTTTCGAGCGTGCCAGCGCAACTCCACTGCTCGCCCGTGAAGCTCCCTGCCATATGCAATCCTCCAACGCCACCACTGTGCCCCGACCAGATCATCGCCGCGGCCGTCCTTATCGTCTTCCATCACTGTCTATAAATAACCCATCCCCGAGCCTCCCTATCATCACCCACCCCTCCCTCGCTCTCCTATAACCCCCTCCCCCCCTAGCCAAAGAGTTCAAGCTGCTGTGCTCAAATTTCTCCCCATGGCCGAGCGACCGACACCTCCAGAACCTCTTTGTAACTCCATACCATCTTCTATCCGGCGTGCCGTGCTCCCTGACGGCACCTGTCGCCGCTGTTCGTCACGGGCCCAGCTCTGCTCATTCCTGCCCCCCCGTCAAGCATCACCTGGGTGGATGCGTCTCGACCCCCTTAGCACTTCCATATGCCAGGTGTCGCAAATGGAGGTCCCAGTCGCCGACACGAAGCTCGGCCGAGCCTCCTCTACAGGGCTGTTTGGTTCTAGGCCTAGCATTGCCACACTTTGCCACACATTTTTGCCAAGCTTGCCTAAGGTTAGTTCATCAAAATGAAAGCCACAAGTTGGCAAGCCTAAGGGAATCTTGCCACACTTTTTATGTGTATGTCATGTGGGACCCAAGTGTGGCTTGCCAAAGGTGTGGCTAGAACCAAACACTTGCCTAAGTTGGTCAAACTTGCCTAACCTTAGGTGTGGCAATCTTTGGAAAAGTTAGTCACAAACCAAACAGCCCCTACATCTGGTGGCGGGAGGAGAGAGAGAGAGAGCAGGCCGGGACCCACCTGTAAGCGGGCTAACGAAGAGGCACGTGCCGTCGACAACTGGGTCCAGTCCCTTAAGTGGAAGCGTACTACGAGGAACTACACTTTCCGTTTTATGAAGCACAATAGACCACGACTTACAGGAAGAATACACTTTCTCTTTACGTGCCTCTTCGACAACTGGGTCCAGTCCCTTAAGTGGAAGCGTACTACGAGTAACTACACTTTTCGTTTTACGAAGCGCAATAGACCACGACTTACAGGAAGAATACACTTTCTCTTTAACGAAAGTGCATTCCTTGAAAGGTACTTTTGTCCTCAACCATGTGCTTAAAGGGTTAGGTTGCCGGTGTTCACTAGTTAGCGGCCGAAATTGATAGTTTTTATTCATTTCCTCGTTTAATGGATGAACGAACACAACTTCTTAACCTTAACTCCGGATCAGGTGATTCCAAGCCGAGCCCGTTCAAATAGTGTGACTTCAATGATGATGTCACGTTATGAAAATGACACTTCTTTCATCCCCCTATCTTTAGGCCTTTTCGACGAAGTGCTTTTCCGGCAAAACCTTCTGCGAGATGATCACACTTCTTCCCGATGAATCCATGTACCCCAAGGCAAGCTTGATGGAAATATGACCTAGAGGTAATAATAAACTGCTTAGTATTATATTTCCTAAATCATGATAAAGGTTTATTATTCATGCTAAAATTGTATTGATCGGAAACTTAAATACATGTGTGAATACATAAACAAATACCGTGTCCCTAGTAAGCCTCTACTAGACTAGCTCGTTGATCAAAGATGATTAAGGTTTCCTAACCATAGACATGTGTTGTCATTTGATAATGGGATCACATCATTAGGAGAATGATGTGATGGACAAGACCCATCCGTTAGCTTATCATATTGATCGTTCAGTTTATTGCTATTGCTTTCTTCATGTCAAACACATATTCCTTCGACTATGAGATTATGCAACTCCCGGATAACAGAGGAATACCTTGTGTGCTATCAAACATCACAACGTAACTGGGTGATCATAAAGATGCTCTACAGGTATCTCTGAAGGTGTTTGTTGAGTTGGCATAGATCAAGATTAGGATTTCTCACTCCGAGTATCGGAGAGGTATCTCTGGGCCTTCTTGGTAATACACATCATAAGCTTACAAACAAATGACTAAGGAGTTTAGTCACGAGGTGATGTATTATAGAATGAGTAAAGAGACTTCCCGGTAACGAGATTGAACTAGGTATGAAGATACCAACGATCGAATCTCTGGCAAGTAACATCCCGATGGACAAAGGGAATTACGTATGTTGTCATAACGGTTTGACCGATAAAGATCTTCGTAGAATATGTAGGAGCCAATATGGGCATCCAGGTTCCGCTATTGGTTATTGGCCGGAGAGGTGTTTCGGTCATGTATACATAGTTCTTGAACCCGTAGGGTTCGCACGCTTAACGTTCGTTGACGATATAGTGTTATATGAGTTATATGATTAGGTGACCGAATGTTGTTCGGAGTCCTGGATGAGATCACGGACATGAAGAGGAGTCTCTAAATGATCGAGAGGTAAAGATTGATATATAGGACGATGGTATTCGGACACCAGAAGAGTCGGAAGGGGTTCTGGACACCCCCGGTAAGTGTATGGGCCAAGAGGGGGGGGGACAGACCATCCCCTGGTGCGCCCCTTCCTTGGGTAGCAGATCCTAGGGGAAGGAAAGAGGAAGGGTGGCCCCTCCTTTCTTTCCCTCCTCAACTGAGAACGGAAAGGGGGGGTGATACGTCTCCAACGTATCTATAATTTTTTATTGTTTCATGCTATTATATTACCCCTTTTGGATGTTTATGGGCTTTATTTTACACATTTATATCATTTTTGGGACTAACCTACTAACCGGAGGCCCAGCCCATATTGCTGTTTTCTTGCCTATTTCAGTATTTCGAAGAAAAGGAATATCAAATGGAGTCCAAACGGAATGAAACCTTCGGGAGCGTGATTTTTGGAACGAACGTGATCCAGAGGACTTGGAGTGCAAGTCAAGAAGCAGCCGAGGCGGCCACGAGAGGGTAGGGCGCGCCCCCCCTATAGGGTGTGCCCCTGTCTCGTGGGCCCCTCGGGTGGCCACCGACGTACTTCTTCCTCCTATATAAGCCTACGTACCCCGAAAACATCCAGGGAGCCAACGAAACACAATTTCCACCGCCGTAACCTTCTGTATCCGCGAGATCCCATCTTGGAGCCTTTGCCGACGCTCCGCCGGAGGGGGAATCGACCATGGAGGGCTTCTACATCAACACCATAGCCCCTCTGATGAGTTGTGAGTAGTTTACCACAGACCTTCGGGTCCATAGTTATTAGCTAGATGGCTTCTTCTCTCTTTTTGGATCTCAATACGATGTTCTCCCCCTCTCTTGTGGAGATCTATTCCATGTAAACTCTTTTTGCGTGTGTTTGTCGAGATCCGATGAATTGTGGGTTTATGATCAAGTTTATCTATGAGAAATATTTGAATCTCCTCTGAATTCTTTTATGTATGATTGAGTTATCTTTGCAAGTCTCTTTGAATTATCAGTTTGGTTTGGCCTACTAGATTGATCTTTCTTGCCATGTGAGAAGTGCTTAGCTTTGGGTTCAATCTTGCGGTGTCCTTACCCAAAGGATGTAAAGGGTTGCAAGGCACGTATTGTATTGTTGCCATCGAGGATAAAAAGATGGGGTTTATATCATATTGCATGAGTTTATCCCTCTACATCATGTCATCTTGCTTAAGGCGTTACTCTGTTCTTATGAACTTAATACTCTAGATGCAGGTAGGAGTCGGTCGATGTGTGGAGTAATAGTAGTAGATGCAGGCAGGAGTCGGTCTACTTGTTACGGACGTGATGCCTATATACATGATCATGCCTAGATATTCTCATAATTATTCACTTTTCTATCAATTGCTCGACAGTAATTTGTTCACCCACCGTAATACTTATGCTATCTTGAGAGAAGCCTCTAGTGAAACCTATGGCCCCCGGGTCTATCTCTTATCATATTTGCTTCCAATCTACTTTTATTTGCATCTTTACTTTTTGCATCTATATTATAAAATACCAAAAATATATTTATCTTATCATACTATCTCTATCAGATCTCACTTTCGCAAGTGGCCGTGAAGGGATTGACAACCCCTTTATTGCGTTGGTTGCGAGTTCTTTGTTTGTTTGTGTAGGTGCGTGGGACTTTTGAGGAGCCTCCTCTTTGGATTGATACCTTGGTTCTCAAAACTGAGGGAAATACTTACGCTACTATTGCTGCATCACCCTTTCCTCTTCAAAGAAAACCAACGCAAGCTCAAGACGTAGCAGGGGGCGCCACCCTCCCCTGCCTTTCCCCCGCACTTATACAAGGCAGGGGAGGGCGCGGCTTGGGAGAGACCCCAAGTAGGATTCCTCCTACTTGGGTGGCCCCTTTGGCTGCTCCTCCCTTCCTCCCACCTATATATATGTGGGAGGGGGGTGCCTAGCACAAAAACAGAAATTGCCTAGCCGTGTGCGGCGGCCCCTCCACCGTTTACACCTCCGGTCATATTTTTGTAGTGCTTAGGCGAAGCCCCGCGGAGATCACTTCACCATAATCGTCACCACACCATCGTGCTGCCGGAAATCATCTACTACCTCGCCATCTTGCTGGATCAAGAAGGCGGAGGACGTCACCGAGCTGAACGTGTGCAGAACGCGGAGGTGCCCTACGTTCGGTACTTGATCGATTGGAGCATGAAGAAGTTCGACTACATCAACCGCATTGTTAAATGCCTCCGCTTACGATCTACGAGGGTATGTAGACACACTCTCCCCCCTTGTTGAGATGCATCTCCATGGATAGATCTTGCGTGTGCATAGAATTTTTCTGTTTTCCATGCAACGTTTCCCAACAGTGGCATCCGAGCCAGGTCTATGCGTAGATGATATGCACGAGTAGAACACAAAGAAGTTGTGGGCGGTGACATTCATACTGCTTACCACCAATGTCTTATTTTGATTCGGCGGCATTGTGGGATGAAGCGGCCCGGACCAACCTTACATGTCCACGTACATGAGACCAGTTCCACCGAATGATATGCAACTAGTTTTGCATAAAAGGTGGCTGGCGGGTGTCTGTTTCTCCTACTTTAGTTGAATCGAATTTGACTGCGTCCGGTCCTTGAACAAGGTTAAAACAACAAACTTGATAATTCACTGTTGTTGTTTTTGCCGTAGGTAAGAACGATCCTTGCTAGAAACCGGTAGCAGCCACATAAAACATGCAACAACAAAGTAGAGGACGTCTAACTTATTTTTGCAAGGTATGTTGTGATGTGATATGATCAAGACATGATGTGATATATGTTATTGTATGAGATGATCATGTTTTGTAAGTTATCGGCAACCGGCAGGAGCCTTATGGTTGTCTCTTTATTGTATGAATTGCAAACGCCATATAATTGCTCTACTTTATCACTATGCATTAGCGATAGTTGTAGAAGAAATAGTTGGCGAGACGACCACGACGCAATGATGGAGATCAAGGTGTTGAGACGGTGACGATGGAGATCATGACGATGCTTTGGAGATGGAGATCAAAAGCACAAGATGATGGCCATATCATGTCACATATTTTGATTGCATGTGATGTTTATCTTTTGTGCATCTTATTTTGCTTAGTACGACAGTAGCATTATAAGATGACCCCTTCACTAAATTTCAAGGAAAAAGTGTTCTCCCCGAGTATGCACCGTTGCTAAAGTTTGTCGTTTTGAGACACCACGTGATGACCGGGTGTGATAGACTCTACATTCACATACAACGGGTGTAAGACAGTTTTACACATGCAAAATACTTGGGTTAAACTTGACGAGCCTAGCATCTACAGACATGGCCTCGGAACACTGGAGATCGGAAGATCGAACGTGAATCATATAGTAGATATGATCAACATAGAGATGTTCACCATTGATGACTACCCCATCCACTACTGCAGGATGCTGCTAACGCGACACTACGATCAGAGACTCTTCGATGAAACTGTATGCGATGCAATAGATGCAAACTGTGGTGTAAAAACCCGTCAAAAAAGGTGCAAAACGTTTGCAATGACAGATGCATCAAACACGGATCAGATTTTGGTTGCGTGTGCGATGCAGGGCATACGGTTCAGTTCAGTTAACTGTTTGTGATGAGGAGGAACAAAAGAAACAGGCTGCCAGATGAATGCGTGATGTAGAGCATACGGTTCACTCGGATGAACTGTTTGTGATAAGGCGGAACAACTGAAACGGGTAGCCAGATGAAGGTGCGTGCGATATACCGCATACAGTTCACTCGGATGAATTGTTTGCGTTGAGCTAAGAGAACAAAAATGGTTCAACTTAACAAGATGTGTGTGATACGCGACAAAAAAATCTATAATCGGAAATGTGTGGGAAGATCGATAACAACACACACAATTCCTTTTCACAAGCCGTGTGTGTTGTGAGCAAACGGTTGCTGGTATACAATTGTTAGTGATTGATGAAATCATAGCCGACGGGTTCCATTTTTTAGTCCGTGTGCGATGTGATTTGCTCTATCTACAGAGCATCAACATATATACTTAAAAAGACAGCATTGCATAACCAAATTAACCATACAATTACACAAGTGACTACACACATAACATTTTCACACACCAAAGTAAGCAATTACATGCATACTAAACTAGGAGAAACGGGGATCTAATCATCTACTCCTTGTTGCGACGACGCTTGCCATTGCTCTACTTCCGGCTGGATCCCTGGCCATTTTGGGGAAGGAGGCACTTCCTCATGTCAATGATCCACCTGTACATGTCGTAGCTCATGTACGCCTCCTTGGCCCGTGTACATGATGTGAGCTTTGTCGAGTTTCTCCATCCAGGCCGAGTGCCAAGCACGCTTGTCTTTGTTGCAGGAATCCTTCATGTCTCTGTAGTAGGGGTCGATGATGGCTTCGGCGAGGTGAACCAGTGAGTCCTTCTCATGCTCCTTGCTGCCCCAGATCTTGTATTGGCCCTGGATGTCGACAAGATTCTGGCAGGCGATGCCCAAATTCTTGAGCACCTTGACATCGTTGGTCATGTCCACCATAGCGAACATGTAGTGGGGGCTGTTGACAAACCTGGCGAAACGCTCGCAAGGCCTTGTGGCCAGGCAGTAGTGGTAGACGAGGACGTGGTTGTGCACGCACATCTGGGCGAGACCTCGGAACGAGACTTGGCACGCGCGCGGGTGTAGTCGAGGTCGAACCCGACCACCTTGTACAAGCAACAGCTCCGTGATGTGGATGGAGTGCTCCACCCAGACCGGGTTGTTGGTGTACACCACCGAGAGCTCCGTGAACCTCCGGTGGGTGTCCACCACGACATGCATGGTGAACTTCTGCTCGTCGTCGGTAGCCGCTCGGAGCACCATTGGAGCCGCGCAGGATATCCTCTAAGAATTTGTCATGGTGGGTGTGCTTCTTGCAATGGTGGGGCGCGATCGAAAGGTTGAAGAGACACAATGGCTAAATGGCCGCTGTAACAAATGGGGGGTAGCTGGCCTGTAATCGTCATGTCTTGTCAGGACGTTCATAGCGGAGGATTCCAGTGCACGCCTGACAACACCGCACCACACGCGTTTCGTTTGACCATGTGTGGGCTCGAAGAGGCGCCAAATGTATCGTCGGTGAGGCTGTTCCCGCGCTACCGCGCTGTTTACCGCGCAAGCTTCCCGCTCGGCTAGTTTGGCCACGCATCGGCTAGAAGAGGGACAAATCATGGGCGTTTATTGGCAAAAAGCTTTGTAAAAACGAAGTGTGTGGAATGACTTCGGTCATAAGTTTACCCATGGGTGATGAGGTCAAAGTTACACGGAAGGGTGATGATGGACACTCGAGTGCGATAATTAATTCTGCGCTCGACAGGGCACACGGTGGAAGAAACCAATTGTGTGCAATAATGTCGAAGATCGCTGTCGAGTTAGCTATATAGTGTGCTGTGAGATCGACAAGGTAAACAGATTCGAGAATGGTTAATAAAATCTAAGACCATTGCATATTAAGGTCAAAATAGTAGTGCTACAATATACGAGTCTCATACGATGCCATTTCAACGATTGTACCACAAAAGCTCGAGATCTTACAAGGTTCAAATTCCAGAGTTATATGGCTAAAATTCAAAGATTACAAGGTTCAAACTGATATTAGAAATGAAATTCAGCTCATCAGCTGCAAACGCTCATGCTGATCCACTGAACATGGATATCAGAGAGGTTCAAACTAATATTACCACTTCTAAGTCTGGTTTCGAAACCTCACAATTTTTGCAAAGGGGTCAGCCACTAAGAAGTCATGTATGGGGTTGACATGATGACTTCCGATTACTCTGTCATCTGAAGTTCCAAAATGAAATTCAACATTTTTGGAGCCTATTCCATTCTGCCACAGGTGCCGATGCTGATCAACAAACCATTCATTTTTGCAAAATAAATTTAGGGCAAACCTCATTACCTTCAGCACCCTTGCTCTGACAACAAAGAACCTTGCGAATATAATCTCCGGTAAGGTCCCTCGGTAGGAGTTCAAAGTAATTTCTGAGAGATGCAAATTTAGGCATTCAACGTGATTGTTATACTGTATCGCATTATCCACCACTTGGCCTAATCTAACCCTCAAAATAAGAAAATGTGTTAGTGCCTACATGCAGTTTTGAACACTACTACATGCCTATTTGGTTTGCAGGATTTGTAAAATGCACTAACATGCCATCTTCGATCTGACATGATTAACATGCCATCTTCGATCTTCACAAGAGGTTGGAGTGGATGAAAAGTTCCCTAAGAAAACTAGTACAGATGAATCAAAAGGAGAAATGCATATGGATTGTAACCATATGGATCAAGCAACCAATATGCGGGGGGACATGTATGTACTGAAATCCTCCAAAAGAATCCTTCATAAATTGTAGTACATTGTCATTGTAAACTTGGAAAAAGGTGTCACAAATTGAACTCCCCTATGGTTAACATTCAACAGGAAAGGATCATCACCTCGATATATAGCTTCTCCAGGCACGGAAGGCATCTCAGGAAACTGACAACTTGCGCCAGGTTGGGGCCGATAGATTCTAGTGCCAAGACCTTCACTGTGCACAGTTTCAGGGTCAAGCTTGCCGGAATCATTTTCTGAATGATAGACGAACAAACATCTTCAAAATTAGAAATAATGTTAATTTGTAGAAGGAGAGGTAGAAGGCGACTGTTGTACCTGAACGAGTGTGGATCCAATAACAAGTTCGGAGTATTTGTCAGACGAGTAGCCCACCACTGTCAATTACGGTGCAGAAATGACATTGATTCTTGTTGGACCTACTTGATCAAGTACAAGTAATCTCTCAAGTGCAGGTGTGTCCTCAATGACCATACCATGGTACACATCTTGTGATGTCTTCTTGCCGAACCAGCAACACACATAAATGGTTCGGAGAGTCATGGAGGTGATGTGGAATGTACTCAAATCATTGATCGCCTGAACACAAAGGTACTCGAGTGCAGTACAGCCACGGAGCAGGCGCTCCATGTCACCGTTTGAGAGGCAGACAACGATGAGCTCGAGGTGCTTCAGTCGTGGTAGAATAAGAGCGGGCGTGTCATTAAGGGGGGGGATGTCAGTTCCTGAACTTGGCGACATGCAGCATGGGCACGAGGCGGAGCGCGGACGTTGGTAGCAAGCGCATATGCCCATCATCAAAAGTGAGCTCCTCGAGCTGATCTAGGGCGGGGGATCGGAACCAGTCGTCAAGCTTGGCTCAGTCCTTGCCGTTGGAACGGAACTTGCCCATTCTAAGGCCTCTGGTTGGGCCATGGTGACTGCCGAGGATCTTGGAGAACGCATCCAAGCTTTTGCGATGGCCATGGCAGAGCTCGTGGGTGTCGATGAGGTCGAGAGGGGTGGAGTTCCATAGGGGGTGCCACTGTAGGAAAAGGACGGCGCCCCATATTTGATTGGGAGGAGGGAGATGATGACTGTCAACATATCATCGGGGAGGCTGCTGATGAAGTCTATGCCTGCTGGAGTCGCTTGCGGTTCTATTTCGCACCGCCTCCGCTTGTTGGCAGCCCCGTTCTCCACCTCTGGAGTCTCCTTGTTAGCGGTGCTTTCTGATAGAAATGGGAGTACAGGGAATATTTAGTTAAAACAGGGCAATAGAAAAGTGTATTGGTAACTAGAAGTTATTAGGTAGGAATATAGTAAGAAAAGGGAATAACAATTGGTTGCTTAAATACTACACAATTCATTTGACATTGCTGGGTAAGTCAACATGCAGATAGTTGAAAGGAAAACTTACTTTGAACAAAGTATGGACGGATGATTTTGTCAGGGAAGTTAGCATATATCTCATGACCAGGCCCTTTTATGTGCAGTGTAATTTTAGTGCCAGCTTTCAGTACATAAAACTTAGAAATTTCTGTCCAAAAGCCAGTGCCAAAAGAGGAGTCACCACATTCATCAAGTATTACAGTAGCAATGATTGTAAATCCATGGTTTGTGTGCAGTATGACATCCCTGCAGTCTTGATTTATGTAAAGGGAAAGATTGTGCACTACATATTCTGTTGCATAGCAAGGGACGCGCTTCAGAAAATGGTAGGGTTGTTAAAGAAAATATGGTAACGTGCAAATATGGGCCCGAATTGAAAGAACTGTACAACAATTGAAATCGAAGGACAAAAATCTATAATTAAACAGATGGGGTAAGCATGATGTCACGGAAATATGAGAGTAATTAAAAGAACAATACATCATTAATTTGCCTAATATAGAAAGAAGAGGAGAAAAAAAAATCCCCTTTGACGTATATGGTGCATGTGGCACCTTTTATCCAAATGTAGCAATATTTAGAATATGTTCAGGAAAGTAGGCCATGCCAACCGATTTAGGGTAAGATTGAACATACCGTGTGCATCCTCAAGTCAACTGCTACAGCGAGATGGAATCTCTGGCAGAGGCCGCAAAGTCCTGATGTGTCGGTGCACTGTTCACTCTATGAATGAAAGAAAACCCTAAAATCAGTTCGAATAAAAATGAATTCACGGTGATTTCCGCTGGGTGACTAAAGGAGGTAGATGAACTGGGATAAGAGATGAGATAGTATCTCATTAAATTAGTTACCTTGTCATCCATGAGAAAGAACCCTCAGTACGGCAGATTTGACAACCAAGCGAAGCTGGGTCGACCACGAGGAGCATCGAGAAAGTTGATGGCAATAGGCGGCGGCAAGCGCAAGTGGCGAAATGCGGTGGGGTTTGCCGGCAGCCTGGCGGCGGCGGCAAGCGTCGAGCTAAGTGGTTACCGCCGCAATAGGCGATGCCATGCATAGATGCGGAGGAGCTTGTGTAGGTGTGAATGGGGACCGGAGGGGGTGGCAGGCGGGGGTCACTACAAAAAAAATACACTTCCGTGATGATACGTGTTTGTCACAGTAGGTCGCGTTTTTTGTCATGCATGTACATCCATGACAAATTTATGACAGAATCAAGATAGTCATACCTGTGCTGTCATAAAGTGTTCCATGACATTACCAAAATTATCATCACGGAAGTGTCCACTCCCATGACGATAAATCGCGCGTCACAGAAGTGCTTTCGTCAAGGGTGACCGACACGTGGCATCCACCGTAACGGAACGCTGTTAAGCTATCGGGTCGGATTTTGGATCCGATAACCCGTTAACAGCCACGACCAATGCCGGTTTTCTACGTGTAAAATTCTCATTGGTAGACGGATCCGTGTCGACTCGCGTTGGCACCGTGTCACCATCCAACAGTCGAGATGGGCCTATGATATGTTGACACGTGGACTGGCCCAAAAGTGGCCCACAAAGTTTAAATGGGCTGGCCCAACCGAAGGCCCATAAGATTTAGCAGACCATAATGGGCCGGCCCAGCTAAAGGCCCACAAAATTTAGCAGACCATAATGGGCCAGCCCGCTAAAGGCCCATAAGATTTTATGGACCACAATGGGCGGCCCAAATAAAGGCCCACAAGATTCTGCAGACCATAATGGGCCGCCCAAATAAAGGCCCAACATTCTCTGTCAAATCGCCCGTCAACGGCCTGGTCTAAACTTGTCATCAATGCGCCCATGGTCACCGGCCCGTTAACGATCCGCTAAGTAATTGGGCGAATTACGACCGGTGTATTTCCGGCCGTTAAAGGTCCGTCTTCATTTGGGCCCATTTACGTGCCATCAAAACTTTCGCCCATAAACGGCCGTGAAGGATTTGGGTCATATTCGCCATGTCTCGCTCATTCGCCCGTTAGAGGCCCACTATAGATTTGGGCCACTTCGGCTGTTGTCATTTTCGCCCGTTAACGCCGGACGTAAACCATGGGCCATATGTGGCCCAACGTCATATCGGGCCCATTAACGGCCCATATAAAATGACGATAATCTAGCCGGCGAAGTTCCGCCTGTTAAAGGCCGTGTATTAGGTCGGCGCATTTACGGCCCGTCCAATTTCGCTTGTCAAATATCCGCATCGTAAATGGGCCACCATTTCGCCTGCTAAGTCCAAAGGGTTATTTGGCACAATCAGGGGCCCAATCTCACTTTCGGTCTATTAAAGGCCCATGTTTTTATGGGCTCGAGATATTTACACCTGTAAACAGCCTATTTTCTTGAGGGCCCAAATTATGTTTAGGCTCATAAAGGCCCACTATGGGCACAGCCTACCGTAAAAATTTGAAAGCTTATGCTAATTTAAGCCCAGATATTTTAGTGGGCTACATGCCAATTTCGCCCGTAATCGTTTTAGCCCAATTGGAATGGGCCCGACGAATGTTGGCATGTTGGGCTCCTACTAAGCTTTCGTCCAATACATTACTAAGATAAACCTACACTATAGAAAAATAGCATCATAATTATCTGCGGCTGTGGCAGCATCATAAATGTTGTATCACAACAAAATAAATTCCAATCATACAACAAAAGGCCTGTTGGCATAAAGTTTACAATCCTTCGAGATAAAAGCACCATCGGATGTACGAAGCACAAATCATTTGACCTGAGTGCTAATGTTTCAGTCAGTAGAATCTGATGGAGCAACACGATCTCCACCTTTTTCCGCCATTGCTCTTCAACAACGGGCGAATGTCGACGATACCGTTTCAAAATCATTCATATCTTGACGACATTTCTCAACCACTATTCTTGTTTCCAAACAACGCCCATTAGGGATTGGACTTGTCTCGAGCATAGATATATCACTCATCTAGCAGGAAGATTTTGTTCAAGAGGCGATTTGGATGAGGTTACCTTGACAACCAACCCGAATTACGCAGAAGGTGCTTTTTGCATTTATTAGTGGAGAGATACCAACACACTGCAGCAAGAGGTGACATTGTGCCTGTAGTAGCCTCGTCACTTTCAGGTGGTTGTGGCTGTTCAATCATTTGTTCCATAGCTTCCTGAAAGTTTGAACTTGTAGATTAGTGTACCAGTGAGTTACTAATGAGACAAAAACAAACAAAGTAGGTTAAACGTTTATACATAACTTATTTTGGTGAACTCTTGTAATACATTAGCATGTATTGTAGTGCCAACTACATAATAAAATCACTTTGGAACATATGTCCATGTAGCATGCCCATCGTATTGTCTATTTCCTCACATTCGTTGACATCTAAGGATAAAGCGACATGGTTTAAAGTAGGATGAACATAGTATGACATCATTCATATCATGGGCAAACAGATATAAAACAAATAGGCTATTTTATCATTGTGTGCGCACGTGAACATAACAACTAGATTACAGATCAAGACCAAAAGAATATCCTTCATCTCTTTTAAACCATGTAAGGTGAAATGATACGTTAAGACAACTGTGTACAAAAGTGAACAGAGTAACTGACATTGGCTGCAAACCAAGTAGTTAAATGAACACATCACAGTACCAATCAGTTCAAGGCAGGAGGAGTAAGGACTTACAACAGCGGCTTGAACTGTTGTGCTCATGCCCTTCATCTTGCTGGTGTGGCAATCCTTGAAGATTTGCACTGCATTCGGTTCAGGTTCTTTTTGGTCCGCACGGGCTTTCCTCTGTATTTGGAAACAAGTCAATATAGATACGATAATATGGCACAAAAAAAGAAGGAAGTAGAAGCTATTTACAAGAGCCTCGCAGTGTGCAATATAGCTACGAGATCCTGTTGTCTGTTGGAATTTCACTTTAGAACGGTTGGTTTTGTTCTTCAAACAGTTAGCCTAGAAGAAGATACACTTGTAAGGCACATACATAAATACAAGTTCAATATGTGGTCTGTTCAAATACATATAGCCTACTTGATACTTTGGATCGCACCGGTGTTTAACGAGGGCTGTCCATCTTCATCTGTAATATATTCCATTTGGAGATGTTTGGGCGATTTCATTGTTAGCCTTGCCTTCAAAGTGAGATTTTCTAAGGTGGTACCGATCTTGTCATGAGAAAGCGCATCGAAAAACATGAGGGCATGCTTGTTTAGTTGCATCATCTTTCGATCCAACTTGAACCTCATCTGCTGAAAAAGAATGTGAGTCTTATTAGGAGGAAGCTAGAAAGTATGGGACGAGCAAGACAATATTACTAATTGCGATGAATAACATTACTTACGGATAAATGGTCAAGGAAGGTGTTAAACTGGGTATTGTCTTTCTCATTCTGTCTTCGGATCCACGTTGGGAGGATACGCGCATGACACCTAACGGCAACGGCTGCCTCTGATACTAACTTGGCTGACTCTGTAGCATCACGTGGCCTTTTTAAACCTGCCTCAAAATATATCTCCATTCTTCCTCCTTTAAATTTTGTTAATCTGTCAAGCATTATCCCTGATGTCTGTTTCCGCTTGCGCCGTGGTGCTAGTTCAACAATGAATATGGAAAATGTTAGTGTATATCAAACTGTGAGAGTACATATAAAGGAGCATGCAACTGCAACTTGACTCGGTCAGGTACCGTCTTGGTGTTGATGCTCATGAGGTTCATCTGATCTTGCCAAGTCCTGTTGTGTCAGTAGTGCTTGAAAGTAGTGTTAGGTGTAAAGGCAGCTTGGGAACCGGCGCCTCGGAGCAAACGAACGAGTAACTGGTTGAGATGTTGGTACGCTTGAAGCGGATGCTGCAGCTGGTGGAGCGAGTGATACTATGTTTGTAGATTTAGCGGTGGACTTGGACCTTCTCTTGCACTATAAGTACCAGCAGAACCTCGACAACGTAACCTTTTCCGTTTCACCCGACGACTAACAAAGACTCCCTACTATATTATTTTCCTTGCTCTTTTTTGACTTTGCCATGTCAAGCTGTACCCACAACACAAAAGAATAAAATCACTCTTCAGAACTCACTGACGCATGATACAGACAAGCAATACTTTGATGTAAGACAACCGTATGGGGATAGAATATGTAAGAAAAACAGGACGACATGACATATTCACAGCTACGATGTGCAAACTAAGCAGAAGGATTTTCAAGAAAATAGAAGTAATGCAAGCTAGACACCATATGAAAGATGCAACCAATATTACTCTGCCAAGTTAAAAGTGTCTTGTCATAAGTGGCAATTTGAAAAATTAGAAGCAGTACAACATAGAAATCAATGCAAGATGCAACCACTATCAAACTGCCATGTTAAAAGCGTCCAATCATGAGTTACTGATGCGGGATACACAACAACAGTACTTTGATGTAAGAACATGGTATGATAGATAGATGTAGTGTATTCTAGACACAGAAAGCCATGTCATATGCACATGTATAATGTATAAACTCAGTAGGTGCAATTTAATCAAAATAGAAGAAATACAGGCTAGACAACATATGCAACATGAAACCAATTATCACACTGTGAACTTAGAGCAAGCACCTGCGATGGTGGAGTGCGGGAGATGAACTCATCATGTAGACTTGGGACTTCAACTTCATTAGCAGTAGCAGTGGAAAATCTAGAGAGTCTCTGCTTATGCGTCGGTGCGGAGTACCACCAACATCCCCTAACTTACTCTTTTCCTTCCTATTTTCTCGATATTGCCTTATGACGTCAAAACCACAAGAAGATGAATAAAATTAGCTCTGCATAACTGGTTGATGCATGATCTGATTTAACACTACTTTGATGTAAGGCAAGCGCATGATAGGAGGATGGAATATATACAAAAAAAGACAGCGTTTCATATTCACACGTACGATAGGAGGATGGAATATGTATGAAAAAAGAGTAAGCGGAAGGCATTTCAACAAAATTAGAAGAAATGAAAGCTAGGCACCATATGAACATGCAACCAATATCACTCTATCAGGTAAAAAGTGTCTCGTCGTAAGTGCCATTTCAAGAAATTAGAAGCAAGACAAGCTAGAAGACAATGCAAGATGCAACCTACATCACAGTCCCAAGTTAAATGTGTCTTATGGGTAAGTGATCGTTTGCGGTATAAGTTGTAAGCTACGCAGATGCAATTCTACATAATCAGAAGCAATACAAACTAGACATCATACGGAAAATGCAACCACGTATAACAGTTCCAAGTAAGAGCAAGCACCTGTGATGGTGGAGTAGGGGAGATGTGCTCATCATGTACACATATATTCTAGAAACAGGAACACATGTCATATTCACAGGCATTATGTGTAAAATAAGTAGATGCAATTCAAGTTAGAAGCAATACAAGCTAGACATCATACGCAACATGCAACCACATATAATAGTGTCAAGTTAGAGCAAGCACCTGTGATGGTGGTGTTGGGGAACGTAGTAATTTCAAAAATTTCCTACGCACACGCAAGATCATGGTGATGCATAGCAACGAGAGGGGAGAGTGTTTTCCACGTACCCTCGTAGACCGAAAGCGGAAGCGTTAGAACAACGCGGTTGATGTAGTCGTACGTCTTCACGATCCGACCGATCCAAGTACCGAACGTACGGCACCTCCGAGTTCAGCACACGTTCAGCTCGATGACGATCCCCGTACTCCGATCCAGCAGGGTGTCGGAGAAGAGTTCCGTCAGCACGACGGCTTGGTGACGGTGATGATGTTCTACTGACGCAGGGCTTCGCCTAAGCACCACTACGATATGACCGAGGTGGAATATGGTGGAGGGGGGCACCGCACACGGCTAAGGAACGATCACGAAGATCAACTTGTGTGTCTAGAGGTGCCCCCTGCCCCCGTATATAAAGGAGCCAAGGGGGAGGGGGCGGCCGACCAAGGAGGGGCGCGCCAAGGGGAGTCCTACTGAAGGAAATATGCCCTAGAGGCAATAATAAAGTTATTATTTATTTCCTTATTTCATGATAAATGTTTATTATTCATGCTAGAATTGTATTAACCGGAAACATAATACATGTGTGAATACATAAGACAAACATAGTGTCACTAGTATGCCTCTACTTGACTAGCTCGTTGAATCAAAGATGGTTAAGTTTCCTAGCCATAGACATGAGTTGTCATTTGATTAACGGGATCACATCATTAGGAGAATGATGTGATTGACATGACCCATTCCGTTAGCCTAGCACATGATCGTTTAGTATGTTGCTATTGCTTTCTTCATGACTTATACATGTTCCTGTAACTATGAGATTATGCAACTCCGTTTACGGAGGAACACTTTGGTGCTACCAAACGTCACAACGTAATTGGGTGATTATAAAGGAGTACTACAGGTGTCTCCAAAGGTACATGTTGGGTTGGCGATTTGAGATTAGGTTTTGTCACTCCGATTGCCTGGAGAGGTATCTCTGGGCCTTCTCGGTAATACTCATCACCTAAGCCTTGCAAGCATTGTAACTAATGAGTTAGTTATGAGATGATGTATTACGGAACGAGTAAAGAGACTTGCCGTAACGAGATTGAACTAGGTATTGGATACCGACGATCGAATCTCGGGCAAGTAACATACCGATGACAAAGGGAACAAAGTATGTTGTTATGCGGTTTGACCGATAAAGATCTTCGTAGAATATGTAGGAGCCAATATGGGCATCCAGGTTCCGCTATTGGTTATTGACCAAGAATAGTTCTAGGTCATGTCTACATAGTTCTCGAACCCGTAGGGTCCGCACGCAAGGTTTCGATGCGATGTTATATTATGAGTTTATGAGTTTTGATGTACCGAAGGAGTTCGAGTCCCGGATGAGATCGGGGACATGACGAGGAGTCTCGAAATGGTCGAGACGTAAAGATCGATATATTGGACGACTATATTCGAGTTCGGAAAGGTTCGAATGATTCGGTATTTTTCGAGTACCGGAGAGTTACGGAATTCGCCGGGAGAAGTATTGGGCCTTATTGGGCCCTGCGGGAAAGAGAGGGGCTGCCTAGGGCAGGCGCGCGCCTCAAGGCCTAGTCCGAATGGACTAGGGAGGGGCCGCACCCTTCTTCTCTTCCCTTCCTTCTCTCCTACTCCTACTAGGAAAGGAGGAGTCCTACTCCGTGGGAGTAGGACTCCCCCCATGGTCGCCTCCTCCTTTGGCGGCCACCTCCTCCTTGCTCCTTTATATCTGGGGCAGGGGGCACCCCATGACACACAAGTTGATCTACGGATCTTTCCTTAGCCGTGTCGGTGCCCCTTCCACCATATTCCACTTCGTCATATCGTCATGGGCTTAGGCGAAGCCTGCGCGGAGAAGTCATATCGTCGCAGAGCTTAGGCGAAGCTCTGCGTCGGTGGAGCATCAACATCGTCACCACGCCGTCGTCTTGACGGAACTCATCCCGACACTTTGCTGGATCGAGTCCGGGATCGTCATCGAGCTGAGCGTGTGCGTAACTCGGAGGTGCCGTCGTTCGGTGCTTGGATCGGTCGGATCGTGAAGGCGTCGACTACATCAACCGCGTTGTTATAACGCTTCGCTTTCGGTCTCACGAGGGCGTGGGCGGACACTCTCCCCTCTCGTTGCTATGCCATCACCATGGTCTTGCGTGTTCGTAGGAAATTTTGAAATTACTCGTTCCCCAACAAAGGGCATCCGAGCCTGGTTTTATGCGTTGATGTCATATGCACGAGTAGAACACAAGTGAGTTGTGGGCGATACAAGTCATACTGCCTACCAGCATGTCATACTTTGGTTCAGCGGTATTGTGAGATGAAGCGCCCGGACCGACATTACGCGTGACGCTTACGCGAGACTGGTTTCACCGCTCCGAGCACTCGTTGCTTAAAGGTGACCGGCGGTGTCTGTCTCTCTCACTTTAGTTGAATCGAGTGTGGCTCGCCCGGTCCTTGAGAAGGTTAAAACGAGTCTATTTGACAAACTATCGTTGTGGTTTTGATGCGTAGGTAAGAACGGTTCTTGCTCAGCCCGTAGCAGCCACGTAAAACTTGCAACAACAAAGTAGAGGACGTCTAACTTGTTTTTGCAGGGCATGTTGTGATGTGATATGGTCAAGACGTGATGCTATATTTTATTGTATGAGATGATCATGTTTTGTAACCGAGTTATCGGCAATGGCAGGAGCCATATGGTTGTCGCTTTATTGTATGAAATGCAAACGCCATGTAATTGCTTTACTTTATCACTAAGGAGTAGCGATAGTCGTAGAAGCAATAGTTGGCGAGACAACAACGATGCTACGATGGAGATCAAGGTGTCGCGCGGTGACGATGGTGATCATGACGGTGCTTGGCGATGGAGATCACAAGCACAAGATGATGATGACCATATCATATCACTTATATTGATTGCATGTGATGTTTATCCTTTATGCATCTTATCTTGCTTTGATTGACGGTAGCATTATAAGATGATCTCTCACTAAAATTATCAAGAAGTGTTCTCCAGTATGCACCGTTGCCAAAGTTCAGAGTACCCGGACACCACGTGATGATCGGGTGTGATAAGTTCTCGTCCATCTACAACAGGTGCAAAACAGTTGCACGCGCGAATACTCAGGTTAAACTTGACGAGCCTAGCATATAACAGATATGGCCTCGGAACACGGAGACCGAAAGGTCGAGCGTGAATCATATAGTAGATATGATCAACATAGTGATGTTCACCATTGAAACTACTCCATCTCACGTGATGATCGGACATGGTTTAGTTGATTTGGATCACGTAATCACTTAGATGACTAGAGAGATGTCTATCTAAGTGGGAGTTCTTAAGTAATATGATTAATTGAACTTAAATTTATCATGAACTTAGTCCCGTAGTATTTTGCAAATTATGTTGTAGATCAATAGCTCGCGTTGTTGCTTCCCTATGCTTTTATATGTTTGTTTTGATATGTTCCTAGAGAAAATTATGTTGAAAAATGTTAGTAGCAATGATGCGGATTAGATCCGTGATCTGAGGTTTATCCTCATTGCTGCACGTAAGAATTATGTCCTTAATGCACCGCTAGGTGATGGACCTATTGCAGGAGCAAAGGCGACGTTATGAACGTTTGGCTAGCTCAATATGATGACTACTTGATAGTTTAGTGCACCATACTTAACGGCTTAGAATCGGGACTTCAAAGACGTTTTGAATGTCATGGACCATATGAGATGTTCCAGAATTGAAGTTAATATTTCAAGCAAATACCGAGTTGAGAGATATGAAGTCTTCAACAAGTTCTATAGCTAAAAGATGGAGGAGAATCGCTCAACTAGTGAGCATGTGCTCAGATTGTCTAGGTACTTCAATCGCTTGAATCAAGTGGGAATTAATCTTCCAGATAAGATAGTGATTGACAGAATTCTCTAGTCACCATCACCAAGTTAGTAGAACTTCGTGATGAACTATAATATGCAAGGGATGACAAAAGTAATTCCCAAGCTCTTCGTGATGCTGAAATCGACGAAGGTAGAAATCAAGAAAAGAGCATCAAGTGTTGATGATTGACAAGACCACTAGTCTCAAGGAAAAGGGCAAAGGAAAGAAGGGGAACTTCAAAAGAACGGCAAGCAAGTTGCTACTCGAGTGAAGAAGCCCAAGTCTGGACCTAAGCACGAGACTAAGTGCTTTTGTTACAATGGAATTGGTCATTTGAGCGGAACTACCCCAAGTGTTTGGCGGATAAGAAGGATGGCAAAGTGAACAAAGGTATATTTGATATACAGATTATTGATGTATATTTTACTAGTGTTCATAGCAACCCTCGGTATTTGATACTTGGTTCAGTTGCTAAGAGTAGTAACTCAAACGGGAGTTGCGAATGAATGAGAAACTAGTTGAAGGGAAGTGACGATGAGTGTTGGAAGTAGTTCCAAGATTGATATGATCATCATCGCACACTCCCTATACTTTCGGGATTAGTGTTAAACCTAAATAAATGTTATTTGGTGTTTGCGTTGAGCATGAATATGATTTGATCATGTTTATTGCAAAACGGTTATTCATTTAAAGTCAAAGAATAATTGTTGTTCTGTTTAAATGAATAAAACCTTCATGGTCATACACCCAATGAAAATAGTTTTCAAAACGGTTATTCGCTTAAAATCAAAGAATAATTGTTGTTCTGCTTAAATGAATAAAACCTTCAATGGTCATACACCCAATAAAAATAGTTTGTTGGATCTCGATCGTAGTAATACACATATTCATAATATTGATGCCAAAAGATGCAAAGTTAATAATGATAGTGCAACTTATTTGTGGCACCGCCGCTTGGGTCATATCGGTGTAAAGCGATGAAGAAACTCCATGTTGATGGGTTTTGGAATCACTTGATTATGAATCATTTGATGCTTGCGAACCGTGCTTTTTGGCAAGATGACTAAAACTCCGTTCTTCGAACAATGGAACGAGATACTAACTTATTGGAAATAATACATACCGATGTATGCGATCCAATGAGTGTTGATGCTCGTGGCAAGTATCGTTATTTTCGACCTTCACAAGATGATTTGAGCAGATATGGGTATATCTTCTTGATGAAACATAAGTCTGAAATAGTTGAAAGGTTCAAAGAATTTCAGAGTGAAGTGGAAAATCATCGTAACAAGAAAATAAAGTTTCTGCGATCTGATCGTGGAGATGAATATTTGAGTTACGAGTTTGGTCTTCAATGAAAACAATGTGGAATAGTTTCACAGCTCACGCCACCGGAACACCACAACGTTATGGTGTGTCCGAACGTCAGAATCGTACTTTATTTTGATATGGTGCGATCTATGATGTATCTTACCGATTTACCACTATCGTTTTGGGGTTATGCATTAGAGACAGCTGCATTCACGTTTAATAGGGCACCATCTAAATCCGCTGAGATGACACCGTATGAACTATGGTTTAACAAAGAAACCTAAGTCGTCGTTTCTTAAAGTTTGAGTTGTGATGCTTATGTGAAAAAGTTTTCACCGATAAGCTCGAACCCAAATCGGAGAAGTGCGTCTTCATAGAATACCCAAAAGAAAATGTTGGGTACACCTTCTATCACAGATCCGAAGGCAAGTTTTTCATTGCTAAGATGGATCCTTTCTAGAGAAGAAGTTTCTCTCGAAAGAAGTGAGTGGGAGGAAAGTAGAACTTGATGAGGAAATTGTACCTTCTCCCTTATTGGAAAGTAGTTCATCACAGAATCAGTTCCATGATTCCTACACCAATTAGTGAGGAAGTTAATGATGATGATCATGAAACTTCAGATCAAGTTGCTACCAAACCTCGTGGTCTTCCAGAGTAAGATCCGCACTGAGTGGTACGGTAATCCTATTCTAGAAGTCATGTTACTAGACCATGATGAACCTACGAACTATGAGGAAGCGATGATGAGCCCAGATTCATGAAATGGTTTGAGACCATGAAATCTGAGATGGGATCCATGTATGAGAACAAAGTGTGGACTTTGATGGAGTTGCTCGATGATCGGCAAGCCATATTATATAAATGGATCTTCAAGAGGAAGACAGATGCTGATAGTAGTGTTACTATCTACAAAGCTCGACTTGTCGCAAAAAGGTTTTCGACAAGTTCAAGGTGTTGACTACAATGAGATTTTCTCAATCAGTGGCGATTCTTAAGTCTGTCCGAATCATGTTAGCAATTGCCACATTTTATGAAATCTGGCAAATGGATGTCAAAACTACATTCTTTAATGGATTTATTAAAGAAAAGTTGTATATGATGCAACCGAAGGTTTTGTCAATCCTAAAGGAGCTAACAAAATGTGCAAGCTCCAGCGATCCATCTATGGACTGGTGCAAGCATCTCGAGTTGGAATAAACGCTTTGATAGTGTGATCAAAGCATATAGTTTTATACAGACTTTTGGTGAAGCCTCAGTATTTACAAGAAAGTGAGTGGGAGCACTACAAGATTTCGATAAGTATATGTGAATGACATATTGTTGATCGGAAATAATGTAGAATTATTCTGCAAAGCATAAAGGAGTGTTTGAAAGGAGTTTTTTCAAAGAAAGACCTCGGTGAAGCTGCTTACATATTGAGCATCAAGATCTATAGAGATAGATCAAGACGCTTGATAAGTTTTTCAATGAATACATACCTTGACAAGATTTTGAAGTAGTTCAAAATGGAACAGTCAAAGAAAGAGTTCTTGCCTGTGTTACAAAGTGTGAGATTGAGTAAGACTCAAAACCCGACCACGGCAGAAGATAGAAAGAGAATGAAAGTCATTCCCTATGCATCAGCCATAGGTTCTATAAAGTATGTCATGTTGTGTACTGATCTATTGCATACCCTACCACTAAGATTGGCAAGGAGTGCAATAGTGATCTAGGAGTAGATCAATGGACAGCGGTCAAAATTATCCTTAGTAGAATAAGGATATGTTTCTCGATTATGGAAGTGAAAAAGGTTAAATCGTAAAGGTTACGTCGATGCAAGTTTTAACACTAATCTAGATGACTCGAGTCTCAATCTGGATACATATTGAAAGTGGGAGCAATTAGCTAGAGTAGCTCCGCAAGAGCATTGTAGACATAGAAATTTGCAAAATACTTACGGCTCTGAATGTAATGAGACCTGCTGACTAAAATTATCTCACAAGCAAAACATGATCACACCTTAGTACTCTTTGGGTGTTAATCACATAGCGATGTGAACTAGATTACTGACTCTAGTAAACCCTTTGGGTGTTGGTCACATGTCGATGTGAACTATGGGTGTTAACCACATATAGATGTGAACTATTGATGTTAAATCACATGGCGATGTGAACTAGATTATTGACTCTAGTGCAAGTGGGAGACTGAAGGAAATATGCCCTAGAGGCAATAATAAAGTTATTATTTATTTCCTTATTTCATGATAAATGTTTATTATTCATGCTAGAATTGTATTAACCGAAACATAATACATGTGTGAATACATAGACAAACATAGTGTCACTAGTATGCCTCTACTTGACTAGCTCGTTGAATCAAAGATGGTTAAGTTTCCTAGCCATAGACATGAGTTGTCATTTGATTAACGGGATCACATCATTAGGAGAATGATGTGATTGACATGACCCATTCCGTTAGCCTAGCACATGATCGTTTAGTATGTTGCTATTGCTTTCTTCATGACTTATACATGTTCCTGTAACTATGAGATTATGCAACTCCGTTTACGGAGGAACACTTTGGTGCTACCAAGCGTCACAACGTAATTGGGTGATTATAAAGGAGTACTACAGGTGTCTCCAAAGGTACATGTTGGGTTGGCGATTTGAGATTAGGTTTTGTCACTCCGATTGTCGGAGAGGTATCTCTGGGCCTTCTCGGTAATACTCATCACCTAAGCCTTGCAAGCATTGTAACTAATGAGTTAGTTATGAGATGATGTATTACGGAACGAGTAAAGAGACTTGCGGTAACGAGATTGAACTAGGTATTGGATACCGACGATCGAATCTCGGGCAAGTAACATACCGATGACAAAGGGAACAAAGTATGTTGTTATGCGGTTTGACCGATAAAGATCTTCGTAGAATATGTAGGAGCCAATATGGGCATCCAGGTTCCGCTATTGGTTATTGACCAAGAATAGTTCTAGGTCATGTCTACATAGTTCTCGAACCCGTAGGGTCCGCACGCTTAAGGTTTCGATGATGCTTATATTATGAGTTTATGAGTTTTGATGTACCAAGGAGTTCGAGTCCCGGATGAGATTGGGGACATGACGAGGAGTCTCAAATGGTCGAGACGTAAAGATCGATATATTGGACGACTATATTCGGAGTTCGGAAAGGTTCCAATGATTCGGTATTTTTCGAGTACCGGAGAGTTACGGGAATTCGCCGGGAGAAGTATTGGGCCTTATTGGGCCTGCGGGAAAGAGAGAGGGCTGCCTAGGGCAGGCGCGCGCTTCCAAGGCCTAGTCCGAATTGGACTAGGGAGGGGCCGCACCCTTCTTCTCTTCCCTTCCTTCTCTCCTACTCCTACTAGGAAAGGAGGAGTCCTACTCCCTGGGAGTAGGACTCCCCCCTGGTGCGCCTCCTCCTTTGGCCGCCACCTCCTCCTTGCTCCTTTATATACGGGGCAGGGGGCACCCCATGACACACAAGTTGATCTACGGATCTTTCCTTAGCCGTGTCGCGGTGCCCTTCCACCATATTCCACTTCGTCATATCGTCATGAGCTTAGGCGAAGCCCTGCGCCGGAGAAGTCATATCGTCGCAGAGCTTAGGCGAAGCTCCTGCCGGTGGAGCATCAACATCGCTACCACGCCGTCGTCTTGACGGAACTCATCCCGACACTTTGCTGGATCGGAGTCCGGGATCGCCATCGAGCTGAACGTGTGCGTAACTCGGAGGTGCCGTGACGCTCGGTGCTTGGATCGGTCGGATCGTGAAGACGCACGACTACATCAACAGCGTTGTTATAACGCTTCCGCTTTCGGTCTACGAGGGTACGTGGACGGACACTCTCCCCTCTCGTTGCTATGCCATCACCATGGTCTTGCGTGTTCGTAGGAAATTTTTTGAAATTACTACGTTCCCCAACACCTACTCCCACCGGGAAAGGAGGGAAAGGAGGGGGGTGGAGAAGGAAGGAAGAGGGGGGCCGCGCCCCAAACCCCTTGTCCAATTCGGACTGGGCTTGGGAGGGGCGCGCGCCACCTGCTGGCTCCTTCCCACTAAGGCCCATTAAGGCCCAATACTCTTCCCCGTATTCCCGTAACTCCACGGTACTCCGAAAAATACCCGAATCACTCGGAGCCTTTCCGATGTCCGAATATAGTCGTCCAACTAGGAGAAGGGGGGAAAGGAGGGGAGTGGAGAAGGAAGGAGAGGGGGCCGCCCCAAACCCCTTGTCCAATTCGGACTGGGCTTGGGAGGGGCGCGCCACCTCCCCGGCTCCTTCCACTAAGGCCCATTAAGGCCCAATACTCTTCCCCAGTATTCCCGTAACTCCTCGGTACTCAAAAATACCGAATCACTGAACCTTTCCGATGTCCGAATATAGTCGTCAATATATCGATCTTTACGCCTCGACCATTTCGAGACTCCTCGTCATGTCCCCGATCTCATCCGGGACTCGAACTCCTTCGTACATCAAAACTCATAAACTCATAATAAAACTGTCGCATCGAAACCTTAAGCGTGCGGACCATACGGGTTCGAGAACTATGTAGACATGACCGAGACACGCTTCCGGTCAATAACCAATAGTGGAACCTGGATACTCATATTGGCTCCTACATATTCTACGAAGATCTTTATCGGTCAAACCGCATAACAACATACGTTGTTCCCTTTGTCATCGGTATGTTACTTGCCCGAGATTCGATCGCCGGTATCTCAATACCTAGTTCAATCTCGCTATCGGTAAGTCTCTTTACTCGTTATGTAATGCATCATTCAGAACTAACTCATTAGCTACATTGCTTGCAAGGCTTATAGTGATGTGCATTACCGAGAGGGCCCAGAGATACCTCTCCGACAATCGGAGTGACAAAACCTAATCTCAAAATACGCCAACTCAACATGTACCTTTGGAGACACCTGTAGAGCTCCTTTACAATCACCTAGTTACGTTGTGACGTTTGGTAGCACACAAAGTTTTCCTCCGGTAAACGGGAGTTGCATAATCTCATAGTTATAGGAACATGTATAAGTCATGAAGAAAGCAATAGCAACATACTAAACAATCAAGTGCTAAGCTAATGTATGGGTCAAGTCAATCACATCATTCTCCCATGATGTGATCCCGTTAATCAAATGATAACTCATGTCTATGGTTAGGAAACTTAACCATCTTTGATTAACGAGCTAGTCAAGTAGAGGCATACTAGTGACACTATGTTTGTCTATGTATTCACACATGTATTATGTTTCCGGTTAATACAATTCTAGCATGAATAATAAACATTTATCATGAAATAAGGAAATAAATAATAACTTTATTATTGCCTCTAGGGCATATTTTCTTCAGGTGGAGTAGGGGAGATGTGCTCATCATCTACATAGCTACGTTGACTGTCCAGCCTTGTGTTGTCTTGCGAATCTTGTTGGGAGGATGGCAGAGTAGAATCTGTAGAGACCCCTGCTTGAGTTGTTCAAGGACCACCATTATCCATCGCCGGACTAATTTCCTTCAGCTGTAATGATTTTGCATTGTGAAGTCAAAACGATAAGAAAAGGAATAAAATTAAGCTCTTCGTAACTCATTCATGCATGATACCGATTTAACACTACTCGGATGAAAGGCAAACACATGATGCGAGGATGGAATATGTATGAAAAACAGGATGGTGTGACATATTCACACCTATGATGTGGTAACTAAGCAGAAGGCATTTCAACAAATTAGAAGCACTGCAAGCTAGACACTGATACGTCTCCAACGTATCTATAATTTTTGATTGCTCCATGCTACTTTATCTACTGTTTTAGGCAATATTGGGCTTTATTATCCACTTTTATATTATTTTTGGGACTAACCTATTAACCGGAGGCCCAGCCCAAATTTTCTGTTTTATGCCTATTTCAGTGTTTCGAGGAAAAGGAATATCAGACGGAGTCAAAACGGAACGAAATCAACCGGAGAAGTTATTTTTGGAAGGAAAGCAACCTGATAGACTTGGAGTGCACGCCGTGGAGTCCTGGCTGCCCACGAGGGTGGGGTGGGCGGCGCACCCACCTGGGCGCGCCTCTACCTCGTGAGCACCCGGAGGTCCACCGACGCACTTTTGCACCCATATATACCTCGCATTCTAAAACTTCCGAACAGAAAATAGATCGGGAGTTCCGCCAAGAAGCCTCTCAGAGCCACCAATAACCTCTTGGGAGCCCTTCCCGGCACCCTGCCGGAGGGGGATCCCATCACCGGTGGCCATCTTCATCATCCCGACGCTATCCATGACGAGGAGGGAGTAGTTCACCCTCGGGGCTGAGGGTACGTACCAGTAGCTATGTGTTTGATCTCTCTCTCATGTTCTCTCTCGTGTTCCTCTATGGCACGATCTTGATGTATCCCGAGCTTTGCTATTGTAGTTGGATCTTATGATGTTTCTCCCCCTCTACTCTCTTGTGATGAATTGAGTTTCCCCTTTGAAGTTATCTTATCGGATTGAGTCTTTTATGAGAACACTTGATGTATGTCTTGGTGATCAACTTGCGGGTTTCGTGACATTGGGAACCTATGCATAGGGGTTGGCACACGTTCTTGACTCTTCGATAGAAACTTTGGGGCACTCTTTGAAGTACTTTGTGTTGGTTGGATGAATCTGATATTGTGTGATGCATATCGTACAATCATGCCCACGGATACTTGAGGTGACAATGGAGTATCTAGGTGACATTAGGGTTTTGGTTGATTTGTGTCTTAAGGTGTTATTCTAGTACGAACTCTTTTATAGATTGATCCGAAAGAATAACTTTGAGGTGGTTTCGTACCCTACCATAATCTATATGTTTGTTCTCTGCTATTAGTGGCTTTGGAGTGACTCTTTGTTGCATGTTGAGGGCTTGTTATATGATCTATCTATGTTATTATTGTTGGGAGAACTTGCACTAGCGTAAGTATGAACCCTAGGCCTTGTTTCTTATCATTGCAATACCGTTTATGCTCACTTTTATCATTAGTTACCTTGCTGTTTTTATTATTTCAGATTACAAAAACCTATATCTACTATCTATTTTGCACTTGTATCACCATCTCTTCGCCGAACTAGTGCACCTATACAATTTACCATTGTATTGGGTGTGTTGGGGACACAAGAGACATTTTGTTATTTGGTTGCAGGGTTGTTTGAGAGAGACCATCTTCATCCTACGCCTCCTACGGATTGATAAACCTTAGGTCATCCACTTGAGGGAAATTTGCTACTGTCCTACAAACCTGTGCACTTGCAGGCCCAACAACGTCTACAAGAAGAAGGTTGTGTAGTAGACATCAGACACCATATGAAAGATGCAACCAATATCACTCTGCCAAGTTCAAACTGTATGGCGTTTCAACAAATTAGAAGCAGTATATGCTAGAAATCATATGCAAGACACAACCAATATCCAAGTGGTGACTTAAAGGTGCCTTATCATAAGTGACTGATGCGGGATATGCAAGAATAGTAGTCTGATGTAGAAACAGGAACACATGTCATATTCACAGGCATTATGTGTAAAGTAAGCAGATGCAATTCAACAAAGTTAGAAGCAATACAAGCTAGACGTCATACGCAACATGAAACCACATATAATAGTGCCAAGTTAGAGCAAGCACCTGTGATGGTGGAGTAGGGGAGATGTGCTCAGCATCTACACAACTATGTTGACTGTCTAGCCTTGCGTTGTCTTGCGAATCTTGTTGGGAGGATGGCGGAGTAGAATCTGTAGAGAACCTCCGTTTCAGTTGCTCGGAAGGACCACCATCATCCAATGCCTTGCCAATTTCCTTCAGCTTTATTGATTTTGCATTGTGAGGTCATACCGACAATAAAAAGCAATATCATTCGCTCTTCAAAACTCATTCATGCATGATACTAACGAACACTACTCTGATGAAAGGCAAAGTCATGATACGAGGATGGAATGTGTACGAAAAAATGGACGGCTTGACATATTCACACCTATGATGTGGTAACTAAGCAGAAGGCACTTCAACAAATTAGAAACACTGCAAGACACCATATGTAAGGTGCAATCAATGTCACCCTGCCAAGTTAAAACTGTCTCGTCATAGGTGGCGTTCATCAAACTAGAAGCAATACATGCTAGAAATCATATTCAAGACGCAAACCAATATCACACTGCCAACTTAAAGGTGTCCCATCATAAGTGACTGATGCAGGATACACAAGAAGAGTAGTTTCATGTAAGAACATGGTGTGATAGACAGATATAGTATGTACCAAAAACAGGAAAGCGTGTCATATTGACATGTATCATGTGTAAGCTAAGCAGATGCAGTTTACACTAATTAGGAGCAATCTGAGCTAGACACCATATGCAACATGCAACCAGATATCACACCGCCAAGTTAGAGCAAGCACCTTGGATGGTGGAGTAGGGGCGGAGACTTGGACCATGTAATGCACTATCAAGACAAGGAGAATCGGTACAGATGCTCCGTTTACGTTGTCAGAGAGGACCACCATCATCGCCTTCCTTATTTTTTCCTTCCTCTTTCTTGATTTTGCCTTGTCAAGTCAAACCCACAAGAAAAAGGAATAAAATTTGCTCTTCGAACTTATTGATGCATGATACTTGTTAACACTACTTTCATGTAAGGCAGCCGCATGATAGGAGGATGGAATATGTATGAAAAACAGGATGGCGTGACATATTGACATGTATGATGTATAAAGTGTAAACTAAGCACAAGGTGCTTGAACTTGTTAGAATCGATGCAAGCTAGAAACCATATGAAAGATGAAACCAATATCACTCTGCCAAATTAAAAGGGTGCCCTAACAAATGTATTTGACCAAATTAGAAGCAATACATGGCAACAGGCTAGAAATAATATGCAATATGCAATGAATAAAGGTGACTCATCATAAGTGATTGATGCAGGATACAGAAGAGAGGTAGTTTCATGTAAGAACAAGGTTAACACATAGATGTAGTGTGTACCAAAAATAGGAAGGCATGTCTTATTCACAGGTATAGTGTGTAAACTAAGCAGATGCAATTTACCCTAATTAGAAGCATTACAAGCTAGACACCGTATGCAACATGCAACCACATATCACACTGCAAAGTTGGAGCAAGCACCTGTGATGGTGGTGTAGGGGAAGTGCTGTCTTCAGGTACAGAGCAACTTTCAATATATTCATTTAGGCTTGTTGTTTCTTGAGAATCATGTGGAGAGGATGAAATTGCATTCTTTATAAGAGTATTGCGTCTCATATTAACCCGCAGCGGATCTGTCTCATCATAAGCGATAGACGCAGGATACACAAGAACGATGGTTTGATGTAAGAACATGGTGTGATAGGCAGATGTAGTATGTACCAAAAACAGGAAGGTGTGTCATATTCACATGTATAATGTGTAAGCTAAGGAGATGCGATTTAACAAATTAGGATCATTGATGAGGGATACACAAGAGAAGTAGTTTGATGTAAGAACATGGTTAATAGAAAGACGTAATATGCACCAAAAACAGGAAGGCATGTCATATTCACAGGTATAATGTGTTAACTAAGCAGATGCAATTTACCCTAATTAGAAGCATTACAAGGTAGACACCATATGCAACATGCAACCACATACCACACTGCCAAGTAAGAGCAAGCACCTGCGATGGTGGTGTGGGGAATTGCGTGATCAACTAGAGAGCTACGTTGACTATCTTCATTTAGCCTTGCTGTTTCTTGAGAATCATGTGGGAGGATGACACTTGCACTCTTTAAACAAGTAGGGCATCTCACAAGAACTCCACCCGGTGACTGTCTCATCATAAGTGATTGACGAGGGATACAAAAGAGCATTAGTTTGATGTAGGAACATGGTTAATAGACATATGTAGTATGTATCAAAACAGGAAGGCATGTCATTATCAAAGGTATAATGTGTAAAGTAAGCGATGCAATTTAACCAAATTGGAAGCAATACAAGCTAGACACCATATGCAACATGCAACCACATTTGACAGTGAAGTTAAAGCAAGCACACAGGATGGTTGTGTGTGGCAATTGAGATCATCAATCGCAGAGCTACGTTCATCGCTCCAATCACGACATTGCACCCATTAGAGCGCTAAAATGCTTACTGCTTATCTTCAATTACATCGAGCGACTTCTATCTTTTCTTTTCTGCATTCATCAACACTTTGCATCGTAGTCTGAAATACCCATGCATAAAAAACAATAGTGTGAGTATGGGTGAAGTGTGTGCAATTAGTACAAAGTAAAGGTAGCAGATAGCAGATCGGTGAGAAATAAATGACGGGAGACATATGGTAGCTCTACAACATGCATGTCACACTCAATTACTACAGGATTCTATGAAAATAACAGTCGACTGAAAGAAAATAGGTCAGTCCATCTTTTCTGCACCGTCCGATGTACAAAGAACGGGCAGATCACCTTCATCTACCTCCAGCCAGTCAGTGTTGACGATCTTCCTCGAAACGCCAGAGACCATCGGCCCAGTATTCCTCCGCTGCCTGCGCCATCCCGTCGACCTTACCGCACCGCCGTGCTTGGCACCGCCCCCCGGCCATCCATTCAAGGCCTGCCGACCTCCAGATCGGGCGCAAGCAGCTCCTACGCCCCACACCCCTATGATAGACACCGATCGCCGCTTCCCGGGGAACAAAGCGGACTAGGTGCTCCGCGCCTAAGCGGGTGCTGCTACTTTTAATTGTGGTTCGATGACCTGAATTGAAATCCAGAGGGCTACTTGACCTCTAGCAAAGGTGAAATAGTAAAAGGGAGGAAACCTTGTGCATTTAGTATCACGAAGAAGATGCAGTAAGAAGCGCTCAACTAGTTTCTTTCATGGGATGAATACGGTGTGAGCGGAGACGTAAGATTTGCACGAATAAGGGAAGAGGAGTACCTCTTTCTCCTGGCAGTGCTGTGTCCTCCTTCTGTTTTTTCGACGATCTTGTTGTTCTCCGGAAACCAGAAGTTGTGGAGGACGGTGCAACCTTGGACGAACCCATGGCCAAGTTGTTGAGTGTGGTGCGGTGGCCGTCTGTCGGCGGCGGGGAAGCAGATCCGAGGCGGCGAACGACGACGTAGCGGGAACAGCTCCGATGCAGTGGACGGTTGCGAAAGTGGAGCCGCAACAGTGAGGCGCAGGACGGCGTGGTCGGAGTGGTTCTGGTATGGCGCACATCGGCGTCGGTGTCGTGGAGGCAACTCTGCCTCGGCTTCAGCTGCTAAGTCCTTGAGGGCATTGCGGTTGCGTTTGCGTTGGACGACGATGTTGGGGTACCGGCTCCGGCGTGATGGAGGAGGGCGGCGGTGGATTGGCGCTATGGGGTGGAGGATAGAAGAGGCTGGGTTTTCATGGTGGTGGAGAGGCGTTTTGCATACCACGGAGTATGAATGGGGAAATGGAGGAGGCGGGAACTAAGGGGAACAATGTTTCGTTTGAGACGCGCTTGTTTGAAATTTGGGGAAAGTTACAAACTTTGCCCCATCTAAAATTTCGGACATATTGCTGGTTGGGGATAGGACAGTCATGTCAGGTGTCCCAAATGTGGGCGGGATAGATTTCGGCCGAGCGCATGGGTGTTTAGGCGCCCACGGCGTATGAATGCTTCTCGGAGGCGGTTGAGACTGGCGTCTTGGTGAAGTTACAAACCTACCCGGTTTAGACCTTTGGACATCGGGCCGATAGGCTACACGGGCCAGAGTCAGGACAGTAATTTCCTACCACCAAAACATTAGTCTCGCGCGGTTTCGGGTGACCAGAGGCCTATTTGGTGCTTCGTTCAATATTTGGGAGCAGAAGCATTAACGTTTTCGGTTCTCTTGAATTGAACTTTCAGGATTTCTCAAACTTCACAAATCTTTACTCTTGAAAATCCTAAAGCTACGATTATTTTGGAATGGAGGGGGTACATTTTATTATACATTGTACATGAGTATATATTAAAAAATATGCAACTTACCTTAGTTCATGCATGGTTCCAGGTATAATCTCCTTGGTTGCAAAAAAAAGTTAGATATGCGTATGAATATATATAGCATGTTCAAACTTACAACAAAGATTGATGCCCCCTTTTACATCTGATTTACAAATGCCATTATCTTGGGTTCAAATAGCTGAATGCACTTCCTATGAATTCGAATCTTCGAAACCCCCTTTATGTTGAATTCGACATGTATTTTATTTCGTAGCTAGCAATTTGGAATGTATCCATGCAAGTGACAAATGTATAAAGTGCTTCACACTAACAAAATGGAGTGCACTAATTAATGTTTATATATGAATTGCAAAAGCATCCATTGCCTGTATTTCAAACCGCTCTCACTATATGGATCGATAATATGAAATAAACACATGCACATGCTAGAACTCAATAGAGTATGGGTGTCTGATAGACCGATTTTCGTCCATACGCAATTTTGAAAAATTCATGATCTCATCCAAAAATAATAATGCCATTTATATTTTAATTTAATGCGTAGAACTGCCTTTTACACGAAGATGCACTATGCCTCGCCCCGTTCTCACAAACGCGTTATATCTCTCTCTATCTAACGCATAAGTGCACACACTTTATATGCATTGGCATTTCTCTTTCACACATGCTCACAATCTCTCTCAGGGTGTCGGGGTGTCTCACGCACATGCTCTCTCTGTTTCTCTCTCTCTCTCTTTCTGACTACTATGTACCACTCTTTTCACTAATCTCAGTTGGAAAACACTATTTCTCTCACATGCATATATACACATGCATGGTCTCTACTAGCCCTCTATACACACATATATGTGCCTCGTGTCTCCCATACGCACATTATCTTTAGGCCTCTCTACACACATTGCCCCCGACACACCTCTCTAATAGTAGTTGGCGATATGATTTCATCATATCATTCGGTAGGATATCCTTGGCTGTTAGGCTGGATGGTATCTGAGGCAAAGTTTTACCCTAGTTCGGATCGGACCCTTGCAGTTGAAGAAAGAGCCTACTCCTGGTACCGTATATTAGTGATAGGGGTGTGTACAAAGTACACGTGAATACCAGGCATTGTGCGTGTGTGTATACTATCGACGAACTAGCCCCCAAGCTTGTATAACATACTAAGGGCCTAGGGTTACAAATCATATATAGCCGGCTTATCACCAGTGGGGATAGAGTCCTCCACGACTCTGGTAGCTTCGTGTTGTACGCCGAGTCCTCCACATGGGTCTCCGTATAACACGTCTCGGTCAAACCTATATGTGGCGCAGGATGGAACCGACCCATGAGTCTTCATGTTGACCCACCACAACTAGAAATGATGTGCCCACCACACCACACACGCAATCGGCCACTAAGAAAATAAGCATATACAATAGTACAACGGTATCTAGCTCCCGATACGTCTCCATATTTTGTTGATGACAGCGACGGACTTTGCATTTGATGCGTGCTCCGTATTTTGTTGACGACACTTACGGTCATTGTATTTGAAGCGAAAGCACGATATGGTCACTGGACTTCAGAATAAGCTCATCACGGTCACCACATACATTTTGTCGTGCTAACCAACATGTGGTTGGATGGTTAGAGCACAGTGGTTTCTCGAGCCCACCAAGGTTAAAGTCCCGGTGCTCGCATTTATCTTGTGTTAATTTCACTATTTTCTGGCGATGTACGTTCAGTGGGAGGAGACGTTCCACTCGACTACGAGGCACCTATGGTGACTTTGTAAAATCTCAAGATCATATATGCCGGCCCACTCTCTCGAAGGTGCTCATAGGGGTAGGGCTCGCGTGTGTGCGCTTATAGCGGTGAGTGCTTGCGCGTATATATGAGCCCTTGCGTCTGTACCATGTTAAACAAATACATGTCATGATTATACTGTCACTGGCTCACCCGTACAACTCCGTATTTTGTTGATGACACAATCAATTGACCAGTCAAACAGCACAACTAGTGTTGCACCATCGAGGCGCGTAACCATGGGGCCCACCTGTCAGCCCGTATACGAAAGAAAGAAATGGTAGTTTGAGTCTGTACTGTGTTAATAAAATAGGAGTACATTTTAGGGTGATCATACGGTCACTGGCTCACCATACAGCTCCGTAATTTGTTGATAACACGATCAATTGACGAGTCAAACGGTCCACATTCAGCAGTGCACATTACCATAGGGCCCACCCGTCAGCGCGTATATGAAGGACATAAATGGTAATAAACTAGTGGTCGGTGGGTATTCGAAGTCGTGAGACCTCTGGTTGGCAGTCACCGGCGGTTGGGGGGGCGTTCATTGGGCGGTGGGGTGGGGATCCCCGGAGAAAAAGCTCGGCCATGGGGGCTAGAGGATGGCGGTCTTGCGGCGGACCGCGGTGGGGAGTGGTTTTGGGGAGGGTGGGCAGTTCGGCCGGTGGTGGTGGCGGCTCGGGGGTGGAGTTTGATGATAAACTGGAGGCCCTTGATTTCGTATCCAACGGCTGGAAAATCTAATGACCAGAGATGAAAAAGTCAGTTGACTGACGTGTAGCCTCACCTCGCACGTACACATGCACGCATGCAAGACACACACGCATGTAGGCGTGCAACACTGACACGTACACATAACGTACACACGCACGCATGCTGGCGTGCAACACTGACACATACACATGCACTCACGAACACACGCACGTACGCACCCATGCATGCAACACTGAAACTCACCCTTGCACGCACGCAACACTCGCACGCCTGCATGCACACATCACATGATGCAAGACACACGCTCAACCTATACGTGCATGCACCCTTTGTTAAGGACATGGATTGTTACGGGTATTAATCAATCTTATCTGTGATAAGCAGAACATTGATGTTTGCATCGATCTTTATGAATCACAATGTATAAAATGGGCTATCAACATAGTAGGATTAACTACATGAAAAAGATGACGTCACACTCAATGAACAATCATGTTTATGAAATGCCCGCTTCTGACCGCCCTGGCCCACCAAAGGTTCCTCTGCTGTGCATCGCTGCGTTGGGTCACCGACATGCAGGCCATGCACCCAAAGAGCCCACACGCTGGTGGAAGAACGGCGCGGTGTCCTAGGTCGAGTCGAGGTGCCACTGTGTGTACGCCCGGCTGAACACGCCTCCGTGCCGCATTCAAATGCCTCCATGAAACCCACCGTGTGGAAGCCGAGAAACCCACTCGACACACGTCCGTTCATGACCAGGCCGGCGTTAAATGCAACGCCGGCCGAGCTCCTCCGTCCGCCGCCTATTTAATCTCCTATTTAAACGAGGCCAAACGCCGGCCAAGAATCGCACACCTCCGCCGCTCCCCTATCTCCTCCACCATTTTGTCCACTCTTACAATGGCTTACGAAGAGTAGTTATTCCGCATCCAAGACGGCTGGGTAGCCCGACGGATACGAGCTATGCAGCTCGCTGATCCACCTCCCTCCCCTCGCCCGGACGGAGCCGATTGCCGCCCCAAGCCGGTAGCAGTTCAAGAACTCGCCGCTCAAGCCAGCTCGACGAGGAGCGGCGACAAAGGCGTCGTTGCTGCCGTCCCACCGCCGCCTCGTACGCGTCTCCCGCTTACGTGGCTAAGACTCCCATGCCGTGGCCGCGCATGTAAGCAACAAGCAAAGCGGGTGCGCGGGAGAGCGACGAGTCGGTGGCCAGCGCCTCGCGTCGCCGCCATCATCGAGGAGAAGTAGAACACGGAGGCCGCCGCCGCTGGGTCCCATGAAGGCCACCGCGAGGCGACGCCGCGTACATAACAGGTGTCTTGCCGATCCTTTTGTTGCGAGGACCTTTGTCGACCCGCATGGGCTCCACGGAAGAGGTCAATGTTAGGATGAACTCGAGCCGGTGCCGCCATGGCGAAGTAGTGGCCGTGATGAACTCGAACGGTGCCGCCACCATCATCTTCGCACCAGCCAATGATATCGAGTTAGGCGATGGGGAAGCGAGCCGCCCTTTGCGCTGAAGCATATACCTCGGGGCTCCGGCAGTCCGATGATCGTGTCACGGACATGAGGAACACCAATCGATCGTGCGGCGACCATTTAGGCCAGGTATTATATACCTGTGCTGCCAGAAATAGCACCGCGTAGTTCATTTGAATGTAATGAAATCCATTATGTTTGTGTGAAAATCCGGTATTTTATATGATTTCTGTCGTTGTTTATATGAAATATCAGTTTGTCTACGTGTTTGCGTGAATTTCGTCCGGTTGGTTGAGTTGCTATCATAATGTGTGCGGCTACGGTTGGATGGCGTAATTTGCGGGTCGCCGGTCGGTCTGCGGGCGGCTCGGGCGGCGTCGTGGGACAAAAAACACAGCTCGTGCGAGCTCGTTGAGGGAGTCCTGGATTAGGGGGTGTCCGGATAGCTGGACTACCATCATCAGCCGAACTATCATCTGCCGGACTATCATCATCAACCGGACTCCAAGACTATGAAGATACAAGATTGAAGACTTCACCCCGTGTCCGGATGGGACTTTCCTTGGCGTGGAAGGCAAGCTTGGCGATACGGACATGTAGATCTCCTACCATTGTAACCGACTCTATGTAACCCTAGCCCTCTCTGGTGTCTATATAAACCGGATGGCTTTAGTCCGTAAGACTAGAATCACAACAACCCTTACAATCATACCATAGGCTAGCTTCTAGGGTTTAGCCTCCTTGATCTCGTGGTAGATCCACTCTTGTAAACATCCACAATATCAATATCAATCGAGCAGGACGTGGGGTTTTACCTCCATCAAGAGGACCCAACACGGTAAACATCGTGTCCCTTGTCTCCTGTTACCATCCGCCTAGACGCACAGCTCGGGACCCCCTACCGAGATCCGCCGGTTTTGACACCGACATTGGTGCTTTCATTGAGAGTTCCTCCGTGTCGCCACCGATAGGCGTGATGGACTCTTCAATCGATAACGATGCAATCCTGGGTGAGACCTTTCTCCCGGACAGATCTTCAGATTCGGCGGCCGCCGATCGCGGGCCAACTCAGCAGCCATCCGAGCAGATCGAAGCTACGCCCCTGGCCGTCAGTCAGGTTTGAAGCTTAAACTTCACGGCCGATATCCGCGGAGACTTGATCTTGATGGATCTGAGCCACAGCCGAAGCGCCAAGGCTGTCACGATGGGCATGACCTAACTCGCCGCGGACAGCACCTTGAAGGCGCGCTGCACGAGTCCGCTCCGACCCATAGTCCGGAGCCGATCGCTCGGATCGAGGACGGATGGCTGGACACCGCCGGGAGCCGCAACTCCTCGGCGATGGAGCGAACACTTACCTTGTCCCGCATAAAGCTCATGACTCGAGGTGCCGACTCCTGCCGACTCAACCTCCTGCGCCCTGCCACCAACCGATCGGCGCCGATCATGGAATTTACCGCTGCGGACATCTTTCAGCACTCGCCCTTCGCGATATCATAAATTCATCAAGCATCTCTCGCTATCCGAGAGCCCTGGCGAACTACGGCCAGGATGGTTGGGATGCGGACGACGAAGAAATTCAGACCCCACCCACCACCCACCTCGTAGCCACCGTCGACGACTTAACCGACGTACTTGACTATGACTCCGAAGACATCGACGGTATGGACGACGATGCCGGAGACTACCAAGAACCAGTGCCTACAGGACACTAGAAGACCACCTCGTCATACAACATATACATGGTGGACACCCCGAAGGGAAGCGATAACGAGGAACAACGGGACGCGGCAGAGGATAATCTCGCCGATAAAGAACCAAAGCGGCGACGTAGACGCCGCCCTAAGTCCCGCCTCGATCAAAGCAGCCTTCCTAACGACCCAGCGATAGCAGGGCAAACCAGCGGACGACGAACATGACGAGCCGGATAATCAACCCCTTCACGGAGCAATCAACAGTCCGGACACAACACCGGAGCATAAGAACATACACAAAAAACTCGTCGCCACTGCAAGAAGTTTGAAGAAGGAGAAACGGAAGCTCAAAACAGCAGAAGACACGCTCAGAATGAAGTGGAGTAAAGTATTCAAGACCGCAGACAAATATGGCAATGGCCATCAAACTAAGAGCTACCCGAAGCGCAAGTTGCTGCCAGAATTTGACGAAGAGGCCATAGAGCCTTCACAGTCAAAAAATAAAGAGGCCGCCTGGCCGGATAGACGGCCAGATGACAGGGCCAAAGCGACAAGCGGGGCTGCACACAAGCGAATTATAATCCTGGGAAACGGACGGCCCAACTAGGTCCATCTACGGGCCAAAAAGAGGACCCCAGAAGTAACACACCACGACAAGTGTTCAAGACAGCGGCACACCCAATACTGGGCGCCAAGACACCCGCTTATGTTTTACCGATGAGGTGCTAGATCATGAATTTCCAGCAGGTTCAAACCCATAAACATAGAGGCATACGACGCACAACAGACCCGGAGTCTGGATAGAAGACTACATACTACACATACACATGGCTAGAGGAGATGATCTCCACGCCATAAAATAGCTACCCTCAAGCTCAAAGGGCCAGCTCGGCATTGGCTCAAAAGCCTTCCGAAAACACTGTTGGAAGTTGGGAAGAGCTTGAGGACGTTTAGAGCAAATTTTCAAGGGACTTATGTCCGCCCTCCGGATGCGAGCGATCTGAGTCATATAACCCAACAACCCGGAGAGTCGGTAGCAAGAATTCGGAACAGGTTCCTTACCAAAAGAACCAAATAGTCGATCGTCCGGACGCAGGCCCTAGCAGCTTTTAAACACAACGTCCGAGACGAATGGCTTGCCGCACACGCCGCCAAGAGAAGCCTAGAACAATGGCCACGCTAACAAGCCTCATGACGCGCTTTTATGCGAGAGAAGACAGCTGGCTAGCAAGATGCAGCACCAGCGACCCGAGTACATCCGAGATCGAGATGGAACAGATAGTCCACGACGCAGAAAGACCAAATACCGAATAAAGAAAAAAGACCAAAGGGCACGGCGGTCAACGCCGGATTCAAAAGCTCGTGGCCAAACAATACAACACGACCTCTTAAGGAGAACAGAGACGAGCTATCAAATTTAAACAAAATTTTAGATCGGATATGTCAAATCCACAGTACCTCCGGAAGGCCTGCAAACCATACCAACCGAAATTGTTGGGTTTTTAAACAGTCCGGCAGACTCAACGCCAGACACAAGGGGCTCGATGCGCCAAGCGAGGACGATGACGAACCCCACAAGCAGAGCACCGGAAGTCAAAAGACTTTCCCATAAGAAGTCAAAACAGTAAACTCGCTTCACGTGATAGTACGGAAAGCCAACACGGCACTCGCTAAGACAAGTGTCGCACGATCCACCCCAGTGGACCGAGATTGGACGTCAAAACCAATCACTTTCGACCATCTGGATTAATCTAGAAGTATCCGAACGCAGGATAGACTGCCCCGATATTGGATCCCATAATAGACGGACTGCAATTAACGCAGGTTTTGATGGACGGCGGCAAGACTTGAACCTGCTATTTCGGACACAATCCACAAGTGGGATAGACCCTACTACAATTCGCATAGGCGCACTTCCTTCAAAGGAGTGGCGCCAGCCCTTACGCCAGTGCACAGTTTCATTATTACTAGAAGTTGTGTTTGGGTCACCGACAACTTCCGACGAGAAAAGCTAACCTTTCATGTCGCCCCATTTAAAAGTAGCTATCAAGCACCATCGGACGGAAGCTTTCGTCCGCTTCAATGCAATACCACATTACGCGTCTCTTACGCTTAAAATGCCCGGTCCACGTGGCATCATTTCATTATAAGGTCGCCTGAGACCCCGGACACGGCTGGACGAGTCCGGAATAAATAAGCTATGGGCTACCTAGCCGCACATCCCTTCACAAGGGTTTGCACATATAAGCCATAATGAGCTAGCATAGGCTCAGCTTTCTTAATCTATATTTCAATTTTTTTATGCACTTTCTCGCACGATTTCTTTTCCAACCAAGTTCCTCTCTTTTTACAGATGAACAGCGTGCACACCGTCCCGTGATACGGCACAACGGAGACACAGCGCAGACGCAAGAGGGACCCGTTGCAAGGACTCTTTTCGCACCAAGACCCTACGTAAACCTTTCTTCTCGCCTCTTGTTGCTATAATCCCTGGTTTATCATTATAACCAGAGTGGAGATCGGCGTTTTGGCATCGGCGCGCCGTAAGAACCTGCCGTGCACTGGACACAAGGGGCTTAGGGCTTTGTTTTGCCCGCTATTATAAAGACCGAACACCTTCGGGAGTGTTCGGCGCCTCGAAGTTAGGCCTTATATGCATCAGCTCCGAATCATGTCTTTGGTCAAATGTTGGGTTTGCCCGGCTCCTGTGTTTTGCTGCCTTACGCTTCGATCATCGGCTAACGCGGCTCGTGGAGAACTACTACGATTGTGCCCCGCTCGGCCGGGCGAGCACCTCAAGAGAGAAAGCCGAAAACTGACCGTCATGATACAGCGAGACTAGTCAACCACTCGATCGACCATGGGAATGTTTAGGATTCCTCCGCTTTGACGAAGGGCGCTTCGGCCAGCACATACGCGCCCGAATTCGAGAGCGCGGTGCCCCGTGGGCTATGTCGTAGCCCCACCCTCGAACTCCATGGTTAAGTGAAAGTGATAAAGCGTTATAGTCCGTTGCCTCATTTGCTACGCTACCACCTCCTTTACAGGACCGAGACGCCGGATTAAGTGTGAAAACGCGCTATTTTTATGAACACCCCGCACCTTGTGCGTGGGGGCTGAAGCCGACGATCGCCATCTTTCAAAGTTATACACACGATACACAAACGGCCGCATAGGAGATATTCTATTACTTGAACGCATAAGTATAAAAGGCGCTTACATCACAAATATCGCTTTTACATCATATAAACGCTCATTCAACGTAACATTTTTGAGCATCGCGACTTTATTACATGAGCACCACGCAGCACTTCGCCAAAATAGTGCTCGACGGTAACCGGTTATTATCCAACCCGGGTCGCAACAGCGGTGGCATCCATCTCGTCCAATGTGTCTTCACACGGCGAGCGCCATCCGCGCACCCTCTATGCAGGCCGACCGCTTCATCGCTTTGATATGCGGCACCGCCCAAGAAATTGCTGCAATAAGCCAAAGTAACTCTTCGGTGGGGCCTATCCGCCGGATATGGGTCACTATATCCGCCATAGCAAGCCCGACAACCTATTTAGCTCAGCCCACTCAGCCAAACGGTCGGTCAGCGAAGTGAACGCCCGGACTATGGAATTGAGACCAAAACAGCTCTTCCGCCTTGTGATCCTTCCGACTTCGAATGCACAACGGCATCCGCCGCACTCGCCGCTAAGTCCATATAAGGTCCTCCGGACACCACAGCTTGGCCCAATGAGCATATTTTGATCCGTGAACCTTCGGCGCAGCGTAAAGGGCTTGCCGGCTACAATATCTCCGCTGGCGAGTTTTTCCTTCATAGCCCGCATTGCAGTAGCGGGCATTCTTAACTTCGCGGTGGCCTTCCGCAGGTCTTCTTGCCCGCTAGGCGCTCCTTCCCAAGAGCCTCATTGCGGTCGGTAGCATCTTTTAACTTCACGGCCATTTCGCTATCTCTTCCCTGCCCGCAAGCAGCGACCCTTTCGCCGCTAACTCCTCGGCCGCCGAGGCCGCCAGATTACTCCTTCCGCCTACTCCTTGGCTTGAGCAAGTTCGCCCAAGGCTCTCCACGACAGCGGCACTATCTGCATTTCACGCACATATTGTAAGGAGTTGGCTTCGCCCTTACCAAGTGACCGCGCAGCAGAACACTTACCTTGCGACTCATCAAGTCGCTGTTGATCAGCGTGATGTCCGCATCCGCAACATCGAAGTTGCCGCTTTAGTTCAGCAACTCTATCAGTCGGCTGGCCCCGGACAACCCGCCACCTGCATCGGCACGACGGAATTTAAACCTGCGATTTTGATCCTCAACGACGCTGTCGATTTCGACAACCTACCGAGTCTCGGGGCTACTATCTATACAGGCGCATTCTATATGCAAACTGTTAAAAGGTGTGTCATTTTACGTACCTCAAACCCCGCCAAAGAAACTCCCGACGGCATCAGGTAACCCGCCTTCGGCGGACGAAATCCTTTCAATCACCATGCTCATCAATGCGTGGTGATCTTCTGAGATAGACGCCTTCTCAAGCAGATCCTTCAGCCGTACACCAGTTGGCGCCGAACTATCCGGCTTTGCCAAACCCGGGGGCTCCCTCCGTGACGACACTTCAGCGTCTCGCTCTCTATCATCTCCGGACGAAGGTCCCCCGAAGACGAGCTCATCTGCGAAGGACGGAGATCCGAACTACAAGGTAAAAACTTTAGTTATCCTCAGAAGCACAAATAGGGATGTCCCTTATTATAAAACTCCTTTCTTTCTACTTACGGCTCGTTGGAGGGCTGACTCATTAAGGGAGATTGTGCGGCCGGGGCCTCCCCGGACGCAGGACCCTCTGGCGAAGATTTCTTCCCCCGTTTAGGGGCTTTTGCCCCCGGGTCCTTGGAGGCAGTCCTCTTCTCCCCTTGGGGGGAGGGATTCTCGATCCCCTCTTTCAAGAGCCTCCTTAGGCGAGGCAAGAGCTTCCTTGTTTTCCCTTCGCCTTCCTCTCAAGGCGCAACCTCAAGCATCCGGACCAGCACGGATCCGGCGCGGTCTCGGGGAGGGGGCGGACACCGATCAATTTTGCTTCCGCTATCCACTCCTGTAGAAGGAAATTGGTCATAAGGCGAATCATCGAAGGCAAACAAACGGTATATCCGGACTTGGAACTACTTACTTGAGTATCCGGGCGATTGCAGCTTAGTCCAGCATCCTCGGTCAATTCCGGACGCACCTCTTGCGATCCGAAGAATAAGTTATACATCTCCAGGGGTGTCATACCCATGAAGTGTTGAAGAATCCGTGGGCCCTTCGGATTGAACTCCCATAGCCGGAGAGGACGGCGTTTGCAGGGCAGGAGACGCCTAATCAGCATAACCTGCATCACCACCACCATATCGATCTCCCTCGTTAGGAGATCTTGAATCTGCTCGGCAGCAGGGCACGCCCTTTGACGGCCCCAGCTGAGCCCTTGGTTGACCCACGACATCAACCGTCGTGGAGGTCCCGGCAGAATAGGGTGGCGGCTTTTGTCCGCGCCCTCGGAACGGTAATATAGAACCACTCTTGCTGCCACAGGCCGAGCTCCTCTTGAAGGAGCCAGCCCACGGGCATCGGCCCTCTTACTTATGGCCGCCCGCCACACTCCGCTTGACGCCTCGATCATCTTCGGCGCCACATTAAAGGTCTTCACCACATGCCAAGTGAGGGTGACGCGAGGAAGGCTTCGCAGACGACAATAAATGCGGAAATATGGAGGATGGACTCGAGCCAAATCGTGGAATTCCAACCCATAATAAAACATGAGCCCTCTCACAAAAGGATCCATCGGAAGCCTAAACCCCGACGGAGGTGGGATACTAAACGACATACTCGCCGGGCTCGGGGGTGGGGATGGCCTGCCCTTCGGCAGCAACCTGTCGAAATCTCGAAGATGTACTTGGCCTCCCGCAGCTTTTAGCACGCCCTCCTCCGTGACGGAGGAGGGCATCCACCGCCCGGAGGTCGGAACCGACATCGTTGAAGGTCCAAAGCGCTCAATCTGGAGCTCTAGGTGCTGGAACTTGGAGCGTGGAGAGGATTCGATGGAGGATTGAAGAAAAAGAAACGAGCCTTGGTCCCGTTATAAAGAGGGAGAATACCAAGAGCCGTCTCCGTGACCATTTGGGACTCGCCTTCGATAGAGGGGGCGTGGCGAACGGGCGCGGTTGGGTTACCCACGTCCGTATTGATGAGAATCCCGGATTAAGGGGAAACACGATCTCTGCTTCGACAAAGACGTGCCAAGGAAACCGCCTCGCTAGATGCGCTAAGGTGGTAAAGTAAAAAACAATTCAAGTAATGGCTTGGTAGTGGTGTGACGTCATGCCACAAAAACGCCAAAGAGATTGAACTTGTGTATATATTATTATTCTCTCTACGGTGGAATGTGGAATTTATTTTGCGAGCGGACACTATCCCGGTGTTCACAATCTTCTATCATTTGGAGGAGGAACCCGCCTTGCAATGCCAAGCAATATACATGCCGGACTTATCGTCATTGAAGCCTGGTTCAGGGCTCTTGAGGAGTCCTGGATTAGGGGTGTCCGGATAGCCGACTACCATCATCACCGAACTATCATCCGCGGACTATCATCATCAACCGGACTCCAAGACTATGAAGATACAAGATTGAAGACTTCACCCCGTGTCCGGATGGGACTTTCCTTGGCGTGGAAGGCAAGCTTGGCGATACGGATATGTAGATCTCCTACCATTGTAACCGACTCTATGTAACCCTAGCCCTCTCCGGTGTCTATATAAACCGGATGGCTTTAGCCCGTAAGACTAGAATCACAACAACCCTTACAATCATACCATAGGCTAGCTTCTAGGGTTTAGCCTCCTTGATCTCGTGGTAGATCCACTCTTGTAAACATCCACAATATCAATATCAATCGAGCAGGACGTAGGGTTTTACCTCCATCAAGAGGGCCCGAACCTGGGTAAACATCGTGTCCCTTGTCTCCGTTACCATCCGCCTAGACGCACAGTTCGGGACCCCTACCGAGATCCGCCGGTTTTGACACCGACACTGCCTCCAACGTCTTGTACCGGAGGATGCATGACAACATGAGCACCCGAGCCGTTCTCGCTCATCGGTGGCAAAGGCACCGTGGACAAAAGGGTCGCCAATATTTTGGCTACCCCGCAAGATCCAAACAGCCCCTCCCAACAGATTCAAATCCCTCGTTCGCCGTGGAATTTTGCCATGTGGTGTTTTCATGGACTAGCAAGATGCCCGTGCATTGCACGGAACATCAAGATGCATTTTTTTTACAAACTCCCGCATGCATGCAAGGGATAATTAATGTCCTCCTTTGCTAGTACCACGAGGCAAACACCATTAATATTGCATCGATTAGTGTTAATGCCCTTGTATATCTGCAAATTGTAATTTTGATGGTGGCCCCTTGTATATAAAAATGGAGGGAGAAATATGAGAGATAAGGTGAGGAGGAGTGGGGCGTGGTGCCGTGGTGGTGACTGGTGGTCGGACTGGGCGGAGGCATGGGGATGGACGGCGCATTATGTCTAGGTTTGTATCTTTCTCACACACACCCACGTAGGTGGGGGACGTGCACGAAGAGAAGAGGTGCACGCACGGCGCATGTACTCCTGTCTCTTTCCCAACCACACCCGCGCGGGTACACGGTGGAGCTCATTTCTGTACAAAAAAGGCAGCCCACGTGGTAATTTGGCACGTGTACTGGTTGTCCACTTGGTGGAGGGAGGATCGTCTACCATGGGTGAACAAACAAATTGCGACTTGACGCGTTATGTTAAATTAAAAAAAGAGGCAAACCATGTGGGGCCTACCTTAGAGGCAAGGCTCTATACACTGGAGTACTTTTGATGTGTCCCATCAACTCACATAACGAGGAGAAACTTGCTTAGTACGCCGTCTTCCCCGCCCACGGGCGCGGTGGCTCGTAGGATGAGGTGAAGCTTACTACTACTGTAGGCCTTTACGCCCGCTCCCTCGCCCACGCGCGCGGTGGCTCGCAGCACGAGGAGAAAATTTTACTACTCCCTCCGTTTACTCATCGTCCCTACAACGTACTACCTCTGTCCGGGTTTATTGGTCCCCATTGTATTTCATGCCAAATTTTGACCATAGATTAAACTAAGAAAATGTTCACGCATGTCACCAAACATTATATTTTTCAAAACTATGTTCAAATACGAATCCAATGAGATAATTTTTCTTGACATGCATTAACATTTTGTTAGTTAAATCTTTAGTCAAAATTTGTCACAAACTATAAAAGGGACCTATAAACCAGGACGGAGGTAAGTACTTTGGTTAGTACTCCCTCTATTTACTTATACAAGGCCACTATAAAAAATACATTTTGCATCTATACAAGGCCATAAATAGTAATCAAGACAAAATTTACTACTCCCTCCTTTCCAGTTTATGGCTCAATTTCAAAATCTCTCCAACCAAGGTAGACGGTGAGTGGTCGAATTAATTTTGTAGTTTGCACAGTACGCTCGTTTTTCTCAAGAAGTTATGTTTACCGAGGCATTAATTAGAACGAATGCATGAATGACCACTAAATTTTCATGAACTTGTACATGCATTGGTTAGTTTCCTCTTGACATCGCTATGCGTCGGGTGATCTAACGCACCTCAAAATCCAACATGTAATGGTACTACTACTAGTATAGTAGAATTGAGACTTATCAAACGGAAAAGCGAATGTTTTTAGATGAGCCCTATAAACCCTAGTGGGTACGCATCCGTAAAACAGATTTTTCCAAAACTAAGTCGCCCCTTTCATGAATTCGTAGTATACTCCTCCGTCGACGCCCCTTTCATGAATTCTGTACTTCCGTCACGACATGTGGGACATATAGCAACCGGTCGACGTGTCAAGCACCAAATAACAAAGGCAGAACAGCAGGGGGATGCACCCCACTGCATCGCCCAATGAGTAGTAATGAGCAATGAGACGCCAAATCACAATGCCGCACCTTCCTGCACGGACGAAGCAACCATTATTTCACACTTAGGTTCGACATCATCTCAAACCACGTACTAGTATTGCTTCTGCCTCAAGAGGGACACGCGCATCGCCTTGGTATATCATGACACGTGGGACCACATGACAGGCCATGCTCCTCCGCCGATCGCTCGGTAAAATCACCTCATTTTTACTATACTTCCTCCAGATCGGTTTACTACATGGCATGCACGTCGTTCTAGGTTGAGAATTTAACTGGCTATATACATATGTGATGAACAACATGCTAGCCTTTTAAAAATGTATACTTTTGTACAGTAGTACTCCACTATCGATGGATTGCGCCATGGAGCAAAAATTGAAATTTAAAAAAAGGTGGTACATATAGAGAGTGCTCGTCGCCAAATTATGCATATAGTACTATTAAAAAAGCTAGTACATGCTTAATTGGGGTGCTAAATCCTATTAAAGAAATACTAGTACTAGTATGTACATACTGAAGAGTTAAAGTAACGAGAAGAAACATAACATAGTTCTGCTGGGGGCTCAGCACAACACACCCCTCAAATTAAACTAAGCACACCTGAAATTAAACTATGCAACTAATCCGTAGACACCTTTGCATTAGAAGTTTAGAACCACCATGAGCAACGACATCGCCACCTTACTCGGAGTCCTCGCCCACGCCCTCGACTTCGCCCTTGTCCCTCTTCCTCTTGGCAATACTTCTTTGCTTGAACCGCCAACTTGGATGTTGCACTTCATCCAACCCTTGTAGATATTGAAACAAAGGTAGCCATCTATTGTAGCGTACTGGATGTGGTCTATATCTAGTACATTCCGCTGCCATGCATGACGATGAAACGTGTAATGAGGTTTCTCTAGTTTACTGTATGAAGGATGAACCATGGCTCCTGCCAGGGTTAGCATTGAAGGCTGACGATAGGGCACCAACCGATTCTTCTGGAGGTCGAACGGATTGCCTACAACGAGGCCTATCTGACGCAGGACTTCTTTGTCGTTCTTAAAATCTACATTAACGAATTTGACTGTTTTGTCCTCGAGGAAGTTCTTAAAATCCTGGCACTCAACGTCGGCATGGCATATGTGGTAGACCAAGCATAAGTCATGCACGCAAACCTGGATCACGGCGGGCTTCTTCCTCTCTTCGTCCTTTAGATCCTTCTCTCGTCCCACGACTGTGGTGTACTCAACATCTAGCCCAGCGACCCACTCATCATGTGAGTTTTCGAACATGCGTCTGAAGCGAGAAAGGCATCCTTTCACCGTCGCGGAAGTACGGGTGTAGATGACGTCGAACTCATCGCCGGTGATGGTTCTAACCTTGTACTCACCGCCGATCGAGGAGATTTGGGACGCCATGGATTTGGGAGGAGGGTTAGGATTAGTGGAACTGCCGTAATGTGAATGGACGGGATGACTAGGAGCGAACCACCGTAGTATTAAAGGACGTGCGGGGACGAGTAGGAGCGAACCGCCAGCGTGCGAATGGCAGGGTAGTGGCTTTCCATTCTCCCATGATACGGGCTTCCGAGAGCCCTTGGATCTGAGATCGAACGGTTGCATGGCATGATTCTAGACCTATGGGTGAATATCCTATCCTGGAGGGTTATTCTTAAAATTTTCAGCAACTTAGCATGCGACCGCTTGATCTCAGATCCAAGGGCTGCCAGCAGCCAGATCATGGTCGCGCCTACCACGATCGCGTCGCTTTCGTCAGCGGTCGCGACATTGGAGATTTAACACGGTGCGTTAGGCTATCCGATGTTGGCATGTCATACATAGTCATCACTTAGTCACTCATACTACAACAAGGTTGGCTATAAGTGTATTTTTTACTCCTCTCTATCTCTTTCTTCGTATTCCTCCTCCCATAATATAAGAACGTTTTTGACACTAGCTAGTGTAGTGTCAAAAACGTTCTTATATAATGGGACACAAGGAGTACTAGTATTTATTGCATTTGCCAAGAGTGACCTCTTCCAATGAAATGGTGTTGCTAAGTTTGCTTCATTTAATTAGCTATAGACTCAAAATTGTCTTTTCACCTAGGTACACGCACTTAGCACCGTTTCTTCCTTGGGTCACCAAACTAGTCTCTCTCTTCTTGATTAACTTGCCACATCAAACTTTATGCCTATGTGGCAAGCTTAAGCACCTGTAGGAGCAAGTAAGTACAATAGTGCGCTTTACATGGCATTTTTGCATATGTGGAGGAAAGAGAGGCAAGGAAAAAGTGGAGAAGTGGGCTCTCATGCAAGAGCCAACCTCTACTACTACATGGTGGAGCATTGGGAGAGGCACCTGTATGGAGGTGGTCAGGAATCGGGAGACTCACGCCGGTCGTAGCGCCGCAGTTAAAATGATAATGGCAAGTCAAATCACGGGGCCCCACCTGTCCAGCAGTAACTCGCTGTCAAATCACACAGCCCTATGTTTGCAGCAGCCTACTCCCACGTCTTCTTGCGTCTCTGTCGAACCGACTAGGCGGAACTGCCCCGCCTACCGCGCAGGAAAAGCCCCGCCCTCGACTTTTAAATACAACTACTCCCTCCGTCTAGGTGAGTAAGTCATCTTACGAAAACCAAATAATCCCAAAATACTAAGGCGTGGTGCATTAACTTCTACCTCGTTTCTTGTTTCTTCAAATATCAACCAATAAGAATCCAATGATATACTTTTTGTGACATACTCCCTCCTTTCCGGTTTATAAGGCTCAAATCTCAAATCTCATCAATCAAGGCATTTTGTGAGTGGAGGAATGTATCTCGTACTTTACAAAACTACCACAATTAAACTCATGCATTAATGTGGATTAATTGCAGTGCATGCATGCTTGGCCACTAGATGAGTAGGAACATTACATGCATTGGTGTGTTCCTCTTTAATTCTTGCATGCAAAGATTTAATGCGCATTGGAAACTAAAAATGAGATGGAGATGAGCCCTCTAAATTGGAAAAACAAGAAAGTTGAAATAAGCCTTATAAAACGAAAAGGAGGGAGTACTAACTCATATTTAGTTAGTCAAATGGATGACCTAGAACTACGTGCAGGCCCTATAAACCGAGACGCCTACAAATAAAAAACTGAGACAGAGAGGGTAGTTCATCACGTATCTTTTTAGATCAATATAGTCGGGATTCACCAAGGAGCAAAACCAAGTGGTAGGCTGCTCTGTCGTGTTGGCGTAACAACTCAAGCGAGGTCATCCGCACGAAATGGCGACACACTTAACAGACCCCTTTGGCGGACATGTGGCTCATCCACCGTCTTGTTCCACGTGCGATGCACCAAATTACAGTTCGAGCAGCGGTTGGAATTGGAGGCACCCGGTCGAAGCGCCACAAGAGTAGAAAATGAGCGATGAGGGTCAAATCACAAAGCCCCCTTTCCCGCATTAAGTCGGACGGACGAAGCAACCATCATTTCACTCTAGCGCGCAAGAGCATAAAGAAAAGAGAAAACAATGATGCGTCGGCAGCTACCTAGGGCACCCTAGGGTAGGGTCTCCACTACGATCCTTTTTTGAAAGCGCCTCACTACAAATCGGCTTCTCCTCGTCCTCTTGAAGAAAACCGATGATGAGTGCGGCGGTAGGGTTTGTAGGAGTACTACAGCATGCGGGGCCACGTCATAGTAAACGGGTTCGAGTCGACGCCTTAAATATGTGTGGGCCGCTTGGTTTTACGGGAACGAGGCAGCATTTTGGGTTCGGGGACCAAGGAGATATAACACGTACAAAAATTGTGGACGAGGTTCTACCGAAAGGCAATGATGCATGGGCCCTGCATTTTGATATACCCGGGCAGCGTGAAATTTGCTACTCTACTCAAAACTAGTAAGGTACACATGTATTGAACGCATGAGATTTGAAACCAAATTATGAATAAATACACACTATAGCATGTAAAGCTTTGAGTCATATATGCATGATGTAGATGTTCGCTTAGTTCTTATAGTTCATCTCATTCAAAATCAATTAGTTTTATAAAATGTTAAGATTCATGGGGTTGTGCATTGTAAATCATAAAGTAAAAAACAAATAATGGCAATTCATTTAGAAAAAATAATCAATTATGATACGTAAGATTCTAGAACAAAGGAGAAGTGCTTGTGTTTTGAGGTTTGTGCATTATGCTTAAGTTCAACCATGGAGTCTTCTAAATTGTACATGTGGCAGATCTGGTGGAATGTTGATGATATCCAACGGCCAAGAGTGCTCGGATTTGCCCATCTCTCCTTTGACCGTCGGGTTAGCTTCATCCAGCGACCATCTTTCAAAGTTATTGGCACACTATATAGTTCTTGTGCCATAGTTGCATGTTTTGGAAAAAGCTACTAGTGGGTTGTACTATCTATTTAGGAATAGAAGATGTATACATGGAAGTTGTAGGAAAGAGATGACATGGAGGATCTCAATTCCTATGAGTAGGGATTGGAAAAGAGATGTCATTTGGTTCACATCATAGGAACTTTTCTATTGAATCTAGAGATGACATGTATCTCAATTCCTATGAGGAGGATTAGTAAAGAGATGTAATTTGGTTCATATCATAGGAACTTTTCTATTGAATATACGCTAATGTTTATTTTCCTTTGAAATTAAGGGAGTATAGGAATCCATTCATATGAACCAAGTGGCTCTAAAGCTATAGAAATGATATCATGTTTATTTCCTTTGAAATGTAGAGTATATGAATCTATTCCTATGAACCAATTGGCTCTAAAGGAAAAAATCCTATAAAAATCATATCATATAGAGTTCCTATGATATTCCTCGACACTAAAGGATGGTTGAAATTGCTGCGGGTGATACGATGGTCTTTCTTTGTAGACTCCTCACCCATCTTTATAGTTACCTCTCAAGATGAATGAAATGATATATACAGGTATTCTACATGTGCAATTTGGTACATGAAAACTCGGTAAAAGTTTGCGAGGTTCTAATTTTCAATAAAGCTATATGCACCGCATTTGAACGGAGGGAGCATACGGCAGTTGCTAACACTCACGTGGAAGATTTGTGTGTAGGAGGAGTGGCTGTTACATTAAATGACATGGCAAACCGACATCGCCGGATGCCGATCTAACGGTTCTTCGGCGTTAAATCGGGAAAAGGCTTGTGGCGAACGCTTGTCGGATAATGATTTACGGACACATGCATTGCATTGATACGTGCCCCCTCTCTCACGCACACGCACCCTCACGAGTCACAACTCTCCCGAGTCCTCTCGCAGACTTCGCCGTGGCACCCATCGCCTATCTGCAGTAGACGCCACGCACATATGTGCTCTTCACACCCTACCCTCGTAACTTCTAAAAACAAAAGACAGCGCACACATTTTATTTTAGCTCACACGTCACACACTTATATTATTACTCTTGCAGCTAACGTTCTTTGGGCATAGTATATATTGTACTCTCACGAAGAGAAGCGGTGCACGCACGCACTAGTTCTCTCACACCCACTGCATGGTACACGAGGAGCGCATTTTTGAAGCCGGTACAACAAAATCACTCCACTATATATAAAAGCAGGAGCCTTAGCGCTTGCTTTACTAGGGTTCCTCTCGCCACTCTCTCATGCTCTCCAGATCTAAGCAAGACATAGGTGGCCACACTCTCTCTCAGCTCACGGCTGGTCACAAATCCGGCGGACAACCTCGACAAGGCAGGGGTGTAGGTGCATCGTTCACGCTGTCGGCGGCGAGGAGGAGACCAACGGCTGCCAGCTGTCCCGATCGGGCGGCGTGCCGTTCTCTCCGAGAGAGCGCCGGCTCGGGAGGGCCTCCGACCCCTTCTTCCTCCTTACGGTATTGTGGCCAAGATGCGGCCTCCCGACGCCGTCTTTGCCACATGCCGACGACCCTCAAGTATATATTCCTTCGAAACCTGCCTTGCTCTACTGCCCCAGCTCTTCCCCTTCGTGTGGATCCTTTTCTACTTCCGTCCGCTGTTCCAAAGCCACCTAGACTTCTACTATTATTAGAAGTAAAGCTAGTTCATACAGTCAACTCAAAGCGTTGGTTCAAACAGGGAAGAAAGTGGGAAAGCTGTAGCATGAATCTAGGACTTTATTCTAAGAGGAAACGGGGGAAAGTAGTAATATCTGTCACTGTTTAAATAACCGGATTTTTGTATTTGCGCAAACAGGGATGTCTGTCTCCATATTGTTTCAGGATGTCTGTCTCCGTATCGTTTCTATCCGCGCAATCAAAAGCACACACCTCAGTTTTAGTACAACTGCAAAAATGAGATGGCTATCCTCGTTGCCGCTGCCTAACCTGCCGTCTTCAAGGTATCCCTACATTGGTAGTAACTAAGGTAGAATGACCAACGCAATCTAAAAGAAGCTGATTCATACGTTTTACTCCCCGATTGCAGTGCAGGGACGAGTGAAAACAACTGCATCCTAGTCCGGAATGCACTTTCAACCAGTTCATCCATGGACCGAGGACTAGCTGGCACGGCTGCACGGTGGTTTTTTGGACAGGTGCGCAGACAGGAGGCATTGTGGTCTGCTTATTTCTGCAAATAGCGGTGCTTAAATTTAGTGGAATGCACAAGAATTTCACCTGGTCAGTACATTGCATGGTTCAATTCAGCATTCCAGCTGAGACCACAATTATAATTGGTTATTCGGAATGAGAGAACCTAACCTCGGATGGTGGCAACAAGAAAAAACAGAGTGAACTCCAGAAATTTAAGCTCGCCGGGAGGCCCTTTGCTCGAGAAGCCTTGCTTGTTTTTTCCTGATTTGTAAACCTTCTCACAACTTTGTCTTTTGCTGTGAACTAGTATATGTTTGTTATGTTCTATGAATCATTGAGATGTATAAAATTGCTTAACTTATGCTTTTCAAGATTTTTATGAAGACGAGTTTAATGTGAGTGTTCCACATGAGCGCTGGACTAGCGTTGAGCGCTTGGAATTTATTACATTGTGGCCTCAATTAACTGCATGAACCATCGTAACAAGATACATAGTTGCTTATATGTCGACAGCAGATTGTTGATTGTTAGCTGGTCGATAGCCTAGTGTTGAAGCGAATGAGCCAATGTGCCGTGTTTTGCACAACTGCTTACAAGTGGGGTAGCACCAACAGTGTTTACAAGTACTTATGTATACGTCGATGCACGGTTCTCGAACGAGTGCTCTATTTCATCAAAACACACACTGCTCGTATGATAAACCATGACAACTTATGTCTTACCATGCCATATTCATGAAAAAACTAGTGAGGACGCATCTGTTTAGGCAACAATTACGATGGTTCTCACATGATTCACGGGCACACAAAAGTAGCAGCAGTTCCCATAGACGGATTCAAATAGAGTACTAGCCCCAGAGGGGTCGATAACATGCAAGGTTTGGATAATTAGACACAATCCAAACTACTATTAAACACTAGCTGGGGCAACTATTTCATGCCTCGATCTAATTTGGGCTAGACACAAGACGAACCTTGCCATGAACATCATCGAGGACGTCCCGCAAAGAGCTCAATCCGTGAACCTTCATGAAGACAACCTTGTGGCCTTGCCATCGATAAACTTGTTTGTGGAGGCATGCCACGCCATCTTCTGCGTAAGCTTGACAAGAACAGTATGCCTCACAAACGAAGGAGTAGCTTTGAACTTCTTGTGCTTCAAGACACCTCGACAACACGCTGACAACAAAGTGAGGCTGGAATACAACTCTTCATTGGTATAACCGCAAATGGCTTCCAGGATCCAACAGCCTAAGAACTCTGTTTTCCCAAAGGCGTATATTCAGGTCGTCCGCCTCATAGCGAGTGACATGCACAACCACACAATCCTTATCTCGCATCGGGGCTCTAATTGAAATGAAACAAATTCTGAATTACTTTTCAAAGATAAGAAACACAAGTTATTTAAACCACTATGTATAGCATGGCATCAAGCTAATAAAATTTTGCATTATTAATCACCACATACTTCCTTTTCTAAAAAATCACCACATACTTAGATGAAAAACCACAATCGAGATCGGCAAAGAAGGAAATCACCTTGGGCAGCTCAGCGGGGGACACATCCTCGAAGGGGAAAACTGCTCTGCAGTGCCATGGGGCTGTAACCTCAAGCGGGCGTTGACCATCTCAAGAGTGGCCGTGGCGTATCCGGGTCGGCTCGGTGGTTGCCTCCATCTTCTTGGAGCTCTCTGTCTCGTGGGGATCAGCCTCCGCGTCTGCTCCAATATCGGCAGATCTTTGCCTCGGTTCTCCTTGGTCCATCATGAAACCGACGAATACTAGGAGACCACCGAAAGGAAAACACAATCGCAATGACAATGAAACAAAAAGAGAGTGAGGATCGGTTCTTGCTTTGCAAAAGTTCTTTTTTTCTCTCGAATGAAAATATACCAACATCACGGATCCGCTTACCTTCCCTTCGTTGGGAGAGAAGAACGTGGCCAAGATGCGAGTGTTGCCTTTCTTGAAGACGGTGAGGGAGAAGGGGATTCAGCGAAGAGTGAAATGATGGTTGCTTCGTCCGTCAAACTTAGACTGCGGGGAGGTGGGGTTTTGTGATCGATGTCTCGTTCTTCGCCAGCGCTTCGACCGGGTGACTCTCCGCCTGCATACTGCCTTCTAATTTGGTGGATGGCATTTGGGCCCACGCGCTGCATGGCCCGCATGTCGGTGAACAAAAGTATAACGACATTCATAGAGGGAGACGTTTCAATGACCTAGGAGGAGCCAGAAGCGGTAGAGTGTCTCCACTGTACTAGTAGTAATTGTTTTTCCGGGTAGCAGAGAGTGTCTCCACTGTACTAGTAGTAATTGTTTCTCTGGGCCCAAGACAAAACAGCCAATCCACACTAGTAAATAGTAAAATCAATTCAAAAGGCGCTACCCACACCCAAAGACACCGCCCCCCCCCAAAACCTGGTGCTCTTCTTCCTCCTCGCTCCCACCCACCTCACGTCACCGCGCTCCACTTGTACCCCAAATTCCTCACCTCACTCCTCTGAAAACCCCAGCTCCCTTCTTCCTCACTCCTCTGAGAAAACCCCAGCTCCCTTCTTCTTCGTCAGACTACAACTAGGCTCGTCATTCGTTACTCTGCTCAAATCCGTGGCGACGCGACGCCTCGAGGAAAATGGAGTCGGCTGACCCAGCGCCAAGAAGATGAGGCTCCCACAGGGCGACGCTTTGTGTAGATCCCGCACCCGGCAGCGTGGGAGAAGCGGCGATCCCCCCCACCGGATCCCAGGAACCGTAGAATCTCGGTGGACCGCATCAGCGATCTCCCGACGCCGCCTTGGGAGATCATCTCGCTTCTCCCACCAAGGATTGCTGCCGCACCCAAGTCCTCTCAATTCGGTGGCGCCCTCTATGGCGCGCCATGCCCCTTAATCTCGATGTCATCAGCTATCTCTCTTCAATGATTTTGAAATCCCAGAGCCATCATCTCCTCCCACCAGGCTCCGTTCAAAGCCTCTGCATCCCGTCATGCTACTGAGCAAGCATACCATGCCCTGCATGGTGGACGCTGGCTGAAATCCCTCAATTCACAGAACTACAGCTGCTTGAGTTCTACTATTCCCCGAAATCACATACCACATACCAACGCCATGAACTTGTGCCCTCAAAGCACCGATGTCCATCTCGCGGTTTTCCTCCTCTCTCCACACCGCCACCTTTGCGTTGTGCTACCTACAGACAATCTGGTACTAAACCTTCGACTCCCATTTCTCAAGAAACTTTCACTTGTGCGGGTTCAGATATCGGAGGCCTCATTGCACAACATCATCCACTCCAGCTTGCCCTGCTACTGGAGTGCTTGGTGCTTGTTTTCACAGCTAGAATCGGTTGTCTCCAAATAAAGTCGCCTAACCTTGTAAGAATTGGAATTTCTTTTGACGGAAGGTAGCTCATCATCCAAGATGCCCCTTCACTTCAAAGTTTGATCCTTGATTCTAGTTATTCACCGTTGCAAATAACCGTCCTCTCTGCACCTAAACTGGAGACCTTGTGTGTAATACATGATCTTTGTGCTCATTTCAATATGGTGTTTGGCTCCACAGTTCTTCAGGTACTTTATATTATCATCTACACTTGTAACCATAAGCTGCATTTTAAATTTCTGCGCATAATTTATATATATCATCTTGGAGTACACATTTTGTACTAATATTATGTTCTATGCTCAATGAAGAGTTTCTCCATGGATGGTCTATCAATGGTGCTAGATTCTGTCAAGATCTTATATATCCAAATGAATAGTTTTGATCTGAACAAGATTATTGGCTTGCTGCAATGCTTTCCATGTCTCAGAAGTTGTATATAAAGGTGATAATTTCACGCACATTGAAGCCCGCATATAGTGTACTAGAATTAACTGTTCAACTGTTGCTCTTCGACACTCTTCTTTTAGACCTTAACTGTTTTCAATCTTCATGTCTATTTAGGCAACATGACGGGTAAGAAAGTTATAACCAATCGGTGGATTCGTAAGCATCGGATTTTCTCACTTCTCATGAGATTCGATTGAAGACAATAACGCTAGAACGATATGTAGCCAACCGTGCAAACACAAGATTTGTCACATTCTTCCTCTGAATGCGAGGTTACTATTGTCCATCGTGCTTAAGTTTATCAGCAACATGGTTTTGACGGATGGGTATGTCGAAGAGCAAAAAAAGGAGTTTCAGGTGGGCAAAAGAGCTTCTGAACGTGCGGGCTTCTATTTACAACATATTGTGGTCATAATCCAGTAAATTTTATGACCCAAGATGTTCATTCTATGGACCTGACCGATCCATTTGACCGTGACTGCCGAAAACAGTCTTTGGAGTTAGATGTTGTTGCCCTTTTCAATCTGTTTTTTTGTAAACCGATGAACAATCAACCTCGTGCTTTTGTACAGTTTGTAAGATGGAGTTAGATGTTCCTGCCCTTTTCAAATCGGCTGTGACTGTCATATTTTCTTTGAAACAAGGCAAATGGCTTGCCATTCGCTTAATTTAGAGTGAAATATTGTAACAAATCACAACCAAGGAAATAACATCACTCACGCCGGCTGCTTGAGCTCACTGTGCATTACAGAAGCCAAGTGATTAGCCCCCACCAGCACCCACAAACTTATTTCGAACTAGCACATCAAATGGGCTGTAAATTTTCATAGGAAAGGCTGCATGACCGTGACATATTTGGATTTTGACATCTCTTGTCTTCTTGCTCCAGCCGCCCAAACCAAACCACCACGTCGGCTCCGCCGGCTCCCGCCTCCCATGGCTGGCTGCGCCTCCGCCGCCCTACCGTATGTACCTCTCAACATTGGCCAGTCCTCCTCTATTCCCCACACGCCCCGTTATTCTCCGGCGACGTCAGCCCCAACACGCACCCGTGCCGAACCACCAACCTCGTACTCCTCTCCGCTGCGACTTGACGGGCGATCTTCAACGGCTCTGTTCGTTCCGTCCCGAGGCCTCGCTGTCGTCCTCCGCTTTGCGGCCTTGGTTCGCTTCGCCGTGCTTGTGTGCTCCGCCCTCTTGCGTTGTCAACATCGTCAACAACCGAGAGGAACAAGGAGATGATCAGACGTGGAGAGGATGACGATGAGGGACCCACCAGCGTCATGGCAAGACGCAAGCAAGTGCCTCTATAGTACAAGCCCAAAATATGGTTCCTCCTAATGGTTGGACATCCGGGGCTCACGCCATTGTCAACGTAGTCAATAAACGAGAGAATTACAACACGAAAGCGGTGACACGAGGGACCCAAAGAAGTCGCGCAGTTTTTTTAGGAACAAGCGGTTGTTATTTATACTAGTTTTAGCGACGGATCGTGGTAACAACGGGCTGTCTGGGGTCAGTGGCCCGCCTAGCCAGGGGTTTTATTTATGTTTACCACATCTTGAGCCCAGTTGTGTTTTTTTCTTGCTGAAAATGGCTAGCCCAGTTCTATTTTTTTAAAGAAATACCCAAACAAGGCCTACTTGCTTTATCGGCCCTGCTGGGCTGCAAATCTTTCAAGACGATGAGAGTTTCATTCGGTTTGCCCAGAAATGGCGTGTACATTTTTTAAAACAAATCAAACCGGGAATTAGTTTCAACTTTTTTTTAATTACAAGATCTTAAATTCCATTGATTTTTATGCATGGACAATTATTTGGATTTTATATTTATATAAATTATTTTTCAAAATAGTTTGAATGTGAATCGATATTTCTGGATTAAAAACTGTTGACCGCACTGAAATATGCAAAATTTCGTATACTTTTTAACCGTGGCCACAATATGGGGTGTAATGCTAACAAAAAGAAGATGGGATCCAAAAAAATCTTAAGAATTAGCAAATAGGCAGATAGGCTGTATGCTGTTTTCCACAGATTTGAGGCTGACTTGTGCGCCTAGTACAGGTTGATGCGTATGCTTTCATTAAAAAAAAGGTTGACGCACACGCAACGCCCTATCAACTTAGTCAACACATGAGAGCAAAGGATCGTTGGATGTCCATCCAACGGCCGTCGTCTTCTTCAATCTCTGCTCTTCATGCTCCAAATTGCTCAAACAAGCGCCAAGGACTGCATGCTCCCTCCTCCCGCGGCCGGCTATGCTGCCGCACAGGCTTCACGGCCCCACCGTACTCCCATCGCTTGCCTAGCCATCCCTCTACTCACCCACACATGCTGTTATTCTCCGGCGACGACAGACGAACCAGTAAACCCTCGTACTCCTTCGCGTGGGAAACAACTGCAGAGTATTCCCTGGCTCCGTGTCGTTCCCTTCCTAGGCCTCGCTGTCGTCCACCGCCCTGGTGCTATCAGCGCTGCCTGGTCAACATGGTCAATGAACGACATCCATTGGAAGTGGACTGTACGTGGAGAGGCTGACAGCTGGGTCCACGGCCGCACGCAAGGAAATGCCTCCTTATTACGCGCAAAATAATGATTCCTCCACCTGACAGCTAGGACCCACAGGGGGGCCTCTGTATTTCGCAAAAAAAACGTTCCCCCCGCTGACAGGTCGGACCCACCAGCTATATCTTCACACGCAAGGAAGTGCCTCCTTATTACGCCCAAAAAAATGAATACCCCCTCCTAGCTGGGACCCACCATATTGTTGGGCTGACTTGTGGGCCTACTAAGTTGATGGGGACGGAGGGCTTTGTCAACTTAGTCAATACTCCAGTGACCGTATGATGTCCATCCAACAGCCATAGTGCTTATTCAACCTCTGGTCTTCTTGCTCCAGTCACCCAAAGCAGCGCCGGTCGTGCCGCCTGCTCCTGCCTTCCGTGGCCGGCTATGCTACCACCTGCTCCTGCCTCCCGTGGCCCGGCTCCGCGTCGTCCCCTTCCTAGGCCTCGCCGTCGTCCACCGCCGTGGTGCTCTCGGCGCGGCGTGGTCAATGTGGTCAATGACCGACTTCCATCGGAAGAGTACTGTATGCGGAGAGGCTGACAGCTGGGTCCACGACAGCCGTAAGGAAGTGCCTCCTTATTATGCAGAAAATAATTATTCCTCCACATGACAGCGGGGACCCACCGGACGGGCCACCAGTATTTTGTGAAAAAAATCGTTTTCCCCTGACTGCTGGGACCCACCGGACGGGCCACCGTATTTCGCAAAAAAAAACGTTCCCCCCGCTGTCAGCTCGGACCCACCGGAAGTGCCTCCTTATTACGCACAAAAAAAATGAATACTCCCCCGGCTAGCTGGGACCCACTTGTGGGCCTACTAAGTTGGCCGGGAAGAAAGGCTTTCTCAACTTAGTCAATATGAACGATCCTAGCTCCAGTGACCGTACGATGTCCATCCAACGGCCGCAGTGCTTATTCAACCTCTGGTCTTCTTGCTCCAGCTGCCCAAAGCAGCGCTGGTCGTGCCGCATGCTCCTGCCTCCCGTGGCCGGCTGTGCTGCCGCGGAGGCCTCACCACCCCTACTATTCCCACCGCTGGCTAGGCCCTGCGGCGATGGCTGCCTCACACCGCAGCCGAACCAGTGAACCCTCGTACTCCTCTTCGCGCGGGCTTCCACTACCGCGTCTTCCCCGGCTCCGCGTCGTCGTCCACCGCCGTGGTGCTCTCCGCGCGGCGTGGTCAACATGGTCAAGGAACGACTTCCATCGGAAGAGTATCAGACGTGGAGAGGCCGATACCGGGTCCATGGCCACAGCCCAGTTTTTTTGTGATTTGCCAAGTAAGTCGCTTTGTCGGGCTGTTGGGCTGCAAATCTTTCAAGACGAGAGAGCTTTCATTGGTGGCCGAGAAAATGGCCCATCAAGAATGAGAAATGGGTTGTACATTTTTAAAACACATCAAACCGGCAATTAGTTTCAAATATTTTTTTTCATTTCAAGATTCTAAATTACATTAATTTTTATGCGTGGAGAATTTGTTGGATTTTATATTGCTATACATTTATTTTTAAAATCAGTTTGAATGTGAGTCGAAATTTCGGGGTTAAAAACAGTTCAGACCGCACTGAAATATGCAAAATTTCATATAATTTTTTAACCGTGGCCACAATATGGGCTGTAATGCTAACAAAAAGAATATGGGCTCCAAAAAAAACCTTAAGAATTAGCAAATGGGCTGTAAATTTTAGAAATAATGGCAGATGGGCTGTATGCTGTTTTCCACAGATTTGAGGCTTTCCTAAAAAAGGTTGACGACAGCAAAGGACGGTTGGATGTCCATCCAACGGCCGTCGTCTTCTTCAATCTCTGCTCTTCCCGCTCCAAATGCCAAACAAGCGCCGGCGGGACTGCCTGCTCCCTCCTCCCATGGCCGGCTATGCTGCCAGCAGCCTCACCGCCCCATCGATTCCCATCGCTGGCCTAGCCATCCCTCTACTCACCCACACATGCTTGTTATTCTCTGGCGATGGCGGATTTAACCATAAACCCTCGTACAATCGTACTCCCCTCCGCGGGAAACAAGCTGCGAGTCTTCCCTGCCTCCATGTCGCCCCTTCCTAGGCCTCGCCGCCCACCGCCGTGGTGCTCTCGGCGCGGCGTGGTCAATGTGGTCAACGACCGACTTCCATCGGAAGAGTACTATGCGTGGAGAGGCTGACAGCTGGGTCCACGGCCGCAGCAAGGAAGTGCCTCCTTATGACGCGCAAAATAATTATTCCTCCACCTGACAGTGGGGACCCACCGGACGGGCCACCGTATTTTGCAAAAAAACGTTTCCCCCCTGACTGCTGGGACCCACCAGCTACACCTTCAAACGCAAGGAAGTGCGTCCGGGCAAAAAAAAAGATTCACCCCCTTGACTGCTGGGACCCACCAGCTACATCTTCGCACGCAAGGAAGTGCGTCCGGGCAAAAAAAAAAACGATTAAGCCCACGATTGCTGGGACCCACCAGCTACATCTTCGCAGACAAGGAAGTGCGTGATACCGGACCCACCTGGTCAAGCGTATATAGCGTTGTCATTCTGGTCGCGAACGTGTACGTACATACTGGTGGATGTAGAGGCGCGCACGTGTCGTAGTAGAGGCGCGCACGTAGCATGTACACGTACGTACATCGACAAGGGTGAAAGAAAGAAAATACGGCCACGTACGTACATACGGGCAGGGTCTCGAATGCCTACTCACGCATACGTACATGGCTGGGTCGGAACGGAGAAACAACGTCGTCGTCGTGTTCATGGGGAGGCAATGTAATGCGTCGTGTTCATGGGGAGGCAACGGAATGCGTCGTGTTCATCGGGAGGCAACGGAACGCGTGGGAGACAACCGGCTGGGTCAGAACGGAATGCGTGGTCGTGTTCATCGGGAGGGCTTGGACGGAACAAGCAATGGAAACGAGGCCTGGCGTACCGCACAACGTAGGAAACGGACCTCCTACGTTCGGAACATGGTCCTGTTGATCGGGAGGGGTGTGGCGTACCACAAAACGGAGGAAACGGACTTCCTACGGTCGAAACGGGGGTCCTGTTGATCGGGAGGGGTGTGGCGTACCGCAAAACGGAGGAAATGGACCTCCTACGGTCGAAACGGGGGTCCTGTTGATCGGGAGGGGTGTGGCGTACCGCAAAACAGACGAAACGGACTTGTGTTGGAATGCTACGGTCGAAATGGGGGTCCTGTTCATCAGGAGGGGTGTGGCGTACCGCAAAACGGGACTCCACGGGATACTGTTCATCTCCACCGTCGACCTCCTCTAGCCTCCACGGGTTCCTGTTCATCCAGCCTCCACCGCGTGCTACTCCACCAGCTCTTGCTCAACCACCCTCCACCGCTCACTGCTCATCCAGCCCTCCACACCACGGGTCCTGTTCAACCACCCTCCACGGCCACCCCTCCACCGTCTCATGCTCATCCAGCCCTCCACACCATGGGTTCCTGTTCATCCAGAGGCAACGCCACCGCTCACTGTTCATCCAAACCCCCCCGCAATGCTCACTGTTCATCTAATTGATCGGCTTCATTTAGCAGCAGATAGCGAAGAATCGCCCATCGGGTTCGATTAACAGCCATCGATTGATCGCCGGGTTCGATGAACGCGTAGCTCGCAAAGGCAATCGCCGGGTTCGATTAGAGCCAACGCCGCACACACGCCAGCAGCGTCGTCAGAGAAAGCAGCGCATCGCTCGCCCCGACCTCCCACCGTAACCGAAACTCCCGAAATTTTCCTCCCCTCGCTTCTACCACGGTTTTTCCGTCATGGACGGCCCAAAGAATGTCATGCAGCTGCGTCTCCGGCCCGCCTGTGACGAAAAGCCCATTTTCTGTCATGATTTTTGTCATAGAAGTAGGAGCCCACCACATCTATGATGATACCGGGTTTTGTCACAATTATCGTCATAGAAGTGTCATATGTATGACAGAAATTTTTTTCGTTCGGCCCAAAATGTCACAGATGTGTCTTTTTTTGTAGTGGGTGAGGGTTTTTTTGACGTGGGGATGGTGAGGGTTTTCTTTTTTCTTTTTTGAATTGGGTGGTGATGGTTTTCTATCCCACAAATAATTTCGGAGGCAACGGTTTGCTAGAGCCAACCATGTGTGATTGGCGCAATAGGCAAAACGAAAGTCATTGCACATGGTTCCAATTTTGGGAACCGCGTGTGATTGAAGCAACAGGCAAAATGAAAGTCATTGCACACGGTTCTAGTTTTGGGATCCGTGTGGGATTCATGTACTACATCTGTCCTGGTTTATTGGTCCCCTTCATAATTTGTACCAAATTTTGACCAAATATTTAAATAAGAAATGTTTATGCATGTCATCAAAACTTATATCATTGAACACCATGTTCAAATACGCATCCAACAATATAATTTTTGCTGACCTCCACTAACATTTTGTGAAATCTTTAGTCAACATTTAACACAAATTACAAAGGGGACCAATAAACAAGGACGGAGGTAGATTCCATCAACTAAACTGATTGCATCCATATCCATAGTTAGACATAAGTAAACATAGATTAAACATACTCAGACATAGATAATAAGCGTGCACGTACACAAGCATAGTTCAACTGTCATTAAGCATTCTCAAGCATACATAGTTCGATCCCACATCTCATCTCACATGCTGGCACGATCCTGAAGCTTCTCCAGGCACTCGGCGTATGCGCCTTGCACCACCCTGCGAGAGTAATTCTGCTTGTAGGAGCCAACGACCCTTCCTCTTGCATGCGCCAGAACACTTTGATACGCGTCATGAAGCTTGTGGTTGCAAAATGGGCATCGATAGCCGCCGTCCCAGGTCCTAATACGCCTGTTATGCATTCCCTCATAAAGCTCCCTCAGGATTTGCCTCTTGTACCTCCTCTGGACATCTTCATCCTTGCTGTCCACATCATTAGACACCACCTATACAAATAGTAAAAAATGTGACATCAAATTAACGGTTACAAACTAATATCTAGCGAACATTTGGCAGTTGCCCAAAATTGGCATCAAATCAATGATTACATGCCGTGAAGTAGGATTAGGAATTTTTGGCTATTTATTTATACATATCCAGAGATTATGATTCGATTTTTAAGCACATTCATCTATGTACAGACCAATCTTGAAGAAAATAATGGCACATTCAAAATCAATTGTCAAGTCCTGGCTAGGAATTATTAGCACAAACACTAACCCTAGTCAGATTACTAGCAGAAATCATTTCCACAAATGAAACAACTAATCACTTATCACTTGTATCATTCAAACAATCAATACACTACACGAATCTAATGAAACCTACTCAGATTTCATGGATTGGGAGAACATAACCATAGGATTTGTATTCCAAAAAGGGGGAGGCAGGAGTAACCAGAGAAACCCTAGGATCTATTTGACACATAAATGGGTATAGATGACTAACCAGTTGTCCGTCATCGTCGGAGTCATCGCCGGAGTGGTCGTCGGAGTTGTCGCACGAGTCGTCACCAGAGTCGGTGTGGAAGTCCGCCTTCGGCTGTGGAAGCTCGACACCGTCGACGATGTTAGGGTGCAGGGATAACTCGCCGGCGGTGATGGCAACCTCTGTCTCCATCTCCACGCCGTGCTCTGGTGCTTTAGCAGCCCCGGCGTCACCACTCCTCCGATGGGGCGCTTCAGCGGCACCCTCATACACTGACGACTTTGAGGACTGAGAGTGGCGTCGAGGATGCAACCAGAGAGAGAGAGGATTGTGTGTGTGGCGAGGATGGGGGTGCGGCCGCTCGGGCGCACCATTAATATGGAGTAGTGGGAGAGAGGCAGGCGGCGGTCAAACCGCTGGCTCGCCTCCCGGTGAGCCTGCGCACCGGAATGCTGGCATGCCTACCGTCGTTTCACACAGCTACTCACACACCTCCCGATGACACTGCGCAGTGAGCACGCCTCAGTAAATTCACAAACCTGCATGCATGCCTCCTGGTCTGCCTGCACGGCGGACTGCTCGCATGCGTCCCGTCAACTCACACCTGCTCGCACGGTACACGGGTCGCGTGGTGGCACATATATTGTTTTTCTATTTGGATGATTAATGTTGCCGCTTAATTGCTTAACGAAGCATGTCGCGTATCCATTGTCGGTCTAGCGCTCACGATTCAAATAAATAATCTGTTTGGAATATTGGTTCCCAATTATTAATAATCTCCCATTTGTAATTAGATAAAGATTACATCAAAAGTGGTCTCAAATTTGACAAAAAAGTACAATGCAACTTTGTATTGGTGTCCATATGACAACACGCTAAGTTTCATGAACTTCAAATAAGTTTTGGATGTACTAGAATTTAAAAATCAAGATTCTCAATGTTTGAAATTTGTTGCACGGGGAGTAAACATGCACCTAGTGAGACACATGTGTTTTTTCAATCCATTTAGGTGCACTGTCACGTGTGTATGTAGCTCAAATTTGATTTTTTGCACATTATACCTGTAGAAAATCAATCAATTAATGTACTAAAACGTCTTAATGATCTCTGTTTTTTTTGGAAATTAAAACGTCTCTCCTTTGGTAACATATGTTCACCACGGGATAATTAATTTAACATGCATCGTAGTTGTGGTGGGTTCGCGGTGTGTGTGTGGGTGTGTGCGTCTGGGGTGGCGGGTGGCTCGCAGTACACTACGAGTTGTGATCCACCGTGTGGGTTGGCCATTTTGTTAGGCAGGCCGGTGCCGCATCAGAGTCATGAATTTGTTATTTAAAACATTACACAACCCTTTCATACATACATGTTTTGGTCACATGCAGTCGATGGTTGTCCTACACGACACTCGATACTCGCGTGTGACGCTTTCTACGTACCCGCGAGGTTGTAGTCCATCACTTTGATGAACAGCCGGCAGTGAGGTTAATTTCACCAGCAAGGTAGAATATTTTTTGTTTGTGTTATGGTGGTATATAGTACGTGTCGAAGAGGTGGGAGGGGACTAGCATATATACTATACGTACGCATTCGTGAACAAGTACATCTCACTCAGTGTCAGGACTTTTCAATTTCCGAGGCACGTGCCACATCAAAATTGTGAAATTGGCTATTCAAACATCACACAACACCTCTTTGGGCCACATGATACAGGAGGCGGTTATCCTAGCTAGGACACTCACGTGTAACGCTTCCATCTGTGGGCCCACGAGGCCATCGTCGATGGATGCATCACTTTGAACTATATTGGGAGAGGTTAATTAATTTCACCATCGATGAGGATTCTTTGGGTTATATTATGGTAGGAGCATATAGTATGTGTCGAAGAGGGGGAAGGGGACCATCATATGTAGTACGCTTCATGAACCTCGTTCTGTGTGGGTGCATGATTTACTGTTTTTGAGGCAAGTGGCACATCAAAGTTGTGCATTTTGGGCATTCAACATATGTTTGGCCCACATGCAAAGCGATGGTGGTTGTCCTCTCGCACCCACTTAAGCGGATATCAACGATATCGATGCTTTCCATCTGTGGGCCCGCTTGGTCCATCACTACTTTTTGCCTGACAATGAGAGAGGTTAATTTGACTTAGGAGGGGATTATTTGTTTGCTTGTAATTATATATATATATATATATATATATATATATATATATATATATATATATATATATATAGGGCTGGACTATTCTATTACCCGTAACAGAATATTATTCTGTTACCCCCCGCCCTATATAGGCGCGACGCGCAGATCACCGTAGAATCCCCCCGACCCCAACCTGCCTTCTTCCGCCGGAGGCAGGCTCGTGGGCGAGCGAGCAACGGCAGCAGCCAGAGCGAGGGAGCCCGCGGCGCCGTGACTGGCCGGCGACGGATCCGCCGCCTCCTCCTCCATCCTTCCATCGCCGGATCCAGCGACGGGGTCGTGATCCCCACCTCCTGCTTCCCTCCATCGCCGGATCCATCGACAGGGCCGTGATCTCCGCCTCCTGCATCCTTCCGTCGCCGGATCCATCGTCGGGGTCGTGATCCCCGCCTCCTGTCTCCCTCCGCTGTAGGATCCATCGACAGGGCCGTGATCCCCGCCTCCTGCCTTCCTCCGTCGCCGGATCCAACCATCATCCCCGCCTCCCGCCTCCCTCTGTCGCCGGGGCTCCTTCTCTGGGGCAGTGATCCCCGCAAGGTGCTGCCTCCCCGGACCTCTTCGCCAGACGTCCACCACAAGCAGGAGCTGCCTCAATGGCGCCGCCTCCCAAGAACATGCCAGTACGACGCCCACGAGAGGTAGAAGAAGAAGTCAGTCCACTGGAGGTAATGTCTGCTTCCCACGTTTGTGTCAGTCCATCAGTTCATCAGTCCTGCTATGAAGAAGAACCAGATAGTACATTGCAAATGCTTGATCAGATCATTACACCCCTGCCACTTGATGCACAATTTGGATGTCGAGGTTACTGTCAGTACCTCTAATATGCTAGCTTCAGTTCAAGCCAAAAAACATAAAAGTTATGCATCAGCCCAAGGAGCTACTAGGCTTTATATAAGGTTCAACTACCACTGCAAGTTCTATGATGTTATTTCTAATAGTATATGCCATGTAGTTGTGTCAGTTCGAACTAGTGAAAGAATGTTGTTGAAAAAAATATACACTTGTTACACAGTAAGTTCAATGATACATAAACTAGGAGTACTTCTAGTGTATTTGCATAAGTTATAGATGAACGAAAGAGAAGACATGCATCAGTTCAATGTCCAGTTTACAAGCAGTGCTAAAAAACAGTACATCAGTACATGTTGAAAAAAATATACACTTGTTACACAGTAAGTTCAATGATGAAAGGCTCGATATAGTTGAATAGAGGGGGGGGGGGGTGAATAGGCAACTAACAATTTTTAGCTTTTCTTTACCAAATTCAACTTTGCATGAAAGTAGGTTGTCTAGATATGCAACTAGGTGACGAGTTGTAAAGGCTCGGTCGCCGCCTTCAAGGGCACCAATAGTGGAATCACGGCATCTCGCATTGTGTGAGGGCGTGAGGAGAATACGGTGGCCCTAGTGGCTTCTTGGGGAGCATTGTGCCTCCACACCGCTCTAACGGAGACGTACTTTCCTTCAAAAGGAAGGAACTTCGGTAACACATCCTCGTCTCCACAACTTAATTGGAGGCTCCCAACGACACCACGAAGCTTCACCACAATGGACTATGGCTCCGAGGTGACCTCAACCGTCTAGGGTGTTCAAACACCCAAGAGTAACAAGATCCGCTAGGGATTAGTGGGGGGAATCAAATTTCTCTTGGTGGAAGTGTAGATCGGGGCCTTCTCAACCAATCCCGAGCAAATCAACAAGTTTGATTGGCTAGGGAGAGAGACCGGGCAAAAATGGAGCTTGTAGCAACAATGGAGCTTAGGGATGGAAGAGGTGGTAAACTAGAGGAAGAAGACACCCCTTATATAGTGGAGAGACAAATCCAACCGTTATCCACTTACTCAGCCCGTGACTTGCGGTACTACCGCTCCAGACAAGCGGTACTACTGCAAGGGCTCGCGGTACTACCGTGATGTGTCGCGGTACTACCGCTGCAGCGGTAGGGTCTAGTCCAGGCCAGAGCCGCCAAGGCTGAGAGCGTAATCGCCACCGACGCGGCATTATCGCTCCCCTTGCGGTACTACCACAAGGCCAGGATGGACTAGGCTGGTAAGGGCACGGATGAATAAAAATACATCCGTGTCTACTTCCGCTGAAAATCGAACGGTGAAAAAATCCGACAGGGTACTACGGCACCTGGCTTGCGGTACTACCGCGCAGGGAGCGGATGTAAAAATTACATCCGCCTTACTTCCTTCGTGCTCTCGAGCCGGACCAGACTCGTAGTACTACCACGCACTGGGCGGTATTATCACAGAGGGCGCGGATGTAAAAAATTACATCCACCCCTACAGCCGCAAGAGAGGCTGAGCCTGGCCTATGGATACGGTACTACAGCTCCATAGGAGCGGTACTACCGTCGACGCCACGGTATACATCATGAGGCCTTGCGGTATTATCGCGAGGGGCTCATGGTACTACCGCCCTAGGAGCAAGATTACCGCATGCCTCAAATAGCAGCACTTAGGAATCCTTCTTTTTGGACAGAAAAGGAGATAACGGAGGATGCTCCAAAGCGCAAAGGGAAAGGCGGGGTAAAGGAAGAAAACGTGTACGTGATGTTTCCACCCAAACCTTTCCACCGTGGACCCCCTCTTAATAGAACGGCTATCCTACGACTCAAATCCACCAAAAGAGACGTAGAACACCTCCGTCTTCAATAGTCTTTGAGTGGTACCAAACCGTCTTGTGCCTAACGACGAAGCAACTGAAATACTCAAGGCACACGATTAGTTCGCAAAAGCATTGTCATCAATCACCAAAACACCTTAGGGATAAACATGCCCTTACAAATGATACATAAACTAGGAGTACTTCTAGTGTAGTTGCATAAGTTACAGATGAACAAAAGAGAAGACATGCATCAGTTCAATGTTTAGTTTAGTGTTAAAAAACAGTACATCAGTACATCAGTGTTGAACAAGAACGTTCTTCAGTTTGACTGAAAACAAAACCAGATTAATCCCAAAACTGTTGAATGTCATTGTAGAAGCATGCAAGGCGGCACACGCAGCGAGCGTTTGATGAGCCAAGCAGATATGGGGCACCACCTGGTTGGGTAACACGAGAAATACCACCTGGATACTTCAACAATACAGGTAGATTTCAAGATACACCGGAATCATCAGAAGCACGGACAGGTTCTTCTATGCAGCAAACACCAACATCTGGGAATACAAGCTTTGCCGCTGCTGGGTTGCAACAAGGCCAACAATATCACCAACAACAAATGTTTTCCTTCCCCAGCGCATGCAAAAAGCCAAGGACAAGAAACCGTGGATGGGTTGCAACAAGGCTTCCACCAGTCGCTCCGTCAACATCAATCATCCGTGCTGCAAAAGCGGTTGCGACGGGAAGACCAGGCCAAAGAGAAATAAATTTTGGCCACTCTAGCAGGTTCAAAAGTACAAGATATGAGCCATATAGACAGGAGCAACCTCACAATGAATCTGAGGGGAGACGGACGTACAATGGGAGACGGAGATCTTCGTTAACGTTGCTCCCTCCAAGAGATGCATTGCTACATGTGCCAAGGGTGACACCACCTGCGCCCATACACCAGGGTGAACAACAAACATCGGAGGCAGCGCAGAGGTATACACATGTAAGTATCCATATAGAAAAGAAAATACAAGCATAATCCATACCATGGTACTGTGACCACCCCATCTAACATTTTCATAACTACGTTTTTGTTTGCTCACTGTTGTGTGCAGCCACCTAACATTGAAGCTTACATTCTGCCAAGGCTAGAGATGCGCTTTGAAACTTTCGAAGAAACAAAGAACTTCTACAACATATATGCAAAGCACGCTGGTTTTGCTGTCAGGGAAGGCCCCAAGTTTAAGACCAGAGCCTACCTTTATTGCACGTGCTATGGAGTTTATGAATCCAAGGTGTCTGAAGCAAATAGACAGCATAACAAGACGACAATCAGAACTAACTGTGGGGCTAAAATGAGGTTTAAGAAGGAAAAGGATGGAGTATTTGTCGTAAAAGAGATAGTCTGGGAACACAACCACAGGCTACAGCTCACCACAGAAATGCTTGTCTTCTTGCACTCCCAAAAAACTTCCACAAAACAATCTTGGAGTACGTCAAGTACCTGCAGTTCAAAGGCATTGAACACGCGCAAATCATGAGCATACCGGGCGGTGATGACCCTGGTAGCTACTTCCTCGAAATGAATGCCAAAGACCTGATTAACCTGTAAGTACAAACTTGTTCTCCTCCAATAAACCGCCTCCGTCTTTTTTCCTCTGTCAGTACAAACATATTACGCAACGCATGACCTGATGCCAGTTCAACATGCATTTTTGAATGAACTTTTAATATGCAGGAAAGCAAAGAATTCAAGGATTGATGATGTGGACGATGTCCTAAAGACTATCAACTTCTTTAGGGAGATGAAAGTTATAAACAGGGAATTCTTCTGTGACATGCAACTCGATGAGTCCGACAGAGTTAAGAACATATTCTGGGCGAACGCAAGCTGCCGAGGGGCGTATCAGGACTTTGGGGACTGCGTAACGTTTGACACAACATATAAGACCAACAAGTACCATATGCCACTTGGGGTGTTTCTCGGAACTAACAACCACTTACAGACTACATTCTTTGGTTTCACCCTGATAAGAGATGAGGATGCAAATTCATTCAATTGGCTGTTCAAGACATTTTTAAGGTGCATGAGAGGGAAGGCTCCTACATGCATCCTCACATGTACAACCGCCAAAACCACCCCCAACCACCACCCCCCATCCAAAAAAGGAAAATAACACAGTAAAAATGTTGTGTCAGTTCTATTGGTATATATGCACAACCATCTGCTGACCACTTTGAGTCTATTTTCTCATTACTAGACCAGTGCCCGGCAATGGCTTTGGCGATCCCAGATGTTTTCAAGAACACAATACATAAGCTATGCCGCTGGCACATTATGAAGAAGTACAGGGAACATCTCGCGTACCTATACTACCTGCACGAAGACTTTAAGGATGAATTCACATCAATGCTCAACTGGCCCCTCATGCCAACTGAGTTTGAGGCTGCCTAGAAAAGACTCATGGATAAGTCCTCCATGTTGGAAATATGCCCTAGAGGCAATAATAAATTAGTTATTATTATATTTCCTTGTTCATGATAATCGTTTATTACCCATGCTATAATTGTATTGATAGGAAACTCAGATACATGTGTGGTACATAGACAACACCATGTCCCTAGTAAGCCTCTAGTTGACTAGCTCGTTAATCAATGATGGTTACGCTTTCCGACCATGGACATTGGATGTCGTTGATAATGGGATCACATCATTAGGAGAATGATGTGATGGACAAGACCCAATCCTAAGCCTAGCACAAAGATCGTAGTTCAGTATGCTAAAGCTTTTCTAATGTCAAGTATCATTTCCTTAGACCATGAGATTGTGCAACTCCGGATACCGTAGGAATGCTTTGGTGTACCAAACGTCACAACGAATCGGGTGGCTATAAAGGTGCACTACAGGTATCTCCGAAAGTGTCTGCGGGTTGGCACGAATCGAGATCGGATTTGTCACTCCGTGTAAACGGAGAGGTATCTCTGGGCCCACTCGGTAAGACATCATCATAATGTGCACAGTGTGACCAAGGGGTTGATCACGGGATGATGTGATACGGAACGAGTAAAGAGACTTGCCGGTAACGAGATTGAACAAGGTATCGGATACCGACGATCGAATCTCGGGCAAGTACAATACCGCTAGACAAAGGGAATTGTATACGGGATTGATTGAGTCCTTGACATTGTGGTTCATCCGATGAGATCATCGTGGAACATGTGGGAGCCAACATGGGTATCCAGATCCCGCTGTTGGTTATTGACCGGAGAACGTCTCGGTCATGTCTACATGTCTCCCGAACCCATAGGGTCTACACACTTAAGGTTCGATGACACTAGGGTTATAAAGGAAGTTTGTATGTGGTTACCGAATGTTGTTTGGAGTCCCGGATGAGATCCCGGACGTCACGAGGAGTTCCGGAATGGTCCGGAGGTAAAGATTTATATATGGAAAGTTGTTGTTCGGGTTCGAAAAAGTTCGGTTTTTTCGGTATTGTACCGGAAGCTTCCGAAGGTTCCGGAGGATTCGGGGGTTCGAAATTGTTCCACCACGTCCAATACAGTAGCATGGGCTGTAAGGGGCGCCTAGCCTTAATGGGCCAGGGGCACCTGCCCCCAAGGCCCATGCGCATGGGAAGGGAAAACCCTAAAGGGGAGGCCTCCACTTGACTTGGGAGGCACTCCTCCCCTTGGCCGCCCCCTAGATGGGATCTAGGGCTGGCCGCACCCCTGGGGTGGGAATTTTAAAGGGCGCAGCCCCTTCCCCTATATATACTTGAGGTTTTGGGGCTGCCATACACATGAGAACTTCTCCTCTTGGTGCAGCCCCGCCTCTCCTCCTCCTCTCCCTTGGTGCTTGGCGGCCTCGGGATTGCCACGCCCTCCACCACCACCACGCCGTTGTGTTGCTGCTGGATGGAGTCTTCCTCAACCTCTCCTCTCTCCTTGCTGGATCAAGGCGTGGGAGACGTCACCGGGCTGTACGTGTGTTGAACGCCGAGGTGCCGTCTGCTTGGCACTAGTATCTCCGGTGATTTGGATCACGACGAGTACGACTCCTTCAACCCCGTTCTCATGAACGCTTCGCTTAACGATCTAAAAGGGTATGTAGATGCACTCTCCTTCCCTCGCTGCTGGTTTCTCCATAGATAGATCTTGGTGACACGTGGGAAAATTTTGAATTTCTGCTCGTTCCCCAACAAAGGCATCATGAGCTAGGTCTATTGCGTAGATTCTTTGCATGAGTAGAACACAAAGTAGTTGTGGGCGTTGATTTTGTTCAATATGCTTACCGTTACTAGTCCAATCTTGTTTCGACGGTATTGTGGGATGAAGCGCCCGGACCGACCTTACACGTACACTTACGTGAGACAGGTTCCACCGATCGACATGCACTTGGTGCATAAGGTGGCTAGCGGGTGCCGCCTCCCACTTTAGTCGGAACGGATTCGATGAAAAGGGTCCTTATGAAGGGTAAATAGCAATTGGCATATCACGTTGTGGTTTTGCGAGGTAAGAAACGTTTGCTAGAAACCCATAGCAGCCACGTAAAACATGCAAACAACAATTAGAGGACGTCTAACTTGTTTTTGCAGGGTATGCTATGTGATGTGATATGGCCAAGAATAATGTGATGAATGATATGTGATGTATGAGATTGATCATGTTCTTGTAATAGGATTCACGACTTGCATGTCGATGAGTATAACAACCGGCAGGAGCCATAGGAGTTGTCTTTATTTATTGTATGACCTGCGTGTCATTGAACAACGCCATGTAATTACTTTAATTTATTGCTAACCGGTAGCCATAGTAGTAGAAGTAATAAGTTGGTGAAACAACTTCATGGAGACACGATGATGGAGATCATGGTGTCATGCCGGTGACGATGATGATCATGGAGCCCCGAAGATGGAGATCAAAAGGAGCAATATGATATTGGCCATATCATGTCACTATTTGATTGCATGTGATGTTTATCATGATTTGAAATCTTATTTGCTTAGAACGACGGTAGTAAATAAGATGATCCCTCATTAAAATTTCAAGAAAGTGTTCCCCCTAACTGTGCACCGTTGCGAAAGTTCGTCGTTTCGAAGCACCACGTGATGATCGGGTGTGATAGATTCTTACGTTCACATACAATGGGGGTAAGCCAGATTTACACACGCGAAACACTTAGGTTGACTTGACGAGCCTCGCATGTACAGACATGGCCTCGGAACACAAGAGACCGAAAGGTCGAGCATGAGTCATATAGTAGATACGATCAACATGAAGATGTTCACCGATGATGACTAGTCCGTCTCACGTGATGATCGGACACGGCCTAGTTGACTCGGATCATGTAATCACTTAGATGACTAGAGGGATGTCTATCTGAGTGGGAGTTCATGAGATGAACTTAATTATCCTGAACATAGTCAAAAGCCCTTTGCAAATTATGTCATAGCTCGCGCTTTAGTTCTACTGTTTAGATATGTTCCTAGAGAAAATATAGTTGAAAGTTGACAGTAGCAATTATGCGGTCAGTAGAAAGCTTATGTCCTCAATGCATTGCTCGGTGTGCTGGACCTCGAACGTGGTCTGTGGATGTTGCGAACATTTGACACACATGTTTTGATGACTACGTGATAGTTCGTAATGTTAAACGGCTTAGAATTGAGGCACCAAAGACGTTTTTGACGTCATGGAACATATGAGATGTTCGAGGGCTGAAATTGGGATTTCAGGCTCGTCCCACGCCAAGAGGTATGAGACCTCCGACGAGTTTTTCTAGCCTACAAACTAAGGGAGAAGATCTCAATCGTTGAGCTTGTATTCAGATTGTCCGGGTACAACAATCACTTGAATCGAGTGGGGCTAATCTTCCGATGAGATAGTGATGTTTCTCCAAAGACATTGCCACCAAGCTACTAGAGCTTCGTGATGAACTATAACATATCGTGGATAGATATGATGATCCTTGATGTGTTCGCGATGTTTGACACCGCGAAAGTAGAAGTCAAGTAGGAGCATCAATTGTTGATGGTTGGTAAAACCACTAGTTTCAAGAAGGGCAAGGGCAACAAGGGATACTTCATGAAACGGCAAAACAGTTGCTGCTCTAGTGAAGAAACCCAAGGTTGAACCCAAACCCGAGACTAAGTGCTTCTGTAATGAGAGGAACAGACATAGAAGCGGAACCACCCTAGATACTTGGTAGATGAGAAGGCTGGCAAGGTCGATAGAAGTATATTGGATATACATTAAGTTATTGTGTATATTACTAGTACTCCTAGTAGCACCAGGGTATTAGATACCGGTTCGGTTGCTAAGTGTTAGTAACTCAAATAAAAGGCTACGGAATAAACGGAGACTAGCTAAAGGTGAGTGACGATATGTGTTGAAGTGTTTCCAAGTTTGATGTGATCAAACATCGCACGCTCCCTCTACCATCAAGATTAGTATTAAACCAGAATAATTGTCATTTGGTGTTTATGCTGAGCATAGACATGATTGGATTATGTCTATCGCAATGCGTTATTCATTTAAGGAGAATAATGGTTACTCTATTTATTTGAACAATGCCTTCAATGGTCTTGCACCTAAAGGAATGGTTTATTGAATCTCGATCGTAGTGATACACATTTTCATGCCAAAAGATATAAGATAGTAATGATAGTACCACTTACTTGTGGCAATCGCCATGTAAGTCATATTGGTGTAGAACGATGAAGAAGCTCCATGTTTATGGATCTTTGGACTCACTCTTTTGAAAAGTTTGAGACATGCGAACCATGTCTATTGGTGTATACGCATGAAGAAACTCCATGCGATGGATCGTTTGGACTCACTTGATTTTGAATCACTTGAGATATGCAGATCATACCACATAGGCAAGATGACCTAAAAGCCTCGGTTTCAAAGAAGATGGAACAAGGTAGCAACCTGTTGGAAGTAACACATTTTGATGTGTGCAGTCCAATGAGTGCTTTGAGGCATGCAAAGTGAATATCGTTATGTTCGACTTCACGATGATTCGAGTAGATATTGAGTATATTTACTTGATGAAACACAAGTCTGAATTATTGAATGGTTCAAGTAATTTCAGAGTGAAGTTAAAGATCATTGTGACAAGAGGATAAAATGTCTATGATATGATCATAGAGATAAGTATCTGAGTTACGAGCTTTGGCACGCAATTAATACACTGTGGAAATTGTTTCACAATTAATACCTCCTGGAACACCATAGTGTGATGGTGTGTCCGAACATCATAGTTGCACCCTATTGGATATGATGCATACCATGATGTCTCTTATCGAATTACCACTATCGTTCATGGGTTAGGCATTAGAGACAACCACATTCACTTTAATAGGGCACCACATAATTCCGTTGAGATGACACCGTGAGAAATATGGTTTAGAGAAACCTAAGCTGTCGTTTCTTGAAAGTTTGGGGCTGCGACGCTTATGTGAAAAAGTTTCATCGTGATAAGCTCGAACACAAAACGGATAAATACATCTTCATAGGATACCCAAAATGGTTGGGTATACCTCCTATCTCAGATCCGGAAGCAAAAGTAATTGTTTCTAGAAACGGGTCCTTTCTCGAGGAAAAGTTTCTCTCGAAAGAATTGAGTGGGAGGATGGTGGAGACTTGATGAGGTTATTGAACCGTCACTTCAACAAGTGTGTAGCAGGGCACAGGAAGTTGTTCCTATGGCGCCTACACCAACTGAAGTAGAAGCTTATGATAGTGATCATAAAGTTTTGGATCAAGTCACTACCGTACCTCGTAAGGGGACAAGGATGCGTACTACTTCAGAGTGATACAGTAATCCTGTCTTGAAGTTCATGTTGCTAGACAACAATGAACCTACGAGCTATGGGGAAGCGATTGTGGGCTCATATTCCGACAAATGGTTAGAAGCCATGAAATCCGAGATAGGATCCATGTATAAGAACAAAGCATGAACTTTGGTGGACTTGCCCGATGATCGGCAAGCCATTGAGATAAATGGATCTTTAAGAAGAAGATGGACGTGGACGGTAATGTCACTGTCTATGAAGCTCGACTTGTGGCGAAGAGTTTTTTTTCACAAGTTCAAGGAGTTGACTACGATGAGATTTTCTCATCCGTAGCGATGCTTAAGTCCGTCGGAATCATGTTAGCATTAGCTGCATTTATGAAATCTTGCAGATGGATGTCAAAACGAGTTTCCTTACCAGTCTTCGTAAGGAAAGGTTGTATGTGATACAATAAGAAAGTTTTTGTCGATCCTAAGGATGCTAAAAGGTATGCTGGTGTAACGCCCCCGATGCGGCTATATCTCCCACGTGTCGAGGCACGACTTAGAGGCATAACCTCATTGAAAGCAATGTCGCAAGTGAGGTAATCTTCACACAACCCATGTAATAATTAAGGGAAAGATACATAGTTGGCTTACAAATGCCACTTCACACAAGACATAAATAAACATCCATCATTCGAGTACACTCAAGGTCCGACTACGGAACCAAAATAAAGAAGATACCCCAAATGCTACACAGATCCCGAATCGTCCCAACTGGGCACCACTACTCGATCATCCGGAAAGACTCATAGTAACGACCACGCCTCGTCGAACTCCCACTTGAGCTCGGTGGAATCATCTGCCTTGGCATCGCCGGAACCTGCAACTGTTTTGGAAGTATCTGTGAGCCACGGGACTCAAAGAATCTCACACCCGCGAGATCAAGACTATTTAAGCTTATAGGAAGGACATAGTAGTAAAGTGGAGCTGCAGCAAGTTTACTAGCATATATGGTGGCTACATCGCAAAAGAGAGCGAGAAGAGAAGCAAGGCACGGTCGTGAAACTAGTAGTGATCAAGAAGTGATCCTGAACTACTTACGCCGACATAACTCCAACATCGTGTTCACTTCCGGACTCCACCGAGAAGAGACCATCATGGTTACACACGCGTTGATGTGTATTTTATTTGAGGTCAACTTTGAGTTTTCTACAACCGACATTAACAAATTCCCATCTGCCTCATAACCGCGGGCACGGCTTTGAAAGATATTACCTGCGCAGGGTGTCCCAACTTAACCCATTATAAGCTCTCACGGTCAACGAAGGATATTCCTTCTACCGGAAGACCTGATCAATCTCGAATCCCGGACTACAAGACATTTCGACAAAGAATAAAACAAGACCAGCAAAGCCACCCGATTGTGCCGACAAATCCCGATAGGAGCTGCACATATCTCGCTCGTGGCACACCGGATGAGCCAGACGTCGGGTTGGCATAAACCTGGATTGCCCGAGGGGCGGACATCGCTCAAGTTGGGCCAGCAATCGAAGGAGAACTGGCCGGGGTTAAAATAAAGATGACCCTCGGGCTCGCGAAACCCGGGGAAAAGGCTTAGGTGGCAAATGGTAAAACCAATGTTGGGCCTTCTTGGGCGAGTCTTATTCAAAGCGAATCGTCAAGGGGGTCCCATAAATCACCCAACCGTAAGGAACGCAAAATCAAGGAACATAACACCGGTATGACGGAAACTAGGGTGGCAAGAGGGAACAAAACACTGGGCATAAGGCCGAGCCTTCCACCCTTTACCAAGTATATAGATGTATTAATTATAGCAGATATATATTGTGATATCCCCAACAAGTAAACATGTTCCAACAAGGAACAACATCTCCATGTTCCAACAAGGAACAAACTTCAGCTTCACCGCAACTAGCAACGCTATAAGAGGGCTGAGCAAAGCGGTAACATAGCCAATCAACGGTTTGCTAGGAAAAGGATGGTTAGGGGCTGACATGGCAATATGGGTGGTATGATATAGCAAGTGGTAGGCATCGCAGATAGGCATAGCAAAAGAGCGAGCAACTAGCATAGCAAAGATAGAAGTGATTTCGAGGGTATGGTCATCTTGCCGCAATGTTCTCGAGTTGTCGAAAGCTTGATCCTCGAAAACGTTCTCAACAGGTTCCTCGCTCACGCACTCGCCTCCCGGCTCTACCCAAAGCAACAACACAAACAACGGAACCACAATAAATCACGGTGCAATGCACAATCAACATGATGCAAAACATGATATGATATGCGGAAGTGATATGCAATGCGATAAAAGCGCCCGAAGGTAAATGAAAAACCAGGCATCATCTTGGCAAACCAAGCATGCCATCGGAAAGATGAGATGATTTCGGTAGAAATCGATATAGAGATCACCGGAATCGGATGCACGGGTTGGATATGGCGAGCAAAACAAGAATGGTGAGAAACCTACATAACAGCATGATGTACAAAGCCATGCACGTGTGCAAACTACCTCATAGCATAACGCAAATAAATATGCCCATGAAAAACAACACATAAACATGATGCAAAAAGGCATGATCATAAACTTGCTCAAATGCAGAAACTAATGCCACCACTGAGTTGGTGGGATTTTTCTACCCCAAAAACATATATAATATGTTAGGGTTGCAGTAGAGAAATCATCACAAATGCACTAAGTCAAAACCTGCCTAAAATGGAAGTTAACAGAAATGGCATCTTCCAGATTTGGAAACGTCCAGAAATGGACTTGCCTAAAACAGAAAAGGAAACAATCCAGAAATGGAAAAGCGGGGTAAAGGAAAAAAAATATGCATATGGAGGAGGGCGCTGAGAGGCTGACATGGTGGCCCTACTGTCATAGAGACAGTGGCAGAGTAGGTTTAAAAAGGGGGAAGAAAAGCAGCCTCGGGGGGAATCGAACCCGGGCCTCCCCGGTTGAACTCTGCCCCAGCTACCACTGAGCTAGGCGGCGACGACTGACAGAGAAGGGGCCTCGGCCCCTTAACTACTACTACTACTGAAGAGACGAACCGAAGAAGGAAAAACAGAAATAAAAAGGGGGGCGCGCCTGGGATTCGAACCCAGGTCGCCGCAGTGAGAGCGCGGGGGTCAAACCAGCTCGGCTAGGCTAGGGGTTCGGTAAGGTAAGGGACTCGGGCCTACTAGACCAAACTACCAGGCCCTGACTCGAGGCAGAGAAACAAACGACGACGCCGGCGAGGCAACGGCGTTTACGGCGGCTCTGCGGCCTCGAACAAGATGGGTGCACGCGGGAGAACACCACGGAAACATGAAGGGACGAACCCGAGAGGGGAAACGCAAACTACACACGCCAACTACGCTGATCCCAAAACTACAGACACGCCGGAGCACTACGGGCGCGGCAAGGACACGAACCAGAACGAGGCCTGCGGGTGCCAAAATGCCAAGGGGAAGGATGGGAGAGGGAGGAGCGTTACCCAGCTCACCCTAGGACGCGACGGGTTCGACGGAGACGGGCTGACGGCGAGGCCACGGAGCTCTGAACCTCGGCGCGGCGACCGACAGAGAAAAAGACGAAGCAGGGCGCCGAGGAACTTGACGATCCGGCATCAGAATCGACGTCGCGGACGAAGTCGACGACGAGGAAGAAGAAGGACACGGGCCGCAGGGTTGGGGTGGCCGGAGAGCACGCCGGCGACGAGGCGCGCTCTCAGATGCGCTCGGGACGGAGCGGGGCGGCGAATCTGGTGGTTACTCACCTGGCGGCGGCGGCGAGAGGGAGAGGGAAACCCTAGGGGGTCGCGTGGACACGGAGAGGGGATAAAAGGAGGCTAGGGCGACGGGGTCGAGCTCACGCTCCCTCGTGCTCGGGGTCCCCATGGCGACGGCGAGAGGAGAGGGAAAGGTGGGTGAGGTGAACAGCTGTGTCGCTGCCAAAGGGACCGGCGCGTCCGTGGAGTAGCACTAGCGGGGTATCTGCGCTCTTGGGTGCGCGAAGGCAGGGAGAGAGAAGCGAGCGGGCTGGCGCGCTCTCTCTGGTCTGCGGGGCTGAGGGTGCTGGGCCGGCGACGAGTGACCGGAGCCCAGGTGGAGAGGACTCGCTGGGCTGCCACTGCTGCTGCTGCCTTCTTTTCTTTTTCCTTTTTAAAAATCAAAAAGAAAAGAAAAGAAAGCACAGAGAGAAATGAGAAGAGTTGGAGTGAAAGGAAAATATCCCCAAACTCCTGGAATTCTCCACAATTTTAATAAATTGTAATGGTCTTTTTTAGAGGTAGAAAAATAAGACAAGTTTGAAAATATTTCAAACTTGTGTCATTTTTGAACCTGACCAAAACAACTTCAATTGAGGAGGTTTTTGGCAGAGAGGTTTAGTGTAGGGAGCAAGAATTGCAGGGAGAAGATGAACATTAAGGAGAAAGGAAAAGATGGCACTTGATAAGGAAAGAAGTAGAGGGAAGGAGGAGATGGTAATGCAAAATGAGAATGGCACATGCAACAACATAACATGTGAGAGATCACCACAAACACATGATAAGAATGGAATGCAAGATGACAAGAGACACAAATGCAATATGGTAAAAGAGCAAAACAAAGAAAAGAGAAAACCCACATAACCAAACAACATGAGGCCAAGCATGACAAAAACCCACAAGAATTGGATGAGGTCAAGTTCATATATTGCCCAAAAAGGGGAGTTACATCCAGGGTGTTACAACACTCCACCACTACAAGAGGATCTCGTCCCGAGATCTAGGACTGAAAGAACTCCGGATATTCGGAACGGAGGTGATCCTCGCGATCCCAGGTAGCTTCTCGATCGGAATGGTGTGACCACTTCACTTTCAGGAATTTGATTGACTTGTTGCGAGTCTTGCGCTCGGTATCTTCAAGAATAGCAACGGGGTGCTCATGATAAGAGAGATCTTCTTGAAGGTCAATCTCTTCGAAGTTGATAGTGTGTTCAGGAGTCTTGAAGCACTTGCGAAGCTGTGACACGTGAAACACATCGCACGCTTGCAAAGTTGGATGGAAGCTCGTTGATAGGCGAGATCGCCTCTTTTCCCAATGATCTTGAAAGGACCCACGATCTAGGGGCAAGCTTCCTTTGATACCGGGCGGCGAGTGCCTTTCATTGAGAGACGCGGAGGTAGACATGGTCTCCGATTTCAAAGTCACATCACGGTGCTTATCATCATAATAACTCTTCCGACGCGATTATGCGGCTTTGAGATTCTCACGAATGACTTGGCACATTTCTTCTGCTTCTGTGATCAAGTCATTGCCAAGAAGTTGGCGTTCACCTGTCTCAGACCAATTGAGAGGAGTACGGCACTTTCTGCCATAGAGAATTTCGAATGGGGCCTTGCCCGAACTCGCTTGGAAGCTGTTGTTGTAAGAGAACTCGGCATAAGGAAGACAATCTTCCCACTTCATACCGAAAGAAATGACACAAGCCCTGAGCATATCTTCAAGGATTTGATTTACTCGCTCAACTTGGCCACTTGTTTGAGGATGGAAAGCTGTGCTGAAACGAATGTTGGTGCCCATGGCCTTCGAAAAGAATCCCAAAACTTGGAGGTAAAGATGCTGCCACGGTCCAGAAGAGATCACTTGAGGAATGCCGTGCAAGGAGACAATCTCGAGGTGTATAGCTCGCCAACCGAGCTGCTGTGATGGATTCTTTGATAGGAAGAAAATGAGCCACTTTAGTAAGCTTGTCAATGACAACGAAGATAGCATCATTTCCACGCTTGGACTTTGGAAAGCCAGTCATGAAGTCCATTTCAATATGATCAAACTTCAATTCAGGAATAGCAAGAGGTTGGAGGAGACCAGCTGGTCTTTGGTGTTCGCTTTCACTCTTCCGCAGACATCACATTCATTCACGAATTGAGCAATTTCTCGCTTCATTCGAGTCCACCAATATGACTGCTTGAGGTCATGGTACATCTTCGTACTTCCGGATGAATGGATAGAAGCGAATTGTGAGCCTCGCTCATAATGACTTTTCTCGGATCACCTTTAGGAACCACAATCCGTCCTCAAAGAACAGAGTGTCTTTGTCATCAACGCGAAGCACTTGTACTTGGAAATGCCCTTGTCAATACCACGCTTCACCTTCTTCACCATGGTATCCAGAAGTTGAGCCTCACGAATCTGATCTTCCAAAGTAGGAGAGACTATGAGGTTGGCAAGAAAGCCTTGAGGAACAACTTGAAGATTCAGCTTGCGGAAAGATTCACAGATCCGCTGAAAGGGCTTGAGGATTAGACTGCTTGCGATAAGCTTTCCTGCTCAAAGCATCTGCAATGACATTGGCTTTGCCTTGAGTATATTCAATACTTGGGTTGTACTCTTGAATCATTTCACCCATCGAGTCTGCTCGAGGTTGAGGTTGGGCTGAGTGAAGATGTACTTGAGACTCTTGTGATCGGTGAAAATGTCCACTTTCCTTCCCAACAAGAGATGTCTCCAAGTTATTAATGCATGGACAACTGCCGCCAACTCAAGATCGTGAGTGGGGTAGTTCTTCTCGTTGGGCTTCAACTGGCGAGAGGTATAAGCCACAACTCTCTTCTCTTGCATTAACACAACACCGAGACCTTGAAGAGAAGCATCACAGAAAACTTCATATGGCTTGGATTCATCAGGAGGAGTCAGAACAAGAGCTGTGACGAGTTTCTCTTTGAGGGTATTGAAAGCAACGTCACACTCGGGAGACCAGACATACTTCACATGCTTCTGGAGAAGGTTGGAAAGAGGCTTTGCAATCTTGGAGAAGTTCTCAACGAATCTTCGCAATAGCTTGCAAGACCAAGAAAATCATGGAGCTGCTTGACATTCGAGGAGGTTCCCAATTCACAATTGCGGACACCTTCTGGGATCAACAGCGATGCCCTTGGCAGAGATGATATGACCAAGATAAAGCACTTCATCAAGCCAAAATTCACATTTGGAGAACTTAGCATAGAACTGATACTCTCGAGCTTGTCTAGCACCAATCGCAAATGTTTGGCATGATCCTTCTTATTCTTGGAGAAGACCAAAATATCATCAAGATAGACCAAGACGAATTCATTGGTGTAAGGATTGAATATGAAATTCATCATCCGAGAAAGTTGGAGGAGCATTGACGAGGCCGAAAGACATGACAAGATATTCATAAGAACCAAAACTTGTTCGAATGCTGTCTTGGGAATATCTTGTTCACGAATGCGAATCTGATGATACCCCATACGAAGGTCAAGCTTAGAGAACAACATAGCACCTTTGAGTTGCTCGAAAAGCTCATTGATGTTGGGAAGTGGATACTTGTTCTTGATTGTCTTCTTATTCAATGGACGGTAATCGACGCAAAGTCGGTCCGTGCCATCCTTCTTCCGGACAAAAGAACACCACAACCCCAAGGAGATGAACTCGGCCCGATCAAACCAGACGCTCTTGTTCATCGAGCTGCTTCTTCAATTCCTCAGCTCATCAGGTCCAAGCTTGTATGGACGCTTGCAAACGGGTTCGATGCTGCTCAAGATCGATAACGAACTCAATCGGCCGATGAGGAGGCATACCCGAAGCTCTTCCGAAAGACATCTTGGTACTCACAAACGATCGAATCGAGAGATGGCATTCAGTTCGCCCTTCTCATTGAGAGAAAACAACCAATGGTTTCATCACGAGCGCATAGATGATCACATCATTAGAAGAATGAGTCAATTGAATTTCCACGCAGCACAATCAATTTGAGCATTGTGCCGATAAAGCCATCCATTCCGAGAATAAGATCAATATCCGAGTCACCAAGGACAATTGGTTTAGCCAAAACCTATAATCGCCCATCTTGATAGAAACATCCGAACCATGGAGCTTGCATGCATGAATTTACCCGAGAGACAACCGATAATGGTTTAGGCAAATCTTGAAAACCAACTCATGCTTAGATGCAAAAGGTCTTGAAATGAAAGAATGCGATGCACCAAAGATCAAATAAGACTTTTGCAGAATATTATTAATCGGAAGATTACCCATGATCACATCAAAGATTCCTCCGCTTGAGCTGCATTCATCATGTTCACCCTTGCAGACTTGGGATTATGCTTGACCACCGCATTGCTGGAAGATTTCACAGAGGAGGAGGCGGAAGGCGCCTCGGTTGAAGCACTTGTTCAGATAGTGACCCTTCTGCGACACTTGTTGCAAGTGACCTCGAGAGCGGACGGTGGTAAGGAGCACTTGACCTTGGAGCTTGAGAATTAGACTTGTTCTCGAGCTTGGGTTGGGTGGGTGGGAAGATCCACGGCCACCGAGTTCTTCTGCTGGTAAGGCCGACGGAACGGAGGAGGGGCAGTAAAACTTCTGCTGCTTGGCTGCCACTTGAGAGGACGAGGAGGACTGAACGCATCCCCGATTCTCTTCTTAGAAGCCTCGCTTTGAGTTGGGCCGCTTCTTGCTTGAGTGCCATGTTGTAGAAATCATCATACTTATCCGCTCAAACAGCACAAGAGGTAATTGCAGATCTTCTCTCGCACCACCTCTGAATTGATAGATCATACTCTTTTCATCGTGTACGCCTTGCTTAGCAAAACGAGCGAGCTTCGAATTGGATATTGTATTGATAGACAGACAAGGTGCCCTGCTTGAGATTGCGGAACTCCTCACGCTTGCTCTCAACAACACTTTTCGAATGTGATGAGCTCGAAATCACGGCGAACTCATCCTGTAATGACACGACCTCCTCTGGAATCTTTGTATTGTCGGTACCACTCAGCAGCTTGATCCTTGAGTTGAAACGATGCAAACTTGACAAAGTCCTCAGGTCTGACATTGCTACAGTCAAAGTGCTTGCAGATATCCACTAACCAATCGTCAGCGTCTGTGGCCTCGACACAGAAACTGAAAGACTTCGGCTGATTAGCGAGGAACTGACTGAGAGTAGCAAAGTGTGGCTGATTGTTGCCTTGACCTTGATTGCCTTGATTGCCTTGATTGCCTTGCCCTCGATGCGTTCTTGCAAGAGCTGCAAAATCATCGAGCATTGGCATTGGTGGCTGCCATGATAGCTTGCCGTGCCTCCGGAGGCGGAGGTGGAGGTGGAGGTGGAGGTTCGATGATCCCCATCATTGCGATCCGGATTCAGACGCTTGGCGGAGCCATCTGAAGAGGGTGACATCCGTTAGTCCTTTGATAGACAAATGATAAGTAGAATCAATGGATAGAAATTGCAACATATAGTCTTCACAATAAACATTCAACAAGAATGAACGAATGAATTCCAAAGATAATCATCACACGCCCATTAAGGTGAGAAGCCACTTAGATAAAGATATGGAAACAACATCTGCCTTAGAAACAATTCAATATCACAACCGAAAACAAAAGGTTGGCTTCTAGAATGAGCCGAACAAACACATGATAAAGATTTCGCCCAAAGTGTTAGTGGTGGGGCCCACACGGACACGACGATATAGCGGACGTCACGAATGACTAACAAGACGCCCCGAATCAGCATAGCCAAGGATTCTTTAAGACGCCTCGCGACCATCAGAATCGACCGTGAATGGGCGGACCACTAGACGTTGAACCCCAATCTCAAATCATACATCCGTCGGAAAGAATATCCTGTAAGCTACTAGAATTCCCACCTATAAACTCCCAAACTTTCTGTTATGCAATCTGGTGTTGGGGATACAGGACACAAAATATATCACCCAAACTAACAATACCTAGATCCACCAGTATCCATCCGTCAACACATAACCAAGAAATCCTCGAAATCGTGTACCTCGACCTTCAAAAACATCCGTTATGCAAGTCATGGCAATACTCCACTTTTCGCCACAATCTTCGGGCTATCAGGTTATCTCACCAACAACGCACAAAAGAGATTTCGATGTTGGTAAAACTCGTATTCGAATCGCAACGATAAAATTGTGACGACAACACCTCGGAGCTCAACTCCCGGGACACCGCCACAACCCCTAAATGTCGAGGCACCAAGAACAATGTTCTCGCCACAAAACCATCGAACGATTCCAAGATACCCACGTGATCCTAAAAAATTTTTTAAGTGAAATTTGAGAAGAGAAGAGTCAAAACTCTCGTCGGGATACCTCACCAGAGCGATTTAAGGACTGGGAAGTAAAAGAATCCTACTCTCCGATATATATAATCCTAAGACTCAAAACATTTATCCATTCTAGACTCAACAACGCCAACAAACAATCAAGTAGGGGCTCCTAAGTCGGGAAGGCTCGATTACCAACTTGTAACGCCTCGATGCGGCTATATCTCCCACGTGTCGAGGCACGACTTAGAGGCATAACCGCATTGAAAGCAATGTCGCAAGTGAGGTAATCTTCACACAACCCATGTAATAATTAAGGAAAGATACATAGTTGGCTTACACGCCACTTCACACAAGACATAAATAAACATCCATCATTCCGAGTACACTCAAGGTCCGACTACGGAACCAAAATAAAGAAGATACCCCAAATGCTACACAGATCCCGAATCGTCCCAACTGGGCACCACTATCGATCATCTGGAAAGACACATAGTAACGACCACGTTCCTCGTCGAACTCCCACTTGAGCTCGGTGGAATCATCTGACCGCATCGTCGGAACTGCAACTGTTTTTGAAGTATCTGTGAGCCACGGGACTCAGCAATCTCACACCCGCGAGATCAAGACTATTTAAGCTTATAGGAAGGACATAGTAGTAAAGTGGAGCTGCAGCAAGTTTACTAGCATATATGGTGGCTACATCGCAAAAGAGAGCGAGAAGAGAAGCAAGGCACGGTCGTGAAACTAGTAGTGATCAAGAAGTGATCCTGAACTACTTACGCCGACATAACTCCAACATCGTGTTCACTTCCCGGACTCCGCGAGAAGAGACCATCACGGTTACACACGCGTTGATGTGTATTTTATTTGAGGTCAACTTTGAGTTTTCTACAACCGACATTAACAAATTCCCATCTGCCTCATAACCATGGGCACGGCTTTGAAAGATATTACCTGCAGGGTGTCCCAACTTAACCCATTATAAGCTCTCACGGTCAACGAAGGATATTCCTTCTACCGAAGACCCGATCAATCTCGAATCCCGGACTACAAGACATTTCGACAGAATAAAACAAGACCAGCAAAGCCGCCCGACAGCCGACAAATCCCGATAGGAGCTGCACATATCTCGTTCTCGTGGCACACCGGATGAGCCGACGTCGGTTGGCATAAACCCTGGATTGCCCAGGGGGCGCCGGACATCGCTCAAGTTGGGCCAGCAATCGAAGGAGAACTGGCCCGGGTTAAAATAAAGATGACCCTCGGCTCGCGAAAACCGGGAAAAGGCTTAGGTGGCAAATGGTAAAACCAATGTTGGGCCTTGCTGGACGAGTCTTATTCAAAGCGAACGTCAAGGGGTCCCATAAATCACCCAACCGTAAGGAACGCAAAATCAAGGAACATAACACCGTATGACGGAAACTAGGGTGGCAAGAGTGGAACAAAACACTGTGCATAAGGCCGAGCCTTCCACCCTTTACCAAGTATATAGATGTATTAATTATAGCAGATATATATTGTGATATCCCCAACAAGTAAACATGTTCCAACAAGGAACAACATCTCCATGTTCCAACAAGGAACAAACTTCAGCTTCACCTGCAACTAGCAACGCTATAAGAGGGCTGAGCAAAGCGGTAACATAGCCAATCAACGGTTTGCTAGGAAAAGGATGGTTAGGGCTGACATGGCAATATGGGTGGTATGATATAGCAAGTGGTAGGCATCGCAGCATAGGCATAGCAAAAGAGCGAGCAACTAGCATAGCAAAGATAGAAGTGATTTCGAGGGTATGGTCATCTTGCTGCAATGTTCTCGAGTTGTCGAAAGCTTGATCCTCGAAAACGTTCTCAACAGGTTCCTCGCTCACGTACTCGCCTCCGGCTCTACCCAAAGCAACAACACAAACAACGGAACCACAATAAATCACGGTGCAATGCACAATCAACATGATGCAAAACATGATATGATATGCGGAAGTGATATGCAATGCGTATGTGGCCCGAAGGTAAATGAAAACCAGGCATCATCTTGGCAAACCAAGCATGCCATCGAAAGATGAGATGATTTCGTAGAAATCGATATAGAGATCACCGGAATCGGATGCACGGGTTGGATATGGCGAGCAAAACAAGAATGGTGAGAAACCTACATAACAGCATGATGTACAAAGCCATGCACGTGTGCAAACTACCTCATAGCATAACGCAAATAAATATGCCCATGAAAAACAACACATAAACATGATGCAAAAAGGCATGATCATAAACTTGCTCAAATGCAGAAACTAATGCCACCACTGAGTTGGTGGGATTTTTCTACCCCAAAAACATATATAATATGTTAGGGTTGCAGTAGAGAAATCATCACAAATGCACTAAGTCAAAACCTGCCTAAAATGGAAGTTAACAGAAATGGCATCTTCCAGATTTAGAAACGTCCAGAAATGGACTTGCCTAAAACAGAAAAGGAAACAATCCAGAAATGGAAACGCGGGGTAAAGGAAAAAAAATATGCATATGGAGGAGGGCGAGAGGGTCGACATGGTGGCCCTCACCGTCATAGAGACAATGGCGAGTAGGTTTAAAAGGGGAAGAAAAGCAGCCTCGGGGAATCGAACCCGGCCTCCCGGTTGAACTCTGCCCAGCCTACCACCGAGCTAGGCGGCGACGATCGACAGAGAAGGGCCTCGCCCCTTAACTACTACTACTATCAAGAGACGAACCAAGAAGGAAAACAGAAATAAAAAGGGGGCGCGCCTGGGATTCGAACCCAGGTCGCCGCAGTGAGAGCGCGGGGGTCAAACCAGCTCGGCTAGGCTAGGGGTTCGGTAAGGTAAGGGACTCGGGCCTACTAGACCAAACTACCAGGCCCTGACTCGAGGCAGAGAAACAAACGACGACGCCGGCGAGGCAACGGCGTTTACGGCGGCTCTGCGGCCTCGAACAAGATGGGTGCGCGCGGGAGAACACCACGGAAACATGAAGGGACGAACCCGAGAGGGGAAACGCGGCAACTACACACGGCCAACTACGCTGATCCCAAAAACTACAGACACGCCGGAGCACTACGGGCGCGGCAAGGACACGAACCAGAACGAGGCCTGCGGGTGCCAAAATGCCAAGGGGAAGGATGGGAGAGGGAGGAGCGTTACCCAGCTCACCCTAGGACGCGACGGGTTCGACGGAGAAGGGCTGACGGCGAGGCCACGGAGCTCTGAACCTCGGCGCGGCGACTGACAGAGAAAAAGACGGAAGCAGGGGCGTCGAGGAACTTGACGATCCGGGCACCGTAGTCGACGTCGTGGACGAAGTCGACGACGAGGAAGAAGAAGGACATGGGCCGCAGGGTTGGGGTGGCCGGAGAGCACGCCGGCGACGAGGCGCGCTCTCAGATGCGCTCGGGACGGAGCGGGGGCGGCGAATCTGGTGGTTACTCACCTGGCGGCGGCGAGAGGGAGAGGGAAACCCTAGGGGGTCGCGTGGACACGGAGAGGGGATAAAAGGAGGTTAGGGCGACGGGGTCGAGCTCACGCTCCCTCGTGCTCGGGGTCCCCATGGCGACGTCGAGAGGAGAGGGAAAGGTGGGTGAGGTGAACAGGCTGTCGCTGCCAGGCGGGACCGGCGCGTCCACGTGGAGTAGCACTAGCGGGGGTATGCACGGCTGCGGGTGCGCGAAGGCAGGGAGAGAGAAGCGAGCGGGCTGGCGCGCTCTCTCTGGTCTGCGGGGCTGAGGGTGCTGGGCCGGCGACAGTGACCGGAGCCTGTGGAGAGGACTCACTGGCTGCCATCGCTGCTGCTGCCTTCTTTTCTTTTTCCTTTTTAAAAATAAAAAAGAAAAGAAAAGAAAGCACAGAGAGAAATGAGAAGAGTTGGAGTGAAAGGAAAATATCCCCAAACTCCTGGAATTCTCCACAATTTTAATAAATTGTAATGGGCTTTTTTAGAGGTAGAAAAATAAGACAAGTTTGAAAATATTTCAAACTTGTGTCATTTTTGAACCTGACCAAAACAACTTCAATTGAGGAGGTTTTTGGCAGAGAGGTTTAGTGTAGGGAGCAAGAATTGCAGGGAGAAGATGAACATTAAGGAGAAAGGAAAAGATGACACTTGATAAGGAAAGAAGTAGAGGGAAGGAGGAGATGGTAATGCAAAATGAGAATGGCACATGCAACAACATAACATGTGAGAGATCACCACAAACACATGATAAGAATGGAATGCAAGATGACAAGAGACACAAATGCAATATGGTAAAAGAGCAAAACAAAGAAAAGAGAAAACCCACATAACCAAACAACATGAGGCCAAGCATGACAAAAACCCACAAGAATTGGATGAGGTCAAGTTGATATATTGCCCAAAAAGGGGAGTTACATCCAGGGTGTTACAGCTGGCTCCAGCGATCCTTCTAAGGACTGGAGTAAGCATCTCGGAGTTGGAATGTGCGCTTTGATGAGATGATCAAATATTTTGGGTTTATACAAAGTTTATGAGAAACTTGTGTTTCCAAAGAAATGAGTGGGAGAACTATAGAATTTCTGATGAGTATATGTTGTTGACATATTGTTGATCAGAAATGATGTAGAATCTCTGGAAAGCGTATAGGGTTGTTTGAAAAGTGTTTTTCAATGGAAAACCTGGATTAGGCTACTTGAACAATAAGCATCAAGATCTATAAGATAGATCAAAATGTTTAATAATACTTTCAAATGAGCATATACCTTGACATGATCTTGAAGGTGTTCAAGATGGATCACTCAAAGAAGGATTTCTTGCCTGAGATGTAAGGTATGAAGTTAAGACTTAAAGCTCGACCACGGCAGAAAAGAGAGAAAGGACGAAGGTCGCCCCTATGCCTTAGACGTAGGCTCTACAAAGATGCTATCTTGTGTACCGCACCGAAGTGTGCCTTGCCATGAGTCACTCAAGGGTACAAGAATGATCCAGAATGGATCATTGGACAACGATCAAAATTGTCCTTGGAGTAAATAAGGACATGTTTCTCGATTATGGAGGTGATAAAGAGTTCGGCGTAGGGTTACGCGGTGCAAGCTTTAACACCTATCCGAGTGGCTCGAGTAGCAAACCGGATACGATAGTGGAGCAACTATTTGGAATAGCTCCAAGTGGAGCGTGGAAGCAACATTTACAATATGACCTAGAGATTTATGAAGTACATACGGATCTGAATATTGCAGACCCATTGACTACAACCTCTCTCACAAGCATAACATGATCAAACCCAGAACTCATTGAGTGTTAATCACATAGTGATGTGAACTAGATTATTGATTCTAGTAAACTCTTTGGATGTTGGTCACATGGGCGATGTGACCTGTGAGTGTTAATCACATGGCGATGTGAACTAGATTATTGACTCTAGTGCAAGTGGGAGACTGTTGGAAATATGCCCTAGAGGCAATAATAAATTAGTTATTATTATATTTCCTTGTTCATGATAATCGTTTATTACCCATGCTATAATTGTATTGATAGGAAACTCAGATACATGTGTGGGTACATAGACAACACCATGTCCCTAGTAAGCCTCTAGTTGACTAGCTCGTTAATCAACAGATGGTTACGGTTTCCTGACCATGGACATTGGATGTCGTTGATAATGGGATCACATCATTAGGAGAATGATGTGATGGACAAGACCCAATCCTAAGCCTAGCACAAAGATCATAGTTCGTATGCTAAAGCTTTTCTAATGTCAAGTATCATTTCCTTAGACCATGAGATTGTGTAACTCCCGGATACCGTAGGAATGCTTTGGGTGTACCAAACGTCACAACGAATCGGGTGGCTATAAAGGTGCACTACGGTATCTCCGAAAGTGTCTGTTGGGTTGGCACGAATCGAGACTGGATTTGTCACTCCGTAAACGGAGAGGTATCTCTGGGCCCACTCGGTAAGACATCATCATAATGTGCACAATGTGACCAAGGGGTTGATCACGGGATGATGTGTTACGGAACGAGTAAAGAGACTTGCCGGTAACGAGATTGAACAAGGTATCGGATACCGACGATCGAATCTTGGGCAAGTACAATACCGCTAGACAAAGGGAATTGTATACGGGATTGATTGAGTCCTTGACATCGTGGTTCATCCGATGAGATCATCGTGGAACATGTGGGAGCCAACATGCGTATCCAGATCCCGCTGTTGGTTATTGACCGGAGAACGTCTCGGTCATGTCTACATGTCTCCCGAACCCATAGGGTCTACACACTTAAGGTTCGATGACGCTAGGGTTATAAAGGAAGTTTGTATGTGGTTACCGAATGTTGTTCGGAGTCCCGGACGTCACGAGGAGTTCCGGAATGGTCCGGAGGTAAAGATTTATATATGGAAAGTTGTTGTTCGGGTTCTGAAAAAAGTTCGGGTTTTTTCGGTATTGTACCGGGAAGCTTCCAGAAGGTTTTGGGGCTGCCATACACATGAGAACTTCTCCTCTTGGTGCAGCCCTGCCTCTCCTCCTCCTCCTCTCCCTTGGTGCTTGGCGGCCTCGGGATTGCCACGCCTCCACCACCACCACGCCGTTGTGTTGCTGCTGGATGGAGTCGTCCTCAACCTCTCCCTCTCTCCTTGCTGGATCAAGGCGTGGGAGACGTCACCGGGCTGTACGTGTGTTGAACGCGGAGGTGCCGTCCGTTTGGCACTAGGATCTCCGGTGATTTGGATCACGACGAGTACGACTCCTTCAACCCCGTTCTCATGAACGCTTCCGCTTAACTATCTACAAGGGTATGTAGATGCACTCTCCTTCCCCTCGTTGCTGGTTTCTCCATAGATAGATCTTGGTGACACGTAGGAAAATTTTGAATTTCTGCTACGTTCCCCAACACTCCACGATGATGCCACAATGGTGGGCATGTGGAACGAGCATGAGAGATGGATATCAGCCTACTTCAAAGAAATTTTCTGCGCCAAAATGACATCCACACAGCAAAGTGAGAGCATGAACTATGTGCTCAAGAAGAACTTCGTAAGTGAGAGACAAAACCTACACCAGTTTGTCAGCAGGTAAACTCCTGCATCAAAACTAGGAGGCAGACAAAGAACCAGGAGACAATGGCTAACCGGGTATAGCTCTATCACTTATCATAAGACAAAAAATAACATGCTTACTAAAGTAAAACTTTATTAGAAGTTCTTGCTGCGAGAAAACTAACAATTTGGTCATCATTCTTGCATGTGCAGAAGGAACAAAACACGCTGACCTTCTATGGTTTTGACACCCAGATGGCAAAGCTATACTCGCGAGCTGTGTACAGCGAGATCAGAAAAAGGCTAAAACTGAGCACACTCTTCACGACGACAGAGACGGAAGAGCCCAGAAAGTACCTCATGCACTACAACCACCCGCAAATACTATCTGTGTGGGCTCATCACGCATTCCAGGTGGTTGCAGACCCCGTGGGAGAAACATATGAGTGCGAGTGCAGGCTATGGGAACACACAGGTGAGGACTACAAAAAAGATGTTACATACTGTACTACTTTCTTTTGCAAAGTTTTTGTTCGAATGAAATGACAAAAAACATGCACCTCTTCCAAAAACAATACAGGTCTTTTCTGCATGCATGTCCTGTGCATGATGCAGACAATTAAGGCTGCCAGCGTTCCAGAGAAATACATCCTCAGGAGATACACCAAACGCCCGAACATCCAGCCAACATTCAACATAAATGATTTGAGGATAGTAGAATTAAACAAGGCATCCCAATACTGCATTGAAAGCTCACTGCTGACGCTGAACATGAGGGTGCACAGAAAAAGCTTGAGAAGCCAAGAGCAAATGGCGAGGTCGCGGGTCGTCATGGACAAACTTGAACAAGAACTCGACACCATGCATTCTGCTGAAAATGGAGGTGTCGCGGACAATGAAGCCATTGAGAAGGATATTGCTACAATGTTATCCGAGATGAACCATCTGGGAGCTATTGACCCATTCGACAAAGAGGAAGAGGAGCAGCAGCAACCGAAGCTTGCCCATGTGCACACTCAAGAGCACCAATAAGCTCACATGCGAGATCATGAGCTTGATGGTGCTGTAGTTGAACGACATGACAATAGCACATCCTACCAGCAGCAGCAGGAAAGGGTGATTAAACAACCCATATTCTCAAACACAAGACGCAAGCAGCAGCCAAAAACCACCACGCTCCATCAAGCGCTTGGAATTTGGCCCAGACGGCAAACCTCTCAGGATAAGGGCATGCGGATTCTGCAACGTCGTGAGCAACCATAACTACCGCACATGCCCAGTCCGCACAGATGCCACTATCAACAAGAACAACCAGATTGGAGCCACCCAGGTTTCTACCAATGGAGACAACACACATAATAGCTACACTTGCCGCAAGTGTGGGGGAACTGACGGACATAATGCCCGCACGTGCAAAGTGGGCAAGGAGGTCAGTGGAGCTGAACAGAAACAGGGCAAGGTACATAGTTCCAAAAAATCAAATGAGGACGATGAAGAAGAAGAGTTTGACGAGAATGACGACCAATTAGACGAAGACAATGAAGATGATAGTGTCGGGGACAAGGAAACTAAAACTGATGATGAAGCTGCCAAGGCTCAACCAGGAAAGGGCGCTGGCAAGGCACAACATTCGGGGCCAGTTAGGAGAAGCTCAAGACTGAACAATACATAGTGGTTATCCTGCTGCGTCAACTATAAAATAAGCTTGTAGTCTCAGTTGCATCGGCACACAATGAGGAAACATTTCAGGAACATTGTCGTTACCAAAACTTATTTAGCTTTATCGTCAATTTCTCGATCAGTACTATAGTTAAGATATAATTTATGATTTGTGCCCGTTGGAGCAGTGACATTATTATGTAAACCATTTGATAATCCTTTTGAATGCAGTCGCAAATACATTTGAAAAAACTTATCTAGATATATCTGACGCAAACGCTACTGTCGACCAGTAACTCAGAAAAATATGTCAAGGAAAATTTAAACTCTTGTAGTACATCAGTACTGATAATTCTCAATTGTCAGTACAAGGAAGAGTACACATCAGTACTGATATAATTTTTGATTTGTGTCCGCTGGAGCAGTGACATTATTATGTAAACCATTTGATAATCCTTTTGAATGCAGTCACAAATACATTTGAAAAAACTTATCCGGATATATCTGACGCAAACGCTACTGTCGACCAGTAACTCAGCAAAAATATGTCAAGGAAAATTTAAACTCTTGTAGTACATCAGTACTGATAATTCTCAATCGTCAGTACAAGGCAGAGTACACATCAGTACTGATATAATTTTTGATTTGTGTCCGCTAGAGCAGTGACATTATTATGTAAACCATTTGATAATCCTTTTGAATGCAGTCACAAATACATTTGAAAAAACTTATCCGGATATATCTGACGCAAACGCTACTGTCGACCAGTAACTCAGCAAAAATATGTCAAGGAAAATTTAAAATCTTGTAGTACATCAGTACTGATAATTCTCAGTCGTCAGTACAAAGGCATAGTAAAACAAACACACCCGTGAACGCCTGAAAAAAACATCGTTTTGAAAAAACAAAGCTATGTCTGCTTGTGCCAGTCCCAATTCAGAAAGACCATCAATACATAAAAAGAATTACCTCAAGAAAAGTGCAAATATAATACATCCTGTATTGATGAAAATCTTATTTATCTGTAAAAAATACTCAGAGATTATCTTGATATAAACAATCCTTTAAAAAATACAAAAAATGTTTTAAAAAACATTAGTATCACACATAGTCTCACTGGTATTTGGTAAGTTCAATTACACTTCAATCACCAGTCCAAGTACCACAGTAGAGGAGTTCAGACCTCCATCATCACCGACCCTGACACGTGCAAGTGGGATAAGCAGCTGATAAGTACAGCTTGACTATACGAATCAGTGCGACAGTAAAATGCCATCATCACCACCCCAGATACGTGCAAGTGGGATTTAGCAGGTCGTAAGTACAACTTGACAAGACTAGTCAGTGCAGCAGTAAAAACCATTTAACTTGGACGGTTAGTTCTTCCACGCCTCCACCCGCGCCACCCACTGAGCGGTTGCCACAAGGGACTGCAAACAGTGACCCCACGCCACTACACCCACTACACCCACGCCCCTGACGAACCGCCTCCCACAAATCCCCATCCACGCACTGCAAAAAACCCATTCTCTTCCATCTCTCCCTCATTCCCACAAACCACCATTGCCACTTCCATCTCCACTGCACACAAACCAAAAACTTCTCTCTCCCAAGCCCACAGTCGCCGGAGGAAGGCGATAGCGGAGGAACCGTCCGCCAAGTGTCATCATGCCGAGACGTCGGACAAGAGCAGCAACCTCGTCGACATTCACGTCCCCGGCGAGAAGCGCGAGTACACAACAACCCTCACAGGGGTTGAGATCCACGACAACGAGACGCTGGAGATCGTCTGCACCAGCATACCAGAAAGGGCCGACGAGGTGATCTCCAGGGTCTGAGGAAGCTTGGCGGCAAGAGTCCGAATTGTAGGATCGTCGGTGTTGGTGTGCACTACACCAACGAAGATGAACCTCCCCAGATGGCAGCAGTCCTGCAGTTGTGCATCGACGAGCTCTGCTTGGTGTACCACATCGTAGCGGCCACAAAATGGTGAGCCATCCTACTCATTTCCTGCGTTGGAGGTCGGCACGATGCAGCTCCAGCTTCCTTCTGGATTAATTTTGGAATTGAATAATTGTTATTACATTCCTGCATTTAGTCGGAACATTTCTGCCTCATGCTTGATGAGTCAGGGTTATGAATTCAATTTAAAGGACAATGGTTGTTCATTTTATTTGAATAGTATGTTCCACGGCTATGCACCCATTGTTGATGGGCTTTTCATATTGAATCTAGAACATGAACCGGTCTATAATGAATGTCAAGAGGCATAAGCCCAATGAGATAAATCTGACATACTTCCGGCATTGCCGGCTTGGACACATTAGTCTGAAACGCATGAAGAAGCTCCATGAAGATGGGCTCCTAACTTCGTCCGACTTTGAGTCATTCAAGAGATGTGAATCATGCTTGCTCGGCAAGATGACTAAGTCTCATTTCGCAAAGAGTTTGAGAGGGTGTCCGAGCTGTTGGAACTTATACAGAGTGATGTGTGTGGTCCAATGAGCACAATTGCCAGAGGTGGCTATCAATACTTCGTGACTTTTACCGACGACTTGAGTAGATATGGATATATCTATTTGATGAGGCACAAGTCGGAAACTTTTGAAAAGTTCAAAGACTTTCAGAACTACGTTGAGAATCAACTCGGCAAGACTATAAAAGTTCTACGATCAGATCATGGAGGTGAGTACATGAGCCAGGAGTTTGATGATTATCGTGGAGATTTACCCTTGTCATTCTGGGGATATGCTCTAGAAACTGCATCTTTCACACTTAACAGGGTACCATCAGAATTCGTAGACAAGACATCACATGAGATGTGGACTGGGAAGAGTCCCAGTTTGTATTTTCTAAAGATTTGAGGTTGTGAAGCATTTGTCAAGCGACTTATGTTAGACAAGCTTACACCCAAGTCGGGTAAGTGCATATTCGTGGGATATCCAAGGGAAACCTTGGGATATAGCTTCTATAACCGGGAAGAGAACAAATTGTTTGTTGCTCGGAACGGAGTTTTCCTTGAGAAAGAGTTTCTCAGTCGGGAGGCCAGTGGGAGGACGGTATGACTCGAAGAAATTCGAGGACCACTGGTTGGCGGCTCGGCTGGTGATGAGATCATACTGGAGTCAGTAAGGGAACCCGTAGTGGAAGCGGCACTGGAACCACAGAGGTCGGAATGATTGCGCAGAGTGCGCGATGTATTGTTGCTAGAAAGCGACGAGCCGACCACATATGCGGAAGCGATGGTGAGCCCAGATTCTGAGGCATGGCTGGAGGCCATGAGATCCGAGTTAACACTAGTAGAAAAAGGGCCTATTGTCCCGGTTGGTGAGGGCCTTTAGTCCCAGTTCTTACTAAAGAACCCCCCTTTAGTCCCGGTTCTTATACGAACCGAGACTAAAGGCCCTCCACGTGGCCGCTGCCTGGAGTTCCACCTTTAGTCCCGGTTGGTAACACCGATTGGTACTAAAGGAAATTTTATGATTTTTATGATTTTTTTTCTTCATTTTCAAATTTCTGAATTATTTTAACCTCTAATCTCTAACCGCCCCTCATCACTGCTCAATTTAACCTCTAATCTATAATCACCCCTCATCATTCCAAATCATCTAACTTCCCGGGCGGTCACCCATCCTCTCACTACTCCAGCCTGAGCACGCTTAACTTCCGGGTTCTATTCTGCCTCGTTTCCAAGTCCGCACTTGTTGTCCTCCTGACAATAGTAAGATGTCAATCCTATTAACCCTCAGGAATTTAGCTTGAGCATGAAGTCACAAATTTCACTATTTGAGTTTGAAACTATTGTTCTAAAAAACAATAATTATTTAGTAACACTAATATTTCTTGAATAAGTAGTTTGACCACAGTTTGACCAGATTTGACCAAAATTCAAAAAAAAGGAAATAATTATTTAGTAACACAAATATTTCTTGAATAAGTAGTTTGACCATTGTTTGACCATAGTTTGACCAGACTTGACCAAAATTCAAAAAAACTGAAATAATTATTTAGTAACACTAATATTTCTTTAATAAGTAGTTTGACCATTGTTTGACCACAGTTTGACCAGATTTGACCAAAATTCAAAAAAACTAAAATACTTATTTAGTAACACTAATATTCTTGAATAATTATTTAGTAACACTAATACTTCTTGAATAAGTAGTTTGACCAGATTTAATGAAAATTCAAAAAATACCAAAATTTGAGCATAACTTTTTTTCCTTTTAGAACTTGAGGATTCTAAAAATTTGCAAACAGGCCGTAGGCTGTCAAAATCAGATTGGGATTTTCGTGCTGAACATTTTGATATATGTAACATCCCAAATTTTCAATTTGGAATGTTATACATTAGATCATCACTGCATATAATATTTTAATGCATTTTGGCTTGATCCAAGAAATTCTACGCAACTCAAGGACCCACATAGAGAGTTGGGGATTTCATTGTTTTCATATTTGAGTTTTCTCAAATTTTGAAAAGAGGATCATTTGATTTTAATTATTTTACCTTCGTATATTTCTCTTAAAAAAATAAGAGAGAGGGAATAAAATGACTTTCCCAAAATAGAGAAATATTGGAGGTTTAATATTAAAATCAAATAAGATTTTATTTTGGGATTTTATTGCTATTTTGTTTGAATTAGGAAAAATGCGCATTTTTCAAAATTGCATTTTAGGCCCAAATAAATATCCATCTTGTCCGGCTTATTTTTAGAGGACGGGGAAAATTTATTTCGGGATTTTTGGAGTCGGTTTAGTATTTGTTTTCTTTCTCTTTCTGCACGTCGGAATTATTTAAAAAAAGTGAACTGACTCCGGGCCTTACCTAAGCGGGACTCCGCCGGGGGGGCTTTATAAGCCGGGGCCCCTGCCTCGAAGCCCACGCCGCTGCCAGCCCACCCCGCGCCCTAACCCTAGCCGCCCGACGCCGTCGCCGCCGCCAAGAATACAAGACAACCGCCGTTATCGCCCAGACGCCGGATCCTCCGCCGCCCGTCGTCCCAGCGCCGGAGCCGCCGCCGTCCCGCCCCGCCCGATCCGCCGCCCGCGGACCCGAGGTAGCCGGCGCCGGTTTTTTTATAAAACCGTTCGACTTTTTTAAACCCTAGATCTGTTTTTTTAGTTTCGGTTCGTCGGTTTTTCTCGGTTTAGTTATTTTGCGGACGTTTGTCCGTACGTTCGTTTTGACGAACAGTTTTCACCGTTTAGTCGCAGACAGCGAACGTTCGTTCCTTAGCCTGTCTGTCAGTTTTTCTTTTTCTCGGGTTTTTCGCGATTATTTCCGATCGCGATTTCTGATCCGATTTTCGTTTTAGTATAACTTTTCGCTCGTTTATCGGAATCAGGCGATTCAAGCGCCTGGAGTTTTGTCTTGAAACCCTGTTTCCGTTTAACCAACTCAAACAAGTTGTTGCTACTGTAAAATTTGACTTAGGTCCATATTAGTAAATGAAGCTTGTTTCTTTGGCCGTTTGAGTTTCGTTGCTCTGTTTGATTTGATTCTTTTTGCAAACCGGAGTTCTTAAGTTGAACTTTATGGTTAGATATTTATTTTAGTTTTACCCATGCATTAGATGAGTGCTTATTGTATGCTTTTTTGTTTGCGATAGAGTACCCGGAGTGCACCGCTTGCTACTACGAGTCTCTAGGTTTCACGGATCATCAGCAAGGCAAGGAACACTTTGATCATACCTCTTTACTACCCAGTTTTATTGCATTAGAATAATCCTAAAACAATTGCATTGTTAGGATCTGATTAGTATGTGGATTTTGGGAAGTAGATGAGGTAGTACCTATTGTCCTGTTTATTAGCAAACCTTTGGGAGTTACTTCTACGTTTGCTTATATTGCTATGCTATGCTAGTAGACGTGGACTGGGTGAGTGTATCCATGACATATGTGAGTGTTGTTAATTAATGGTTCAACTTAAGGTGGCAACTTAAATACACATCTGGGTGGATTGAGGCACCTGGGGAACCTAGTGATTGCCTGTTTTTCTGGAAATCCTGGGGTACCGTGTGATTCTCCTATGGACTGCCACCCAGGCTCAAAGGGATCATGAGATTATTCATGCTCGAAACTTCCGTGTGCAGCCACAAGCTATTATGGGCTCTAGCATAGTTGATTAACTCGTGTGAACTCTTACAGTGGTAGACTAGCAGATGTAGGGGAAAGTAGGTGTAACTGTCTACCCATCGTAAGGTGCTAACACTTCTGAAAGACTGTGTCTCGGTCATCCGTTTCTCAAACACCTTGTAGTGCGAGAAATCCAACGGAGGAGATCGAGTCTTGTGGGGAAAGGTGCGCAAACCTCTGCAGAGTGTATAAACTAATCATGGTTAGTCGTGTCCCCGGTTATGGATGTTTTGAGTATCTAGTACTTGGATTATCATGTGAATCTCTTCATGTTACTTAATTTAATTTGTTGGGTTTAATGATCATGCTTAATTTGGATTGAGTTGGGTGAACCTTCTCAATGTTTAACAACCACCATGATAGTTAAATAAAATTTATTCCTTTGTTGTAGGGAAAAATGGCTTTATGCTAAAAACTGTAACCATAGAGCTTTCCACCAGCCATATATGCATGTAGTGATAGCATTATTCCATGTGCTGACCCATTTTCAGGCTGCAACGTTCATGTTGCAGACTTTTCAGACGACGAGTAAGGTGCCTTAGGTCGTGATCTTTCACTCAGTGATGTTGTTGGAGTTGATGGACTCACTTTATCTTCCAAGCCTTCTTCTTTTATCGTATTTAGATGTCCTTAAGCCATACTTATTATAATAAGCTCTCTTTTGAGACATTTGATGTAATAAGTGTGTGATTGCTACTCTGTTATAAATCCTTCAAGTACTGTGCGTGTCAGCATTACCGATCCAGGGATGACACTAATGCACAGAGATCAGACTGTTTGAGGTCTGGTCGCTTCAAGATGGTATCATAGCACACGCTGACTATAGGACACGACCACTAAGCTAAAGCCCTAGATCACTACTCTCTTCTCATTTCTGACTCCTCTCCCTTTTCTACTCTTTAGGATGGCGGATGCAAGGAACAAGTTCACGCAACCAGATGAAGATACACCTTTTGGACGCCACTTGAAGGAAGTCACTAGATACCTGAACATTGGAGTACCAAGCTTCACTAGTAGAAAAGGGGCCTATTGACCCGGTTGGTTAGGGCCTTTAGTCCCGGTTCATGAACCAGGACTAAAGGGTCGGTACTATCTACCTGCCCTTTAGTCCCGGTTCAATCCGAACCGGGGCCGATGGGCCTCCACGTGGCTTTGTCTTGCCGAGCCCAGCAGGAGGGTTTGGTCCCGGTTGGTAGCACCAACCGGGACCAATAGGCATCCACGTCACACATTTACGTGGCTGGGGTTTTGTTTTTTTGAAAGGGGGGGTTTGGGGGTTTTGGGGGTTAATTTAGGTGTTTCATATATTGTGTTAGCTAGCTAATTAATAGAGAGAAGTGTCCTCTCTTTTGTCCGTGCTTGGTTGACGCTACGTACTATACATACGTATAGAGAGGACTAGCTAGACACGCTAGCTAGCTAGTAAGAAAACGAAGGAAACAGAAGATCGTCATGAACATATATGCATACAGAGGGAAGTGATATAGACCACCTCTCCTTCTCCGAGATATTGGTCGAACAACAAGTTCTCGTATATCTATCCGACACTACCAGCTACATATATACAATAATTATCTTTTACAAAAATAATCTCCTAACATACGGACGCGTGGTCCACATAGTATTCTCCGTCTTCAGCGATCACGTGGTCAAGAAAGAATGCCGCCAATTCCTCTTGAATTGCTCGCAAGCGATCTGGTGCTAGTAGTTCATCCCGCATCCGAAACATCTAATTTTAAGAAGGGGGTCAATACATATATATATATATGAATGAATGAAACTCAACACAAATGATGGTAATAAAATAAAATTGTGAATATTGTTATTTACGCACTTCATATTGTTTGTCAGAGTAGCCCCGCTCACAGGTCGTGTGGCGGATGGACTCGCAAATGTAGTATCCATAGAAATCATTCCCTTGTTCCTGCCACAACCACTTTACAAGAAATAGAGGTCAATCAAACTGATAATTAGCAAGCATGTTAAATGGTATTGATGAAACTAGCGCTTGAATCACTAGGAGATGCGTGGAATATGCTACTATAGTACTTACTTTCAGGTGTCTAAATTGCAGCTTAAATCGGCAGTCCGGAGCTTTTTGGTGAATTTTCTCCAAACCCTGCCATACAAAGAAAACAATTACTTGATATCAGAAATGAACAAAGTTGCTGATATGGTGGATAATGATCGATTTAACTTACTTCTCGAGCATTTCAGTCATGTCCGTATACTCCTTGGGATCTTTTCATTTGGAGTCTAAGACAGTTACTACTCCCTGCTCAAGCTTAATCTCTAGGAGAATATAGTTGTACCTGCGCACGCATGCATAACTCATCAATATTACAATACTATAACCTGGACTAATAAGGGAAACCAAATATGCCACAAGACAGTAACACTCACTTGAAGTTGTAAGGAAAGAGTATTATATCCTTGTGTTCATTTATTACCAATGATTGTAGCAAGTTGGCCTCGGTATTTTTGGCATGAAATCCAACCTCAGTTGCATCTATGAGATATGCGTTAATGAACCCAATGGAACCCACTTGTCTTTTATTTAATTCGGCAATCTTCAATCTGCATAATATAGTGAGGATAAATATAAATACATGCAATGAAAGAGCTGAGTTATATAGAGACTTAATGATGTAAGTAGTACTACTTACGATGTGAGCAGTGACCGTTGCTTTATCGAGGGCCAATTGATTGAAAAACTGATAGAACTCCTCAAATGGAATAGGCAACAGTTCAATTCCAACGAGGTCATGCTCCTTTTTAACTCTCACATACAAAGTACTCCTCCCCTCAGACTCTCTGCAGGTTTTCATGTACCAATCATGCAATCTTCGCATCATCGTTGATAGAGAGCTTTCATCTTTGACGAGAGGCTTCCCGTACTTGTATCTTTGTATCTGCTCCTCCAAGAAATCATAATGTACATCGTCGGGCAGGTAATCTTCAGGATTGCCATAACCGGGCACCATCCTCGGATCGACGATGTCGCTAGCAGGCACCTTGAGCGGGGGGCACGATTGCTTCGCTTGTTCGCCGAGATGGGCAATTTGTTTCCCAGCTCGTCGTTCTTTCATTCTTTGATCACTTTTAGTACTTCCCGACCTCTCCGCTTCGGCAAATGCCTTTCCAATAATGCGCTCATAGTTGCCTTTCGACGGAGACTTGGGTGGTTTTGTCGGGGCAGCAGTGCGCCGCTTTCAGCGGATCTACCTTCTCCTCCGGAGGTGGATGTCTCTTTGCTTTCAACCCTTCAAACCAGTCATGCACTTCGGTCTGCGCGATCTTCGCGTTTTCCTCCTCGGTCCTCTCGTACGGTAACTTCTCTGGATTCTTCAGAGAAGGACCGAATCTGTATCTCCTTCCGCCTTTGGCTGTACTGCTAGACGCTGGCAGAGCAGACAGAGTAGATGACTTCTTTCCTTGCTTACGAGGTGGAGGAGAAGGACTACGACGCACCGGAGCAGCCGGAGCGGCGGCGGGTCTCTTCCGCCCTTGCTGACGAGGCGAAGAAGGAGGAGGCTGGCTGCTCGGGCGCGCCGGTGTAGGAGGAGAAGGAGGCGGAGTGCCGCCACGCGCCGGAGTAGGAGCCGGCCGAGTGCCCTGATCGTCACTCGACGGAGGAGGAGGCGGTGGAGAGGCGGAGTGCCCTGACTCGCCGGAGGAGGAGGTGGAGGCGGAGGCGTCTAGTTCAGAAGGTTGATGAGATCCTTCCGCCATGGGCATGGAGTCTTCAGAGCAGAACCCAGCCGATACTCCCCTTCACCGGTAGGGTGGTCAAGCCGGAGGTCCTCAAATCCCTCTGTTATTTCATCCACCATCACCTTAGCATATCCTTCTGGAATCGGCCGGCAGTGAAAAGTTGAGTCGGGTTTAGTAGGATAAACAGAGCCAACAGCCGCCTTGACCTTCAAATTGCTCCATTGCGCCATAAGGTGGCAATTTTGAGACTCCGTGATAGCATCCACGGGATAGTTGGCAGGAGTCGTCAAGGCAAGCTCCGGCTGAAGCAGCTCGGTGGAAGCCACGCTGCTTCTCCGCTGAGATGGCGGGGTAGCTTCGGGGGAAGCTTCGGCAGGTCGTTTGATCCGTTCTTCTTCTCATTCCTCTAGCCCCATTACCCTTTTGTGCAGCGCCTGCATTTGGCTCTGCTCCAGTTTCTTCCTCCTCTCATGGGTTTTGTAACCCCCTGCGTCCGGAAACCCAACCTTCCACGAAACGGAGCCTGGCGTGCCTCGTGTACGTCTAGGGTGCTCAGGATTCCCGAGGGCCATTATGAGCTCATCCTTCTCCCTGTCTGGAACGAACTTCCCTTGTTGCGCTGCTTCGATATATTGCTTTAGCCTCTTGACTGGTATGTCCAATTGATCGTCCGTCCAAATGCACTTCCCTGATACAGGGTCCAAGGTTCCGCCAGCCCCGAAGCTTCACCGGGACCTACATCGCCACTTCACCAGAAGCGGAGCATTGGATGATTCAACTTCAAGTTCTAGGAAGAACGTTCATGCCAGTCACCGAGCCCATAGATTTTTTCCTTTGATGCACCAACCTGGAGTCTAGGAAAGAGCATGGCAGCCCACATTACCATGGGACGCATTGGAGAAGTTTACCACAAGGATATCAAGGATACAATCTACCAGATTTATGGGCGCCAAGATGAGCAATGGGAGATGATCAGCACCAGGAAGGATAGATCCATTGCAGCATTCATCCAGGAGTTAAACCAGCACATTCGACGCCAGGAGAACCAGATGTGCACAGGCATGATAGATCTGAAGAAGGCTATGACCAGGATCATGGAGCTGGAAGAAGAACTCAAGACTACAAGCGATGGATATGAGGAGGAAATGACGAAACTCGTGGAGAAGAATGATGACCTGAAGAAGAAGCTAAAAGTGTTCATGGGATTCCCCGCGCCGGGAGGAGAAGATGATGATTCCACTTGCCCGGAGAACTACATCATCATCGACGACACCAACTCGTACCCCGATGATAGCTATGATGACTTTGTTGATGAAGCTGGAGCATATATCATGGAGTCTTCGACCGATCAATTTTTCTAGTCGACCACCATATCAGTAGTAGTATTCCCCCATGTATATAGTATAGTCCGAGCACTTTTGTAACGATAGTTAGACCGTTGTATGCCCTTGTTTGAATTACTGAAGTGATATTTTCTGTGTTTGTCTCATGTGCATGTGGTAAGTGTTTTCTCTCTAGACCTCAATTCTATTCTATATTCTCATCATTTCTAAACCCTCAGATGCCTCCGAGATGTGACAATGGATTTGCTTTCCCACCGGAGCTCACTCAGTTAATCCAGCAGCAGAATGCATTGATGCAGATACTAGTCCAAAATAAGAATCAGGGGAACAACAACAACAACAACAACCCACCACCACCACCACCTGTTGATCACTTAGCCCGTTTCTTGAGGCTTAATCCGCCGGTGTTCTCCAGTAGCACCGAGCCAATAGTTGCAGATGATTGGCTCCGCAAGATTGGAAGGGATTTGACCACTGCAGGATGCACAGATGCAGAGACAGTGCATTTTGCTGCACACCAGCTTGATGGACCCACAACATCATGGTGGGAGAATTTCACAGCCACTTACCCCATCGACACTGTCACATGGGATAAGTTTTAGCAGGCTTTCCGTACTGCCCATGTTTCAGCAGGAGCTATGGCCATGAAGAAGCGTGAGTTTCACAACTTGCGCCAAGGAGGATGTACAGTTGACCAGTATGTGGATGCTTTTAGTAAGCTAGCATGTTATGCCCCAAATGACGTTGCTACGGATGCAGCCAAGAAGGAGAAGTTTCTGGAAGGACTGAATGATGAGCTGAGCATGTAGTTGATGGTAGCAACCTTCAACAACTACCAGGAGTTGGTAGACCGAGCTCTCATAATTGAAGGGAAGCAGCAGCAGATTGACAACCGCAAGAGGAAGTATGAACAAGGGAAGTACAATTCTGGAGCTCAGCAGAAGCCTCGTTTTACCCCGAACTCGGGAGGACCTTTTTAGCATACCCATGGAGGCCACAATCATAATGGAGGGAGTTCGCACAACCATAATGGCCCCAGGAATGGGAATGGTAATGGAGGAAGCAACAGCCAGAACCGTACCAACCCATCAACCCCAGCCAAGAAGGATCTGAGCCAAGTCACTTGCTACAAGTGCCAGAAGACCGGACATTATGCAAATGAATGTCCTGAAGCTAAGAATGGAAATGGCAATGGAAGCTCTGGGAAGAAGCTGAACCGTTTCAACAGGGGACTGATACGTCCATTTCGCATCATGCTTTTATATCAATATTTATTGCATTATGGGCTGTTATTACACATTATATCTCAATACTTATGGCTATTCTCCCTTATTTTACAAGGTTTACCATGAAGAGGGGGGGTGCCGGCAGCGGGAATTCTGGCGGGAAAAGGAGCAAATGTTGGAAACCTATTCTGCACAACTCCAAAAGACCTGAGACTCCACGGAACAAATTTCTAGATTTAATAAGAATTTTCGGGCAAAAGAAATAGGCCAGGGGGCCCACACCCTTTCCAGGAGACAGGGGGCGCGCCCCCCCTGTAGGCCGCGCCCCTATCTCCTGGGCCCCCTGGTGGGCTTCCGGCGCCCATCTTCAACTATATGAAGGGTTTTCCTCTGGAAAAAATCGTGGGCAAGCTTACGGGACGAAACTCCGCCGCCACGAGGCGGAACCTTGGTGGAATCAATCTAGGGCTCTGGCGGAGCTGTTATGCCGGGGACACTTTCCTCCGGTAGGGGGAAATCATCACCAACGTCATCACCAACGATCCTCTCATTGGGAGGGGGTCAATCTCCATCAACATCTTCACCAGCACCATCTCATCTCAAAACCCTAGTTCATCTCTTGTATCCAATCTTGTATCAAAACCACAAATTGGTACCTGTGGGTTGCTAGTAGTGTTGATTACTCCTTGTAGTTGATGCTATTTAGTTTAATTGGTGGAAGATCATATGTTCAGATCCTTTATGCATATTATTACTCCTCTGATCATGAACATGAATATGCTTTGTGAGTAGTTACGTTTGTTCCTGAGGACATGGGTGAAGTCTTGCTATTAGTAGTCATGTGAATTTGGTATTAGTTCGATATTTTGATGAGATGTATGTTGTCTTTCCTCTAGTGGTGTTATGTGAACGTCGGCTACATGAAACTTCACCATTATTTGGGCCTAGAGGAAGGCATAGGGAAGTAATAAGTAGATGATGGGTTGCTGGAGTGACATAAGCTTAAACCCTAGTTTATGCGTTGCTTCGTTAGGGGTTGATATGGACCCATATGTTTAATGCTGTGGTTAGGTTTACCTTAATACTCCTTTCTGTAGACGCGGATGCTTGCAATAGGGGTTAATCATAAGTGGGATGCTTGTCCTTGTTAGGGCAGTACCCAAGTGCCGGTCCACCCACATATCAAATTATCAAAGTATCGAACGCGAATCTTACGAATGTGATGAAAACTAGCTTGACGATAATTCCTAATGTGTCCTCGGGAGCTCTTTCCTCATTATTAGAATTTGTCCAGGCTTATCCTTTGCTACATAAAGGATTGGGCCACCTTGCTGCACTTTATTTACCTTATTTACTTTTTGCTCATTACTATTTATGTTATCACAAAACTATCTATCACCTACTATTTCAGTGCTTGCAGAGAAAACCTTACTAAAAACCACTTATCATTTCCTTCTACTCCTCGTTGGGTTTGACACTCTTACTTATCGAAAGGAATACGATAGATCCCCTATACTTGTGGGTTATCAAGACTCTTTTCTGGCGCCGTTGCCGGGGACACTTCCCTCCGGGAGGGGGAAATCATCACCAACGTCATCACCAACGATCCTCTCATTGGGAGGGGGTCAATCTCCATCAACATCTTCACCAGCACCATCTCCTCTAAAAACCCTAGTTCATCTCTTGTATCCAATCTTGTATCAAAACCACAAATTGGTACCTGTGGGTTGCTAGTAGTGTTGATTACTCCTTGTAGTTGATGCTATTTGGTTTACTTGGTGGAAGATCATATGTTCAGATCCTTTATGCATATTATTACTCCTCTGATTATGAACATGAATATGCTTTGTAATTAGTTACGTTTGTTCCTGAGGACATGGGTGAAGTCTTGCTATTAGTAGTCATGTGAATTTGGTATTCGTTCGATATTTTGATGAGATGTATGTTGTCTTTCCTCTAGTGGTGTTATGTGAACGTCGACTACATGACACTTCACCATTATTTGGGCCTAGAGGAAGGAATAGGGAAGTAATAAGTAGATTATGGGTTGCTAGAGTGACAGAAGCTTAAAGTTTATGCGTTGCTTCGTTAGGGGTTGATATGGACCCATATGTTTAATGTTGTGGTTAGGTTTACCTTAATACTCCTTTTTGTAGTTGCAGATGCTTGCAATAGGGGTTAATCATAAGTGGGATGCTTGTCCATGGTAGGGCAGTACCCAAGTGCTGGTCCACCCACATATCAAATTATCAAAGTACCGAACGCGAATCTTACGAACGTGATGAAAACTAGCTTGACGATAATTCCCAATGTGTCCTTGGGAGCTCTTTCCTCATTATTAGAATTTTCCCAGGCTTATCCTTGGCTACATAAAGGATTGGGCCACCTTGCTGCACTTTATTTACCTTATTTACTTTTTGCTCGTTACTATTTATCTTATCACAAAACTATCTATCACCTACTATTTCAGTGCTTGCAGAGAAAACCTTATTAAAAACTGCTTATCATTTCCTTCTGCTCCTAGTTGGGTTCGACACTCTTACTTATCGAAAGGACTATGATAGATCCCCTATACTTGTGGTCATCAAGACTCTTTTCTGGCGCCGTTGCCGGGGAGCGTAGCGCTCTTGGTGAGTGGAACTTGGTAAGGAAACATTTATATAGTGTGGTGAAATTTTCTGTTACTTGTCACTATGGAAACTAATCCTTTGAGGGGCTTGTTTGGGGTATCTTCACCCCAACCAGAAGAGCAAAGAGATTCTCCTCAACCTACCGAACCTTATGACAATATTCACTTTTAGATTCCTTCGGGTATGATAGAAAAACTGCTAGCTAATCCTTTTGCAGGAGACGGAACATTGCATCCCGACTTACACCTTATCTTTGTGGATGAAGTTTGTGGATTATTTAAGCTTGCAGGTATTCCCGATGATGTTGTCAAAAGGAAGGTCTTCCCTTTATCTTTGAAGGGAGATGCAATGACATGGTATAGGCTATGTGATGATACGAGATATTGGAATTATAAGCGATTGAAGTTGGAATTTCACCAGAAGTTCTATCCTATGCATCTTGTTCATCGTGATCGTAATTACATATATAATTTCTGGCCTCGCGAAGGAGAAAGCATCGCTCAAGCTTGGGGGAGGCTTAAGTTAATGTTGTATTCATGCCCCAATCATGAGCTCTCTCGGGAAATGATTATTCAAAATTTTTATGCTCGGCTTTCTCTTGATAATCGCAACTTGCTCGATACTTCCTGTGTTGGTTCCTATATGCTGAAGACTATTGATTTCAAATGGTACTTATTGGAAATAATTAAACGCAACTCTGAAGATTGGGGTTTCGACGATGGTAAGGAGTCAGGTATGACACCTAAGTTTGATTGTGTTAAATCTTTTATGGATACCGATGCTTTCCGTGGATTTAGCTCTAAGTATGGACTTGACTCTTAGATAGTAGCTACTTTTTGTGAAACTTTCACTACTCATGTTGATCTCCCTAAAGAGAAGTGGTTTAAATATAATCCTCCTGTTGAAGTGAAAGTAGTTGCACCTATTACAGTGGAAGAGAAGACTATTACATATAGTGATCCTATTATTCCTACTGCTTATGTTGAAAAACCTCCTTTTCCTGTTAGGATAAAAGATCATGTTAAAGCTTCGATTGTTGTTCGTAAGAGTAATACTAGGACTTATACACCTCCTGAGCAAATTAATGTTGAACCTGGTATTGCCATGATTAAAGATCTTTTGGATGAGGATTTAGATGGGCATGTTATCTCTTTCTTGGGTGAAACTGCTAATATTGCTAGACCCGATACTAAGACACGTAGACCTGTTGTAGGCACGCCTGTTATTTCTGTTAAAATAGGAGATCATTGTTATCATGGTTTATGTGATATGGGTGCTAGTGCTAATGCGATACATTATGATCTTTATAAAGAAATTATGCACGATATTGCACCTATTGAATTAGAAGACATTGATGTTACTATTAAGCTTGCCAATAGGGACACCATTAAACCTATTGGGATTGTTAGAGATGTTGAAGTCTTGTGTGGGAAGATTAAATACCCTGCTGATTTTCTTGTTCTTGCTTCCCCACAAGATGATTTTTGTCCCATTATTTTTGGTAGACCCTTCTTGAATACTGCTAGTGCTAAGATTGATTGTAAGAGGAAGGTTGTCACTGTTGGCATAGACGGTACGTCTCACGAGTTTAATTTTGCCAAGTTTAGTAGACAGCATCGTGAAAAGGAACCATCTAGTAAGGATGAAATTATTGGTCTTGCTTCCATTGCTATTCCTCCAACTGATCCATTAGAACAATATTTGCTAGACCATGAAAACGATATGTTTATGAAGGAAAGGGAAGAAATAGATGAAGTGTTCCTTAAACAAGAACCTATGCTGAAACATAATCTTCCCGTTGAAATTCTTGGGGATCCCCCTCCACCCAAGGGTGATCCCGTGTTTGAACTCAAACCATTACCTGATAATCTTAAGTATGCTTATCTTGATGAAAAAGAAATATATCCTGTTATTATTAGTGCTAACATTTCAGAGAAAGAAGAAGAAATATTATTGAAAACTCTGAAGAAGCACCGAGCTGCTATTGGATATACTCTGGATGATCTTAAGGGCATTAGTCCCACATTATGTCAACACAAAATTTCAGTAGAGAAAGATGCAAAACTAGTTAGAGATCCTCAAAGACGATTAAATCCCAAAATGAAGGAAGTGGTAAGAAAGGAGATACTAAAGCTCCTTGAGGCAGGTATTATTTATCCCGTTGCTGATAGTGAATGGGTAAGCCCTGTCCATTGTGTCCCTAAAAAGGGAGGTATTACTGTTGTTCCTAATGATAAAGATGAATTGATCCCACAAAGAATTATTACAGGTTATAGGATGGTAATTGATTTCCGTAAGTTAAATAAAGCTACTAAGAAAGATCATTACCCTTTATCTTTTATTGATCAAATGCTAGAAAGGCTTTCCAAACACACACATTTTTGATTTCTAGATGGTTATTCGGGCTTCTCTCAGATACCTGTATCAGTGGGGGATCAATCTAAAACTACTTTTACTTGCCCTTTTGGTAATTTTTCTTATAGACGTATGCCTTTTGGTTTATGTAATGCACCTGCTACCTTTCAAAGATGCATGATGGCTATATTTTCTGATTTTTGTGAAAAGATTTGTGAGGTATTCATGGATGACTTCTCCGTCTATGGATCCTCTTTTGATGATTGTTTGAGCAACCTTGATCGAGTTTTGCAGAGATGCGAAGACAGTAGTCTCATCCTGAATTGGGAAAAGTGTCATTTATGGTTAATGAAGGCATTGTCTTGGGGCACTAGATCTCCGAGAGAGGTATTGAAGTTGATAAAGCCAAAGTTGATGCTACTGAAAAGATGCCATGTCCCAAGGACATAAAAGGTATAAGAAGTTTCCTCGGTCATGCCGGTTTTTATAGGAGGTTCATTAAGGACTTTTCTAAAATCTCTAGGCCTCTGACTAATTTATAGCAAAAATATACTCCTTTTGTTTTTGATGATGATTGTGTAGAATCTTTTGAAACACTTAAGAAAGCTTTGATCACTGCACCTATTGTTCAGCCACCTGATTGGAATTTACCTTTTGAAATTATGTGTGATGCTAGTGATTATGCTGTAGGTGCTCTTTTAGGGCGAAATGTCGATAAGAAGTTGAATGTTATCCAGTATGCTAGTAAGACTCTTGATACTGCCCAGAGAAATTATGCTACTACTGAAAAAGAGTTCTTAGCAGTTGTGTTTGCATGTGATAAGTTTAGACCTTATATTGTTGATTCCAAAGTTACTATTCACACTGATCATGCTGCTATTAAATATCTTATGAAAAAGAAAGATGCTAAGCCTAGACTCATTAGATGGGTTCTCTTGCTCCAAGAATTTGACTTGCATATTGTTGATAGAAAGGGAGCTGAGAACCCCGTTGCAGACAACTTGTCTAGGTTAGGGAATGTTCTTGATGACCCACTGCCTATTAATGATAGTTTTCCTAATGAACAATTAGCGGTTGTCAATGCTTCTCGTACTGCTCCTTGGTATGTTGATTATGCTAATTACATTGTTGCCAAATATATACCTCCTAGTTTCACATACCAACAAAAGAAAAAGTTCTTTTATGATTTAAGACATTACTTTTGGGATGATCCACACCTTTATAAAGAAGGAGTAGATGGTATTATTAGACGTTGTGTGCCTGAGCATGAACATGAACAAATCCTACGCAAGTGTCACTCTGAATCCTATGGAGGACACCACACTGGAGATAGAACTGCACACAAGGTACTACAATCTGGTTTTTATTGGCCTACTCTTTTCAAAGATGCTCGTAAGTTTGTCGTATATTGTGATGAATGTCAAAGAATAGGTAACATCAGTAGACGTCAAGAAATGCCTATGAATTATTCTCTTGTTATTGAACCATTTGATTTTTGGGGCTTTGATTATATGGGACCTTTTCCTGTCTCCAATGGTTATACACATATTTTAGTTGCTGTTGATTACGTTACTAAGTGGGTAGAAGCTATTCCAACTAGTAGTGCTGATCATAACACTTCTATTAAAATGCTTAAAGATGTTATTTTTCCGAGGTTTGGAGTCCCTAGATATCTTATGACCGATGGTGGTTCACATTTTATTCATGGTGCTTTCAGTAAGATGCTCGCTAAGTATGATGTCAATCATAGAATAGCATCTCCTTATCATCCATGATCTAGTGGTCAAGTAGAGTTGAGCAATAGAGAGATCAAATTAATTTTGCAAAAACTGTGAATAGATCTAGAAAGAATTGGTCCAAAAACTTGATGATGCATTATGGGCCTATAGAACTGCATACAAAATCCTATGGGTATGTCTCCATATAAGATGGTTTATGGAAAAGCATGTCATTTACCTCTTGAACTTGAACATAAAGCATATTGGGCTATTAAAGAGCTCAATTATGACTTCAAACTTGCGGTGAGAAAAGGTTATTTGATATTAGCTCACTTGATGAATGGAGAACCCAAGCATATGAGAATGCCAAGCTTTTCAAAGAAAAGTCAAACGCTGGCATGATAAGAGGATACAAAAGCGAGTTTAACGTAGGAGATTATGTGTTATTGTTCAACTCTCGTTTAAGATTTTTTGCAGGAAAGCTTCTCTCAAAATGGGAAGGTCCCTACGTTATCGAGGAGGTCTATCGTTCTGGTGCTATAAAAATCAACAACTTCGAAGGCACAAATCCGAGGGTGGTAAATGGTCAAAGAATTAAACATTATATTTCAGGTAATCCTATCAATGTTGAAACTAATATTATTGAAACCATAACCCCTGAGGAATACATAAGAGACACTTTCCAGAACGTTCCGGACTCCAAAAAGGCATAGGTACGTGGTACGGTAAGTAAACCGACTCCAAAACAACTCTAATGGAAATTTTCATCAGTTTTGGATTATTTAAGGATTTTAGGAAGAAAGAAGTAGTCCGAAAGGGACACGAGGCCCCCATGAGAGAGGAGGGCGCGCCCCCCTGTCTCGTGGGCACCTCGTGTGCCTCCCGGACTCCGTTTTCTTGTATGTTACGTATTTTGGTCAGTAAAAAATCATTATATATACTCCCGAAGATTTTGACCACCGTATAACGCAAATATCCTATGTTTTCGCTTCGACCTGTTCCTGTTGCAGAATTAAGCAAGATGTCTTCTCATGAATCAGTTGGGGAGAGCCGGGTGTCTCACCCAACACTAGGTCCAGGAGCAAATAGCGATGCCTATCACTTTGGACCATCAACGGAGGATGAGATGGAGGCTGATTTGAAAAGGATAGATGCCATGGAGGAAGATCAAGAAGTTACCTCTCGCCTCCAAGCAGAATTCAGTATGGGGGAACTAACTAGCCTGGCTGTCCCTACTTCGGTCACTCCTTTCAACTCCAGATTTCTTTCTTATGAAAATATGAAAAAGAGTTTCACTTGTTCTCCAGAAGCTATGCAGAATCCTTGGGTAAAAGGAGCTTTGTCTGTCACGGGCAAGCTTCGTAAAGAAAATATGGACCTCAAACAACAAGTCAATAAGCTCAAGGAGGAGAACCGTATCCTGAAGGGCATAATCGCCAAGAAGATCATAACACCAACCGTGAAGAAGGAGAAATAATCACATGGGTATGGGTACTCCCCTTGGCAACTGCCATGCTTGTGGGAGGTGCCCCGGTATCGTATCACCATCACACTTCTATCTTTACCGCTTTATTTAATTCGATCCTTTTAGTAGTATCTTGATCTAGTAGTTTGAAGTTTTTGATATCAAGTAGTTTTGAGTTTTTCGTTGTGATCTCGTTATGTAATCGAGTCCGTGTGCTATCTATAATAAAGATTAGTGTTGAGTAAAGGGCTTTGCTATGTTGCTATGATCTTGAAAAAGTAGAAAGAACAAAAGAGTTCATATTGATCTTATGGATAGTGATAACTTCACACATAGAAAGTATGAGGCATAAAAATTGTTGAAAGTTGATGAACGTAGCCTTGGTCATCGCTGCAATTAATAGGAAGTAATAAGGAAAGAGGGGTTCACATATAAATATATTATCTTGGACATCTTTTATGATTGTGAAGCACTCATTATGTATGACATGCTAAAAGAGTTGACATTGGACAAGGAAGACAACGTAATGGTTTATGTTTGCCGACATCTCAGTTAAAGTATATTGTCATTGACCTTCCAAACATGTTGAGCTTGCCTTTCCCCCTCATGCTAGCCAAATTCCTTGCACCAAGTAGAGATACTACTTGTGCTTCCAAATATCCTTAAACCCAGTTTTTCCATGAGAGTCCACCATACCTACCTATGGATTGAGTAAGATCCTTCAAGTAAGTTGTCATCGATGCAAGCAATAAAAATTGCTCTCTAAATATGTATGACTTATTAGTGCAGAGAAAATAAGCTTTGTACGAACTTGTTGTGGAAGTAATAAAAGCGACAGACTGCATAATAAAGGTCCACATACAAGGGGCAATATAAAGTGACGTTCTTTTGCATTAGATTTTGTGCATCAAACCTAAACGCACATGACAACCTCTGCTTCCCTCTGCGAAGGGCCTATCTTTTACTTTATGTTTCACTCTGTGCTCGAGTCAAGGTGATCCTCACCTTTCCCTTTTTCATTTTATCCTTTGGCAAGCTCCTCGTTTTTGAAAGAACATGATGCATATATACAATTGGATGTAAGTTGGCATAGGCTGTTATTCTTGACATCACCTAAAGGTGAATATGTTGGGAGGCAACACAATAAGCCCCTATCTTTCTCTGTGTCAGGCTGAAACTCTATAACCACAAGTATTGCGTGAGTGATAACAATTATAGGGGACTACGAGATAGTTGAGTATGTGAGCTTGCTGAAAAGCTCTATTATTGACTCTTTCTAATGTTACGATAGATTGCAATTGCTTCAATGACTGAGATTATAGTTTGTTAGTTCCCAATGAAGTTTTTGAACCATACTTGACATTGTGAATTGCTTATTACTTGAACATAGGAAATCATATGACAAAATTCATATATGTTGCTGTTATTAGAATGATCATGATGCCCTCATGTCCGTATTTTATTTTAATCGACACCTCTATCTCTAAACATGTGGACATATTTTTCGATTTCGGCTTTCGCTTGAGGACAAGCGAGGTCTAAGTTTGCGGGAGTTGATACGTCCATTTTGTATCATGCTTTTATATCAATATTTATTGCATTATGGGCCGTTATTACACATTGTACCTCAATACTTATGGCTATTCTCCCTTATTTTACAAGGTTTACCATGAAGAGGGGGGATGCCGGCAGCTGGAATTCTAGCTGGAAAAGGAGCAAACGTTGGAAACCAATTCTGCACAACTCCAAAAGACCTGAGACTCCACGAAACAACTTTTTAGATTTAATAAGAATTTTTGGGCAAAAGAAATAGGCCAGGGGGCCAACACCCTGTCCAGGAGACAGGGGGTGCCCCCTATCTCCTGGGCCCCTTGGTGGGCTTCCGACGTCCATCTTCTTCTATATGAAAGGTTTTCCTCTGGAAAAAATCGTGGGCAAGCTTACTGGACGAAACTCCGCCGCCATGAGGCGAAACCTTGGCGGAATCAATCTAGGGCTCTGGCGGAGCTGTTCTGCCGGGGACACTTCCCTCCGGGAGGGGGAAATCATCACCAACGTCATCACCAACGATCCTCTCATGGGGAGGGGGTCAATCTTCATCAACATCTTCACCAGCACCATCTCATCTCAAAACCCTAGTTCATCTCTTGTATCCAATCTTGTATCAAAACCACAAATTGGTACCTGTGGGTTGCTAGTAGTGTTGATTACTCCTTGTAGTTGATGCTATTTGGTTTAGTTGGTGGAAGATCATATGTTCAGATCCTTTATGCATATTATTACTCCTCTGATTATGAACATGAATATGCTTTATGAGTAGTTACGTTTGTTCCTGAGGACATGGGTGAAGTCTTGCTATTAGTAGTCATGTGAATTTGGTATTTGTTCGATATTTTGGTGAGTTGTATTTTGTCTTTCCTCTAGTGGTGTTATGTGAACGTCTACTACATGAAACTTCACCATTATTTGGGCCTAGAGGAAGGCATAGGGAAGTAATAAGTAGATGATGGGTTGCTAGAGTGACAGAAGCTTAAACCCTAGTTTATGCGTTGCTTCATTAGGGGTTGATATGGACCAATATGTTTAATGTTGTGGTCAGGTTTACCTTAATACTCCTTTTTGTAGTTGTGGATGCTTGCAATAGGGGTTAATCATAAGTGGGATGCTTGTCCATGTTAGGGCAGTACCCAAGTGCCGGTCCACCCACATATCAAATTATCAAAGTACCGAACGCGAATCTTACGAACGTGATGAAAACTAGCTTGACGATAATTCCCAATGTGTCCTCGGGAGCTCTTTCCTCATTATTAGAATTTGTCCAGGCTTATCCTTTGCTACATAAAGGATTGGGCCACCTTGCAGCACTTTATTTACCTTATTTACTTTTTGCTCGTTACTATTTATCTAATCACAAAACGATCTATCACCTACTATTTCAGTGCCTGCAGAGAAAACCTTACCAAAAACCGCTTATCATTTCCTTCTGCTCCTCGTTGGGTTCGACACTCTTACTTATCGAAAGGACTACGATAGATCCCCTATACTTGTGGGTCATCAGGGACAGGTGAACCACGTTAACGTGGAGGAGGTTGAAGCCCAGCCAGATGCAGTAATAGGTAAGTTTTTGGTTAAGTCATTTACTGCAATCGTTCTTTTTGATACTGGTGCATTGCATTCGTACATATCAAGGGGATTTCTGGATAAGTATAAACTGCCCACCAAGGTTCTTAGAACACCTATATTAGTAAGCTCACCAGGAGCGGAGTATATGGCAAGTCAAGGATGTTTTCAGATGCCATTGACCATAGGTAGGCATGTTTTCCCCTCGGATCTAATAATTTTGGAGTCGCAAGGTTTGGATGTGATTCTGGGTATGGACTGGCTATCGATGTATGGAGGAAACATCGATTGCGCCAGTAAGTCGATTTTGCTTAGCACCACAGAAGGAAGAAGGATTAAGTATGTATCCCGGCATGAGCCGAAGAGGACTCTAGTTAATTCCTTATCAGGAGTAGTACAGGAGGAAGTACCAGTGGTGAAGGATTTCCCTGACGTATTTCCAGAAGAGTTGCCAGGCATGCCACAAGATAGAGACATTCAGTTTTTTAGTTGAGCTTTTGCCAGGCACAGGGCCAATATCTAAGAGACCGTACAGGATGCCCGCAAAGGATTTGGAGGAAATTAAGAAGCAGATTAAGGAGTTACTGGCTAAAGGCTATATTCGCCCAAGTTCGTCACCTTGGGGATCGCCAGTGCTTCTAGTGGAGAAGAAGGATGGATCATTAAGGATGGTTGTTGATTATCGGGGATTGAATGAAGTAACAATCAAGAACAAGTACCCACTGCCGATGATCAATTATTTGTTTGACCAATTGCAAGGAGCTAAGGTATTTTCCAAGATCGATCTGCGATCAGGATACCACCAGCTAAAGATTTGGGAGGAGGATATACCTAAAATAGCTTTTACCACAAAGTACGGGCTATATGAGTATACCGTTATGTCATTTGGTCTGACTAACGCACCTGCCTATTTCGTGAACATGATGAACACAGTGTTTATGGAGTTTTTTGATAAGTTCATCGTGGTGTTCATTGATGATATTCTGGTCTACTCAAAGAATGAAGAGGAGCATAAGGAGCATTTGCGTTTGGCACTTGGGAAGCTGAGAGAACATCAGCTATAAGCCAAATTCAGCAAGTGTGAGTTTTGGTTGAAGGAAGTCGGATTCCTCGGACATGTAATATCCGGAGAAGGAATAGCAGTAGACCCCACCAAAGTTGTCACTGTGACAAATTGGGAAGCACCCAAATCAGTTGGAGAGATCTGGAGTTTTCTGGGACTCGCAGGATACTACCGGAGATTCATTGAGAATTTCTCGAAGATTGCAAAACCCATGACGGAGTTGTTGAGGAAGGACACCAAATTCAAATGGACTAGGGAATGTGAGGCTAGTTTCCAGGAGTTGAAGAATTGTTTGGTTACATCACCAGTGTTGATTCTGCCAGATCAGCACAAGGATTATGAAGTATATTGCGACGCTTCTCGTCGAGGACTGGTGGACCGGAATGAAGAAGGATATTGCGGAGTATGTAGCAGTTTGTGATGTATGTCAGAGAGTAAAGGCAGAGCATCAGAAGCCAGCAGGATTGCTAAAGCCATTGCCGATACCCGAATGGAAGTGGGATAAGCTAGGCATGGATTTTATCACGGGATTGCCCAGGACACGTTCAGGCTATGACTCGATATGGGTTGTAGTTGATCGTTTGACGAAGGTAGCTCATTTCATCCCAGTGAAGACTACTTATACCAGTGCTAAGTTGGCAAAGATATACATGACCAGGATCGTATGTCTGCATGGAGTTCCGAGGACCATTGTATCAGATAGAGGAACCCAGTTTACCTCAAAGTTTTGGAATCAGTTGCACGAAACTTTGGGTACCAGGCTAGAGTTCAGTACAACCTTTCATCCACAGATAGATGGATAGACCGAGAGAGTCAATCAGATTCTGTAGGACATGTTGAGAGCTTGTGCGCTAGATTATGGATCTAGTTGGGACGACAATTTACCTTATGCAGAGTTCTCTTACAACAACAGTTATCAATCCAGTTTGAAGATGGCCCCTTTCGAAGCCTTGTACGGAAGGAGGTGCAGGACACCGTTGTTGTGGGATGAAGTTGGAGACTGTCAGTTGTTTGGGCTAGATTTGATTAAAGAGTCTGAAGAGAAGGTTAAGCTAATTCGCGATAGACTCAAGGTAGCCCAGTCCAGGCAGAAGAGCTATGCAGATTCTAAATGCAAGGAGACAGTTTACGAAGTTGGAGACAGAGTTTATCTTCGAGTGTCCCCACTTCGAGGAGTTAAGCGTTTTGGAGTTAAGGGAAAGTTAGCACCACGTTTTGTGGGACCATAAAAAGTTCTGGAAAGAATGGGAGAAGTTGCTTACATGTTGGAATTGCCTGAAGGACTGTCAGGAGTTCATGATGTGTTCCAAGTTTCCCAATTGAAGAGGTGCTACGCAGAGATGGCCGATATCCCTCTGAGAGATACAGTACTACTGGAGGCGATACAGTTGGATAGCGATTTGACCTATGAGGAGAAACCAGTCAAGATTCTCGAGTTTGCCAGCCGAGTCATGCGCAGCAAGGTTATCAAGTTCTGTAAAGTTCAGTGGAGCCACCATACCGAGGATGAAGCCACCTGGGAGCGAGAGGAAGACTTATGGAAGGACCACCCTCACCTATTTTCTAGCCAACCTGAATCTCGAGGGTGAGATTCATCTTAAGGGGGATAGGTTTGTAACATACCAAATTTTCAATTTGGAATGTTATACATTAGATCATCATTGCATACCATATGTTAATGCATCTTGGCTTGAACCGAGAAATTCTACGCAACTCAAGGACCCAGGAGAGAGTTGGGGATTTCGTTATTTTCATATTTGAGTTTTCTCAAATTTTGAAAAGAGGATCATTTGATTTTAATAATTTTACCATCGTATATTTCTTTTATAAAAATAAGAGAGAGGGAATAAAATGACTTTCCCAAAATAGAGAAATATTGGAGGTTTAATATTAAAATCAAATAAGATTTTATTTTGGGATTTTATTGCTATTTTATTTGAATTAGGAAAAATGCGTGTTTTTCAAAATTGCATTTTAGGCCCAAATAAATGTTCATCTTGTTCGGCTTATTTTTAGAGGACGGGGAAAATTTATTTCGGGATTTTTGAGTCCGTTTAGTATTTCTTTTCTTTCTTTTTCTCTACGTCGGCATTATTTAAAAAAAAAGTGAACCGACTCTAGGCCGTGCCAGTGGGACTCACTGGTGGGGCTTTGTAAGCCAGCCCCCCCCTGCCAAGCCCACGCCGCCTTGCCACCCCTTCACCTAACCTAACCTAACCGCCCTTGCCGCCCTTGCCGCCATGCCTTGCCTTGCCCGCCAATCCGCCGAATCCGCCGTCGCCCAGCGCCACGAGACGCCGCCGCCGCCACCGCCATCCGCCGCCGCCCGATCCGCCGCCCCGCCGCCTCGCCGGAATCTCGCCGGACCCGAGGTAGCCGTTGACGGTTTTTTTTATAAAACAGTTCGGGTTTTTTAACCCTAGATCCGTTTTTTTAGTTTCGGTTCGCCGGTTTTTCTTTGTTTAGTTATATTGCGGACGTTCGTCCATAGACGAACAACTTTCACCGTTTAGCCGCAGACAGCAAACGTTCGTTCGTTAACCTGTTCGTCAGTTTTTCTTTTTCTTAGGTTTTTCGCGATTATTTCCGATCGCGATTTCTGATACGATTTTCGTTTTAGTATAACTTTTTGCTTGTTTATCTGAATCAGGCGATTCAAGCGCCTGGAGTTTCGTCTTGAAACCCTCTTTCCTTTTAACCAACTCAAACAAGTTTTTGCTACTGTAAAATTTGACTTAGGTCCAGATTAGTAAACGAAGCTTGTTTCTTTCGCCGTTTGAGTTTCGTTGCTTCGTTTGATTTGATTCTTTTTGCAAACCAGAGTTCTTAAGTTGGAATTTCTGGTTAGATCTTTATTTGAGTTTTACCCATGAATTCTTCGAGTGCTTATTGTATATATGTTTGTTTGCGTTAGAGTACCCGGAGTGCGCCGCTTGCTAGTACGAGTCTCTAGGTTTCACGGATCATCAGCAAGGCAAGTAAAACTTTGATCATACCTATTTACTACCCAGTTTTATTGCATTAGATCAATCCTCAAACAATTGCAAGGTTAGGATCTATTTAATATGTGGGTTTTGGGAAGTACATGATGTAGTAACTATTGTCCTGTTTATTATCAAACCTTTGGGAGTTACTTCTACGTTTGCTTATATTGCTATGCTATACTAGTAGACGTGGACTGGGTGAGTGTATCCATGACAGATGTGAGTACTATTAATTAATGGTTCAACTTAAGGTGGCAACTTAAATACACATCTGGATGGATTGAGGCACCTGGGGAACCCAATGATTGCTTGTTTTTTTGGAAAATCCCGGGGTACCGTGTGATTCTCCTATGGACCGCGACCCAGGCTCAAAGGGATCATGAGATTATTCATGCTCGAAACTTCCGTGTGCAGCCACAAGCTATTATGGGTTCTAGCTTAGTTGATTAAGTCGTGTGAACTCTTGCAGTGGTAGACAAGCAGATGTAGGGGAAACTACGTCTAACTGTCTACCCATCGTAAGGTGCTAACGCTTCTGAAAGACTGTGTCTCGGTCATCCGTTTCTCAAACACGTTGTAGTGCGAGAAATCCAACGGAGGAGATCAAGTCTTGTGGGGAAAAGTGCGCAAACCTCTGCAGAGTGTATAAACTAATCATGGTTAGCCGTGTCCCCGGTTATGGACGTTTTGAGTATCTAGTACTTGGATTATCATGTGAATCTCATCATGTTTCCTAATTTAATTTGTTGGGTTTAATGATGATGCTTATTTGGGATTGAGTTGGGTGAACCTTCTCAATGTTTAACAACCACCATGATAGTTAAATAAAATTTATTCCTTTGTTGTTGGGAAAAATTGGCTTTATGCAAAAAACTGTAACCATAGAGCTTTCCACCAGCCATATATGCATGTAGTGATAGCATTATTCTGTTCATTACTCTCTATGTGTTACATTGCCAGCATATTCCATGTGATTACCCGTTTTTGGCCGGGCCGCAACGTTCATGTTGCAGACTTTTCAGACGATGAGTAAGGTGCCTTCGGTCGTGATCTTTCACTCAGTGATGCCGTTGGAGTTGATGGACTCACTTTATCTTCCAAGCCTTCCGATGTTATCGTATTTAGATGTCCTTAAGCCATACTTATTATAAAAAGATCTCTTTTGAGACATTCGATGTAATAAGTGTGTGATTTCTACTCTGTTATAAATCCTTCAAGTAATGTGCATGTCAGCATTACCGGTCCAGGGATGACACTGATGCACAGAGATCAAATTGTTTGAGGTTTGGTCGCTACAAGATGGTATCAGAGCACACCCTGACTGTAGGACACGACCACTAAGCTAAAGCCCTAGATCACTACTCTCTTCTCATTTCTGACTCCTCTCCCTTTTCTACTCTTTAGGATGGCGGATGAAAGGAACAAGTTCACGCAACCGGATGAAGATACGCCTTTTGGACGCCACTTGAAGGAAGTCACTAGATACCTGAACATCGGAGTACCAACCTTCACCGGGACCTACATCGCCACTTTACCAGAAGAGGATCATTGGATGATTCAAGTTCAAGTTCCAGGAAGAACGTTCATGCCAGTTACCGAGCCCATTGAGTTTTCCTTTGATGCACCAACCTGGAGTCTAGGAAAGAGCATGGCAGCCCACATTACCATGGGACGCATTGGAGAAGTTTACCACAAGGATCTCAAGGATACAATCTACCAGATTTGTGGGCGCTGAGATGAGCAATGGGAGATGATCAGCACCAGGAAGGATAGATCCATTGCAGCATTCATCCAGGAGTTATACCAGCACATTCGACGCCAGGAGAACCAGACGTGCGCAGGCATGATAGATCTGAAGAAGGCTATGACCAGGATCATGGAGCTGGAAGAAGAACTCAAGACTACACGTGATGGATATGAGGAGGAAATGACGACACTCGTGGAGAAGAATGATGACCTCAAGAAGTAGCTAAATGTGTTCATGGGATTCCCCGCGCCGGGAGGAGAAGACGATGATTCCACTTGCCCGGAGAACTACATCATCATCGACGACATCGACTCGAACCCCGATGATAGCGATGATGACTTTGTTGATGAAGCTGGAGCAGATATCATGGAGTCTTCTACCGATCAATTTTTGTAGTCGACAATCATATCAGTAGTAGTATTCCCCCATGTATATAGTATAGTCCGAGCACTTTTGTAACGATAGTTAGACCGTTGTATGCCCTTGTTTGAATTGATTGAAGTGATATTGTTTGTGTTTGTCTCATGTGCATATGGGTAGTGTTTTCTCTCTAGACCTCAATTCTATTCTATATTCTCATCCTTTCTAAACCCACAGATGCCTTCGAGATGTGACAATGGATTTGCTTTCCCACCGGAGCTCACTCAGTTGATCCAGCAGTAGAATGCATTGATGCAGATACTAGTCCAGAATCAGAATCGGGGAACAACAACAACAACAACAACAACAACAACAACAACAACAACAACAACAACAACAACAACAACAACAACCCACCACCACGACCACCTGTTGATCACTTAGCCCGTTTCTTGAGGCTTAATCCGCCGGTGTTCTCCAGTAGCACCGAGCCGATAGTTGCAGATGATTGGCTCCACAAGATTGGAAGGGAGTTGACCACTGCAGGATGCACAGATGTGGAGAGAGTGCATTTTTCCGCACACCAGCTTGATGGACCCGCAACATCATGGTGGGAGAATTTCACAGCCACTTACCCCGTCGACACTATCACATGGGATCAGTTTCAGCAGGCTTTCCGCACTGCCCATGTTTCAGCAGGAGCTATGGTCATGAAGAAGCGTGAGTTTCACAACTTGCACCAAGGAGGACGTATAGTTGGCCAGTATGTGGATGATTTTAGTAAGCTAGCACGTTATGCCCCAAATGACGTTGCTACGGATGCAGCCAAGCAGGAGAAGTTTCTGGAAGGACTTAATGATGAGCTGAGCATGAAGTTGATGGTAGCAACCTTCAACAACTACCAGGAGTTGGTAGACCGAGCTCTCATAATTGAAGGGAAGCAGCAGCAGATTGACAACCGCAAGAGCAAGTATGGACAAGGGAAGTACAATTCTGGAGCTCAGCAGAAGCCTCGTTTTACCCCGAACTCGGGAGGACCTTTTCAGCATACCGATGGAGGCCCCAATCATAATGGAGGGAGTTCGCACAACCATAATGGCCCCAGGAATGGGAATGGTAATGGAGAAGCAACGGTCAGAACCGTACCAACCCATCAACCCCAGCCAAGAAGGATCTGAGCCAAGTCACTTGCAACAAGTCCCAGAAGACTGGACATTATGCCAATGAATGTCCTGAAGCTAAGAATGGAAATGGCAATGGAAGCTCTGGGAAGAAGCCGAACCCTTTCAAGAGGGGACAGGTGAACCACGTTAACGCAGAGGAGGTTGAAGCCCAGCCAGATGCAGTAATAGGTAAGTTTTTGGTTAAGTCATTTACTGCAATCGTTCTTTTTGATACTGGTGCATCGCATTCAAACATATCAAGGGGATTTGTGGATAGGTATAAACTGCCCACCAAGGTTCTTAGAACACGTATGTTACTAAGCTCACCAGGAGCGGAGTATATGGCAAGTCAAGGATGTTTTCAGATGCCATTGACCATAGGTAGGCATGTTTTCCCCTCGGATCTAATAATTTTGGAGTCGCAAGGTTTGGATGTGATTCTGGGTATGGATTGGCTATCGATGTATGGAGGAAACATCGATTGCGCCAGTAAGTCGATTTTTCTTACCACCACAGAAGAAAGAAGGATTAAGTATGTATCCCGGCATGCGCCGAAGAGGACTCAAGTTAATTCCTTATCAGGAGTAGTACAGGAGGAAGTACCAGTGGTGAAGGATTTCCCTGACGTATTTCCAGAAGAGTTGCCAGGCATGCCACCGGATAGAGACATTGAGTTTTTGAGTTGAGCTTTTGCCAAGCACAGGGCCAATATCTAAGAGACCGTACAGGATGCCCGCAAAGGATTTGGAGGAAATTAAGAAGCAGATTAAGGAGTTACAGGCTAGAGGCTATATTAGCCCAAGTTCGTCACCTTGGGGATCGCCAGTGCTTCTAGAGGAGAAGAAGGATGGATCATTAAGGATGGTTGTTGATTATCGGGGACTGAATGAAGTGACAATCAAGAACAAGTACCCCCTGCCGATGATCAGTGATTTGTTTGACCAATTGCAAGGAGCTAAGGTATTTTCCAAGATCGATCTACGATCAGGATACCACCAGCTAAAGATTCGAGAGCAGGATATACCTAAAACAGCTTTTACCACAAGGTACAGGCTATATGAGTATACCGTTATGTCATTTGGTCTGACTAAGGCACCTGCCTATTTCATGAACATGATGAACAAAGTGTTTATGGAGTTTTTGGATAAGTTCATCGTGGTGTTCATTGATGATATTCTGGTCTACTCAAAGAATGAAGAGGAGCAAAAGGAGCATTTGCGTTTGGTACTTGGGAAGCTCAGAGAACATCAGTTATATGCCAAATTTAGAAAGTGTGAGTTTTGGTTGAAGGAAGTCGGATTCCTCGGACATGTAATATCCAGAGAAGGAATAGTAGTAGACCCCACCAAAGTTGTCACTGTGACAAATTGGGAAGCACCCAAATCAGTTGGAGAGATCCGGAGTTTTCTGGGACTCGCAGGATACTACCGGAGATTCATTGAGAATTTCTCGAAGATTGCAAAACCCATGACGGAGTTGTTGAGGAAGGACACCAAATTCAAATGGACTAGGGAATGTGAGGCTAGTTTCCAGGAGTTGAAGAAACGTTTGGTTACATCACCAGTGTTGATTCTGCCAGATCAGCGCAAGGATTATGAAGTATATTGCGACGCTTCTCGTTGAGGACTGGTGGACCGGAATGAAGAAGGATATTGCGGAGTATGTAGCAGTTTGTGATGTATGTCAGAGAGTAAAGGCAGAGCATCAGAAGCCAGCAGGATTGCTAAAGCCATTGTCGATACTCGAATGGAAGTGGGATAAGCTAGGCATGGATTTTATCTCGGGATTGCCCAGGACACGTTCAAGCTATGACTCGATATGGGTTGTAGTTGATCGTTTGACGAAGGTAGCTCATTTCATCCCAGTGAAGACTACTTATACCAGTGCTAAATTGGCAAAGATATACATGACCAGGATCGTATGTCTGCATGGAGTTCCGAGGACCATTGTATCAGATAGAGGAACCCACTTTACCTCAAAGTTTTGGGATCAGTTGCACGAAACTTTGGGTACCAGGCTAGAGTTCAGTACAACCTTTCATCCACAGATAGATGGATAGACCGAGAGAGTCAATCGGATTCTGTAGGACATGTTGAGAGCTTGTGCGCTAGATTATGGATCTAGTTGGGACGACAATTTACCTTATGCAGAGTTCTCTTACAACAACAGTTATCAATCCAGTTTGGAGATGGCCCCTTTCGAAGCCTTGTACGGAAGGAGGTGCAGGACACCGTTGTTGTGGGATGAAGTTGGAGACTGTCAGTTGTTTGGGCCAGATTTGATTAAAGAGTCTGAAGAGAAGGTTAAGCTGATTCGCGATAGACTCAAGGTAGCCCGATCGAGCGGAAGAGCTATCTGATTCTAAATGCAAGGAGACAGTTCTGAAGTTGGAGCGAGTTTATCTTTGAGTGTCCCCACTTCGAGGAGTTAAGCGTTTTGGAGTTAAGGGAAAGTTAGCACCATGTTTTGTGGGACCATACAAAGTTCTGGAAAGAATGGGAGAAGTTGCTTACAAGTTGGAATTGCCTGAAGGACTGTCAGGACTTCATGATGTGTTCCAAGTTTCCCAGTTGAAGAGGTGCCACGCAGAGATGGCCGATATCCCTCTGAGAGATACAGTACCACTGCAGGCGATACAGTTGGATAGCAATTTGACCTATGAGGAGAAACCAGTCAAGATTCTCGAGTTTGCCAGCCGAGTCATGCGCAGCAAGGTTATCAAGTTCTGCAAAGTTCAGTGGAGACACCATATCGAGGATGAAGCCACCTGGGAGCGAGAGGAAGACTTATGGAAGGACACCCTCACCTATTTTCTAGCCAACCTAAATCTCGAGGGCGAGATTCATCTTAAGGGGGGTAGGTTTGTAACATACCAAATTTTCAATTTGGAATGTTATTCATTAGATCATCATTGCATATCATATTTTAATGCATCTTTGCTTGATCCGAGAAATTCTACGCAACTCAAGGACCCACGGAGAGAGTTGGGGATTTCGTTATTTTTCATATTTGAGTTTTCTCAAATTTTGAAAAGAGGATCATTTGATTTTAATAATTTTACCGTCGTATATTTCTTTTATAAAAATAAGAGAGAGGGAATAAAATGAATTTCCCAAAATAGAGAAATATTGGAGGTTTAATATTAAAATCAAATAAGATTTTATTTTGGGATTTTATTGCTATTTTATTTGAATTAGGAAAAATGTGCGTTTTTCAAAATTGCATTTTAGGCCCAAATAAATGTTCATCTTGTCTGGCTTATTTTTAGAGGACGGGGAAAATTTATTTCGGGTTTTTAGAGTCTGTTTAGTATTTCTTTTCTTTCTTTTTCTGCACGTCGGCATTATTTTTTAAAAAAATGAACCGACTCGGGCGAACTCAGCGAGACTCACTTGGGGCTTTATAAGCCGGGCCCCGTCCAAAGCCACGCCGCCAGCACCCTCCCGCACCTAACCCTAGTCGGCCGCCGCCGCCGCCTTGATCATTGTCGCCCAGCGCCGCCGAGCCGCCGCCACCACCGCCCGTCCCGCCGCCCCGCCGCCTCGCTGGAATCCCGCCGGACCCGAGGTAGCCGCCTGCGGCTTTTTTTATAAAACAGTTCAGTTTTTTTACCCTAGATCCGTTTTTTTAGTTTCGGTTCGTCGGTTTTTCTCGGTTTAGTTATTTTGCGGACATTCGTCCGCACGTTCGTTTTGACGAACGGTTTTCACCGTTTATCCGCAGACAGCGAACGTTTGTTTGTTAGCGTGTTCGTCAGTTTTTCTTTTTCTCGGGTTTTTCGCGATTATTTCCGATCGTGATTTCTGATCCGATTTTCGTTTTAGTATAACTTTTTGCTTGTTTATTGGAATCAGGCGATTCAAGCGTTTGGAGTTTCGTCTTGAAACCCTCTTTCCGTTTAACCAACTCAAACAAGTTTTTGCTACTGTAAAATTTGACCTAGGTCCAGATTAGTAAAAGAAGCTTGTTTCTTTCACCGTTTGAGTTTCGTTGCTTCGTTTGATTTGATTCTTTTTGCAAACCGGAGTTCTTAAGTTGAACTTTCTGGTTAGATCTTTATTTGAGTTTTAACCATGCATTCGATGAGTGCTTATTGTATGTTTGTTTGTTTGCGATAGAGTGCCCGGAGTGCACCGCTTGCTACTACGAGTCTCTAGGTTTCACGGATCATCAGCAAGGCAAGTAACACTCTGATCATACCTCTTTACTACCCAGTTTTATTGCATTAGATCATTCCTCAAACAATTGCAAGGTTAGGATCTATTTAATATGTGGGTTTTGGGAAGTAGATTAGGTAGTACCTATTGTCCTGTTTATTATCAAACCTTTGGGAGTTACTTCACCTTTGCTTATATTGCTATGCTATGATAGTAGACGTGGACTAGGTGAGTGTATCCATGACAGATGTGAGTACTGTTAATTAATGGTTCAACTTAAGGTGGCAACTTAAATACACATCTGGGTGGATTGAGGCACCTAGGGAACCCAGTGATTGCCTGTTTTTTCGGAAATCCCGGGGTACCGTGTGATTCTCCTGTGGACTGCCACCCAGGCTAAAAGGGATCATGATATTATTCATGCTCGAAACTTCCGTGTGCAGCCACAAGCTATTATTGGCTCTAGCATAGTTGATTAAGTCGTGTGAACTCTTATAGTGGTAGACTAGCAGATGCAGGGGAAAGTAGGTGTAACTGTCTACCCATCGTAAGGTGCTAACGCTTCTGAAATAATGTGTCTTGGTCATCCGTTTCTCAAACACCTTGTAGTGCGAGAAATACAACGGAGGAGATCGAGTCTTGTGGGGAAAAGTGCGCAAACCTGTGCAAAGTGTATAAACTAATCATGGTTAGCCGTGTCCCCGGTTATGGACGTTTTGAGTATCTAGTACTTGGATTATCATGTGAATCTCATCAGGTTACTTAATTTAATTTGTTGGGTTTAATGATGATGCTTAATTGGGATTGAGTTGAGTGAACCTTCTCAATGTTCAACAACCACCATGATAGTTAAATTAAATTTATTCCTTTGTTGTAGGGAAAAATTGGCTTTATGCAAAAAACTATAACCATAGAGCTTTCCACCAGCCATATATGCATGTAGTGATAGCATTATTCTGTTCATTACTCTCTGTGTGTTACATTGCCAGCATATTCCATGTGCTGAACCGTTTTCGGGCTGCAACGTTCATGTTGCAGACTTTTCAGACGACGAGTAAGGTGCCTTAGGTCGTGATCTTTCACTCAGTGATGCCGTTGGAGTTGATGGACTCACTTTATCTTCCAAGCCTTCCGCTGTTATTGTATTTAGATGGCCTTAAGCCATATTTATTGTAATAAGTTCTCTTTTGAGACATTAGATGTAATAAGTGTGTGATTGCTACTCTGTTATAAATCCTTCAAGTACTGTGCGTGTTAGCATTACCGATCCAGGGATGACACTGATGCACAGAGATCAGACTGTTTGAGGTCTAGTCACTACAATATATTATACGTTTTTTCTGACATCGTATGGAAAAGTTATAGCCGTTTTACATTTTCCCTACACTTTTTGCAAAACATGTCCAAATTTAAGTTTTTTAAATTTCCTAACTAGTAGATGTAGTAATATAACTACATCTCGAAGGATTTTAATTTTTGAAGTTTTTATCATTTTATTTTGCTTTTTACAAAATTGGAAAGGTGATCCACGGCGGGGGTAGAGTTTGAAAATGAGACCTTTAGTCCCGGTTTGGGACACGAACCTGGACTAAAGGGCATTGCACCCTTTAGTCCCGGTTCGTGTCTCAAACCGGGACTAAAGATTAGACCTTTAGTCCCGGTTAGAGATACGAACCGGGACTAAAGGGCATCACACCCTTTAGTCCAGGTTCGTGTCTCAAACTGGGAGTAAAGGGCTCATTTGAATCGGGACTAATGCCTTTACCACACGAACTGGGACCAATGCTCACATTAGTCCCGGTTCATGACTAAACCGAGACTAATGGACTTATCTGGCCCGAACGAAAGCCTTGTTTTCTACTAGTGTAAAGTCCATGGATGAGAATCAAGTCTGGGACTTGATTGATCCGCCGCCTGGCGTAACAGCCATAGGTTGCAAATGGGTCTTTAATAAGAACACTGATGTGGATGGAAATGTTCAGATCTACAAAGCTCGGCTTGTCGCTAAGGGTTATGGACAAGTTCAAGGAATTGACTACGACGAGACTTACTCGTCGGTAGTGATGCTAAAGTCAGTGATTATCGTACTAGCTATAGCTGCATATTTCGATTACGAGATATGGCAGATGGATGTCAAGACGGCTTTCCTTCACGGAAATTTCACCGAGGACATGTATATGATACAGCCCGAGGGTTTTGTCGATCCGACTACCGCTAGTAAAGTATGCAAGCTCAAGAGATCCATTTATGGGTTGAGGCAAGCATCTCGTAGATGGAATATTCGTTTTGATGAGGTCGTCACTAATCTCAGTTTCATCAAAAGCGAAGAGGACGCTTGTTTATACAAGAAGTTAAGTGGGAGCTCAATAGTGTTTTTGATCTTATATGTTGATGACATATTATTGATCGGGAACGATGTTTCGATGCTAAACTCGGTCAAGGAATCATTGAATGGCAAGTTTTCGATGAAGGACCTTGGTGAGGCAGTCTATATTTTAGGAATTAAGATCTATATAGAGATAGATCAAGGAGGCTTCTCGGCTTAAGCCAGTGCACGTACATAGATAAAGTGTTGAAGCGGTTCAACATGAGTGAGGGGAAGAAAGGGTTCTTGCCACTCTCACATGGTATAAGGCTAAGCGAGACTCAGAGTCCTTCGACATCTGATGAGCGAAGCAGGATGAGTAGGATTCCGTATGCCTCGGCAATCGGATCCATCATGTATGCCATGATATGTACAAGGCCTGATGTTGCTTTTGCAATAAGCCTAACAAGTAGATACCAGGCCAACCCAGGTGCGAGTCACTGGGCAGCGGTAAAGACTTTTTTGGAGTACCTGAAAAGGACTAAAGAGATGTTCCTCGTTTATGGAGGTGAGGAAGAGCTCGTCGTAAGGGGTTGCGCTGATGCTAGTTTCCAAACTGACAGAGATGATTGTCGATCAAAGTCTGGATTCGTGTACGTCATGAACAGAGTAGCAGTGATTTGGATGAGTTCCAAGCAAGATACCATGGCCGATTCTACCACAGAAGCCAAATACATTGCGGCTTGTGAAGCTGGAAAGGAAAGTGTTTGGATCCGGAACTTTCTGGATGATCTTGGTATTTTCCCAGCCTCGGTAAAACCATTGGACCTTTATTTTGATAATTCTGGTGCCATCACATAAGCAAAGGAGCCGAGGAATCACCACAAGGTCAGACACATAGATCGGAAATATCACCTGATATGAAAGATCGTAAAGAATGCTGATGTAGAGTTATGCAAAATTCACACGGATGCAAATGTTGTAGATCTGTCGACTAAGCCGCTTCCACAACCCAAGCATGAGGGGCACGTTAGAGCTATGGGCATTCGATGTCTATTTGATTGACTCTAGTGCAAGTGGGAGAATGTTGGAGATATTCCCTAGAGGCAATCATGTATGATGATATTTCCTATGTGTTTATGAATAAAGATAGTCCTTGGACATTATCAATGATGTGTATCAGCAAGTACATGACTTGTTTGTGGGACTATGCATTGTATGATGACTGTCCTGAAAGGTCCCTAGTCGAAAGGGTTGCGTGGACGCGCAGCTGACTAGACTAGCATATGACACGGTCGATGGCTTGGTCTCACTAGCCATGGAGCATTGGATGCTAACCGGATAATATTGACTCAGAAGGATCTGGTCGGATTCGACGTAGTCGAATCCGAGTCGAGATAAGTGAGGGAGTCCTGGATTAGGGGGTGTCCGGATAGCCGAACTATCACCGTTGGCCGGACTCCTGGACTATGAAGATACAAGATTGAAGACTTCGTCCCGTGTTCGGATGGGATTTTCCTTGGCGTGGAAGGCAAGCTTGGAGATACGGATATGTAGATCTCCTACCATTGTAACCGACTCTGTGTAACCCTAACCCTATTCGGTGTCTATATAAACCGAAGGGTTTTAGTCCGTGGGGCGAACAACAATCATACCATAGGCTAGCTTCTAGGGTTTAGCCTCTACGATCTCGTGGTAGATCTACTCTTGTACTACCCATATCATCAATATTAATCAAGCGGGGTAGGGTATTACCTCCATCGAGAGGGCCCGAACACAGGTAAAAACATGGTGTCCCTTGTCTCTGTTACCATCCGCCTAGGCGCACGATTCGGGACCCCTACCGAGATCCGCGGTTTGACACGACATTGGTGCTTTCATTGAGAGTTCCTCGTGTCGTCACCTATAGGCCCGATGGCTCCTTCAATCATCAACAACGACGCAGTCCGGGTGAGACTTTTCTCCCTGGACAGATCTTCGTATTCGGCGGCTTTGCACTGCGGGCCAATTCGCTAGGCCATCTGGAGCAGATCGAAAGCTACGACCCTGGCCATTAGGTCAGATTTGGAAGTTTGAACTATACGGCCGATGTCGCGGAGACTTGATCTTGACGGATTCGAGCCACAGCTGGCGTGCCGCCTTGTCTCGATGGGTATGATCTAGCTCTGCCGCGAGCGATGCCACGAGGCTGCACCGACATCCGCTCCGACCCTTAATCCGGGCGGATTAGCCGATCGAGGGCGGGTGGTTGGACACCGCCTCGGGGCTACGATCTTCTGACGATTGAGCCGAACTCCATCCCTGTCCTTTGCGAAGACCATGACTCCAAGGTGCCGGACTCCTTTCCGGACTCCGAACTTCCCGCGCCCCTGCCAGTCGAATCCGGCTGGGCGCCGGTTATGGAGTTCACTGCCGCGGACATCTTTCAGCACTCGCCCTTTGGCGACATCCTGAATTCACTAAAGTCTCTCTATTTATCAGGAGAGCCATGGCTGGACTACGGTCAGGAAGGTTGGGATGTGGACGATGAAGAAATTCAACGCCCACCCACCACCCACTTTGTAGCCACTTTCGATGATTTAACCGACATGCTCGACTTCGACTCCGAAGACATCGATGGTATGGACGACGATGCTAGAGACGACCAAGAACCAGCGCCCACAGGGCACTGGAAGGCCACCTCGTCATACGACATATACATGGTGGACATCCCAAAAGATGGGAGCGGCGATGGAACAACGGAGGATGACCCTCAAGAAACAGCCCAAGCACCGGCGTGGCGGCGCGCTCTAAATCCGCCACAGCAAAAGCGGTGATTCGGCACGGGAGACAATAATACCGGACGGTGCGAAGACGACCCCCTCCAGCGGGACTCGGCGCGGGGCGAGGAGAAGCAAGTCCGCGGGGCGGTCTGGAAGAAAGAGAGGTAGAGGGCGATAATTATCGCCTCCCTCCGAAGATGAGGCAAGCCTCGGCGACGGCAATTTGTCGTGCTGAGGATCCCGCCAACAGGGCGTTTCAAGCGCGGGCTTATGGCCACGACAAGCAGCCTCAAGAAAAAGCAGCAACACTTAGAGCTGACCAAGACCTGCTAGGCGATAGATGGTGAAGTCCTTGCAGCGAAGAGTATGAACTCGACGCCCTCAAAAGCTACCCCAAGCGCATGCCGTTGCCTCGTCGAGGAGCAAGCACCCACATCACCCAGCGCATGATGCGGTGACCGGCCACCACAATGGCGCTGACGAAGAGGCCTCTAGACCCTCCATTCAAGCCGCACCCTGACGCCGCTCAAAAAGTACCAAGGCACGAGAAAATGCGCCGGACTTGCGAGATATATTGGAGGATAAGGCAAAACATACAAGATCGATCTATGGATCGCGTGGGCCCCAACGACACGTGATGATAACCGTCACGCCGGATACTGCAACTCCGGCCGGGCTGAACACAATAGACGAAGCTCATTTGAGCTGCGTCGTGATATAGCCCAATATAGAGGCGCCGCACACCCACTATGCTTCACAGACGAAGTGATGGATCATAAAATCCCCGAGGGTTTCAAACCCGTAAACATCGAATCATACGATGGCACAACAGATCATGCGGTTTGGATCGAGGACTACCTCCTCCATATCCACATGGCCCGCGGTGATGACCTACACGCCATCAAATACCTCCCACTCAAGCTTAAAGGACCAGCTCGGCATTGGCTTACAGCTTGCCAGCAGAATCAATTGGTTGTTGGGAGGACCTGGAAGCCGCATTCCTTGCTAACTTCCAGGGCACATATGTGCGACCACCAGACACCGATGACCTTAGCCATATAATTCAGCAGCCAGAAGAATCGACCAGACAATTCTGGACGCGGTTCCTAACAAAGAAAAATCAGATCGTCGACTGTGCGGATGCAGAGGCGCTAGCAGCCTTCAAACACAACATCCACGACGAATGGCTAGCCCGGCACCTAGGACAGGAAAAGCCGAAATCTATGGCAGCCCTCACAACACTCATGACCCGCTTTTGCGCAGGAGAGGACAACTGGCTAGCTCGAAGCAACAACTTGGCCAAACACCATGGTAGTTCGGATACCAAGGACAGCAATGGCAGGTCGCGTTGCAACAAGAACAAGCGCCGCGTGCTGGCGATAATGCTAAAGATCGGCGGTCAATGCGGATTCGAGCTCTAAACCGGTCGATGGAAGAAGCCGTTCAAAAGAAATACCCGGGGCCCGTCCAACTTGGACCGAATACTCGATCGCTTGTGCGAGATACATGGCACCCCCGAAAAACCAGCTAACCACACCAACAGGGACTGTTGGGTGTTCAAGCAAGCAGGCAAGTTAAGCGCTGAAAACAACTACAAGGGGCTGCATAGAGATGACGATGAAGAGCCCCTGCTGCCGAACAATAGAGGACGAAGGTTTTCCCACACAAGTGCGGACGGTGAACATGATATCATAACCCACATACCCAAAAGGGAGCGGAGCGTGAGCTAAAGGGCGTATATGCGATGGAGCCAGTCCCCAGTTCAACCCATGGTCTTCCTGCCCGATCACCTTGATCGAAGGACCATCCACTAGCATCCGTCCACGGCGGTTTCGCGCGTGGTTCTTGACCCAATTATTGTGGATTTCACCTCACGAGTCGATGGGCGGCGGTAGCAACCTGAACCTTCTTTATCGGGATACGGTCGCCAAAATGGGCATAGACCCTCAAGGATTAAACCCACAAAGGCGACCTTTAAAGGCGTCATACAGTGTAGAGGCCAATTGTACAGGCTCGATTACACTCGAAGTGGTCTTGGATCCCGGATAACTTCGAAGCGAAGAGTTAATCTTGACATATTCCCGTTCATGGCGGCTATCACGCCTTTGCTCGGACGAACCGCATTCGCAAAATTCAATGCGGTGCCGCACTACGCGTACCTCAAACTCAAGATGCCAGGCCCTCGAGGCGTAATCACGGTCAATGGAAACACCGAACGCTCCCTCCGAACGGAGGAGCATACGGCTGCCCCAGCGGCGGAGGTGCAAGGCAGCCTCTCACAGCAATTTTCGAGTCCGGCCACTAAACGTCCGGACACTGTCAAGCGCGCCCGGAGTAACCTACAACAAGACCGTCTGGCAGGATCCAAGCACGCGTAGCAATCCGGCCCCAAACCCAGCCCTCGTGAAATTGCGAAGCCAGTACTACGCGTACATAACTACGCTCTGGAGATACCATGGGCATAAGGGGAGGGGCACGACCACGGCACGCCTAGAATGCGGCTCAACCGCACCAGGGGCTCCCGATTGTGTCATTCTTTTCTTTTTCTTTTTCTTACTTTCGGGACTCTGTTCTCCGGAAGCCCTGTCCGGCATTCGCGCCCGAACACGATGCAACAGCGGGGAAGCAGAAAACTGCGTCGAGTGTCCAGGTGGTCTCTACTACGAGCATTATACCTGTGTTACATACCATCCTGCAGCTTACCCCTGGAGGGGGACATGTTAAATAGTCCCATCCCTTTCTTATCGCACAATTTGTATCGTTCTGCTTTTATTTGCAGTACCTTTTTGAATAACCAATACATAGCTTTTGCCTATTATTGCACTCCTTTTTTATCTCTATATATGTTCATTTCATGACATGTTGCACCCGTACACTTTGGTACGACCAATACACCAGGGGCTTAAGTACCCCAAAATTATGGTGTGATAAGTCCGAACACTTTCACAAGTGTGGCACCCCGAACTTATAGCATTATATGCATCGGCTCCAAATCATGTCTTGGGTCAATAGTTGGGTTTGCCCGGCTCCCATGTTTTGGTACCTTACGTTCCGTTATATCGGCTATGGTAGCACTGGGAGAACCACTGCGATTGTGCCCCGGTTGAGCTGGGTTGAGCACCTCAGTGGAGAAAGCTAAAACTAACCGTCATGATAGGGTGAGAGTCGATCGCTGTTAGAGAGGTTTTTGGGTCCCTAAAGACTTATGCGCTTAGAGCGAGGAACCGGCATTGTCCGGCCAAGGCATGGATAGCGCCCGAACTTCGGTCTTCGAATACTAGGGGCTTCATGGAAATTTGAAATTATAGAATTCTATGGCTAAGTGAGAGTGTTCAAGCACTATAAGTCCGGTTGCCTTGTTAGCTGCGTTGGCGCCTCCTCGACGGACCCAAGAATGGGAACAAGAGCGCTCAAGTTTATCCGAACACCCCAGCACTTTCGTGGCATGGGGCTGAAGCCACCGACTTGCCATCTCTCAAATTTGATAAGCGGCCGCCTGAAGGTAATATTTTAAATTAACAAGCGTTGCTTAGCGCATATGAACAAGTTTTCAGCGCACAGGATAAAATTTGCGAGTCTATTCAAATATTACATCTTTGGAGCACTCATCCGCTATCTGGCGGGCACCCTTGAGACACCCTCATAGTACATTTGAACTTGCGATGATCCTTGCCCTTCGGTGGCCCGTCCGTCACAAGCTTCTCCGCATCCAGCTTGCCCGGTGCACTTTAGCACGGGCAAGGCCCGACAGGCACCTTCAATGCAGGCGAAGCGCTTGATGACTTCAATCCATGGACGGCGTCCACCAGCCGCTACACCAGCCGAAGTAGCTCCCAGGCATGGCTTCCAATGGCCACAGCCGAACTATGAGGCCCTTCATGGCCTGTTCGGCGACCTTGTGGAGCTCGACCAGCTGCTTCAGTTGGTCGCTCAGGGGCACCGGACGTTCGGCCTCAGCATACTGAGACCAGAACACCTTCTCCGTCGAGCTCCCCTCCTTGGCGCGGTAGAACGCGGCAGCATCAGACAAACTACAGGGCAGATCTGCGAATGCTCGTGGAGAGCTCCGAATCCGGGTAAGTAATAGGTAATTCACTTTCACATGCTTTCTTTGCATAAAGAATGCCTTACCCGCCGCTATCTTCTTTAATGATTCAATTTCTTGGAGGGCTTTTTGGGCTTCGGCCTTAGCGGCTTTGGCACTCTCAAGAGCCGAGGCGAGCTCGGACTCTCGAGTCTTCGAGTCACGCTCCAAACTCTCGTGTTTTTCCACGAGAGCCTGGAGCTCTTGCCGCACCTCCGCCACCCGCTCCTCCTGCTTCTTTCGCTCGGTGCGCTCCATAGCCGCTTTGCTTTCGGCCGCGGACACCGCTTCCTTTAGGGTCGCCACCTCGTTCGTGGCCCCTACAATGCCCATGTTATTCCTGTCATTTTTTGCAACCAAATCCTTTCTATAAGGTATTACTTTAATAAGGTATTACTTACCTTCCTTGTCCTCGAGCTGCTTCTTGGCTTGGCCGAGCTCGTTCTCGGACCGCTCGAGGCTCTGCTTCAATGCATTGACCTCCATGATCGGTCTTGGCGAGGTCAGCAAGCGCAACCTGCATTCCCATATTGACATACTTATGTTAGACTCCTGCGTATATCTTTTAGACCCTTAGTCCGGCTTTTCTTTTGAACACGAACTAAGCATCGAGAACTACTGTCTATGTGGTAATATTTTTACATATTCTAAACTTACCTCAAAGCCTGTTAGAAGGCTGGTACAGGCTTCAGTCAGCCCGCTCTTGGCGGACTGAACTTTCTGGATCACCACACTCATAACAGTGCGGTGCTCCTCGTCGATGGAGGCACCGTTAAGCGCCTCCAGTAAGCTATCCGGTGCCTCCGGTTGGACGGGGGACACCGGCGTCTTGCCCTTCCTACGAAGGGGTCGCTTGCCAGACTTCGGAACCACTGAAGGTTCCGGTATGGAGTCCGGACGAGGGTCGGGCTTAGAGCCCCTGGGGGTCTCGCTCCCCTCGCGCCTGGAGTCCGGGAGGTTGCCTTGCGGCGCCTTCTGCGCCACCTCCTCTTGACCAGGCCCCCCTTGGGTTCCCACCTCGGCGTCGATCGCAACGTGAGGTGAGGAGGCGGCCGGAAGTGAAGTACTCTCCATTTCCGACGAACTCAGGGACCCGCTCGACGAAGCGGCGAGCTCGTCCTTGGGCGGGCTGCATGATTGTTCGGCATTAGAGAACATTGTGCAATGAAAAAAGCCATGGTATCCGGACACTTACGATCTCGCCAGGGGCTTGGCCCTTGTTGGCCACTCCTCCTCGTCGTTGTCGACGTTGGTGGAGAAGTCCGGAGGAAGGGTCCTTCCCTTCTTGGACCGTCCGGCCTCCCCAGTTGGGGCGGCCTTCCTTTTCTTCTCTCTCCCCGCTGGGGGAGAGGCTTCTTTCTCCTCCTCCTCTTCCTCAGAGGAGGATTCCGCCTCCGGGTTGTCAGGCGATGAGTCCGACAGCCCCTGGCGCCGGGAGCTCCTTCAAGTTCCCGTGGCCTCCTTCTTGGCCTTCTTCTCCGGCACCACGTGAGGTGCCGGAGCCAGCAGCCCTGTTAATTGGGCGTCCACTGGGTCTTCTGGCAATGGGGCCGGATAGTTAATCTGTCCGGACGTCTTCAACCAGTCCTGTCAAAGGTTAGGGAGTTTTAGATCCCGCATAGAGTCAAACTATGAAAAAAGAGTCCCGTAAAGGGTAAAATAACTTACCTCGTTGGCTTGACGCTGCGAGCTGAATCCGCGATATTCGGTAGCGGATGTGGGAGCCTCGGCGCCCTTGAACAACACCTTCCAGGAATCTTCATACGTAATGTCGAATAGCCTTTTCAGAGTTGGGTGTTGTGCCAGATCGAACTCCCACAATTTGAAGGCCCGTTGTTGGCATGGGAGAATCCGGCGGATGAGCTTCACCTGGATTACGTTGACAAGCGTGAGATTCTTGTCCACCAGGTTTCGGACGCAGGTTTGGAGTCCGGACAGCTCATCCGAATCCCCCCACGTCAGGCCCGTCTCTTTCCATGATGTGAGTCGCGTGGGGAAGCCAGATTGGAATTCGGGGGCCGCCGCCCATTTAGAGTCGCGCGGCTTGGTGATGTAGAACCACCCCGATTGCCACCCCTTTACGGTCTCCACAAAGGAGCCCTCGAGCCATAGGACTTTGGCCATCTTGCCAACCATGGCGCCTCCGCACTCCGCTTGGCGCCCGCCCACTACCTTCGTCCTAACATTGAAAATCTTCAGCCATAAGCTGAAGTGGGGCTGGATGCAGAGGAAGGCCTCGCACACGATGATAAACGCCGAGATGTTGAGGATGAAATTTGGGGCCAGATCGTGGAAGTCCAGGCCATAGTAGAACATGAGCCCCGGACAAATGGGTGAAGTGGAAAACCTAGTCCGCGGAGGAAGTGGGGAGAAACACCACCCTCTCATGGGGCACAGGGGTTGGAATGAGCTGCCCCTCGTCGGGTAGCAGTGCAGCGATGTCATTGGACAAGTATCCGACCTTCCGCAACTTTTGATGTGCCCTGCGTGACGGAGGAGGCCATCCACCTGCCTCCCTCTCGGACATAGTTGGAGAAGGTTGAGGTGGGATGTGCGTGCTTAGGCGCTGGAGATCGAGTCTTGTGAAATGGATGAGCAAAGGAGGAAGAAGGTGGGGGTGAAAAGGTGGATCCTTATCCCCTTATATGCGTCCCCCGCCAGCCTAGTAAAACTCGCTTATCTCCCGAGCGCCGTAATCAATGGCGCGGATGGGTTACCCACGTCCGTATTGATGGGAATCCTGGAATAAGGGGGCACGATCTATGCTTTGATAAGACGTCCCAAGGAAACCGCCTTGCTAAACGCGCTAAGGTGGAACAGTAAAAAACGATTCGTATAAAGGCCTGGCCGTGGTGTGATGTCACGCCGCTGGATACGTCAGCAGATCTGTGCAAAAATTATTCTCTCTACGGTAGTATGTGGAACTTGTTTTGCGAGCGGACACTATCCTTGTGTTCAAAATCTTCTATAAAGTATTCGGAGGAGGAACCCGCCTTGCAATGCGAAGACAATATGCGCGCCGGACTAAATGCGTCATTGAAGCCTGGTTCGAGGGGACTCTTGAGGAGTCTGGATTAGGGGTGTCCGGATAGCGAACTATCACTGTTGGCGGACTCTGGACTATGAAGATACAAGATTGAAGACTTCATCCGTGTCCGGATGGGACTTTCCTTGGCGTGGAAGGCAAGCTTGGCGATCTGGATAGGTAGATCTCCTACCATTATAACCGACTACTGTGTAACCCTAACCCTATTCGGTGTCTATATAAACGAAGGGTTTTAGTCTGTAGGACGAACAACAATCATACCATAGGCTAGCTTCTAGGGTTTAGCCTCTCTGATCTCGTGGTAGATCTACTCTTGTACAACCCATATAATCAATATTAATCAAGGAGGAGTAGGGTATTACCTCCATCGAGAGGGCCCGAACCTGGGTAAAAACATCGTGTCCCTTGTCTCCTGTTACCATCCACCTAGACGCACAGTTCGGGACCCCCTACCCGAGATCCGCCGGTTTTGACACCGACAATAAGGTCCGAGTCGGATAGACCCAACTATGATACACAACGATATGTCATCTGTGAGTCCCTAGTATAACATACGTTCTATGTCCTAAGACCTAAGCTGACGCATGTACTCGGGATGGTGACAGACTTGCTTTGGGCCGACCAAACGCTACTCCGTGACTGGGTAGTTACAAAGGTAGGTTTCGGGTTTGTCTAGTCCCATGCTGCGAGACATGGTCAAGCAAGATGGGATTTGCCCCTCCGATCAGGAGAGATATACTCTGGGCCCCTCGTGTAATCCGACCAGGATAAGCATGGCCATGTGACTAGGATTATGAGATAATCCAGTTTGTGGTTGGTATCACTAGAACGAGAAAGAGGTCGGGCTAGCACAAGGATGATAGTCTCACCTTGAGCCCGACAACATATATCATGAGGCAAAGGGAACAGAAGTGTGATACGTTGTACAAGTTCGCCTAACCAGCTTCATAGTCTGCTTGGTGGTCGGCACGCCTTGCTAGAGGCCGCTACCAAATGTGCAGGTCAGAGGTGATCCGAACTGTGACCAAGCCGACTTGAACCTAAGGGGTCACGCGCTTAAGGGAAGGAACCTACGAGGTCGGTCAGAGGACACTGGTCGGATGTGATCCGAGCTGGACTTGAACACGACCGAGTAGACTTTGGGCTGTAGAATCCGTGCAAGGCCCAAGTGTTGAGCCCGCGACGGATGCCTATAAATAATGGAGGTAAGGCACACTTATTCAGTTGATCGCTTTGGCGCTGTCACTGGGGTTTGCATGTGTTTCAAATAGCCACCTCCACTCGCCTCCGGTTGTGTGATCGGACCTAGCAGTCCTCCTCACGACGTTCCTCCTGCACGCGCAGATACCATTAGAGGCGGTGCACTTGCGTCGCTCCGGCGAACCTGTATGAGGGATCCGACGACTGGCTGATCGAGGTAGATCGGACGGGGAGGATACGAACCACGCGGACGCGCTGCCCCAACTCTTCTTCCGCTGCACGACACTGCATGTCTAGTGGTAATGATCTGTGATCCATTCCCATAGCATGTTCCTAGATGTTCTGCGTGTAGGAAATTTTAATTTGCAGTCGACACACCCTACCGTAGAACCCAACATGCGGAGGCTTGTTCCGCCTGTCTTTCTAAGATATTTGCACTAAAGTTATTAATAATGTTTGCCACGATAATGAGTCTAATATTTGGCATTCATGACTTTGTCATATTAAATTTTGTTCCATGAAGCGGCTAGCCAATATGAGTTTAGTTCCGAAATTCACCAATGTTAAGGGCTCCAAGTGCCAAGTGTGTGTGCAAGCTAAGCAACCTCGCAAGTCCCATAAGATTGCAGAGGCAAGAGACTTGGCGCCACTAGAGCTTACACATTCTGATCTTTGTGAGATGAATGGTGTGTTGACAAAAGGTGGAAATAAATACTTCATGGCGTTGATTCATGACTCCACTAGATATTGTCATGTGTATCTTCTGAAACCAAAAGATGAGGCTTTCAATTTCTTCAAGAACTATAAAGTTGAAGCAGAGAACCAACTTGATCAGAAAATTAAACGGCTCATGTCTGACCATGTTGGAGAGTATTTTCCCAATGAATTCGATTTGTTTTGTGCGGAACATGGTATAATCGATGAGAGGACACCGCCCTACTCAGCTCATTCAAATGGGATAGCCGAAAGAAAGAACTGGACTCTAATTGATTTGGTTAACGCCATGTTAGACACATTGGGTATGTCCCAGGCATGGTGGGGGGAGGTGCTAATGACTGCATGTCATGTCCTAAACCGAGTTCCCACAAAGCAGAAGACCATGACTCCTTTTGAGGAATGGGAAAGGAAAAGATTGAAACTCTCCTACCTACGTACTTGGGGTTGTTTGGCGAAAGTCAATATACCAATTCCCAAGAAGCGCAAGCTTGGACCAGAAACCGTGGATTGTGTTCTTCTGGGCTATGCTTTTCGTAGCATTGTATATAGATTTTTGATAATAAAATCTGAGGTATCCTACATGCATGTTGGTACGATTATGGAGTCAAATGATGAAACTTTCTTTGAGGACATATTTCATATGAAGGTTATGTCGAGTCCATCAAATCAGGAGATACATACTCCATCTAGTGAGGAATTCACTGTAATTCCTGAACCCACCATTGCGATGCAACACGTTGAGAATCCTGTTGAGGATGACAATGAAACTCCTATAAGGAGTAAGAGAAAGAGGACTGTAAAGTCCTTTGGTGATGATTTCATTGTGTACCTCGTGGATGACACGCCCAGGACTATTTCAAAAGCCTATGCATCTTCTGATGTTGACTACTAGAAGGAAGTTGTCCGCAGCGAGATGGATTCCATCTTAGCTAATGGAACCTGGGAAATCACTTATCGTCCTTATGGGTGCAAACTTGTAGGATGTAAGTGGGTGTTCAAGAAAAAACTTAGACCTGATGGTATGATTGAAAATTACAAAACACGGCTTGTGGCCAAGGGTTATACCTAGAAACAAGGTGAAGACTACTTTGATACTTACTCACCCATGGCTAGACTGACCACTATTCGGGTGCTACTATCACTGGCTGCCTCACACGGTCTTCTCATTCATCAAATGGACGTTAAGACGGCTTTCCTCAATGGTGAGTTCAAGGAGGAAATTTACATGGATCAGCTAGATGGTTTTGTATTACCTGGTCAGGAAGGAAAGGTGTGCAAGTTATTAAATTCCTTATATGGCCTTAAACAAGCTCCTAAGGAGTGGCATGAGAAGTTCGAAAGAACATTAACTGCTGCAGGATTTAAAGTAAATGATGGTGACAAGTGTGTGTACATCGCCATCGTGGGGGCGAAGAAATTATTCTTTGTCTGTCTGTTGATGACATACTGATCTTTGCAACCAAACTTTATCTGGTCAAGGAGGGTAAGGATTTCTCATCTCGCTGTTTTGAGATGAAGGATCTACTGGTAGTTGATGTTATCTTAAACATCAAGCTGTTAAGAGTTGAGAATGGTGGGATTACACTGCTTCAGTCTTACTATGTGGAAAAGATCTTGAGTCGCTTTGGGGTATAGTGACTACACGCCTTCTCCAGCTCCATATGATGCTAGTGTGTGGCTTCGGAAGAATCAACGGATTGCTAGAGATCAATTGAGGTATTCTCAGATTATTGGCTCCCTTATGTATTTGGTGAGTGCCATGAGGCCTGACATCTCTTTTGCTGTGAGCAAACTGAGTCGGCTTGTGTCAAAACCGGGAGATGATCATTGGCATGCGCTTGAGAGAATTTTGTGCTACTTGAAAGGCACCGCGAGCTATGGGATTCACTACACCGGGTATGCAAGGGTACTCGAGGGTTATAGTGACTCAAACTGGATAACTGATGCTGATGAGATTAAGGCTACAAGTGATTATGTTTTTACACTTGGTGGTGGCGCTGTTTCCTGGAAGTCTTACAAGGTCAACTATGGAAGCAGAACTCACAGCATTAGACACTACCACTGTTGAAGCAGAGTGGCTGCATGAGCTCTTGATGGACTTACCTATGGTTGAAAAACCAATACCCCCTATCCCGATGAAATGTGATAATCAAACTGTGGTCGTTAAGATAAAATAGTTCCAGGGATAATATGAAGTCCTCAAGGCATGTGAAGAGGAGACTAAAATTTTTCAGAAAATTGAGGAACTCCGAAGTTATTACGTTGGACTATATCCAAACATCAAAAAACTTGACAGATCCCTTCAAAAAGGGATTTATCACGTAATGTGATAGATAATGCATCGATGGAGATGGGTGTGAGAGCCACCGATTAGTTATCTATAGTGGTAACCCACTCTATGTGATCAGAGATCCCGTGAAATAGAAGTGGGAGACAAGCTGTTGGACAGCTGAGAGGAGAGTATCCCTGTTTTAATTATCCGACTTCATGAAGATGTAATACTCTCATGATCTGCATGGCAGGTTGATAGTTATCTTAATGTGTTCCAAGTGGCTTATTTGAGTAAGCAGAGATGTTGTCCTGCAGAGCATCTCCTGAGGAACAGACCTATATGAATTTGACTGTAAACGTCGCAATCTGTGAGAATTGTGTGTTCTCTAATAAATTCATGAAAGGACCTGGAGTATGACATATACCCTCCACCCGCGGGGAAGCCTTGCGGCAGCCCAGTATCGGTCAAAAATTTGTGTGAAACTAGTCTCGCAGAAGACTTGTAGTTCAAGGCATAGTCCACTATTCAAGTGGTGATCTAGTCTAGCATCAACTTCTAAGTGGAAGTTCAACTTTACAGTCTCCACTAAGCACCGGTATATAAACAATGATTTTGAAATAAATGGTGAGATGTATCAATGAGATTTGGCCCAAAACCCAACCAAAATTCTGAAATTCTCTTGGCCCATTCATGCCTAGCTTGTGAGTGGTGTAAGTAGAACTACAATTTAGTCCCACCCGGAAGTTCAGAGAGACTTGCACCTCTTTATAAAGGTGAGTTTTTCTATCACTTGTATGAGCATGAAAATAGGAGGCCTGCACGCGCGCTCCTCCTCCTCGCTCGCCTCGTCACGATGCGCCGCAAGTTGCAGGAATGAGACGAGCCGAGGACAGAGCTATGCATGTTTTCTATATTTTTGTTGCTCGAGAATAATTAAAAAGTCATTAATTAATAATTAATGGACACATTAATTACTCAGTCGTCTCCTATTCTTTTTGTAGCGAATGCACCTCAAGCGATCGATCTACGTGCATCGATGTCATCCTCGGATCGATGTCTTGACACGCACAGTACTTGAAGGATTTATAACAGAGTATCAATCACACACTTATTACATTGAACGTCTCAAAAGAGAGCTTATTACAATAAGCACGGCTTAAGGCCATCTAAATACGATAACAACGGAAGGCTTGGAAGATAAAGTGAGTCCATCAATTCCAACGGCATCACTGAGTGAAAGATCACGACCTAAGGCACCTTACTCGTCGTCTGAAAAGTCTGCAACATGAACATTGCAGTCCGAAACGGGTCAACACATGGAATATGCTGGCAATGTAACACATAGAGAGTAATGAACAGAATAAATCTATCACTACATGCATATATGGCTGGTGGAAAGCTCTATGGTTAAAGTTTTGCATAAAGCCAATTTTTCCCTACAGCAAAGGAATAAATTTTATTTAACTATCATGGTGGTTGTTAAACATTGAGAAGGTTCACCCAACTCAACCCCAATTAAGCATCATCATTAAACCCAATCAAATTATATTAAGAGTGATGAGAGCCACATGATAATCCAAGAACTAGATACTCAAAACGTCCATAATCGGGGACACGGCTAACCATGATTAGTTTGTACACTCTGCAGAGGTTTGCGCACTTTTCCCCACAAGACTCGAATACATCCATGATCGGAGAAATGAGACACAGTCTTTTTGAAACAATAACTCTTTACTCTGGGTGGACAGTTACACCTACTTTCCCCTACATCTGCTAGCCCACCACCGAAGGAGGTCTTGCAATGTACTCAACTATGCTAGAGCCCATAATAGCTTGTGGCTGCAGACGGAAGTTTCTAGCATGAACTATCTTATGATCCCTTTGAGCCTAGGTGGCGGTCCATAGGAGAATCACACGGTACTCCAGGATTTCCAAAAAATACAGGCAACAGTGGGTTCCCTAGGTGCCTCAATCCACCCAGATGTGTATTAAAGTAGCCACCTTAAGTTAACCATTAAATAACAATACTCACATCTATCATGGATACACTCATCCAATCCACGTCTACAAGCATAGCATAGCAATATAAGCAACGTAGAAGTAACTCCCAAAGGTTTGATATTAAACAGGACAATAGGTACTACCTCATCTACTTCCCAAAACCCACATGTTAATCAGATCCTAACCACGCAATTGTTTGAGGATTGATCTAATGCAATAAAACTGGGTAGTAAAGAGGTACGATCAAAGTGTTACTTGCCTTGCTGATGGTCCGTGAAACCTAGAGACTCGTAGTAGCACACTTCGCACTCCGGGTACTCTATCGCAAACAAACAAGCATACAATAAGAACTCAACTAGAAGCACGGGTAAAACTCAAATAAGAGATCTAACCATAATTTCAACTTAAGAACTCCAGTTTGCAAAAAGAATCAAATCAAACGAAGCAACGAAACTCAAACTACGAAAGAAACAAGCTCCGTTTACTAATCTGGACTTAAGTCAAATTTTACAGTGGCAAAAACTTGTTTAAGTTGGTTAAACAAAAAGAGGGCTTCGAGACGAAACTCTAGGCGCTTGAATCGCCTGATTCCGATAAAAGAGCGAAAAGATACACTAAAACAAAAATCAGGGCAGAAATCGCGATCGAAAATAATCGCGGAAAAACCCTGGAAAAAGAAAAACTGACAAACAGGCTAACGAACGAACGTTCGTGTCAGCCGCTAAACAGTGAAAATCGTTCGTTAAAACGAACGAACGGGCATTCGCTAATTAACTAAAACAAAAAAAACCGATCTAAATAAAAAAACAACCACAGTTCTAAAAAAAGACCGACGGTTTTCTTAACGAAAACATGGCGCGAGCGATAATGGCGGCGGTTCGGGAGGCGACAGGCGGCGTGACGGCGGCGACTCTTGTGGGTGGCGGTGGTTGTGTTCGGTCTTGGGCATGACAGGCATGGTGGCGGCGGCGAGGCCGGCGGCCAGTGGAGGTCGGGCTAGGGTTTGGGGCGTGGGGCTGGGCTGGCGGCGGCTCGGCGCCTCGGGCTTTAAAGGCCCGGCCGGGTCAGTGTCCCTGGCGGACAAGGCCCGGTAAGTCGGTTGCTTTTTTTTCAAATAATTCTGCGCAGAAATACAAATAAAAGAAATACTAAACTGACTCCAAAAATCCTGAAATAAATTTTCCCCGTCCTCTAAAAATATAGCGGACAAAGTGAACATTTATTTGGGCCTCTAATGCAATTTTTAAAAACGCATATTTTTCCTAATTCAAATAAAATAGCGATAAAACTCTGAATAAAAATCTTATTTGATTTTAATATTTAACCTCCAACATTTCTTTATTTTGGGGAAGTCATTTTATCCCCTCTCTTTTATTTTCATAATAGAAATATTCAAAGAGAAAATAATTAAAATCAAATGATCGTCTTTTTAAAATTTGAGAAAACTCAAATATGAAAATAACGAAGTCCCCAACTCTCTCTTGAAGGAAATATGCCCTAGAGGCAATAATAAAGTTATTATTTATTTCCTTATACCATGATAAATGTTTATTATTCATGCTAGAATTGTATTAACCGGAAACATAATACATGTGTGAATACATAGACAAGCAGATAGTCACTAGTATGCCTCTCTTGGACTAGCTCATTAATCAAAGATGGTTATGTTTCCTAACCATAGACATGTGTTGTCATTTGATTAATGGGATCACCTCATTAGGAGAATGATGTGATTGACATGACCCATTCCGTTAGCTTAGCACTTGATCGTTTAGTATGTTGCTAATGCTTTCTTCATGACTCATACATGTTCCTGTAACTATGAGATTATGCAACTCCGTTTACGGAGGAACACTTTGGGTACTACCAAACGTCACAACGAATCGGGTGATTATAAAGGAGTACTACAGGTGTCTCCAAAGGTACTTGTTGGGTTGGCGTATTTGAGATTAGGTTTTGTCACTCCGATTGTCGGAGAGGTATCTCTAGGCCTTCTCGGTGATACACATCACTTAAGCCTTGCAAGCATTACAACTAATGAGTTAGTTGTGAGATGATGTATTACGTAGCGAGTAAAGAGACTTACGTAGCGAGATTGAACTAGGTATTGGATACCGACGATCGAATCTCGGGTAAGTAACATACCGATGACAAAGGAACAACGTATGTCGTTATGCGGTTTGACCGATAAAGATCTTCGTAGAATATGTAGGAACCAATATGGGCATCCAGGTTCCGCTATTGGTTATTGACCGAGAATGGTTCTAGGTCATGTCTACATAGTTCTCGAACCCGTAGGGTCCGCACGCTTAACGTTTGATGACAGTTCATTATGAGTTTATAAGTATTGATGCACGAAGGTTGTTGAGTCCGGATGTGATCACGGACATGACGAGGAGTCTCGAAATGGTCGAGACATAAAGATTGATATATTGGAAGCCTATGTTTGGACTTGGAAGGGTTCGAATGAAAGCTGGAATTCTACGAACAGGGGTTACTGGAACCCCGGGGTATATGGGCCTTAATGGGCCACAAGGGAGAAGAGGAGGGGCGGCCAGGGCAGGCCGCCCCCCTCCCCTCTAGTCCGAATAGGACAAGGAGAGGGCGGCGCCCTTCCCTCTTCCCCTCCCAATCCTACTCCAACTAGGAAGGGGAGTCCTACTCCCGGGAGTAGGACTCCTCGGCGCGCCCCTAGGGCCGGCCGCACCCCCTTTGCTCCTTTATATCTGGGGCAAGGGGCACCCTAGGAGACACAAGTTGATCTCGGATCGTTCCTTAGCCGTGTCGGTGCCCCTTCCACCATATTCCACTTCGGTCATATCGTCGTAGAGCTTAGGCGAAGCCTGCGCGCGGAGAAGTCATATCGTCATGGAGCTTAAGCGAAGCCCTGCGTCGGTGGAGCATCAACATCGTCCTGCGCCGCGTCGTCTTGTGGAACTCATCCCGACACTTTGCTGGATCGGTCCGGGATCGTCATCGAGCTGAGCGTGTGCGAGAACTCGGAGGTGCCGTCGTTCGGTGCTTGGATCGGTCGGATCGTGAAGGCGTCGACTACATCAACAGCGTTGTTATAACGCTTCCGCTTTCGGTCTCACGAGTGCGTGGGCGGACACTCTCCTCTCGTTGCTATGCCATCACCATGGTCTTGCGTGTGCGTAGGAATTTTTGAAATTACTCGTTCCCCAACAATGGCATCCGAGCCTGGTTTTATGCGTTGATGTCATGTGCACGAGTAGAACACAAGTGAGTTGTGGGCGATACAAGTCATCTGCCTACCAGCATGTCATACTTTGGTTCAGCGGTATTGTGAGATGAAGCGGCCCGGACCGACATTACGCGTACGCTTACGCGAGACTGGTTTCACCGCTTCGAGCACTCGTTGCTTAAAGGTGACCGGCGGGTGTCTGTCTCTCTCACTTTAGTTGAACCGGTATGACTCGCCCGGTCCTTGAGAAGGTTAAACGGAGTCTATTTGACAAACTATCGTTGTGGTTTTGATGCGTGAGGTAAGAACGGTTCTTGCTCAGCCCGTAGCAGCCACGTAAAACTTGCAACAACAAAGTAGAGGACGTCTAACTTGTTTTTGCAGGGCATGTTGTGATGTGATATGGTCAAGGCGTGATGCTATATTTTATTGTATGAGATGATCATGTTTTGTAACGAGTTATCGGCAATCGGCGAGAGCCATATGGTTGTCGCTTTATTGTATGAAATGCAAGCGCCATGTAATTGCTTTACTTTATCACTAAGGAGTAGCGATAGTCGTAGAAGCAATAGTTGGCGAGGCGACAACGATGCTACGATGGAGATCAAGGTGTCGCGCCGGTGGCGATGGTGATCATGGCGGTGCTTTGGCGATGGAATCACAAGCACAAGATGATGATGACCATATCATATCACTTATATTGATTGCATGTGATGTTTATCCTTTATGCATCTTATCTTGCTTTGATTGACGGTAGCATTATAAGATGATCTCTCACTAAAATTATCAAGAAGTGTTCTCCTGAGTATGCACCGTTGCCAAAGTTAAGTAGTACCCGGACACCACGTGATGATCGGTGTGATAAGTTCTACGTCCATCTACAACGGTGCAAAACAGTTGCACACGCGAATACTCGAGTTAAACTTGACGAGCCTAGCATATAACAGATATGGCCTCGGAACACGGAGACCGAAGGTCGGCGTGAATCATATAGTAGATATGATCAACATAGTGATGTTCACCATTGAAACTACTCCATCTCACGTGATGATCGGACATGGTTTAGTTGATTTGGATCACGTGATCACTTAGATGACTAGAGATGTCATCTAAGTGGGAGTTTTAATATGATTAATTAAACTTAAATTTATCATGAGCTTAGTACCGATAGTATTTTGCTTGTCTATGTTTCTTGTAGATAGATGGCTCGTCTTTGTTGTTCCGTTGAATTTTAATGCGTTCCTTGAGAAAGCAAAGTTGAAAGATGATGGTAGCAATTACACGGACTGGGTCCGTAACGAGGATTATCCTCATTGCTGCACGTAAAAATTACGTCCTGGAAGCACCGCTGGGTGACAGGCCTGCTGCGGGAGCTGAGCCGAAGTTATGAGCGTCTGCAAAGCAAAGCGATGACTACTCAATAGTTCGAGTGTGCCATGCTTTACGGCTTAGAACCGGGTCTTCAACGGCGTTTTGAGCGTCATGGAGAATATGAGATGTTCCAGGAGTTGAAGTTAATATTTCAAGCAAATGCCCGGATTGAGAGATATGAAGTCTCCAATAAGTTCTATAGCTGCAAGATGGAGGAGAATAGTTACATCGGTGAGCACATACTCAAAATGTGCGGGTATAATAATCACTTAATTCAACTGGGAGTTAATCTTCCGGATGATAGTGTCATTGATGAATTCTCCAATCACGCCACCAAGCTACAAGAGCTTCGTGATGAACTATAATATGCAAGGGATGACCAAAACAATTCTGAGCTCTTCGCAATGCTAAAAGCAGCGGAGGTAGAAATCAAGAAAGAGCATCAAGTGTTGATGGTCAACAAGACCACTAGTTTCAAGAAAAGGGCAAAGGGAAGAAGAAGGAAACTTCAAAAGAACAGCAAGAAAGTTGCTGATCAAGAGAAGAAACCCAAGTCTGGACCTAAGCCTGAAATGAGTGTTTTACCGCAAGCGATGGACACTTTGGGCGGAACTGCCCCAAGTATTTGGCGGATAAGAAGGATGGCAAGGTGAACAAAGGTATATGTGATATACATGTTATTGATGTGTACCTTACTAGAGCTCGTAGTAGCACTGGGTATTTGATCTTGGTTACATTGCTAATATTTGCAACTCGAAGCAGGGACTACGGAATAGACGAGCACGGCAAAGGATGAGGTGACGATCTTGGCGTGGGAAATGGTTCCAAAGTCAATGTGATCGCGGTCGGCACGCTACCTCTACATCTACCTTCGGGATTAGTTTTAGACCTAAATAATTGTTATTTGGTGCCGCGTTGAGCATGAACATTATATCTGGATCTTGTTTAATGCGAGGCGGTTATTCATTTAAATCGAGAGAATAATGGTTGTTCTATTTATATGAGTAATATCTTTTATGGTCATGCACCCTTGAAGAATGGTCTATTCTTGTTGAATCTCGACAGTAGTGATACACATATTCATAATGTTGAAGCCAAAAGATGCAGAGTTGATAATGATAGTGCAACTTATTTGTGGCAATTGCCGTTTAGGTCATATCGATGTAAAACGCATGAAGAAACTCCATCTTGATGGGCTTCGGAATCACTTGATTATGAATCACTTGGTACTTGCGAACCGTGCCTCATGGGCAAGATGACCAAAACGCCGTTCTCGGAACTATGGGCGAGCAACTGATTTGTTGGAAATCATACATCTTGATGTTTGTGGTCCAATGAATGTTGAGGCACTTGGCGGGTATCGTTATTTTCTCACCTTCACAGATGATTTGAGCAGATATGGGTATATCTACTTAATGAAACACAAATCTGAAACATTTGAAAAGTTCAAAGAATTTCAGAGTGAAGTGGAAAATCATCGTAACAAGAAAATAAAGTTTCTACGATCTGATCGTGGAGGAGAATATTTGAGTTCTGAGTTTGGTTTACATTTGAAACAATGTGGAATAGTTTAGCAACTCACGCCACCCGAACACCACAAAGAAATGGTGTGTCCGAGCGTCGTGTCGTACTTTACTAGATATGGTGCGATCTATGATGTCTATTTCCGATTTACCGCTATCGTTTTGGGGTTATGCTTTAGAGGCGGCCGCATTCACATTAAATAGAACACCGTCAAAATCCGTTGAGACGACGCCTTATGAACTGTGGTTTGGCAAGAAACCAAAGTTGTCGTTTCTTAAAGTTTGGGGCTGCGATGCTTATGTAAAGAAACTTCAACCAGATAAGCTCGAACCCAAATCGGAAAAAATGTGTCTTCATAGGATACCCAAAGGAGACTGTTGGGTACACCTTCTATCACAGATCTGAAGGCAAGATTTTCGTTGCTAAATTCGGATCCTTTCTAGAGAAGGAGTTTCTCTCGAAAGAAGTGAGTGGGAGGAAAGTAGAACTTGATGAGATAATCAGATATCTGCTCCCTTATTGGAAAGTAGTTCATCACAAGAAATGGTTCTGTGACAACTACACCAATTAGTGAGGAAACTAATGATGATGATCATGAAGCTTGAGATCAAGTTACTCTTGAACTCAGTGGTCAACCAGAGTAAAATCGCACAGAGTGGTACGGTAATCTTATTCGGAAGTCATGTTACTTGACCATGGCGAACCTACAAACTATGAAGAAGCGATGGTGAGCCCAGATTCGCAAAATGGCTGGAAGCCATGAAATCTGAGATGGGATCCATGTATGAGAACAAAGTATGGACTTTGGTTGACTTGCCCGATGATCGGCAAGCCATTGAAAATAAATGGATCTTTAAGAAGAAGACTGACGATGGTAATATAACTGTCTACAAAGCTCGACTTGTTGCGAAAGGTTTTCGACAAGTTCAAGGGTTTACTACGATGAGACTTTCTCACCAGATGGCGATGCTTAAGTCTGTCCAAATCATGTTAGCAATTGCCGCATTTTATGATTATGAAATTTGGCAAATGGATGTAAAACTGCATTCTTGAATGGATTTCTAGAAGAAGAGTTGTATATGATGCAACCAGAAGGTTTTGTCGATCCAAAGGGTACTAACAAAGTGTGCAAGCTCCAATGATCAATTTATGGTGCAGTGCAAGCCTCTCGGAGTTGGAATAAGCGCTTTGATAGTGTGATCAAAGCATATGGGTTTATCTGAGACTTTTGGAGAAGCTTTGATTTACAAGAAAGTGAGTGGGAGCTCAGTAGCATTTCTAATATTATATGTGGACGACATATTATTGATTGGAAATGATATAGAATTTCTGGATAGCATAAAGGATACTTGAATAAAAGTTTTTCAATGAAAGACCTCGGTGAAGCTGCTTACATATTGGGCATCAAGATCTATAGAGATAGATCAAGGCGCTTGATTGGACTTTCACAAAGCACATACCTTGATAAAGTTTTGAAAAAGTTCAAAATGGATCGAGCAAAGAAAGGTTTTTACCTGTATTACAAGGTGTAAGATTGAGTCGGACTCAATGCCCGACCACAGCAGAAGATAGAGAGAAATGAAAGATGTTCCTATGCTTCAGCCATAGGCTCTATCATGTATGCAATCTTGTGTACCGGACTGGCGTATGCTTAGCTGTAAATACCTGAAATACCTGAAAAGGACTAAGGATATGTTTCTCGTATATGGAGGTGACAAAGAGCTAGTCGTAAATGGTTACGTCGATGCAAGCTTTGACACTGATCCGAACGATTCTAAATCGCAAACCGGATCGTGTTTTTATTAAGCGGTGGAGCTGTCAGTTGGTGCAGTTCTAAACAACGCGTCGTGGCGGGATCTACATGTGAAGCGGAGTACATAGCTGCTTGAACCAGCAAATGAAGGAGTCTGGATGAAAGAGTTCATTTCCGATCTAGGTGTCATACCTAGTGCATCGGGACCGATGAAGATCTTCTCGTGACAATCTTGGTGCAATTGCCTTGGCAAAGGAATCCAGATTTCACAAGAGGACCAAGCATATCAAGAGACGCTTCAATTCCATTCGGGACTAAGTCCAAGTGGGAGACATAGAAATTTGCAAAATACATACGGATCTGAATGTTGCGACCCGTTGACTAAGCCTCTTCCACGAGCAAAACATGATCAGCACCAAGACTCCATGGGTGTTAGAATCATTACTATGTAATCTAGATTATTGACTCTAGTGCAAGTGGGAGATGAAGGAAATATGCCCTAGAGGCAATAATAAAGTTATTATTTATTTCCTTATACCATGATAAATGTTTATTATTCATGCTAGAATTGTATTAACCGGAAACATAATACATGTGTGAATACATAGACAAACAGATAGTCACTAGTATGCCTCTCTTGGACTAGCTCATTAATCAAAGATGGTTATGTTTCCTAACCATAGACATGTGTTGTCATTTGATTAATGGGATCACCTCATTAGGAGAATGATGTGATTGACATGACCCATTCCGTTAGCTTAGCACTTGATCGTTTAGTATGTTGCTAATGCTTTCTTCATGACTCATACATGTTCCTGTAACTATGAGATTATGCAACTCCGTTTACGGAGGAACACTTTGGTACTACCAAACGTCACAACGAATCGGGTGATTATAAAGGAGTACTACAGGTGTCTCCAAAGGTACTTGTTGGGTTGGCGTATTTGAGATTAGGTTTTGTCACTCGATTGTCGGAGAGGTATCTCTAGGCCTTCTCGGTGATACACATCACTTAAGCCTTGCAAGCATTACAACTAATGAGTTAGTTGTGAGATGATGTATTACGTACGAGTAAAGAGACTTACCGTAACGAGATTGAACTAGGTATTGGATACCGACGATCGAATCTCGGGTAAGTAACATACCGATGACAAAGGGAACAACGTATGTCGTTATGCGGTTTGACCGATAAAGATCTTCGTAGAATATGTAGGAACCAATATGGGCATCCAGGTTCCGCTATTGGTTATTGACCGAGAATGGTTCTAGGTCATGTCTACATAGTTCTCGAACCCGTAGGGTCCGCACGCTTAACGCTTCGATGACAGTTCATTATGAGTTTATAAGTATTGATGCACGAAGGTTGTTCGAGTCCCGGATGTGATCACGGACATGACGAGGAGTCTCGAAATGGTCGAGACATAAAGATTGATATATTGGAAGCCTATGTTTGGACTTGGAAGGGTTCGAATGAAAACTGGAAGTTATGGAACACCGGGGTTACTGGAACCCCGGGGGTATATGGGCCTTAATGGGCCACAAGGGAGAAGAGGAGGGGCCGGCCGGGGCAGGCGCGCCCCTCCCCTCTAGTCCGAATAGGACAAGGAGAGGGGGCGCCCCTTCCTCTTCCCCTCCCCAATCCTACTCCAACTAGGAAGGGGGAGTCCTACTCCGGTGGGAGTAGGACTCCTCGGCAGCGCCTCCTAGGGCCGGCCGCACCCCCCCTTGCTCCTTTATATCTGAGGGGCAAGGGGCACCCTAGGAGACACAAGTTGATCTACGGATCGTTCCTTAGCCGTGTGCGGTGCCCCTTCCACCATATTCCACTTCGGTCATATCGTCGTGAGAGCTTAGGCGAAGCCTCTTGCGGAGAAGTCATATCGTCATGAGCTTAGGCGAAGCCCTGCGTCGGTGGAGCATCAACATCGCTCCTGCGCCGTCGTCTTGTGGAACTCATCCCGACACTTTGCTGGATCGGAGTCCGGGATCGTCATCGAGCTGAGCGTGTGCGTAACTCGGAGGTGCCGTCGTTCGGTGCTTGGATCGGTCGAATCGTGAAGGCGTCACGACTACATCAACAGCGTTGTTATAACGCTTCGCTTTCGGTCTCACGAGGGTGCGTGGGCGGACACTCTCCCCTCTCGTTGCTATGCCATCACCATGGTCTTGCGTGTGCGTAGGAAAATTTTTGAAATTACTACGTTCCCCAACATCTCTGTGGGTCCTTGAATTGTGTAGAATTTCTAGGATCGAGTTAAAAATGCAATAAAATATGATATGCAATGATGACTAATGTATAACATTCCAAATTGAAAATTTGGGATGTTACACTTTTGGATCGTGGGGCTGTTACTTGGACGTGGGTTTTCTCCCTGACCTACCCGGGCCCGCATAATATAGTTAGGCAGACGTCTACCCTAGCCGCAACCGCATCGTACAGTTTCGCATCACTGTTCTAGATCATTGCGTCGCCATGCAAGTATTCTCCATCCCTCCTTTCGGCGTGCACCGCGAGAAGGGACAGCAGGCCTCCGGAACCCCGCCTCTCGTGATCCTGTATGGGAGAGGGGCGATCAGGTTTTTTGGGAGCGCACCCACGCGACTGCTAGCAGTGACGACTTCGCGAACGATGACTTCTTCCCCGGCCTCAGAGAAATCTCTTCATCAACGACATGGCTGGCAACGTCAATGCCAACGGTGCTGCTCCTGTTGCACCGTATGTGGTTCTGTCCTTCTTGTTCAAGATTGTGGTAGAATTCATGTTTCTAGTCTGTGCACTAGAATTGATATGTTCATCTACTATGCTAGTCTGCATGCTTAGTTTAATCTTTGTTATTGGTGTCATGACTGCTTTTTCGGATTATATCCCGTAGTAATTTGCTCATATATTCAACAGATTATCGTCCAAGATTTGCTTGCTAAGGAGACTCAAGTGCTTTATGGAAGTAGTTGTTATGGAAAGATGTGCTTCTTTTTTTTGAACTAAAGATGTGCTTCCTTATCTAGAGAGAACCATGCAACAAGGAGAGACGCGGGAGTGGAGGGCGTGCGTTTGTGGAAGCAGTAGCAGTTGGAAGCACCTAATCTGTCCCGTGGGATTATTATCAGATCGGACATACGATCTGCTTTCAATCAAACGATGCTCGACTAGTCTGATAGTTGCAACCTATCAGTAGTCTGATGTTTAGTGGTGCTTACATGGGGAACTACTAGGGATTAGACTACTGCCCTAGCATTCCATCAGACCACCTTGAGGCCGTTAGATACAAGCGCACATGAGTGGCTTGGATGCACCGTGGTATGCTGCCCACTCCATACGGGAGTTTCCTAAACTTATCTGGGTAGTTAATGCTCCCCTAACCCTAGTACTGATTACACGAGAATAACTCTATTTTTTCCTATAAAAAACTAGAGACTTCATAGAAAATTAATTAATTACTTTAGCGCAGGAAGCATACTTTTTTCTACGGGAATACATAACAAACTTCGATTTCAATGCTATTTTCATTTGCTTCCCAAGAAATTGAAGTTTGCTTCAAGTGTAATAAAAAACTACTGTACTTCTTTCCATTCACAATAGTTGGCTTCCTTATGACGCACATTTTGTTTCCAATGCTACCTTCATTTCCTTCCTAAGAAATTGAAGTTTGCTTCAAGCGCAACACAAATCTATTTCTTTTCGTTCATAATAGTTGGATTTCCTATGAACACATTTTGTTTCTAATGTTAGTCCACCACGCTGCCTATAAACTGAAGTTCGCTTCAAATTTAGCAAAGTTTTGTTCCGGTGCATGAAAGAAATTGCTTCCATGGAATGAAATTTGCTTCAAATTAGGAAACATGTACATATGACCTTCTTTGTAGCAAAGTACATTTTGTTTGCAGTGTTACTGTAATTTTCTTCCCTTGTAACTCAAGTTTGCTTGAAATGTAGCAAAATTTAGTTTCCGTAAACTGTTTGTCAAAATAATAGTTTCAATACACCAAATAAAATGCTTCCATGGTGAATCGATTTTGCTTCGATTTAACAAAATAATTGTATTATATAACCAGATATTTTCTTTCACAAGGATCACAATATTGAACCAAACAGGAATTTGTTTCCTAGACAACAATTTTATCATTGACACCGTCACCTGTAATTTCAGCATGCTTCAAACGAATAAGTGATTGTTCCCAAACAAAGAAAAATTTCTTCGAGTTGAATCAAAAGTTTGCCACGTATATTTTTCATCTTTCGTGCTACTTGCTTCCTTCACGGAGATTAGAGTTTTCGATTCATATTAGTATGTTGCAACAGCCCCAACATTAGAGGCAAAACCCAAGTCCTTTCAGGCTACAACTTCTACGTGTGACCCCCCCACCCCCGACCCCTACGTCACCAACCCTAGGCGACACGGGGGGTCGCGCCGTCGGCCCTCAGCCACCTCTCTCTGATCTCTCCCTCCTGCCGCCCGAGTTCACGCTGGCGAAGCCCGGGCCGTGGGTTGTGACAGCGGTGGCGGGGTCTTCTCCCTCACGCGCGATGGCGTCTTCTTGTTCTAGCGGCGACATGGTTGATACGTCCATTTTGCATCATGCTTTTATATTGATATTTATTGCATTATAGGATGTTATTACACATTATAGCACAATACTTATGCCTTTTCTCTCTTATTTTACAAGGTTTATACAAAGAGGGAGAATGTCGGCAGCTGGAATTCTAGACCGGAAAGGAGCAAATCTGAGAGACGTATTCTACACAACTCCAAAAGTGCTGAAAATTTACGGAGAATTATTTTGGAATATATGAAAAATATTGGGCGAAGAAAGTACCAAAGGGGACCCACCAGGTAGCCACAAGGGTCGGGGGCGCGCCCTACCCCCTGGGAGCGCCCCCTGGCAGGCCTCTGGCGCCCATCTTGTGCTATATTATGTGTTTTGACCTGAAAAAAAATCAAGAGGAAGCTTTTGGGACGAAGCGCCGCCCTCTCGAGGCGGAACTTGCGCACAAGCAATCTAGGGCTCCGGCGGAGCTGTTCTACAGGGGAAACTTCCCTCCCGAAGGGGGAAATTGAAGTCATCGTCTCACCAACGATCCTCTCATCAAAAGGGGGTCAATATTTCATCAACATCTTCACCAGCACAATCTCCTCTCAGACCCTAGTTCATCTCTTGTATCTGATCTTTGTCTCAAACCCTCAGATTGGTACCTGTGGGTTGCTAGTAGTGTTGATTACTTCTTGTAGTTGATGCTAGTTGGTGTATTTGGTGGAAGATCATATGTTCAGATCCTTAATGATAATTACTACTCCTCTGATTATGAACATGAATATGCTTTGTGAGTAGTTACATTTGTTCCTGAGGAGATGGGAGAAGTCTTGTTATAAGTAATCATGTGAATTTGGTATTCGTTTGATATTTTGATGAGATGTATGTTGTCTTTCCTCTAGCAGTGTTATGTGAATGTAGACTACATGACACTTCACCATTGCTTGGGCCAAGGGGAAGGCATTGGGAAGTAATAAGTAGATGATGGGTTTCTAGAGTGACAGAAGCTTAAACCCTAGTTTATGTGTTGTTTCGTAAGGGGCTAATTTGAATCCACATGTTTCATGCTATGGTTAGATTTATCTTAATTCTTCTTTCGTAGTTGTGGATGCTTGCGAGAGGGGTTAAGCATAAGTGGAGGCTTGTCCAAGTAAGGACAACATCCAAGCATCGGCCACCCACATATCAAATTATCAGAGTAACGAACGCGAATCATATGAGCATGATGAAAACTAACTTGACAGTAATTCCCAAGCGTCCTCGGGAGCACTTTGCATTATATAAGAGTTCGTCCAGGCTTGTCCTTTGCTACAAAAAGGATTGGGCCACCTTGCTGCACCTTAGTTACTTTTGTTACTTGCTACCCGTTATGAATTATCTTATCACACAACTATCCGTTACCGATAATTTTAGTGCTTGCAGAGAATACCTTGTTGAAAACCGCTTGTCATTTCCTTCTGCTAGTCGTTGGGTTCAACACTCTTACTTATCGAAAGGACTATGATAGATCCCCTATACTTGTGGGTCATCAAGAATCTTTCCGGGCGCCGTTGCTGGGGAGTGAAGCACATTTGGTGAGTGGAATTTGGTAAGGACACATTTATATTACATGCTGAAATTTACTGTCACTTGTCACTAAGGAAAATAATCTTTTGAGGGGCTTGTTCAGGGTATCTTCACCCCGACCGGTAGAGAAAAGAGTTGCTCCTCAACCTGCTGAACCTACTGAAAATATTTATTATGAAATTCCTTCGGGTATCACTACTAGGAAAAGGCCTGCTAGTGGCGCACCCGTTTTGCCTACTAATGGCGCACTACAGGTGCGCCACTAGCACCACGCCATTAGAATTAAATACTAATGGCGCACCCCTGGTGCGCCATTAGTATCTGGTATACTAATGGCGCACCATGCAGTGCGCCATTAGTATAGCCCACCGTGCGCCATTAGTATGCCTCCCAGGGGCCATATTTACCCATGTGCTTTGGCATACTAATGTCGCACTAGTGGACGATGCGCCATTAGAGTCCTTTTTGCAGTGCGTCATTAGTGTGCTGAGTGGTGCGCCACTAGTATGAATATTAGGGATTATTTTTATTTTCTTTTTGGATATTTGCACAGGTTACAAAACATATTACTGCACATAATATAGAGAGCACAACATTTAAACATCAGATTTATCAAATACAATAGAAGATTAGTCTCCTAATACAATTCATCATATTAGTCTCCGAATTTCAAATACTGAACAAATTTATAACATTACAAGTCTCGAAACCGCGAGTAGCGAGTTTGTCTTCACATCACAAGTCGATATCGATCATCTAAACTACCATCACATAGAAGAGAGCTGCGGTCATCACGATGAGCATAATCGCGATGAAACTGGTCTTCATCAGGTTCCTCCAACGCTCCCTCCTCTCTCCCGCTAGATAGCGCGCGTATCTAACTTCCGCCTCCGCCCTAGTGGTGTACCCTTTGTAACTGTTACCGCTGAAACGGTGAACCTGTCTCCGACACTCCTCCCAGTCATCGTAGACTCCGGGAACCTTACCCTTGTACATGACATACGACGGCATCTCTATGCACTAGCCAAACAAAACGTTAGTAACAATTCACAGACAATACATAAGCAATATATAAGTATGCAACAAAAGGATCGGAAGAGAAAAGCAACACATTAATAGCACAATTCATGGTCCTACTAATAAATAGCATCGACTACATATAAGTTGAACTGACTGTCCAAACCAAAGAGACATACAAGTTCATTAAAGTTTAATATTACAACATGAGCCAATCGACAATTAAGAACTACATAGCATCACTACTTTCGACTCGACTCAGGGACCGGAGCGTGGATGAAGCCGCCGTCTTTCGTGATGGTCATGAAATCGCGGGCGTTGTCAGCCTGCATTTGTAGCGTTGTTTCTATCTCACTGTTGGATGGTTGAGATCTGAGGTAGAACTGCCCCGAGGTACGAAGGACATCTTGATGGATGATTTCCGCAAACTCCGACTGGATGCGAAAGAATTCTTGTCTGATGTCCGCGTCCTAGATTGCCGACAAGCATGTGGCCCAATCTTTGAGATTATTTGGTAGCAGAAGGTGATTATGGTCCCGTACGATCGCCCGCATGTGATGGAGGGCGTAGTAGGCATCCTTCTGACCGCTAGGCGGCTGCTTGACCTAGGGGAACGTCGTATTGTGGGTGAACACGTGCTTGCCGTACCTACAAACTGGCCTCTTGAAGGTGCCTCCAGATTTGGCATAGCCGGGGAGAGCATCATCAAGAACTTTCTTGATATTTGTGTAGTCTATCTTCGACTCACAGTCCGGGTCGAAATACTTGGCCATGGAATATTTTGGGCTTAATAGGATGAGTGTGCAATGTGTGTCACTGCACAAAACACGGAATGTTATAAAAAAGAATGATCAAAATCTAAGAAATCATATGTTACGGGGCGGTGAGGGGATGACTTACTTGGGAAAGTAAGGCACGAGGAAGTTATCCTTATCTGGGTTTGCCAGAATGACGCTTTCGAGGTGTGAACTCGCGACATGCCGGTCCACAGTGCTGCCCAAGATCTTGTCACGCATGTAGAAGGGGTCGACTATCCCGATGTCTGGGGTCTGGTCTCTAATGATCCGCATCTCCATACTCAGCGAAAACAGCCGAACGAAGGTGTAGTGCAGCGGATGAAGGTTAAACATAGCGAAGATGTCATCAAACCACAGGACGATCGTACCCCCGATGGCACTATCCACAAATACCTTGCCCTCTAGCACCATGGCCACGAAAACCAGGTATGCCACATCATTCTGGGAGAGACGCCGCTTCTCCAAAGAAAGAACACTGTCATGCAGACTCCGCATAGCACCGGTTGCAGCATTGAGCAGATTAGTCGGTAGCATCGCCCTACCCGGCACATGCACCCTCCTCGATATATCCTTAGGTGAAGGTGGCCCGTCCTGAGCACGGATCGTACTCGGTGCCGACTGGCTCGCACCGCCCTTGTTATTCTTTCGTTTCCGTCCCTTCTTCTTCATCTACTGTAATGGGATCGAGTTCTGCTCAGAGACCGCCTTCTTGAGTGTGTTGGGGCTAATAATATTTCGCACCTCGGCTATCTGAGGCTCGGTGAAGGCGGCAGCTGGAGGCTTCTCCTGAGAACTGAACGCCAGACGATGCCTATTGCAATTGGGTTTCTCCATGGTACCAGCTAGATCGCGATCGTCTTTTTTAGGGTTGGGTTCTTGAGAAGGAGGCCCGCAGAATTCATCACCGTACCCATGTTCGGCAAAGTACTTATCGACGTTGGTAAATGTACCGTCGTCGTTGTCGTGGTCGTCCAGATCCTGTGCCATATGCATGTCCGGATCCTGTGCCATAGGGATGTCCGGCATGTCCAGTAGCGTTGCGGCGGTCTTGCCATGGCTTGGCACCGGCACGACTGGCGGTGTTGTCTGTGGGGTGGTATCCCCCGCCCCCAAATGAATCTGGCTCTTCGGCCAAAGCAGGGGCCAGCTTACGCAGGCGCTGAGGGTCATCACATCATCTTCGTCGACCCTAGCGGGTTGAATCGGAGGTAATAACTCGTCGCAGCCTGGCAGCACCCAAACAATTTCAACCCTATACACGGTGGGTGGCATCGGATTACCGTGGAACAAAGGGTTGCCTGGTTGAATGGTTCTGCCCTTGGCGACATCGATCAACTCGCCGCCCACGAAGTGCAGGAGAGTGCATGGAACGTCGGCGGCGCCCTGCGAAAACATGTAGGGCGTCAGGGATGCCCAGTCAAAGGCAAGGAGATGAAGTCATCGGCCGAGAGGCTTAGTTACCGTGATGCCGTCGAGCTCGGCTAATGTCGAGGCACCGCTAACGGCGGGCGTGCAACTGACGGACGGGCCGCTTGCTAGCGAGGTGCCGGCCGGCATACACCCGGGTGCATTAAGCTGCAATGCCCGTGCTGGCGCCGGAAACACGAATACCGCCTCCGCTGGAGACACCAATGGCGCGACCTGCACGTTGTGCGAGTTGCTGGCCGTGAAGCTGGGAACCGGTGGCGGCCCCTGTTGGCCGCCCGCAATCCACATCGTCAGCCCCTGAATCAAGGTATATGGCGGTGAGTGTCGTTCCTAGTTGTTGTTGCACTTGCTCTTGGACAATCTCCGGAATCCGCACCACTTGGGCCTTGAGTTCTTGAACCTCGCGCGACTGGCTTTCCGACATGGTCTTTTTCTCCTTTCGCCCACCAGTGGTATAGTATGACGACCATTTTGTGGACAAGCCTTTGGCGGCCACACGACCAGCTGACGACGGCTTACTGAGCTTATCCTTGTTTTTCATTATGTTTAACGCCCTATTTAGAGTGATGTCCCAAGGGGAGCTCTGAGACAACCCCGCGCTACTGCTTACAGTCTCTGCGGAAGGAGTATGAACCATTTAGAAATTTGGCTTCATTAATTAGAATGCAACCATATGGAGCTAATTACACGAGGGTGTATTCCTTACCAGAACAAGCTCAAGCGCCTTGGTCTTCGGATCCGTGGTAAGCTCCTTTGTTACCGGGTCCTCCTTGTACCGGCCCCGACAAAGTTCCTGGTCCGTTGTCACGGTATTTCTCGAGCGGGCGGTAGGCCTTGCTCGGCACGCCCGCGTCCCTCCTTGTCCCATATAGGCTCCGCCACTCAGAACTGTCGGGACCGAGTTGGTGGACCCCTAAGTTCAACTCCCGCATTTCTTTCTCCCACTGACTTGATTCCACGGTTGCGCTGCTCTCGCACTTGATCTTGAACTCCTTGTAGTCATCTTCGCTGATCGAAGGATTTTTCACCTTGATCTTCTCATAACTATCAACTCTGTCAATCATTTTCTTCACCGCGCTTCTCCAAGTAGACAGGGCCATGCTCATCCTCGTGAGGGCGGCACTGTTCACTTTATTCCCTGAGAGGCGTGTGTTTGCAAAGTCAGCGGGGAACTTGTATCGTTCGTGCAGCTTCGTGAAGAGGAGGCTGCGCAAATTCCCTCGGTCCTTATGCCTTAGGTTCTCGGTGTTGATCGAGACGGTGCTCCGGAGAATGCAACCGAGCTGAACCGAGTACCCCTTGACTAATTCTTTGGGTGCCGTTGGATGCCCGTCGGAATTCACTTCAGTAAATTCCTCCTTGACAGTGCCGAGCACGTTCGGGCGCCGGTCCTTCCGTTGCCTCTTTGGTTGGCTGCCATCTCTGCGTGCGCTGCCATCATCAGTGGTGGCATCCTCGGCGGCACCATCAGTGGTGTCATCCCCGACGCCACTAGGGGTTGTGTAGTCAGGATCGGTGTCTTCCGCGGTGTCCTCATAGCGGTGAGGTCTTCCTCCATCTCCTGGGACATGTCCCAGAATTGCTTGCCCGAACCGCCGGCCTCATCGTTGTGGGCCATGTTTCGCTCTAAATAGGAAAAAAGTTTGGTCAAAAAGTTGGTTATTGTCAAGGAACGAGATCGTGGTCTCATCATTTAGGGTTTGTCGACACCGAGGCATCCTAAAAGCTAAGCTTTTATCATTTAGGGTTTGTCGACGCTGAGGCACCCTAAAAGCCTAAGGTTTCATCATTTAGGTTTTTATCGACACCGCGGCACCCTAAAAGCCAAGGTTTTATAATTTAGGGTTTGTCGACTCTAAGTTGGGCCTAATCACTTGGCTCTATTGCCACCTATGGTTTAATGCAGCAAGTATAAAGGGGCAGTTGATCCTACTTAATTAAGTACTAAGATACCCCGGCCCATGCATTAGTCGTAGTATTTTATATGTCCTATTTTAGCAAAGTCATGCTAAAATTCACGGAAAATTTCAGCATGACCTTTGCTGAAAATAGGACATATGGAGTACCCGAATTTGCCGGAACAGAAGTTAATTGACATTCCGGCAAACTCAAGGGTCTCTCGGGGTACCTGCAAAATCATTACCCCACCCCCGCCTAGCTGCAACCCACAACACCCCACAATATCATCACGACATGATGGTCGGAGACAAAACCCCCCAATATCATCAAAATACTCCAGTTATGAAGTAAAAATCCTGAAGTGTTCCAGGAGTAGAACCTGAAGTGTAGTCAGTGGCTTCACCTGTGTGCATAAAAATCATAAAAATTCAAAATCATTTGAAACCTAATCACTCGGACCACACCACATGCCACACCATACATAGTACATAGAGTTGACATCTCAGCATCGACCACACCACATGCCACAAAGATACATAGTACATAGATGATCCAATGACTACATAGCAGACAGTTTAAGCGTGAACCGATCATACAAAATAGAAGAACTTCACTACACAATAGAAACTCAATTAAGCTAGTTAAATGGAGTTCATCTACTCACTAGCAGTACTACTAACTTGCAGTACTTAAACAAGTTAAGCTACTCACTACAAGATCGGGCTACTCACTTAAGCTAGAAGCTACAAGTTAAACACATTTGTAGCAATCGAGAAATAATGTTTGAGATGTAGCAAACAAGTTAAGCTAGAAGCTACAATACTGGCAACTAGCAGCAAGGAGTATAATGGCAATCATGTAGCAATCATGTCCTTCCCTTCATATATTCATGATATAAATGGATTTTTCTACCTAGTAGGTTGTTGGAAATTCAGTTGCTTTTTCATTAGGACTGGCAACAAGACATGGTCAAATTTCAATTAAGATTATCTGTTGGTTCAGGACTGGCAACAAGACTTGTTCTACCAAATCAATTATCTGTTGGTTCAATGGTTGTTTTTCTTTCCCTTTTTATAATTGCAAAAAAGGAACAAGACATGGTAAAATTTTAGTTAAGATCCAGTTAAGATACATATAGTAAAATCAAAAGAAAAATGGACAGTAAACTGATAATGATAGTAAATTGTAATTTGTTACACAGATTTTCCTACTGAAAGTATAACTGAATGGACAGAAAAAAGGGTGAAAAGATAACTAAATGCTAGGCTAAAATGGACAGTAAACTATAATTTGTTAACAGTTTACTGTGATTATCAGGTGTCATAATCTACTGAGTAGTCATGTCCCAGTCATGCATCCATGCATCCAGTGGCAACATCTTGCATACATGATCAAGAGTACATCAAAATATATTGAGTAGTTCTTGTGCTCATCCAGTAGCAACATCTTCCATACATGATCAGTAGTCATGTACCAATTTTTTATTTAAACTGAATTTGCAAATCACCAAGAGCTCTACTAGTTTCAGACTAGATTTACACTAAATACACTAGAGTATTTCACCAGTAGTCATGTGAACTCTTTGAATTTGTAAACGCTATTTCTAATATGTCAGTGTACTCCAATGGAAAATCAACACAAGCGACTTTCTCTTGTACCCTATGCATTTATACTAGGAGATTTACGAAGACATTTGTATATGGCTAGCATAGTTTATGAAACAAAGCGATAGATGAAGCACAGATGGTCACATTGCGCATTTGCACAGAGAACGACAGCTGAGTTGTTGTCCATAACTCCAACTCCAATTAAGGTCCACACAAGAATCTTGTTTCACAATAACACACATATGCAAAATGCTAGAAAGTGTTTCAGAATAGATTTACACTAAACTCAATTAAGTGATCCATGGAAGAACTCACCTCGATGGACGCAGTCGCAAACGAGGTCGTAGATGGGGGCGGAGCAGAGACGAGGTCGTGGGTCAGGGCAGCGGCGTGCAGTGGGGGGCTGAGAGATGTGAGATGGGATCGGGGATTGGGGCCTAGATTTTAGTCGGGGGAGGTATAGCAATGGCGCACCACCTAGCGGTGCGCCATAAGTAAGTTTTTTTTAGATAGCAATGGCGCACCACCCAGCGGTGCGCCATAAGTAACTTTTTTTTGCATAGCAATGGCGCACCGCCCAGCGGTGCGCCATAAGTAATTTTTTTATCATTATTATTTTTTGTTGCATCTAATAATTTTTTAGAAAATGTATATGAATATGAAACAGTAATAATTTTTTATAAAAACAGTAATAATTGTTTAAAAAATATCATCAAATTTGTTATTTGAAAATATTTATGAATATGAAAAAATATCATCAAATTTGTTATTTGAAAATATCATCAAATTTATTATTTAAAAATATAATCAAATTTTTTTTTCTATTTTTAGTTGCATTCATTTGTGAATTGGTAAAACATTCTTTGGGAGGTGCGGGGGTCCTCGGCGTTGGAGCGGGGAGGTGCGGGGGTGCTCAAGGGTGATGGAGCGGGCCGGGAGGTGCGGGGGTCGGCGGCAGCGATGGAGCGGTGAAGGTGCGGGGGTGCTCGGCGGTGGAGCGGGCCGGGAGGTCTTGGGGTCGGCGGGCGGTGGAGCGGGGGAGGGTGCAGGGGGTGCTCGGCGACGGAGATGGAGGGGGATAGCGATCGAGATGGAGGGGGATCGAGATCGAGATGGAGGGGGATCGAGATCGAGTATCCTCATGAATATTCAATATTTTTTCATATTGAATATGAAAAATATCATCAAATTTGAAAAAATATTCATAAATTCAAAAAGTGCCCATGAAATTTAAAAATATTCATGAGTTCAAAAAGTGCCCATGAAATACAATCAAGAAATGAAGGCTACCATTAAATACAATAGATCTTAGCTAGCTATCTGTTCACAATCTTCTTGCCCTTATTTTTCGTAAATGGAGTTCTTCTCTTGAACGGACGTCCTTTAGGTAGGGTCGTCCTGCTTCTTCTTGTGGTGTATGCTGGTACTTCATCGTCGTCGTCATGTTCCATCTTCGGGTCGCCATACTTGTCGAAGTGTTGCTCATTGGGACTCCATCCATTCCGATGATCTTCCTTTTGCCTCTCCTCATGACAACACGACTGGGCTTTGACGGGTCGGTAATGAAGAAGCATTGGTCCACTTGGGAAGCCAGTACCCATAGCTCATTTTTCGCGGTGACGTTTGCACCCACGGTCTTGGATTTGGCTTCGGGTATAACCATGGTGGTGAAATACCGGTCTACTTTTATGAAGCTCTTGGCCCATCTGACACGGAACATCGGGACCTTCTCTCCAGCGTAGCTCAGCTCCCAGATCTCCTCGATCCTTCCGTATTATCTGTCCTTGTCGTTATCGGTGTAGGATTCCGTCGTTACCCCGGAGTTCTGATAACCATCGCTCTTCATGTCCTTTCCCTCGGTGTAGAATGTGTAGCCGTTGATATCGTACGCCTCATACGTCATCAGGTTGTGCTCGGCGCCCTATGACAAGGCGAATATGAGTTGTTCTTCCGCGGAAGAATCCTCATGTAAAGGGTACTACAGAAGCTTCTGCTTGAACCAACTCGTGAAACTTGAGTTGTGCTCTTTGATTATATCTCCATCCGTCCTCTGTTGGCCTCGGTCATTGTACGTCTTCTCAATAAAGGTTTTGTGCTCTACCACCCAAGGATCGACCACGTCTATGTGTTGTAGCGACTAGGTTTGCTCTTTCAAAGTCGACGAGTCGACCCTCTAAGTCGACATGCATTTCATGGCGACCCTCACGGTGACCCCATCCAGCGAGCCTGCCGAGGTGCTGCTGACGGCGGACCAACAGGGTTCTCGATGCCTAGATAATTAGATGCGATGGGAGATGCACTCTTCGGTCAAAAAGCCCCTAGCTATGCTTCCCTCTGGACGTGACATGTTGTGAACGTATCCTTTGATGACACCATTCATCCTTTCGAACGGCATCCTGCTGTGCAGGAACGTCGACCCGAGTTGGATGATATCCTCCACGATATGGACCAGCAGATGCACCATAACGTCGAAGAATGCGGGCGGGAAGTACATCTCAAGCTCACATAGTATCACCACGATCTCTTCCTGTAGCCTTCTGAGTTGCCTCACGCCAACCGACTTCCGAGAGACGACGTCGAAAAAGTTGCATAGGCCAAATAGCATTTCACAGACGTGCGCGTCCATGATCCCATGGATTGCAACTAGGAGTATCTGCGTCATCAGCACGTGACAGTCGCGAGACTTCATCACGCTGAACTTCTGCTTCGCTGAGTCTAGGTATCTGCAAATCTTCCCCGTGTAACCGTAAGGAAGTTTTACTCCTATGAGGCAGGTGAAAAACTGATCGATCTCCTCCTGACTTAGAGTGAAGCATGCGGGAGGGAAGTCATTTCCGGTCTTCTTTGCCTTTTTGCCTTTGCAACGACTTTCCGTGTCCCGCTTCGCCTCATCATCATCATCATTAGCATGAAGCTCCTCCCTGATGCCCATTGATTTCAAGTTTTCCCTTGCTTTCGGCCCATCTTTGGTCCTCTCTGGCATGTTGAGCAGGGTACCAAGCAAACTCTCGCACACGTTCTTCGTGATATGCATGACATCAAGGCTGTGAGGCACACGGTGGATCTTCCAGTGCGGCAAGTCCCAAAAAACAGACCTCGTTTTCCATACCTTCAGCAGCGGCTCTGGCACCTTTTGCTTCTTTCCCGGCTCTGGCGCCTTTTGCTTCTTTCCCGGCAGTGGGCAATCTTTCCAATTTTTCAACAGCTCGTCTATTTCCTCGCCACTCCTCGTACGCGGGCGTCTTCGGGGTTCGGTTTCACCATCGAACAGATCCTTGCGTTTCCTCCATGAGTCATCATCGCGAAGCCACCTTCGATGTCTCATGAACACGGTTTTCGAAGACCCGGGATCACTATCTAGCTGCCGATACGTTATGTCATCCATGCACCTGACGCATCCAGAAAATTCGTGGACCACCTGCCCCGCGACATATCCGTAACCGAGATAGTCGTGCACCGTCGTGAGCAGGGTGGCTCTCATAGGGAAATATTCTTTCTGCGGCGTCCCCACGTATTGGTGGCGTTTTCCACAACGTGTCTAGCTCCTCTTCAAAGCAGCCCCAGATCTGATTGAAGTCGTTCCTGGTTGTTTCGCCCTTCAATTAGCATACTCATGTGAATGTACTTCCTCTTCATGCACAACCAGGGGGGAAGGTTGTACATCCACACAAACACAGGCCAGGTGCTATGTGTGCTTCTCTGGCTGCCAAACGGATTGACTCCATCGGTGCTCGCGCCTACCATGATGTTCCTTAGATCCTTCCCAAATTTTGGGTGTTCGAAGTTCAACGCTTGCCACTGGCTACCATCCTTAGGGTGACTCAGCATCTTGTCTTTTTTATTTATCTCCAAATCATTTGCGTCATCTCACTACAAAAAAAATACACTTCCGTGATGATACGTGTTTGTCACAGTAGGTCACGTTTTTTGTCATGCATGTACATCCATGACAAATTTATGATGTAATCAAGATAGTCATACCGTCTTTGTCGTAGAAGTGTTCCATGACATTACCAAAATTATCATCACGAAGTGTCCACTTCCATGACGATAAATCGCGCGTCACAGAACTGCTTTCGTCAAGGGTGACCGACACGTGGCATCCACCATAACGAAACGCCGTTAAGCTATCGGGTCAGGTTTTGGATCCGATAACCCGTTAACAGCCCCGACCAATGGGGATTTTCCACGGTAAAATCATCATTGGCTGGAGGAAACACGTGTCGGCTCACCGTTGGGACAGATGTCATCCACTCATTGGACAGAAGGCGCCTACGATACGTCGACACGTGGCACGGCCCAACAGAGGCCCATTCCTATGAAAAGGCTAGCCCGTTTGACTTGGTAAAAAGGTGGCGGGCTGGCCCATGTAAAGCCTGTTAACGGCCTGTTCGCATATAGCCCATTTACAACACGCTAACCCAAGGCCCGTTACGCCCTATCTAAATTAGGCCCAGTAGCGTCATCTGGGCCACCCAATATGATTCCAAATGTTTTCACCGGCCCATGTATGGCCCATGGCGTCTTCGCCCATACGAGGCCCTATGTAACTCTTGGCCTATTAACGGCCCGTGGTGAAACTGGCCCGTAATGAACAGTGTATCACTTTACACCCATTAACGACCCGTGGTGAAACTGGCCCCTAAAGAACAATGTATCACTTTATACCCATTAAGGGCCCGTTATTTCGTTGGGCCGTTTCCAGCCCATGTTATCTTTCGGCCTTCTCAGAGCCCATTTATTCTTGGGCTCATTTCCAGCATTCGTTTACTTACGGCCCGTTACTATCATTTTCTGCTTATGGGCCAAATTCAGCCCGTGGTTACAGTCGGCCCGTTTGTGGTCCGTTAACACGTTGGGCCGTTTTCATAGCATCATGAAATACGGCCTATTAACGACGACCCATTATGGTCGGCCCATGAACGGACGATTCCAACTCTAGACCGTTTACGGCCATAATGCGGCCTGTTATTGGCCCATGTTTGGCCAATCGATCATACTACCCGTATAAGGCCCATTGATGATACAGCCTGTAGAAGACCCATTGTTTCTACGGCCCGTAGAAGGCCCATTGTTTCTACTGACACGAGAAGGCCCATCGCTTCTATGGCCCGTAGAAGGCCCATTGTTTCTATGGCCCGTAGGAGGCCCAAAGGTCACTACATAAATATTAGCCCATGGTTATTGTGGCCTAGTTTTAAAAATAGGTTATTGCAGCCACTAGCAAACTCATGGAAAAAGAACCGCAATGACTACAAGCAAACAAATAAACAAGACAACAAGGAAGTAAATAAGCAAGCAACGACGCTAGGCTATCACAGCTATCACACATATTACATCCATTTGGGCATCAAAGTTAGCCACCAGTACATAAATAAACGCTACCGACAAAAGAATATACAAAACTGAGAGCACTTGAAGGCACTAGGCCTGGCCATGTCGGCCCCCCAAACAGTGAAGAAGCTGAGTAGACCTCGCCAGTGTCAACGATAGATGCATCAACACTAGATTTAAGGCATGATGGTGCGCACGGCAGTCCTCTAACATCTTCATTGCATCCTTGACTTCAAGTCGGAGCTGAGCTGAAGCAAGCCTTTCCGCTTTAAGTTGAGACTGAAGAAGTCGAACTGATTGAGGCAGCGACTGCATAGAGGTTGTCTCACACCTGCTGGTGAGTAGGTTCAACTCACTTGTCTTCATCAAGACAGACCTTGGGGTCATCTCACCGTCCTCAAGATGGTTTGGCTCACTATCTTCCCTAAAGTTCTGCCTGGTGTAAGAGATACGACTCTGAAAGAGAAACAAGGAGACACGTAACAGGTTTCACAATTATATAAGCAAATAAATGGATCTGTTCTGCATAAGGAACATGTTTTTACAACTACAATTTGAAACTGGTAGTTGTTGCAAAGATCCAATCAGATGTAAACAGCAAAGCAAACAGCAGTGGAGGCAATGATGCCTATCCAAATCTATACTAGAACAAAGTTTGAAGGCTTGAGAAGGATGAACTTACATTACATGTTAACACGGGCTGGACAAAGCCCTTCTCCATGTTGATGGAAGGATAATTCAATAAATTCCCCAAAGAAAATTCTTTATAAGCGTTGCCATTATTCTACATTTTGCAAAGAGTAAATATAGATCAAATAATATTGGAAGAAACAGAGGATAATGAAGCTCAGGAGCATACTGATGATACATAATCAAATAGCAATTAACTAAGTACAACGTTATAAGGAAAAAGGGAGAGAGGTACTGACAAGAGCAATGCAGAGCCCATTATTGTTTTGAGATCGTATGATCCTTTAAGGAAGGAGATTCATCTGAAATTAGTTTTCATACAAGAGAGAAGGTAAGGCACAAGCAGAAATTTAGGAGTTCAAATTTTGAATTGATATCATAGACGAGACTGACTGGGGCTCCCAGCCAGTTCTAATAGGGTTTGGCCACTTTGGAGTAGGGGTAAAGTGTGGTACAGTTGGGCCTGTGTTTTACGTGGCTGCTGATCTATCTGATTTAACAGTACCACTACCTTTTCCAAATACCTAGTTTGTACTCCTTGAGGATCTACACTCACCCTCTTCCTTTTGGACATCTATCACGAAAGAACAACATTTGACTGGAAAAACATAGTGTGGCGACACATGGAATAGGTACTGTAAAATGGATAGTTATGGCATATACTCATATATGATGCTTAAACTAAGGAGATGGTGTAACAAAGTAGAAGAAATGCAAGATGTCGATGCAAAATATAAAGTACCGATAGAACTTTGCAAAGTTAGAGCAAGCACCTTGATGGGTGTATAAGATAGGCCATCCTCCACCATGCCAAGTTTGTTAGCCAAGGATCTTCTCGCAATATTCCTCTCGTATGCCCATTCTCATATTCATTTTGATAATGTTCAATATCCGACATGCATGAAAACATAAAACAAGTGAGATTTTCTTTGTAATGCGTATGATTCTAATCCAATACCGCCTCCTTGTAAACCCCTTTGTGCTATCTCGCAATTCTTTTAAAAGATGCCATGCATGCTGTAATTTGTTGTGTGCATTAATATAATGTGGCCTACTACTCAAAATATGAGAGCTCCGTAAGTGATGACACTTCGCAGATGATAGCTTCAACATATAGTAAAGAAGAACAAGTCGACCCGACCTCGACAGATTCAAAATATACTAAGGAGAACAACTCGACTGACCAATCGATCGCAAGAGAAGAGTATTATCTCAAAGAAGAGCAGAAGAGCAAGCAGATTGAAGATATTACAAGTGTTTCAATACAATGTCGGTTGGCCACCCATGATGAACCAGAGCGCACAGAGAAATACTATTCTTTCCGGTCTCTCCATATGTGGCTCACATGCATTTCAAAACTAAAGTAGGAACATTTAGCTAACCAATTAAACATCTCTCAGTTTTACTAATATCAGCAATAGTATCATATTTTAATTTGTACAACTAAGCTTGTTTAGCTCGATGGGTGGAGCAATGCTATTACGACACGAACCACGTAGGCTAATTGTGGTCATCATAAAATGGGGAAAACATAAGCATGATCAGTAAAGTGTTGACAATGGTAGTGGGATGGCAAATCTGAAGCTACAAACCGCGCAAAGGGTAGTTAGCAACTGATGTTTTCTTTGAAATAACAACTAAGATTTGGTATGGACAAGAAAGTACGGTCAGCAAGTGATAAAGAAATGCAATTATGCTGTCTCTCTATATGTCGCGACATGCATTTGGAAACTCAAGTGGGACCTTTAGCTAACCAATTAAATGTGTCGGTTAACTAATATCAGTATCATATCACAATCATATTTAAACAACTAAGCTTTTGAATTTTGAGTGTTGTGTTGTTTAGCTTGAAGGGTGGAGTAATGCTAGTATGGCAGAAAGCACCTACGAAGATCATAGTAGAGTAGATAAAAGGGGAAAACCCTAAGCATCAAGAGAAAAATCAGGAAAGTGGAACTAGCTGGACGAAAGGTGGCGCACATGCTTTTCAAACGAATATAGGAACATTAGGTGACCAATTAAACGTTCTCTGTTTTAGTGATATGAGCATCATATCAGATTCGTATTTCAACAAGTAAGCTTTGGGTTGAGGTCTTGAGGAGCAGTGCTAGCATGACACGAAGCACCTACGATGATGGTAGTGAATATAAAGGGGGGAAACCATAAGCTTTACGAGTATAGTGCCCGTGCCATGGCGGATCTGAAGGTGCAAATCGGACAAAGCTACTTCAAGAACCAATGTTTTCTTTCAACTAGCCAAGACGATTTGGTACGCATAAGAAAAGTACAAGAAACAAATTACGATCTATTTCCGGGTGAGATCAATAACTTAAGCACATATGGAAGAGTACCACCTCTCTTGACGCCTGTAGGCCTATCTTGATCGTTGAGGGTGCTACGGGTGCGATGGCTATCGGCAGCGGGGAAGAAGACTTTAGACGGCAGACGGCCGGGTCGGGGGATATATCCTGTTGCCGTGGACGAGGCGGTCGTAGGAGCGGTAACGACAAGGTGGACGATGGCGCCGATGAAGCGAGAGGAGGCGATGAAAGGATCATGGTCCAGCGCCGCGGATGAGAGACGTCCATCTCTTGCAGTGGACGACGGGGTAGGGGTAGCGGCTCCGACAAGGTGGAGGATGGGGTGGCGGGCGGAGGAGGCTGGCCGCAGTGCGGAGGTTGTCGTGCCGCCGACGGTGTTGAAAGTGTGTTATATCGACTAGAGGGGGGGTGAATAGGCGATTTTTATGAATTCTTCAATGAGGAATTTGCCGGTGAGGAAATTCCTAAGTGAAGAACTACTTGCAGCGGAATAAGTACTCAGAAATAAGCATAAGAGAATGCGAGCATGGTCATCATGATGAAATGAAGACAATCAAAGAGTACAGAAAGCGTAAACACAGGATAGCACAAGATGAAGACAAACAGACTGAAGAAATTGAACTAAGGAAATTGAGAAAGTCTTCAGTCAAAGTCTTCAATCACAGATATGAACGAACACTCAACACAGTAATGAGGAAATGAAAGAGTTGAGGAAATAGAACCAGTTAGGTTGGTGAACACAATGATTTGGTAGACCAGTTCCAACTGCCGTCTCAGTTGTTCGTCTGGTTGGAGCGGCTGAATATTTAAACTCGAGGACACACAGTCCCTGACACCCAATCGCTGAACATGCAGCTCAGGACACCAAGTCCTCACCGTATTCTCCTTGAACTAAGGTCACACAGACCTCGTCCAATCACTCGTGGTAAGTCTTCAGGCGACTTCCAAACCTTCACAGACTTGGTCACTCGGCGATCCACAATTCCTCTTGGATGCTCTAGACCATGACGCCTAACCGTCTGGAAGAAGCACAGTCTTCAAAGGTAACAAGCGTCGGATCCACGCAGGATCAATCTCTTTAGTGATGCTCGATCACTTTGGGTTTGTAGGGGTTTGGTTTTTGGGTTTTTCCTCACTCGATGATTTTCACTCAAAGTCCTCGAAGGATGGGTTGCTCTCAAATGACAAGTGTCAAGTTTCTCTCGGAGCAGCCAACCAGCTAGTGGTTGTAGGGGGCGGCTATTTATAGCCTAGGGAGCAGCCCGACATGATAAGACATAAATGCCCTACAATGATATGACCGTTAGGTGGATAAGTTATTTTGGGACAGGTGGCAAGAAGACAAAGAACGGTCGGAAATTTGACTCTCAAATTCCTCGTGGCTATCATGTTCCTCATCGTAGGCAATCCGACTGGCGAATTCCTAACTCCTCGGTCGAATAAATTCTCAACACTGAAGAACTTCTACATCCTCACATCAAGAAATTGACTGAGCTGTATGAGATTTCCAAAGGCTTCACTCAAGGATTGGTAGGTGTAGGATTTTGAGTTGAGCATCACATGGAAATTTTTCCTTAGTATTTCCTCGACCCCTTTAACGAAGACGTTGTTTCCTATGACTCAAGAAAGAGAAAACGAAACTACGAAAACAAAAGTCTTCACGCTTCATGTTCCTCAAATGAATATCAAGTCTTCAAGGTCACACCAATTTCTTCACTTTCAAAGTCTTCGAAAGTCTTCGAATATCAAAGTCTTCATCGAAGAACTTCATTTTAGGGTCGACTTTCTCAGAAATATCAAACTCCTCATAGACTTATAGACCTGTGTATACTCATAAACACATTAGTCCCTTAACCTATAAGTCTTCAATACACCAAAATCACTAAGGGCACTAGATGCACTTACAATCTCCCCTTTTGGTGATTGATGACAATATAGGTTAAGTTTTCAACGGGGATAAACATATGAAGTGTAAATACTGATATTGAGGAATTTGATTGCAAGATATAGAAGAACTCCCCCTGAAGATGTGCATAGTGAGGAATCTGCTTTTGAGGCATTGCACATTTGAAGAGTTGAATCATGGAGATCTCCCACTATATTTTGTAATTCATATACGCATTTGACATATAATATGAAGAATTTGAAATGCATGATGAAATATGGTGACTGATGTAATTCAGCATGCGTGTATTAACATATTATGAGGAATAAGCATGCAGAGGAACACATCAAAAGTATCAGAGCACCATCGGGTTTAATATTACAACTCAATCCAATAAAAGTTTCAGAAGAATGAGAGTGCTAACTTAGCAAAAATTGCCCATATAATAGACCCGCTTGAAGACTAACTCACATTTCTCCCCCTTTGTCATCGAATGACCAAAAGGATTGAAACTGAGGACTAACGCCCCTGAAGAATTTCAAGTTGATGAAGGAGCGCCAGCGTTGTCGGGGTCGGTTGTCGTAGTAGGGCCTGCCGCAGTGTCATCCAAGTCTTCATTTTCATCAGTGTCGCACGATGAAGAGTAGGAGCTGGCCACCAAGGAAGGAACTTTGACCTTCTTGTATTTCTTCTGAGGAGGTGCGACCAGTCAAATTCTTCCTTGAGACCCATTGTCTTCGCTCTTCTGCATTGTAGACATTAGAAAGAACAGCCAGTGCGGTTGAAGGTTTCATGGAGGTAGTGTTGGTTTTCTTCACCGCATTGTGTGTTGAAGTCATGTTGTGAAGAATTGAACCAAACCGACGCTTGACCAATTTATGATTGCGATCAACCTTCCGATGAAGACCGAGGAGTAACTCACGATCGAGTCATCACCACAGGTGCCGTGGCTTGAGGATTTTGCTTGGCTGAGGTATTGGCGGCAGAGTCATGTGTGGCAGAGTCATCATTGGTGGAGTAGGATGCAGCTTTGCGAAATTGACCATCCAATGGACGAACGCCTTCATTTATCACAGCAGTTGCCTTGCCCTTGTCATCAGCCGAGGAAAATGTCCGTTTGAGGACTTCAATTGGAGGCAAGTAGTTGCAGTGGTTCAGAGTATCAGCCTTGTAATTGAGTGAAGACCTTGTCCTGATGAATCTCATAATCCATGGTGCATAAGGCTTCAGCTCAAAAGGTGACATAGCAATGTTTGCCAGAGTCCTCATGAAGAAATCATGGAAGTTGACGGGAACGCCATGAATGATATTGAAAAGCATATTCTTCATGATGCCAACGACTTCTTCATCATTTGAGTCGTGGCCTTTGATAGGACTCATTGTCTTCGTCAGAATCCGATAGACACTCCGAGGCACATACAATAATTCGTTGACGAGGAATTTGATTCGAGGTGCCTGTCCGGGCTTCAAAGGCTTCATCAGCACTTGCATGTAGTGATTTGAAAGCTCAGGTTCGTTGTAGATGCAACGAGCACCATCAAGGGGAGGACTGAGTGGGAGGGCATGAAGCAATTCAGTTGCTGGTGCCTTGTAGTGAGTATTTTCAGACATCCAGTCCAACACCCATGAGTTCACATCTTCGGCGTCTCCGGTGATGTGCAGCGTCGCATAGAATTGAAGAATAAGTTCTTCATTCAAATCACAGATGTCAGTGCAGAAATTCAGAAGTCCTGCATCCTGAAGAACACTGAGGACTGGCTCGAAGCCTGGCAGAGATTCCATGTCCACATGAGGAATATGTGCATGATTGAAGACTTTGTCTTTGTTGAAGAGCACAGAGGAATAGAAGTTGGCTTGACTAGCAGTCCAGAAACGCCTCTTCCTTATGCGATCAGAGTCATATGGGTTGTAATCCATGAAGAAAACATGCTCGCCAAAGAAGTCTTCAGCCTTGAACTTTTGCTTCATTGAGAATGGATTCTTAGGCTTTGGCAGTGGAGTGTCAGTGAGTTGCATCACGACCTCTGGAATCGCAATCTCAGGTTCTTCAGGCTGAGGAATTTCTGTTCCTCCACATGTGCAGTCCGAGGATCAGCAAGAAGAGTTCATCAGCTAGTGGCTGGAATTTCTTCATGTCTGAGATGAAGTGGGATGAGTTTCTTCAGAGCCCATTTGAACTGTTGGAGCAGGGACCGAGGAATCTGTTGGATTGGGGTCAAGAGTGGAGAATTTGGATGCGACTTTCCCAAAAGTCATCGCTCATCACCGGCGTTGTGCTTCCAATATCCACATCTTCTTCAATTTCTCAACACCAGCCTCTTCACTGTGAACCGAGGCATAGGCGAGGAAATGATTGGGGTTGAAGGATTGATTCCACTTCAATTTCTTCATCAATCTGCTCTGACGAAGCAGCAGAATGATTTTCTTCATCAGATCCGCTTGGGATCTCATAATCTTCACCAAAAGGAACAAGGTCCTTTGATGGCATGGAGGATATTGGAACAGCATCAATGGGATTTTCAAATGAGCTGGTCATTGTCTTCATCTTCTTCGGGGCTGAAGAATTTGAAGCAGCAGATGCTTTCCTTTTCTTCACCGCAGCTCGCTCGCAGCCTTGGTCTTCTTCACATCGATGCGATGGAAGGATTGGAGTTGGTGTTGGCGCAGGAGGAGCCGAGGAATCTGGTTGAATTTCCTCAGCGCAATCGATGCAGATTGCCTGACTTCTTCGGTTTCTTGAGCGCACCACTAGTGGATGCCCCGGCAATTTCTTCAAAGAGTTTGAACTTCATCAGTGGTGCTTGCATGTTCTTGATCGGTGAGCAGAGGCTCCACTGAGGAATTTCTTGTTGCGTTGGGGCTGCAACATTTGAGAACTTCTTTGTCGATTGACAAATCTGACTTTGGCTCCTTGCCAATCAGCATAATATGAGTCAAATTTGTCGCCGAGGGCTTTGATGTCAGCCGCATCTTGATAAGTTCTTCGATTGTCATTTTGACAACATTTTTCTTCAGCAGCTTCTCTTTTACATCTGCGATTTCTTGATCTCTCCGTCAGATCAAATTTCCATTTCTCCTCTTGGATGAAATGAGTCAACATGTGATTTTGGCCAGTGTCAACTTGAAGTCGAGGCATAGGAGTGTTTGGGTCCTTGTGCGTAGATCAATGTAGTCTAGGATCGCTCTTGGATCCAACAAAGATGGCATGTGTGCCTTTGGCTCTAGCGGCCCTTTCTTGTCGGTCTCTGATGATTTCCGCAAGTTCATCATCATCTTCAGGTGGCTCTTGGAAGGTGACCTGTTTCTTCTTGGGACTTGGCCGAGGACCTCGTCGAGCCGTGGCTTTAGTCTTCAGCAGAGTTGGTCCAGATGAAGAATTTGGTGCAGCTGAGGAACTTGCTGAGACACCAGAGGCAATGGAGATGCCAGCAGTCCTTTGGCACGTGGCCAGATGCACAGGTGCTGAGGACTTTGTCGGAACTGCTGAGGACTCTGTAGGAGCTGAGGATTTGGGAGGAGCAGGAGCAGCATGAGGAATTGGCCGTGAGGGCACAGCTGAGGAACTTGGCCGTGAGGGCACTGTTGGTGAAGCACTTGGCTTGTGTGCGGGCTTCTTTGCCATAGATTTTCTTGGCTTGACAGAGGCCTCGATGGCAGCAGCGATGTGAGTCCTCATTAAATTTCCTCACTGCCTCATTGGCTTGTCTTGCCAATTTGGCTTGGCGCTTGGCCCATTCTTCAGGAAAGTCCTCACCACGCTTGATGCTGGTGGGGTCAGCTTCTTGACCAGGTGCCAATGGAGCTCTTGGACATGGAGGATTCAGTGCTAATTTCTTCATGTACTTAGGAGTAACATATCTGTACTCCCTCCATTCCCTTGCCCATCTCCTTTCAATCCTTTGAATGCGCACCTTGCGCTGATTTTTGTTTTCTTTTCCGAAATCGGCTTCATCAGGTGTGCAATAGTCAGCGTATATTTCCTCAGGAATTTCAAACGCAGTCATGACCTCAGGCCTCTTTCCTCCTTTCTGTGGCTTCTTTCCTTCTGCCATATTCTTGGTGAGGAATTTGAACAATCGAATTCTCTGAAGAAGTATGCAACTTTTCTTCGAGGAACGCTGCAAATGAGTTAAGTTGATGAGAACCTAGTGATTCAGCGGCGGACATGAGTACCGTGAACAGAGTATAGTTGCGAGGAATTTGGAGAGGTCATATGCTCTCGAAGGTTTTTCAAAAGAACTAGTTTGAGGAATTTGACCAGATGAGCCTTGAAGAATTTCACTAAGCGATCTTTGTCTTAGGTTCCAGAGTTGTATAGATCGAGGATCCACACAATTGAGGAATCTTGAAGAAAAATCATTGCTTAGAGAAAAGAATCAAGAGCATATTTCGTTTGAGGTGTTCATATATGTGAAGATTTGAAGAATAAACACCTTTGAAGATTTTCAGGAAGGTTTGAGAATCAAAGCGAGTAATAAAAGTAACTTTTAATTACCCGAACTGAAGAACACGACAAACTGAGAAGTGTAGATTAGAAGTTCGTCAGTTCAGATCTCCCACGCCCTAACTTGGCGGAGGAAGACAGCTACGGCGACGGTGGAGTGAAGATTTCCACGGTCGGCGCGAGTACGACGGCGACGAGGTTGAGGCAGTGAAGCTCTTCCTCACCGGCGACGATGGAGTAGCGGCGGCGCTAGGGTTTGAGAAGCTCGAGCGAGAGAGAGAGCGGTCGAGCGGAGTAAAGGAAGTGAGGAAGGGGAGAGGGGGTATATATTGCCACGGTGAAAAACCGATCGCCCGAAGATTTTGGACGAACGTGCCCCTGACCCTTCTCATTCGCTTGACATGTGTCACCCACGTACTGAAAAGTGGAGATCGTGTTAGATCGTGGGTGAATAGATAAGTCTATCGTGGGATGCGGAATGGTTTGAGCGGCAAAACCGAAAATTTGGATAAGATAAGTTAAAATTTCCGTTCGCAATTTCTTCAGCTGACAAGGACACAGTGAAGATTTTGAACGAGTTTCAAATAGAACGCACATGAAGAATTTGTGAATAGATTGGGTTGAGTATAGCATAGAGGGGGAAGGGTCCGATCACATTCACTTAGCAGAAAAAGCAACTTGAAGAAATAGCCATAATTGAATGCTGTAGAGGACATAAACCCTATATATAGCCATATATATAGCCAATGAAGAAAGACAATGGAAACAGTGAAGATTTTGCAAAGTTGAAGAATTTGAAAAACTGAAGAATTTCAAAACTGAGGAAAAACTCAAATTGAAGATTTTCAACTTTGGTGGTGGCGTGACCCACCGTATAAGAATGATGATTTCAGACACCGCGTACAATTGTCGAGGGTTCGAGAATCAAATTCTTCATTAATTTCTTCACACTTAGAGTGTTATTCTTCATTGATTGAAGAAAACGTTTCTTCATGTGTTGCACATCCGAAGTCATCAATTTTGCATAAGTGTCGGATGTGTGTCCTTTTCAAAGGACATTCAAGATTCTAAGATATTTAGCTCACACCGCAGCTTGCTAAATCTCTTCTCATACAAGGGCTTTGTGAAGATATCGGCTAGCTGTTCTTCGGTCTTCACATGCTCGATGGAGATGTCGCCTTCAACACATGATCACGAAGAAAATGATGACGAATCTGAATGTGCTTTGTCTTGAGTGCTGAACTGGGTTGTGAGCAATCTTGATGGCACTCTCATTGTCACAGTAGAGAGGCACATTCTTCACGTTGATGCCGTAGTCCTTGAGAGTTTGCTTCATCCACATCAATTGAGCACAACAAGAGCCAGCAGCAATGTACTCAGCTTCCAGATGAGCGGTGATACGCAGTTCTTTTCTTCGAGGACCAATAGACCAAAGATCGTCTCGAGGAAATGACAAGTACCGGATGTTGACTTGCGGTCCACACAATCACCAAAGATAGTCGAGTCGAATATCCAATGAGATCAAAAGTAGAGCCCTTGGGGTACCATAATCCTAGTGTACAGGAATGAATTCTTCAGCAGATTCTTTAGTAGGGATGACATCCTCAGTTGCCTTGAAATTGATAGATTCCTCGGGTGTTGGTTCATCTAACACAGAAGGTAGGTACTCTCTTTGCAAGCCATTAGTTTCATCGAACCGCACATCTACAGTATCAACAATCTTGTGAAGAGCGATGTTGAAGACTCAGAGGTGTGCGAGTCCTTCTGTAACCAAGCATAAAACCTTCATGTGCTTTCGTGCAAATTTAGAATTGTGATGAGGATCTCTAATCCAGCATTTAGCAATCAAGACTTTGAAATAACTCACATTGGGTTTCTTGTCGTTGAGGAGTTCATAGGCGTCTTCTTGAAGAATTTGTGAAGATATACTTTGTTGATGATGTGGCACGCGGTATCAATTGCATCAATCCAAAAACGACGAGGCGCTTTTGTATTCATCAAGCATAGTGCGAGCCATCTCAACAAGAGTTCTATTCTTGCGCTCCACGACGCCATTTTGCCGAGGAGTATAGGGAGCAGATAACTCATGAGTAATACCAAGTTCATCAAGATAGTCATCAAGACCGAATTCTTGAACTCAGTTCCATTGTCACTCTGATGTGCCCGATCTTCACACCAAAGTTGGTTGAAGCCCTCGAGGAAAATCGCTTGAAGACTTCCTGCACTTCATGTTTGTAAGTAACAATGTGTACCCATGTGTAACGAGAGTAATCATCAACTATAACAAAGCCATATAGAGATGCATCATTAGTGACTGCTGAGTAATGATTAGGACCAAAGAGGTCCATGTGAAGCAATTCGAATGGACGAGTAGTGGTCATGATAGTCTTCGCTGGATGCTTGGCCTTGGTCATTTTTCCAGCTTCATAGGCTCCACACAAGTGTTCCTTGAGGAATTTGACATTTTCAATGCCAATGACATGCTTCTTCTTTGCAAGCGTGTGTAAATTCCTCATGCCTGCGTGACCAAGTCGTCGATGCCATAGCCAGCCTTCTGAAGCTTTTGCAAGTAGACACACGGCTAGTTGTGGTCCTGTAGAGAAATCAACAATATACAAGTCTCCTCTCCTAAAGCCTTCGAAGACTTTGGAATTGTCAGCTTCCATGATCACAATACAACGATACTTGCCAAAGACAACAACCATATCAAGATCACAAAGCATTGAGACTGACATGAGGTTGTATCCTAAGGACTCAACAAGCATGACTTTGTCCATGTGTATGTCCTTAGAGATCGCAACCTTACCAAGACCCAATACCCGACTTTTGCCTTTGTCAGCAAAGATGATATGCTTCAGATGTGATGGTGATAAGGGAGCATCCATCAATAGATTCTTGTCACCAGTCATGTGATTTGTACATCCACTATCGAGAACCCACTCATTGGCTTTGGGTTGATCATCCTGTAGATGACTTAGTGCAACTTACGATCTCATATACTTCATCAGTGAAGAATATGATATCAATTTCATTAGATGAATTTCATCAGGCAGTATAACAGATAAGCAGTATGAGGACGTGTGAAATGAAGGTTCATTTCTTCATGATTAGCCTGCGTCCTTTCAGGCATTTTTGTCAGGCCCCCAGCAAAATCTTCAGACATTAAAGCACGTCTGGAGGCCTGACCCTGCAAAAGAGATTAGTTCCTTTTCTTCACCACCCACATTTGAAGGGGTGGCAAAGAGTTCATCACTCTACGAGCTCCATATGAGAATGGTGGCATAGAGGCCAATCCATTTCGTTTCACATAAGAGGGGTTAGGGTAAGCATATGAATAAGCAGAGAAATTCTTCGAGGACTTATGAACATATTGGTTTGAAGAATAATGCACATATTCATAGCCCTTAGCTCTACCTGCATGAAAATGAGAGTGTTAGCACGATGATAATCATATGAGGACTTTGCTCCTTTTGAGGAATTTGATCCACGTGAGGAATTTGGTCCGTATGAGGACTTGGATCCATATGAAGAATTTGGTCCATATGAAGAGTTTGATCTGGGGTTCCTATTCTTCACAGGTGGTGTCATGAGGACATTCACCTGAAGACTTTCAAGGCATTTCTTGGGAACCCAGGTTTTCTTCATAGGGGAACCGTTCCTGCAGTTAGTGCCAACATATCTAGTAAACACTTCACCATTCTGATATTTGAACAGTTTATAGTTGGAGTCAAATGACTCGTCAGAAGAATGAGGAGATTCACATGAAAAGCTAGATAAGTTAGATGGATCAACTGGAGGTCCCTTTGCAGCAACCCATGAGGTTTTGGGGTACTGCTCGGGCTTCAATATGTTCCATCAGCATTGAGTTTCCTCTCAAAGGCAATACCCTCTTTCCTAGGGTTCTGTTGAGGATCTGCTTTTAAGCACATCACAAAGAGTCTGATGCCCTTTGAGGCTTTTGTACATGCTGTCATGTACAATTCCTTCAACCTGCATCATCGGTGATACTAGCAATGTCCTCGATGAGGAATTAGTGATAGCAGAGGCGGTGAAGAATTTGTAACAGTTGAAGCATTTCAACATTCAGGTGAAGAATTAGTAGATTCACGTTCAATGCACTTTAAGCATGGAGGAACAAATTCTTCCTGAGAAGCGCTGATTTGTTGAGCAAGTAATGAATCGCGCTCCTTCTGAAGATCTTCATTACTCACTCTTAGCTTCTCAAGATCTTGCTTTTTTGAAGAAATTCATAAGAAAGTTTCTCATGATCAAATAAGAGAGTGTTATGGTGACCTTGAAGGCTATCAAACCTAGACCGAAGTCTCTGAAGATTTCCTGTCAGGGCTTTAGTGCGATCCATTTCTTCACCCAACATATCATCACTTTTACCTAACATGTTTTGAACCTTTTCCAAGGCATGTTGTTGTTTGGTGGGAATACAAACAAGCTTGGTATAGCTAGGTTCAATATCATCATCAGATCCATCATCATCAAATTCATCGTCACTATACTCGGATGAGGAACATTCGGTTACCTTGTCACCCTTTGCCATGCGACATGATGCAGAAGATGATGATTCTGGTTCGAAAGTCATCGTTTTGAGAGATTCCTTGAAGTCCTCAAACCAGGGATCATGACGGGTTCGATGACCTTCATAGACGTCGGAGATTCGGTCCAAGATAAGCTTCGCATTGCAAAGATGCATAATGCGCTTGAATTCATCTCTAGATAGGCAGGAACAGATGATATCCTTCGCCATGATGTCAAGATGAGTGTACTTGCGAATATCATCTGCGTTCATTGTCTTGCATAGATCAAGAAGACCAATTTCGATGACGGTCCACAGCTCGCTGTCCATTGCCATGAGGCGCTTCCTCATCATGGCCTTCCACTTGGGATAATCATGACCGTCAAAGATAGGGCATGTCACTTTCTTCATACCTACGCTCGACATAACTAAAACTCCAGGTGGTTAAACCAAAATCGCACAGAACAAGGGAGTACCTTGCTCGATACCAATTGAAAGTGAGTTATATCGACTAGAGGGGGTGAATAGGCGATTTTATGAATTCTTCAATGAGGAATTTGCGGTGAGGAAATTCCTAAGTGAAGAACTACTTCTGATGGAATAAGTACTCGAAGTAAGCATAAGAGAATGCGGGCATGGTCATCATGATGAAATGAAGACAATCAAAGAGTACGAAAGCGTAAACACATGATAACACAAGATGAAGACAAACAGATGAAGAAATTGAACGAGGAAATTGAGAAAGTCTTGATCAAAGTCTTCAAACACAGATATGAACGAACACTCAACACAATAATGAGGAAATGAAAGAGTTGAGGAAATAGAACTAGTTAGGTTGGTGAAGACAATGATTTGGTAGACCAGTTCCAACTGCTGTCTCGGTTATGCGTCTGGTGGGCGGTGAGTATTTAAACTCGAGGACACACAGTCCGGAAACCCGATCGCTGAGCATGCAGCTCAGGACACCAAGACCTCACCGTATTATCCTTGAACTAAGGTCACACAGACCTCGTCCAAATCACTCGTGGTAAGTCTTCAGGCGACTTCCAAACCTTCACATACTTGGTCACTCGGCGATCCACAATTCCTCTTGGATGCTCTAGACCATGACGCCTAACCGTCTGGAAGAAGCACAGTCTTCAAAGGTAACAAGCATCGGATCCACGCAGGATCAATCTCTTCAGTGATGCTCAATCACTTTGGGTTTGTAGGGATTTGGTTTTTGGGTTTTTCCTCACTCGATGATTTTCACTCAAAGTCCTCGAAGGATGGGTTGCTCTCAAATGACAAGTGTCAAGTTTCTCTCGAAGCAGCCAACCAGCTAGTGGTTGTAGGGGGCGGCTATTTATAGCCTAGGGAGCAGCCCGACATGATAAGACATAAATGCCCTTGAATGATATGACCGTTAGGTGGATAAGTTATTTTGGGACAGCTGGCGCGCAGCCCAACAACGGTCGGAAATTTGACTCTCAAATTCCTCAGGGCTATCATGTTCCTCACTGTGTAGGCAACCGCAAGGGCGAATTCCTAACTCCTCAGTCAGAACAAATTCCTCAGTGACCAGAAAAACTTCATCTCTGTCACTGAAGAAATTGAATGAGCTGTATGAGATTTCCAAAGGCTTCACTCGAAGGGATTGGTAGGTGTAGGATTTTGAGTTGAGCATCACATGGAAAATTTTCCTTAGTATTTCCTCGACCCCTTTAACAAAGACGGTGTTTCCTATGACTCAAGAAAGAGAAAACGAAACTACGAAAACAAAAGTCTTCACGCTTCATGTTCCTCAAATGAATATCAAGTCTTCAAGGTCACACCAATTTCTTCACTTTCAAAGTCTTCAGAAAGTCTTCAGAATATCAAAGTCTTCAGTCGAAGAACTTCATTTTTAGGGGTCGACTTTCTCTGTAAATATCAAACTCCTCATAGACTTATAGACCTGTGTATACTCATAAACACATTAGTCCCTTAACCTATAAGTCTTCAATACACCAAAATCACTAAGGGGCACTAGATGCACTTACAGGTGTATGAATGTGGAAATGGAGGGGAGGGGGGATCTCAATCTTTGGGACGCGCTTCTCTGAAATGGGGGAAAGTTACGAACTTATCCCCTGTTTAAAATTTCAGAGATTGCGTCGGTTGGGGATAGGACGGTAATCTCGCATCTCCCAAATATTTGCCGGTAACTATTTCCGGCGAGGAGAGGGTGTTTTGCCGCCCAAGGTTGGCGCCCACGGTGTATGAATGGGGCTGACAGGTAGGGCGGTTGTGTCACGTCTGATGGAAGTCACACGTCTGCCCCTATTTAAAATATTAGCCTAGATCAATTTCGGACGAGGAGAGTTTGTTTTGCCGCCCACCGTGTATGAATGGGGCAATGGAGGAAGAGACACATGTCTTTCGGACGAGCTTCAATCAAGTGTGTTTTGCGGCCCACATTTGGCGCCCACCGTGTCTGAATGGGCTCAGAGGCCGTCGTGTCACGTCTGATTGAAGTTACTAGTCTACCCCTATCGACAACAATGTAAATCCGGTCGATAAGGTTGTCAAGTGTCGGGGTGAGCAGTAATTTCCATCTCGCAAACACTTGCTTGGGCAGCCCACAAATTATAGTGGGTGTTTAGCGCTTTGTTCAAAACTTGGGAGAATTAGCATTCACGTTTGCCACGGGATCCGGCAAACTAAATTCAAATCAATTTGTATTCGATTACGAATATCCACAGATAATTATACATTTTGTTATTTATTTCTTCAAAACCACAAAAAAAATTTATTCCACCTTTATATATGATTATGATTTAGAAATGTCGTGATCTTCGAATTCAGTAGGTTGGATACACTCTGATTCAAACAGTTATTTCATCCAATACAATATGCTCACACGAAAAATAGTTCACCTTATGTCAATCATACAAGTATTAAGGATTACCTCGCCTAAAAAATTCGGATCATTACAACACATGGACAACATGGAATTCCGGACATCATAGGGGGTCTTGCAACATAATCCATTTAGAGACATTACACAACATGCAAGTACAATAATCTAATGACAATTTCAGCTGGTATCTAAAGAAGAACCGGGATTACCTTGGGCTTCAGATAGTAGAAACAGCAGGACCTCCTTCGTCTTCAAATGCAACATTCTTACTTCCTCCAATTCTTGGGTTGCTTGCATAATGCGTGACGCTAATTCCGTAATTTCCAGCCTCAAGATAAATATTACCTCATTCATGGCAGCCACACCATCTCTTTCTGCCTCTAGTAGAGCCTCAAGCACTATAATATCTGTGCTGAGACTGCTCTCCGGCGGTGTTGCCTCTGAACTGCTACCATCTGGTAACATGGATGGCGCACTGCTTCCACAAATAGATTTTGGGGTTGTACATTGTGTCCTAGTGTGAACGACATCCTGAAAGGTTTCTGCTGGACATAAGTAAGAGATAGTTATCGTGTGATCCAGGCAGTAAGCTTACATGGTAAACGACGGACGAATTATTGCCGAGCATGGCAAACTATATTTAAATGGTTCGAAGCAGCATCAGCCGAAAAGAAATTAAAATGGTAAGATGAAAGTTGAAAGGGAGTGTACAACCGCTATATTTAAGTTGCCAAGGCATCTAATCAGTTGAAATAATCTGAGAAAGCACTTAACAGTGTGACCTCATATAAACTACGAAGACAGTCTTGTCATGAAGTTGAAAGGAAAAGTTAAGGACTCAAATGAAATAGGCATGCATTTCTTTATGATAGTACAACAAGCACTACTGACATATTGGCCAACTCAGGTATAACGTAACAACAAACATGCATTCGAATCAAGCAATACAGAAAAGCAGACAACTGAACTATTGGTAATTCGGTAGGATTACACGTTGAGGGCACAAGCCAAGAAAGCAACCCACTCGCATTACATTTAACATGTACTAAAACACACTGGCTTACCATATGTTGCTGTGAAGCCTAGCTGCTGTTGCAATGTTCTTTGAAGATATCAATCGAGATCCGTGGTTGCAAATATAGTTGTTGTAGTTTATTCGCACCATCTATTTAGGTAAAATTAATTTTAATTGCATGCACTGGTCGAATTGATCACCAATGGTTCATCTAAACTAATGAAAGAAGGGTGTGTGCATACCGACAATATATCTGCTTCCCTCTATTTTTATGCTTGTTCGAGGTGCCAGCACCAAAAGAACAAATATTTTGCTTGATGGGGTTGGCAGCTCCATAATTAATAGAAGCATCAAATTAGTCATGCAACTTGGGAAGATCAAGAACACACAAACAAGTAATGAACAGAGGCTCGGAGCGGTGATGTAATAGCTAGCATCGAGAAAATGTAGGGTAAAACGAACAAAAAGCAGCGGAACCACATGCTAGTTTGCTGATATGTAATTAAGCATAGAGAACATTAAGCAGTCTGATTGAACCAACAGGTGGCATCAGAACAAAACTAAAGCATATTCACTCCCAGAAGTACGGCCCTACAAGTGCAAGCAGAATAACGCGTCTCATGAAAAACTGAATGATGCCTCAAGAAATTCAAAGGTGCGGTGCTTATGCTAGGAAAGTGAGCGTGGCGCCGGCCGTTGGATAATAGTACCGATTCTCGGCGTATGGGTATCGTTGTCATACTTGATAGCTAAGGATCGTCGATGGTGCTCGTGTTGTGGTTGAGTTTGGGCCGGCTGTCGGCGTCGCTGAAGCTGATCCAGTGCTACGGTTGCGGCGCTGTCGACATACAAGAAAGCTCATCGTGGTAAGTGAACAGTTGCGATAAAGAGAAAAACTGAAGGAGTACAAATCGAAATAACCTGATGGGGCTGCGGCGTCGGTAAAGCAGGGCCGGTGGAGTTGAATATGGCATCCGTGGAGCGGGTCCGGTGCAGTGGACGAAGGCTTCGGCGGGCGCGTTGTATAGTGCTTTTGGTGAGGCGGATCTGTTGTGTCGAACTAGGGCTTGTATGAAGGGCCAGCGAAGGGGTGGACGAGGGAGTCAGTGAAGGGCCTACACTGTGGTGGAGGGCGCCGGTTAAGCAGATCCGGTGCGGTGGACCATGATGGTGGTCAAGGAGATCGGGAGCGGTGGACAAGCCAGTCGCTGAAGTTGCTCCGGTGAAGTGGTGAGTTGGCAGTTGGGGGTTCCAATGTGCGGAAGGTAGATCCGGCGTTGTGTGAGGTCCACCGCTGCGGCAGAGGACTAGATTCGGCGGCTTGCCATGGTTGGAGGGGGTAGGGGAGGGGAAGGGGAGGGGCTCTGGGGAAGAATGTTGGGGGCAAAGAGGGGAAAACAATGGAGTTACCAAAGCAACCCTTTTTCATTCATGTGGCAGGGGTAAAACAGGAATATCATAGGGCTAAACTTTTCGGCGCGTGATATTTCGATGTGAGCGGGAAGTTTGAAAGCTTTTGGCGCCTAAAATTATAAGTATTCTGCTCTCGTACAGCCGACTATGATACCATGGCCGACAATTTGTTTGTTTTGCACGCAAAAAAATGTGCAAGTTTTGAAAATCAATGTCTTAAACTCGAAACTTAGATTGTCCATTCAATTCAAATATGGATCATTGAGCTACTACAAGCAAATACCATCATACGGTCCAATTCAAATGAAATTCCAAATGTTTTATCCTAAATATGATGACAAAAGCAAAAATGTGTATGTGTATGAATAAAGTGGATGATTATAAAGTTTGAACATGCCCATATGTGTATATCTCTAGGTTTGATATATGAATTTGAAATCACGAAATCCCGGCTTAAAAAATGTACCTCCGTTTAAATAAATTACAAAAGATAATGATGGAGTCGAATTCCAAAATTCCAATCTTAGGTTTGTAATTCTGGTACATCAAGGTATATCACGCATGTTCAAAAGTATCATTATCTCATAGTACAAACTGTGAAACAAATGGATCAACCATGAGTGCACAATATCTCAATTACGCTAAAGTCCCTCAAATATAGACACCTCACTCTTTAACTGAAGTCAACCCCCCCCCCCCCCACACACACACACACATAGAGAAGTCGTTCTCTCCCCCAAACACCAACACACGAGCACATTAACACCCCTCTCTCTTGTAAAGTCCGGACCCCAACATAGGTCTCTATCACTTTGTCTCTCGGACATGCACACATCTCTTCCCTCACTCTCTAGGTCTCCCGCTATATCTCTTACCCAAGCACACACACTATGTAGAGTGTATATTTCCCATACACACAAAACGCCGCCCCCAAACGTCTATCTCCCTAGTTATGTGGTTCTCGCGCACTCACCTCACACACCACCCCCACTACAAACAAGCACACTTTGTCTCCTTGTGCACCACTCTCCTCTTTCTATCTCTCCCACATGCGGACCCGCCCCAGCTCCTTCCCTGCATAAATATATGTCGTGACTCTTTGCATAGCTCCCTAATGTATAATCGTTCTCGATTTCGCACATTGTTCTCTACACCATCTATTCTAGATCTCTCGTGAAGTCCCTATCACACACACGATGACTCCCTTCCCTTGCATCTCCATTCATAGGCCAATTTCGGACAACATCAACATTGTCTCCCTATCTATACGCCATTTATGGACACAAACGACCCCTCTCGCCCCCTCTCTTCATCTCTCTCTCTCTCTCTGTCGCTAGCTCTCTCTTTCTCTCGCTCTCACACCCCTCTCCCACACACACACACTCGATGTCTCTTCCAAATAATCTGCTCCCCCAGCCCGCACCCGTGCTATCCCGCTACTATACATGTCACACCATTCCCCCTTCCCTTATACTAGGTTTACATCATTAGTGGTCTCTCTACTCCACGTACACCCTCTCCCTCTCACACACAAACGCGTGCACAAACACACACAAACACGCACAAACACCCATTTATCTAGATCCTCATCTCTCCCCATGTTCGCATGTGTATCACACACACTCACTCTCTATTTATGTATATGTGTCTCCATGTTACACAACACAAAGCCCCATGTACATGTCTCTCTCTATCCTCCACACACATAGACACAAAGAATCTGTTATCATTGCCTCAGTCTCTAACATATCACCCACGCACTCTCTCTCTCTCTCTCTCTCTCTCTCTCTCTCTCTCTCGCAAACACGCTCATCAAGGGTTTCCCCATGAATAACTTACCGTCTATTCATCAGCAGTCATGGCAGTACGGCGAACACGAGACGTGAAAAAAAATAAATCTACACATGCTTAGACCACCTAGTATGACTACTAGGACTAGAGCAAGCCAAAAAGCGCTCCGCCGTCACCCCCTCCTTGTCGGCGACGGGAAAATCTTTGTTTTATACAGTCGAGAAGTCATTGTGCTAAGGCCCCACATGCCGAGGCGTTGAATAGAATGTAGATGCCGGAAGCAAGTATCGATAATACGTTTGTATCTCCATACTTATATTTGTTCTCTTATAAAAAACCGAGTTGGTGATACAGTCTTGCTAGTACTCCTACACAAGACTAAGTTGGTGATGCTGGTGTGTCTGCCATCCATCGTTTCTGACCATTAGATCTACATCTAACGATTGTGAGGTAAGTTGTTGCCTTTTCTCACCAACATCCCACTTGTCTACCAATTTGCAGAAAAACCCATAATTAGTATCTTAAAACCAACCACATCCCTCCCTGATCTCACCAAAGCAGCCCAAGGAATATATTCTAATTGAAACATAATATATCTCTAGTGACATATGTATATCAAAATTAGAGTGTTTTGTACCAAGTTTGTGAATAAGTATTATTCTAATTATGATTCGTTGCAACGGACATGAACATTGCTAGTATTTCCAACCATGCATTTTTTCCTAGTATTCCATAGTTTCGAGTTTTCCATCAAGATATTAGTCACTCATGGTTGATATTTACTTTCAATCATGTACACATATGCACTATGTAATTAAGCCTTGCTTATTGGCTTCCAAAACGTAATTTTCACTCCTACTTACAATATGTAGAGTATTTAACAAAAAACTATTACTTTCAACCAGCCCTAGGAAGAATCTATTGTACAAAAAATAGCAAAAACATACCCAAAATTTCTTAATCCACGCCAAAAACTGCTACCTAGTACTCCTACCGATTAGGTTCGTTTAAACCCATTTATGACAGGGTTGGCCCACACGTCCGTCTTGTGAGGCAGCTTAAACCAACACATTTTGTTTGACCGTTGACACGAGGGACCCACATCGACCTTCTATCCTATTATTCCCCTCAAATCATTATTTTCCTGAACATTACTTCAAACAAGATCTTGATGCGTGTTAAATCGGTGGCGCCGGTGATGGCGAGTTGGCCGCCGCTTGGGATGGCGAACGCCGTCTTGGCCTCCGCCTGCGGGTTGGCGGGCTGGCCCGGCGTGACTCACGGCGAGCAAGCCTCCGCTGGCCTTCGCTCGAGCGGATGGCTGGCTGGCGTGGCGCCTTGAAAGCAAGCCGCCCTGCCGCCGTGCCAATCTAGCTAGCAAACCTTGCGCACAAGCAGCTGGGCGGAGCTATCTTGGCTAGCTAGCGGCTGCGAAGCCCGGACGGAGCTGGCATCCGGCTGCCGCAACATGGGCTCCGCTTTGCCGGCGGTTTTGACCTCGCCTACTGCGGCGCGGTAGCTGCGTCCCATGGCCGAGGATGACTAGGTGGACGGGCGGAGGTAGGAGGTCACTCGAGGATTTTTGTTGGTAAGAGCATGTACAATGGTTGATAAGGTAGTCTTATCTTAAGTCTACCACGTATGCAAGTGGTAGTAGTTTCTTGGCATGTTAGTGGTTTCTTGCATTATTAGGGGTTTCTTGTAAGGAACAATGTACGTACTACTAGCGACAAAAGGCGATTCTAGGTTGCATTGTACTCCAACGAGTACTACTAGTGGCCGCGAAAGTGTATACCTCGTTTTATGGGTTCGATTCCGGCCGAACGCACGGCGGCTTTTTTTTAAAATAGTACTACTACACTTCGCTGCGAGCCAATATTTTAAACGGGTAGTTTGAGTTTTGAAGTCGAGCGGACGTGCGGCCCCACAATCTGGGTGCCTTTGGACAGCCTAGCCACGTGAGCGGGTTTTCCTTCCCGAAGATCCGTGGCTCGCGTGCTCGCCCTAGCCGCACCTCGCTTGCAGCTTCCTCATCGACTAGTAGCATATTTAAACTAAGCGCCTCCCAATTAAGCCGAGGAGCCGGAAAAGCTGGCGGGGCATTGGGAACTGTGCAATATGGCTCTGTCGTAAAGTGCTCTACTACTACCACAGGTTTGTGGCGTTGCACGCATGGACTTCACTCCATTATCTGCTCTACTATAAAAGAAATTCCTCTTGACGTGTTTTTTTAAATGGAGGCAAAAGCTTTGCTTCATCTCATTCATAAAGAAGGAACTACTAACAAAGTTCGATGAGATCCATTACACCTCCACAAATGGAAGCAAAAAGCCTAGTCTTGCTGTATCAAATAACTCAATGTTCTGCCACCGCAGATAACAATCGTGATAAACAGGCTGCTAGTGTGTGCGTGAGAGGAGCGGCTGAGTAGGCCAGCTACTCCCTACGTGAGAGGAGCGCTGAATATAGCACCGAGAGTACCCACTAGGCCACTACGCAGTGTACTTCCCTGCATTGATAGTACAATGATGGTTCTAGAAAACGATAGTACCCTCCACTTCCAACTGTAGCTCCTTGGCCCGAGATTCAAGAGTTCAAAACTGGTGCACTATACTAGACTAGACTAGAAGTACAGTACATTGCACTACTAGTTGAGAAAAGTAGTACTGGTATCACTACATCTGAATACGTACTCCTCAAATCACATAATGTAAGGCGTTTTTGACACTAGTTGGCGTGTACAAAAAATGGCAAAAACATACCCAAAATTTCTTAATCCACGCCAAAAACTACTACCTAGTGCCAAAAATTTCTTACTAGTGCTATTATTTACATATAATGCAATCCCATAATGTTCCATAATGCTAGTACTAGTAGTAAATAATAGCCTGACCCCTTCGCTGAGGAACGATCTACAGTTGGAAGGGACGAGGCCCTGCGGTTACTACGCTCTTATCTCCTCCTCGCCAGTTCCCCTCCCCCCGAAGAGAAGCCAGTTCGTCGCTGCTCCCATGGATTCGCTAGGCGGTTCTCCTCCTCGTCGGGGCTAGGAGACCTTGGATGATGATCCTATGGGAGAAATCGCACGCTGCTCAGACGTCCTCACCGCCGTAAGACTCGGTGCTTCCTGCACCAACTTTTTCAAGACGCTGCTTAAACAGGCTTGGGAAAAGGCCATGCTTGTTGATCTTCATTGCGTCCTTGAGGAGAAGGTTCTTCTATGGGACAATCCTTCGAACAGTCCACCGCTCCCTGGCCATGGTTGCACGTTGACTCCGCTAGAGTTGCCGACGTTGAGAGGTAGTCGGATTTTGTCCGATGAGCAGGTCGATAATGGAGTTTGATCATGTAGTACTTAGTTATTCCATTTCCATCCGTAATTTCTCCGCTGCCCACCGTCTTATATATAGGTGCAGGGCGGTGCCAATGAAGATTGGCTTGCATACCTCAGTCGGATACCACCATCATTTTGCACAACATCCACAAGAAGCGGCCGTTCCGTGAACCGCTTCTCCACCATTGGGATCGGCCTTCCGGACTGGCTGGGCTTGAATGCATATGATGATGCCTACATGAGATTGAAGATAATAGCAATTGCGGAACCGCCGACAAAGCGACGCGGATACGATGATTACTATATCATCGTGGTGTTCGACATAAGGATTGCCATCAATGCAAGACGCAGTAACGGCAGAGGCTGGCGCATGTTAGCGGCGGCAGATTTGTACCCCTACATGTTCGAAGACGCTGTGCGCCATCTAGGCCACATCTTCGCGGTGACAAGCCAGGGGACTTGTTTCATCTGGTTGCCATCCTACGGTACGGGAGATTACAAACGGAATGCACAAACCATCATTTGCATCCCTAACGGTACTCCATTATTTTGCGGGACCACCATCCCCGATCAAAATAAGATCGCCGATCTGGATGTGCATTTGCATCCGCGATTCGGTCTAACCTGGAACCTTGTAGCTGACTTTGGCATATTGGGATCAACTATCTTAGAAATCGTTACCCATGGTACCATTGATGTGCAACATGGTCACACAATCTACCACGATCGGACCGTCACCATCTACCCAGGTATTCCATTTTTTAACCCTCTCACCTTCTCTTTCATTTCTGTACTAGTAGTATACTTAGTAGTACTAGTAGGAGTACTTTTTACCATGGAGGACGCATATAGCTAGCTAGGCCCTTGAAGACTTGAACCCACTAGCTGCCACCATTTTTGTTTTTCCATGTCTTACTATCTCATTCATGTAGCCAAGAGTGGCCATATATAATAAGCCGGTTATTTTACTTCCTCTATTCCGGAGTAGTACTATTTGCTGCACAGTATTACTGACTGCCATATTTGAGCACAACATTATTATGCATGGACCTTGACTATGTACGTCACCATGTGTCCAGATCTGGGATGCCGCGTGTACCAGATGAACGGTGACAAGTTCGACCCCCGTGATGCTACGTGGGTGCCGAGGAACACTCTTGGAGAGTACTCGCTTTTCTTCGGGGACAACTACCCCATTGTGAAGCGGATGCCACCTTCCGTGCACGACACGGAAGGCCCGCCATTCATGAAGCATGGTTGTGTCTTCATTGCGCACCGCCAGATGAACGACATGCTTTGGGACACGCTATCCCGATTTATGCCTCTTCACTTGGATGAGTCTCCATCATGTGGAACCGGACTAGAAAGCTGCGATAATGATTCCGTTGCCCACCGCTATGGATCGTGCCATCCATGAAGAACACACAGGACTAGAACACGGAGGATGCCATGCATGTAGCCCATCTATAACGTGTAAGTGGAGTACGGTAATTGTGAGCAGTAGCGCTGTGAATATATGTAGACTAGTCGTGCACAAATTTATCACATGAATTGGGGATGAACTTGTGTGGCATACTGGCATTTGTCCTTTAGAATTTATTACTAGTAAATGTGTTATGTGTACGTGCAACTTGTGTGGTTGTTGCACGGGCTCCAACACGCTCTTTGAGAAAAAAAGGTGGCACAGCTTTGGATATACGTGACGTGGCGGCATCATACAGTAGCATCGTTCGCTATAGTTGTAGTACACTCCTACTAGGACGATAACTCCTATAAAACCTTGCGCTTGGCTCTTTGCCTCTTCGGGAGGTTCAACAGTTCATACTTGTGTGAACCTTGGACTTGGCTCTTCGCCTCTTCGGAAGGTCCAACAATGATGATACTATAGTACAATATGCTTCTGGCAATCTGACACCGATTGAACTATTGCACGTCCACCGCGAGGGCGAGGGCGAGGGCAAGGGAGAGGGAGAGGGAGAGGGAGAGGGCGCTGTAGTCAAAACCCTCTCCTCGTCCTGCGAACCACCGCGCGCGTGGGCGAGGGAGAGGCGTAGTAAGCAAGCTTCTCCTCGTTCGGCGAGTTGACGGGACACATCAAAGGAGTACTAGTACTAGTAGTAGTCCATACTGCGTCCTTTCCGATTAATATGGCTTAATTTGAAACAAGAAAAATACACTGGCGGTCAATGTATGTAACAATACGCTCTTTACGGTCACTATATATAGTTTTGCGGCGATTATACGATCACTAGCTCATCGTAGAGCACTGTATTGCACCCTACTGACCGGCCACATAGTCGACGTGCCACTTTGTTGACTGGTTAAATTATCACCTGGATTCTGGGTCCCACCTGTCAGTTGGCAGAGCAAAGAAATCAGTTAAACAAAACTTTATGCAGGCGCGACACGAGTCCAACCCTTGCGCTCGAACCGGCCTGGCTGTGTATGTGAGTGCATGCACGTGTCCTCCCTCGGTCTTCCAACAAAGAGTGTACATCGGCTACAAAACAAAGAGTGTGGTACATAATGTACATCTACACTTCCAATGCATTTAGCCTTTAATCTAATGCACCAACTTGATTGACTAATGCACCAACTTGTGCTGTAGGTATAGGCTACATGTCTATCCTTAATGCACCAACTCGATATTGATTGACTAATGCACCAACTTGTGCTGTAGGTATAGGCTACATGTCTATCCTTAATTACTGCATGCAACGGCCTTCATTTAGTCTTCTTATCTCAATGGTCGCATGCACAGATAAGTCTGCTACTTTTGGGTGTTAATTATGCCCTGGTCAATGTGTAAATCTCTAAATGTACAATCTTTCACGGACGTAGGGAGTAGGTTGAGCACTTGAGCGTGAGTGTGTGTGTTGCGTCGTGTGCTGTGTGCCGCATGGGAGCGTGAGTGTTGCGTGCGTCCATGTGTACGTGTGAGTGTTGCATGTTGCATGCATGCATGCATGCATGGGGCTTACTCCCTGCCATGGACATGTTCATATTTCAAGCTTCCTCTGTTCCCTCCATATGGTGATACTCCATCTGTTCCCAAATAGTATGGAGTAAAAGCCTCCCTCTGTTCCCAAATGCGGAGTATTTGTCTTTCTACAGATTTCAACAAGTGACTAGCTACGGAGCAAAATGAGTGAAGTGGCGTAGAGGCATAGGGATCTTGTAGAAAGGAAGTCCTCATGATCCATTATTCCCCATCTCGGTCGGAGAGAACTATTCAACTAGTCTTCGCGGTGAAGTGACAATACACGCTGCGGCAGATGGGACACGTAATTAATAAGCTGAACCAGCGTGTTGGTGTTACTAAATCAGCCTTACCCAGCGCCATCATGTTTGCCAAGAAACGCACGCGCAAATACGCTTACGCACCTCTGTCCTCCATTAACTGACATATCGTCCCTCTTGTGGTAGACCCACATGTCATCGGTGTAACTATTTACACTCCAAAGGACGGTGCCTATATCCTGGTAGTAGTACTAGTAGAATTGAGATTTAATGCACTTTCTTCCCCGTCTTCCACTCTTATTCCTCCTCTCTTCTTCTTCCTCCTCTCTTCCCCATCGTCGGCCGCACACCATTTACCTCCGCTCACTGCTTTCTGCCACGCCATCTTCCTTGGTAGCTCGCGATACCATATCCCCGCTCCTTTGCTCGGCCACACGAGGAGAAGCTTCTTCGCTCGCCGCCAATCCACTTCCCGTTGGCTCGCAGCACCAAAACCCCAATGGAAGAACCGGTGACACGCAGAGCCGCGATTGGAATTCCCTCCCGATGTTCTCTTGGAGCAGATCTGTAGTCCTATGGACCTACTCAGCACCGTCCGTCGGCGCATGCTCGGTGTCTTTGTACCATCTACTGCTGCGCAACCGCCGGCTCTTTTCAAGACACCACCTTTGCGATGCCCGATCCTCGGAGGTGGCCCAGACACCGACTTGACGATCTTATGGAGGTTGCCGTGGTGCCCCTCGACATGCTACCACTATCCTTCCACATGTCCTTCATGCGCGGCCACTCTTCGGGCGGGCATGAAATAAATCGATCGTCCTCATCCACCACACCGTAGTCCGTGGCGTCTCGTGGATATCTACACCCAGAGAGATCACCTTCCATCATTGGATACCGCCGACATCGAGCCTCGCGACCCGCCGTACCTCCTGCCTACTACGCGCGAGGCGCGTCAAGCTTTTGGCTCGACCTCATTTGCGAAAGTTGTAATCTGCGAAGTGCCCACACCATCGAAGACTACATGGATTACAAGCTCATTGCCTTGTTCAACATGGGATTAGTCTATCTGGAATCCGGTCGCCATACATGGTTATGGCTCATCATCAATCTGTTGGGGCAACATTTACATACGATGCTATAGTGCATGATGGCATCGTTTACGCGATCGACACACAGATTGGCTGCCTATCTTGGTGGAATCTATCGTCGTGTAATTGTTCTATCTCATCTCATCTTTACCTTATGAATCATTGCTGTTCATTTGTTACAAATTTAGAATGCATAGCATGTCTATAACCACATCATTGCTATGTGTTCCTCTCATTTCCTAGATTTTTATGACCACACATGTTATTGTTAGAGTTGATATGAGAACAATTGGCATCTAATGGTTGTTAGAATACATATTATGAGCATAACATCATGATTGCTATATGTTACTCTCGTTTACAAGATTTTTATAACAACGCATGTTATTGCTTAGAGTTGATATGAGAACAGTAGTAGTAATTGCTATGGTAGAATATGAGTAGGCGCTGTCATAGCTGTTTTCCTCTCATTGTTACATGATGTTTGAACCATGACATGTTGCTAGAATATGAAAGCCATTGGCTTATTTTTTTAACTTGGGGTATGATTATGACCACGACATTGCAATTCCACATCTATGATATGTGTCCTTTGTTATAATAATCTTAATTCCACACATACTCGAACATGATTGTTTATTTTTGTCCTTTTGGTCTCCAATTTGAATTGTTGCAGCAGACGAAATCGTTGGCCTTCATGATTCAGGACACGGAATCATACCAGCCGATGGGTGGTGGTTTATTGCTCGTTCAGCTGACGGCGGTCATTTGATGCTCATTCGCACGTACCAAATTGACCAAACCATTACATCAAACCACATGATGTACAATGCGTGGGGCATTCGTGACATTGATGGCTATGGCTGCTTCGTGTTCGAGAGATCCCAGCTCCGTTAGGCCAGGCGTATTCAACTGGAGGCGGGTTTACAGCCTCGGCAACCAGTCCTTGTTCCTCGGGCTCAATTATCCGATCATCCAACCAATCATCGATCATATCACCAGCGATGATTACTTGTGCTATCACAACTTCCATTCGCGAGGGGCTGTGTTTACACATCATACCATGGGTTTCATGAATCACCATATCCGAGATTCGTCGACATAGCTTGTTGCGGGTAATCTTGATGTGTGAAAGGCATCAAGCTTCCATGCGATGGATGGCTTTTGCAAACCCGACATGCGGCGATGTGGTTCATGCCAACAGCAAATATGCACAACTTGATTCGTGCGATATCTAGGCGAGCCATGTATTCTGCTGCTGTAGCACGACCCTCTTTTGTTGAATATTATGTCTTGTTGTTAGTTTGAAGCACTCCTCTGGTTTGAAGGATAGATACCTTCCTGGGATCAAGTGCATCCTAACTCGGATGTACTGATAATGATGATGGAGATACTGTGCAGAAGCCATATATATAACCACTTTCGCACTGCACGCTGAACGCAAGTGCACGTCATTCTTTGAACCAAGTGTGCTGCAGCACTCACACGAGTGAACTACTCGTCGGAAAAAACTGCACGCGTTGTTTTTTCGGTACTGTTTTCGCTCTTATTTTTTAATCGTTTATCGGAATGAGGCGTGTAATATACCGTTGAAAAGCTATGGATTAGGCGCAACTTAGACATATTGAACACTTTCCGAGATTCCACACGGTTTAAGAGCAGTTTTGAAAATGGTGCGGTCCATGACGAGTGGCAGCGAGCGTTTTTTCGCGATTTCTTCTGAACCGCTCGTCGGAATGAAGCAAACTATAAGCTGTTGGATAGATATCGTCGAGACGCATCTTTTTCATATATACATTTTTCTCTAATTCCTCACTGTTTAAGAGCAGTTTCAAATTTACTAAATCGCGGAATTCTGTTTTTCAAATTTTCGGTACTGTTTTCGCTCCAGTTTTTGAACCGTTTGTCGAAACGAGGTGTGCGATACGCCATTGGAAAGATACGAACGAGGCACAACTTTCATATGTTGAAATATTTTTGAAATTCCTCACGGTTTTAAGTTAATTTTGAAAATCGCGCGGCGGACGACGAGTGGCAGCGGCCGTTTTTGGCAAAAAATTTTGCAAACCGCTGGTCGGAATGATTCAAAAAATACGCCGTTGGAAAGATATCGACGAGGCGCAACTTTTTCATGTAGAACAATCTCTCTAATTCCTGACGGTTTAAGAGGAATTTTGAATTTACCGAAATGCGGACACTCTGTTTTTCGCGACACCCAAATCGACGTGCGTACTTCATCCGACTGAAAACCGCACTGCATCGGACGAAAAATTGCACTGCATCAGACGGCCAAACAAACTTCTTAATTTTTTGTTGTCGGACGTAAACTTTTCTCGCATAAGTTTTTGTTGTTTTTTTACTCTTTTTTGAACGAGAGTGGACCGCAACACTCCGGAAAGTGAACCGCAACACTACCAAAAGTGAACCTCATGAGTTTTTGTTGTCTTTTTTCATACTTATTATTTTTTACACACATAGACCGGGCGAGTGGACCGCAGGGACTAAGCGAGTGAACTACATCTAATAAGAAGCAAGCTTCTTTGAGATGTTTTGGTTTATGTTTACCAAGGGAACCACAAAGGAGTTTTATAACAAACTGCATGAGAGAACAAAGTGAGCTTCAAAATATGACTTGCGAGCTGCTTGAAGACGAGTAGTGAACCTCTTTGGTAGCACAATTTTTTTTTATTTGGGAAGACATGAAACTACTACACACGAGTGTAATTCACAGCCGAGGGAAGTGAACCACGTGACAAATTGAAGTGAAGTACATGACTTTTTTATTTTTATTTTCTATTTTAGATGAGACGAGGTGAAGCGGACTGCACCGATTTTTCAAAATCATTTTTTTATCTTTCTTCGGTTATCACGTGAACAAAATGAACTGCTCGTCGGGTTCTTTACGGAATGAACCACATAGCCACTGCTAACACCCCTTAATAGTTTTCTTCAGTAGCAGAATAATGCTAGGACTGTGCATGTCTGTTCTAGAGCACGTACGTACTCTACATGGCAGCAGCGTGCTGTATTTCTCCTGCCTGCTTGCCTGCTGTTTTTGTTTTAGTGTGACTGAATTTTTCCGTAGCTAGTTTCAGCCTTTCAGGCCTGCTGTTTTGGTTGGTTATGTGCAGTCCGGAGAGAACCTCGCATCGTGCTTCAGATTACTTTGGGTCGGTCTTCCACATCTTTCCATCATTCAGTTAGTTCAGACTTGAGCTACACCATGACAGAATGGCTGGAAATCATAATCTGCTCCAGAGTAGTGGCTTTCGTTCCTGTGCATCACAAGTTCAGAACAAGCCCTGGCTTCAACCAACGTGAAAGTGAAGCGACAGAGGCCAAGTTCGCCGGGACACCAACTATGTTGCTTGCTTAATTATTTTTGGTCGATGATGTCTGCCTGGTACAGCTAGGTACTCGAGGGGGCACACGCCCACTGCACTGCACGCAGATTCGCGGTGCACTGCACCGCCACAGCCTTTGCTGCTCCAGCGGCGGAGGCCAGGCTGCAGTGCTCCTCCACGGCTCCACCCACTGCCGCATGCGAGCTGCAGATGCACGCGCATGCGAGCTGCATGCAATACGCCGCGAGCTGCACACACATGTGACCCCTGGAGATGGGAGGGGAGCTTCTTGCATGCCATTGGAGCGGTCAGAGAGGAACCGCAGCCGTCGTCCTACTCATCAGCCACGACTGTGGGAAGAAGCATAGGAGACGACGGAGGCCATGACCACCGCGCCGGGATAGCACCTTAGCTAAAATTGCAGTACCTTTGCTAGTTTACTACACATCCGAAATCCAAAAAGAAAAGAAGGGGACTGAGCTGCACAGGCACCATCGCCGCCGTTGACAGCATTGCCGACATCGGGAGGAGGGCCCTATGGCGTCCATACTAGGAGGGAGCAACGTGTAGATGGGACGGAGGCGCCGGCATGTGGCCAAGCAAGGGGCTGGCCTGAGCTCGAGGCAGAGGAGAGGAGGGGAGTGCACGCGGCTGGGCGGCCTGCAACAAGCGTCACCGATGCCGGCGAGGTCGTGGAGGAGATGGGATGCAGGTGCGTAAGGCGAACCAAAACTCTGGGGCGAACTGCTCGGGGATGAAGTAGAGAGATGCGCCGCGCTGTCGAAAAAACTGCATGCCCGTTCTTCGCGAACAGCACACCAGCACACGCAGGAGCGGCTGTGGATTGCAGCCTTGCAGGTCATCATCAGTGGTCCGGTGGTCGGGGACGGCAGAATTCGTGGCCAGAGAGCGGGCGGGGCTCTACCAAACTGCACACAGGGATGGAGGAGAGGCGAGGTCGACGATGTCCGAAGCCTCGAGCTCCCCTGGATCTCGTACTGCATGCCATCGGGGGGGCGAACTGCGCATGCACTGCCTCATGGATCTGGCATTGGGACGGATCTTCGGTGCTGGCGGATCAGACCCGTCGAGGGCGTCATGGATTTGGCGTTGGGGCGACTCCCCATGGATCTAACGCCGGTCAGGCGACGAGGTGGCTGGTGAACAACAGTGGCGCCGCCGCCACGCATGAAAGGCGTTGGTGGCGTTGGGAAGGCGTGCCGTTCGGGGATGTCACGGCGCCAGCCATCCAGCACACCGGTGCTGGTGCGGCCAGTAGCTGTGGAGGAGGCTGGAGGGCGGACTCGGTCGGGAGGCATAGGGGGGAGGGGCGGCGCCGGGGTCTAGGAGGAAGGTGGGGGAGGAGGTGGCGGCTCATGTGGAGGAGGTGACGCCGGATCCAGGCTGTCGCGGCTCCGGGGCGGCGGCCATGACGCGGATCCGGTGGCAGCCGGGGAGCGCGAGACAAGGAGGAAGGCGAGTGGGCTAGGTGGAAGGTAGTGGAGGGAGGTGGAGGCTCGTGTGGAGGAGGTGAGGCTGGATCCAGGCCATCGCGGCTCCAGGCCAGTGGCCATGGGGCGGATCCGGTGGCAGCCTGGGCGAAGGAACGGAGGAAGGTGAGGGGGAGGGGGCGTGTCGGGAAGAAGATGGTTTCCTGGGGGTAGGTAGGTCATGTGGGTTCGGTGGGGTTCGGGTCGGGACGTACACGCAGTTCGTTTGTGTTAGCAGAATAAGCGATTCGGTGTGTATAATAAGACTCTTAAGGGTGTTATTAGAATAGACCCACCTATATATATATATATATATATATATATATATATATATATATATATATATATATATATAAGTTAGGCTTCAAGTCCGTACTTGTTAGTTAAACCTATGTATAAATTGTGACACTAAATCGACTAGTAAGTAGTATAGTAGTAGTACTAGTATCGTCGGTCAAATTATTCATCATGTCCACACATTGAATTGGCGTGACAACACGCTGCGCGTGGTGACACAAGAATCCCAGCGGCGTGTTCAGTATTCGGACTTCATATTTGGAGTACCACTTATCCGTCAAATCTTTCATCATTCACTTAAAGCAATCGATTGGTCATACATTGAGTACCATATAACTAGAATTACCGATGCAAGTCGAAGAAGGATTGGCGGTGCTGCTCTTTGGCGTCAAGTTCGATCCCACGGATCGAGAGCTGATCGAGCACCTTGAGGCCAAAGTGAGTCTTGACAATGCGAGATTTCGATCTCTCATCGATTTGTTCATACCAACCATCGACGGCGAGCACGACATATGCTACACCCAACTGAGAAACTTCCGGGTAAGACACCGATCGGCCGTCTACTTGCACAAACATATTCCTTTGTTTATAGCTCTATTTTTCTTTTTAGACCTTGAGACTGGTGAAGCAATTACAATTTGACAATTAATAAAAAGTGAAACAAGTGAGCGCAACATGCCAAAGATGTTATGAAAATGCCAACTCGTACACTAAAACCTGTATTCCACAATCTGCGGGTATCTGCACCGAGTGGCCTAAGGAAGCATTTCTTCGGCGCAATTCCTGTATGTTCAAAAGGGCACGTGGGCGCGTCGCAAGATCTGATCGAAGTCGGGCATGCACGCGATGTGGCACAAGACCGGCGATACCTTGCGGTGATGGTCAACGACCGCGACGGGCAACAAAAAGGTTACGGTGCTGCACACCAACAAGAACTTCGACCAGCGAGAGGACCAACTTGGTGATGCACCAAGACCACCTCGGGGACTGGAGCAAGAGAAGGAGCGGAACTGGTCCTCTACAAGATTTTCTACCGAGGCGAACACTAGGGCCAGGAGTAAAAAGATTATAAGTTAGTTAGGTATTGGTAGTTTTACTACCTTGTCGTCCGCAAGTTGGTATTGTTGTTAACGATCTTTTGGTATGAACTTGCATTTGCTTCCAACCATCATGCCGAGGGTCGGCGTGGATATAAAGCTGAATCATTTGTTTTGAAACGAATGTTCAGGCACCTGATTTTTATTTGATGGGTAGCATAAGCACCCGCCATTCGAATTCCCAGTTCTCCATTTTTTTCGAAACAAGTGCATGTAGTTATTATCATGATAGAAAAACAATATCCGTGCTGCATCCCAGTTATCAGTCTGTACTTGCATTATTCTCTCGTTTATTGAGCACGTATATTGTTTTTTCAGGTTGAGCAAGTTTCAACTGGGCTGCAGACTGCCCAGGGTTGGTTTTGTTTTTAACAGGCCCAGCCCATGACGACAACGGGGCACAAAGATCCAGCAGGTATCTACTGGCCTCTGGCCCGCCAGTGTTAGTTATATTTTGTCTTACAACATCCATGAGCAGTTTTTTACTGAATCAAACACACAGCCCAGTTCTATTTTCCTCTTGAAACGCATGTCCTACATCCGTTTTCTAATCTCTACCTATAGTTTTACTAGTTCATATACACGTATCATTATATTGAAAACACATGAAATTCCCTTTTCATATTTACATCCTAATTTTTGTTTTTTTCCCACCCAACGCTGGTTTTTTTACCACTGGTTTTCCCTTAAACCAACTCAATTGTCCCACGTCTTATCTGCTTACAAAAACAAAACGATTTTTTTGGAAAATCAATAAGTTCTTAAAAAAATGTTTATCATTTCGGGATTACAACAGTTCGGAATCCACCGAAATATGCAAAATAAGGTTGAACTTTTTGACCGTGGTCCTGGGCAGAAAATGGGCTGTAATAAATTACTTAAGAATTAGCAAATGGGCTGCAAATTATAAAAATAGCAAATGTGCTTTATGTTTATGCGCCACAGATTTGGAGGCTAACTTGTGGGCCTACTAAGTTCATGCGTACACAAGGTTTCTCAAAAAGAAACTTAGTCAACAATCGACTCTACCAAAGTCAAACCGTTAGATGTCAATCTAACGACAATCGTCTTCTTGAGTCTACGATCTTCACCCCCATCCGCCCAAACCAGCACCGTCGAATCGCTTTGCTCCGCCTCCCGTGGTCGGCGGTGCTGCGGGCAGGCCTCACGGCCCCATCATACTCGCATCCCTGGCCCGTCTATCCCTCTACTCACCCACACCTCCTGTTATTTGCGGCGATGGCGGCCGAACGATCAACCTCGTACTCTCCACCGCGTGGGCAGCCACCGCCGTGTCTTCCCCGGCTCCGTGTCGTTCCCTTCGTAGGCCTCTCCGTTGTCCACCACCACGGTGCTCTCGGCGGCATGGTCAGCGATGTCCATCCAACGGCCGTAGTGCTTGTTCAACCTCTGGTCTTCTTGCCCACCACCCAAAGCGGCGCGGGTCGTGCCGCATGCTCACGCCTCCCGTGGCGGTTGTCTTTGCCACGGAGGCCTCACCGTCCCCATACTACTCCCACCACTAGCAGGCCATCCTCCACTCCTCCTCCCCTTGTTATTCTGCGGCGGCGGCAGCCTCACACCGCAGCCGAACCAGTGAACCCTCGTACTCCTCTCCGCGTGGGCATCCACTGCCGTCTTCCCCGGCTCCGCGTTGTCCCCTTCCTAGGCCTCGCCGTCGTCCACCGCCGTGGTGCTCTCAGCGCGGCGTGGTCAATGTGGTCAACGACCGACTTCCATCGGAAGAGTACTGTACGTGGAGAGGCTGACAGATGGGTCGACGGCAGCCGCAAGGACGTGCCTCCTTATTACGCGCAAAATAATTATTACTCCACCTGATAGCAAGGACCCACCGGACGGGCCACCAGTATTTCACGGAAAAAACGTTTCCCCCCTGACAGCTGGGACCCACCGGACAGGCCACCATATTTCACGAAAAAAACGTTTGCCCCTGACTGCTGGGACCCACCGGACGGACCATCGTATTTCGCGAAAAAACATTTCCCCCGCTGTCAGATCGGACCCACCGGAAGTGCCACCTTATTACGCACAGAAAATTGAATACTCCCCCTGCTAGCTGGGACCCACCATGGTGGGAGGCTGACTTGTGGGCATACTAGGTTGACGGGGACGGAGAGCTTTCTCAACTTAGTCAATATGAACGATTCTAGCTCCAGTGACCGTACAATGTCCATCCAACGGCCGTCGTGCTTCTTCAATCTCTGCTCTTCCTGCTCCAGCCGCTCAAACAAGCGCCGGCGGACTGCTGCTCCCTCCTCCTCTGCGGCCGGTGTCTTCTGCCGGGCAGCCCTCACCGCCCACCGTACTCCCATCGCTGGCCTAGCCATCCTCTACTCACCCACACTGTTGTTATTCTCCGTGACGGAAGGCGAACGATAAACCCTCGTACAGTCGTACTCCCCTCCGCGTGGGAAACAACTGCCGAGTCTTCCCTGCCTCCGTGTCATTCCCTTCCTAGGCCTCACCATCGTCCACCACCCTAGTGCTCTCGGCGCGGCCTGGTCAACATGGTCAACAATCGACATGCATCTGAAGTGGACTGTACGTGGAGAGGCTGACGGCTGGGTCCACGGCCGCATGCAAGGAAATGCCTCCTTAATACGCGCAAAATAATGATTCCTCCACCTGACATTGGGGACCCACAGAAAGGGCCTCTGTATTTTGCAAAAAAAAACGTTACCGCCGCTGACAGCTCGGACTATATCTTCGCTCGCAAGGAAGTGCCTCCTTATTACGCACACAAAAATGGATACTCGCCCTGTTAGCTGGGACCCAGTATAGTGGCAGGCTGACTTGTGGGCCTACTAAGTTGACGGGGACGGAGGGCTTTGTGAACTTAGTCAATATGCACGATTCTAGCTCCAGTGACCGTACGATGTCCATCCAACGGCCGTAGTGCTTCTTCAACCTCTGGTCTTCTTGCTCCAGCCGCCCAAACCACCGCAGGTCGTGCCTCGTGCTCCTGCCTCCCGTGGCCGTCTGCGATGCGGCGGAGGCGTCACCGCCCCTACTACTCCCACCGCTGGCCAGGCCATCCCTCTACTCACCCACACCCCCTGTTATTCTGCGGCGACGGTAGCCTCACACCGCAGCGAACCCGTGAACCCTCGTACTCCTCTACGCGTGGGCATCCACTGCCGTGTCTTCCCCGGCTCCGCGTCGTCCCCTTCCTAGGCCTCGCCGTTGTCCACCGTGACCGGTGCTCTCGGCCTGGCGTGGTCAGCGTGGTCAAGGAACGACTTCCATCGGACGTGGATTTGTCGTGGAGAGGCCGACACCGGGTCCACGGCCGCAGCAAGGAAGTGCCTCATTATTACGTGCAAAATAATAATTCCTGCACCGACGGCGGGGACCCACGGACGGGCCACCGTGTTCGGAAAAACGTTTCCCGTGATCTGCTGGGACCCACCAGCTGCGCCGCGCAAGGAAGTGCGTCCGGGCAAAAAATGATTTGCCCCACATTGCTGGGACCCACCAGCTACATCTTCGCCGCAAGGAAGTGCACGACGATCGGCACCCACCTGGTCGAAGCGTACATAGCGTTGTCATTCTGGTCGCGGAAGTGTACGTACATACTAGTCGATGTAGAGGCACGCATGTGTCGTAGTAGAGGTGCGCACGTGTCGTAGTAGAGGCACGCACATAGCATGTACACGTACGTACAACGGCGAGGGTGCAAGAAAGAAAATACGGCCACATACGTACATACGGGCAATTTCTCGAACGCCTACTCGCGCATACGTACATGGCTGGGTCGGAACGGAGAAACAGCGTCGTCGTCGTGTTCATGGGGAGGCAACAGAATGCGTCGTGTTCATGGGGAGGCAATGGAATGCGTCGTGTTCATCGGGAGGCAGCAGAACGCGTGGGAGCCAACCGGCTTGGGCGGAACAGGCGATGGAAGCGAGGCTGGCGTACGCGAGAATGGTGTAAGCAGACCTACTACGTTGGAGCAGGGTCCCGTTGATCGGGAGGGTGTGGTGTCCGTAAAAGCGGAGAAGCGGACCTCCTACGGTCAAAATGGGGGTCCTGTTGATTGGGAGGGTGTGGCGTGCCGCAAAAGCGGAGAAGCAGACCTCCTACGGTCAAGCAGGGGTCTGTTGATCGGGAGGGTGTGGCGTGCAGTAAAAGCAGGCAAGCGGAGTTGTGTTGGGCGCTATGGTCAAAACGGTGGTCTGTTCGCCGGGAGGGTGTGGCGTGCCGCAAAAGCAGGGGCTGCAGGATCTGTTCATCTCCACCGTCGACCTCCTCCGGCCTCCACGGGCTACCGTCGACCTCCTGCAGCCTCCAGGGCTCTGTTCATCCAGCCTCCACCGCGCTTCTCCACCGGCTACTTTTCAACCACCCTCCACGGGCACCCCTGCATCGTCTATTGTTCATCAGCCCTCCACACCACGGGTCTGTTCAACCACCCTCCACGGCCACCCTCCACCGTCTCTGTTCATCCAGCCCTCCACACCACGGGGTCTGTTCATCCGAGGCAACGCCACCGCTCCTTTATTCATCAACCCCCCGCATAGCGCTCCTTTGTTCATCAATCGATCGGCTTGATTAGCAGCGATGGCGAAGAATCGCTCCATCGGGTTTAGTTAACAACCATCGATCGATCGCTCGGGTTCGATAACGCGTAACTGCGGTCTGTCGCCGGGTTGATTAGAGCCCAACGCCTCGCTTCGGGTTGATTAGAGCCAACGCCTACGCACACACACGCAGCGTCGTGTGCATGAAAGCAGCGCATCGCTCGGCCCCGACCTCCCACCGTAACAGCAACTCCCGAAATTTTCCTCCCCTCGCTTCTACCACGGTATTTTCCGTCATGGGCGGCCCAAAGAATGTCATGCAGCTGCATCTCCGGCCCGCCAGGACTTAAAAGTTCATTTCTGTCATGATTTTTGTCATAGAAGTAGGAGCCCACCACATCTTGATGATCTGGGGTTTTGTCACAATTATCGTCATAGAAGTGTCATATGTATGACAGAAAAAAAATTCGTTCGGCCCAAAATGTCACGGATGTGTCTTTTTTTTGTAGTGTCTTATCGCTTCTTCTCCTCCCTATCCGTGTGCCAACGCAGGAGCTTTGCTACCTTAGGGTCCGTGAAATGCTGCTGCAGACGAGGAGTGATCGGAAAGTACCACACCACTTTTCGAGGAGCTTTCTTCCTCTTCTTGTATCGAGTGACGCCGCACACTGGTCATATGGTAGACCCCGCGTGCTCATCCCGATAAATGATGCAATTGTTCATGCACACATGGTATTTCACGTCCGGTAAATCCGGAGGACACACGATTTTCTTCGCCTCCTCGGCTGGTGGGCACTTGTTCCCCTTGGGAAGGCGTTCGTGTCGAATGACATGTTCTCGTCGAAGCATCGTCAATCATTTTGTGTTTTACCTTCATCTCGAGCCATGGCGTTACTTTCAAAGCGGTATCCTCGGGCCTACATCCTTCATACAATGGAGTAACGCGTCTATCTCCGGCTGATCCAGCTTAGCTTTCTCCGGGCGGCAGCTCTTGCGTTATCCGTGCTTGAGAAGCGGCTCTTGAATATGAGGTCCTGCACCCAGCCGTCGATGGTCCATCATCGTGCGCTCCGGCATCTTCATCTTCATGGTCATGCCCTTCGTACGCTCGAAATCTTCCTCATCATCATGTCGGCATCTTCTACATGATGATCGTATCTCGCATCTACTTCGTGATCATGTTCGGAGATTCTTCGTCTTCTCGCCCACCCTCGCCACGGTTGTCTTGCTGCCCTTCCTCATTTCTTGCCCGACCCCCATGGGCGACTTCATAATCATCTTCATCACCTTGCCACCGATAGCCTTCCATGAAACCACGCAAGAGCGGTGGTCCCTTTTGTCTGAAATCCGGGTCCATAAGTCTCCTCGGCTTGCATCTTCGACCGTACATCTTATCTCCATCTCATTCTTTTGAAGCATCTCGGCCTTGGCGGAGCTCAAAAACCTATTCACGATGCCTTCGGTCATCGTGCGGACCATGGTTAAACTGGGTAGAGCAAAACGATATTTTAGAACCAAGAAAAAATTTGGCATGACTTTGCCTAAAAGTAGGACCAAAAAGAATGCATAGTGCCAAATTCTCGCCGAAACAGAAATGAATCAACATTCGAGCAAAATATTGGCAACTATCACATTTCAAATACCGGTACCTGCAAACACAAACATATATGCCACACCACAAACATATGCAACACCTCAAACATAAATAGATCTAGCTAGGCCATAAAAACTGCATGTGCACGTTGTTGGAGGGAGAAAAAAAGTAGATCTACAACATAAAGATAGCTTTCCCCTTACATACCTATCAAAAAAGGTAATTTAACTACTTAATTTGGATGAATCTATGGTGCAAATGAGGTGAGGAGGAGGAGGCAGCCGAGACAAGCTTGGAGGATGAGGTTGTAACGCCCCGGATACAACTTTCCATATTCGTAACTCCAACTCTTGCCTTTTCCGGAGATGCGATATGTTATTTCCTCTGTGGTTGGGTTTTTGTCTGTTGTTTTGCATTGTGTTCATGTCATGCATCTCATCTCATAGCATCATGCGCATTGCATCATCATGTTTTCATAAAACTTGCATCTGCCCGTAGTTGTCGTGTCCCCCCTTGCTTTCGTTGACCGTTCCGAGACCAACCTTATTATTCGTTTGCCCTCTTGCCTAAACCGGAGTCTCTCTGTACAGTGCACTACCCCCCATGTGTGAGCGCCCACATCCCTCCTCTCAGTTGGCCCAGCAGTGCAGCTAGATTCGGCCCGGTAGTATTTTTTTCCTGACTTGCGATTTTTGCTAATTATCCAGAAACTGCATATTTACAGATTGCACCCTCATGTTCATGCATGTAATAACTCACAAACGGTGCATCGGATTAAAATGACTTATATATGCAAAATGCTTAGTTTTTCATCTAGTTTCATAATATGCCACTTTCATTCATGTTTAAAATGTTTAAAATGTTGTTTGTTTAAATTTGCTTAAATGCCATGTTAAAATGATTTATTTCATAACTAAATAATCATAGCTCGGTTTTAAATGTACTTTATATGTAAATGGGGTGGAAAAATGCCTAGTTTAACATGGTCCACTTTATTTTCCTGTTTAACAACCTTAAAATATGCTTTAGGTCAGAACAGTACCGAATCTAAAATATTGCTCGTGAGGATTTTCCGGAATTGTTGTTTGTTATTTCCGGCCTCATTTAAACTTGCCTAAATAGTTAGTTTACTTTTGCTTCACCTCTTGCCATGTTTAACAACATTTAATATTGTTGTGTGCCTAAACAAGATTAAACTAAATATGTCAATGTGGTGTTTTGTCCACTTAACTTGTAGTATTGTTTGTTGCACTTTGCCATGCCATGCTCATTAAACCGGACATGCATCATACTTGTTTGTGCATCATGCCATGTTTATGCTTGTGCATTTACCATGTTGTTTGTTTCTTTCCGGTGTTGCTTCTTAGTTCCGGTAATGTTGCGATTGTGAGGATTTCGTTCGCCCACGTCCGTTTGTCTTCTTCATGGACTCGTTCTTCTTCCTAGCGGGATTTCAGGCAAGATGACCGTCACCTTGGATCTCATTAATATCATTGCTATGCTAGTTGCTTCGTTCTATCGCTATGCTGCGTTACCTACCGCTTGCTGCTCAAGCCTCCCAAATTGCCATGAACCTCTAACCCGTTGCCACCCTTCCCAGAAAACCGTTGTTTGGCTATGTTACCGCTTTTGCTCAGCCCCTCTTATAGCGTTGCTAGTTGCAGGTGAAGATGAAGATTGCTCCATGTTGGATTATGTTTATGTTGGGATATCACAATATCTCTTATATTATTAATGCACCTATATACTTGGTAGAGGGTGGAAGGCTCGGCCTTATGCCTGGTGTTTTGTTCCACTCTTGCCGCCCTAGTTTCCGTCATATCGGTATTATGTTTCCGGATTTTGCGTCCCTAACGCGGTTGGGTGATTTATGGGACCCCCTTGACAGTTTGCTTTGAATAAGACTCCTCCAGCAAGGCCCAACCTTGGTTTTACCATTTGCCTCACCACCACCTATACCTTTCCCTTGGGTCGGCCAACCCGAGGGTCATCTTTATTTTAGCCCCCGGCGGTGCTTCTCTAAGTCTGGTTCGAACCGAAACCGCTTCTGGAGCCACCACGGGAAACTTCGAGGCTTGGTTTTACTCGTAGCTTGTCTCATCCGGTGTTGCCACGAGCGAGATATGTGCAGCTCCTATCGGGATTGTCGGCGCATCAGGCGGTCTTCTGGTCTTGTTTTATTCTTGTCGAAATGTATTGTAGCAGGATTCCGAGACGATCGGGTCTTCCGGGAGAAGGAATATCCTTCGTTGATCGCGAGAGCTTATCATGGGCTAAGTGGGGACACCCTGCGAGGTATAAACTTTCGAGAGCCGTGCTCGCGGTTATGTGGCGATGGAATTTGTTAATATCCGGTTGTAGTAAACTTGAAGTAAACTCTTCTAAAATACACCAACCGTGTAGCGTAACCGTGAGTGTCTCTTTTCGGGGTTGATCGAGAGGAGAACACGGTTTTACGGGTTATGTCGGCGTAAGTAGGAGTCGGGATCACTTCTTGATCATTACTAGTTGACGACCGTTCCTTTGTTTCTCTTCTCGCTCTCATTTGCATATGTTAGCCACCATATATGCTTAGCACATTGCAACCTCACCACTTTACCCCTTCCTTTCCCATTAAGCTTTGCTAGTCTTGATACCCATGGTAATGGGATTGCTGAGTCCTCGTGGCTCACAGATTACTACACCAACAGTTGCAGGTACAGGTTTTGCGATGATTATGACGCGAGAGCGATGTTTGCTTGTTTTGGAGTTCTTCTTATGCTTCTTAGATCAAGGGATAGGTTCCAGGTCGGCAGCCTGGGCTAGCAGGGTGGTTATTGTTTGAGTTTCTGTTTCTGTTTCATCCGTAGTCGGATGTTAATCTTGTATGATGTATTGTTGTATTCATGTGACATTGTATGTATTAGATGTATCCCCACTATTATGTAATGTTGATATCCACCTTGCAAAAGCGTCTTCAAGATGCGCTTCTATCCTTGGTGGGACCTTCGAGTTCCTTTAGGATAGGGTCGCATCTTGGGCGTGACAAGTTTGTAATCAGACCCATCCCCGACTTAGGAGCCCCTGCTTGATTGTTTGCTGGCGTTGTTGAGTCTAGAACACAAATGTTTTGAGTCTTAGGATTATATATCGGAGAGTAGGATTCTTTTTACTCCTCGGTCCTTCGTCGCTCTGGTGAGGTCTCCCGGCGTAGATGTTTTGACTTTCCTCTCCTCAAATTTCACTAAATTTTTTAGGATCACGGGTATCTTGGAATCGTGCCGATGGTTTTGTGACGAGAACATTGTTCTTGGTGCCTCGACATTTAGGGGTTGTGGCGGTGTCCGGGAGTTGAGCTCCGAGGTGTTGTCGTCACAATTTTATCGTTGCAGTTTTGGAATACCTGAGTTTTGCCGACATCGAAAATCTCTTTTATGCAGTTGTTGGTGAGATAACCTCGACGCCACCCAGTATTGGGGAGTTCGGGAGTATTGCCATAACTTGTATAACGGATGCTTTTCGAAGGTTGAGGTACACGATTTCCGGAGTTTTATTGGTTATGTGTTGAAGGATGGATACAGCTGGATCTAGGTATTGTTAGTTTGGGTGATATATTTTGTGTCCCCTGTATCCCCAACACCAGATTGCATAAGCAGAAAGTTTCGGGAGTTTATAGGTGGGAATTCAAGTAGCTCCTAGAATATCTTTCCGACAGATGCATGATATGAGATTTGGTAAATCTCTGTCATATGTATTTGTTCCGGCTTATTTCTGCAAGCCAATCCTTTGTTTTGTTTTGAGTTGTGGTATTCGAGTTGCTTCGATGTCAAGTGTTGATTCCATACCTTTCAAGCGGTGTTCTCATATTCCTATGAGAGTGCTAATCCTTCTTGTTTATCGAGATCATCATGTCAATCCTTTTTCAATACCGGCGTGCTTCTCTTCAAGTGGATCCGATCATTTTCAACATCCACAAGATCAACTCTAAGTTTTCTCACCGGTATTTGTTTCATCCGTCACCAAGTTGCCTTTGTTTTCCGCCCTCCACCCTCTTCTTCCGGATCGAGTCTATTTGAGCATCAATTTCATTCGTCGCGAGCCTCTTGGTCTTCCCTCAATTATTTCAACGGTGATTTCTCGTCTCGTTCGTCTTTCTTCATCCCTTTCTTTTCTCGGTGCACTCAATTCAAGTTTTTCGGGTTGATCATATTCTTTTCCCTTGGATCAAGTGATCTCCTTGCTCGTCACTTCTCGCTATTCATTTTTTCTGGAGTGTTGAAGATATCTCAGAAGGCTCGTCTTTTCATTCTAGATCCGTTCAAGCTATTTGGAGATTATTATCTCATTCAAGTCATTTAATTCAACCGGTGCAACCTCTCTTTAAAATCCTTCAACGATGTTTCTTTCGAGTGGGCCTTAACCCACAGGTCTTTTCCCAGGATCTTACCTGACTCTTCTAATTTTCCCGGAGCTTCTAAAATTCTTTTCAAAGTTTGACGTAAGAATGAGTTATCATCAGTCAAATGTTTTTCTCCAAGATCTTCCAAATTCTTTTCATTGTTGGTTCAACCTTTCTAATTTTCATCCCGGAGTATCTCAACAATTCATGCTGGTGTTTCTCATCGTCATTCTCAACATTTGAAGACCGAAGAAGAGTTTCTCTTAAATCTTGCCCTTCTCTCGAAGATTCGTGGTTCTAGTTTGATGTTATCCTCTCAAATTATTCCATTTCTCAGATATTCATTTTTCTTACCCATCCGGAGAAATTCAGGAGTCTTTTCAGTTTGATTCTTCTGAGCCCATCATCTCAGAATTATTCATTCCAGCTTTCAGCTCTCGTTCTCCAAATCATAGCGGTGCATCATTCAAGTATTATCTAATCAGCTCGGGATCTCTGCGTTCACTTGTATCTAAATTCTCTCAAGTATCTTGGTTCATTTTCTAATTCTTCCCGGTGTTTCTTTATCTTTTCTTCGTTCATTTTCAATTTTTACGGTGGTTCGTTCAAGAGTTCTCTTCCTTCGTTATCATATAGATTCATTCGTTCTTTCCAATCCCACCGGTGGTTCGTTGAAGACCTTCCCAAGTTTGCGCCATATCTATCTTAATCCTTTCTACAAGAATATGTAGTATGCCAAATCCATTGCTTGACATCAATTTAATTGGTGAAGGATCAGCATAATGTAATTCTTATTCTTGTTTCATCGAGTAAATTCAATTCCTTATTCCGGAGGTTCATCAAAATTCTTTATTTCATTTGTTCATCTTTCTTTTCGGAGTTCCAAGTTTTCTCGGTTATATCATTTCAAAGCTTCTTCTTATCACTGCAAGGCTTCACCTTGTGTTTTCAACTTCTCTTTCTTTTATCATCCTTTTCTTACCGGAGTTCTTCATGGAGGCTCTACATGGTGCTTCGTCAAGGATTCTTTTCATTCTTCAATTGTTCATCAAGATTTCTCTCGGAGCTAAGATCCGTCAAGCCATACTTCAAATAAACATGGTGCTCAACACATGTTTTGTTTTGAGGAGTTCAAGCATTCTTCATCTTGCATTCTGAAGTGCAATTCTTTCGACCTTATCTTTTGAGGTGGTGTTATGTCATTTTGACAGTTTCATTCATGTTCCATGATTCACAAATTGTCAAGAATGAGGTATTTTAAATCCATCAATCTTTTCGTTGGAGTTATCTTGTGTCATATTTCACCTAAAGCTTTCCCTAAGGATTGTTGCTATTTATGGTGCTTATAAATGACCCAAGTTCTTCATTTGTCCTCTCGGGGATATAAGTTTCTCGTCTCCTTGTTGATATCAATCCAATCGTTTGTTTCCGTTGGTGGCAGAATCTCACCTCATAATGTTGAGATGTTTCAATAAGTCCACTACAAGCTTGTGCTTTTCGTTGTTGGTTTTTCCAACATCTCCGTTCTAACCTTCTTGGAAGGGTGCTTTCCAAGATCATTTGTGGCAGAAGTTGGCATTTTCTTCTCCATTCCTTTATTTCAATGATCTATCGTCCATTCTTTCTTCCGGAGGCATTGTGATGTTGTGCTCTTCACCCATCACCTCGTTTTGTGAGGATCGTGTTCTTTTCTTGCTTATCCATTTAACCGGTGTGTTGTGTCATCTCTTCAAGTTCTTTTCATCTTATCAAGTTTTCCTTCTTTCTTTCAGTCGGAGTGCTGCCCAAATTATATCTATCTTATTTCTTCTCTATCTAGTTTTTACCGGAGTGGTTTCAATATCTATCTTATCACTAAACCTCTTGGTTCTCGTCGTATCCCTTGTTCCTCTTTTCTAACGGAGTGTTTTCAACTTTGCTCATCTCCGTTGTGTTCTTTCTTTCAACTTTTCAACCTCTCAAGGTTCTTTACTTTCACTCTTTTGTCCAAGAAGCAACTTAGTTTTACCTCTTCTTTTCCTCTTCCGTTTCTCTCCGGTGCCATCCAAGATCTCGGGACGAGATCCTCTCGTAGTGGTGGAGTGTTGTAACGCCCCGGATAAAACTTTCCATATTCGTAACTCCAACTCTTGCCTTTTAGGAGATGCGATATGTTATTTCCTCTGTGGTTGGGTTTTTGTGCATTGTTTTGCATTGTGTTCATGTCATGCATCTCATCTCATAGCATCATCGCATTGCATCATCATGTTTTCATAAAACTTGCATCGCCCATAGTTGCCGTGTCCCCCTTGCTTTTCGTTGACCGTTCCGAGACCAACCTTGTTATTCGTTTGCCCTCTTGCCTAAACGGAGTCTCTCATGCAGTGCACAACCCCCATGTGTGGCGCCCACATCCCTCCTCTCTGTTGGCCCAGATGCAGCTAGATTCGGCCGGTAGTATTTTTTTCTGACTTGCGATTTTTGCTAATTATCCGAAGCTGCATATTTACAGATTGCACCCTCATGTTCATGCATGTAATAACTCACAAACGGTGCATCGGATTAAAATGACTTATATATGCAAAATGCTTAGTTTTTCATCTAGTTTCATAATATGCCACTTTAATTCATGTTTAAAATGTTTAAAATGTTGTTTGTTTAAATTTGCTTAAATGCCATGTTAAAATGATTTATTTCATAACTAAATAATCGTAGCTCGGTTTTAAATGTACTTTATATGTAAATGGGGTGGAAAAATGCCTAGTTTAACATGGTCCACTTTATTTTCCTGTTTAACAACCTTAAAATATGCTTTAGGTCAGAACAGTACCAAATCTAAAATATTGCTCGTGAGGATTTTCCGGAATTGTTGTTTGTTATTTCCGGCCTCATTTAAACTTGCCTAAATAGTTAGTTTACTTTTGCTTCACCTCTTGCCATGTTTAACAACATTTAATATTGTTGTGTGCCTAAACGAGATTAAACTAAATATGTCAATGTGGTGTTTTGTCCACTTAACTTGTAGTATTGTTTGTTGCACTTTGCCATGCCATGCTCATTAAACCGGACATGCATCATACTTGTTTGTGCATCATGCCATGTTTATGCTTGTGCATTTACCATGTTGTTTGTTTCTTTCCGGTGTTGCTTCTTAGTTCCGGTAATGTTGCGATTGTGAGGATTTCGTTCGTCCACGTCCGTTTGTCTTCTTCATGGACTCGTTCTTCTTCCTAGCGGGATTTCAGGCAAGATGACCGTCACCTTGGATCTCATTACTATCATTGCTATGCTAGTTGCTTCGTTCTATTGCTATGCTGCATTACCTACCGCTTGCTGCTCAAGCCTCCCAAATTGCCATGAACCTCTAACCCGTTGTCACCCTTCCCAGCAAACCGTTGTTTGGCTATGTTACCGCTTTTGCTCAGCCCTCTTATAAGCGTTGCTAGTTGCGGTGAAGATGAAGATTGCTCCATGTTGGATTATGTTTATGTTGGGATATCACAATATCTCTTATATTATTAATGCATCTATATACTTGGTAGAGGGTGGAAGGCTTGGCCTTATGCACAGTGTTTTGTTCCACTCTTGCCGCCCTAGTTTCATCATATCGGTATTATGTTCCCGGATTTTGCGTCCCTAACGCGTTGGGTGATTTATCGGACCCGTTGACGATTCGCTTTGAATAAGACTCCTCGGCAAGGCCCAACCTTGGTTTTACCATTTGCCTCACCACCACCTATACCTTTCCCTTGGGTGGCCAACCCGAGGGTCATCTTTATTTAGCCCCCCGGGCGGTGCTTCTCTAAGTGCTAGTTCGAACCGAGCCGCTGCTTGAAACCACCACAGAAACTCGAGGCTTGCTTTTACTCGTAGCTGTCTCATCCGGTGTTGCCACGAGCGAGATATGTGCAGCTCCTATCGGGATTGTCGGCGCATCGGACGGTCTTCTGGTCTTGTTTTATTCTTGTCGAAATGTCTTGTGGCCGGGATTCGAGACGATCGGGTCTTCCGGGAGAAGGAATATCCTTCGTTGATCGCGAGAGCTTATCATAGGCTAAGTGGGGATACCCCGCAGGTATAAACTTTCGAGAGCCGTGCCAGCGGTTATGTGGCAGATGGGAATTTGTTAATATCCGGTTGTAGTAAACTTGAAGTCTACTCTTCTAAAATACACCAACCGTAATGCGTAACTCGTGAGTGTCTCTTTTCGGGGTTGATCGAGAGGAGAACACGGTTTACGGGTTATGTCGGCGTAAGTAGGAGTCGGGATCACTTCTTGATCATTACTAGTTGACGACCGTTCCTTTGTTTCTCTTCTCGCTCTCATTTGTGTATGTTAGCCACCATATATGCTTAGCAGCTCATGCAACCTCACCACTTTACCCCTTCCTTTCCCATTAAGCTTTGCTAGTCTTGATACCCATGGTAATGGGATTCTGAGTCCTCGTGGCTCTGATTACTACACCAACAGTTGCGGTACAAGTTTTGCGGTGATTATGGCGTGAGGCGATGTTTGCTTGTTTTGGAGTTCTTCTTACGCTTCTTGATCAAGGGATAGGTTCCAGGTCGGCAGCCTGGGCTAGCAGGGTGGTTATTGTTTGAGTTTCTGTTTCTGTTTCATCCGTAGTCGGATGTTGATCTTGTATGATGTATTGTTGTATTCATGTGACATTGTATGTATTAGATGTATCCCCACTATTATGTAATGTTGATATCCACCTTGCAAAAGCGTCTTCAAGATGCACTTCTATCCTTGGTGGGACCTTCGAGTTCCTTTAGGATAGGGTCGCATCTTGGGCGTGACAGAGGTGGAGAGAATGAAGTGGGTGAGGGAGTCCTGGATAAGGGGGTATCCGAACAGCCGGACTGTATACATCGTCCGGACTATTGAAGTGTGAAGATACAAGACTCAAGACTTCGGCCCGTGTCCGGACGGGACTCTCCTTTGCATGGAAGACAAGCTTGGAGATCCGGATATTGTGTTTCCTTCCTTGTAACCGACTCCATGTAAACCCTAGCCCTCTCAAGTGTCTATATAAACCGGAGAGGCTGGTCCTTAGAAGGCCGATCACAATTACAATCATACCATCTCGTGGTAGATCTACTCTTGTACTACTCATATCTTCAATATTAATCAAGCAGGAAGTAGGGTTTTACCTCCATCGAGAGGGCCGAACACAGGTAAACATTGTGTCCCTTGCTTCCTGTTACCATCAGCCTAGACGCATAGATCGGGACCCCCTACCCGAGATCTGCCGGTTTTGACACCGACATTGGTGCTTTCATTGAGAGTTCCTGTGTGTCGTCGCTGCAGGGCTTGATGGCGCCTTCAATCGTCAACAACGCGGTCCAGGGGGAGACTTTTCTCCCCAGACAGATCTTCGTGTTCGGCAACTTTGCACTGCGGGCCAATTCGCATGGCCATCTGGAGCAGATCGATAGCTACGCCCCCGACCACCAGGTCAGGTTCGGAAACTTGAACTACACGGCGGATATTCGCGGAGACCTGATCTTCGACGGCTTTGGGCCCGCACCAGGAGCACCGAACAGTCACGATGAGCACGGCTTAGACCTGCTGTCGGACAAAGCTTGGGGTATCACCCCCGCAGTAGCCTCGGACCTAAATCCGGCGCAGGATGCACTGCCTAAAGACGGAGGGCTGGACCCCGTCCCGCAGGCAGCACACTCATCGGCGGTGGAGCCGAACACAGGTCTCACCTCTGTGATGGCCCGTGACTTCGGACCCCCGGATTCGCATCCAGATGTTGGTTCCTGTCCTCGCACTCCCGAGCCAGTCGAGTCAGGTTGGGCTCCGGTAATGGAGTTCATCGTTGCGGATATCTTCCAGCACTTGCCCTTTGGCGACGTGCTGAATTCGTTAAAAACACTCTCTTTGACAGAAAAGTACGGGCCGAACTATGTCCGGCTCGAGTGGGAAGCAGGCGACTAAGAAATTCGTTACCCACCCACCACCCACTTCATAGCCACGGTTGATGATTTAACCGAAGTGCTTGATTTCGACTCCGAAGGCATCGACGGTATGGACGACGATGCAGGAGAGGATTCAGAATCTATGGGGTGCCGGACTTCCGCCTCGTCACACGACGTATACATGGTTGTTAGGGATATAACTATTGAGTATAAACCGCCCAGGAGGGGCCGGTTTACCCTCAACCATAGGAAGCTCGTGAAGACTTAGAAGATGGTGTTTTACTATGAAGCTTAGAGGGTCGAAGCCCAAAGGCGGATTAGGGCCCATGATAGCAAACCGCCATGGTTATGTAACTTGTGTTGTAAGTTAGGAAAGGAAAGACTGAGCCGGATCCTTGTATGAGTCGATCTCGGGACTCTGTAGACCGGCCGGGCGTCAACTTGTGTATATAAAGGGATGACCCAGCGGCGGTTCAGGAACAACAGACAACAACTCGAGACTCAGGTAAAGCGTATCCGCTCCCTGATCATCGAAACCCAATCAATTCCATCACAACTAGACGTCGGCTTTTACCTTCATCGAAGGGGCCGAACTAGTATAAACTCTCGTGTCCCTTGTCCGGTTTAACCCCTTCAAGCTAACCCGTAGCGATGGCTCTGCGACTAAGTCCTTTCTTGAGGAAATCTGACATGTTAATTCCACGACAGTTGGCGCCCACCGTGGGGCTATCGCACGGTGGTTTCGAGTTCTTGAAGGGCAGCTCTGAAGGACTTAAGGGGTACGTGGTCGGCCGGATGACTAAGAGTCGTCGCGGCAAGCTCTACATCGACGACGAAGGGTGGGGCCCCGAGGTCGGCTCAATCAATCTGGTGCGGGTCCCCTTTGGCGGAATTCATGTCTTCATCGGCAAGATCGGCGAACCGGGCCCTGAGCCGGACATCTGCACCGACCTCGTCGAAACGGCTCAGCGTGCGAGTCCAGCCTGGGTTAAGCCCGCCATGAAGCATGCGTTCGTAGAATGTGTCCATGAGATCGGATCTGAACCGGTGTCTGAAGGCGAGACGGCCGTCTATTCCGACGGCGAGTCATCCACTGGCGAAACCGAGTCCTTGTACCAGATTCATAACGGTGTGTTCGAAGGATATTCCGATGGCAATAGTATTCCGGACCTCCTTGAACTGCCAAGTCGGGTTGCTGTTTACATGGCCGGAACACAGCCCACTTTGCAGTCTTCATCTACAGCGGCAATGAATACCGGATCAGAAGCTGCAGTAGGAGTCCCGGCGCGCCGACCGGCTCAAGTCCTCTCCGGTTTGATGGATGCCTGGGCGACTTTGTTAACCACGGCAGTCACCCCGGAGACGCAGGATCAGCACAATGCGGACATTGCGAAGCTGAAGGACCAGATAACATAGGCTAAGGAGGACCTGGCAACTGAGGATGCTAGGATGGCTGAAGAACGGGCCGCTTTGGATGCCCAGTCAAACAGCAGATACAGGCGCAGAATTATCGGCTCATGCTGGATCGGACCGCATCAGAGGATGTAATGCGAAGAAAGTACCGGTCTCGTCTGCCATCGGTCTACGAAGGATTGAACCTCTTTCAAACACCAGGCACTGGGCCAAGCAATCCGGCAGCTGCAAACTGGACTGATGCGCCTAGGACAACTCCGGATCAACTACGTATAACAGAAGCACCCTGACGAACAGATAACCCGCCGCAATACGTGTCTACACCGCCGGGTCACTTCTCGAGCCCTCTGGATAACATGATTGCCGCAGCATCACGCCTGGCAGCCATTCCGATGGAGGGCGATTCACTGGCAGCAATTGAAACGCGGCGGGCTAGGGACCTTCTTCAAACCGCCGTGGTACAGCAACAGGCTTATTCTTATAGCCGGGATAGAATTCATTCAACTCCTCATCCGAGCCCAAGCTATAGCAGGCACATGGATGAACCAGAAGTGTCTAGCAGTGCTCGGCGTCGTAATGCTCAAGACATGGTGGATAATGGCAGAGCACGAAGGGAGGCCTCTTTGGGTCGTCATCAACCCGCCCCGGTTCAGCCAGCGGCGTCAGTAGACCGAGGCACCGGGCTTGCCTTCAGTTCCTAGGGAGTGCCGTGTCTTATTCCGGCTCTCGGTAATGTGTGTCTGCCCAAAGATTTCAAGGGTCCACGTAAAGTGCCTAATTATACTACGCATCAGCCACGTGAGGCATGGGTCGAGAGGTATGAGATGGCAATAAAGATGCTAGATGTGGATGAAGCGGCCTGCGCAAAGTACTTCACCATGATGTTGGAAGGGACGGCCCGTACTTGGTTGAAAAATTTGCCAGCTAACTCCATTAAGTCATGGGATCAGCTGAAAGCCCGGTTTATAGCCAATTTCAAACACACATGCAAACAGCCCATGTCCATTGTGGACCTGGATGTTTGTGTTCAAGGGGAGAACGAGTCAACAACTCATTGGGTACGCTGGGTTTTAGAAGTTTTGCATTCGTCCGACCGGATTAACGCTGGTCAAGCGATCATAACACTTGAGCCCAATTGCCGGTTTAAGTCACTGAAGATGAAGTTGGGACGGCTCAAGCGCCACTGCAACGACATGGGAACCCTCATGGCAGCCTTGGTCAAGTATGTCGATTCTGATAATACCAAGGATGCTGATTCTGATGATGAGAAACCGGAGAAGGGAAAGAAGAACGGCGGTGCAAAGGGACAGCCGCACAACCAAGGAGGCCATGGGAATAACGGTAAGCGTAAAGCGGATTCAGATTTTGTGGCTAACGCTAATGTGCAGCGTCTTAAGGGTAAACCGCCCCAGGGCGGCAGCGGAATGAATCTGGAGCGCTTGTTGAATCAGCCCTGCCCAAAGCATGGGACCAAGGAGGTTCCTGCAACGCATCTCTGGAAGGATTGTAACATTATGAAGGAGTTCAAAACTCTGATCTTTTACGGTATGATCAGGGTCCATCAGGCGGTTCAGGTTCAGGTTTTCATGGTGGCGGCGGCTCAAACTCTGGATTTAAGAATAATCAGGGCAACAGGAACAACCAAGGTGGTAATAACCAGCAGAGTAATCAAGGGAATCAACAGCAGTCGGGTTACCAGAGTCGCCCAAAGCAGTTGAATGGTGGACAGTATCATGTGTTCACCACTAGTTTGTGCAAGCATGATCAGAAGCTTCACAAGAGGGCAGTTAATGCTGTTGAACCGGCAGTACCATGTTATCTGCGGTGGTCCGAACAACCTATTGTGTGGAGTAGGGAGGATCATCCGCCCCGGGTTGACAATCCGGGTCACCTGGCTTTGGTGGTGGCGCCTCAGGTGGGAGGTTATAAGTTCACCAAGGTACTTATGGATGGAGGAAGCAGTATCAACATTCTGTATTATGAGACCTTCCATCGCATGGGGTTGACAGACAAGAGTCTTAAACCATCAAACACTGTTTTTCATGGTGTGGTACCAGGTAAATCGGCATATCCTGTAGGTAAGATCGCTTTGGAAGTTGTGTTTGGTCATGAACATGATTCCCGGTCTGAGACATTGACCTTTGAAGTGGTAAGAATCCAGAGCCTGTACCACGCACTGTTCGGGCGACCGGCTTATGCAAAATTCATGGCGAGGCCTTGTTATATTTACTTGCAGCTCAAGATGCCGGGTCATAAAGGGACTATTACGGTTCACGGAAGTCGTAAAATCGCTTTGGATTGCGAGGAAGGTGATGCGTCCTATCCTGAGTCGGTTTGTGCTACAGAGGAGCTAAAGTTTTATAAGGAAAATGTTGATCCGGCAGATATGACCCCTCTGAAGAAGCCCACCACTGAGCATAACCCAACCCTGCATTTCAAACCGGCTGACGAGACTAAACTCGTTGACTTTGTGCATGGCGATTCGTCCAAGCAGTTCAGCATCAGGACAAATCTGGATCCGAAATAGGAAAGCGCGCTCATCGAGTTCATCCGTGAGAACCGGGACATTTTTGCATGGAAGCCTTCTGACATGCCAGGTGTACCGAGGGAACTCGCTGAGCACACTCTTAATATTGATCCCAAGTTTAAACCGGTCAAGCAATTTATTTGTCGTTTTAATGAGGAAAGACGCAAGGAAATTGGTGAAGAGGTAGCCCGGCTGTTGGCTGCTGGGTTTATCGTTGAAGTGTTTCATCCTGAATGGCTTGCTAATCCGGTGCTTGTTCTTAAGAAAATGGCACTTGGCGTATGTGTGTGGACTACACGGACTTGAATAAAGCTTGTCCGGCCGATCCCTTTGATCTCCCGTGTATTGATCAGATCATTGATGCGACGGCGGGTTGTGAGCGCCTGGGTTTTTTGGATGCTTATTCAGGTTATCATCAGATCAAGATGGCGGTTAAGGACCAGGAGAAGACAGCCTTCATCACTCCCTTTGGAGCCTTCTGCTATGTTTCTATGCCCTTTGGGCTCAAGAGTGCCCAGGCAACTTATCAGCGTTGTGTGCAGAATTGTCTTCACACGCAGATTGGGTGTAATGTTCATGCCTATGTGGATGACATTGTGGTAAAATCCAGGAAGAAGGAAACACTGATAGATGACCTCAAGGAGACATTTGACAATCTTCGGGTTTACAAAATGATGCTTAATCCGGATAAATGTGTTTTTGGTGTTCCGGCAGGCAAGCTCTTAGCTTTTCTGGTATCCAACAGGGGCATTGAGGCTAATCTGGAAAAAATCAAGGCGATTACATCCCTGGCTAAACCGAAGTGTATCAATGATGCTCAGCGTCTGGCGGGTCGGATTGCAGCCCTTAGCCGGTTTATCAGCCGTTTGGGAGAGAAGGCAATTCCTTTGTATCAGATGTTTAAAAAGACAGACGATTTCGTATGGAGTGATGCAGCCAATGCGGCTTTTGAGGAGTTAAAACGGCAGTTGGTTGAACCGCCGGTTCTTGCAGCTCCGGTTGATAATGAGCCCTTGCTGTTATACGTGGCTGCCAATGCCCGAGCGGTCAATGTAGCAATTGTGGTTGAGCGTAAGGAGGTTGGGAAGGAATATCCGGTTCAACGACCTGTATACTACATCAGTGAAGTCCTGATCGAATCAAAACAACGCTATCCACATTGGTAGAAGTTGGTGTATGGGGTTTTTATGGCAAGTCGAAAACTCAAGCAATACTTTCAAGGCCATCCCATCACAGTGGTTAGTTCTGCTCCTTTGGGCGATATAATTCAAAACAGGGAAGCGACTGGCCGGGTTGCAAAGTGGGCAATCGAGCTTGGTCCACACGGTTTGAAGTATCTGCCTCGAACAGCCATCAAATCTCAGGCCCTTGTGGACTTTATCAATGATTGGACTGAGTTTTAAGCACCAGAAGACAAACCGGATAATACATACTGGACTATTCATTTTGATGGATCCAGGCAGCTGGAGGGCTCGGGGGCTAGAGTTGTCCTTACTTCCCCTCGAGGTGATAAAATTTGCTATGTTCTCCGCTTGATGTTTCCCTGTACTAACAATGCAGCTGAGTATGAAGCTTTACTCCATGGTCTCCGTATGGCTAAAGAGATGAACTTAAGTCGAGTTCGTTGTTTTGGAGATTCTGATCTGGTGGCTCAGCAAGTTTCTGGTACTTGGGATTCTAAGGATACACTCATGGCAGCTTACAGACGTGAGGTGGATATTGTGGCGGGTCACTTCAAAGGGTATCAGGTTGAGCATATCGATCGGCGCAAAAACGAAACATAAGACACTTTAAGCCGGCTTGGATCTCAGCGTAAACCGGTACCTCCCAATACCTTTTTAGATATCTTGCATAACCCGTCTGTTAAGTTGCCTACATAAGAGGATTTGGCTGTTCCTGATCCGGAGGCTCAATTGGTGGCCGCTTTGCATGTTGTACCGGATTGGACGGTTCCATATCTGGCATATATGAACCGGGGCGAGTTACCAGATGATGAAGTCCTGGCTCGGCGGATAGTCTGGCGATCCAAGTCCATGGTTATTCACAATGGCGAGTTACATCGCTGTAGCGTTTCAGGCATATTTCAGCGGTGTGTTTCTCTGGAAGAAGGCCAAGAAATCCTACGGGAAATTCATGAAGGGGATTGTGGTCATCATGCCGGTTCAAAGTCCCTGGTTGCAAAAGCTTTTCGTCATGGGTTCTACTGGTTGACAGCTCATGCTGATGTGGAGGATCTGGTAAAGCGAAGTGATGCTTGTCAAAAAAATTCACGCAGAGCTCATGTTCCGGCTCAAGAACTACGGATGATTCCTATCACTTGGCCTTTTGCTACTTGGGGGCTTGATATGGTGGGGCCCTTTAAGCGTTGCAACGATAAGAAGACCCACCTGTTGGTGGCAGTTGATAAATTCACCAAGTGGGTTGAAGCGGAGCCTGTCGGCAAGTGTGATGCAGCTACGGCGGTTCAATTTCTCAAAAAACTTATCTTCCGCTTTGGCTTTCCACACAGAATTATCACGGATAATGGTACAAACCTTTCCAAAGGTGAGATGGAGGATTTCTGTTAGAGAGAGCACATCCGGCTTGACTTAGCATCTGTGGCGCACCCTCAATCCAACGGTCAAACGGAGCGAGCCAATCAAGAAATTTTGAAGGGTATTAAACCCCAGCTCATGATTCCTTTGAAGCGGACGCCGGGTTGTTGGGTCGAAGAATTGCCTTCTGTGTTATGGAGCATCAACACCACCCCCACTCGATCAACAGGTTACACACCTTTCTTCATGGTATACGGGGCAGAGGCAGTCCTACCAAGTGATATTCGTCATGACTCGCCCCAGGTTGCTAATTATGTTGAAGCGGACAACGAGCAAGCACGCCAAGAGGCGCTGGACCTGTTAGATGAGAAATGGGACATGGCTCTGGCTCGATCGGCGGTTTATCAACAAGACCTGCAGCGTTATCACAGCCGCCGGGTTAGGACAAGAACCTTTCAAGAAGCCGACTTGGTGCTCCGGCTCATCCAGGATCAGAACGACATGCACAAGTTATCCCCGCCTTGGGAAGGGCCCTTTGTGGTCAGCAAAAATCTGCACAACGGATCATACTACCTCATTGACGTTCGAGACAGCTCACGCAGCTCTGAGGAGGAGACCCGGCGGCCGTGGAACATAGCTCTCCTACGGCCTTACTACACTGGAGCCATAGGCTTTTCTTATGTACATATTTCGACAATGTATATATTATGATCAATAAATAAACCAGCATCCTTGCTATAAGCAGGGCCTCTGCTGTTTTTCTCATATATTCTTTGAGTGACATGGGGGCTTCAGCTGACAAAGCGGAGTACTACCTGTTAAACCGGCTATCACGCCACAACATAGCTTGGGAGCTTCACACCCAAGGGGCCAAAGAGAGTCTGGATTCTATGCACTGCTCAAACATAGGCACCCAATGAGCATAGCTCATCACGTTACTTGGGGGTTCCTTGTGTCAAATACCAAGGAGTTTGAAAGGACCCTTGTAGCTGGGTATCGACCCACGGCTTGGAAGCCTGGTATATTTACCTAAAACCCCGGGTTAACCTGCCTTCATCAAGTAAGACCCTCCTATCCAGGTAATCCTGGCATGACCCTCCGAGCGTTTAATGATTACTCTCATTGAGACCCTGAACTTGTCAAAGTTAAAACGGTGATTGGTTAGTTGGAGGTCCATCTTAAAAGGCTTTGTTAAATGGTTCAACTCAGCGGCCTGGCAGCCCATGAAAAGCCTCGAATTTGGGCCTGGCAGCCCTTGAAAAGCCTCGACTACATGGTTTTATTTGCGTTTGTCACTTTTCTTTTGATAAATTCTATGTTAAACCGATTTCTTTGATTCGGTATGACTTCTTAGTCATCTTATTAGCTCGGTGTTTCTTAACCCGGCATGGTTTTCAACTACAAGTTGACAGACCTTATTATCAAACCAGAGTTTGATAACCTGGCCTGGCTTTGACTACTTGTCGCCAGTTTTGATCATCTGGTCTTTATCATCACCCGGTATGACTTATTATACGTCATCAGTACATGATGGAGTTATACAAAAATTACAGATTTGGGTCTGCACCCTTATTACACTCAAAGTTGGTAAACCAACTAAAGTGATATTACATCACAGGTATGAGTTATTTCATATTTCTTACAGTTTGATTATCAATCAGACCTTATCTTGGGCATTATGACCCGTCCGGCGGTAAACCGCCAGGACAACTTTTTATGCAGGCATAGGAATTGCATATTATGATATATGAACCAACATTGAAATTATCATGGCGGATCACATAAAGTATCTCCCACTACACGATGGCAGCAGATCAAAGTATTTTTGCTACCCTATTACAAGGCACTTAACGGCCCAAAATATGGAATTGTTTTAAACCGGACAGTTTCTGACGTATCAACCAGATTGCCGGATCAAGCTTCATCGCCATGTTGATGTGAAGTAGATGGGTCATCTGGCGTCGGTTCAGCCTCCTCCTCCCCATCCAATGGCTGGAAGTCAGTGGTGGTCCAGTCAATCCGGGTTAAGGCCTGAAAGACAGCCTCTTCACTTATAAGCTCAGTCGGATCAACGTCAGGGGCGTAAATGTGCTTACGGATTGGCGGAATAAGATTTTTCACTTCTGGAATGACAGCCTCAACCCGTTTGTTGTTAGCATCATAGAAGGATCGATGAATCATCAAGTTAGCTTCTTCTGCCAACCGACTCGCTAGAGGACGCATCTCCCTCGTCACACGTTTGAGGGTTTCATTATCAAATACTGCCCCGTTTTCTTGTTCACTAGGGAAGCCCTTGGCTATATCAACCGGATCAAGATCAGCTATCCATGCTTTGGCTCGAGTAAGTGCTAACAAAGCACCAGCCCTGGCAGCGGATCGATTCACCTCTTCTATCCGTGCTAGCATCATAGATAACCTGGCCAGTGTGTCCTTGATCAGTGTTGGGGCCGCATTGTCATAGGAAGATGCGCAGATAACCCGTTGGGCACCGGTATACAGCTGTTCAATCAGCGTATAGGCGGCCTTTAGTTTCCTCCGCATATCAGAGCCCAGATGAGCAATGCGGCTACCTACAACGGTTTAAAAATTTCATGTTAAACCAGAAAAATTTCAAAGCTAGACATTTATAAAGCATTGGCAAAAGGTACTTACCAAATATTGCAGAAGTCATGGCATTAACTTGGTGCTTCAATCCACTAAGTTCTTCCGCCACCGGTTTAAGAGCTGATTCAGCGTCTTCCGCCCGCTTCACCAATCCAACCTTTTCGGTGTCCTAGTTGGCACTTTCAAACTTGAACCACTCTTTTTTTTGAACAGTGAACCACTCTTTGATCTGCTCCATGGTGGTTAAAGCGGTTTTTAACTCATCTTTTGCCTTGGCGGTTTCTGCTTGTTGGGATTTAAGATTCTCTTGAAGATCTGCAATTTGAGAGACTTGTTGATTTATCTCAGTCTGCAACAGTCAGAAGAGCGTGTCAATATCTTCTTTGAAAGTCCCAAGCATATCACTAGTTATACACTTGGCACTTGGGGGCTAATGTGGATCACTTTTTTTCTACTGATTGTTGAAGTCCCACGGATTAATACAAGTTTTAATCATGGCACTTGGGGGCTAATGTGTGTTTGATCAAAACATACACAAGGAAAATCAACAAAGTACAGTACGGAATATAAAAGTCCCGGTTTGACTTTCTAAGACAAACCGGCCCTTGGGGGCTACAATGCAATGAAGGTACAGAGCAAAATATCAAACTGTTTACCTCATAGCGCTCCTTCATCAGATTTACCAAACCAGCTTCATAATCCCGGCTGGTGTAAAGCCGGTTCAAGAATCCGGAGTGAAGGTCTTGAGCAGAAAGATCAACATAGGCTGACAAATCAGTCTTCCCCTTCCCCTTGCTCATAGCAGCAAATTCACCCTTGGCAGTGTGCTTTGATAGAGCAACCGGATTGCCAGGGGCGGTATATGCAGTGCCAGTAACAACAACATCATCATCTTTGGCTGGGCTTGATGGATTGACATTCTTCTTAACTAGGCTTGGCGCTCTGGTAGCAGGGCTTGGCGAATCAGTAGTTGAATCCCGCTGCTCAACAATTGGACTTGGAGGAGTGGCATGAGGATGTGATGTATCAACATGTATTTCCAGTTCAACTTCTGGCGGGTTAGCATCAGCGCCTGGGTTTTGCGGAGCAGAGCTGTCTATGGCAATCTCAGGATTTCGCCATCATTCTCTGGGGTCTTCTCCGGATCTACATCGTAAGTAGGGCCGCTAGTCTTGGCTTTCTTACTTAATCGGGCCTTGGCACTACAACATCAACAGTTAGAATATGATAAACCGACACATGAAGAAACAAATTGAGGAACAATGTACTTACCCAGCGACGGTCTTGAGGGGAGGCAGCTGAGTGGTTGATGAACCGCCAGACGAATTGGAAGATGCCTGATAATTCGGTCAGACGGATTGAGTGGGCATCGGAAGAAACCCTTCAAAGGATAAAGTTTTTCAGGAGAACAAGTCACCTCTAGACGACGTTTCCGGGTTGGTGTATCTGCTAGACCGGACGAAGTGATTTGCTGACCACTGTGCCGGGTTGTGCGACGCTCTGCGGCTTGCTGTGTTTTCAAAGAAATATTTGGATCCAAATGAGCAAGGGGGTGAGAGTGTTTTACTTTCCGAACTGTATGGCAAACTCTTTGAACCGGTACAAGATCTGAATCAGAAGAAAGAGTGATTACCTCAACATGGTTTGCGTGGCTGGCCTCAGCATCATCCTGGGAATAGTCGTTGTCAATAAGATGTACGAAAAAGGAACCAAGTGAGTCAAGTTCTACCTCTGCGTCTGATTCCTCATCTTCTGGCGGATCAGAAGACTCGGTGGTTTTATTCTTGACAATTTTCTTGGTGACCTTGCTCTTTGCACGAGGAGCCTTGGCCAGTTTAGTCCGTTTCCAGAAGGAGTTGTTAGCCTGTGAAATTAAGGCAAGAAAAGGTTAGCACATAATTAATGCGGAGGCGAATCAGTAAGTATTAAGATGAACTTTACCGCTGGCGGTTGATTGGAGACGCAAAAAGGTGGCAACCCAGTTTGGCTGCATGCAGAGATCGTTTCATCAAGCATCTTCTTCACAGATTCAGTAACTTCAAGGTCCGTCATTACTACTTCATGATATCGTTGAGGGTCTTTGACGTTGCCAGTATATTCATGCATCAATCCGGGGCGGCGGCTTAAAGGAAAAATGCCCCAAGAAACCCAGCAGCAGACGAGATCAATGCCAGTCAAACGTTGGCCATGAGAGCCCGGAGCTTGGCGAGTTGAGGTGCAAAGTTTTTCCGTTCTGCGGCGGATAAGCGTGAAGGTAATGGGTGACCGTTGCTAAGCCGGTGAGGGCGATAACCCGGCAAAGGATTTTATCCATCAGGGGCAGTGTTCCGGCAATAAAACCAAGTTTGGTTCCAATCTTTAGGATGGCTATGATGTTTTGCATGAGGGAAATCAACTTCTTTCCTTTTCTGAATTGAAACACCACCAAGCTCTGTGTTGGGACCATCCGAGAATTCTGTACGGCGGTTCAAATGAAAAAAAATCCCGAAACAACTCCACAGATGGCTCTTCTTGAAGATAGACTTCGCAGAATACTTGAAAGTTGCATATATTGGACACGGAGTTCGGTCCAATATCTTGTGGATGGAGTTGGAAGCTTGCGAGGATATGCCAGAAATTTTTTGATCTGGGCGGGCTGAATCCCCGGTCTAAGTGTTGCATAAATACAATCACTTCTCCATCTTGAGGTTCAGGTGGGCATTTAGAGTCCGGAACTCGCCAATGAAGGACCCTTTTTGAGGCTAAAGCGCCAGTGGTGACATATCCGTTGATTTGTGTTTCCGTGATCCGGGACGGAACCCAATTGCAAGCAGAGAATTGTTTGGTCATCTCGTAGGGAAACTGAAAGAAAAAATAAAGTTTGGTTTACAATTAACGGTTCAAGTGTACTATTCAGTGTTATACCGGAAAAATTGCCGTGCAAGTTCAGTTGGCGGTTTAAGAGAGGGCTAATGATATATGGTGGATTGGTTATCAAAGGATAAACCGCCTGTAGGCAGAAGGGCCAGGATTCAAAAAATCTGCTAAGTGTTACAAAAACAGGTTTCACAATATCACAGTACAATTTTGGATCTACCGTGGATAACTAAAGAAAATTTTTCCTGAACCCTACGATGGCGCTAAGAAGAAGAGATAAGATCCAGACACAGTCTGTTTTGAGCAGCAACAGGCCACGGGATGGTGGACTATAAAAATGAATCTAGCCGCAAATCCAAGCTAGCAGATGCATATATATACCCTCAGTAAAAGGACTAAATAGAAAGCTGCAGAAGAGCTGAGGAACGGCGGCAGACATGGATGAACTCGAAAACCCTAATGAATATCTAGGGTACAGGGAAATGAACTTACGAGGGCCACTCGGTGGCGGAGGAACGCGACAGGGTCTCTGGAACAAACAGGATGATGCAGCGGCCTTGGTCGATGCAGATTCGAAGATCGACGGCGGCGGCGGCGCTAGGGTTCTTCGGGTCGCGAGGAAGAAGATGAGGAGAAAGGGTAGGAAATGAAAGTACCTGTCGGGCTTATTTATAACAGGGAAGGGAGATAAGTGACAGGCGCGAAAATCGAGGAGTCCAAAGCGGCAAGTGGTGCTGCTGTCGCCTTGATTTCCGGGATGACATTAAATGAAGGGAATCTTTTTTATTCATTTTTTACAAAGATGACGTCATGATGATCCATTGCTGTATCCAGAGGATGACATCATGGCGGATTAACAAAGTTCATAAAAGAAGACATCATGGCGTTTACGAGAAACGAAGGAAGATATTCACAGGATTTTTCTAAGTACTGAAGATTGACATGAACAGGTTCAAATCACTCTGGGGCCTAATGTTGGGGATATAACTATTGAGTATAAACCGCCCAGGAGGGGCCGGTTTACCCTCAACCATAGCGAAGCCCGTGAAGACTCAGAAGATGGCATTTTACTATGAAGCTTAGACGGCCGGAGCCCAAAGGCGGATTAGGGCCCATGATAGCAAACCGCCATGGTTATGTAACTTGTATTGTAAGTTAGGAAAGGAGAGACCGAGCCGGATCCTTGTATGAGTCGGTCTCGGGACTCTGTAGACCGGTCGGGCATCAACCTGTGTATATAAAGGGACGACCCGACGGCGGTTCAGGAACAACAGACAACAACTCGAGACTCAGGCAAAGCGTATCCGCTCGCTGATCATCGAAACCCAATCAATTCCATCACAATTAGACGTAGGCTTTTACCTTCATCGAAGGGGCCAAACTAGTATAAAATCCCGTGTCCCTCGTCCGGTTTAACCCCTTCAAGCTAACCCGTAGCGATGGCTCCACGACTAAGTCCTTTCTTGAGGACATCTGAAGTGTTAATTCCACGACAATGGTGGATACGCCCAAGGAGGACGACGGTGACAATCCGGAAGATAAAACCCCCGGGAAAAAGCCAAAGCGATGGCGCAGACACCGTTCCAAGTCTAGCAACAGTAAAAATAGCAGCAAGAGCGCCAGAAGGACTGACACTCTGGTCAACCCCGAAGGCAAATATGACCATACGGAACCAGCGATGGAGCAGGACGAGCCAGGTCACAACGAGCACAGTTCGGAGCGGACACCCGATGAAAATGATCCTGAGGGAGAGTTCATCAAACCGCCCCAGGACAAGAACACAGTTTGGACGATGATGCATTCATCATTCCGGAAGAACGCGTGGAACGAGATAACCTCCATAGAAAGCTTATGGCCACAGCGAGAAGTCTAAAGAAGCAGAAGCAACGGCTTAAAGCCGCACAGGAAATGCTCAACCGCAGATGGAACAAAGTGCTAGGTACTGAAGAAAGATATGGCGACGATCGCCATACAAAGAGCAATACAAAACGCAAGCTACTACCAGAATTCGATGACGAGGCCGTTCCACCAAAGTCTAATACGACCAGGAGGCCCAACGTACCGCTCCACAACCTCAACGGAACAGCCAACAACGACGCTCACGATCTACGTGAGCACCTGGATAAGAAAGCTGGCACAGCTAGGCCCATCTACGGATCTAAAGGACACACCCCGGCGAGGGACTATGGTCACCGAAACGATTATGCTAATCCAATATCAGTTCGGAATAAACACCGGACACAACAACAGCTGACGGCATGCCACAACACGTCCGAGATATAGAGGGCTGCTCACCCCACATGCTTTCTTGAAGAAGCTTGGACCATGAATTTCCACAGGGCTTTAAACACATGAACATAGAGGCATCTGACGGAACAGCAGCACCAGTGGGTCGGATCGAGGACTTTATCCTGCATATACATATGGCTCGTGGGGATGACCTCCACGCCATCAAATACCTTCCCCTCAAATTAAAGGGACCAGCTCGTCGCTGGTTGAAAAGCCTCCCCGGAAATTCAATTAGGAGTTGGGAGGAACTCAGAGACGCTTTCAGGGCCAATTTTCAAGGGACTTATGTCTGGCCTCCGGATGTTGGCGATCTAAGTCACATAATCCAATAGCCCGGAGAGTCCGCCCGCAAGCTTTGGAACAGATTCCTCACTAAGAAGAATCAAATTGTCGACTGTCCGGACGCTGAAGCCTTAGCGGCATTCAAATACAGCATCCGCGACGAGTGGCTCGCTAGGCACCTTGGACAAGAAAAACCAAGGACAATGGCAGCCCTAACAAGCCTTATGACCCGCTTTTGCGCGGGTGAAGATAGCTGGCTAGCCCGTAAAGGCACCAGCGACCCCAGCACATCCGAAATAAGGGATGGCAACGGGAAGCTACGGCGTAATAACAACAAACGCCAAAACAAGGAAGAGAGCCCGGATAACACAACAGTTAATGCCGGATTCAGGGGCTCTCGACCTGATCAGCAAAAGAAGCCATTTAAAGGCAGCAAAGAGGGACCGTCCGGTCTCAATAGAGTCCTAGACAGACTGTGCCAAATTCATGGCACCCCTGACAAACCTGCGAACCACACGCACAGAGAGTGCTAGGTCTTCAAGAAGGCCGGCAAATTAAATGCCGAGCACAAGGGAAGGGATACACCAAGTGAAGACGAGGAGGAACCTCGCCAGCCGAACACTGGGGGACAGAAATCCCGCCTGAGGTTAAAATAGTGAACATGATCCACGCGACTCACACATCCATGGGAAGGCACGAACACGCGCATAGAGACACGCGCGATATAGAGCCCATCGTACCCACACCTGGTTACTGGATGACTAGTCCGATCACTTTCGATCACTTGGATGGCCGAACTAGTATTCGACGCGAAGGATCAGAGGCCTTGGTGCTTGACCGAATAATCAACGGATACCATCTCACCCACGTCCTCATGGACGGCGGCAGCAGTCTCAATCTAATATATGAGGACACTGTCCACAGGATGGGGATAGACCCATCCAGAATTAGTCAAAGCAACACCACCTTTGAAGGGGTGATACCAGGCGTTGAAGCCTACAGCAGGGGCTCCGTCGTACTGGAGGTAACATTCGACTCTCGAGCAACTCGAGCGAAGAACTACTCTTCATCATCGCACCCTTCCAAAGCGACTATCATGCATTGCTTGGAAGAACGGCCATTGCCCGCTTCAACGGCCTGCGAGTCCAAGGAAACTCCGAATCTCTCCAACTGTCGTTGGTGCTTCCCATTTGGTTACGGTCTCAACTTTTGTGGGGTCAACTGCTATCCCTTCTCCGGATATAACATGTCCGAGAAATCCAACTTCCTTTAGCCAAAACTCACATTTGCTGAACTTGGCATACAAGCTGTGTTCCTTAGTTTCTCCAAAACCAATCGCAAATGTTCCTTGTGTTCCTCTTCATTCTTGAGAAAATCAAAATGTCATCAATGAACACCACGACGAACTTATCCAAAAACTCCATAAACACTTTGTTCATCAGGTTCATGAAATAGGCTGGTGCGTTAGTCATCCAAATGACATAACGGTATACTCGTCTGATCCATATCTAAGTGGTAAATGCGGTCTTGGGTATGTCTTGCTCCCGAATCTTCAATCGATGGTACCACGATGCAAGTCGATCTTGGAAAACACTTTAGCTCCTTGCAAGCGATCAAACAGATCATTTATCATAGGTAGTGGGTATTTGTTCTTGATTGTTACTTCATTCAATCCACGATAATCCACAACCATTCTCAAAGATCCATCCTTCTTCTCCACCAACAAAACGGGTGATCCCCAAGGTGAAGAACTTGGGCGAATAAAACCTTTATCCAATAGTTCCTTAATCTGCTTCTTGATTTCCGCCAAATCCTTTGCGGGCATCCTGTACGGTCGCTTCGATATCGGGCCTGTTCCTGGCAACAGCTCGATCAAAAACTCAATGTCTCTATCCGGTGGCATTCCTGGCAACTCTTCCGGAAATACATCAGGAAAATCCTTCACCACTGGTACTTCTTCCTGTACCACTCCTGATAGGCAATTAACTTGTGCTCTCCTCGGCTCGTGCCATGATACATACTTAATCCTTCTTCCTTCTGGTGTGGTGAGCAAAATTGACCTTGTGGTGCAATCTATGTTTCCTCCATACTTTGATAACCAATCCATTCCTAATATCACATCCAATCCTTGGGATTCCAGAACTATTAGGTCTGAGGGGAAAACATAGTGTCCAATCCTTAGTGGCATTCGATCACACCATTTACTAGCCATGTACTCTGCTCCGGGTGAGGTTACTAGCATGGGTGACCTAAGGGCTTGGGTTGGTAAATTGTACTTATCCACAAATCCCTTGATATGTATGAATGCGATGCACCAAAGATCGAAAAGAACAATTGCGATAAATGACTTAACCAAAACTTACCGATTCTTGCATCGGGCTGATCTTCAACCTCCTCCACATCAATGTGGTTCACCGTCCCCCCTGTTGAAAGGGTTGGGCTTCTTTCGAGCTTCCATTGCCATTTCCATTCGGCCTACGGGCAGTCATTTGCATAATGCCCGATCTTGCGGCACTTAAAGCAAGTAATGTGACTCAGGTCTACCTTGGATGGTGTTGACGGGTTGGTGCGATTCTGTCCGTTGCTTCTTCCATTCCGTTCCCATTCTTGGTGCCATTATGGTTGTCGAATTTCCTCCTCCATGGGTATCTGAAACTGAATTCTGTTTTAGGGGTATAACGAGGTTTCTTTGGGCTCGAGTTATACTTCCCTTGTCCATACTTCCGCTTGCAGTTCTCAATTCTTCTTGCTTTCCTTCAATCATGAGGCTCGGTCCACTAACTCCTGGTAGTTGTTGAAACTTGCTTCCATCAACGGCATCTTGAACTCATCATTCAGTCCTTCTAGAAACTTCTCATGTTTAGCAGCGTCATAGTAACGTCATCCGGGGCATAACGTGCTAATTTGCTAAAATCATCCACGATTGCCAACAGTCCTTCCTCCTTGGCGTAAGTTGCGAAACTCACGCTTCTTCATGGCCATGGCTCCTGCTGAAACATGGGCGGTCTGAAAAGCTTCTTGGCCGATCCCATGTGGCGGTGTCTCACGGGTAAGTGGTCTGTGAAATTCTCCCACCATGCTTTGCTTGGTCCTTCAAGCTGATGTGCTGCAAACTTCACTCTTTCTCCATCTGTGCATCCTGCGTGGTCAGCTCCGTCCTATCTTGCGGGCCACCATACGCTACATGGCTCGGTGCTACTGGAATACACCGGCGGATTCAGTCTAAGGAAACGAGTCAGATGATCCGCAGGTGGTGGTGGTGGCGGTGGGTTGTTGTTGTTGTTGTTGTTGTTGCCCTGGTTCTGCACCAATGTTTGAATCAGGGTATTCTGCTGCTGGATCAATTGGGTGATCTCTGGCGGGAAAACGAATCCGGGGTCGCGTCTCGGAGGCATCTGAGGGTTTTAGAAAAGAAGAGAAATGTAGAATAGAATGAGGTCTAAGGGGAATCACTACCCAAATGCACATGAGCAAAAGCACACAAAATCACTTCATTCAATCAAACAAGGGCTTACAACGATCTAACTATCGCGAAAGTCGCGTACTATAATGTTTACATGGAGGAAATACTACTAATATGTGGGGACTTCTACTAATTTGAACGGTGGAAGACTCCATGATGTTTGCTCGACTTCGTCTTCAAAGTCGGGTTCACTTGGATCCGAATCGGTGTCCTCGATGTTGATGTAGTCGCTTGGGTATTCGACATACTGGTCTTCATTCTGGCGCCAACTTCTTCTTGAGTTCTTCGATCTCGTACTTAAGATCGTTATTGTGTCTTGCGAGCTACGATCTCGTCCATGTAGTCCTTGCGTGTAGTCTTTAGTTCTTCTTCGAGTTCGATGATCCTTCCTTTGTCTTCGCAACTCCAACATGTCGTTGCACATTTGGTTCTCTGGCGTCGAATGTGCTGATTTAACTCCTGGATGAAAGCTGCAATGGATCTATCCTTCTTGGTGCTGCCGACGTCCCAGTTGTCATCTCGACGTCCGCAAATCTGGTAGATGGTGTCCTTGAGGTCTTCTTGATAAACTTCTCCAATGCGTCCCATGGTGATGTGAGCTGCCATGCTCTTTCCTAGACTCCAAGTTGGTGCACTGAAAACACTATCTATAGGCTTGGTGATTGGGGCGAATGTCCTTCCTGGAACGTGAGTGTGAATCTTCCAGCGCTCCTCTTCAGGCAGAGTGGCGTTGAAAGTCCCGGTGAAGCTTGGTAGTCCAATGTTCGGTACTTAGTAACTTCCTTCAAGTGAAATCCAAAGGTGTGCCTTCATCCGGTTGGGTGTACTTGATCTTCGCGTCAAATCATCCTAAAGAGAGTAGAAAAGATGAGGAGTTAGAAAATGGGAAGAGAGTAGTGATCTATGGCTTTAACTTAGTGGTCGTGTCCTACATCGGTCGTGTGCTCGATACCATTCTCTGTAGCGACCAGACCGAATGGATCAAGTCTACGTGCTCGTTGTCATCCTGGATCGATGTCTTGACACCACACAAGATACTTGAAGGATTTATAGCGAGTAGCAATCACACACTTATTACATCGTTGTCCACAAGGGAACTTATTACAATAATATGGCTTAAGGCCATCTAATAATAACAGCGAAGGCTTGGAAGATAAGCGAGTCCATCAACTCCAACGGCATCACTGAGTATAGAACCACGACCTAACACCTTACTAAATAAATGCGAAAAGTCATAACGTGAAAGTTGCAGCCAAAAATTCAAGACATGGAATATCTTGGCAATGTAACACATAAGAGCAATGAATGAATAAGCCTACACTACATGCATATATGGCTGGTGGTAAGGCTCTCTGATTTACATTGCATAAAGCTGATTTTTCCCTACATCAAAGGAATAATTTTATTTAACTATCATGGTGGTTGTTAAACATTGAGAATGGTTGACAAGATCCTCAATCCCAATTAAAAGTACTCATCAAAACCCAATAACTTTTATTTAGAAGTAACATGTTGAGATTCACATGATATTCAATTACGGATACTCAAAACGTCCATAACGGGGACACGGCTAATCATGATTAGTTTATACACTCTGCAGAGGTTTGCGACTTTTCCCCACAAGACTCGATCGCCTCCGCTTGGTTCTCGCTTTTACATGGTGTTTGAGAAGCGGATGACCGAGACATAGTCTTTCAGAAGCGCTAGCACCTTACATGTGGGTAGACCGTACCAACCTACATCCCCTACATCAGCTAGCCTACCCGTAAGAGTTCGCACGACTTAGTCAACTACGCCAGAGCCCATAATTGGCTTGTGGCTGCACACGGAAGTTTCCAGTTTGAATAATCTTATGATCCCTTAGAGCACAGGTGGCGGTCCAAGAAATCTGAGCAAGTCTGATGGAAACCAGGTGCCTCAATCCACCCAGATGTGTGTTTAGGTTGCCACCTTAGATAAACCATTAATTAACAATCTCACATCTGTCATGGATATTCACTCACCCAATCCACGTCTACTAGCATAGCATGGCATAACAAGCAAACGTAGAAGTAACTCCCAAGGTTTCATAAGTAAAACAGGTAATAGGTACTACCTCAATCTACTTCCCAAACCCACAATTTAATTTGATCCTAAACATGCAAGTGTTTGAGGTTTGATCTAATGCAATAAAACTGGGTAATAGAAAAGGTATGATCAAGTGTTACTTGCCTTGCGATGATCCATGAGACCTAGAGATTGAAGTAACAAGCGGCGCCTCGGGTGATCTAACGCAGACAAACAACAAGCATACAATAAGTACTCATCTAATGCACAGGGAAATCTCGAATAAAAGATCTAACCAGAAAGTTCAACTTAAGAACCCTGGTTGAAAAAGATTCGAATCAAAATAAACATCGAAAGTCGAAACTCGAGAGAGAACGACTCGGTTTAGCAATCTGAAACTAGGTCAAAATTTCACAGTAGCAAAACTCTGTGAAAGTAGGGTAGTCGGAATGGCGGTTTCGTTACGAAACTCCAGGCGCTTGAATCACCTGATTCCGATAAACGAGCGAGAAATAAAACAGATTTGAAAATCGGATCGGAAATCGAATCAGAAAAATAACGGATTAATTCCGATTAAAAGAAAACGACGAACGGATTAAATAACGGACGTTCGTTAACAGAACTAATCCAACGAACACGTTCATTGAAACGAACGGTTCGGTGAACGTTCGTTAAATAAGAAAACCGAAAAAAATAAAAACCATCTAGGGTTTTTTTAAAAACCGAATATCTTAAAAAAAACCGGATCGGTCTTTAGGGAAAACCGGATCGGAGCAGGCGGGCGGCGGCTACCTCCGGAGGGCTTCGCCAGCGAGGTCCGCGGGGCTCCGGGCGGGGGGGGGTCCCGGGGTCGGGAGGGCGGCGGCGGCGGCGGGGCTCGGCGTCGGCGAGGAACAATGGCGGCGTCCCACGGCAGGGCTCTGGTCGGGAGGCGCGGCGGGTGAGGTGAGAGGGGGGGGGGGCTGTATTTAAGAGGGGGTGGCGACTTGGGGAGGGGGCAGCGGGGGCGGGTCGAGGCGGAGTCCCGGGCGGCGGGTGGCGTCTTGGGCGGGCGCTCATGGCGGCGTCTTGTGAGGGAGAGGAGGAGGTGGGCAGGCTGGGCTGGCTGGGCAGGGGCTGGCCAGTGTGCGTTTTTTTAAATTTAAACCAAATGAATTAAAAAATATCAAATGAACTCCGATTTTAATAAAATAATTTTCCCGACTCCTAAAATGAGTCGAACAAAATGAACTTTAAAAGCGGCAAACATGCATTTTTTTTGCTCATTTTGCCTAAGCAAAATAAATCTTCCAAAGCCAAATTTGATTTATTTATAAAATCTTCATTTTTCCTAAATGTTGGGAAAGTCATATTATTCCCTCTCTTAAAATTTTATAGGAAAAACTTTATGAAGATAATTAAATAAATCCAAATGATCCTATTTTCAAAATTTGAGAAATCCCAAATATGAAAATAATGAAACTTCCAACTCTCTCAGGGTCCTTGAGTTGCGTGAAATTTTCTAGGATCGGAAAAATGCGAGAAAATATGATATGCATGATGACCTAATGTATAACATTCCAAATTGAAAATTTGGGATGTTACAAACCTACCTAAGATGAATCTAGCCCTCGAGATTCGGGTTAACTAGAAAATAGGTGAGGTGGTCCTGAGCAAAACTTCCTCTCTTTCCTGTGGCTTCATCCTCGGTGTGGTGGCTCCAATTGAACTTTGCAAAACTTGATAACCTTGCTGCGGGTAACTCTGCTGGCATAATCGAGAATCTTAACGGTTTTTCCTCATATGTCAAGTCATCCTTCAACTGAATTGCTTCGGTGGCACTGTGTCTCTTAACGGTACCTCTGCTATCTCGGGTGACATTTCTTCAATCGAGAAACATGGAATACATCATGAACTCCCGACAGTCCTTCCGCAATTCCAACTTATATAACTTCTCCCATGCGTTGCAAAATCTTATATGGTCCAACGAAACGGGGTGCTAACTTTCCTTTCACTCCAAAACGCTTAACTCCTCGAAGCGGGGATACTCTGAGATATACTCTGTCTCCAACTTCATACTCAATCGCTTTGCGCTTTGAATCGGCATAGCTCTTCTGTCTGGACTGGGCTACCTTGAGCCTGTCTCGAATCAACAACCTTCATTCGGACTCCTTAATCAAATCTGGTCCAAACAATGGCGATCTCGGTTTAGTCCCATGACAACGGTGTCCTGCACCTTCTTCCATCTGAGCCTCGAAAGGTGCCATCTTTAAGCTGGTTTGGTAACTGTTGTTGTAGGAAAATTCTGCATCTGACAAATTATCATCCCAACTAGATCCATAATCTAGTGCACAAGCTCTCAAATGTCCTCCAAAATCTGATTGACTCTCTCGGTCTGTCCATCGATGCGTGGGTGGAAAGCTGTCTTGAATTCTAGTCTGGTTCCCAATGTTTCGTGCAACTGGTTCCAAAATTTAGAGGTAAACTGGGTTCCTCTATCGATCTGATGCTCCTCGGAACTCCGTGTAAACACACAATTCTGGTCATGTATATCTTTGCCAACTTAGCACTGCTATAGGTAGTCTTGATTGGAATGAAATGAGCTACCTTTGTCAAACGATCGACTATGACCCAAATCGAGTCATATCTGAGCGAGTCTTTGGCAAACCTGTGATGAAATCCATGCCTAGTTTATCCCACTTCCATTCGGTATCGGCAACGGTTGTAACAATCCTGCTGGCTTCGATGCTCTGCCTTTACTTTCGACATACGTCCGCAAACTGCTACATACTCCGCAATATCCTTCTTCATTCCGGTCCACGGAAAATATTCTTCAAATCCAAATACATCTTGGTATTTCCTGGGTGAATCGAATAGGGTGAATCATGGGCTTCTTGTAAAATCAACTTCGATCTACGGGTCATTGGGCACATAAACACGGTCTTCAAACCATAGGGTATCGTGCTCATCCTCACGAAATCCTTTAGCTTTTCCTTTGCCCATTTTCTCCTTTATAGAGGCAACTTCCTTATCTGCCTTTTGGGCTTCTCTGATTTTGTCCATCGATTATCATCAATCTCCAATGCTGCTACATAGCCTCTCGGAACTATTTCCAAACATAGCTCTCGAAGGTCCTCGGCTAACTCATTGGGTATTCCTCCCATCATTAGGGTATTGACGTGGCTCTTACGGCTCAATGCGTCTGCTACGACATTAGCCTTTCCGGGGTGATAATGCAATCTCATATCATAATCCTTGATAAGTTCTAACCATCTCCTTTGTCTGAGATTCAATTCATACGTGAAGATGTACTTCAAACTCTTGTGATCCGTGTATACTTCACAATGATTTCCAATGAGAAAATGTCTCCATGTCTTTAAGGCGTGCACAACGGCTGCTAACTCCAAATCATGAGTGGCATAATTCAACTCATGGGGCTTAAGTTGTCGTGAAGCATACGAAACAACTCTTCCTTCCTGCATAAGCACGGCTCCAAGTCCTCGGCGTGAAGCGTGCAATACACCTCATAATCCTTAGTCGATCCGCAATATCAAAACTGGTGAGGTAACCAATCTTTTCTTCAACTCCTGAAAACTTGCCTCACAGTCCTCGGTCCATATGAATTTGTTTTCCTTCTTCAACAATTCTGTCATAGGCTTTGCAATTCTTGAGAAATTCTCAATGAATCTTGGTAGTATCCTGCGAGTCCAAGGAAACTCGAATCTCTCCAACTGTCGTTGGTGCTTCCCATTTGATTCTGGTCTCAACTTTTGTGGGGTCAACTGCTATCCCTTCTCCGGATATAACATGTCAGAAATCCAACTTCCTTTAGCCAAAACTCACATTTGCTGAACTTGGCATACAACTGGTGTTCCTTAGTTTCTCCAAAACCAATCGCAAATGTTCCTTGTGTTCCTCTTCATTCTTGAGAAAATCAAAATGTCATCAATGAACACCACGACGAACTTATCCAAAAACTCCATAAACACTTTGTTCATCGTGTTCATGAAATAGGCTGGTGCGTTAGTCAGTCAAATGACATAACGGTATACTCATCATATCCATATCTCGTGGTAAATGCGGTCTTGGGTATGTCTTGCTCCCGAATCTTCAATCGATGGTACCACGATCGCAAGTCGATCTTGGAAAACACTTTAGCTCCTTGCAAGCGATCAAAAGATCATTTATCATAGGTAGTGGGTACTTGTTCTTGATTGTTACTTCATTCAATCCACGATAATCAACAACCATTCTCAAAGATCCATCCTTCTTCTCCACCAACAAAGCGGGTGATCCCCAAGGTGAAGAACTTGGGCGAATAAAACCTTTATCCAATAGTTCCTTAATCGCTTCTTGATTTCCGCCAAATCCTTTGCGGGCATCTGTCTGACGGTCGCTTCGATATCGGGCCTGTTCACGGCAACAGCTCGATCAAAACTCAATGTCTCTATCCGGTGGCATTCACGGCAACTCTTCCGAAATACATCAGAAAATCCTTCACCACCGGTACTTCTTCTGTACCACTCGATAAGCAATTAACTTGTGCTCTCCTCGGCTCGTGCCATGATACATACTTAATCCTTCTTCCTTCGGTGTGGTGAGCAAAATTGACCTTGTGGTGCAATCTATGTTTCCTCCATACTTTGATAACCAATCCATTCCTAATATCACATCCAATCCTTGGGATTCCGAACTATTAGGTCCGAGGGAAAACATAGTGTCCAATCCTTAGTGGCATTCGATCACACCATTTACTAGCCATGTACTCTGCTCGGGTGAGGTTACTAGCATGGGTGACCTAAGGGCTTGGGTTGGTAAATTGTACTTATCCACAAATCCCTTGATATGTATGAATGCGATGCACCATGTCGAAAAGAACAATTGCGATAAATGACTTAACCAAAACTTACCGATTCTTCGCATCGGGCTGATCTTCAACCTCCTCCACATCAATGTGGTTCACCCGTCCCCTGTTGAAAGGGTTGGGCTTCTTTCGAGCTTCCATTGCCATTTCCATTCGGCCTACGGACAGTCATTTGCATAATGCCCAGTCTTGCGGCACTTAAAGCAAGTAATGTGACTCAGTCTACCTTGGATGGTGTTGACGGGTTGGTGCGATTCTGTCCATTGCTTCTTCCATTCCGTTCCCATTCTTGGTGCCATTATGGTTGTCGAATTTCCTCCTCCATGGGTATCTTGAAACTGAATTCCTGATTTAGGGTATAACGAGGTTTCTGCTGGGCTCGAGTTATACTTCCCTTGTCCATACTTCCGCTTGCAGTTCTCAATTTGTCTTGCTGCTTCCTTCAATCATGAGGGCTCGGTCCACTAACTCCTGGTAGTTGTTGAAACTTGCTACCATCAACGGCATCTTGAACTCATCATTCAGTCCTTCTAGAAACTTCTCATGTTTAGCAGCGTCTCAGAGCGTCATCCGGGGCATAACGTGCTAATTTGCTAAAATCATCCACGATCTTGCCAACAGTCCTTCCTCCTTGGCGTAAGTTGCGAAACTCACGCTTCTTCATGGCCATGGCTCCTGCTGAAACATGGGCGGTCTGAAAAGCTTGTCAAACCGATCCCATGTGACGGTGTCTCACGGGTAAGTGGCTGTGAAATTCTCCCACCATGCTGCCGCGGGTCCTTCAAGCTGATGTCTGCAAACTTCACTCTTTCTCCATCATGCATCCTGCGGTGGTCAGCTCCTTCCTATCTTGCGGAGCCACCATCTGCTACATGGCTCGGTGCTCTTTGGAATACACCGGCGGATTCAGTCTAAGGAAACGAGTCAGATGATCCGCAGGTGGTGGTGGTGGTGGGTTGTTGTTGTTGTTGTTGTTGTTGCCCTGGTTCTGCACCAATGTTTGAATCAGGGTATTCTGCTGCTGGATCAATTGGGTGATCTCTGGCGGGAAAACGAATCCGGGGTCGCGTCTCGGAGGCATCTCGAGGGTTTTAGAAAAGAAGAGAAATGTAGAATAGAATGAGGTCTAAGGGAATCACTACCCAAATGCACATGAGCAAAAGCACACAAAATCACTTCATTCAATCAAACAAGGGCTTACAACGATCTAACTATCGCAAAGTGCGTGTACTATAATGTTTACATGGAGGAAATACTACTAATATGTGGGGACTTCTACTAATTTGAACCGTGGAAGACTCCATGATGTTTGCTCCACCGTCTTCAAAGTCGGGTTCACTTGGATCCGAATCGGTGTCCTCGATGTTGATGTAGTCGCTTGGGTATTCGACATACTGGTCTTCATTCCCGAGCGCCAACTTCTTCTTGAGTTCTTGATCTCGTACTTAAGATCGTTATTGTGTCTTGCGAGCTACGATCTCGTCCATGTAGTCCTTGCGTGTAGTCTTTAGTTCTTCTTCCAGTTCGATGATCCTTCCTTTGTCTTCGCGCAACTCCAACATGTCGTTGCACATTTGGTTCTCTGGCGTCGAATGTGCTGATTTAACTCTGGATGAAAGCTGCAATGGATCTATCCTTCTTGGTGCTGACGACGTCCCAGTTGTCATCTCGGCGTCCGCAAATCTGGTAGATGGTGTCCTTGAGGTCTTCTTGATAAACTTCTCCAATGCGTCCCATGGTGATGTGAGCTGCCATGCTCTTTCCTGGACTCAAGTTGGTGCAATCAAAACACTATCTATAGGCTTGGTGATTGGGGCGAATGTCCTTCCTGGAACGTGAGTGTGAATCTTCCAGCGCTCCTCTTCAGGCAGAGTGGCGTTGAAAGTCCCGGTGAAGCTTGGTAGTCCAATGTTCAGGTACTTAGTAACTTCCTTCAAGTGAAATCCAAAAGGTGTGCCTTCATCCGGTTGGGTGTACTTGATCTTCGCGTCCGTCATCCTAAAGAGAGTAGAAAAGATGAGGAGTTAGAAAATGGGAAGAGAGTAGTGATCTATGGCTTTAACTTAGTGGTCGTGTCCTACAGTCAGCGTGTGCTCTGATACCATTCTCTGTAGCGACCAGACCGAATGGATCAAGTCTCGTGCTCGGTGTCATCCTGGATCGAATCTTGACACCACACAAGATGCCAAGGATTTATAGCGAGTAGCAATCACACACTTATTACATCGTTGTCCACAAGGGAACTTATTACAATAATATGGCTTAAGGCCATCTAATAATAACAGCGAAGGCTTGGAAGATAAGCGAGTCCATCAACTCCAACGGCATCACCGAGTATAGAACCACGACCTAACACCTTACTGTCGTTCTAAAAGTCTGCAACGTGAAAGTTGCAGCCAAAAATTGTCACATGGAATATCTTGGCAATGTAACACATAAGAGCAATGAATGAATAAGCCTACACTACATGCATATATGGCTGGTGGTAAGGCTCTCTGTTACATTTGCATAAAGCTGATTTTTCCCTACATCAAAGGAATAATTTTATTTAACTATCATGGTGGTTGTTAAACATTGAGAATGGTTGACAGCATCCTCAATCCCAATTAAAAGTACTCATCAAAACCCAATAACTTTTATTTAGAAGTAACATGTTGAGATTCACATGATATTCAATTACCGGATACTCAAAACGTCCATAACCGGGGACACGGCTAATCATGATTAGTTTATACACTCTGCAGAGGTTTGCGCACTTTTCCCCACAAGACTCGATCGCCTCCGCTTGGTTCTCGTGACTACATGGTGTTTGAGAAGCGGATGACCGAGACATAGTCTTTCGAGCGCTAGCACCTTACATGTGGGTAGACCGTACCAACCTACATCCCCTACATCAGCTAGCCTACCCGTAAGAGTTCGCACGACTTAGTCAACTACGCCAGAGCCCATAATTGGCTTGTGGCTGCACACGGAAGTTTCAGTTTGAATAATCTCATGATCCCTTAGAGCACAGGTGGCGGTCCGAAGAAATACAGCAAGTCTGATGGAAACCAGTGCCTCAATCCACCCAGATGTGTGTTTAGGTTGCCACCTTAGATAAACCATTAATTAACAATCTCACATCTGTCATGGATATTCACTCACCCAATCCACGTCTACTAGCATAGCATGGCATAACAAGCAAGCGTAGAAGTAACTCCCAAGGTTTCATAAGTAAAACAGTAATAGGTACTACCTCAATCTACTTCCCAAACCCACAATTTAATTTGATCCTAAACATGCAAGTGTTTGAGGGTTTGATCTAATGCAATAAAACTGGGTAATAGAAAAGGTATGATCAAGTGTTACTTGCCTTGCGATGATCCATGAGACCTAGAGATTTGAAGTAACAAGCGGCGCACTCGGGTGATCTAACGCAGACAAACAACAAGCATACAATAAGTACTCATCTAATGCACAGGAAATCTCGAATAAAAGATCTAACCAGAAAGTTCAACTTAAGAACCCTGGTTGAAAAGATTCGAATCAAAATAAACATCGAAAGTCGAAACTCGAGAGAGAACGACTCGGTTTAGCAATCTGAAACTAGGTCAAAATTTCACAGTAGCAAAACTCTGTGAAAGTAGGGTAGTCGAACGGCGGTTTCGTTCTGAAACTCCAGCGCTTGAATCACCCGATTCCGATAAGCGAGCGAGAAATAAAACAGATTTGAAAATCGGATCGAAATCGAATCGGAAAAATAACGGATTAATTCGATTAAAAGAAAACGACGAACGATTAAATAGCGGACGTTCGTTAACAGAACTAATCCAACGAACACGTTCATTGAAACGAGCGGTTCGGTGAGCGTTCGTTAAATAAGAAAACCGAAAAAATAAAACCATCTAGGTTTTTTTAAAAAATAAACCGAATATCTTAAAAAACCGGATCGGTCTTTAGGGAAAACCGGATCGGACGGAGCGGGCGGCGGCTACCTCGGCGAGCCACGGGCGAGGTCAGCCATGGGCTCCGGGCGGGGGGGGGGGGGTCCGTGGGGTCGGGAGGGCGGCGAGGGCGGGGGCTCAAGGCGTCGGCGAGGAACGGCGGGCGGGCGTCCACGGCGTGGGCTCAGGTCGGGAGGGCGGGCGGGTGAGGTGAGGTGAGAGGGGGGGGGGCGGTATTTAAGAGGGGGTGGCGACTTGGGGAGGGGGCAGGGGGCCGGTCGGGCGGAGTCCCGGGCGGGAGGGTGGCGGCGGCTTGGGGCGCTGAGGCGGCGTGCATGGGAGAGGAGGAGGAGGGCAAGGGCAGGGGTGGCTGGGCAGGGGGGCCTGCCCAGTGGGCGCGTTTTTTAAATTTAAACCAAATGAATTAAAAAAAATATCAAATGAACTCCGATTTTAATAAAAATAATTTTCCCCGACTCCTAAAAATGAGTCGAACAAAATGAACTTTAAAAACGGCAAACATGCATATATTTTTTTTTTTGCTCAATTTTGCCTAAGCAAAATAAATCTTCCAAAAGCCAAATTTGATTTATTTATAAAATCTTCATTTTTCCTAAATGTTGGGAAAGTCATATTATTCCCTCTCTTAAAATTTTATAGGAAAAACTTTATGAAGATAATTAAATAAATCCAAATGATCCTATTTTCAAAATTTGAGAAATCCCAAATATGAAAATAATGAAACTTCCAACTCTCTCCGAGGGTCCTTGAGTTGCGTGAAATTTTCGAGGATCGGAAAAATGCGAGAAAATATGATATGCATGATGACCTAATGTATAACATTCCAAATTGAAAATTTGGGATGTTACAGTTGTACTCTCTTATGAGTTTCCTTTTTCCACAGACAACGTTCGCATGATACCCTTCCAGGATACGGAACAACGGAGACAAAGGCGCGGACGTACAGCAGGACCCCGTTCAACATGTTTCTTTTTAGATTAAGCCCCTGTGTAAACCTTTTCTATTGCCTCTTGTTGTTTAACCATCCCATGGGTTTCATATCACAGAGGATACTGCCATTATTGGCATTCCACCACAACAGAATTAACGCATGTACCTGGAAACACATGGTTTATAATGAATGGGCATTCTTGAGCCTATCGTCTGTTATAAAGTCCGAATACCTTCGGGAGTGTTCGGCGTCACGAGTTTGGCCTCATATGCATCAGCTCCGAATCATGTCTTTGGTCAAATGTTGGGTTTGCCCGGCTCCTGGGTTTTCCGCCTTACGTTTCGTTATTATCAGCTAAGGTGGCCAAAGGAGAACTACTGCGATTGTGCCCTGGTAATTCCGGACGAGCACCTCAGTGGAGAAAGCCAAAAACTGACTGTCATGATACATCGAGAGACTGTTCAACCACTCGTAGACTTATCAGAATATTTAGGATCCCTCCGAATTAACGAAGGACCGTTTCCTGGTCATGTACACACGCGCCCGTATTCAGATGCAAGCGAAAGTACCAGGGGCTACATAGTAGCCCCACCATTAGACTACCATGGCTAAGCGAAAGCGTTACAGCTATATAGTCCGGTTGCCTAGTTCGACGTGCGATCACCTCCTTAATGGACCAAGGTGTTGGATCAAGTGTGATTATGCATATTTTTCTCGAACACCCCCGCATTATGTGCGTGGGGGCTGAAGCCAACGACTGCTAACTTTCGGATTACATATATACATATACAAAAAAGGGCCGCATAGGAGACACAATAATACTTTCAGGCAAATAGTATAAATATAGCCGTACAACCAAAATAACATTGTTTTTACAATGATTCGATTCATCACTCGAACAAGACATTCTTCGAGCACTGCGCCTCTATTAGGCGGGCACCTTCTGTGACCTGCCCCAAGTAGTTCTCGGCCGGATATTGGCCTCCCACTGGATCCTGGCTCGCTATAATGGTGCCCTCCATATCCGTACAATAGGCTTTAACGCGGGCAAGAGCCATCGACGCACCCTCTATGCATGCCGACCTTCTCATGGCGTCGATCCGAGGCACGGCCCCAAGGAACTGTTGCACCAAGCCAATGTAACTGTCCGGCTTAGGCCCGATCGGCCAAAGATGGTCTATTACAGACCACATTGCAAGCCCGGACAGGCTGTGAAGCTCCGCTACAGCAGCCATCTTGTCACTTAACGGCAGCGGGCTAGTGGGAGCATTGAATTGTGACCAGAAAAGCTTCTCCACTTCCTTATCACCCTGATCATCGAAGAACTTGGCAGCGTCAGCTGTACTCTACGCCAAATCCGCATACGCATCCGCAGGACTCCAGCGTTCATCCAAGGGAGCGTACTTCGGATCGAAAAACTTCGTCAGCAGCAAGTAGGAGTGCCCAGCCGCGATTTTTCCGGCCTGTTGAAGCTCCTCCCGTGCACCCCTGAGCTCGGTCCATATTTCCTTGGTGGCATTAAGTGCCTTGTTCAGATCGGCGAAACTATCCTTATGCTACTTTTTAAGGAGCTCATACCGATCAGCAGCATTTTTTAATTCCAAAGCCATTTCGGCTATCTTTTCCTCGCTTCGGCGATGAGCAGCCTGTTCGGCTCTCAATTCCTCGGCCGCCTTTAGGGCAGACACATTGCCAGCCCGAGCTTGTTCCTTGGCCTGGGCAAGTTCCACCCTCAGGGCCTCCACGGCAGTAGCACCATCTACAGTCCAAACATACTACATTAATATCATGCCGCCTTCATATTTTCCTATGCAAAGGAAGGCAGAGCACATACCTTGTGATTTGTCCATCCGCTTGTTCACCAACGTGATATCGGCATCAATCGATCCAATCAGCCTTGTTAGTTCGGCAACTTCAACGAACTGGTCGGCGGCCGGACCCACAGGTACCTGCACATATTTGCAGCACAATCATTGGTTTATGATCCCCCATTTGCCGCCTAGGGCGGGCAACCAGAGTCTCAGGGGCTACTATCTATATGGAGCACACCTAGCGCATGCCTCATAGCCAAAAAATAGTGTATTCTTTACTACATACCTCAAAGCCTCTGAGCAGGCTTGTAAATGCTTCATTCAAGCCGCTTGTAGCGGATGAAATCTTCTTGAGCACCGCGCTCATTAATGAGCGGTGCTCCTCCGAGAGCGCAGCTCGCTCCAGTAGGTCTGTCAGTACGTCCGGCCGGACATTGAACTGTGCCAGACCCTTTCCATCACCCCCCGTGGGAGCCAAACGCTGCGGGCTCAGGGCGGCTGACGCATTGGCTTCCGGCTTGAGTAGATCCGGACTCCTCCGTGACGACACCTCGGTGTCGCCCGCTTCATGAGTCGGAGAGGCGGGTGGGGTCTCGCTCTCCATCATCTCCGGAGGAAGATCCCCTAAAGACAAACTCTGTTGAGAAGAGCTGCTAGCCGGACTACACAAGATGAATCCTGGTTATTGATCTGGGAGAAGCACAGTACCTTCCAAATTAACGATTGACTTACAGCTCGGTGGAGGGCTGGCCCGTTGGCGGGCATGACACGGTGAGGGAGCCCGTTGGGGCAAGCCCCCCTGGGGATACCTTTTTCCCTGGTTTGGGCATCTCCGCCTCCAAGTCCTTGGAGGCAGCCCTCTTCTTCCCACGCGGGGAGGAGGCCTTAGCCTCCCCTTCCCGACTATCCTCCTTAGGGGAGGTAACAATTCCCCCAGTTCAGATGCGTAGCCTGTGGAGTTCGGTTTCTTCGTTCTTCCCCTTGTCTTTCCCTGAGGGCATTCTGCTGAGTACCCGGTCAAGCATCTTGGCCATGGTGGGACCAGGCGAGCCTTCGGGAAGTGGCGCCGGACATCTGATTCTCTCCTCCTTGCTGAGCCATTCCTGGCCACGGATGATTTTCAGAATAAACAATTATGACAAATGCAAAACAAGGTGTCCGGTATCAAGGCTACTTACTTGGGTATCTAGGCGATTGCAGCTTAGGCCCGCATCCTCAGTGGTGTCCGGACACTCTACTTTCGGTCCTAAGAATAATTTGCACATCCCTTCGAGGCTCAAGCCGAAGAAGTGCTTAACAGTCCGCGGACCCTCCGGATTGAACTCCCACATCCGGAGAGGCCGGCGTTGGCATGGGAACATCCGTCGAATTAACATCACTTGCATTATGCTGACAAGGTTAATGTCCCTCTCAAGAAGCTCTTAGATACGGCTCTGCAGTACTGGTACATCGCCAGCAGGCCCCCAATTCTGTCCTACGTCGGTCCAAGATGCTAGTTGTGACGGAGGGCCCGAGCGGAACTCGGGGGTGGCCACCCACTTTGTGCCTCTGGGAGTCGTGACATAAAACCACCTCCGTTGCCATACATCGGATACTTTTGGGAAAGAACCCTCTGGCCATGGGCCATCGGCATTCCTGCTTATTACGGCACCTCCACACTCCGCATGTTGCCCCTCGATCATCTTTGGCTTCACATTGAAGGTCTTATGCCATAAGCCGAAGTGTGGGATGACATGGAGGAAGGCCTCGCACACTATAATGAACGACGAGATATGGAGGATGGCGTCCGGAGCTAGATCATGAAAATCCAACCCATAATAAAACATGAGCCCCCTCACAAAAGGATCGAGGGTGAGGCCCAAGCCACAGAGGAAGTGGGGAACAAACATGACGCACTCATTGGGCTCCGTTGTAGGGATGACCTGGCCTGGAGCAGGAAGCCTGTGCCGGATGTCGGCGATCAGATATCCGACCTCCCTAAGCTTCGCGATGTCTTCCTCTTGGATCGGGGAGGCCACCCACCGGCCTTGAGGGTCGGATCCGGACATATTGGAGGATCTGGGGTGTTGGAGCTTAGGTCTCGGGTGTTAGAACTCGAGGTGCGAGAAGGCGCGAGTAAGGTGGAAAAGAGGCATAGGCCTCGACCCCTTTATAAAAGGGGTGAATATCAAGAGTCCCCGGTGTGACCGTTTGAGGCTTATCTAAAAACACACGGAGTTATACCAACGGCCGTCATGGGGTCATGCACGCCCATATTAATGGAAAATCCCGTAATAAGAGGAACACGATCTCTGCCTCTACAGGACGTGCCAATAAAACCGCCTCGCAACACGAGTCGAGGTGGGGCAAGAAATGCCGGTTCGCGTTGGACCAGGCCACGATGCAAGGGCACGACGTACGTCGATTGCCCGCAGATCAAATTTATGCTATGTTCCCCACAATGGTAAGTGAAGATCATCTTGCAGATCCGGACACGGTCTACGTGTTCGATAATTACTTTGGAGTATTCGGAGGAGGAACCCGCCTTGCAATGCCGAAGACAAGACTGCGCGCCGGACTATCGTCATTGAAGCCTGGTTCAGGGGCTACTGAGGGAGCACTAGATAAGGGGGTATCCGGACAGCCGGACTGTATACATCATCCGGACTATTGAAGCGTGAAGATACAAGACTTCGGCCCGTGTCCGGATGGGACTCTCCTTTGCGTGGAAGACAAGCTTGGCGATCCGGATATTGTGTTTCCTTGCTTGTAACCGACTCCATGTAAACCCTAGCCCTCTTCGGTGTCTATATAAACCGGAGAGGTTGGTCCTTAGAAGGCCGATCACAATTACAATCATACCATCATAGGCTAGCTCTTAGGGTTTAGCCTCTACGATCTCGTGGTAGATCTACTCTTGTACTACTCATATCTTTAATATTAATCAAGCAGGAAGTAGGGTTTTGCCTCCATCGAGAGGGCCCGAACCTGGGTAAACATTGTGTCCCTTGCTTCCTGTTACCATCAGCCTAGACGCACAGATCGGGACCCCCTACCCGAGATCCGTCGGTTTTGACACCGACAGTGGGGAAAGTGAGTGTGTAGGTGTGGCTGTCCAAAATATCTAGCTGGTCCCAATTTACTAATGGCGCACCACCTACATATGCGCCATTAGTAACCCTGGTTACTAATGGCGCACCAGCTGGTGGTGTGCCATTAGTAGTTTTGCAAAAAAAAAATAGTAGTGGCGCACTGTGTGGCTGGTGCGCCATTACTAGTTAAAACTAGTAATGGCGCACTGTGCCCTGGTGCGCCATTAGTATTTTTGGGAAAATAAAAAAAATTGTTACTAGTGGCGCACCATGGGTCTGGTGCGCCATTACTGTCTATCACACTAATGGCACACCTACACATGGTGCGCCACTGCTATATAGTAGTGGCGCACCACATGTCTGGTGCGCCATTAGTGGCCATATCATCTATAGCCCTTTTCCTAGTAGTGTATGATAGAGAAACTGCTGGCTAATCCTTATGCAGGAGATGGAACATTACATCCTGATATGCATCTAATCTATGTGGATGATGTATGTGGATTATTTAAGCTTGCAGGTTTTCCTGAGGATGAAGTCAAGAAGAAGGTCTTCCCTTTATCTTTGAAGGAGGCATTGACATGGTGTAGGCTATGTGATGATATTGGATCTGGGAACTACAACCGATTGAAATTGGAATTTCATCAGAAGTTTTATCCCATGCATCTGGTTCATCGTGATTGGAATTATATTTATAATTTTTTGCCTCGTGAAGGAGAAAGTATTGCTCAAGCTCGGGGGAGGCTTAAGTCAACGTTATATTCATGCCCCAATCATGAGCTCTCAAGAGAAATTATTATTCAGAATTTTTATGCTCGGCTTTCTCGTAATGATCAATCCATGCTCGATACTTCTTGCACTAGTTCTTTTATGAAGAAGACTATTGAATTCAAATGGGATTTATTGGAAAGAATTAAACACAACACTCAAGATTGGGAACTCGATGAAGGTAATGAGTCAGGTATAAACCTTAAGTTTGATTGTGTTAAATCTTTTATGGATACCGGTGCTTTTCATGAATTTAGCACTAAATATGAACTTGACTCTGAGATAGTAGCTTCTTTTTGTGAATCTTTTACTACTCATGTTGATCTCCCTAAGGATAAGTGGTTTAATATAATCCTCACATTGAAGTAAAAGTAGTAGAACCTATTAGAGTTGAAGAAGAAATTGTTACTTGTAATGTTGATCCTATTTTTCCTACTGCTTATATTGAGAAACCACATTTTCCTGTTAGGATAAGTGATCATGCTAAAGCTTCAGTTGTGGTTTGTAAGAGTAATACTAGAACACCTACACCCCCTGAACAAATTAAAGTTGAACCTAGTATTTCTATGGTTAAAGATCTCTTGGTTGATAATATTGATGGGCATGTTATTTATTTCTGTGATGAAGCTGCAAGAATTGCTAGACCCGATATTAAAGAAAAACATAGACCTATTGTTGGCATGTCTATTGTTTCTGTTAAAATAGGAGATCATTCTTATCATGACTTATGTGATGTGGGTGCTAGTGTGAGCGCAATTCCTTTTACTTTATATCAAGAAATTATGAATGATATTGCACCTGCTGAGATGGAAGATATTGATATTACTATTAAGCTTGCCAATAGAGATACTATATCACCAATTGGGATTGTTAGAGATGTTGAAGTCTCGTGTGGGAAAATAAAATACACTGCTGATTTTCTTGTTCTTGGTTCCCCACAATTTGCCTGTTGAAATCCCTTGAGATCCTCCTCCATCCAAGGGTGACCCCGTGTTTGAGCTAAAACAATTACTTGATACTTTGAAATATGCTTATCTTGATGAAAAGAAGATATATCCTGTTATTATTAGTGCTAACCTTTCCAAACATGAAGAAAATAATTATTGAAAACTTTGAAAAAACACTGTGCCGCTATTGGATATACTCTTGATGATCTTAAGGCCATTAGTCCCACTCTATGTCAGCACAAAATTAATATGGAGCCTGACGCTAAACAGGTTGTTGATCATCAACGGCGGTTAAATCCTAAGATGAAAGAAGTGGTAAGAAATGAAATGCTAAAGCTTCTGCAGGTAGGTATAATCTATCCTATTGCTGAGGAGATGGGTAAGTTCCGTTCGTTGTGTCCCTAAGAAGGGAGGTATTACTCTTGTTCCTAACGATACGAATGAATTGATTCCACAAAGAATTGTTACAGGTTATAGAATGGTAATTGATTTTCACAAATTAAACAAAGCTACTAGAAAAGATCATTACCCCCTACCTTTTATTGATCAAATGCTAGAAAGACTGTCCAAACATACACATTTTTGCTTTCTAGATGGTTATTCTATTTTTTCTCAAATACTTGTGTCAAAAGAGGACCAAAAACAGACCATTTTTACTTGCCCTTTCAGTACTTTTGCTTATAGACATATGCCTTTTGGTTTACGCAATGCACCTACTACCTTTCAAAGATGTATGACTACTATATTCTCTAACTTTTGTGAAAAGGTTGTTGAGGTTTTCATGGATGATTTCTCCGTTTATGGAACTTCTTTTGATGATTGCTGAAGGAACCTTGATCGAGTTTTGCCGAGATGTGAAGAAACTAATCTTGTTTTGAATTGGGAGAAGTGTCACTTTATGGTTAATGAAGGTATTGCCTTGGGCATAAAATTTCTGAAAGAGGTAGTGAAGTTGATAAAGCTAAAGTAGATGCTATTAAAAAGATGTCAGATATGAAAGGTATAAGAAGTTTCCTTGGTCATGTTGGTTTCTATAGGAGGTTTATTAAAGACTTCTCTAAAATTTCTAGGCCTCTCACAAATCTCTAGCAAAAAGATGTTCTTTTTGTTTTTGATGATGATTGTGTAGAAGCATTTGAAATACTTAAGAAAGCCTTGATTTTTGCTCCTACTGTTCAACCACATGATTGGAATTTACCCTTTGAAATTATGTGTGATGCTAGTGATTATGCTGTTGGTGTTGTTCTAGGGAAAAGAGTTGATAAGAAATTGAATGGTATTCATTATGCTAGTAAAACTCTAGACAGTGCCCAGAGAAATAATGCTACTAATGAAAAAGAATTTTTAGCAGTTGTTTTTCCTTGTGACAAGTTCAGATCCAATATTGTTGATTCCAAAGTAACTGTTCACACTGATCATGCTGCTATTAAATATCTTATGGAAAAGAAAGATGCTAAACCTAGAATTATTAGATGGGTTCTCTTGCAGCAAGAATTTGATTTGCATATTATTGATAGAAAGGGAGTTGAGAACCCCGTTCCAGACAACTTGTCTAGGTTAGAAAATGTTCTTGAGACCCATTGCCTATTGATGATAGCTTTCCTGATGAGCAATTAATTGTCATAAATGCTTCTCGTAATACTCCATGGTATGCTGATTATGCTAATTACATTGTTGCGAAATTTATACCACCTAGTTTCACATACCAGCAAAAGTAAAAGATTTTCTATGATTTAAGACATTACTTTTGGGATGCCCCGCGCCTTTATAAAGGAGTAGATGATGTTATTAGACGTTGTGTACCTGAGCATGAACATGAATAGATCCTACGCAAGTGTCACTCCAAGGCTTATGGAGGACACCATGCTGGAGATAGAACTGCGCACAAGGTATTGCAATCTGGTTTTTATTGGCCTACTCTCTTCAAGGATGCTCCTAAGTTTGTCTTGTTTTGTGATGAATGCCAGAGAATTGACAATATTAGTAGACGACAGGAAATGCCTATGAATTATTCACTTGTTATTGAACCATTTGATGTTTGGGGTTTTGATTATATGGGACCTGTTGGGGATATAACTCCTAGTTATGACCCGCCTAGGAGGGGTCGGGTCATGCCATTGGCGACTTAAGCATGAAGCTGGCGGTTCATGGATCAAGCTTATTGAAGGCCCAAGGCCCGGAGGTGACTCAAGGCCCAAAGGTGTGAACCGCCAGGAGATGACTTGTTTTGTAAGGCAAGCTTAGATAGAAACCGAGCTGGTCACATTTGTGTGAGCCGGTCGAGACTCTGTAAGCTGTCGGCATCAACCTGTATATAAAGGGGTGACCCGGCGGCAAGTTAACTCAAGAAACAATCAATCATGCACTAGGTCAAGCGCATTCGCTCCCTGGTAATCGAAACCCAAGCAATACAACCAAAAGCAGGAGTAGGCTTTTACCTCATTGAGAGAGGCCGAACCTGGGTAAAATCACTGTATCATTTGTCCCGTTCAACCCCTTTAAGCTAACCTTGTTGCTATGGCTCCACACCTAAGTCCTTTTGCTAGGGCATCTGCCGTGTTAAATCCACGACATTTGGCGCCCACCATGGGGCCAAAGGATGGTGGTTTCGAGTTCTTGAAGGGAAGCTTCTCAGGGATCAAGGGATACGCCATGGGCCGGATGACCAAGAGTCACCACGGAAAAATCTACATCGATGACGCAGGCTGGGGTCCCGAGGCCGTGCGACAGCCTGGTTTTTGCCCTCTTTTCTTTGTTTGGTTTTCAGTTCAGTTGGTTTTGAATTTGGAGTTTTGAATCATTTCATTTGGACTTAACCACTTGGGTACCCCTTGATTTTCACCCCAAGTGTTCCCTCTCCTCCTCACAACCATCATTTCACCCCTGGTCCAACCCAAAAATATTGTTTAGAATATTTTTCTTAAATGAAAAATATTCATTTTGACCTCTAAAACCCTAGCTAACCCTTTGAGTTCCAAAGCAACCCTAATTTTTATTGCCCCAAAATTCCTGAGAAAAATCCCAATTATTCTTTGGACCCTAGGGCACCTTTCTGAGCAAAAATATTTCACCATGCTTTGGAATATTTTGGCTACAGAAAATAAAGTCATTTCTGGACAGAAATGGTAGTTTCTACAGCAACTACCTTTTTAGTAGCTCCATTGTAGATGGTTTTTCCTGTGCCCATTTACCTTAGTAAGAGTAAGCAAAACCCCAAAGCTCAGCCCTTGACTCCCACTGGTTTGACCATAGTAACTCGCCAAAGTTACTCTCTAGTAACTTGTTAGCAGCACAAATTTATTTCTACTGCGCCTGGAACCTAACCAAACCGTGGTAACAACTCAGTTTACTAAGGACTACACGCCAGACATCCTTGTTAGTGCGTAGGGTGGCCTGATGTCACGGTTCACGCGGTGACCGCGTTCGTCCGAGCATGCTGGCATGCACACGCTTCTGCATCTTGCCGCCGCCTGCTGAGCGCGTGCTCGCTGCCCAGCCGGCCAGAGCATGCCACACCTCGCCACCATCCTTGTCTCCACCTCCATAACTCCCTCCTGCCGCTGGCCGACGTCGGAGCTCGCCGCAGCGAGCACGGTCACGGTCCAGCCAACGGCACAGTGTGCGGCGCACTGTGTTCATCGCTTTCCTCCTCGCTCCTGTGCTCGTCCGCACTAACGCACAGTTCCTGCGTGACCTCCGTCGTCTTCTCCCTCTCTCTCTGGCGCCGTTCGTCGTCGGGCGCCGTGGACAGGCGTCCTTCGGCGGAGCCCGAGCCCTCCTCGCCGCTCGTCTATAAAATCAGCCACCCGCAGCGTCTTGGAGCACCCACAGCCACTCCCACTTCCTCCTCGATCCAGTAGAAGCCGTAGCACGGCCGGGCAGGCCGCGGGCTGCCGTCCCGGAGCCGAGTTCGCCGACGATGCCCTCCGGATCGTTCCCGCAGCTCCGGCCCCTCCCAAGCCAAGGCGACCGCGCCAGGGCCTCCGCCACTCCTCCATGAAGCCAACTCACCCATCTGGAGCCCCTCGAGCCGCCCCAAGCCGCCGTCATCTTCATCTCTGGCAACATCCGCCCTCTGCCTCTGCTGGAGAGGTTGATTCCGACGCCGTCTGGTCACCGCTAGCTACGCTACGGGTACGGGCAGGTGCACAAACATCTCCTCCATCGATCCCTCCCTCCCGTTTGACTCCAAGAAGCCTCCTCGCCGGCGTGTTCTCCGGTGAAGCGCCGCCTCTCCCCTGTTTCCCTCAACCCTCCCTCCGGCCTGACTAGCAGGGGCCGCTAGTCAGCCACTCATTAAGCGCGCGAAGCGGTATGAGTGGTGGCACCCTGGGTGTTTACGCTTTCGACGTCACCCCCCTGTTTATTTATTTCAAATTCATTTAAATCCAGGAAACTTCAAATGGCCATAACGTTTTATATAAGTCCAAATGATTGATTCTTTTTGCATTGTGTTCTGTGTCCAAAAATCTAATAGCACCCAAAAGATGGGATTTTTCCTTGCTGTCTAGATTTTCTGGTAATTTTCAAAAGGTTTCTTGATATTTTCTTTTTGTGGTTTTGATTATTTTCAGAAGAGCCAGCTTGTCTTGAGGATCACCAGGAGCTTTGTGAACCTCATCAGCACTAAGGCAAGCCACAATAATATTTTCATAGTGCCACTTCTATATTTGTGATTTTCCTACTTGAACTTATGAATATTTATGCATTTAAAATTAGTTTTATAATGAGAATATTCTGTTGGATACTTGCCATGCTAAAATACTTGAATTACAGAATGTTTGAAGTGAATTTTGTTGGTAAGCTAAGGAGAACTTAGTTGCAAGTAATGAATAAAGGATATGGTGGTAAAGTTTAGTAATTAGTTTAATTATTATGTTTGCATGATGAAAAATGATGAGATTGCTAGAAATGATTCTGGTGTAAGTGAGTTGTGATCTTAACCAGAGTAGTAGCATGAGTTGATGATGGCTCCATAGGAGCGTGGTTGATTCAATTATTTGCATGGTTATGTGATGCATGTGTTAAGTGATGCATAGTATGGCATTATGACACCGGTTATTTTCACATTAAGTTGAACCTGATTAATAACTCAATTTGAATATGATGTTGACCGGGTCATGGTACCGCTGAAATGAGTCTTTCCCAGTGCAACCACATTTGTCGGTATGGGACAGCCTTAATGCGTTTCATTGTCGTGCCTCTGGTCGGTGCCTCCATTTAGGGAAGGTTATGGGCGTGATGTACCCTGGCCCGGTAAGCAAGCATAACCTTGTGTGCCCGTTGTTAAGTTAAGTTTTGGTACCGGGTCCCAGAGTGGATCGTGGCCACGACGGTGCTCGAGGTGTCTGGAGGTAGATACGGGGCCACCCAGGACTAGCCCGATGGGGTCTGATTCAGAATGGCCGGGAGAATGTCATGACAATGAAATGGTTTCATCGAAATGCTGCTGGTCCACCCGAATGGGAGTGCGAGGCCATGGGTTCCATAGTGTGGGTAGAATGTACTAACCTCTGCAGAGTGTTTTCAATCTATCGATAGCCGAGACCACGGATACGGACACGCTCGGAAGTAGGGTACACCATGGGTCAACACTTAATAAAATTTGCACACTAAGTTTGCACTAAGGATGGACGTGAGGCCATCGTGTTGAGGTGGACCATGAGTTGGTCGGGTGGTGATCGCCTGAAGGGTCACGGACCATGAGTTGGTCGAGTGGTGATCGCCGAAAGGATCACAAAATGTGTTTTTAAGATTATCATGTTGTGGTCTAGAAATGGTTGTCGGTGTCAAAACTGGCGGATCTCGGGTAGGGGGTCCCGATCTGTGCGTCTAGGCTAATGGTAACAGGAAGCAAGGGACACAATGTTTACCCAGGTTCGGGCCCTCTCGATGGAGGTAAAACCCTACTTCCTGCTTGATTAATATTGAAGATATGAGTGTACAAGAGTAGATCTACCACGAGATCGTAGAGGCTAAACCCTAAGAGCTAGCCTATGATGGTATGATTGTAATTGTGATCGGCCTTCTAAGGACCAACCTCTCCTGTTTATATAGACACCGGAGAGGGCTAGGGTTTACATGGAGTCGGTTACAAGGAAGGAAACACAATATCCGGATCGCCAAGCTTGTCCTCCACGCAAAGGAGAGTCCCATCCGGACACGGGCCGAAGTCTTGAGTCTTGTATCTTCACGCTTCAATAGTCCGGACAATGTATATAGTCCGGCTATCCGGATACCCCCTAATCCAGGACTCCCTCATTAGCCCCTGAACTAGGCTTCAATGAGGATGAGTCCGGTGCGCAGTCTTGTCTTCGGCATTGCAAGGCGGGTTCCATCTCCGAATACTCCAAGGTAATCATCGAACACTTGAGTCGTGTCCGGATCCACAAAATAATCTTCACATACCGCTGTAGAGAGAATGATATTTCACAAATGCAATCTGCTGACAACTTTTTAGACAACGCGACGTGTCATTACGGTCGGGTCATTATTCGAACCGTTTTCCTACAACCAGCCACAACGCATATTGCAAGGCGGTTTCCTTGACACGTCTTGTCAAAGCAGAGATCGTGTCCCCTTATCACGTGATTCTCATCAATACGGGTATGGGTAATCCCACCACGCCATCAATCGTGGCGCTTGGGAAGCAAGCGATCCCCAACGGGCAAGTGGGGAGGCGCACCACTTTCGTCGCCTCTATAAAGGGATAAGATTTCCCCATTTTTACCCACGCCTTCTTCCTCCTTTGCCCACTCTTGCCCCCTCGATCTCCAACGCCCAAGCCCAAGTCATCTCCGCACAGCTAAACATGTCCGGAGCAGGAGGCAAGTGGGTGGCTTCCACCGTCAAGGAGAAGCATATCGCAAATCTTCGGGCGGCCGGATACTTGGCCGCAGACATAGCGCACCGGCTACCGGATGCCGGGCAGGTCATTCCGACCCCAGGACCCCACGAGAGGGTTGTGTTTGTCGCCCACTTCGTCCGTGGACTGGGATTTCCACTTCATCCCTTCGTCCGCGGGATCATGTTCTACTACGGGCTAGTTTTCCATGATCTAGCCCCGAATTTCATCCTCAACATCTCGGCATTTATCATCGTATGCGAGGACTTCCTCCGCATCAAGCCTCAGTTTGGCTTGTGGCTGCAAACCTTCTGCGTGAAGCCAAAGATCGTGAGCGGCCAACAAGCGGAGTGCGGAGGGGCCATGGTGGGCAAGATGCCTAACGTCACCTGGCTTGACGGCTCCTTTGCGGAAACCGTGATGGGGTGGCAGTCGGGGTGGTTCTACATCACCCGGCCGCGTGACGCCAACTGGGCGGCGGCCCCGAGTTCCGATCCGGCACCCCCATGCGGCTCACCTCTTGGGAAAGGAAGGGCCTGTCCTGGGGTGAATCTACAGAGCTGACCGGATTCAAAACCTGCATCAAGAGCATGAAGGACAAGAACATCAAGCTTGTCAATGTGATCCTGGTCATGCTCGTTCGCCGGATTCTGCCGTGCCAAAGGCGGGCATTCAATCTGTGGGAGTTTGTCCCGGCCGAACACCAGATGCTTCAGAGGCTTTACGGCATGAAGCACAAAGACGCGTGGAAGGCGTTGTTCAAGGCCTATGAAGTACCTCCTCCCACATCCGAGGACCGTGGGCTCCACGCCGCGCGGCCTCCCAGTAAGGTGAGTTTTCAGGCTATCACCGGATTCAGTTCTTCCCAGTATATTCATGGTGGAGTCTTAAGTAATTGTGCATATTTGTTCAGGATTATGTGGAGATAGCGGAGCAGATTGACTGTCCGTCTCCACTGCCAGAAGGCCCAGCTAATGCTCTCTTAACGGAGATGCTGGTCCCGGCGCCTTACAAGGTGCCGGAGAAGAAGACCGAGAAGAAGGCCTCAGGGATCCGAAAAGGTCTCCGGCGTAAGGTTGTGCCTGAAGCCTCGTCCGAAGACGACGAGGCACACTCCTCCCACGAAGGGGAGGAGGAAGAAGAAGAAGACGCCCCATCCGGAAAGGATGAAGGGCCTGGGGAGGCGGACCAGGGGGCCGGAAAAGGCCCTCGGCGTAAGGCTGTCATACCCACGTCGTCTGACGACGACGAGACAGATTCCTCCCGCGAAGGCGGGGGGAAGCAAGAAGAAATTCTACCTCCCCGCACTTGGGAGGAGAAAAAGAGAAAAGCCGCCCCGGAAGGGGAGGCTGGGACGTCCAAGAAGGGAAAGGTGTCCCTTCCGGACTACTCCGCCACGACCGCTCTCAGCGAGGAGGGGTGGATGCCCAGGGGGAGCCCCCAGTGCGATCGTAAGTGTCTGCTCTCTATCATGAGTTCAATCCATAGCTTTTTTATAATGCCGAACATATATACAGTCCGGCCAGGGCTCATCCCGAGGTATCTTCTTCCGGGTCCCTGAGCGATTCGGAGATGAATTCGCTTCCGACGGCCACTACTCCTCAGCCCGCGGATGACACGGAGGTGTTGTCCCGAAGGCTCCCAGAGCGGGGGGAGGTGACTCTAGAGACGCCCCAAGGCGGGATTCCAGATGTCGGACACGTGGGGTTCAAGATCCCTGCGGATCGTGTCGATGAGGGCCACAATAGGCCGGGCTATCAGCCGAACACTGTTCCGGAACCTTCAATGGTTCCGGACTCAGGCGGGCAGCCCCTCGTTAGGGAGGGCGAGCCGTCCGCGTCGAGGACTTCCGTTGCACCCGAGGCGCCGGATTGTCTGCTGGAAGCGCTTCGCAGCGCTTCCATAGATGAAGAGCACCATACTCTTATGAGTGCAGTGATTCAGAAGGTTTCGTCCTTCAAGAGCGGACTAACCGAAGCTTGCACCAGCCTCCTGACAGGCTTTGAGGTGAGTGATAAAAATGTGTGAAATTACCACCCGATAGGTAGTAGCCCCTGATACTCTGTTTGGTGTTCGGAAAGAAAAACCAAACGGAGGGTCAATTATAATCCGCAGGACTCTAATAATAAATATTCATGTGAATAAGCAGGCTGTGCTGCTTGCCGCTGCTGCCCGCATAGCCGAGGTTGCCGCACTAAAGCGGGACCTGGAGCAGGCACAGGGAGAGCTCGACCTTATGAAGAGGCAGCTCGAAGAGAACAAGGGTATGTGATTCCCCGCTCTTATGTAATTAAGGATAGACAAAATTGGTTAGTCTAACGCCAAAGCGTCGTGACTGTGTAATAGGGGCCACCGCCGAAGTGGCGTCCCTGAAGAAAGTGTTGTCCGAGGCCGAAGACAAGGCGTCCTTGGAGTGCAAGGAGCGCGAAAAGCAAAGTGCTAGAGTTGGCGAGGTACAGCAAGAGCTCCGGGACCTCGGCAAGAAGTACGAGTCCGTGGAGCATGATCTGAAGATGAAAGAGGCCGAGCTTGTGAAGGCCCTTGTGAATATGAACGACGCCAAGGCCGAAGCCGAGAAGGCACAGCAGGAAATCCAGGAGGCAAAAAAGATAGCGGCGGGCAAGAAATTCTTTATGCAAAGCAAACATGTAGAGGAGGCGTTTCTTTTACTTACTCGAATTCGGAGCTCTCCAGGGGCATTCGCAGATCTGCCACGCAGCGATCGATGCCAGCGAGTTCTACCGCGCCCAAGAGGGAGCTCAACGGAGAAGCTTTTCTGGTCCCGGATGTCTTTGGGCCGAACACCCAATGGCTCTGAGTGACCAACTGAAATAGTTGGTCGAACTCCATAGGGCGGCCAAGCTGGCTATGAAAGATTTCATAGTCCGGATGTGGCTTGGTGAGCTCCTGCCCACTAGCTACTTCGGCCTGATCAAGCGGATGGTGGATGCCTGTCCGCGGCTTGAAATGATCAAGCGATCCGTTTGCATTGAGGGTGCCCGCCGGGCCTTTTCCAACGCGAAGGTGCATTGGGGCAAGCTGGATGCGGAGAAGTTGGTGAAGGACGGGCCGCCAGAGGGCAAGGCGCATCGCCATCCCGAGATGTACTATGATGGCACGATGAAGGGTGCTCGTCTCGTGGCCGATGAATGTACCAAGGACACTATTTTACAATGAATTCACTTCTGTCATGTTTGTAATTTAAAGACGAAGTTACTAGTGCTATGTAGCACTGTTTGATTTAAAATATTACCTTCTGTGCGGCTGTTTATAAAATTCTGAAAGTAGGCCAGTCGTCGGCTTCCGCCCCCACGTAACTAGTACTAGGGTGTTCGTGGAAAACCCGGACACTCTTTATCCAAATGTTTGGTCCCTTAAGGAGGTGTCCGGCGCAGCGAACAAGGCAATCGGACTATGCGGCTTTATAACTTTCACTTGGCCATAGAAGTCTACAATTTTAAATTTCGGCGAAGCCCCTAGAATCAGGAAGGCCGAATTGGGGCGCTATATACACCTAGATCGGACGAATCTGATTTATCGCCTAAAGCGGAAAAATCTTCAAGGATTTTAAGACCTCTTGAACAGCGAGCAGCTCTCGCCACATCATGTCGGTCAGTTTTCGGCTTTCTCTACTGAGGTGCTCGTCCGGAAGAACCGGGACACAATCGCAGTAGTTCTCCCTGCGCTACCTTAGCCGATATAACGGAACGTAAGGTACCAAAACAAGGGAGCCGGGCTAACCCAACTGTAGACCCAAGACATCATTCGGAGCTGATGCATATAGTGTTATAAGTTCGGGGTGCCGCACTGTTGAAAGTGTTCGGACTTTACTTGCCGTATTACGGGGCGCCATGAAAAGCCACTGGCAAACTGACCGTACCAAGGTGTACGGATGCAATATCAAATAAACATTTATAAGAAAAAAATGCTCAAATAAGAGTAATAAGCTGACGCTATATATGATCTCCCATTAATGAATAATACGTTTAAGCGTATGTTTACAATGGATGCATTAAGCGGAGATAAATAGGACTATTTGACATGTCCTATCCAGGGGCAGGCCGCGTACAGATAGATAAAACAAGTATAACGATCGTAAATGGATTCCACCTGGGTATTTCCTTCTGTGCGCAACACCTGTTGCCTCCTTGGTTTTCTCTCCTATGTGTGTCCATCAATCCGGCTCTTCTGAAGAGGCTGCACTAAAGGAATGTCATGAAAGGTAAAAGGGAAAGATTATGAAGGCATGTAGCGGTTACCCGCACTATTGACTGAGTCGTTGTTGCGCCTCCGCCTACGCCCATGGTATCTTGAGTGCGTAATTTTGTACGCGTGGCACGAATGCTGCTTTAATGGGGCTTGAGCGGGGGCCGGACTGCTAGTCGCGCTCTTGGCGTGCTTGATGATCCTGTTGTGGGGTGCTCCGGACTCTCTTGACGGTGCTCGAAGTTATTGTTGTCGGATTGGTTTGTCGGAGTAGGCCACATTGTACTTCCACCGCGAGGGCTGAAGTATGCTCCTTTGTTCGGAGAGAGCGGTCCATGTTTCCGTTGACAGTTATGACCCCGTGTGGACCTGGCATCTTGAGCTTGAGGTATGCATAATGTGGTACCGCATTGAATCTAGCAAATGCGGTTCGTCCCAGCAGTGCGTGATAACCACTGCGGAAAGGGACGATATCAAAGATTAACTCTCCGCTTCGGAAGTTATCCCGAGATCTGAAGACCACTTCCAATGTTATAGAGCCCGTACAACGGGCCTCTACTCCAGGAATCACGCCTTTAAAGGTGGTTTTGGTGGGCTTGATCCTTGAAGGGTCAATGCCCATTTTGCGCACTGTGTCCTGATAAAGCAGGTTCAGGCTGCTGCCACCGTCCATAAGGACTCACATGAGGTGAAATCCGTCGATGATTGGGTCTAAGACCAATGCGGCTGAGCCGCCGTGACGGATGCTAGTAGGATGATCCCTACGATCAAAGGTGATTAGACAAGCTAACCATGGGTTGAACTTGGGGGCGACTGGCTCCATCGCGTAGACGTCCCGTAGTGCCCGCTTCTGTTCCCGCTTGGGTATGCGAGTGGCGTAGATCATGTTCACCGTTTTCACCTGGGGGGAAATTTCTTCTGTCCCCCCGTGTTCGGACGCCGGGGCTCCTCATCATCGTCGCTGTGCAGCCCCTGTTGGAAATATGCCCTAGAGGCAATAATAAATTAGTTATTATTATATTTCCTTGTTCATGATAATCATTTATTATTCATGCTATAATTGTATTGACCGGAAACAGCGATACATGTGTGGATACATAGACAACACCATGTCCCTAGTAAGCCTCTAGTTAACTAGCTCGTTGATCAATAGATGGTTACGGTTTCCGACCATGGACATTGGATGTCATTGATAACGGGATCACATCATTAGGAGAATGATGTGATGGACAAGACCCAATCCTAAGCCTAGCACAAAGATCGTGTAGTTCGTATGCTAAAGCTTTTCTAATGTCAAGTATCTTTTCCTTAGACCATGAGATCGTGCAATTCCGGATACCGTAGGAGTGCTTTGGGTGTATCAAACGTCACAACGAATCGGGTGACTATAAAGGTGCACTACAGTATCTCCGAAAGTGACCATTGGGTTGACACGGATCAAGATCGGATTTGTCACTTCGTAAACGGAGAGGTATCTCTGGCCCACTCGGTAGGACATCATCATATGTGTACAACGTGACCAAGGGGTTGATCACGGATGATGTGTTACGGAACGAGTAAAGAGACTTGCGTAACGAGATTGAACAAGGTATCGGGATACCGACGATCGAATCTCGGGCAAGTGCAATACCGCTAGACAAAGGGAATTGTATACGGATCGATTGAGTCCTTGACATCGTGGTTCATCCGATGAGATCATCGTGGAACATGTGGGAGCCAACATGGGTATCCAGATCCGCTGTTGGTTATTGACCGGAGAACGCCTCGGTCATGTCGCATGATTCCCGAACCCGTAGGGTCTACACACTTAAGGTTCGATGACGCTAGGGTTATAAAGGAAGTTTGTATGTGGTTACCGAATGTTGTTCGAGTCCGGATGAGATCCCGGACGTCACGAGGAGTTCGGAATGGTCCGGAGGTAAAGATTTATATATGGAAAGTTGTTGTTGGGTTCCGAAAAGTTCGGGTTTTTTCGGTATTGTACCGGATGCTTCGAAGGTTCCGGAGGATTCGGAGGGGTCCGGAGGTCCGGAAATTGTTCCACCACGTCCAATACAGTAGCATGGGCTGTAGGGGCGCCCTAGCCATAATGGGCCAAGGGAACCAGCCCCCAAGGCCCATGCGCATGGGAAGGGGAAACCCTAAGGGAGGGCCTCCACTTGACTTGGGAGGCACTCCTCCCCTCTTGGCCGCCCCAAGTCCCATCTAGGGCTGGCCGCACCCCTTGGGGTGGGAAACCCTAAAGGGGCGCAGCCCCTTTCCCCTATATATACTTGAGGTTTTGGGCTGCCCAACACACGAGAACCTCTCCTCTTGGTGCAGCCTGCCTCTCCTCCTCCTCCTCTCCCTTGGTGCTTGGCGAAGCCTGCTGGATTGCCACGCCTCCAACATCACCACCACGCCGTTGTGCTGCTGCTGGATGGAGTCTTCCTCAACCTCTCCTCTCTCCTTGCTGGATCAAGGCATGGGAGACGCCACCGGGCTGTACGTGTGTTGAACGCGAGGTGCCGTCCGTTCGGCACTAGGATCTCCGGTGATTTGGATCACGACGAGTCGACTCCATCAACCCCGTTCACTTGAACGCTTCCGCTTAGCGATCTACAAGGGTATGTAGATGCACTCTCCTTCCCTCGTTGCTGGTTTCTCCATAGATAGATCTTGGTGACACGAGGAAAATTTTGAATTTCTGCTCGCTCCCCAACAAAGGGTATCGAGCTAGGTTTATTGCGTAGATTCTTTGCACGAGTAGAACACAAAGTAGTTGTGGGCGTTGATTTTGTTCAATATGCTTACCGTTACTAGTCCAATCTAGTTTCGACGGTATTGTGGGATGAAGCGCCCGACCGACCTTACACGTACACTTACGTGAGATGTGTTCCACCGATCGACATGCACTTGGTGCATAAGGTGGCTAGCGGTGCCGCCTCCCACTTTAGTCGGAACGGATTCGATGAAAAGGGTCCTTATGAAGGGTAAATAGCAATTGGCATATCACGTTGTGGTTTTATGAGGTAAGAAACGTTCTTGCTAGAACCCATAGCAGCCACGTAAAACATGCAAACAACAATTAGAGGACGCCTAACTTGTTTTTGCAGGGTATGCTATGTGATGTGATATGGCCAAGAAGAATGTGATGAATGATATGTGATGTATGAGATTGATCATGTTCTTGTAATAGGATTCACGACTTGCATGTCGATGAATATGACAACCGGCAGGAGCCCTAGGAGTTGTCTTTATTTATTGTATGACCTGCGTGTCATTAAACAACGCCATGTAATCACTTTACTTTATTGCTAACCGGTAGCCATAGTAGTAGAAGTAATAAGTTGGCGAGACAACTTCATGGAGACACGATGATGGAGATCATGATGATGGAGATCATGGTGTCATGCCGGTGACAATGATGATCATGGAGCCCCGAAGATGGAGATCAAAAGGAGCAATATGATATTGGCCATATCATGTCACTACTATATAATTGCATGTGATGTTTATTATGTTTATGCATCTTGTTTACTTAGAACGACGGTAGTAAATAAGATGATCCTTACAAAAATTTCAAGAAGTGTTCTCCCTAATCGTGCACCGTTGCTACAGTTCGTAAACTTCTAAGCACCACGTGTTAATTGGGTGTGATGGATTCTTACGTTCACATACAACGGGTGTAAGCAAGATTTACACACGCAGAAACACTTAGGGTTAACTTGACGAGCCTAGCATGTGAAGACATGGCCTCGGAACACGGAGACCGAAAGGTCGAGCATGAGTCGTATGGTAGATACGATCAACATGAAGATGTTCACCGATGATGACTAGTCCGTCTCACGTGTTGATCGGACACGGCCTAGTTGATTCGGATCATGTAATCACTTAGATAACCAGAGGGATGTTTATCTGAGTGGGAGTTCATAAGATGAACTTAATTATCCTGAACATAGTCAAAAGTCCTTTTGCAAATTATGTCGTAAGCTCGCGCTTTAGTTCCATTATTTAGATATGTTCCTAGAGAAAATATAGTTGAAAGTTGAAAGTAGCGATTATGCGGACAGTAGAAAGCTTATGTCCTTAATGCACCGCTCAGTGTGCTGAACCCCAAACGTCGTTTGTGGATGTTGCGAACATCGGACATACACGTTTTTGATAACTACATGATAGTTCGCTTAAACGGTTTAGAGTTGAGGCACCAAAGACGATTTTCAAACGTCATGGAACATATGAGATGTTTCGAGGGCTGAAATTGGGATTTCAAGCTCGTGCCCACGTCAAAAGGTATGAGACCTCCGACGATTTTCTTAGCCTGCAAACTAAGGGAGAAAAGCTCAATCGTTGAGCTTGTGCTCAGATTGTCCGAGTGCAACAATCACTTGAATCGAGTGGGAGTTGATCTTCCGGATGAGATAGTGATGTTTCTCCATAGTCATTGCCACCAAGCTGCTAGAGCTTCGTGATGAACTATAACATATCGAGGATAAATATGATGATCCTTGAAGTATTCGCGATGTTTGACACGCGAAAGTAGAAATCAAGTAGGAGCATCAATTGTTGATGGTTGGTGAAACCACTAGTTTCAAGAAGGGCAAGGGCAAGAAGGACACTTCATGAAACGACAAATCAGTTGTTGCTCCAAAGAAGAAACCCAAGGTTGAAACCCAAACCCGAGACTAAGTGCTTCGTAATAAGGGGAACAGCCACGGAGTAGAATTACCCTAGATACTTGGTAGATAAGAAGGCGGGCAAGGTCGATAGAAGTATATTTGATATACATTATGTTAATGTGTACTTTACTAGTACTCCTAGTAGCACCAGGGTATTAGATACCGGTTCGGTTGCTAAATGTTAGTAACTCAAATAAAAGCTACGGAATAAAGGAGACTAGCTAAAGGTGAGTGACGATATGTGTTGGAATTGTTTCCAAGGTTGATATGATCAAACATCGCACGCCCTCTACCATCAAGATTAGTATTAAACCAGAATAATTATCATTTGGTGTTTGCGTTGAGCATAGACTTGATTGGATTATGTCTATCACAATACGGTTATTCATTTAAGGAGAATAATGGTTACTCTATTTATTTGAATAATACCTTCGATGGTCATGCACCTAAAAAAATGGTTTATTGAATCTCGATCGTAGTGATACACATTTTCATGCCAAAAGTATAAGATAGTAATAATAGTACCACTTACTTGTGGCACTGCCATGTAAGTCATATTGGCATAAAACGCATGAAGAAGCTCCATGTTGATGGATCTTTGGACTCACTCATTTTTGAAAAGTTTGAGACATGTGAACCATGTCTATTGGTGTATACGCATGAAGAAACTCCATGCGATGGATCGTTTGGACTCACTTGATTTTGAATCACTTGAGATATGCAAAACATACCACATGGGCAAGATGACCTAAAAGCCTCGGTTTCAATAAGATGGAACAAGATAGCAACTTGTTGGAAGTAACACATTTTGATGTGTGCAGTCCAATGAGTGCTTTGAGGCATGCAGATGAATATCGTTATGTTCTTACTTCACAGATGATTCGAGTAGATGTTGAGTATATTTACTTGATGAAACAAAAGTCTGAATTATTGAATGGTTCAAGCAATTTCAGAGTGAAGTTTAAGATCTTCGTGACAAGAGGATAGAATGTCTATGATATGATCATAGAGATGAATATCTGAGTTACGAGTTTTGGCACACAATTAAGACATTGTGGAAATTGTTTCACAACTAATACCGCCTGGAACACCATAGTGTGATGGTGTGTCCGAACATCATAGTTGCAACCTATTGGATATGGTGCGTACCATGATGTCTCTTATCAAATTACCACTATCATTCATGGGTTAGGCATTAGAGACAACCGCACTCACTTTAATAGGGCACCACGTAATTCCGTTAAGATGACACCGTATGAACTATGGTTTAGAGAAACCTAAGCTGTCATTTCTTAAAAGTTTGGGGCTGCGACGCTTATGTGAAAAGTTTCATGTTGATAAGCTCGAACCCAAAAGCGGATAAAATACGTCTTCATAGGACACCCAAAGCAGTTGGGTATACCTCCTAATTCAGATCCGAAAGCAATAGGGATTGTTTCTTGAATCGGGTCCTTTCTCGAGGAAAAGTTCGTCTCGAAAAGTTGAGTGGGAGGATGGTGGAGACTTGATGAGGTCATTGAACCATCACTTCAACTAGTGTGTAGCAGGGCACGTGAAGTTGTTCCGTGGCACCTACACCAATTGAAGTAGAAGCTTATGATAGTGATCATGAAGTTTCGGATCAAGTCACCGACGTACCTCGTGGGGTGACAAGGATGCGTACTACTTGAGTGGTACAAGAATCATGTCTTGAAGGTCATGTTGCTAGACAACAATGAACCTCGAGCTATGGAGAAGCGATGGTGGGCCCAAATTCCGACAAATGGTTAGAAACCATGAAATCCGAGGTAGGATCCATATATCATAACAAAGCATGGACTTTGGTGGATTTGCCCGATGATCGGCAAGCCATTGAAATAAATGGGTCTTTAAGAAGAAGACGGACATGGACGGTAATGTCACCTTCTATGAAGCTCGACTTGTGGCAAAGAGTTTTCACAAGTTCAAGGAGTTGACTACGATGAGATTTTCTCATCCGTAGCGATGCTTAAGTCCGTCGGAATCATGTTAGCACAAGCTGCATTTATGAAATCTGGCGATGGATGTCAAAACGAGTTTCCTTACCTTTAAGTAAGGAAAGGTTGTATGTGATACAATCGAGAAAAGTTTTGTCGATCCTAAGGATGCTAAAAGGTATGCTAGCTCCAGCGATCCTTCTAAGGACCGGAGTAAGCATCTCGGAGTTGGAATGTGCGCTTTGATGAGATGATCAAAGATTTTGGGTTTATACAAAGTTTATGAGAAACTTGTATTTCCAAAGAAGTGAGTGGGAGCACTATAGAATTTCTGATGAGTATATGTTGTTGACATATTGGTGATCGAAATGATGTAGAATTTTCTGTAAAGCATATAGGGTTAAAGTGTTTTCAAGTGAAAACCTGGATTAAGCTACTTGAACATTGAGCATCAAGATCTATGAGGATAGATCAAAACGCTCAATAGTACTTTCAAATGAGCACATACCTTGACATGATCTTGAAGGTGTTCAAGATGGATCACCAAAGAAGGAGTTCTTGCCGAGATGTAAGGTATGAAGTTAAGAGTTAAAGCTCGACCACGGCAGAAAAGAGAGAAAGGACGAAGGTCGCCCCTATGCTTCAGACGTAGGCTCTATAGTATGCTATGCTGTGTACTGCACTGATGTGTGCCTTGCCACATATCCGGCAAGAGAGTACAAAGGTGATCAAGGAGTGGATCACCGGATAGCGGTCAAAATTATCCTTAGAGGAATAAGGACATGTTTCTCGATTATGGAGGTGATAAAGAGTTGGCGTAAAGGGTTACGCCGATGCAAGCTTTAACACCTATCCGAGTGACTCGAGAAGCAAACCGGATACGTATAGTGGAGCAACCATTTGGAATAGCTCCAAGTGGAGCGTGAAAGCAGCATTTACAATATGACATAGAGAATTGTGAAGTACACACGGATCTGAAAGGTTCGCACCGTTGACTAAAACCTCTCTCACAAGCAAAACATGATCAAACCCGAACTCATTGAGACTTAATCACATGGTGATGTGAACTAGTTTAAGACACTAGTAAACTCTTTGGATGTTGGTCACATGGCGATGTGACTTATCAGTGTTAATCACATGGCGATGTGAACTAGATTATTGACTCTAGTGCAAGTGGGAGACTGTTGGAAATATGCCCTAGAGGCAATAATAAATTAGTTATTATTATATTTCCTTGTTCATGATAATCATTTATTATTCATGCTATAATTGTATTGACCGGAAACAGCGATACATGTGTGGATACATAGACAACACCATGTCCCTAGTAAGCCTCTAGTTAACTAGCTCGTTGATCAATAGATGGTTACGGTTTCTGACCATGGACATTGGATGTCATTGATAACGGGATCACATCATTAGGAGAATGATGTGATGGACAAGACCCAATCCTAAGCCTAGCACAAAGATCGTAGTTCAGATGCTAAAGCTTTTCTAATGTCAAGTATCTTTTCCTTAGACCATGAGATCGTGCAATTCCGGATACCGTAGGAGTGCTTTGGGTGTATCAAACGTCACAACGAATCGGGTGACTATAAAGGTGCACTACAGGTATCTCCGAAAGTGACCATTGGGTTGACACGGATCAAGATCGGATTTGTCACCGATGTAAACGGAGAGGTATCTCTGGGCCCACTCGGTAGGACATCATCATAATGTGCACAATGTGACCAAGGGGTTGATCACGGATGATGTGTTACGGAACGAGTAAAGAGACTTGCGGTAACGAGATTGAACAAGGTATCGGGATACCGACGATCGAATCTCGGGCAAGTGCAATACCGCTAGACAAAGGGAATTGTATACGGGATCGATTGAGTCCTTGACATCGTGGTTCATCCGATGAGATCATCGTGGAACATGTGGAGCCAACATGGGTATCCAGATCCCGCTGTTGGTTATTGACCGGAGAACGTCTCGGTCATGTTCGATGATTCCCGAACCCGTAGGGTCTACACTTAAGGTTCGATGGCGCTAGGGTTATAAAGGAAGTTTGTATGTGGTTACGAATGTTGTTCGAGTCCGGATGAGATCCCGGACGTCACGAGGAGTTCGGAATGGTCCGGAGGTAAAGATTTATATATGGAAAGTTGTTGTTGGGTTCCTAAAAGTTCGGGTTTTTCGGTATTGTACCGGATGCTTCCGAAGGTTCGGAGGATTCGGAGGGGTCCGGAGGTCCGGAAATTGTTCCACCACGTCCAATACAGTAGCATGGGCTGTGGGGGCGCCCTAGCCATAATGGGCCAAGGGAACCAGCCCCCAAGGCCCATGCGCATGGGAAGGGGAAACCCTAAAGGGAGGGCCTCCACTTGACTTGGGAGGCACTCCTCCCCTCTTGGCCGCCCCCAAGTCCCATCTAGGGCTGGCCGCACCCCTTGGGGTGGGAAACCCTAAAGGGGCGCAGCCCCTTTCCCCTATATATACTTGAGGTTTTGGGCTGCCCAACACACGAGAACCTCTCCCTCTTGGTGCAGCCCTGCCTCCTCCTCCTCCTCTCCCTTGGTGCTTGGCGAAGCCTGCTGGATTGCCACGCTCCAACATCACCACCACGCCTTGCGTTGTGCTGCTGCTGGATGGAGTCTTCCTCAACCTCTCCCTCTCTCCTTGCTGGATCAAGGCATGGGAGACGCCACCGGCTGTACGTGTGTTGAACGCGGAGGTGCCGTCCGTTCGCACTAGGATCTCCGTGATTTGGATCACGACAGTCGACTCCATCAACCCCGTTCACTTGAACGCTTCCGCTTAGCGATCTACAAGGGTATGTAGATGCACTCTCCTTCCCCTCGTTGCTGGTTTCTCCATAGATAGATCTTGGTGACACGTAGGAAAATTTTGAATTTCTGCTACGTTCCCCAACAGCCCCTTGTCCTTGTTTTCGGCGCTTATTTTGCCGGCCTGTTTGAATACCCAGCAGTCTCTGTTGGTGTGGTTGGCTGGCTTGTCCGGGGTGCCATGAATTTGGCACGAACGCTCCAGTATACGGTCCAGACTGGACGGTCCCTGATTATTTCTTTTGAACGGCTTCTTCTGCTGATCGGACTTGGATCCGCTGAATCCGGCATTTACTGTCGTGTCTTCAGTGTTGTCGTTGTTTTTCCGTCGCTTATGTCTGTTGTGTCGTGGCTTGCCGTTATTGTCGCGGGCATTCGAAGTGCTAGAATGTGGCGTGGTGCCGCTGCGAGCCAACCAGCTGTCCTCGCCCGCGCAAAAGTGGGTCATTAGTGTTGTGAGCGCTGCCATGGACTTGGGTTTTTCCTGGCCAAGGTGTCGAGTGAGCCACTCATCACGGATATTATGGTTAAAAGCCGCCAGGGCTTCGGCGCCTAGACAGTCGACTATTTGGTTCTTTTTAGTTAGGAACCGAGTCCAGAATTTCCTGGCTGACTCTCCGGGCTGTTGAGTAATGTGGCTCAGGTCATCAGCGTCCGGTGGTCGCACATATGTGCCTTGGAAGTTGTCGAGGAATGCGTCTTCCAGGTTTTCCCAACTGCCAATGGAATTTGCTGGCAGGATGTTTAGCCAGTGTCGAGCTGGTCCTTTCAGCTTAAGGGGAAGGTACTTGATGGCGTGTAGATCGTCTCCGCGGGCCATGTGAATGTGGAGAAGGAAATCTTCAATCCATACTGCGGGGTCTGTTGTGCCATCAGATGATTCGATGTTTACGGGTTTGAACCCTTCTGGGAATTCATGATCCATCACTTCGTCAATGAAGCAGAGGGGGTGTGTGGCGCCTCTGTGCCGAGGTATGTGGCTATGAAGTTTGAATTGGTCTGGGTTGCTGTGTTCGGCCCGGCCGGACTTGTTGATGATGTATCCGGCGTGACGGTCATCGTCGCACGCTCGGGCGTGCCCCCGCGATCCGTAGATCGATCTTGGCTGTCCTGCTTTGTTTTCCAGAATATCTTGCAGGTCTCGGCTGTTGCCTCGGGCCGTAGTGTATTGGCGTGGGGGTGCGGGCTGGTATTTGGATTGATATCCCATTTTATCCCGGCCACGGGGGGCCGGTCAGCCGTTTGGCGCTCGAGTCCTTATTCCTCGGCTGCCAGGACTTCAGTCCATCTATCTGTGAGCAGGTCTTGATCATCCTGGAGTTGCTGCTGCTTCTTCTTCAGGCTCCTCGCAGTGGCAATAAGCCGGCGCTTGAAGCGCTCCTGCTCCATGGGATCCTCAAGCACGCCGAACTCGTCGTCGCCGAGGCTAATCTCGTCTTCGGAGGGGGGCATATAGTTGTCCTCCTCCGGACATCCGTCGGTCGCCTGTTCGTCTGGGCTGACCTGCTCATCTTCCTGTTCGGCCTGCTCGAAGGCGGGCTGGTCAGGGTTGTATTCCTCTTCGGCGCCATCCGGATTGCTTTCATCTCCGGGGCCGGTATTGCTGTGGCGGGGCTTGGAGCGGCGCCGACGACGCCCATGCTTTGCTTTTCTCCCTGAGGGGTTATCCTCCGTTGCCTCATCGCCATTGGTTTCCTTCGGAGTGTCCACCATGTATATATCGTATGAGGAGGTGGCCGTCCGCCGCCCTGTGAGCGGTGGCTCCTGTGATTCTCCTGCATCGTCGTCCATACCGTCGATGTCTTCGGAGTCAAAGTCAAGCACGTCGGTTAAATCATCGACCGTGGCAATGAAGTGGGTGCTGGGTGGGCAGCGAAATCCTTCGTCGCCTGCTTCGCACTCAAGCCGGACATAGTTCGGCCCAGAGCCTCCTGACAAAGAAAGAGACTTTAGTGAGTTCAGCACGTCGCCAAAGGGCGAGTGCTAGAAGATGTCCGCGGCGGTGAACTCCATTACCGGAGCCCAGCCTGGCTCGGCCGGCCCGAGGGTGTGCGGACCGGAGCCAACAACCGGATACGAGTCCGGGGACCAGGGGTTACAGGCTTTCGCAGAGGTGAGGCCTGTGTTCGGCTCCACCGCCGATGAGTGTGTGGCCTGCGGGGCGGGGTCCAGCCCTCCGTCCTTAGGCAACGCAACCTGCTCTGGATTTAGATCCGAGGCTTCTGCAGGGGTGATATCCTGAGTTTCGTCCGACAGCAGGCCTAAGCCGTGATCATCGTGACTGTTCAGTGCTCCTGGCGCAGGCCCAAATCCGTCGAAGATCAAGTCTCCGCGAATATTTGCTGTGTAGTTCAAGTTTCTGAACCTGACCTGGTGGCCGGGGGCGTAGCTATCAATCTGCTCCAGATGCCCAAGCGAGTTGGCCCGCAGTGCGAAGCCACCGAACACAAAGATCTGTCCGGGGAGAAAAGTCTCCCCTGGACCGTGTTGTTGACGATTGAAGGCTACATCGAGCCCTGCGGCGATGACACACAGGAACTCTCAGTGAAAGCACCAATGTCGGTGTCAAAACCGGCGGATCTCGGGTAGGGGTCCCGATCTGTGCGTCTAGGATGATGGTAACAGGAAGCAAGGGACACAATGTTTACCCAGGTTCGGGCCCTCTCGATGGAGGTAAAACCCTACTTCCTGCTTGATTAATATTGAAGATATGAGTAGTACAAGAGTAGATCTACCACGAGATCGTAGAGGCTAAACCCTAAGAGCTAGCCTATGATGGTATGATTGTAATTGTGATCGGCCTTCTAAGGACCAATCTCTCCGGTTTATATAGACACCGGAGAGGGCTAGGGTTTACATGGAGTCGGTTACAAGGAAGGAAACACAATATCCGGATCACCAAGCTTGTCCTCCACGCAAAGGAGAGTCCCATCCGGACACGGGCCGAAGTCTTGAGTCTTGTATCTTCACGCTTCAATAGTCCGGACGATGTATATAGTCCGGCTGTCCGGATACCCCCTAATCCAGGACTCCCTCAATGGTCACGTCCAGTAAGCCAGTCCGTGGAACAAGTACCAGTTGAGCATACTCACAGCATGTTGGATACATGGTTGCATTGTTGCTTAAATGGTTAAATATCATGATATTATTTGTCATTATGTTTATGTTTATTGTGAGCTTGCAAGTACATTCAATGTACGGACCTGGCGTGTCATGCCATATTTCAGGAAGGTCTCGTTGGGAAGGAGTGTTGTCCGAGTCTAGACCGTGTCCACATCGGTGTCCCTGTGCTATGGAGTCCTGCTACGACGTTATTCCGCTGCCGAGTAGTTGTCATGATCGAGGCCCCTTTATGTTCACTAAATAATTTACATATTGTTCAGCCGCACCGTGCGTGCCGCTTGGCCTCGCCAACTGTTGTAGTATAAACTATGCTCCGCTAGCATGAATAAAGCGGTTGTTTTTCCGTACCAAGTTGTTGTGTGTTGCCAGAAGACAAGGTCTCTGGGCTGGCAATGCAAGGTAAACCGGTCGCTCTGAGCCAGGGTGCCACAACGCTTGGTATCAGAGCCACGCTGACTGTAGGCCACGCTAGACTAAGTCGAGTTAACTAGAGGTAAGATACGAGTTGTAGCTGAGTGCCGGTAGTAACTGTAGCTGGTTGTTGCATTGCATGCACTAATTTTATTTTTATGCTAACCTTCTAATGGTTGTGAGTGTAGATGGTTCCGGTGCAGTATCCGTGCCAGTTGCAGCTGATGCCGTACACGTCGCCGCATCTCCTTCGTAACGTGTGGTGTCGGCTATACCCTCATGGAGGCGATCCAACCTATCGTGTGTACCGAGAGCGCCTAGCTGACACAGTGTATGAGTATCACGCCGTGGTTACTCTGCGCGTCAGTTCCGGTTCCAGCTCTTACACTCGTACTTGGCGGGAAACCACCAGCTAGCGTAACGGACGTACGAAGTTTCTTGGGAATGGCAGGATACTACCGAAGATTTATTGAAGGATTCTCCACCATAGCAAAGCCAATGACACAGCTACTCAAGAAAGACAAGAAGTTTGAATGGGCGGAAGCTTGCGAGAAAAGTTTCCAATCATTAAAAAGGAAATTAACGACAGCACCAGTATTGATTGTGCCAGACATACACAAGAATTTTGAGGTGTATTGTGACGCATCCCGGAAGGGCCTCAGATGCGTGTTGATGCAAGAAGGCAAGGTAGTCGCATATGTCTCCAGACAACTTCGCAAGCATGAGGAAAAATATCCTACTCATGACCTGGAGTTAGCAGCAGTTATTCATGCACTCAAGGAATGGAGACACTTTTTGCTTGGAAATCGTTGTGAAATATACACGGACCATAAGAGCCTCAAGTATATTTTCACACAACCGGAACTGAATTTATGGCAGTGACACTGGTTGGAATTAGTGAAGGATTATGATGTTGGAATCCACTACCATCCAGGAAAAGCAAATGTAGTGGCAGACGCTCTAAGTCGAAACCCTAGCCCAAACGACGACAACCTACCAAACCTGAGACTGAATTTCGGCAGAAGTTTGCTAAACTCAACTTGCTGGTAGTTACCAAAGGCAGCATATCGAATTTAGAAATGCAGCCTACCTTGATAGAAAAGATTAAAGAGGCTCAGCTTGGACACCCCAGCATTGAAGGCATTAAGCGGAAAGTGAGTTTGGGCAAGGCCTCAGAATTCGTTATCGACGAGAAGGGAATATTGTGGTACGGAAATAGACTTTGCGTACCAAATATCAAGGACCTTAAACAGGAGATCTTAGCTGAAGGCCACACCGCCCCGTATTCAATCCATCCTGGAGGGACAAAAATGTACAAGGATATTCAGGAATTTTTTTGGTGGCACAGTCTAAAAAGGGACATAGCCACGTTCATCGCATGTTGTGACTCTTGTCAACGCATCAAGGCCGAGCACCAGAAACCGGCCGGACTTTTACAGCCAAATAAAATACCCGAGTGGAAATGGGACGAGATTGGAATGGATTTTATTATTGGGCTACCTCGGTCACGGCGCGGAAATGATGCCATATGGGTCATCAGCGATAGATCGACTAAAGTAGCAAACTTCATCCCGTGAAGACAACCCACACCACTCGAAGCTTGCCGGGCTTTATCTCTCCCAGATCGTCGACTTACATGGAGTTCCAAAGACAATAATATCAGACAGAGGCACTCAATTTATCTCCCGATTTTGGGATCACTTACAACAAGCTTTGGGAACTTAACTGGCGTTCAGTACCGCATACCACCCCCAGACCGATGGACAAACTGAACGCGTAAACCAAATTCTAGAAGACATGCTAAGAGCATGTGTCCTCACCTATGGGACCAGTTGGGAAGAAAGCTTACCATACGCCGAGTTCGCATACAACAACAGTTACCAAGCCAGCCTGCAAATGGCACCATTTGAGGCTTTGTACGGGCGGAGATGTCGTACCCCGCTAAATTGGTCAGAAACCGAAGACAGCCATATCTTCGGCCCAGACATGCTCAAGCAGGCTGAAGATAAAGTTAAGGTGATTAGGGATCGACTCAAGACAGCCCAAAGTCGACAGAAGAGTTATTTCGATCAAAAACATTGGGGAGTCAGTTTTGAACCCGGTGAGTTTGTGTACCTACGTGTATCTCCTATGAGGGGCCTGCAACGATTCAAGATTAAGAGGAAGCTAGAACCAAGATTCATTGGACCATTCTGTATGGTGGCACGAAGAGGCACGGTAGCCTACCAGCTAGACTTACCCGAAGATTTATCCGACGTCCACGACGTGTTCCATTTCACGCAGTTGAGGAAGTGCGTAAGCAACCCAGAGAAGCAGGTACCCCATGATAACATTGACGTACAGCCAGACCTCACATATCGGGAGCATCCAATAAAAATCTTGGAGGAGTCTGAAAGGAGGACCCGACAGAAAACCATCAAGTTTTTCAAAGTTCAGTGGAGCAATCACACCGAGAGTGAAGCTACTTGGGAAATGGTGGATTTTCTTCGGACAGAGCACCCACATTTATTTGAGGGTCAGCTGAAATCTCGGGGACGAGATTTTTCCTAAGGGGGTAGGTGTTGTGACACTCAAAATTTTTGTTTGGTTTTCAACAAAAACTTTGTTGGATTTGGAGAAGGTCATTTAAATTCTTCCAAAAACCTCTCTCTCAAAACTTCTCCCTTGGCAAGGATTTCATTGTTGATGTCTTCTTCAACTCTGGTGTTTGGTTATTAAAAACCTTTCTTCTAGTTCTCCCCTTCTCAAATTTATTTTTGGGATTTTTTTCTTTTAAAAGAAAACCCTAGAAGTTTTGGGTCTTCTCTTATATTGGAACCATCCATAATTTTACCAAGCCTCATGTGGTAAATCTTCCCAAAACCCCTCCTTTCCACTTTGGGGCAATCCAAATATTCTGTCCCAACAAGTCCAACTTATTTTTGGATTTTATTTCATTTAATTCTTTCCCCAAAACAATTCAGTCCATTATTTTGAGCCTAGGTGATTTGCAAAGCAAGTACCTAATTGCCTTTGAACTTTGATCTCAAACCAACTCCTCTGGATAGTCCCTAGCACCCACAACCTAGAACCATCAAGATCCACTCTTCTTCTCTTCAAAAATTTCAAGTTTCAGCTTCTGCAAGTTTGGACCAGATTTGTCAAATTTGGTGAAATTCATATCTCCTCTTCTCCAAAAATTCCGCCAAAATTCAGGCAACCCCCAGTTGCAATGAGAGGCCATCCCACCAAAAATCAGCTCAAGGAGAACCTCCCACATACCAAAATTATTCTGTCGAACACTTGGCCGACACTGTTACCTTGCACTTTCAGAGAAATTCAGAGATTCAGAAAGTTCAGTGTCGTTTCTCCGTCAGAGATCTGTCACTTGTCAACAGTGCGCCCTGGCGTGTTGCGCACGGCCCCTCCTCCTGGCAGGCGCCGCCGCCCCTGGGACGGGTCTTTGGCGTCGGTGGCGGCGAGCCTCGCCGGGCGTTAGCGATTCTGCGGTGGCTGCGCCACCCGTGGCGGCCAGCGAGGGCCTGAGCCAGCTCGCCATGCCACCTGGCGCCGCCCATCGCTCACTGGCCCTCCGCGTGGCACATGCATGCCAGCGCACTCCCGATGCACCGTCACCGTGGCCCGGCAAGCACAGGGCACGCCCTCTGCCGCCGACGGGCCCGCGCCGCCCCGTTCCGTCGAACCCACCCCAAAGCTTCTGATCCAAGCTCGTTTAGAGCCTAATGGAGCCAGTGGACCTCCATGATGACGCTTAACCACTAAACCACCCCGACCAAGCCCTGCGCCGCCGTAACCTTCGCTGTAGAACTCCGTTCACGGCCATCACCTCGGATCGCCTATAAAAAGGGGCCCCGAGCTCGCCCTCGAGCACGCACCACCTCTGCACCTCACCAACACTCCGCCAGGCCACTAGGAGGACCTCGAGGAGGTCTCCTCCCCCAACTCCGGCCACCCCGTTCCGCCTGGGCCTCCACCTTGATTCACTCCAGTGAGGCCGTCCCCGGCACCCAAACCTCGTCAGCAATCCCCTCGAGCACCCGGAATTCTAACCCCCACTTAAATTTGCCCTTCGCAGCACTCTCCGGCGAAATCCAACTCCACCCGAACCACCGTCCACCGGAGCAAGGGCCGCCGTCGACGTAGTGCTCGCCGACGACCACCACCACCACCCACCGACGCGGAAGGATGCACTGAACACGGAGGTACCACCCGATCCCCCTGCCTCGCCGTGGATCGCCGCCGGTGACCACCGCAGCTCTCGGGCGCCGACGAGCTCCGTCTCCCCGTTTGAAATTTCAAACCTGACGGGTGGGACCTGCCTGTCAGTCTCTCATTTCTTTTTAAAACGAACAATTTTCTGAAAGCGTATTTTGGCAAAATGCACTTTCCAGTCTGAATCGTTTTCTGGACTTTTCTGCTTAGCCCCTTGGGAAGTTTCTGTTTCATTACAGAAAGGTCCTTGGACCAAAACACTTATAACTTCTAACAGAAAAGGATTTTTGAGTGATTCTTTTTCTGTCCTCTTCAAAATTTTGTCTAGTTTTTTATCTGATTTATATGAAAAATATTTTTTATATTTCTGTACACCTCAGGGTATTTACGATAGCGCATGTATTTTTGTATACCGTAGATACCGAAGGAGGTGACGGAACCGCAAACTTCACCGAGCTAGGCCCCGACTACTCCGAACCAGGCAAGCATGTTTGAACTTTCGATATGATAAGTGTTTTGGCATGTTTGCTTTAAGTAGTTGTATGGCATGATCATGAGCACCTCGATGAATGTCATATTACATGCAAGTGGAGACAAGTGAGTTTCGAAAATCCATAAGATATTGGATACGAGTTTGCATGGCCATGTGATGGCGTAAGAATGGGTAAGATGGCAGTGTTGTAGCATGCCAGTCTTATGCCTGACTATTTGACCAGTGTCAACATGAATCGGTCCAGTTTCCATCGGTTTCCCTCCTGTACTACCACATGTTTTTCCGCAAGGAAATATGGCTTAGTAAGTTGCAAACCGCTTTCTGGTACACACCAAATCGAGAGGCCGGGATGAGGGTTCCATGCCCCTGGATTAAAGCCTATCATCAGGTCAGGGGGCATGGGTGTTTCCGGTTGGGATCGAGAGGGGGGCACCCCTTAGAGCGCGCGTATATAAATTTGATCCCATGCTATTCAAGATTGTGATCTCCCCGTCTCAAAGTTCTTCTTGAACGCTGTCCAGGGTGATTCCTGGCAATATATGGTGGGATGGGTGTGTACTGGTTAGATGCGTTTTCTTCCGAAATACCGTAAACGGAACTAGTCCTTGTGACTACGGAAACCCGTTGGCTGTGGGAATTTAGTACAAGCTCTGCAGAGTCAATAATCCTTGAAATCATCTTATCATTGTCCAAGTACCGTGCTCATTATCTTCCGTCCAGTGTCAGTCTCGGTGACAAAAACTCCTGAGAACCACATGAGTGTTAAGTCCGATTAAATGTTTATTTCTTGTGGATGAACTAACCCGTTATTTATCATGTGTTGAATAATTATCTATGAGCACTATTTCTTGCAAGTTAACAGATATGAAAAGTGAATTTCAAGCCCTTTCTGCGAAGTCGCTCAGACGTCCGACTACGGCATTGTTATTATTTACTTTTGATATAAGCCCTTTCTGCGATGTCGCTCAGACGTCCGACTGCGGCATTGTTGTTATTTACTTTTGATATAAGCCCTTTCTGCGATGTCGCTCAGACGTCCGACCGCGGCATTGTTGTTATTTACTTTTGATATAAGCCCTTTCTGCGATGTCGCTCAGACGTCCGACTGCGGCATTGTTATCATTTACTTTTGATATAAGCCCTTTCTGTGATGTCGCCCCGACGTCCGACTGTGGCATGCATATCTATTACTTTCAATGTAAGCCCTTGATGTGGTGTCGCTCAGACGCCCGACTGTGGCATGATTATTTATTTGTTCACCCTTCGAGGCGTCGCTTCACACACCCGATCGGTTTTCAGTTATTTTTACTACCACCTGACTTCCTTCTTACTAATTAATGTTGTGTTACTTCCTCATTTGGATGTACCATACTAATTGCTCATGACGCCTTCATGCATGCATTTGTTATATCTTATGTCCGAACTGTCTTGCGAGTACTTTCAAAGTACTCACAGCTTGTTGATTTGGCGGATCTTGTGAAGGCGATCTCTTGGATGAAGAGTTTGATAGCGAGTCCGACGCCTAGAGGAATCCTGGCGGTCTAAATGCGACCCTGGTTTTGGTCACGATGTTATATCCGCTTCCGCTACCCAAATAATTTCATCGAGCCTCACCTCGGCGCCGATGAACTGCCGATGTAGGAGTCATTTTATCCACTCCACTGTATCATTTCACCACCACTCTACCTCGAGTCAGTAGAATGCCACCCCACTCCATTGTGTCATATCCGCCATTATGTATAATCATTGGCGTGCTTGTAATAAATGGTTGAGCACCCCAGCTCGACCCTGTAATATATTTCAATGCTACTAGCTTGTTGTATCATGATTGTGTCTATCAATTAGGAGGATTTTTCCTCGTACTGGACTCAAAAGGTCGGTTTCTCAATAATCATTTTTATTGGAAAACCGGTCGTGACAAGCTTGGTACCAGAGCCAGGCTGACTGTAGGAAGCCACTAGGTGCGATCGCTAATCGGTTATTAGCATAATAAAGCTAATTCATATTTTTACAAATGAAGTCAATTTCTGACAGTCAGCATAAATTTATTGATCTGACCTCTCAGAATTTTTGCCTACTTTTGTAGATGCCTGGCAACGACTGTGAGTCACAGATGTTCTCCAACATGCCTGATGGGTTCGTCAAGCTTCTCTCCTTCATCGTCCAAGTCGCGATGGGGCCATCTGTGCGCCCAGTCTTCACACTCTCTCAACACAAGGTCAACGACAGTCTAACCATGCACCAGGCCGCGGTGCAATTAAAGGGAGGGCTTGTTGAGTTACGCCGTTTCCGGTTCTTGGGGAGAGCCATGCCTATGGAGAAGCATGCGATGCAGATGGCAGCCCGTGAGGCGATAGCTCGTCTCAGGGATGTCCTTCCTTCGATGAAGACTCATCGTTACCGCTACCTTCCATGTCACGTGCCGTACACCTGTCACTACGCGTTCTCTTGCCCCAGAGGAGAACGAGACGAGGCTTTTGAGATACTTATCGAGTATCTCCGGGCTCTGGAGGCAGCCTTCGACAACCTGGTGGACGACCTTGTGGCTGCCCGGAGGGACTCAGTCCATGGCTGTGCCGCCAACAGGAGGGAGCTCCTGCGCACCGCACCGCCACTGACTTTCGTCTCGTCATCGGCATCTTTTGCACCTACTACTCTCGCCACTACTCGTCGCCTGCCTACCACTGAGGAGTTCAACCAAGTCATTGCACCTACTCCAGTTCGTTCTGCACCACCCCTTGCGCCCACTCCTGTTCGTGTTATCCTGCATAGGGCGCCTGCTCCACCAACTCAGCGCAGCACTTCACGTCTGGAGCCTATTAGCGAGGAGGAGGTTGAGTCCCCAGCCTCACTGCGCCTCACCCTCGGCAGGCCAAGGGAAATCCTTACCATCTCCGACTGAGTACGCTTAGCCGCCATGCCATGTACCGACTTGTACGATATGTTTATATGTACATAGGCTGTGAGAAGTAGCTTGTTTGCGCATCATGTAGGAACTGGGAGAAGTGCACTAGCCTAAATAACATGTCAGGTATATGTATGCATATCCTGAGTGATGTATTGTATAATTACTGCTTGCGTGTAAGTTATGTAATGAGCAGTCCTTCTCCATGCGCAAACGTTTATTCTCTGGAAAAATCTTGGAGCATTTAAGACTTTTTCCGTCTTCATGAATTTATTGACTTTTGCGACTCAATTTCTTTTCTTATGAGTTTTGGAAAATATATCCCCGGAGTGAACAATGTCTCGTCCTTGGACGCGCTCCATGCCAACTCCGCCAGAGCAAAATTATGGCACACAACCAAGCAACAATTTCACACAGGGGCAGTCAAGTCAACAGGACAGTAAAACAGCACTTTCCCAAATGTGCCGTCTTTATGAGCAAAGTCAGCAACAACATCAGGAAATGATGAACCAAGTCATCAATATGGGAAATCACTTGTGGGCGATGTATCAGCAGCAATCAAAGTTATCGAGCTACTGAAGACGCGTCCCCAAACATTTTCTCATCTTGACAAACCTCTTGAAGCCGAGGACTGGCTTGAGACATGGAAAGAAAATTAATTATTGCCCGGTGTTCAGATCTTGAGAAAGTGCTATATGCACTGCACTATCTCACTGGAGCAGCTACATCGTGGTGGGAAAATTTCCTACACATGCACCCCAACGAAAATAATATAACCTGGGAGGAGTTCAAAGAAGGCTTTCGTGGAGCACATATTCCTAAAAGTCTTATGAAGATCAAAAGAGAGAATTTGGCGACCTCAAGCAAAGGACCATGAAGGTGTCGAATACAACAGTCGAGTTTACTCTGTTGTCTCGCTTCATCAACGAGGCGTATATCCGAAAGCAAGAACATGGAAAAATTCCTAGACGGTCCGCGCCGGCGCTTAAATGCCAGCTGGTTGTGCACACCTTCCCAGATTTTAAAACGCTAGTGGATAAGGCCATTACTTTGGAAAATGAGAGACGCGCTTGGAAGATTTCCATAGCGAAAAAGGACCAGACTAATCATGCTCGCAACCACCGCAGCAAGACAGATTTTCAGAAGGTGGGACACCCAAACCCACGACAAGCGTCTCACGCCCAATCAAAAATTTCCATGCAAGGGACAAGGAGTTCACATACCACCCAGCGTTACTTGCTACTCTTGTGGAGAAGAAGGGCAGATGCCAGCGGTGCCCCAAGCCAAGGAACTCGACCCCAAAGCCGAACAATGGAGGCAATAATTGGCGCCAAAGCGCAACAATTTCAACCCAAATAACAACCACGGAAGGGTCATCTGAACCACGTGACCAAAGAGGAAGCACAGAATGCCCCAGATATCGTACTCGGTACGTTTCCTGTCAACACAATACCTGCCATGGTTTTGTTTGATTCTGGAGCTTCTCACTCATTCATTTCGAAAAGTTTTGCCTTGCAAAATAATTTTTCGATGCTTCCCTTGGAAAAATCTATGATCATCAAGTCCCCTGGGATTAAGCAAGTTACCCAGAGTTATTGCCAAGGTGTGGTTATTGAGTTTGAAGGGTTGAAGTTTCACGCCAACCTTATTGTGTTGGAAAATAAAGGACTGGATGTCATCCTAGGGATGGATTGGTTAACCACCAACAAAGGTTTTATTGACTGATTCAACCGGAACGTAATTCTCACCCACCACCACGGGAAGACAATAAAAGTTTCAGCCAAAGAAAGAAAAATATCCCGGCAACCAAGATTGAACAAGGTGGATATTTCTGAATTAAGCAAGGTTCCAATAGTGTGTGAATTTCCAGACGTATTTCCCGAAGAACTACCAGGCATGACACCAGACCGAGAGATAGAATTCAACATTGAGCTAGCACCCGGAACCGCCCCCATATACAAGAAACCATACAGAATGGCACCATCTGAATTAGTAGATACGAAGAAGCAAATAAAAGAATTACTGGACAAAGGATATATACGAGCCAGCTCCTCACCTTGGGGTTCACCAATTTTATTTGCCAAAAAGAAGGATGGAACATTGAGATTGTGTATAGACTATCGACCGCTTAACATGGTCACAATCAAGAAAAAATACCTGATGCCACGGATAAATGATTTATTTGATCAGCTCGCTCAGGCCAAGGTATTCTCAAAAATTGACTTGAGGTCGGCATACCATCAGTTAAAAGTATGAACAGAAGATATTCCCAAGACGGCATTCACCTCCAGATACGGATTATACGAGTTCACCGTAATGCCATTTGGACTAACGAATGCCCCCGCATATTTTGTTCACCTCGTGAACAAAGTATTTATGAATTTTATGGACAAGTTTGTTGTGGTATTTATCGACGATATTCTGATATACTCCAAGACACCAGAAGAGCACGTTGAACATCTCCGAATTGTACTAGGGGAACTCAGGAAACATCAATTGTACGCTAAATTCATCAAGTGTGAGTTTTGGCTAAGGCAAGTAGGTTTTCTGGGCCACGTACTAACCCAAGAGGGTATTGCCGTGACCCGGAAAAAGTCAAGGCCGTGCCAGGTGAAACCGCCAACCAGGTATGCAGACGTCTGAAGTTTCTTGGGAATGGCAGGATACTACCGAAGATTTATTGAAGGATTCTCCACCATAGCAAAGCCAATGACGCAGCTACTCAAGAAAGACAAGAAGTGTGAATGGACGGAAGCTTGCGAGAAAAGTTTCCAAGCATTAAAATGGAAATTAACGACGACACCAGTATTGATTGTTCCAGACATACACAAGAATTTTGAGGTGTATTGTGACGCATCCCGGAAGGGCCTCGGATGCGTGTTGATGCAAGAAGGCAAGGTAATCGCATATGTCTCGGACAACCATAAGCATGAGGAAAATTATCCTACTCATGACCTGGAGTTTGCAGCAGTTATTCATGCACTCAAGGAATGGAGAAACTTTTTGCTTGGAAATCGTTGTGAAATATACACGGACCATAAGAGCCTCAAGTATATTTTCACACAACTGGAACTGAATTTACGGCAGCGACGCTGGTTGGAATTAGTGAAGGATTATGACGCTGGAATCCACTACCATCCAGGAAAAGCAAATGTAGTGGCAGACGCTCTAAGTCGGAACCCTAGCCCAAACGACGACAACCTACCAAACCTGAGACCTGAATTTCGGCAGGAGTTTGCTAAACTCAACTTGCTGGTAGTTACCAAAGGCAGCATATCGAATTTAGAAATGCAGCCTACCTTGATAGAAAACATTAAAGAGGCTCAGCTTGGACACCCCAGCATTGAAGGCATTAAGCGGGAAGTGAGTTTGGGCAAGGCCTCAGAATTCGTTATCGACGAGAAGGGAATATTGTGGTACGGAAATAGACTTTGTGTACCAAATATCAAGGACCTTAAACAGCAGATCTTAGCTGAAGGCCACACCGCCCCGTATTCAATCCATCCTGGAGGGACAAAAATGTACAAGGGTATTCAGGAAAAATTTTGGTGGCACGGTCTAAAAAGGGACATAGCCACGTTCATCGCATGTTGTGACTCTTGTCAACGCATCAAGGCCGAGCACCACAAGCCGGTCGTACTTTTACAGCCAAATAAAATACCCGAGTGGAAATGGGACGAGATTGGAATGGATTTTATTATTGGGCTACCTCGGTCACGGCACGGAAATGATGCCATATGGGTCATCACTGATAGACTGACTAAAGTAGCACACTTCATCCCCGTGAAGACAACCCACACCACTCAGAAGCTTGCCAGGCTTTATCTCTCCCGTATCGTCTGCTTACATGGAGTTCCAAAGACAATAATATCAGACAGAGGCACTCAATTTATCTCCCGATTTTGGGATCACTTACAACAAGCTCTGGGAACTCAACTGGCGTTCAGTACCGCATACCACCCCCAGACCGATGGACAAACTGAACGTATAAACCAAATTCTAGAAGACATGCTAAGAGAATGTGTCCTCACCTATGGGACCAGTTGGGAAGAAAGCTTACCATATGCAGAGTTCGCATACAACAACAGTTACCAAGCCTGCCTGCAAATGGCACCATTTGAGGCTTTGTACGGGCGGAGATGTCGTACCCTGCTAAATTGGTCAGAAACCGGAGACAGCCATATCTTCGGCCCAGACATGCTCAAGGAGGCTGAAGATAAAGTTAAGGTGATTAGGGATTGAATCAAGACAGCCCAAAGTCGACAGAAGAGTTATTTCGATCAAAAACATCGGGGAGTCAGTTTTGAACCCGGTGAGTTTGTGTACCTAAGGGTATCTCCTATGAGGGGCCTGCAACGATTCAAGATTAAGGGGAAGCTAGCACCAAGATTCATCGGACCATTCTGTATAGTGGCACGAAGAGGCACGGTAGCCTACCAGCTAGACTTAGCCGAAGATTTATCCGACGTCCACGACGTGTTCCATGTCTCGCAATTGAGGAAGTGCGTAAGCAACCCAGAGAAGCAGGTACCCCATGATAACATTGACGTACAGCCAGACCTCACATATCGGGAGCATCCAATAAAAATCTTGGAGGAGTCTGAAAGGAGGACCCGACAGAAAACCATCAAGTTTTTCAAAGTTCAGTGGAGCAATCACACCGAGAGTGAAGCTACTTGGGAAAGGGAGGATTTTCTTCGGACAGAGCACCCACATTTATTTGAGGGTCAGCTGAAATCTCGGGGACGAGATTTTTCCTAAGGGGGTAGGTGTTGTGACACTCAAAATTTTTGTTTGGTTTTCAACAAAAACTTTGTTGGATTTGGAGAAGGTCATTTAAATTCTTCCAAAAACCTCTCTCTCAAAACTTCTCCCATGGCAAGGATTTCATTGTTGATGTCTTCTTCAACTCTGGTGTTTGGTTATTAAAAACCTTTCTTCTGGTTCTCCCCTTCTCAAATTTATTTTTGGGATTTTTTTCTTTTAAAAGAAAACCCTAGGAGTTTTGGGTCTTCTCTTATATTGGAACCATCCATAATTTTACCATGCCTCATGTGGTAAATCTTACCAAATACCCTCCTTTCCACTGTGGGGCAATCCGAATATTCTGTCCCAACAAGTCCAACTCATTTTTGGATTTTATTTCATTTAATTCTTTCCCCAAAACAATTCTGTCCATTATTTTGAGCCTAGGTGATTTGCAAAGCAAGTACCTAATTTCCTTTGAACTTTGATCTCAAACCAACTCCTCTGGATAGTCCCTAGCACCCACAACCTAGAACCATCAAGATCCACTCTTCTTCTCTTCAAAATTTTCAAGTTTCAGCTTCTGCAAGTTTGGACCAGATTTGTCAAATTTGGTGAAATTCATATCTCCTCTTCTCCAAAAATTCCACCAAAATTCAGGCAACCCCCAGTTGCAATGAGAGGCCATCCCACCAAAAATCAGCTCAAGGAGAACCTCCCACATACCAAAATCATTCTGTCAAACACTTGGTCGGCACTGTTACCTTGCACTTTCAGAGAAATTCAGAGATTCAGATAGTTCAGTGTCGTTTCTCCATCAGAGATCTGTCACCTGTCAACAGTGCACTCTGGCGCGTTTCGCACGGCCCCTCCTCACTGGCCAGAGCGCCGCCGCCCATTGGACGGTCTTGGCGTCGGTGGCGGCGAGCCTCGCCCGGCGTTAGCGATTCTGCGGTGGCTGCGCCACCCGTGGCGGCCAGCGAGGGCCTGAGCCAGCTCACCACGCCACCCGGCGCCGCCCATCGCTCCCTGGCCCTCCGCGTGGCACATGCATGCCAGTGCACTCCCGCTGCACCGTCGTCGTGGCCCGGCAAGCACAGGGCACGCCCTTTGCCGCCGACGGGCCAAGGCCGCCCGTTCCGTCGAACCCACCCCAAAGCTTCTGATCCAAGCTCGTTTAGTGCCTAAATGGAGCCAGTGGACCTCCACGATGACGCTCAACCACTAAACCACCCCGACCAAGCCCTGCGCCGCTGTAACCTTCGCCGGAGAACTCCGTTCATGGCCATCACCTCGGATCGCCTATAAAAAGGGGCCCCGAGCTCGCCCTCGAGCACGCACCACCTCTGCACCTCACCAACACTCCGCCAGGCCACTAGGAGGACCTCGAGGAGGTCTCCTCCCCCAACTCCGGCCGCCCCATTCCGCCTCGGCCTCCACCTCGATTTACTCCGGTGAGGCCGTCCCCGGCATGCAAACCTCGTCAGCTATCCCCTCGAGCACCCAGAAGTCTAACCCCACTTCAATTTGCCCTTCGCAGCACTCTCCGGTGAGATCCAACTCCACCAGAACCGCCGTCCGCCGGAGCAAGGGCCTCCGTCGACGTAGTGCTCGCCGACGACCACCACCACCACCCACCGACGCGGAAGGATGCACTGAACACGGAGCTACCACCCAATCCCCCTGCCTCGCCGTGGATCGCCGCCGGCGACCACCGCAGCTCTCGGGCGCCGACGAGCTCCGTCTCCCCGTTTGAAATTTCAAACCTGACGGGTGGACCCGCCTGTCAGTCTCTCATTTCTTTTTAAAACGAACCGTTTTCTGAAAGCGTATTCTGGAAAAATGCGCTTTCCAGTCTGAATCGTTTTCTGGACTTTTCTGCTTAGCCCCCTGGGGAGTTTCTGTTTCATTACAGAAAGGTCCTTGGACCAAAACACTTATAACTTTTAAACAGAAAAGTATTTTTGAGTGATTCTTTTTTTGTCATCTTCAAATTTTTGTCTAGTTTTTTATCAGATATATTTGAAAAATATTTGGTATATTTCTGTACACCTCACGGTATTTACGATAGCGCGTGTATTTTTGTATACCGTAGATACCGAAGGAGGTGACGGAACCGCAAACTTCACCGAGCTAGGCCCTGACTACTCCGAACCAGGCAAGCATGTTTGAACTTTCGATATGATAAGTGTTTTGGCATGTTTGCATTAAGTAGTTGTATGGCATGATCATGAGCACCTCGATGAATGTCATATTACATGCAAGTGGAGACAAGTGAGTTTCGAAAATCCATAAGATATTGGATACGAGTTTGCATGGCCATGTGATGGCGTAAGAATGGGTAAGATGGCAGTGTTGTAGCATGCCAGTCTTATGCCTGACTGTTTGACCAGTGTCAACATGAATCGGTCCAGTTTCCATCGGTTTCCCTCCTGTACTACCACATGTTTTTCCAAACCGCTTTCTGGTACACACCAAATCGAGAGGCCAGGATGAGGGTTCCATGGCCCTGGATTAAAGCCTATCATCCGGTCAGGGGGCATGGGTGTTTCCGGTTGGGACCGAGAGTGGGGCACCCCTTAGAGCGCGCGTATATAAATTTGATCCCATGCTATTCGAGATTGTGATCTCCCCGTCTCAAAGTTCTTCTTGAACGCTGTCGGGTGATTCACGGCAGCGTATGGTGGGATGGGTGTGTCTTGGTTAGATCGTTTTCTTCGAAATACCGTAAACGGAACTAGTCCTTGTGACTACGGAAACCCGTTGGCTGTGGGAAATTTAGTACAAGCTCTGCAGAGTCAATAATCCTTGAAATCATCTTATCCTTGTCCAAGTACCATGCTCATTATCTTCCGTCCAGTGTCAGTCTCGGTGACAGAAACTCCTGAGAACCACATGAGTGTTAAGTCCGATTAAATGTTTATTTCCTGTGGATGAACTAACCCGTTATTTATCATGTGTTGAATAGTTTCCTATGAGCACTATTTCTTGCAAGTTAACAGATATGAAAAGTGAATTTCAAGCCCTTTCTGCGAAGTCGCTCAGACGTCCGACTGCGGCATTGTTATTATTTACTTTTGATATAAGCCCTTTCTGCGATGTCGCTCAGACGTCGGACTGCGGCATTGTTGTTATTTACTTTTGATATAAGCCCTTTCTGCGATGTCGCTCAGACGTCCGACTGCGGCATTGTTGTTATTTACTTTTGATATAAGCCCTTTCTGCGATGTCGCTCAGACGTCCGACTGCGGCATTGTTATCATTTACTTTTGATATAAGCCCTTTCTGTGATGTCGCCCCGACGTCCGACTGTGGCACGCATATCTCTTACTTTAAATGTAAGCCCTTTATGTGGTGTCGCTCAGACGCCCGACTGTGGCATGATTTATTTATTTGTTCACCCTTGAGGCGCCGCCCGGACACCGATCGATTTTAGTTATTTTACTACCACCGACTTCCTTCTTACTAATTAATGTCGTGTTACTTCCTCATTTGGATGTACCATACTAATTGCTCATGACGCCTTCATGCATGCATTTGTTATATCTTATGTCCGAACTGTCTTGCGAGTACTTTCAAAGTACTCACCTGGCTTGTTGATTTGGCCAGATGCTGACGAAGGCGATCTCTTGGATGAAGAGTTTGATAGCGAGTCCGACGCCTAGAGGAATCCCAGTCAGTCTCGTGCGACCCTGGTTTTGGTCACAGTGTTATATCCGCTTCCGCTACCCAAATAATTTCATCGAGCCTCACCTCGACGCTCGATGAACTGCCAGTGTAGGAGTCATTTTATCCACTCCACTGTGTCATTTCACCACCACTCTACCTCGAGTCAGTAGAATGCCACCCCACTCCATTGTGTCATATCCGCCATTATGTATAATTATTGGCGTGCTTGTAATAAATGGTTGAGCACCCCAGCTCGACCCTGTAATATATTTCAATGCTACTGGCTTGTTGTATCATGATTGTGTCTATCAGTCAGGAGGATTTTTCCTCGTACTGGACTCAAAAGGTCGGTTTCTCAATAATCATTTTTATTGGAAAACCGGTCGTGACAAGAGAGTAGAGCTTTAGAGTATTCGCAGTCGTCGGGATGGAGTATGGATGTAGTCGTAGGAGTCATGATGTTTCATTCCATGTATGAGGGTAGTTGGACCTGGCATGTTGTAATCTTTCATGCATGAGTCTATGTATAATTATATTGGACTTTATTTTCTTCGCCTTTTCGGTTTCGCTTGGATTTTTGTTGCTGGCTTTCTCCCCAGTTTATGTTGAATGCTTCTCATCTCGGTTACGTTGACTTGGGAAAAATCATATTAGGATGACGCGGGGAGGCTGCAGTAGCAACGTTCGCGAGGGTTCTCCTGTTCGGCATTCCGCATGACAGACGGGACAATCACCCGAGACGTACGTTCCACCACCGCCTCCACCGCCAAATCCGCCCTCCACCGAGCAAATTATGCGTATGTTCGAGGAACGACAAAATAATGATCTGATGGAAATATTCAGAAGTATTCAAGCAATGGTTGGACAGAATGGAAATCAGCCCGTCCCTCACTCCAAGTTATCTGATTTTCAAAGGACTAAGCCTCCCAGTTTCAGTCAGGCCATTGATCCCTTGGATGCAGATGATTGGCTGAGAACTATGGAAAAGAAGCTTGAGGTTGCTCGAACTGATGAAGAGGATAAGGTTCCATTTGTAACCCATTATCCGGAAGGAGCTGATGCTATATGGTGGGAAAATGAAAGAGCCATAGGGACTGCTAATGAAGCAATTACCTGGTCAAGATTCAAGGACCAATTCCGGAAATATCACATCCCTGCAGGAATTATGAAGACTAAGCAGCGTGAATTTCTCGCACTCCTCCAAGGAAGTCAGTCAGTGGGGGAATATTTGCAGAAATTCAATCACCTGTCACGTTACTCTCAATATGACGCGGCCACTGAAGAAAGGAAGATGGACATGTTTCTTGGTGGATTAAACCCGCAACTTTGCTGTGCTCTCAGTGTGTTCGATTTCCCAGATTTCCAAACCCTGGTGAACAAGGCTTTCATTGCTGAAAGGGAACACAAGATTGCATCAGATAACAAGTTTGCCCATAACGATCACAAGCGCAAGTTTGAGCCCAAAAAGGACATGCAACCAGTGCAGAAGGTTCGTACCTGGCAGCTAACTCAGGTAGCATACCAGCCAAATTGGCAACAAAATGTTAACCAGGCCACCACCCAAGTCAAGAATGGCGTGCTCCACCCAGTTCTGGAAAATTGCCTACGCAACAATTCTTGTTATAGTTGTGGACAAACCGGACATTATGCCAAACAGTGCCCCAAGAACAAACGGACCAATGTTACGTTCAAGCCACAAGTCCATTATTTGGAGGCAGGTCCAAGTCAGCACGACGTCACGGGATATGTTCATCACATTTCCGCCGACGAAGCCCAAGAAAATCCCGTAGTCGTTATTGGTATGTTCCCTGTTAATAACATACCTACAGTAATTTTATTTGACTCTGGGGCTTCCCACTCTTTTATTTCTCGGAGTTTTTTTGCCCAAAACAAATTTCCTTGTTCGCTTTTGGGCAAGAATATGCTGTTACAAACTCCGGGATCTCTTATCAGAAGCAATTAGTCTGCCGCAATCTGGAAGTCGGTATCAACGGGATCCGTTTTCCAACCTCTTTGATACTTATTGAGTCTGATAAATCGGATTTTTATCTTGGGTATGAATTGCCTGACTCAGTACCAAGTATGCATAAATTGTGCGACCAGAGAAGTCAACTTGACCGACCAAGATGGACAAACTACAAAGTTTATTGTTCGTAGGAGCATACCCTCCAAGGAAATGGTTTTGCAGCAATAGCTGAAATGGAATTAATTCCGGTGGTCAGTGAGTTTCCTGATGTATTCCTAGAAGAACTGCCAGGCATGCCACCTGATCGAGAGCTTGAGTTTGCAATAGAACTTGTGCCCAGAACCACACCAATACACAAAAAATATTATCGAATGCCGTCATCCGAATTAGTGGAGCTAAAGAAACAGCTTGATGAAATCCTCCAAAAAGGGTATATCCGCCCTAGTTCCTCACCATGGGGATCACCTGCTCTTTTTGTGGACAAGAAAGATGGCAGCCTCCGTATGTGTGTGGACCACCGACAGTTGAATGATGTCACGATCAAAAACAAATACCCTTTGCCAAGAATTGATGATTTGTTCGATCAGCTCAGTGGAGCCAAGGTGTTCTCAAAGATTGATTTGCGGACTGGATATTATCAGCTCAAAATTAAAAAGGAGGATATTCCCAAGACCGCATTCACCACTCGCTACGGTCTCTATGAATATACAGTCATGTCCTTCGGCCTCGCTAGCGCCCCCGCCTTCTTCATGCACATGATGAATAAAGTATTCATGGATTTCCTTAATACGTTTGTGGTCGTCTTCATCGATGATATACTTATTTACTCAAGAAGTGAAGAAGAGCATAAGGAACACCTCCGAGCAGTGTTGCAGCGACTCCGTGAGCACCAGTTGTATGCCAAATTCAGTAAATGCGAGTTTTGGCTCAAGCAAGTTGGATTCCTCGGGCATGTGCTATCCACTGAAGGTATAGCCGTGGACCCAAGCAAGGTGAAAGATGTGCTCGACTGGTTGCCACCCGCCACCGTATCTCAGATTTGGAGTTTTCTTGGATTAGCCGGATACTACCGCCGTTTCATTGAAGGGTTTTCCAAGATTGCTAAGCCCATGACGGAGCTGCTCAAAAAGGATAAGAAGTTTGAATGGACTACGGATTGTGAGAAAAGTTTCACCGAGTTAAAGAAACGCCTGACAACTGCGCCAGTATTAACACTTCCAGATATCTACCGCAGTTTTGACGTATACTGCGACGCTTCCCGGCAAGGACTAGGATGCGTGCTTATGCAAGATGGCAAGGTAGTAGCTTATGCCTCACGACAGCTACGACCTCACGAAGGAAATTATCCCACTCATGATTTGGAAATGGCCGCGGTAGTTCATGCTTTAAAATTTTGGAGACACTACCTCATCGGAAAAAGGTGCCAAATTTTTACGATCACAAAAGCCTCAAGTATATATTTACCCAGCCGGATTTAAATCTCTGTCAATGAAGATGGCTTGAGTTGGTCAAGGGTTATGACCTTGGAATAAATTACCATCCGGGTAAGGCCAACGTGGTTGCCAATGCACTCAGTCGAAAGCCCGTCAGTTTAAATGTCATCTTGGAATCTTTGCCTTCCAAACTTAAAGAAGAGATTGCTCAGCTCAACCTGGTCATAGTTGAGGCTGGCCTTGCCAATATTCTGAAGGTTACCCCTACTCTTGAGGAATAAATCCGCAAAGCCCAGTCAGGTGATGCCGATCTACAGAAACGTATCAAGTTTTCTGATTTCTCGAAGGATCTGTGCGGTACCCTCCGATTTAGAGGAAGATTTGTGTGCCTAATCAAGCGGATCTGAAGCAGAAAATTCTGTCAGAAGCCCATGAATCCTCGTATTCAATCCACCCTGGAGGTACGAAAATGTATGAAGACCTTCGACAAATATTCTGGCGGGATGGAATGAAGAAAGACATTGCTTATTTTGTGGCCTGTTGCGACGTATGCAACAAAGTAAAGCCAGAACATCAGATACCAGCCGAACTTCTCCAACCGCTGCCAGTGTCACAATGGAAATGGGACGATGTCTGTATGGATTTCATCACAGGACTACCTAAGACCTGACGAGGCAATAATGCGATCTGGGTCATAGTGGATACATTATCCAAGGTGGCCCACTTCCTCCCAATCAAAACCTCATGCCGAGTTCTCGTATAACAATGGCTTCCAGACCAATTTAAAGATGTCACCATATGAAGCTTTGTATGGGCGTAAGTGTCGCACTCCATTAAATTGGTCTCAAACCGGAGATAGCCGTATTTTCGGAATGGATCTCATGCTGGAAGCCGAAAAGCAAGTCAAGGAGATCCGAGACAGGTTGCAATTGGCCAAATCGCGACAGAAAAGTTATTACGATGCAAAGCACCGACAGAGCAGTTTTGAACCCGGAGAACATGTCTACCTTCGAGTCACGCCTATGAAAGGCATCAAAAGGTTTCAAACCCGTGGAAAATTGGCACCCAGGTTTATTGGTCCATTTCCCGTTATGACATGGGTAGGTGCTGTAGCATATCAGTTGGAGTTGCCCCCTGAGCTGTCAGACGTGCACATCGTGTTCCACGTTTCACAATTGCGACGATGCATATCACCGCACGAGAAAAAGACCGATTTGACAGAGATAGAGCTGGCAAAGGACTTGACCTATGAAGAGAGACAACTGAAAATTTTGGATCAAATGGAAAGGGTCACTCGCAGTAAAGCACGGAAGTGTTACAAGGTCCAATGGATGCATCATACCGAGTCAGAATCAACCTGGGAATCAGAAGAATTTCTAAGGGCATGTTACCCAGAATGGTTTTCCCAAGAAACTGAATCTCCAGGACGAGATTCATTCTAAGTGGGGAAGGTTTGTGACAGCCTGGTTTTTGCCCTTTGTTCTTTGCCTGATTTTCAGTTGAGTTGGTTTTGAATTTGGAGTTTTGAATCATTTCATTTGGACTTAACCACTTGGGTACCCCTTGATTTTCACCCCAAGTGTTCCCTCGCCTCCTCACAATCATCATTTCACCCCTGGTCAAAACCAAAAATATTGTTTGGAATATTTTTCTTAAATGAAAAATATTCATTTTGACCTCCAAAACCCTAGCTAACCCTTCAAGTTCCAAAGCAACCCTAATCTTTCTTGCCCCAAAAATCCTGAGAAAAATCCCAATTATTCTTTGGACCCTAGGGCACCTTTTTGAGCAAAAATATTTCACCACTCTTTGGAATATTTTGGCTACAGAAAATAAAGTCATTTCTGGACAGAAATGGTAGTTTCTACAGCAACTACCTTTTTACTAGCTTCATTGTAGCTGGTTTTTCCTATGCCTATTTACCTTAGTAAGAGTAAGCAAAACCCCAAAGCTCAGCCCTTGACTCCCAGCGGTTTGACCACAGTAACTCTCCAAAGTTACTGTCTAGTAACTTGTCAGCAGCACAAATTTATTTCTACTGCGCCTGGAACCTAACCAAACCGTGGTAACAACTCAGTTTACTAAGGACTACACGCCAGACATCCTTGTTAGTGCGTAGGGTGGCATGATGTCACGGTTCACGCGGTGAACGCATTCGTCCGAGCGTGCTGGCATGCAATACGCGCGCTCTGCGCGCCGCCAGCGCCTCTGTTGAGCGTGTGCTCGCTGCCCAGCCGGCCAGAGCATGCCACACCTCGCCACCATCCTCGTCTCCACCTCCATAACTCCTTCCTACCGCTCGCCAATGCCGGAGCTCGCCGCAGCGAGCACGGGCACGGTCCGGCCAACGGCATAGTGTGTGGTGCACTGTGTTCGTCGCTTTCCCCCTCGCTCCTGTGCTCTTCCGCGCCCGTGCACAGTTCCTGCGTGACCTCCGTCGTCTTCTCCCTCTCTCTCTAGCGCTGTTCGTCGATGGGCGCCGTGGACAGGTGTCCTCCAGCGGAGCCCGAGCCCTCCTCACCGCCCATCTATAAAAAGCAGCCACCCGCAGCCTCTTGGAGCACCCACAGCCACTCCCACTTCCTCCTCGATCCCGTAAAAGCCGCAGCCCGGCCGGGCAGGCCGCGGCCTGCCGTCCCGGAGCCGAGCTCACTGGCGATCCCCTCTGGATCGTTCCCGCAGCTCCGGACCCTCCCAAGCCAAGGCGACCCCGCGAGGGCCTCCGCCTCTCCTCCGTGAAGCCAACTCACCCCTCTGGAGCCCCTGGAGCCGCCCCAAGCCATCGTTGTCTTCATCTCCAGCAACATCCGCCCTCTGCCTCTGCTAGAGAGGTTGATTCCGACACCGTCCAGTCATCGCTGGCTACGCTACGGGTATGGGCAGGTGCACAAACATCTCCTCCGTCGATCCCTCCCTCCTGTTTGACTCCAAGAAGCCTCCTTGCCGGCGTGTGCTCCGGCGAAGCGCCACCTCCCCCTGTTTCCCTCTCCCCTCCCTCCGGCCTGACTAGCGGAGCCCGCTAGTCAGCCACTCATTACGCGCGTGAAGCGGTATGAGTGGTGGCGCCCCGGGTGTTTACGCTTTCGACGTCACCCCCCTGTTTATTTATTTCAAATTCATTTAAATCCAGGAAACTTCAAATGGCCATAACTTATTACCTATAAGTCCAAATGCATTGATTCTTTTTGCATTGTGTTATGTGTCCAAAAATCTAACAGCACCCAAAATATGGGATTTTTCCTTGCTGTCTAGATTTATGGTAATTTTTAGAAGGTTTCTTGATATTTTCTTTTTGTGGTTTTGATTATTTTCATAAGAGCCAGCTTGTCTTGAGGATCACCAGGAGCTTTGTGAACCTCATCAGCATTAAGGCAAGCCACAGCAACATTTTCATAGTGCCACTTCAATATTTGTGATTTTCCTACTTGAACTTATGAATATTTATGCATTTAAAATTAGTTTTATAATGAGAATATTTTGTTGGATGCTTGCCATGCTATAATACTTGAATTACAAAATGTTTGAAGTGAATTTTGTTGGTAAGCTAAGGAGAACTTAGTTGTAAGTAACGAATAAAGGTTATGGTCGTAGAGTTTAGTAATTAGTTAAATTATTATTTTTGCATGATGAAAAATGATGAGATTGCTAGAAATGATTCTGGTGTAAGTGAGTTGTGATCTTAACCAGAGTAGTAGCATGAGTTGATGATGGCTCCGTAGGAGTGTGGTTGATTCAGTTATTTGCATGGTTATGTGATGCATGTGTTAAGTGATGCATAGTATGGCATTATGACACTGATTATTTTCACATTAAGTTGAACCTGATTAATAACTCAACTTGAATATGCTGTTGACCGGGTCATGGTGCCGCTGAAACGAGTCTTTCCCAGTGCAACCACATTTGCCGGTATGGGACGACCTTAATGCGTTTCATTATCGTGCCTCTGGTAGGTGCCTCCATTAATTTAGGGAAGGTTATGGGCATGTTGTACCCTGGCCCGGTAGGCAAGCATAACCTTGTGAGCCCGTTGTTAAGTTAAATTTTGGTACCGGGTCCCAGAGTGGATCGTGGCCACGACGGTGGTAGAGGTGTCTGGAGGTAGACACGGGGCCACCCAGGACTAGCCCGATGGGGTCTGAGTCAGAATGGCCGGGAGAGTGTCATGACAATGAAATGGTTTCGTCGGAACGTTGTTGGTCCACCCGAATGGGAGTTTGAGGCCATGGCTTCCGTAGTGTGCGTACAGTGTACTAACCTCTGCAGAGTGTTTTTAATCTATCGATAGCCGAGTCCACGGTTACGGACACGCTCGGAAGTAGGGTACACCATGGGTCAACACTTAATAAAATTTGCACACTATGTTTGGACTAAGGATGGCAGTGAGGCCATCGTGTTGAGGTGGACCATGAGTTGGTCGGGTGGTGATCGCCGGAAGGGTCACGGATCATGAGTTGGTCGGGTGGTGATCGCCGAAAGGATCACAAAATGTGTTTTTAAGATTATCATGTTGTGGTCTGGAAATGGTCACATCCGGTAATCCAGCCCGTGGAACAAGTACCAGTTGAGCATAGTCACAGCATGTTGGATACATGGTTGCATTGTTGCTTAAATGGTTAAATATCATGATATTGTTTGTCATTATGTTTATGCTTATTGTGAGCTTGCAAGTACATTCAATGTACTGACCTGGCGTGTCATGCCAGATATTAGGAAGGTCTCGTTGGGAAGGAGTGCTGTCCGAGTCTAGACCGTGTCCACATCGGTGTCCCTGTGCTATGGAGTCCCGCTACGACGTTGCTCCACTGCCGAGTAGTTGTCATGATCGAGGCCCCTTTATGTTCACTAAATACTGTACATATTGTTCAGCCGCACTGTGTGTGCCGCTTGGCCTCGCTAACTGTTGTAATATAAACTATGCTCCGCTAGCATGAATAAAGCGGTTGTTTTTCTGTACCAAGTTGTTGTGTGTTGCCAGAAGACAAGGTCTCTGGGATGGCAATGCAAGGTAAACCGGTCGCTCTGAGCCGGGGTGCCACAGGCCGATTCAATTGAATACGGGTACCGGGTCCCCTTCGGCGGAATCCACGTCTTCATCAGCAAGATCAGCGAGTCGGAGCTTGAGTCGGACACCTGCACCGACATCATCGAGACGGCTCGGCACGCGCGACCCGCCAAGGTTCACGTTGCCGTGGAGCATGCTTTTGTGGGTTTTACTCACGGAGTGGATCTTGAGGAAGGATCTGTGTCCGGTGGAGACAGCCATCTACTCTGATGATGAGTCCTCAACCGGAGAGACCAATTCCATGTATCAATTGCAAGATGGTGGGCTTGGGAGCTGTTCCGAGGGCGACAGTATTCCAGACCCCTGTGAACCGCCGAGCAGGGTTGCGATCTTCAAGGCCGACACACAAACGGTGCTCAAGTCGTCAACTGTTGCGGCTATGACTTCCAGTTCAGTGGCCGCTTCGATAGCCGGGGTAGGTGGCCCTGTGCGCCTACCGGCTCAAGTTTTATCTAAACTCTTGGAGGCTTTGGCAACTTTGCTAACTGTGGAGGTAACACTAGTGCAGAACCGGGCTATAGCTCCGGTTCGTAAGGCCCTTTAGTGTCGGTTCTGTAACCGACACTAAAGGGTGGGGTCTAAAGGTCCCCCCCCCCTTAGTATCGGTTCTGCACGAACCACTGCTAAAGGGCCACCACGTGGCACGTGCCAGCGCCGGGGGCGGGGAACCCTTTAGTACCGGTTGGTAACACCAACCGGTACTAAATTTTTTGGGGGTGTTTGGTTTCATTATTTATTTTTCCTTTAATTTTGTGTTTTCCGTTTAATTCTTTTTCGTTCACTGGTATTTTACGATACTACATATTGTACACGTTATGCATATATATGTATGTATATATATGTGTGTGTATATATGTGTGAATGGTGGTTGTGAGACATTCAATGATATATATATATATATATATATATATATATATATATATATATATATATATATATATATACAATTTTTCCTACATGTTGCCTTCAGAGCCCGTGGCATTTGCCTTGGTGCCTTTGGAGCACGTTGACAATTGGGAGTGGTTCATGGGGGCAGTAGCTCATAATAGAATTCCCCTTTGGGATCTATGACCTGGTCGAGCAAAAATCCCGCTATTTCCTCTTGAAGTGCTCGTATGCGCTCCTCTGGTAGGAGCTTCTCCCGCACCGACTCGAGCTGTTAAGAAGGAGATCAATATGCATGTGTATTAGTTATGTGACTAGATATCGATAATGATGTAAAAATTGTGAATATTGTTCTGTCAAACGTACCCATAGCTGTCTATCAGATTTGGTCCTTTCGAACGCCATCATGTGAATGTTCTGGCAAACGTAGTATGCACACACATCAGTCCCCTTTGCCTGCTTCAGGGCTTTTATGAGAATAGAATTTAATCAGATAATAATTAATCAAGCATGATAATTAATGGTATTGAAACTAGAATTAAAGAGATGATTGGTAGCTAGCTAGTACTACTTAATTAATTATACCTTGGGTCGAAACCAATACAACTTTTCTCTCCATTCACTTGGAACCTCTTTCGAATTCCTGAACTTTTCCCAAGCCCTGCACGCCGGCAAAGAAAATGAATAAACGAGTTATTAAATAGTTGATATCAGGAAATGACGAACTAAAGAGGCCGACATATAGTTAATAACAATTGAAATTACCTGTCGACTATCCCTTCACGATTGAGTAGTCACTTTTTTTAAGTAGTGAGTCCAGTACTTCAACTGTTCCTTCGTCAACTTTAATGATTAACAAGGTCCAATGGTAACTGCATGCACACACATTTGCATGTCTTAATTAAGCGGGCATGTGCATAACATTCATCAACTACCCTAAACCCTATACACTTAATTATTAACATCTTGCTAGCTAGTAAGTAAAAACAGAATTTGTAGTACTAGACAGTGTGACTCACAGGAAGTTGTAAGGAAGTAGTATATCTTCATTGGTATTGAGGACCTTCAAGAACTCTAGCATGTTTTTCTCTACATCTGCTTGATACCATGGATATGTCCATGTTTGTTCATTAACGATATTTGGGTCAATGAACCCAATGCCATAGCGTCCAACTTTTTTCATTTCATACATCTTCATCCTACATAATACCGTAGAAAAGAATATAGTGAGGATAATTACAGGTAATGATCGATCAATGAGCACTACAGCTAGCTTGAGACTTAAATTACAGAAAGAAATCACTTACAAACAATAGCAACTGACGAGAGCTTTGTCGAGTGCGTCTTGATTGAATAACTGAAATAGTTCTGGATACTCAACGGTCAGAGCTAGCTTATGGAAGTAATACTCTTACTTGACGTTCACCATGAGGGACTCTCGATTGGTACTCTTGGTAATTTTCATGTACCAATCATGCAATTCATACATTCCCGTTGGGAGGTTCTTGACCTCCTCAGGCTTGACCAACGGTTGGCCGCAGACATATTTCCGTTTTATGTCCTCCTCTCTAAGCAGAGGCATGGGCTCAATCTCGAGGAGTTGTCCAACAGTGATACCGAGCATTTCAGCCTGTCTTCTATGCTCATCGGTTATTACCAGCTGACCGGCGCTGGTACTCTCATGTGTTGGTACAACAAGCGGGGGGATCGATTGTGCCGCCTGTTCTCCTAGCTAGGGAACGGTTTTCCCGCATTTTTGGCAGCTACTTGGCTCGAGCTCGAGCTCGACTCGTGTTGTCGTGCTCGATGTGTCTTCCTGATTTGGCGCTCATAGTTTGAGTCAACAAGCTTGGGAGCTGGTGCTTTAGCCATACGAATAAAGTGGTCAATCTTATGCTCAGGCACTTTCTCCCTTGGCGGCGGTGGCGGTTTTGGTCCAAAATGTGCGTCCACTTGGGCCTTCACTATGGCTTTGTTTTGCCCCTTGGACATGTCGTAAGGCCTCTGCGGAAGAGGCCCGAGGCTTGGACCATAAATAAATCACTTGCCTCCGCCTGTACCTCCTGTACTACATCGACTTGTAGCACTACGCACCATAGCTGCGGCGGCTCTCTTCCGCGATTGCTGAGGCAGCGGAGACGGCTGAGCGGTGTCGGACTTAGAAGAGGAGTGGCACGCGTTGGTGGACTAGGAGGAGGAGGAGTGGCCTCACGCGTTGGCTGAGTTGAAGCAGGAGGATTGGCCTCACGCGTTGGCTGAGTTGAAGCAAGAGGAGTGGCGTGAAGTTGTGCTGGACTAGGAGGAGCGGGAGTCGTCTGCTCCTCGTCACCTCCTGGAATGTCAAGCTCTAGCTGACGCGGTGTCGGTGGCCTGCGAAAGATGATGCAATCCTTTCTCCATAGGATGATACGATGTATGGCCTCTCCCAGTGTGTGCTCCTCGTCACCTCCAGGAATGTCAAGCTATAGCCCCGAATATTGGTCCACCACCTCATCAACCACGACACGAGCATTGCCGGCTGGAATCGTTTTGCAATGGTAGGTTGCTCCGGGGGGATTTGTATAAGTAACGGCGTCCGCCGCCTTCACAGATATGTTCTTTATTTTGAAGTGTAGTTCAAAGTTAGTGTTCTCCATCATGTCATCCACAGGGTATCTATCCAGCAGTTCGTCGCCCGGGGCGGAACCCACGCTGCTTCTCGGCATGGATGGGACAGTGCTATCCAATGCTGGATCATCCGCTAGCTGCGGCCACTGCTGAGACCCCCTTTCCTGGCTAAGTGAGTCGATCTGCTGCTGCTGCCGCTGGACTTTGAGTGCCAAGTCCGCGTGCGCTGATTCTACGCCTTGAAGGCGTTCTGCTTCCTGCTTCCTCTACTTGTTCTCCAGCTTCTTCTTCTTCTCGTCTTCCATCTTCCTTCTCGCACGGCTTCTGTAGTCGGCGTTCCAGTCAGAAAAGCCCTCATACCATGGAACAACACCCTTGCCTCGTGTTCTTCCCGGGTGTTCCGGACTTCCCAGGGCGCGCGTAAGCTCGTCGTTCTCTCTGTTGGGCGTGAACACCCCCTTTCGAACTTCTTCCATTCTTCAACTAACTTAACATCGGCTCCTTTAAGACATGCCTTCTTTGAAACCTGGCATGTCTTCAGGTCCTACGCCCCCCCATGCGCATAGAACCAAGTTCTGTACCTGGGTGGCCGGCTCCATGTAACTGTAGTGACCTGTGCAGCCAGGATCTCTTGCTCAGACTTATCCCACTTAGGCATTGCCACTGCGTAGCCACCTGGCCCCAGCCTATGGAATTGCTCCTTTTTTGCGGCATTGGCCTTGTTTTTTCTAGACCTTCCTTAGATAATTCTGATTCCTTGAATTTCACGAAAGCGGCCAGTGTTCTCTTTGCTTCTCCAGTGTTCCCTTGAATTCTGGAATCTTCTTTCCTCCTTTGACCTAGTTATTCCATACAATTTTCTTGTGGTTGTTGAAAGCAATTGCCATCTTCCTAAGAGCAGCGTCCTTGACTTTCTCCACATCTGTAGCTGTGAAATGATCTGGTAGGGTGAAATGTTCCATGAGATTTTCCCAAAGCACAGTTTTTGCTCTGTCATCGACAAAAGTAAGATCTGGACGGGGCTTTGATGGCTCTTTCCATTCTTGAAGGGAGATCGGGAGTTGGTCCTTCACAAGAACTCCGCACTGACGAACGAACTTGTTCGCAATGTTCTTAGGCGCTATTGGTTCGCCATTAGTTTTGATGGCATCGATGTTGTACTTTACACTCTCCTTCAACTTTTTGCCCGGGCCTCGCACTCTGCCTGTAGAATATTTGCTCGATCCGGAGGGCTGAAACAAGAAATATCGATTCGTTAATATATCTCCAAATCATTTAAAACATGTGATGATGACCAGATGCCTGCTTATATAAATATACATCGTCAGTCTCTGTTATTTCAAGATCAACATTTTCTTCACCATCATAATCATTTTGTTCGCCATCATAATCAAAGTCATCATCCATGACTTCAATGGTTCGGTCATCGCGATCGAAAATCGTATCATCACCCTCCCCGGTATTGTTCACATATTGGGAGCCGTCATCTTCTTCATTTCGATCATCTAGCGCGTGAGGGGAGCGTATGATCTCGAACAGGGCCTCTTATTCCTCTCTGCCGGTATTGTCCGCCATAGCTTTTATTTAACTAATCCAGAAGAAATATAAAACAATTTAGTATTCAAATTACAATGAATGCATGCAATCAATAAGGAAATCTGGAATCATGGTACATAATACGCATAGTCTCGAATAATACATAATCTCGAATACATCGTCTCGAATATTACATATCGAATACATCACTAGCTAGCTAGCTAATAAAGATCGAATACTACAGAAGAATCTAGGCCACTCGCGGTTCCTGAGGCGCGGGTGGTGGACACCCAAAGAGAAGGAACCATCATAGGATCATAGCTCCAGTCATCTCCCCAAAGTCCCTGCCAGGTACTGGAGAACCTTACGCCCATAGCAGCCATGTAGCGACGGACGTGCTTGTCCTCCTCCTTGACACGGCGACGCACCACCTCCGGCGGGGCCGGCTCCCTCCACACCAAAAGTGGCCCACGGGAACGCCACCAAAGGAGTTCAGGGTCGACGACGGGACCCGGGTTCCTCACCAAGCGGCGAGCCCCTGAAGGTAGCACCTCCCAGTGCCAGCCTGGCGAAGCCCAGTCCCGGACATGGGTCCTATGAAGCAGGACGTCATCGCGAATGAGTCGACGGCGGGGATGCGGGCCGGGCATCATTGAGAACAAATACTATACGCGACAAAAGTAACATTTTTTAAATGATTGGATTGTGATTTCTTGTATGCAAATTCTAAATTTCTATAACTAAAATTATAAGAAACTACAAACTAACATTTCTATAGCATTTCTAACATTTCTATAACAATTTGAAATTAATCTAATTCATCTAGCTAAAACTAAAATTTCTAACATTTCTATAACATTTCTATATACTATTTGACATTAGTCTAATCTAATTAATTAATTCATCTAAAACATTTGTATAAAAAACAGAAAAAACTAAAAACTAAAAACAGAATCATGTGTGTGTGTGCGTGCGCGCGCGCGCGCGTGTGTCTGTGTGTGTGTGTGTGTATGTATGTGTGTTTGTGTGTGTGTGTGGGCGCGCGCGTTTGTGTGTGTGTGTGCGCGCGCGCGTGTGCGGGTGTACCTATGGCGCCGACGGCGCGGCGGCTTCAATTGGATGGAGGAGAGGGGCCGGGGAGAGGGGCTCACAGCACGGGCAAGGTCGAGGTGACAGCGACGGCGAGGCGATGGGACGGCGAGGCAGAGGGGACGGTGATGGACGGTGACGGGGACGGCGACGGGGGGCGGCGGCGATGGGGCAGAGGATAAGAAGCAGAGGGAGAGATGAGAAACTGGATTTTTTCGAAGTGTTTTCTTATATAGAACCCCCCCCCTTTAGTACCGGTTGGAGCCACCAACCGGTACTAAAGGTCTGTTTTCGCCTGGCGAAGCGGCGGGAAGCGCACCCCCTTTAGTACCGGGTGGTGGCTCCAACCGGTAATAAAGACCCCCCCCCCCACACACACCTTTAGTACCGATTGGAGCCACCACCCGGTACTAAAGGTGTGCGCTGGCGCAGGTGCAGTGCAGGCAAGTTTAGTCCCACCTCGCTAGCCGATGGGCGCCCGCACCTGTTTAAAAGCCCGGCGCGGCAGCTCTCTTGAACTCCTCTCTATAGCAGGCTTCTGGGCCTAACTCTGTCACTCTGGCCTATGGGCCTATTGGGCCTTGCGGGCCTGCATCCTGGCCCAACTACAGGTTGGGTTTCTAGTCGTATGTAGGTTGCTGTGGGCCAGTAGGTGGGCTTTTTTTATTTAGTTTTCGTCTCAAAAAAAGTTTAGTTTTTTCTTTTCTACTTTATTTATTTCTGAATATTTTTTCTTTAGGTACAAAAAATTACAAACTTTCTGTTAGTGCCAGTAGTTTTCAAATTTAAATAGTTTAAATTTGAATTATTTGACGAACTAACATTTTTTTATATAGTTTTTGTCTCAATTTTTTTCTTTTCTACTTTATTTATTATCATTTATTTATTTCTGAATATTTTTTAGGTACAAAAAATTACAAACTTTCTGTTAGTGCCAGTAGTTTTCATATTTGAATAGTTTAAATTTAAATTATTTGACGAACTAATTTGTAGACGAAGTGCATCCAGGTTTTGCACATAAAATTTCTTCGCGTTTCAAATGCCAAAACACACAAATACCCTAACTATTACAAAGATTCCCTCCGGTTTGTTCGAAGCGGCACTTTCTAGATATATATGTCCGGAAAGTCACTAGAGAAGAAAATGATGACGGTGAAGCCTATCACATCCTAGAGTGGGATCTTTGGGTGTGAAACTTTTTCTTCGCGTGTGTCCCTTTCAGCTGTAACCATGGACAATCTTCATCATTTAACTGGATGTTCGGATCAATATTCACTGTGAATGGAGCAATTTCATCAAACTTTTCATAATCTTCTGACATGTCTATCTTGTCATCCACTCCCACGATGTTTCTTTTCCCTGTAAGAACTATGTGGCGCTTTGGCTCATCGTATGATGCATTCGCTTCCTTATCTTTTCTTTTTCTTGGTCTGGTAGACATGTCTTCCACATAGAAAACCTGTGCCACATCATTGGCTAGGATGAATGGTTCATCTGCATACGCAAGATTGATGAGATCCACTGTTGTCATTCCGTAATGCGGGTCTTCCGTTAGCCCGCCTCGTGTCATATTGACCCATTTGCATCGAAACAAAGGGACCTTCAAACCACATCCATAGTCAAGTTCCCATATGTCCTCTATGTAACCATAATATGTTTCCTTTCTCGTCTTGGTTGTTGCATGAAAGCGGACACCACTGTTTTGGTTAGTGCTCATCTTATCTTGGGCGATCATGTAAAATGTATTCCCATTTATCTCGTACACTTTGAAAGTCATTATATTTGAAGATGGTAACTGGGACAGCAAGTACATGTCATCTTCAATATCGCCGTCATGCATGGCACGTGTCTGCAACCAACCGGTGAAAGTCCCCGTTTGTTCACGTGTAATCCAGTCATCAGACTGCTCCGGGTGTTTGGAGCGTAGAAAACTCTTGTGTTCCTCCATATACTGAGCCACCAAGGCAGAATTCTGTAGAACTGTGGTGTGGTTCAGTGAGAGAATGCCCGTCCATATATATTATTTGATCCCCTCCTAGCATGTCTTTTCCATCCAGTCTGCCCTTATGCCGCGATTCAGGAACACCAATCGGCTTAAGGTCAGGAATAAAGTCAATACAAAACTCAATGACCTCCTCATTTTCATGGCCCTTCGAGATGCTTCCTTCTGGCCTAGCACGGTTATGAACATATTTCTTCAAGACTCCCAAGAACCACTCAAAGGGGAACATATTGTGTATAAATACAGGACCCAAAATATTAATCTCTTCACATAGGTGAACTAGGACATGCGTCATGATGTTGAAGAAGGATGGTGGGAACACCAAATCAAAACTGACAAGACATTGCACCAAATCATTCTGTAACCTTGGTATGATTTCTGGATCGATTACCTTCTGAGAGATTGCATTGAGGAATGCACATAGCTTCACAATGGCTAGTCGAACATTTTCCGGTAGAAGCCCCCTCAATGCAACCAGAAGCAGTTGCGTCATAATCAGGTGGCAGTCATGAGACTTTAGGTTCTGGAACTTTTTCTCTGCCATATTTATTATTCCCTTTATATTCGACGAGATGCCAGACGGTACCTTCATACTGAGCAGGCATTCAAAGAAGATTTCCTTCTCTTCTTTTGTAAGAGCATAGCTGGCATGACCCTGATGTATGCCGTCTTTTCCGTGCGTACGTTGCTGGTCCTCCCGTGCCTCTGGTGTATCTTTTGTCTTCCCATACACGCCCAAGAAGCCAAGCAGGGTCACGCAAAGATTCTTCGTCACGTGCATCATGTCGATTGCAGAGCGGACCTCTAGGTCTTTCCAATAGGGTAGGTCCCAAAATATAGATTTCTTCTTCCACATGGATGCGCGTCCGTAAGCGTCCTTCGGAACGGGTTGTCCGCCAGACCAGAGGGAGAACCTCTCCCCATCCAGGGGGGCCATGGAGGAGGAAGCCCAAGGGTCAGGACCTCTCCTCTTCTCTCTCAGTGGCGCCGGAGTGCCATTTGGAGGGAATCATCCCCGCGGTGATCGTCTTCATCAACATCACCATCATCATCACCATCCTCATCTCTTTTACACGATCCACTCTCCCGCACCCTGCTATAATCCCTACTTGAACATGGTGCTTTATGCCACATATTATGATCCAATGATGTGTTGCCATCCTATGATGTTTTGAGTAGATATCTTTTGTCTTTGGGTTGATTGATGATCTAGATTGGTACAAGTTGTATGTTTTATTCTGGTGCTGCCCTATTGTGCCTTCTGTGTCGCGCAAGCGTGAGGGATTCCCGCTGTAGGGTGTTGCAATACGTTCATGATTCGTTTATAGTGGGTTGCTTGAGTGACAGAAGCATAAACCCGAGTAAGAGGATTGTGGCGTATAGGATAAAGGGGACTTGATGCTTTAATGCTATGGTTGGGTTTTACCTTAATGATCTTTAGTAGTTGCGGATGCTTGCTAGAGTTCTAATCATAAGTGCATATGATACAAGAAGAGAAAGTATGTTAGCTTATGCCTCTCCCCCATATGAAATTGCAATGACGACTACCGGTCTTGTTAACAATTGCCTAGGACAATTCCGCACACGATCCATCATTATTCCACACTCGCTATTTATAATATTTAGTAATATATTCTAACTTTATGATAACAAGACCTACTTTTATATTTTAGCTCTCTGATATCATGCAAAGTTATCCTCTTCATACCCACAACGTAGTTTTATTTCTCGTATCTACTTGGAAGCAAACGTTCGGTGTACGTAGAGTCATATCAGTGGCAGATAGGACTTGAGAGAATATTGATCTTACCTTTAGCTCCTTGTGGGTTCGACACTCCATACTTATCACTTCCACATTTGGAAATTGCTACAATGATTCCGTGCACTTGGGGATTATCAAGCTATTTTCTGGCGCCGTTGCCGGGGAGCAATACCATGGGGTTGATATTCTCGTGTGTGCTTGTTTGCTTTCTTCACTAAGTAATTTTTGTTTTCCCTTTTTGATTTGCTTAGTTGTGGGTGAAACATTAAAAAAACAATAAAATTAAAATACAAAAAGATGCACTTGCCTCATATGCCTAAAAAGCTTTTCAAGAAGAGAAGTGATTGGAAAGTTATGCATTGGAGAAGTGAGGGTCGACCTTGAGCACTTGTGTTCATGCTCATGGAAACAATGTATAATTTTTCATGGAAGTTTCTCTGTAAATAATTATCCCCTTGTATATATCCTTTCTATTATAAAAATAATGTGCCAAGCTTTGGTTTTAGGATGATTAGATTGCTTGTTTACTATGTGCAGTACAAAAACAGAAACTTTGGCTGTAGCGCGTGAATTTAAATTTTTTACTGGAAAGTCAAAAGGGTCTGAAACTTTTTGCACATTACTTCTGTACAGATTTTTTAAATTTTCACATTTTATTTAGAATTTTTGGAGTAACATAAGTTTACTAAATTTCCAGATTACTACAGACTGTCCTGTTTTTGACAGATTCTGTTTTCTATGTGTTGTTCGCTTATTTTGATGAATCCATGGGTAGTATCGGGGGGTATGAACCATGGTGAAGTTGGAATACAGTAGATAAAGTGATAATATTAAATCTAAATGAGTTTTCAACAGTACCTAAAGGTAGTGATTTGCTTTATTATACTAACGGATCTCACGAAGTTTTTGTTAAGTTTTGTGTGGATGAAGTGTTCGAAGAACGAGGAGTTACCGATGTGAGAAGAATAAAGAGAGGCAAGAGTTCAAGCTTGGGGATGACCAAGGCACCCCAAGTAAATACTTCAAGTATACTCAAGCATCTAAGCTTGGGGATGCCCCGGTTGGCATCCCATCTTTCTTCTGCAACAATTATCGGTATACCTCGGTTTTCGTTTCGTTCGCATGATTTGTGTCCTTTGTATGTTTCTTTTTCTTTAGGAACCATGCTAGTATGAGATAGCCCTTCAATTATCTTATAGAATTCTCTTTGTGTTTCACTTAAATCTTTTGAGTATGATTTTATAGAATGCTTTGTGTGCTGCACTTATATATTTTGAGCTTGGATATTGGTTAATCTATATTAATTGTAGAATGCTCCATGATCTTCACTTATATCTTTTGGAGTATGAATAATCCTATCATATAAAGTGGATTTGGAAGAGTCTCAACTATAGGAATTATTTATCCCACTATTTTGGAGGGTGTTTAATCTTAGTGTGATATTTATGAAAGTGGATTTGGAAGAGTGTCAACTTTAGTTAGTAATGATTCCACTATTTTGGAAGAGGTTCCAATTGATTATGAGAACAAAGTTGCTATCTATGATGATTAATGTGATGACATGTTGTAGCGACCCGACCCGAATGGATCAAGTCTCTGTGCTTTCGTGTCATCCCTGGATCGGTATGCTGACACACACAGTACTCGAAGGATTTATAACAGAGGTAAATCACATGTATAAAGTAACATAAATACTATTACCTCAATCCATAATATAGCGGAAGCAACAAGGTTGTGGATTCCCATCAACACCAACGACAAAGTTGAGTATAGGAAATCATAACCCTAACGTATCACTTACTCGTCGTCTGAAAAGTCTGCAACATGAAACGTTGCAGCCCGAAAACGGGTCAGCACATGGAATATGCTGGCAATGTAACACATAGAGAGTAATGAAAGAATAAGCCTATACTACATGCATATATGGCTGGTGGAAAAGCTCTATGGTTATAAGGTTTTATGAAAAGCCAATTTTCCCTCTCGCATAGAAATAAATTTGTTTAACTATCATGGTGGTTGTTAAACATTGAGAATGGTTGACAAGATCCTCAATCCCAATTAAAAGTACTCATTAAAACCCAAACAAATTATATTAAGTAACGTGATGAGATCAACAAGATAATCCAAGAACTAGATACTCAAGATGTCCATAACCGGGGACACGGCTAATCATGATTAGTTTATACACTCTGCAGAGGTTTGCGCACTTTTCCCCACAAGACTCGATCGCCTCCGTTTGGTTTCTCGCACTACATGGTGTTTGAGAGACGGATGACCGAGACATAGTCTTTCAGAAGCGTTTGAACCTTACGATGGGTAGACCATACCACCTACAACCTCTACATCAGCTAGTCTACCACTGTAAGAGTTCACACGACTTAATCAACTATGCCAGAGCCCATAATGGCTTGTGGCTGCACACGGAAGTTACTAGCATGAATGATCTTATGATCCCTTTGAGCCTG